>CM051524.1:78199537-79612037 GCA_028017165.1 Herpetospermum pedunculosum | reverse complement strand
CCCTAAACCCTAAACCCTAAACCCTAAACCCTAAACCCTAAACCCTAAACCCTAAACCCTAAACCCTAAACCCTAAACCCTAAACCCTAAACCCTAAACCCTAAACCCTAAACCCTAAACCCTAAACCCTAAACCCTAAACCCTAAACCCTAAACCCTAAACCCTAAACCCTAAACCCTAAACCCTAAACCCTAAACCCTAAACCCTAAACCCTAAACCCTAAACCCTAAACCCTAAACCCTAAACCCTAAACCCTAAACCCTAAACCCTAAACCCTAAACCCTAAACCCTAAACCCTAAACCCTAAACCCTAAACCCTAAACCCTAAACCCTAAACCCTAAACCCTAAACCCTAAACCCTAAACCCTAAACCCTAAACCCTAAACCCTAAACCCTAAACCCTAAACCCTAAACCCTAAACCCTAAACCCTAAACCCTAAACCCTAAACCCTAAACCCTAAACCCTAAACCCTAAACCCTAAACCCTAAACCCTAAACCCTAAACCCTAAACCCTAAACCCTAAACCCTAAACCCTAAACCCTAAACCCTAAACCCTAAACCCTAAACCCTAAACCCTAAACCCTAAACCCTAAACCCTAAACCCTAAACCCTAAACCCTAAACCCTAAACCCTAAACCCTAAACCCTAAACCCTAAACCCTAAACCCTAAACCCTAAACCCTAAACCCTAAACCCTAAACCCTAAACCCTAAACCCTAAACCCCAAACCCCAAACCCCAAACCCCAAACCCCAAACCCCAAACCCCAAACCCCAAACCCCAAACCCCAAACCCCAAACCCCAAACCCCAAACCCCAAACCCCAAACCCCAAACCCCAAACCCCAAACCCCAAACCCCAAACCCCAAACCCCAAACCCCAAACCCCAAACCCCAAACCCCAAGTAAAAATAATAAATCGCCAGCCTTCACTCGAACTCCGGACGCCGCCTACAAAAGACCATTTCAGCTCCAATCTGCATCCACCGAACCAGCCAATGATTTTCAAGATGGAAATGCATTCGGTTGGTAAAATACATAAAGAGCAATCCATTACATATGGAATAGGCGGGAATCAAAATTTTATTTCCCGCCTTCTAAATTTCTTCACTTTTATTTTCACATTTCATTTCCTCTTCAATCACTTTCCCCTCTCTTCATCTCTATCTCTCAACTCCGACCAACCCCACTCCGTCGACCTCCAAAGCCACGCACTCGCACACCTGCCGCCCTTTCTCACTTCATACCTCACCCGCTGCTCCGTCCCGTCGCAAGCCGTTCGCCGTCTTCTCTGCTGCCTACCGCCACGATCACCTCAGGTTTCCTCTCGTTCTTCTTCCGTTCTTCTTATTTACTTCACTCCCAACATCTTTACCTGCTGGATTTTCTCTTTACATTTGCAGATTCAAGGGCCTTTCACCACTTTTCACCAACGGATTCGCTCTCTTTTCCTTGCTAACGTTCCTAAACCATAAACTTTTCTGTCAAATTGTTCCATCCATTCGGAATTTTTCTAACAACGACTTTCGCTAATTTTACTCTTTCAACATCGTTCAAATCGAAGGCAAGCTCTTGGACTAGATCACTCTATCAACTAACTGCCTTCAAACTTCTCTTCTTATGTTGGATTTTTCCCTCCTTTTTTTAACAAAATTGTCTATCTGGGTGTCTAATTTTTGCTTAATTTAATCGGATTTGCTTGCTGCTCACTATTTACTTCTACGATTTGTCAATGTAATCCCTCTTTGCTTTCAGGGGCTTTATCATTAAGCTTTCTAACAACTATTTACCTTATAAATTTTCTGTTTCACTCATTCTTTCTGCATTTTTTTTTTTTTTTTTTTGCCTATTGATGACTTAGTAACTATAATGCTAAATTTTTTAACAACTATTTACCAACTAAATCGTTACAACCCAAAATTAATCTTCATGTCTCTTTCTTATTGTGTTGCTTAAAGTTCATTCATAATTTTAGATTTCTAAATTTCTCAACGAATGGAACTTCTCATTTCTATGCTTCTCAATAAAATAATCGATTAATCCGTTTCTTTGTTCTTGTCTATTCAAATATTTATGTTGTTTATTATGTGTACAATTTCATCAACATTGCAGATTCCTTATGTTCAACAATGAGGATGCAACAATTGCTGCTTCGACGATCCCTATCAATCATAATCATGACAACGATGAAGTACTTTGGAAATTGATTCCCATCAAGACTAGTTTCACTTATTTTAATTTTTTATAACATTTTTTTGTAATTAAAGAATAATAGATTCATAAACTTTACATTTCATATCATCTTCAACTTCATCATATTCATTAGTATGTCTATTTTTGTGGTCATAGTATCAATTTTGTATCAATGATTATTTAGATCAATACACATTTTCGTTTTATCTATTTTTAATCTTCGTATATTTAGTATTTAACTTAAATTATGCAACAAGGAATGAAACATGAACAATAACATTTATCAACATATTACAAAACGGGTTTATTGTTTTTGTTGTTTGCTATTTTGGGTTTATGGTTTTTGGATTTTGGAGTTTAGTTGTTTTGGGGTTTTAGATTTAAAACTTGAGTTTTGAGGTTTTTGTGTTCATGTTATATGGTTTAGGATTTTAGGATTTCCGAGTTTATGGTCTTCAGATTTTGGGGTTACGGGTTTTGTTGGTTGGTTGGTTGGTTTTGGGGTTTAGTATTTTCTAAGGACCCAATTACCCATCATGACACTTTAATACTTTTTTGTTTTTGAAGAAAAGGAGGAAAGGGGAAAAAGGGTTGTATTTATGAAAATAGAGTAACAAAATAAAAACATAAATTGAAGGAGATGTGGCCACGTGGCTAGTTTCTTGGTACTGTTTTAGGACTGCCACGTGAAATGCTTGTTTAAAAAAAAACAACAGATGAGAAAAGAAAAGGCAAAATGGGAGGATGAGGAGAAAAAAGAGAGATGAGAGAACATTTCAAGGGAGAGGGGAAAAGAGTTTCAGAGGAGGGAGACAACAAATTGAACAGATTCTTCATATCACTTTTCTTTAAGCTGGCCCAACGAAAAATTGGAATTGCTCCTTAAACAAATTGGACAATTTTGGTAACTTTTTCTCAAGAGAAACCATATACAATTGGAAGTTTAACTGTGGATTTTCATGTGTTTTTCATCCTCAAATTCAATGATTTCTTATTGCTCATTTAAGAAATTGAAAAATCTAAACTCGGAGAAACTGGTTGTATAATGGACAAAATAATTGTTGGATTCAAGGAGATAGAACAAATTGGATAAAGAGAGATAAAAGAGGGATTTCTCACAGTTGGTAATACAAAATAGTTGTACAAAGAAATACAAATCTGAGATTTCCTTGCAGGAAAGTAAAGAAAACAAACAGGAGACTCTTCTATGGAAGGAGGAGATGGAGAGAGATTGATGGAAGAAGAAGATATTCAAACTTTGGAAGTAAGAGTTAAATTAATAAAATAAGGAAATTGTTTCAAAACTAAAACATGTGTTAATGAACTCAGGAGAGAAAAAATGGTCAATTTTGGGACAAATTAAAGATTATTTTATTTTCAAAAATCATTAGTTATGACTTGTGAGGAGAGACAAGTGTAACTATTTATATGGGAAAATGGAAAAAATTGTACTTCAGATTAAAAGAGATGAGAAGGAAAATTGGGATTAATAGACAATTAGTATAAGAAGGAAAATTGGGATTAATAGACAATTAGTACCATGATTGTATAAGTTGAAAGAGAGAGGAGTAATTTGGATTTAAGAAATAAATTGGGGAAATTCAAACTTTAATTAATTTGTGAATATGGAGTTTATATGCGTATTTCCTTTTTGGATACATGATTTCAACTATGATTAATTATTCAATTAGTTATTGGAATTTCAGGATTTCGACAAAGACT
Source organism: Herpetospermum pedunculosum (assembly GCA_028017165.1). Lineage (NCBI taxonomy): Eukaryota > Viridiplantae > Streptophyta > Magnoliopsida > Cucurbitales > Cucurbitaceae > Herpetospermum > Herpetospermum pedunculosum. Next base: position 79,608,125 of record CM051524.1, on the reverse strand, counting down.
AATATCGCTTCTAATTATTTTACAAAATTGTTTATTATCTATATAAATAGTATGAAATTTATATTTATGTATGATTTCAGAGTAAATCTTTCAAGATTTAGAGAAATTGTTATGAAATTTCAGTACTTTATGATTTATCTCAAATTCTGGTTTTAGAAATGTTTGAGATTGTTTTATCGTGATTTGATAAATCAGAAGACTTTAAATGTTTATGTTTTATGAAATGTGATTTTAGTGAAAGAGCATGATTTTAAGGATTTTACACGAAAAGTGACTTTCAAACCACTAGATTTATGTACTCATGGTGATTACCCGTATGTTATGTGGATGTGTTCCATAGTATACCAGAGATTATAGAGGTCTTTGTGACACACTCTTGCACACACATAGGCTTTGTGCCGTATGTTAGGGTGTTTAGCCCTCTAGTTACAGTTCTGCGTGCACGTATTACTCTGTGCATAGTATGATAGAGATTGTTTTGCTATGCGTATTGAGATTACTTTACGCCAGTATCACCAGAGATTGGGTACATGTTTGCTGATGTATTTTAGCTCAATCTTTATTTTTATTTTCCACCAGGATTGCTCTTCATTTTCAACCCGAGATAGTTCGGAACAACATCTGTCACAAGCTTCTACAAGTAAATGCATATCATCTATTGTATGTAAAGAGTGTAATTTTTTGCTGAGTGGTTTTTATTTCGACGAAGTTTAAGTTATAAACTAGGGAGAGACTTGACAATAGATTACATAGCACTCTCGGGAGTTTGTTTTCATCATAGCTCGTCCTAGGTTCGGTAGGATAATATGGGACGGGGTGTGACAAGTTTACAGTTTGTAGGGTTTAAGAGGTTTGTGGGTTTGATGTTTAAGGACTTATGGTTTATGGTTTGGTTGTATGGGGATTTGTTGTATCTGTTTTTTTGGGTTTATGGTTTTTGTGGTTGTGGGGATTTGTTGTTTGGGATTATTTTAGGGTTTGTGGTTTTGGGATTTTTGAATTTTTGGGATTAGGGTTTTGGGATTTTTTTAGTTCATGTGTTTGTGGGTTTGGTGTTTCAGAATTAAAAATTTAGAGTTTTGGAGTTGGTGTTATAGGGTCTTCGGTATTTTTTGTTTGGAGTTTGGGTTGGGGATTTCTTGTTTGGGATTTTGGGGTTTATGGTTTTGGAATTTTTGGATTTTATGGTTTTGGGATAATTGAGTTTAGGTGTTTGTTGGTTTTGGGCTTTAGGGTGTTAAGATTTTGGGGTTTAAGAAGTTTATGCTTTGGTTGGTTTGGAGATTTGTTGTTGAGATTTTTGGGTTTATGGTTTGGATTTTTTGATTTAGGGATTATGGTTTTGGGATTTTGGAGTTTAGGCGTTTTTGGGTTTGGGTTTTTAGGGATTTTGGATTTTAGGTGTGTGTATTTGTGGTTTCAAATGTAAAAGTTTAGAGGTTTGGGGGATGTTTTTGTTTGGAGGGTTTGAGATATTTGTGGGTTTTGGGTTTAAGGGTTTGACATATTTTTTTTTGCAACCGTATTTTTAATAAATGCGAGAATTGAACTCATGACCTCTTAGTCACGAGCACAACCTTATGCTAATTGAGCTATGTTCGGTTTGACATGTTTAAGAGTTTAAGATTTTCGTGGTTTTGGGATTTGTTGTTTGAGATTTTGGGGGTTTTTGGATTATGGTTTAGGGATTTAGAGATTTTGTGGTTTTGGGTTTTGAGATTTTGGTGTTTTCGTATTTTGGGATTTATGTATATATAAAAAGTTAAAATTCAAAGTTTACTTCGTCCATTTTTAAGTTAAACTTTCAAATTTGCGTTTAATAGATTCCTGAAAATTTTAATTTCGTTTCTAATTAATCTAACATATTCAATGATTTTAAAAATTAATCAGTTTATTAAATATAAAATTAAATTTTATGTCTAATGAAACTTTAAGAACTTGTTTCATAATTGTCAAATCATTGATTTTTGTAACACTTCATTTTCTAGTTTCTTTTCATAGATTATATCGGTTGAGCTATACTGTTACAAATTACTGGACTTTTACCCTTAATTATGTGAACTTTATTAAGGGTAAAGGTCTGGTAATTTGTAACAATTGGTATCAGAGCCTTGCATTGAGTAATATGTTGTGTTTGCAAACTGTTTTTTTTTTTTCGTTGAAAGAACCTTGAAAATAATTTCTTGAAGTCATTTAAGTTCGTTTTACCCTTAATTTCGAAGTTTCAAAGAAAACCAAACAAATACTTTCCGTTCGAGGACGTTTCAGGAACGTTTTGCTTAGTTTTAGAGTTTAGTTCTACTTCTATAGTTTCAGGTTTGAGGTTTTAATTTAAAGAGATTTCGAGTTTAGATTCATGGTTTCAGATTTGGGGTTTTAATTTAGGGAGATTTGGGGTATGAATTCATGGTTTCAGATTTGTGGTTTAGAGTTTGAGTAGATTTGGGGGTTGGATTCAGGGTTCATAGTTGCAGTTTTAATTTAAGGAGATTTGGGGTTTGGATTCAGGGTTTCAGGTTTGGGGTTTGTATAGTTTAGGATTTTAAAATTAAATCTTTCAAATTGATTTCTTTCAAAACTCGAAAGGAGTATTTTTCAAGCACATGGTTTAAACCCGTGAATAAGCTACATGCTTGGTTCAGTAAGAAGTGAGAAATGTTAATTTTGAATGAATATACACTTTTTTTTCGTGAATTAAAAAAAGTCGAAAATTCGTTTACTAGATTTTGGTCCAAAATATATCATTTTTGTCATTTTTTAATGAGTACATTTTTCAATTTCTTTTTACAATGTTGGGTCGGAACTTCATTGACCTACAGCCCCATAACTTTAGGACGAAAATCTGTAAGAAAAACACTTTAAAACTAAATCCTTAAACCGTAAATTTCCAAAACCCCAAATGAGTACTTTTCAAGCACATGATTGAAAATCGTGAATAAGCTATGTAGACACCGTATTTTGTATGACCTTGTTTATCATTATTTCTAGTTTCGCATTTCTGTCTTTTCCTGTCATTTCGTTCGATAGATTGTTGAAGTCATTTAAGTTCGTTTTTGCCTTAATTTCGAAGTTTAAAAAAAAAAAAAAAACAAATATTTCCGTTCCAAATATTTCAGGAACGTTTTGCTTAGTTTTAGAGTTTAGTTCAATAGTTTCAGGTTTGGGGTTTTAATTTAATCAGATTTGGGGCATGTATTCGTGGTTTCAAGTTTGGGGACTCAATTTAAAGAGATTGGGGGTATGGATTTAAAGTTTCAGGTTTGGGGTTTTAATGTAAGGAGATTTAGGGTTGGATTCATAGTTCAATATTTGGTGTTTTAAATTTAAGGAGATTTGGGGTATGAATTCAGGGTTTCATATTTGGGGTTTATATTCAAGGTTTCATGTTTGGGATTTTTAATTTAAGGAGATTTGGGATTTGGATTCAGGGTTTCAGATTTGGGGTTTAAATTTACGGTTTCAGATTTGAGATTTTTATTTAGGGTTTTAAAATTAAATCTTTCAAATCGATTTCTTCCAAAACCCGAAAGGAGTACTTTTCAAGCACATGTTTGAAAACCGTGAATAAGCTACATGTTTGGTTCAATAAGAAGAGATGAATGTGAATTTTGAATGAATATACACTTTTTCGTGAATTAAAAAAAATCCAAAAATTTCCCAAACCCGAAAGGAGTACTTTTTAAGCACATGGTTTAAAACCTTGAATAAGCTATGCTTGGTTCATAAAGTAGTGAGAAATGTTAATTTTGAATGAATATACATTTTTTTTCGTGAATGAAAAAACTCCAAACTCAAAAATAAATTTGGGTAACTTCGACAAAGATTCAATGAATTCAAATCGAAATAGGTTAAATTTCAGTGTCATCCAATTAAGCCTGGGAGTTGGATGAAGTACATGAGGTACGGTCATGAAATAAGTAATGTATTCTTAAAACAATTTACAATTTCTATGGGGAAGATGCCACAATAAGTTTCTTCCCTGTGAATGATAGTAATTCATAAATTTTTTTCTTCTTGTTTTTAAACTTACTCGTATGATTTCCCTCTTGTTTCATTTTATATTTCCTTCATATTTAGTTTTGTGTTTTGAGATTTTGATGCATTGGCATTTTAGAGATTTGAGGGTTTGGGGTTCATGAGTTTTGGGGCTTGGTTTTGAGATTTTGGTGGATTGGTGTTTTAGGATTTATGTGTATGTATAAAAAGTTTAAATTCTAACTTTAATTGATTAATAATTTTTTTGAAATTTTAATTTCTTTCCTAAACAATCTGACATATTGAATAATTTTAAAAATTAATTAATTTATTAGGCATAAAATTAAATTTGATGTCTAATGAAACTTTAAGAGCCCGTTTGCTAATCAATTTTTATTTTAGGAAAATTAAGCTCATAAACACTACTCTCATATATGATTTTTTGTTTTGTTATCTACATTTTGCCAGTGTTCCCGAAACATTTGCCAAATTTTGGGAACTATAGATTCATATTTTTAAGTTTGGTTAAAAATTCAAACGTTTTCTTAGGGTTCAAAATTTTATGGGATTTGAGATTTTGAGGATTGTAGTTTTGATATTTTGGTATTTCATATTTTTTTTTTTTTGAGTACATTGGGGGTGGGGGGATTCGAACCACAGACCTCTTGGTCGTCAAGACATACATATGCCAGCTGAGCTATGCTCGCTTTGGCGGTATTTCATATTTTTAATGTTATGGGTATTATGGGTTTAGTATTTTTTTTGTGATTTTGGACATAAGTAAGGAATTTTATGTTTTTGGTTTTTTAGAGTTTGGACATTTGGTCTCTTATGGTTTAGGTATTTAGAGATTTGAGGGTTTGGGGTTTGGTTTTTAGATTTTGGTGGATGAGTGTTTCAGAGATTTGGGGGTTTGGGGTTAAATAGTTTGGGGTTTGGTTTTGATATTCGGGTGGATTGGTGTTTTAGATATTTGGGGATTGGGGTTAATGAGTTTTAGTGTTTGGTTTTGAGATTTTGGTGATTTATTTTTTATTTTTTTGGGGTGGGGGATTCAAAACCTCTTGGTCATCAAATCATACATATGTCAGCTAAGCTATGCTCGCTTTGGCAGATTTTGGTGAATTGGTGTTTTAGGATTTATGTGTATGTATAAAAGTTTAAATTCATACTTTAATTGGTCCATTTTTAAGTTAAACTTTCAAATTGCTAATTAATTTTTTTTTTTTAAATTTTAATTTCTTTCCTAGAAAATCTGACATATTCAATTATTTTAAAAATTAATCAATTTATTAGATATAAAATTAAATTTTATGTCCCTCTTTGCAAATCAATTTTTATTTTAGGAAAATTAAGCTCGTAAACACTACTCCCATATATGATTTCTTGTTTTGTTATCTACTTTTTACCAATGTTTCCGAAACATCCGCCAAATTTTGGAAACTACGAATTCATATTTTTAAATTTGATTTGGAATTCAAACATTTTCTTAGGATTCAATTTTTTTTGGGACTAGGGATTTTGAGATATTGTGGGCTTTATGTTTTGTTGTTTGGGGCATAGTAAAGGAATTTTATGATTTTAGTGTTTCAATGTTTGATGTTTAGAGTTTGGACTTTTGGTCTCTTATGGTTTATGGATTTTGATATTTTGGTGGGTACGTGTTTTAGAGAGTTGATGGTTTGGGTTTAAGGAGTTTGGGGTTTTGGTTTTGAGATTGGGTGGATTGTTGTTTTAGAGATTTGGGGTTTGGGGTTTGGTTTTGAGATTTTGGTGGATAGGGTGTTTTAGGATTTATGTTTATTATAAAAAGTTTAAATTCCAACTTTAATCCGTCAAATTTGTGATTAATACTTTTTTTGAAATTTTAATTTCTTTCTTAAAGAATTTGACATGTATATTTTTTTTTTTGGGTGTTTTAGTGTTTGAGGTTTATAGTTTGGATTTTTGGTAAATTGTGGTTTAGGGATTTAGAGATTTGGGAGGTTGGGTTGAGGTGTTTTGGGTTTAGTTTTGAGATTTGGGTGTATTGGTGTTTTAGGATTTATATATATGTATAAAAAGTAATTCTAACTTTACTTGGTTCATTTTTAAGTTAAACTTCTAAATTTGTGTTTAATATTTTTTTAAATTTTTTAATTTCTTTTCAATGGATATGACATATTCAATAATTTTAAAAATTAATTAATTTATTAGATATAAAATTAAATTTGTTGTCTAATGAAACTTTAAGAGCCCGTTTGCTATTCTATTTGTATTTTTGGAAATTTAAGCTTAGAAACAGTATTCCCATTTATGATTTCTTGGTTTGTTATCTACTTTTTACTAGTGTTCTGGAAACATACGCCAAATTTTGGAAACTACAAATTTATATTTTTAAATTTGGTTAAGAATTCAAATGTTTTCTTAGGGTTCAAAATATTTTGGATTAGGGATTTAGAGATTTTTGGATTAGAGTTTTGATATTTTGGTATTTCATACTTATAATGTTGGGCTATAATTTTTGGATTAGGGTTGTAAGAAAATTATAAAAATGACACCCTCGATAACTTCTAGTTTTAGTATATATTCGTAGTTACATCTATTATCTATAACAACGTACATATAAGTATATCATTTGAAGTATATGCGTGTATATACACCATAAACCATTACTCTATGAGCATTGAACAAATGATACTACAAAATTTAAAATGTTCATAGACGGTTGTAAGAAAATTATTAAAATGAGGGTCCTCGATAAGTTCTAGTGTGGATATATATTCGTAGTTACGTCTATAACAATGTACATGTAAGTATATCATATAAAGTATATGCGTGTATATACACCATAAACCATTAATCCGTGAGCATTGAACAAATGATACTAAAAAACATTAAAATTGGTATGCATGTTGAGTTTACCCGGGAAAACGTTCAATCAATTGTATCATTACCTGCAACATTGAATTAGGAGATTTGCAAATCTTCCCTCCTCCAACTCGATTTGAAACAACCATCGATTCTCAACTTTGAAACTCTCTACCTTGAAAAAAATTTATCTACCTCAACCTTTTACATCGTTGAACGCTTGAATTGGGCTGAAAATTTCGACTCCTAAAATGACGTAATTTCGAAGTGAGTAAGGATTTTAGCTCCACTCTCGTCTCTCTACATTGTCCTCGTTTCAACTTTGGAAAAAAAATGAACCTCTCTTTTCAAAATGGATGAATCTAGGAGGGTAATCTTGAAGGGTTGTTAGTGAGATAAATTGAGATTTTTTCTTTTCTTCAAAATCCATTGATCTGGTTGTTAGAAATTTTTTCTTAAAAAACGGATGAATGAATCTGATTGTTAGAAATTAAAATAAATATAAAAAAAATTAAAATTAGTTATGTCGGTTGTCCGTAAATAAGCGTATATACCAGGGGTATAATTGAGATGAAAATTACGGTTTAGGGAACGAGTTTTAAGGTGTCTTTCTTACGAATTTTGGTCTTAAAGCTATGGGGTTGTAGGTTAATGAAGCTACTAAACCCAATATTGAAAAAAGAAAGTGAAAAATGTACTCATTAAAAAATGACCAAAATGATCTTTTTTCGACCAAAATTGGTGGACTAAACGATTTTTTTGACTTTTTTTAATTCAGGAAAAAAGTGTATATTCATTCAAAATTAACATTTCTCACTTTTTATTGAACCAAATATAACGGTTATTCACGGTCTTTTAGGTTTTGGAAATTTATCGCTTAGGGAACCAGTTTAAATGTGTTTTTCTTACGGATTTTTGTCCTAAAGTTATGGGGTTGTAGGTTAATGAAGCTACTAAACCCAACATTCAAAAAAGAAATTGAAAAATGTACTCATTAAAAAATGTACTCATTAAAAAATAACCAAAATGATATTTTTGGGACCAAAATTGGTGGACTATACTAAACGATTTTTTGACTTTTTCAAAATCATGAAAAAAGTGTATAAATTCAAAATTAATATTTCTCACTTCTTATTGAACCAACCATGTAGCTTATTCACGGTTTTCAACCATGTGCTTGAAAAGTACTACTTTCGGGTTTTGGAAATTTACGGTTTAGAGAACGAGTTTTAAGGTGTTTTACTTACAGATTTTGGTCCTATATCTATGGGGCTGTAGGTTAATGAAGCTCTTAAACACAACATTGAAAAAAGAAAGTGAAAAATGTACTCATTAAAAAATGACCAAAATCATTATTTTTGGACCAAAATTGGTGGACTATATAAACTCTTTTTGGACTTTTTTTAATTCACAAAAAAAAGTGTATATTCATTCAAAATTAACATTTCTCATTACTTATTGAACCAAGCATGTAGCTTATTCACGATTTTCAACTATGTGCTTGAAAAGTACTCCTTTCGAGTTTTGGAAATTTACGGTTTAGGAAACGAGTTTTAAGGTGTTTTTCTTACGGATTTTGGTTCTATATCTATGGGGTTGTAGCTTAATTAAGCTCCTAAACCCAACATTGAAAAATGAAAGTGAAACATGTACTCATTAAAACATGACCAAAATGATCGTTTTTGGACCAAAATTGTTGGACTATAGTAAACAATTTTTGGACTTTTTTTAATTCATGAAAAAAGTGTATATTCATTCAAAATGAACATTTCTCACTACTTATTGAACCAAGCATGTAGCTTACAAGTACTCCTTTCGAGTTTTCGAAATTTACAGTTTAGGGAACGAGTTTTAAGGTGTTTTTCTTACCGATTTTTGTCCTATATATATGTAGCTCTAGGTGAATGAAGCTCCTAAACACAATATTGAAAAAAGAAAGTGAAAAAGGTACTCATTAAAAAATAACCAAAATTGGTGGTCTAAAGTAAACGATTTTTGGACTTTTTTTAATTCACGAAAAAAGTTAATATTCATTCAAAATTGACATTCCTTACTTCTTATTGAACCAAGCATTTAGCTTATTCACGGTTTTCAACCATGTGCTTGAAAAGTACTACTTTCGGGTTTTGGAAATTTACGGTTTAGGGAATGAGTTTTAAGGTGTTTTTCTTACAGATTTTGGTCCTATATCTATGGGGTTGTAGGTTAATGAAGCTAGTAAACACAACATTGAAAAAGAAAATGAAAAATGTACTCATTAAAAAATGACCAAAATAATCGTTTTTGGACCCAAATTGGTGGACTATAGTAAACGATTTTTGGATTTTTTTTTAATTCATGAAAAAAGTGTATATTCATTCAAAGTTAACATTTCTCACTACCTATTGAACCAAACATGTAGCTTATTCACGCTTTTCAACCATGTGCTTGAAAAGTACTCCTTTCGAATTTTGGAAATTTACGGTTTAGGGAACCAGTTTTAAGGTGTTTTTCTTTTAGATTTTGGTCCTATATATATGGGGTTGTAGCTTAATGAAGCTCCTAAACACAACATTGAAAAAAGAAAGTGAAAAATGTACTCATTAAAAATTGACCAAACTAATTGTTTTTGGACCAAAATTGGTTGACTGTAAACCATTTTTGGACTTTTTTTAATTCACGAAAAAAGTGTATATTCATTCAAAATTAACGTTTCTCACTACTTAATGAACCAAACATGTATCTTATTCACGGTTTTCAAACAAGTGTTTGAAAACTACTCCTTTCGAGTTTTGGAAATTTACGGTTTAGGGAACGTGTTTTAAAGTGTTTTTCTTACTGATTTTGGTCCTATATCTATGATTATGTAGGGTAATGAAGCTCCTAAACACAAAATTGAAAAAAGAAAGTGAAAAATGTACTCATTAAAAAATGACCAAAGTGATCGTTTTTGGACCAAAATTAGTGGACTGTAGTAAACAATTTTTTAACTTTTTTTAATTCACGAAAAAAGTGTATATTCATTCAAAATTAACATTTCTCATTACTTATGGAACAAATCATGTAACTTGTTCACGGTTTGAACCATGTGCTTGAAAATTACTCCTTTCAAGTTTTGGAAATTTATGTTTTAGGGGACGAGTTTTAAAGTGTTTTTCTTACGGATTTTGGTCCTAAAGTTTTTGGGTTGTAGGTTAATGAAGCTCCTAAACCCAACATTGAAGAAATAAACTAAGAAATGTACTCATTAAAAAATGACAAAATGATAGTTTTTGGAAAAAAAATTGTTGGACTATAGTAAACCATTTTTTGACTTTTTTTAATTCACGAAAAAAGTTTATATTCATTCTAAATTAACATTTCTCACTACTTATTGAACCAAGCATGTAGCTTATTCATGATTTTAAACCATGTGCTTGAAAAGTACTCCTTTCGAGTTTTCGAAATTTACAGTTTAGGGAACGAGTTTTAAGGTGTTTTTCTTACAAATTTTTGTCCTATATCTATAGAGCTGTAGGTGAATGAAGCTCCTAAACACAATATTGAAAAAAGAAAGTGAAAAATGTACTCATTAAAAAATAACCAAAATTGGTGGTCTAAAGTAAATGATTTTTAGACTTTTTTTAATTCACGAAAAAAGTTTAATTCAAAATTGACATTCCTTACTTCTTATTGAACCAAGCATTTAGCTTATTCACGGTTTTAAACCATGTGCTTGAAAAGTACTACTTTCGGGTTTTAGAAATTTACGGTTTAGGGAACGAGTTTTAAGGTGTTTTTCTTACAGATTTTAGTCCTATATCTATGGGGTTGTAGGTTAATGAAGCTCGCAAACAAAACATTGAAAAAGAAAGTGAAAAATGTACTCATTAAAAAATGACCAAAATAATCGTTTTTTGACCAAAATTGGTGGACTATAGTAAACCCTTTTTGGAGTTTTTTTAATTCACGAAAAAAGTGTATATTCATTTAAAGTTAACATTGCTAACTAACTATTGAACCAAGCATATAGCTTATTCACGGTTTTCAACCATGTGCTTGAAAATTTACGGTTTAGGGAACTAGTTTTAAGGTGTTTTTCTTTTAGATTTTGGTCCTATATATATATGGGGTTGTAGCTTAATGAAGCTCCTAAACACAACATTGAAAAGAGAAAGTGAAAAATGTACTCATTAAAAAATGACCAAAATGATCGTTTTTGGACCAAAACTGGTGGACTGTAAGTAAACGATTTTTTGACTTTTTTTAATTCACGAAAAAAGTTTATATTCATTCAAAATTAACATTTCTCACTTCTTATTGAACCAAGCATGTAGCTTATTCATGGTTTTCAACCATGTGCTTTAAAAGTACTCCTTTCGAGCTTTGGAGATTTACGGTTTAGGGAACGAGTTGTAAGGTATTTTTCTTACGAATTTTGGTCCTTAATTTTTGGGGTTGTAGGTTAATGAAGCTCCTAAACCCATCATTGAAAACGTAAAGTGAAAAAAGTACTCATTAAAAAATGACCAAAATGATCATTTTTGGACAAAAAATGTTGGACAATAGTAAACAAATTTTGGACTTTTTTTAATTCACGAAAAAAGTGTATATTCATTCAAAATTAACATTCCTCACTTCTTATTGAACCAAGCATGTAGCGTATTCACGGTTTCAACCAGGTGCTTGAAAAGTACTCCTTTCGAGCTTTGGAAATTTACAGTTTATGGAACGAGTTTTAACGTATTTTTCTTACGGATTTTGGTCCTAAACCTATAGGGTTGTAGGTTAATGAAGCTCCTAAAACCAACATTGAAAAAAGAAAGTGAAAAATGTACTCATTAAAAACTGACAAAAATGATTGTTTTTAAACCAAAATTGGTGGACTATAGTAAACAATTTTTTGACTTTTTTTAATTCACGAAAAAAGTTTATATTCATTTAAAATTGACATTTCTTACTTCTTATTGAACCAAACATTTAGCTTATTCACGGTTTTCAACCATGTGCTTGAAAAGTACTACTTTCTGGTTTTGGAAATTTACGGTTTAGGGAACTAGTTTTAAGGTGTTTTACTTACATATTTTGGTCCTATATCTATGGGCTGTAGGTTAATGAAGCTCTTAAACACAACATTGAAAAAAGAAAGTGAAAAATGTACTCATTAAAAATGACCAAAATGATCGTTTTTGGACCAAAATTGGTGGACTATAGTAAACCGTTTTTGGACTTTTTTTACTTCACGTAAAAAGTGTATATTCATTCAAAATTAAAATTTCTCACTACTTATTGAACCAAGCATGGAGCTTATTCACGATTTTCAACCATGCCCTTGAAAAGAACTCCTTTCGAGTTTTGGAAATTTACGGTTTAGAGAACGAGTTTAAGGTATTTTTCTTACAGATTTTGGTCCTATATCTATGGGGCTGTCTAAACACAATATTGAAAAAAGGAAGTGAAAAATGTACACATTGTTGTGCAATTTTAGTGCAATAAAATACCGCAAGTGTACGGGTCAAGTTTTAATATGGTGTATAAAAAATACGGAAATCGTCCTCAGGATTGGTTTTCTAGTTCGCCTAATTACCATGAATACTATCACTCAATTTTATTTAGAGAATGAAATTCAAATGATATGATGAAAACAAAATTAAAATAAAACATAAAATAAAATTTGGAGAACAATATGGAGAGATATATCCTAGGGAATTGACTTGAGCAATGACTTCACCGTTATCTCATCAAATTCTTCATTCATTAAAAGATGGAATTAATCAATTTCTAGATTGTTGACAAGTTCTACCCTATAGACTTGTTATTCTCTCTCGAGCAATAACAATATTCTTTGAAAAGTAAATTACCTATATTTCTATGGCAATTCAGACAATCCAAATATGAAGAACGTAAAACTATAATTGTCACAAAACCTACAAGGATATGTCTATCTCATGTATAAATTAGGAAAAACAATTCAGGATCATCAACAATAATCGTCTCTCGACCTCAAATTATTGATATAAAAATCATGCAAAGAATGGCCAAATCCTAACATGCATTAAGCTCAGAAAAATTCTCACAACCAATATGAAATTGAAATACCAACTATTAATTAAGAAGAATAAAATTCAATAAACGGTTACATCAAAGCTCAAAGTCAAGAGAGTTTAGCTCATAATGTTCAATAATTCAAAATATAAACTCAAAAATAAATCCATAATAAAACTACAAATTAAAAGGGAAAGAAGAAATAAAACTCGTGTCGATTCCACGTTTCCGCTGCAAACTTCACGATCCCGAGCATGTATCCTCTCGGGTTTTGGACTTATTTCCCTTCTTTTTATCACTTGGGAACTTCAATTTTCATCCAAAAAACTTAGTTTTCACCACAAAGCTTCTAAATTCCCCGGTTTGCTCCAAAATGCTCGATATCTATAAAATAATCAAATATAATCGTGAAAGTACACATTTAATCCTCTAAACTAGCCTAAAATAAGTCATAAAGATAGCTTATTTTGTGTGCTATCACACATTAAAAAATGACCAAAATGATCGTTTTTGGACCAAAATTGGTGTAGTAAACTATTTTTTGACTATTTTAATTCACGAAAAATGTGTATATTCATTAAAAATTAACATTTCTCACTACTTATTGAACCAAGCATGTAGCTTATTCACGATTTTCGACCATGTACTTGAAAAGTACTACTATCGAGCTTTGGAAATTTACGGTTTAGGGAACGAGTTTTAAGATATTTTTCTTGAAGATTTTGGTCTTATATCTATGGGACTGTAGGTTAATGAAGCTCTTAAACACAACATTGAAAGAAGAAAGTGAAAAATGTACTCATTAAAAATGACCAAAATGATCGTTTTTGGACCAAAATTGGTGGACTGTAGTAAACCCTTTTTGGACTTTTTTTACTTCATTTAAAAAAGTGTATATTCATTCAAAATTAAAATTTCTCACTACTTATTGAACCAAGCATGGAGCTTATTCACGATTTTCAACCATGCCCTTGAAAAGTACTCCTTTCGAGTTTTGGAAATTTACGGTTTAGAGAACGAGTTTAAGGTATTTTTCTTACAGATTTTGGTCTAATATCTATGGGGTTGTCTAAACACAATATTGAAAAAAGGAAGTGAAAAATGTACACATTAAAAAATTACCAAAATGATCGTTTTTGGACCAAAATTGGTGTAGTAAACTATTTTTTGACTATTTTAATTCACGAAAAAAATGTATATTCATTAAAAATTAACATTTCTCACTACTTATTGAACCAAGCAGGTAGCTTATTCACGATTTTCAATCACGTGCTTGAAAAGTACAACTTTCGAGTTTTGTAAATTTACGATTTAGGGAACGAGTTTTAAGGTATTTTTTTTTTACAGATTTTGGTCCTATATCTAAGGGGTTGTAGCTTAATGAAACTCCTAAACCCAACATTGAAAAATTAAAGTGAAAAATGTACTAATTAAAAAATGACCAAAATTATCGTTTTTGGACCAAAATTTGTGGATTATAGTAAACGATTTTTGGACTTTTTTTAATTCACGAAAAAAGTTTATATTCATTCAAAATTGACATTCCTCACTTTTTATTGAACCAAACATGTAGCTTATTCACGGTTTTCAATCTTGTGCTTGAAAAGTACCTCTTTAGAGTTTTTGAAATTTACGGTTTAGAAAACGAGTTTTAACGTGTTTTTCTTACAGATTTTGGTCCTATATATATGGGGATGTAGGTTAATGAATCTCCTAAACACAATATTGAAAAAAGAAAGTGAAAAATGTACTTATTAAAAAATGACTAAAATGATCGTTTTTTGACCAAAATTGGTGGACGTAAACTATTTTTTGACTTTTTTTAATTCACGAAAAAAAGTGTATATTCATTCAAAATAAACATTTGTCACTACATATTGAACCAAGCATCTAGCTTATTCACGGTTTTCAACCATGTGCTTGAAAAGTACTCATTTCTTGGTTTGGAAATTTACGGTTTAAGGAACGAGTTTTACGGTATTTTTCTTACAGATTTTGGTCCTATATCTATGTGGCTGTAGTTTAATGAAGCTCCTAAACACAATATTGAAAAAAGAAAGAGAAAAATGTACTCATTAAAAAATGACCAAAATGATCGTTTTTGAACCAAAATTGGTGGACTATAGTAAACGATTTTTGGACTTTTTTTAATCTTGAAAAAGTTTATATTCATTCAAAATTGACATTCCTCACTTCTTATTGAACTATGCATGTATCTTATTCACGGTTTTCAACCATGTGCTTGAAAAATACTCTTTTCGTGTTTTGGATATTTACGGTTTAGGGAACGAGTTTTTAGGTGTTTTTCTTACAGATTTTGGTCTTATAGCTATGGGGTTGGAGGTTAATGAAGCTCTTAAACACAACATTGAAAAAATAAAGTGAAAAATGTACTCATTAAAAAATGACCAAAATGATCTTTTTTGGACCAAAATTGGTCGACTATAGTAAACGATTTTTGGACTTTTTTTAATTCACGAAAAAAGTTTATATTCATTCAAAATTGACATTCCTCACTTCTTATTAAACCAAGCATGTAGCTTATTCACGATTTTCAATCATGTGCTTGAAAAGTACTCCTTTCGGATTTTGAAAATTTACGGTTTAGGGAACGAGTTTTAAGGTATTTTTCTTACAGATTTTGGTCTTATAGCTATGGGGCTGTAGGTTAATTAAGCTCCTAAACACAATATTGAAAAAAGAAAGTGAAAAATGTACTCATTAAAAAATGACCAAACTGATCGTTTTTGGACCAAAATTGGTGGACTATAGTAAACTATTTTTGGACTTTTTTTACTTCACGAAAAAAGTGTATATTCATTCAAAATTAAAATTTGTCACTACTTATTGAACCAAGCATGAAGCTTATTCACGATTTTCAACCATGCCCTTGAAAAGTAGTCATTTCAAGTTTTGGAAATTTACGGTTTAGAGGACGAGTTTTAAGAATATTTTCTTACAGATTTTGGTTTTATATCTATGGGGCTGTAGGTTAATGAAGCACCTGAGCACAATTTTGAAAAAAGAAAGTGAAAAATGTACTCATTAAAAAAATGACCAAAATGATCGTTTTTGGACCAAAATTGGTGGACTGGTAAACCCTTTTTGGACTTTTTTTAATTCACGAAAAAAGTGTATATTCATTCAAAATTAAAATTTCTCATTATTTATTGAACCAAACATGTAGCCTCTTCACGGTTTTCAACCATGTGCTTGAAAAGTACTCTTTTCGAGCTTTGGAAATTTATAGTTTATGGAACGAGTTTTAAGGTGTTTTTCTTACGGATTTTGGTCCTAAAGCATGGGATTGTAGGTTAATGAAGCTCCTAAAACCAACATTGAAAAAAGAAAGTGAAAAATGTACTCATTAAAAAATGACGAAAATGATCGTTTTTAAACCAAAATTGGTGGACTATAGTAAACAATTTTTGGATTTTTTTAATTCACGAAAAAAGTTTATATTCATTCAAAATTGACATTCCTTACTACTTATTGAACCAAGCATTTAGCTTATTCACGGTTTTCAACCATGTGCTTGAAAAGTACTCCTTTCGAGTTTTAGAAATTTACGGTTTAAAAAAACGAGTTTTAAGGTGTTTTTCTTACAGATTTTGGTCCTATATCTATGGGGTTGTAGCTTAATGAAGCTCCTAAACCCAATAATGAAAAATGAAAGTGAAAAATGTACTTATTAAAAAATGACCAAAACGATCGTTTTTTGACCAAAATTGTTGGACTATAGTAAACAATTTTTAGACTTTTTTTAATTCATGAAAAAAGTCTATATTCATTCAAAATTAACATTTCTTACTACTTATTGAACCAAGCATCTAGCTTATTCACGGTTTTCAACCATGTGCTTGAAAAGTACTCCTTTCGAGTTTTGGAAATTTACAGTTTAAGGAACAAGTTTTAAGGTGTTTTTCTTACATATTTTTGTCCTATATCTATGGAGCTGTAGGTGAATGAAGCTCTTAAACACAATATTTAAAAAATAAAGTGAAAAATGTACTCATTAAAAAATAACCAAAATTAGTGGACTAAAGTAAACGATTTTTGGACTTTTTTAATTCACGACAAAAGTTTATATTCATTCAAAATTGACATTCCTCACTTCTTATTGAACCAAACATGTATATTCACGGTTTTCAACCAAGTGCTTGAAAAGTACGCCTTTCGAGTTTTGGAAATTTACGGTTTAGGGAACGTGTTTTAAGGTGTTTTTCTTACAGATTTTGGTTCTATATCTATGATCTGTAGGTTAAGGTAGCTCCTAAACACAACATTGAAAAAAGAAAGTGAAAAATGTACTCATTCAAAAATGACCAAAATAATCGTTTTTGGACCAAATATGGTGGACTATTGTAAACCCTTTTTGGAGTTTTTTTAATTCACGAAAAAAGTGTATATTCATTCAAAATTACGTTTCGTACTACTTATTGAATCAAACATGTAGCTTATTCACGGTTTTCAACCAAGTGCTTGAAAATTACTCCTTTCGAGTAGTGAAAAATTACGGTTTAGAGAACGGGTTTTAAGGTATTTTTATTAGAGATTTTGATCTTATATCTATGGGGCTGTAGATTAATAAAACTCCTAAACACAATATTGAAAAAAGAAAGTGAAAAATGTACTCTAAAAAATGCCAAAATGATTGTTTTTGGACCAAAATTGGTGGACTATAGTAAACCCTTTTTGGACTTTTTTTAATTCACGAAAAAAATGTATATTCCTTCAAAATTAACATTTCCCATTACTTATCGAACCAAGCATGTAGCCTGTTCACGGTTTTCAACCATATGCTTGAAAAGTACTCATTTCGGGTTTTGTAAATTTACGGTTTAAGGAACGAGTTTTAAGGTGTTTTTCTTACGAATTTTTGTCCTATAGCTATGGTGTTGTAGGTTAATGAAGCTCGTAAACACAACATTGAAAAAGAAAGTGAAAAATGTACTCATTAAAAAAGACCAAAATAATCGTTTTTGGACCAAAATTGGTGGACTATAGTAAACCCTTTTTTAACTTTTTTTAATTCACGAAAAAAGTGTATATTCATTCAAAATTAATATTTCTCATTACTTATTGAATCAAGCATGTAGTTTATTCACGGTTTTCAACCAAGTGCTTGAAAAGTACTCCTTTCGAGTTTTAGAAATTTAAGGTTTAAGGAACGTCTTTTAAGGTGTTTATCTTACAGATTTTGGTCCTATATCTATGGGTCTGTAGGTTAATTAAGCTCCTAAACACAACATTGAAAAAATAAAGTAAAAAATGTACTCATTAAAAAATGACAAAAATGATCGTTTTTGGACCAAAATTGGTGGACTATAGTATACCCTTTTTGGACTTTTTTTTATACATGAAAAAAGTGTATATTCATTCAAAATTAACGTTTCTCACTACTTATTGAATCAAACATGTAGCTTATTCACGGTTTTCAACCAAGTGCTTGAATCCTTTCGAGTTTTGGAAATTTAAGGTTTAGGGAACGTCTTTTAAGGTGTTTTTCTTACCGATTTTGGTCCTATATCTATGAGTTTGTAGGTTAATGAAGCTCCTAAACACAACATTGAAAAAATAAAGTGAAAAATCCACTCATTAAAAAATGACCAAAATGATCATTTTTTGACCAAAATAGGTGGACTGTAGTAAACGATTTTTTGACCTTTTTTAATTCACCAATTTTTTTTATGATCATTCAAAACTGACATTCCTCACTTCTTATTGAACCAAGCATATAGCTTATTCGCGGTTTTCAACCATGTTTTTGAAAAGTACTCATTTCGAGTTTTTGAAATTTACGATTTAGGGAACGAGTTTTAAGGTGTTTTTCTTACAAATTTTGGTCCTATAACTATGGGGTTGTAGGTTAATGAAGCTCCTAAACACAACATTGAAAAAAGAAAGTGAAAAATGTACTCAATAAAAAATGACCAAAATGATTGTTTTTTGTCCAAAATTGGTGGACTATAGTAATCCCTTTTTGGACTTTTTTTAATTCACAAAAAAGTGTATATTCATTCAAAATTAACCTTTCTCACTACTTATTTAACCAAACAAGAAGCTTATTCATTGTTTTCAACAGAGTGCTTGAAAATTACTCCTTTCGAGTTTTGAAAATTTACGGTTTAGGGAACGTGTTTTAAGGTGTTTTTCTTACAGATTTTGGTCCTATATCTATGGGTCTATAGGTTAAGGAAGCTCCTAAACTCAACATTGAAAAAATAAAGTGAAAAATGTACTCATTAAAAAATGACCAAAATGATCCTTTTTGGACCAAAATAGGTCGACCGTAGTAAACGATTTTTTGACTTTTTTTAATTCACGAAAAAAGTTTATATTCATTCAAAATTAACATTCCTCACTTCTTATTGAACCAAGCATGTAGCTTATTCACGGTTTTCGACCATGTACTTGAAAAGTACTACTATCGAGCTTTGGAAATTTACGGTTTAGGGAACGAGTTTTAAAGTGTTTTTCTTGAAGATTTTGATCTTATATCTATGAGACTGTAGGTTAATGAAGCTCCTGAATACAACATTGAAAAAAGAAAGTGAAAACATTACTCATTAAAAAATGACCAAAATGAATGTTTTTGGACCAAAATTAGTGGACTATAGTAAACCCTTTTTGAATATTTTTAATTCACGAAAAACGTGTATATTCATTCAAAATTAATATTTCTCATTACTTATTAAATCAAGCACGTAGCTTATTCACGGTTTTCAACCAAGTGCTTGAAAAGTACTCCTTTCGAGTTTTAGAAATTTAAGGTTTAAGGAACGTCTTTTAAGGTGTTTTTCTTACTGATTTTGGTCCTATATCTATGGGTTTGTAGGTTAATCAAGCTCCTAAACACAACATTGAAAAAAGAAAGTGAAAAATTCACTCATTAATAAATGAACAAAATGATCGTTTTTTGACCAAAATAGGTGGACTGTAGTAAACGATTTTTTTGACTTTTTTTAATTCACCAAATTTTTTTATGATCATTCAAAATTGACATTCCTCACTTCTTATTGAACCAAGTATATAGCTTATTCACGGTTTTCAACCAGGTGCTTGAAAAGTACTCCTTTCGAGTTTTTAAAATTTACGATTTAGGGAACGAGTTTTAAGGTGTTTTTCTTACAGATTTTGGTCCTATATCTATAAGGCTGTAGGTTAATGAAGCTCTGAAACACAACATTGAAAAAAGAACGTGAAAAATGTACTCATTAAAAAATGACCAAAATGATTGTTTTTGGACCAAAATTGGTGGATTTAAACGATTTTTTTGACTTGTTTTAATTCGCGAAAAAAGTTTATATTCATTCAAAATTAACATTCCTCACTTCTTATTGAACTAAGCATGTAGCTTATTCATGGTTTTCAACCATGTGCTTTAAAAGTACTCCTTTCAAGCTTTGAAAATTTACGGTTTAGGGAACGAGTTTTAAGGTGTTTTTCTTACAGATTTTTGTCCTATATCTTTGGAGCTGTAAGTTAATGAAGCTCCTAGACACAATATTAAAAAAATAAAGTGAAAAAAGTACTCATTAAAAAATGATCAAAATGATTGTTTTTGGACCAAAATTGGTGGACTATAGTAAACCCTTTTTGGACTTTTTTTATAATTCACGAAAAAAAGTGTATATTCATTCAAAATTAACGTTTCTCACTACTTAATGAACCAAGCATTTAGCTTATTCACACTTTTCTACCAAGTGCTTGAAAAATACTCCTTTCGAGTTTTGGAAATTTATGGTTTGGGGAACATGTTTTAGGTGTTTTTCTTACAAATTTTGGTCATATATCTATGGGTCTGTAGGGTAATGAAGCTCCTAAACGCAACATTGATAAAAGAAAGTGAAAAATGTACTCATTAAAAAATGACCAAAATGATCGTTTTTGGACCAAAATTGGTGGAATAACGATTTTTGGACTTTTTTTAATTCACGGATAAAGTTTATATTCATTCAAAATTGACATTCCTCACTTCTTATTGAACCAAGCTTGTAGCTTATTCACGGTTTTCAACCAGGTGCTTCAAAAGTACTCCTTTCGAGTTTTTAAAAGTTAAGGTTTTGGAAACAAGTTTTAAGGTGTTTTTCTTACAAATTTTCGTCCTATATCTATGGGGCTCTAGGTTAATGAAGCTCCTAAACACAACATTGAAAAAATAAAGTGAAAAATGTACTGATTAAAAAATGATCAAAATGATCGTTTTTGGACCAAAATTGGTGGAATAACAATTTTTGGACTTTTTTTAATTCACGGATAAAGTTTATATTCATTCAAAATTGACATTCCTCACTTCTTATTGAACCAAGCCTGTAGCTTATTCACGGTTTTCAACCATGTGCTTGAAAAGTACTCCTTTCGAGTTTTTAAAAGTTAAGGTTTTGGAAACAAGTTTTAAGTTGTTTTTCTTAGAGATTTTGGTCCTATATCTATGGGGATTTAGGTTAATGAAGCTCCTAAACACAACATTGATAAAAGAAAGTGAAAAATGTACTCATTAAAAAATGACCAATATGATCGTTTTTGGGCCAACATTGGTGAACTATAATAGTAAACGATTTTTGGACTTTTTTTAATTCACGAAAAAAAGGTTATATTCATTCAAAATTGACATTCCTCACTTCTTATTGAACAAACCATGTACTTGAAAAATATCGTTTACTAAAGTCAACCAATTTTGGTCCAAAAACGATCATTTTGGTCATTTTTTAATGAGTACATTTTTCACTTTCTTTTTTCAATGTTGTGTTTAGGAGCTTCATTCACCAAAAGCCCCATAGATATAGGACCAGAATCTGTAAGAACAAAACCTTAAAACTCGTTCCCTAAAGCGTAAATTTCCAAAATACTTCTTTCGAGTATTTTGGAAAATACTTCTTTCGAGTTTTGGAAATTTACGCTTTAGGGAACGAGTTTTAAGGTTTTGTTCTTACAGATTCTGGTCCTATATCTATGGGGCTTTTGGTGAATGAAGCTCCTAAACACAACATTGAAAAAAGAAAGTGAAAAATGTACTCATTAAAAAATGACCAAAATGATCGTTTTTGGACCAAAATTGGTTGACTTTAGTAAACGATTTTTTGACTTTTTTTAATTCCCGAAAAAAGTTTATATTCATTCAAAATTGACATTCCTCACTTATTATTGAACCAACCATGTAGCTTATTCACGGTTTTCAACCATGTGCTTGAAAAGTACTCCTTTCAAGTTTTTAAAATTTACGGTTTAGGAAACAAGTTTTAAGGTATTTTTCTTACAAATTTTGGTCCTCTATCTATGGGGTTTAGGTTAATGAAGCTCCAAAAACACAACATTGAAAAAAGAAAGCGAAAAATGTACTCATTAAAAAATGACCAAAATGATCGTTTTTGGACCAAAATTGGTGGACTATAGTAAACGATTTTTGGACTTTTTTTAATTCACGAAAAAAGTTTATATTCATTCAAAATTGACATTCCTCACTTCTTATTGAACCAAGCATGTAGCTTATTCACGGTTTTCAACCATGTGCTTGAAAAGTACTCCTTTCGAGTTTTTAAAAGTTAAGGTTTTGGAAACAAGTTTTAAGGTGTTTTTCTTACAGATTTTGGTCCTATATCTATGGGGCTTTAGGTTAATGAAGCTCGTAAACACAACATTGAAAAAATAAAGTGAAAAATGTACTCATTAAAAAATGACAAACATGATCGTTTTTGGGCCAAAATTTATGGATTATAGTAAACGATTTTTGGACTTTTTTTAATTCACGAAAAAAATGTTATATTCATTCAAAATTGAAATTTCTCACTTCTTATTGAACCAACCATGTATCTTATTCACGGTTTTCAACCATGTGCTAGAAAAGTTCGAGTTTTTAAAATTTACTGTTTAGGGAACAAGTTTTAATGTATTTTTCTTACAGATTTTGGTCCTCTATCTATGGGGCTTTAGGTTAATGAAGCTCCAAAAACACAACATTGAAAAAAGAAAGTGAAAATGTACTCATTAAAAAATGACCAAAATGATCGTTTTTTGACAAAAATTGGTGGACTATAGTAAACGATTTTTGGACTTTTTTTAATTCACGAAAAAAGTTTATATGCATTCAAAATTGACAGTCCTCACTTCTTATTGAACAAACCATGTATCTTATTCACGGTTTCCAACCATGTGCTTGAAAAATACTTCTTTCGAGTTTTGGAAATTTACGCTTTAGGGAACGAGTTTTAAAGTTTTTTTCTTACAGATTCTGGTCCTATATCTACGGTGCTTTTGGTGAATGAAGCTCCTAAACACAACATTGAAAAAAGAAAGTGAAAAATGTACTCATTAAAAAATGACCAAAATGATCGTTTTTGGACCAAAATTGGTGGACTTTAGTAAACGATTTTTGGACTTTTTTTAATTCACGAAAAAAGTTTATATTCATTCAAAATTGACATTCCTCACTTCTTATTGAACCAAGCATGTAGCTTATTCACGGTTTTTCACCATGTGCTTGAAAAGTACTTCTTTCGAGTTTTGGAAATTTACGCTTTCGGGAACGAGTTTTAAGGTATTTTTTCTTACAGATTCTGGTCCTATATCTATGGGTCTGTAGGTTAAGGAAGCTCCTAAACTCAACATTGAAAAAATAAAGTGAAAAATGTACTCATTAAAAGATGACCAAAATGATTTTTTTTGGACCAAAATTAGTGGACTATAGTAAACCGTTTTTTGACTTTT
The DNA here is from genome assembly GCA_028017165.1 of Herpetospermum pedunculosum. NCBI lineage: Eukaryota > Viridiplantae > Streptophyta > Magnoliopsida > Cucurbitales > Cucurbitaceae > Herpetospermum > Herpetospermum pedunculosum. The sequence continues at coordinate 79,584,590 of CM051524.1, read as the reverse complement.
TTTAATTCACGAAAAAAAGTGTATATTCATTCAAAATTAACATTTCTCACTACTTATTGAACCAAGCATGTAGCTTATTCACGGTTTTCAACCATGTGCTTGAAAAATTCTCCTTTCGAGTTTTGAAAATTTACGCTTTAGGGAACGTGTTTTAAGGTATTTTTCTTACCGATTTTGGTGTTATATCTATGGATTTGTAGGTTAATGAAGCTCATAAACACAACATTGAAAAAATAAAGTGAAAAATGTACTCATTAAAAAATGACCAAAATGATCGTTTTTTGACAAAAATTGGTGGACTATAGTAAACGATTTGTGGACTTTTTTTAATTCACGAAAAAAGTTTAGATTAATTCAAAATTGACATTCCTCACTTCTTATTGAACCAACCATGTAACTTATTCACGGTTTTCAACCATGTGCTTGAAAATTACTCCTTTCGAGTTTTGGAAATCTATGGTTTAAGGAACAAGTTTTAAGGTGTTTTTCTTACAGATTTTGGTCCTATATCTATGGGTCTGTAGGTTAATGAAGTTCCTAAACATAACATTGAAAAAAGAAAGTGAAAAATGTACTCATTAAATAATGACCAAAATAATTGTTTTTGGACCAAAATTGGTGGACTATATAAAACCCTTTTTGGACTCTTTTTAATTCACGAAAAAAGTGTATATCCATTCAAAATTAACATTTCTCACTACTCATTGAACCAAACATATAGCTTATTCACGGTTTTCAACCATGTGCTTGAAAAGTACTCTTTTCGAGTTTTAGAAATTTACGGTTTATGGAACGTGTCTTAAGGTGTTTTTCTTACAAATTTTGGTCCTATATCTATGGGGTTGTAGATTAATGAAGCTCCTAAACACAACATTGAAAAAATTACTCATTAAAAAAAGACCAAAATGATCGTTTTTGGACAAAAATTAGTGGACTATAGTAAACGATTTTTGGACTTTTTTTAATCACGAAAAAAGTTTATATCCATTCAAAATTGTCATTCCTCACTTCTAATTGAACCAAGCATGTAGCTTATTCACGGTTTTCTACCATGTGCTTGAAAAGTACTCCTTTCGAGTTTTAGAAATTTACTGTTAAGGAACGAGTTTTAAAGTGTTTTTCTTACGGATTTTTGTCCTATAGTTATGGGGTTGTAGGTTAATGAACCTCCTAATTACAAAATTGAAAAAAATAAAGTGAAAAATGTACTGATTAAAAAATGACCAAAATGATCGTTTTTTGACCAAAATTGGTGGCCTGTAGTAAACGACTTTTTGACTTTTTTTAATTCCCAAAAAAAGTGTATATTCATTCAAAATTGGCATTCCTCACTTTTTATTGAACCAAGCATGTAGCTTATTCACGGTTTTTAACCATGTGTTTGAAAAGTACTCATTTCGAGGTTTGGAAATTTACGGTTTAGGGAACGAGTTTTAATGTGTTTTTCTTACGGATTTTAGTCCTAAAGTTTTGGGGTTGTAGGTTAATGAAGCTCCTAAACACAACATTGAAAAAAGAAAGTGAAAAATGTACTCGTTAAAAGATGACCAAAATGATTGTATTGGGACCAAAAATGTTGGACTATAGTAAACCATTTTTGGATTTTTTTTAATTCACGAAAAAAAATGTATATTCATTCAAAATTAACATTCCCCACTTCTTATTAAACCAAGCATGTAGCTTATTCACGGTCTTAACCTTGTGCTTGAAAAGTAATTCTTTCGAGTTTTGGAAATTTACGGTTTAGGGAACGAGTTTTAAGGTTTTTTTCTTACAGATTTTGGTCCTATATCTATATCTATGGGTATGTAGGTTAATGAAGCTCCTAAACACATCATTGAAAAATTAAATAGAAAAATGTACACATTAAAAAATGACCAAAATGATTGTTTTTTGACCAAAATTGGTGACCATTTTTTAACTTTTTTTAATTCACGAAAAAAGTGTATATTCATTCAAATTTAACATTTCTCACTACTTATTGAACCAATCATATAACTTATTCACAATTTTCAACCATGTGCTTGAAAAGTACTTTGTTCGAGTTTTGGAAATTTACGGTTTAGGGAACGTGTTTTAAGGTGTTTTTCTTACAGATTTTGGTCTTATATCTATGGGGTTGTACGTTAATGAAGCTCTTAAACACAACATTGAAAAAAGAAAGTGAAAAATGTACTCATTAAAAAAAAGGCCAAAATGATCGTTTTTGGACCAAAATTGGTGGACTATAGTAAACGATTTTTGGACTTGTTTTAATTCACGAAAAAAGTTTATATCCATTCAAAATTGTCGTTCCTCACTTCTTATTGAACCAAGCATGTAGCTTATTCACGGTTTTCAACCATGTGCTTGAAAAATACTTTTTTCGGGTTTTGGAAATTTAGGGTTTAGGGAACGAGTTTTAAGGTTTTTTTCTTACAGATTTTGGTCCTATATCTATGGGTCTGTAGGTTAATGAAGCTCCTAAACACAACATTGAAAAAAGAAAGTGAAAAATGTACTCATTAGAAAATGACCTAAATTATTGTTTTTGGACCAAAATTGGTGGACTATTATAGTAAACTCTTTTTGGACTTATTTTAATTCACGAAAAAAATGTATATTCATTCAAAATTAACATTTCTCACTACTTATTGAACCAAGCATGTAGCTTATTCACGGTTTTCAACCATGTGCTTGAGAAGTACTCCTTTCGAGCTTTGGAAATTTACGGTTTAGGGAACGTGTTTTTTTAAGGTGTTTTTCTTACAGATTTTGGTCCTAAAGTTTTGGGGTTGTAGGTTAATGAAGCTCCTAAACCCAACATTGAAAAAAAGGTGAAAAATATACTCTTTAAAAAGACCAAGATTGTCAGTTTAGACCAAAATTGGAGGATTATAGTAAACGATTTTGTTACTTTTTTTTTAATTCATGAAAAAGTTGTTATTCATATAAAATTAACATTTCTCAATTTCTATTAGACCAATCATGTATCTTGCTCACGTTTTTCAACCACGTGCTCTAAAATTACTCCTTTCGGGTTTTGGAATCTTACGGTTTAGGGAACAAATTTTAAGGTGCTTTTCAGATGTGTATAGTTCTCCGCGGAAGGTCTAGAAAATACCTTCCCGAAGGGGTTATATCACAAAATTCACACAAATTTTTCATAGAATTTTTGGATAGTTACCGTTCTTTTGGAGGATTTAAAAACTTATTTATGAAGGTGGAGGTATGAAAAAAGTGACGAAAAGTTTTAACAGTGATTTCAGATGTGTATAGTGGTCCGCACAAATGGGTTATATCACAAAATTCACACCACTTTTTCATAGTTTTTTATTTTTTTTTTAATATTTTTTTTATTACATTTCTTTTCCGAGGATCTCAAAACTTATTTATAAAGGTGGAGGTATGAAAAAAGTGGCGAAAAGTTTTAACAAAGATTTCATATGTGTATAGTGCTTCGTAGAAGGTCTAAAACATTTGTTTTCGAAGGGGTTATATCACAAAATTCACACCACTTATTCATATAAATTTTAGATGATTATTGAGGATTTTAAAACTTTTTTTTATAAAGGTGGCGAAATTTTTTAACAAAGATTTCAAATGTGCATAGTGCTCAGCGAAAGGTCCAAAAAATTCCACCCCGAAGGCGTTATATCAGAAATTCACACAACTTTTGTATAGAAATTTTGGATGATTACATTCTTTTATGAGGTTTTCAAAACTTATTTAAAAAGGTGGAGGTATGAAAAAAGTGACGAAAAGTTTTAATAACGATTTCAGATGTGTATGCCAAAGCAAAAGCGAGCATAGTTCAACTGACATATGTATATGTTGACGACCAAGATGTATGTGGTTCGAATTCCCTACCCCAATGTAGTAAAAAAAGATTTCTTATGTGTATAGTGGTCCGCTGAATAAAATTTGATGGTTATATCACAAAATTAGATATTTTTTTAGGTTAGTTAATGCAATTTTTCTATGATGTTCCCTCTTATCTATGGGTGCATTCTTCATTTTAGAAGAAAATAAATGAAAAAGAGAAAAAGAAAACACTCACGTTCCCATCCATTTCCTTAGTTTCTCTGGCCACCACTCCTTCCTCTCCTGCGACGCGTGACAACCGGCGGCGGCAGCAGCCTCTTCTCCGGCAGGTAAACCCACGCGACGTCTGTGCAGCAAGCGTTCGACAACGGTTCTCTCCTTGTTTCGTCGACCTTCGCGAATCCGACGCCTCCCTCGTCTTCTCCGGCGAACACCCTTACCGCAACGTGCAGCGTTAGTGACCCACGAAAAAGGTCTGTAGTGGCGTCGATTCTCCATTGAAAGAGGTCCACGAGCGGCGGCTTTTCCCTCTCTATCCGGCAACGGCGTGCGAAGACCCACGAGATTCAGGTAGGCTCCGCGCTGTTTCCTCTGTTCCAGCAGCAACGTTTGCTTGAAATCGGACCTCGAGCCACTTCGATTTCGTAACCCACACCGCGTTCAGCCACCCAGACCGTCCGGCGATCAATTTTGGACCTTGAATCACTTTCGGTTCGTGACACACGCCCCGTTCAGGCTCAGATCTGAATACCCACGACCCGATGGCTTCAGATCTGTGAAATCAAACTCCATCAAGCACCAGCCAGCAAGGGTTTCAAGACCGTTTGGTGTAGTTCGGTAAGTTTCAGCACCCCTTGGACCCTTTCGAACTCAATTAAATTGATTTAGATCAGTTTCTAACCATTGGGACACTTCTGCTTTTAGGTTCGGGTCAATATTAGAAAGTTCGAGTTAAGTTTTTAGGCTGATTTTCAAGTAGTTCTTTATGCGGAGTCTGTTTGTTGTTTGTAGCATGCTTACATCCTTTGTTTGATATATTTGGTTTAATTGTATGTTATTATAAGTATGTTGTGATGATAAACATGTTGTATGTCGAGTTGGTTGAAAAGGCATGATGAGTATGTTCATATAGTTTTTGGCATAAAACATGTAGGATTCATGTATTCTGGTGAGACGGTGAGGTCAGAGGACCTCGAGTATGTGATAAAGGAAGTAAGAAAGATATCAGGCTCTCGGGTATGAATGGTGGATGGTTGGTATTATGTTTAGGAAAGTAAGTGAATATCAGGCCTCAGGTATAAATGGTTGAAAGCTGGTATGTCACTATTGGGTGTTGAGGCCTCGGATATAAATGGTCGAGGATCGACATGCCAGTGTTGGATAAAGAGGAGCATCAATGTCTTGGGTATAAATGGTCAAGGGTCGGTGTGATGAGTCTTGGACAAATATTGGGGCCTTGGGTATTAATGGTCAAGGGTCGAATGCCGAGCACTGTAGAGAAGACTGAGACTGTGATTGCTGAATAGATTTGATCTGAAAATGTCAAGTCACATTTCTGAGTATTTGAGAACTATTTCATTTTTTATCTAGTAATTGAGTCGATTGTATCACTCATAGCACAATATTCCATAAGAAGATACATATACCATGTAAACTATCAAACTGTGTGTATTTACTGTAGGAGGTTACATCTAGAGTTTTTCGGTCTAGGACTTGGCTCTCTTTTCCCCGGCGCTGTGAATATTCCGGCACTTGTTTTTTAAAGACTGTGTGTATTTACTGTAGGAGGTTACATCCAGAGTTTTTCGGTCTAGGACTTGGCTCTCTTTTCCCCGGCGCTGTGAATATTCCGGCAAATGTTTAAGGTTGCCGTTCCTTTTTGCCTACCTCGTCTGTGTATTCTTGAACTTGATGACGCAGGGAAGGGAGGGGGTCGATAGTGGAGTATAGTGAGTCCTAACATTACAGAACTACTACATTTGAAGACTGACCTTGGCAACTGCTACACCTAGGACATTGGAGTAAGGTTCTTGCTCAGACACCTAAACTACTACTATTTGTTGTCAAAGTCTTACTTCACTTTGAACGGTTCTTTATCTTTTAATTTTTTTGAGTAAGGTTCCTCGAGGACAATTCTAGTTTATTACATATTTTAATCTTTTGGTTTCTCAATCTTCATATGTTCAGGAAATTTCCATATTTTGAGTAAATTTACAAATGAAGTTTGAAATGTATTTTTAATTTTAGTTCTTCATGATGGTATTGAACTATCATCTACGATGTGGGGAGGATACTTACTCCCCCCTCAATGTTTTAATCATTTGTGAATGCACCAACGACAATAATGATAATTTATGGTCCAACAACATGACAAATTTTGCCAAACCGAGCATAGCTCAATTAGCATACAGTTGTGCCCTTGACTAAAAGAGGTCACGGGTTCAACCCCCCACCCTACATTAATTAAATACCTTTGCAAAAAAAAAAACATGACTAATTTCTGTTGATAAGTTTTGTTGTTCGTATTTCTTGGCCTTGTGTAGTTTTGTTGTCCTGATGATTTTTTGAAGCTAGAAATTATGTGAGGCTGTAGATTTTTTTTCTTTCTTTTTTTCTTCTTAGTACTAGATTTTTGGTTAATTGATGTAAGCATTACAAGCCAGTTATTATTATGGGCCTATTTTGGTTAATTGATGTAAGGACTCAACCTGCTTTAGATCGACACTCATCTGCTTCAATGTACACTCTTTGATGCGTTTAAGTAACCAATGAAAAACATAATTGAAATGAAGGGAACTTGTAGTAATTTTTTAACGACTGTCTATTAACTCATCATCTATTACAGGCCGAAGATCACCTTGGGATTTCTAAATATGGACGCCAAAGAGGCTGCTTTTTCCGGAAACTCACGACATCCTTCTGGCTGTTGCAATCCTGTCAAACAGCTTGGACCTATCTCCTTAGAACATGTGCTCCTAGCACTGCGTGAATCCAAGGAGGAGAGGGATCTTCGGACCCGTAGTCTTTTTAATTTCTTTGATGCTGCCAACCTTGGATATCTTGACTATGCTCAGATAGAAGCTGGATTATTGGCTCTGCATATACCTGCGGAATACAAGTATTCTAAGGATCTCTTGAAGGTCTGTGATGCCAATAAAGATGGCAGGGTAGACTACCATGAGTTTCGCCGCTACATGGATGATAAGGAACTAGAGCTCTACTGTATCTTCCAAGCGATTGATGTTGAGCACAATGGGTGTATTCTTCCGGAAGAGCTTTGGGATGCTCTTGTTCAGGCTGGTATACTATACTCATTACTATAGGTTAATATTGTTTTATAAACTTCTTACGAATTAAAATTAGTTTTTATATTTCGAACTTTCCATGAAATTTTTCATTAAAAAAGAAAACTTTCCGTGAAAATTAGTAACACGGACTCAAACAAGTTAAAAATTTGAGTTATGTTCTTATGTATTGAAATTTTTGTAACTACTATGTTTTAAAAAAATTATTCTCATATATTTTTTAATTCCTATGGTGTCAAAAAATATTTAATAGCTAATGTGAGTTAAAAAATGTATAATATAATTCATGCATATATTTTAATTTTCTATTTGGTATAAAAGTAATAGAGAAAATTATTCGGGTAGTAGTTAGGGCATAAGGGTAATTAGCTGGGGAGTTGGTTAGGGTATTTGGGGTATAAATAGAAGGAGAGGCATTATAGGGAGGTAGGCTATAGTATGAGTCAATTAAGGCTTGAGAGAGGCTTGAGAGAGTGTTAATTGATGTAATACACTAACCAACTCCCTAGCTAATTACCCTTATGCCCTTACTACTACCCTAATAAGGATCCTAACATATTCTTAAAATTATATTCATGATATTGATTGAAGAATAATAATTTTAATATATAATACTAATGTAATTAAACAATTTTACTACACTAATACTTAATATAATTAATTAAAGTTTTCTAAGAGTTTGCCATGACTATATGATATTGTGTGTCTAGAGACTATTAAACTGTTTCGTGAACATTTAAAGTTCTGCACCAAATTCTTTTTCCTTTATAAGAATGATGATAATTTAACTTATATTGGTGGTCTATTATTTATATTAAATGAAAAGTATAAATAGTTTAAAGAAGGGATATGTTTGATGTTTATATCGTTGGAAATGTATTATATTTTAAGTGCAAATAATTTTAATATATGTTCATATAAATAAACAATGTCAAAATCTTGGAAAACATAGTTAGTATGGTTGATAATATGTATCAAATAATAAACATTAAATGGATGACATTGATGGAATTTTTAATTGAATGGCGTGGAAAAAATGGGAAAAAAATACTTGTTCATCATCCTAGATAGATATTAATGTATCTTCGAGATAGATTATTTCATTTATTGATTTTTCCTTGAAGGATAGACCCCACTGTAAATTGCTAAAATCTAGATAGATGACAGATAATTAGGTTCAGCTCAAGTTTTGTATATTTGCACAATGGATGAATAAAAATATATGATTATCACTTTAAACTTTTCTCATTTTGTTTCATCTTAGTCTCCAGATTCGGGGAATATGTGGCTAGCTATTTGCTTCCTATGTTGTATGACATTCTTAGGAATTTGTCAATGCGTCTGTCGCACAGAAAGTTCACTTCGATCCTTGTATATTGTTAGATTTTGATATTGACTGGTTAACTGATTGATTCTTATCCACCCACACTTACTTTTGGGTTTTACTTTGGTCAATGAGACACAATACATGAACTATTTTATTTAATTCAAACATTTCTTTTCTTTATGCAATTTGCAATCAGTATTATCTTTGGTTCGGTTCAGTCTGTCACACATCTTGTCATCTTATGTGTCTGGCAGTTTTAATTTTTTAGGTATAGAAATTAACGATGAGGAACTTGCACGCTTTGTGGAGCATGTTGATAAGGATAATAATGGAATCATAACTTTTGAAGAGTGGAGGGACTTTCTTCTATTTTATCCACATGAAGCTACGATCGAAAACATATATCATCACTGGGAAAGGGTATGCCTTGTAGATATTGGAGAACAAGCTGTAATTCCAGAAGGCATCAGTAAGTATGTCCATCCTTTCAGGTACTTTATTGCTGGAGGTATAGCAGGAGCTGCTTCTCGTACTGCAACAGCTCCTCTAGATCGACTTAAAGTGCTTTTGCAAGTACAAACAACCCAAGCATGGATTATGCCAGCTATAAAGAAGATATGGAAGGAAGATGGTCTCTTGGGTTTTTTTCGAGGTAATGGGCTTAATGTTGTGAAGGTTGCACCTGAAAGTGCCATCAAATTTTATACTTATGAGATGTTAAAGAGTATGATTGCAAACGGTAGAAAAGAAGAAAAGTGTGATATTGGAACTTCCGGGAGACTACTTGCTGGTGGTATTGCTGGTGCGGTTGCTCAAACTGCTATCTATCCCTTGGATCTCCTGAAAACTCGGCTACAAACTTTTTCTTGTGAAGGTGAAAAGGTTCCAAAGTTAGCAAAACTTACAAAAGACATCTGGGTTCACGAGGGACCTCGGGTCTTCTATAAAGGTCTTGTACCTTCCCTTCTTGGTATTATCCCTTATGCTGGCATTGACCTTGCTGCCTATGAGACCTTGAAAGATGTATCAAAAACTTATATTCTTCCTGACACTGGTGCGTGATTTATTCATTTTTGTTTTGTTTAAATTTTCTTCATTCGTAAATACAGTTTTCTTATTACTCGAGTTTTTGCTTACCTGTTTCTTTCCCAACCCAAACATCATTAGATCCTGGACCTCTCGTTCAACTGGCATGTGGAACAATCTCAGGAGCTCTTGGGGCCACATGTGTTTATCCATTGCAAGTTATTCGAACGAGGTATGGTTTCATGGGGGGGCCGGTCTGCCTTTTTATTTTACCCATTTCTTTGTCCATAAATAATATTTGAGATTGAGGTAAATTTTGACGTCGTTTTCAGAATGCAAGCCCAAAGTTCAAATAAGTCTGCTGCTTACGAGGGAATGTCAGATGTATTTTGGCAGACACTGAAGCGTGAAGGCTATGGTGGTTTCTACAAAGGTCTTTTACCCAATTTACTTAAAGTTGTGCCGGCTGCAAGCATTACATATTTAATTTATGAAAGGATGAAAAAGTGGCTGGAACTTGATTAGGCAGTGTTGATGGTAAGAACATTGACGATAAAGATACGAAAAGAAAAGGAAAAAAAAAAACGAGTAAAAAGAGAGAGAGAAGAAATCACACTTGGCGGATTCCAGTTTGCAGCTTGAGAATTGAAGGTACATTATTTTGTGGTCGGGGGAGGTGTGTGTTACCTCCAGAATTCTTTAAACAACGAGTAATAATGGGAAGTGATTGGTGCTACGATTGATGTAGCTAGCTTGTAAGCGACTAATAGTAATATATTGCCATGACCTTTCCTCTTCTATGCATTTTGCGATTTGAACACCATGTACATCCGTGCTACGATTAAACTTATATTTTGGGATCGTGTTCGGTGGGACTTTGTTCGTCCGCAAGGTAACTAAACAAGTAAACTTAATAGTTACCGATGAGTGTGTGATCTAATGAAGGTTCCAAAGTACAGCTTATAAGGTGTTCTGAAGGGTATTACATCTACTTGGGCACTTCAATATGTGATTATTTTATTTTAGGTCTCACACTATATATAAATATCATTATAATGATGAGTAATTAATGGAGGTAGTATGGAAGTTTTTCTTGGGTTAATTACATTTTTGGGCCTTGTTAATTTAGCCTCTAGGTTTCGATTTTGGTCTTTGAATTATTGGAATCCGTTAACTAGGTTTCTGTCGAACTCATGGTTATGATGTACCTCTCTTCCTCCCTCGTTTCATTTCAGATTTGAGTTTTAAACCCAGATCTGAAAAAAACAGATATGACTGGGTTTATTGCCTGTTTTTAAAAGGCTGCAACATAGAAGACGATGAAGATGTGTCACCGTTACAGCGAACAACACTGTGAGAGGGGTGTCGAAATTGTGTTGTGAGAGCGGTATCGAAATCGTGTGGGTCTTGTAGAACATGTTGTCGCTGCAAAATGAAGAAGAGGTGGGGGACCAATGTCGTGTGGGTCTTGTAGAACATGTTGTCGCTGCAAAATGAAGAAGAGGTGGGGGACTGTAACAAATAACAAAGTGGAAACAAGAGAAATTGCAAGAATGAAGAAAATGAATCAATTGTTAATTCTATGTTTTAAATTGAAAACCTTACAAGTATTTATAGATAAATAAATAGTAAACCATCAACCCACAAACTATCTCATTAACCTTATAATTCTCCATAATCATCTCACTAAGCCACATCCCTCCAAATTAGAAGGCACTACCCTTAGTGCATACATACGATACGACCAACAACACCGAGTCCATTCCTAAGTTCTTCAAACTTAGATTTATCAAGCGCCTTGATAAATATATCAGCAATTTTGTCCTTTGTCCTTTGTCCTTGGAATGTATCTGGATAAACAAGAAATGTTATGGTAATGCTAAATGGAACTTCCTAAAAATATTCATATATATAATATGATATGACATTTATTCACATGCTAATGCTAATAAATGTATATATAATTTGACATGAACATTATTAGATTAATCATATAAATTAAAATAAGAATAGTTAAGTAATGGAACTAAAAAAAAATGAAAAAAAAAACCTTACTAAAACAGTTTGTTACGGCATAATGTAGGATAGGAAAGAAAATAGTTTTTTTTTTTTTAATGGTTGTCATTATTTGTCAGATAAATAAGAAAAAAAAAATTCTAATAATCAAAATTAATAAACATATAAATAATTCAAATAAACAACTTTTGGACGCTTGTGGGTGGTTTTGGGTTCTAAATCCAAAACTATGTTTGGGACAAGGAGTTGGATACCCGGAGTTTGGAAACCCTGACCCATGAGTTACTCTTTCCAAACTCGCTTCAAGTTCATGATTTCTCTTCAAATTACCGCATCTGAGTCCACTATTTTTTTTCTTCCACTTTTCTCATGATTATGGTAGTTCCTATCATTTTTCTTTTCATTTTTTTCATAATTTTTCTCCTAATTTTTCTTATAATTCTGGTGGGTTGAACCATTAATTATAATTATAAAGTTTTTTAATTAGAAAGAAAGAAAAAAGAATTTCTTTGTGAGAAAAAGGAAAATTCCAGCGATAATTCCCACATTTTCAAGGGAATTTCTGAGTGCCACACCCTGATTAATATATTTGTACGGGTAGTATTATCAATTTATTTGTAAAATTTAGTTTTATATTTTCCACCCACAATAATAAATATGACATTTGCAGAGACACAATTCTTAACAAATAATTATTATAGATTAACGTGAACATAAACTAGTATGATATATAAATTAGTGAAGGTAGATAATATATATGATATACGAATTAGTGATTAAGTCGATGGTATGTATATGTAGATAATATATAAGAAAAGTGATCGTTCTCTTTATCTAAAAAAACGTGATTGTTCAAAATATGAATATTGGATAATATATTTTTTTAATTAGATGATCTTGTTCACACGAGATTTCGAACGAAGAATAGAAATTCGACACGTGTAAATGAAATTTGAATTTGTATTTGTATTGTATGTATCAGTGCGTAGTGGATTACAATCTCTAATATATGATCCTCTGATTGTTTCTCTCTCAAATGTAAATGTGTTTCGAGGGCTTTGCAGCTTGTTCTCGATGTTGGATTTGTTTCGAGGGCTTTGCAGCTTGTTTTCGATGTTGGATTTATTTCGAGGGCTTTGCAGCTTGTTCTCGATGTTGAATTTGGATCGAGGGCTTTGCAGCTTGTTCTCGATGTTGAATTTGGATCGAGGGTTTTGCAGCTTGTTCTCGATGTTGAATTTGGATCGAGGGCTTTGCAGCTTGTTCTCGATGTTGAATTTGGATTGAGGGCTTCACAACTTGTTCTCGATGTTAAATTTGGATCGAGGGCTTCGCAGCTTGTTCTCGATGTTAAATTTGGATCGAGGGCTTTGCAGCTTATTCTCGATGTTGAATTTGGATCGAGGGCTTCGCAGCTTATTCTCGATGTTAAATTTGGATCGAGGGCTTCGCAGCTTGTTCTCGATGTTAAATTTGGATCGAGGGCTTTGCAGCTTATTCTCGATGTTGAATTTGGATCGAGGGCTTCGCAGCTTATTCTCGATGTTGAATTTGGATCGAGGGCTTCGCAGCTTGTTCCCGATATTGAAGAATTGTTCAGTCTTCCAAGGTTTCAAGGAGTTTTCGTTGTTTGAGAATTCTCTCTGAGCTCTTAGGAGTATAAATTTTCTGAACCTTGAAAATGAAGAATGAACTCTCTATTTATAGAGTTCTCATGGGTCTGGTGGGCTTGGGCCTGGATCCAATGAGCTTGGGCTTGGACCTAATGGACTTGGTCCAATGAACTTTTGAATTTTGAGCCCAATGGGCTTGACCTTTGGGCCAAATTGTCTTTTGAATAACTTTTCTGGACTGATCCGATTTCGAGCCCAATTGCGGTGTGACCGAATTTGCTCGGTCAAGTCTATCTAATCCACCGGCCGTGATGAAGACACGTGGCGACCGCTGATTGGCCGAAATTTCTCGGTCAACAAATACCCCATTTTTCGAGAGTTATGCACATGTACGTGTGGGTGAGTCTCGAAAAAGTTAAATTTTGAAATCGAAATGTAGAACACCCCTAATTTCGAATCCGCCTCGACATATCAATCTTATCGAAATATGAAATTTGGTTCATAAATCAATTATTTTGATTGATACATCATTCTATGCCAATTGACCAAAAAAAAATATGAATTGGGCTCACAATTTTGATCTTTCTTATTTGGCAGAAGCTTAACTTGAATTTTAGTAGATTTTGTGTTCTACTTAATTCTATTTTGAATGTAGAGTAGAGGTTTGCGTCTACCCAATTAAATTTTTAATAAGGTTTGACTTTGAACTTTACTCCAATTTCGATGTGAAATAAAATTTGGAGTCCACCCAATCCACCAATTTCGATTTGAGACTTGGATTTGGATAATTTATGAATCTACATCTTGCTCGGGAATAAAATTAGGAATATGCCCAAATTTTAATTCTAGAAATTTTTTGGATTTTGCTCGAAATTTAGCTTGAATGAAAATTTGACTTGGTATAATTTTGGGATTCCAATCAATTTTGACATAAAGTTCAAAAATTTGAACTTAAGCTCATGATTATGGAAGAAAATTTAGAACCCGCCTAAATTTCAAGTTGAATAATGGGAACAACAAAGCTTGTTTGGCAAAGTGGAACATGTATAACCTTTGTTTCCTTTGGTCTTAGGTTCAAGTCTACCTCTATAACTTGCGCTGCGGAACTTGGAGATGATGCTTGGAGATGCGCGCAACGGAACTTGGAGATGATGCTTGGAGATGCGCGCAACGGAACTTGGAGATGCGCACGCATCGGAACTTGGAGACGCGCAACATTTGATTTGGCCTAATAACACGCGCAACATTTGATTTGGCCTAATAACAAGCCTGCGCGGAACTTGGAGATGATGCTTGGAGATGCGCGCAACGGAACTTGGAGATGATGCTTGGAGATGCGCGCAACGAAACTTGGAGATGATGCTTGGAGATGCGCACGCATCGGAACTTGGAGACGCGCAACATTTGATTTGGCCTAATAACACGCGCAACATTTGATTTGGCCTAATAACAAGCCTGCGCGGAACTTGGAGATGCGCGCGCAACCGAACTTGGAATTTAGATGTAAATTTGGATGGTAGTTTGTTGAATGTATGCTTGATTTCCAAGCTCATGCGGGCCAGGAGCAATGATGCTTGGAGATGCGCGCAACGGAACTTGGAGATGATGCTTGGAGATGCGCACGCATCGGAACTTGGAGACGCGCAACATTTGATTTGGCCTAATAACACGCGCAACATTTGATTTGGCCTAATAACAAGCCTGCGCGGAACTTGGAGATGCGCGCGCAACCGAACTTGGAATTTAGATGTAAATTTGGATGGTAGTTTGTTGAATGTATGCTTGATTTCCAAGCTCATGCGGGCCAGGAGCAACATGTAGTTTATACTCTTACGTTAAGGAGTATTGTTAACTTTAGTTGAGAGAGGGAGAAATGAGAGGTAGAGTGGTCCCACCGGGCGTGCCAATCTGTTCACACGAGATTTCGAACGAATGATAGAAATTCGACACGTGTAAATGAAATTTGAATTTGTATTTGTATTGTATGTATCAGTGCGTAGTAGATTACAATCTCTAATGTATGATCCTCTGATTCTTTCTCTCTAAATTGTAATGTGTTTCGAGGGCTTTGCAGCTTGTTCTCGATGTTGGATTTGTTTCGAGGGCTTCACAGCTTGTTCTCGATCCAAATTCAACATCGAGAATAAGCTGCGAAGCCCTCGATCCAAATTTAACATCGAGAACAAGCTGCGAAGCCCTCGAAACAAATCCAACATCGAGAACAAGCTGCAAAGCCCTCGAAACACATTTACATTTGAGAGAGAAAGAATCAGAGGATTATACCTTAGAGATTGTAATCTACTACGCACTGATACATACAATACAAATACAAATTCAAATTTCATTTACACGTGTCAAATTTCTATCATTCGTTCGAAATCTTGTGTGTACAGATCTAAATAAAATTATTTTTTTTATTTATCTTTATTTTTTTTTTCCGAAATAATCGAACTGAATCTGTCAATTTGGATCGGTTCGGTTCCTCAGTTTTCTTGGTTTGTTGCACACCCCTACCACCAACTTCTGTCGAGGTCCGTCTCCAAATTAAACCACATCGTACTAGGAGAGATTCTGCTCTAATACCATTTGTAACGCTTAGGCTGAGGATTCATAATTCAATTTGGCACCTGATGGCCCCAACATTCCCCTACGGCCTGGCCACATCACCATACTAGTCTTGAGTTGCTTGCGAGAGTGAAGACTGTCGGGACAAACAAACATGCACTATAAGAATTCTGACTTTTTCCAACGTCAAAAAGAGTCGTCGAAAGATCTTGGTCGGTTAAAATGGTTAGGACCAACAAATTAAGTTGTGTTAACGCTAAAGAGAGAACGTCAGCATATTGTACCTTTGTCGACGCTAACTCAAAATCGTAAGAAAAAAAAGAACTTTTTCCGATGGTTTTGAGTTAGCGTAGAAAAAGTTTCCAACTATTTTCTTACGGTTTTAAATTAGTGTAGGAAAGGGTGGAATTACCCAGACGATTTTCACGATATCGACATAAACTTATTTTCTTGTAGTGACGAGTCATTTCAGTATGTTTTGTCTTCACTCACATGGGATTGCTCTATGCCAATCACACTTCACTTTTGTTGAAAGAACTAGAGATATGAGAAATGAGGAAGTGTATTTTTTATTCAATTACTACTCACCGTGGATACAAATTCTAAATACTAAAAATAGCTTAAGCTTAGTTAATTAACTCAACTAAACAACCACTTACTCCCCCTCACCTAACCCCATACAATTATCCACCAACACCAACTCCAAATATAACAACCTACTGACCCTAACTAATAAAAACAACTAAAACTTGGAGTTAACTTAACCAGTTGAAGTTCTTATATGATTGAGATATAAAAAAGAGAGGTGCAGATTGTTGGAATAGGTAATAATATATATAACTATCAATGATTGTAAAGGCATGTTTGTGAGTTTCATCTGGTAAAGAAGGTATCTATTGGCTTTCCAAAATGAATTTAAATCGGTGTTCTCTTTGGAAAAGAAATGAAGAATTTACGGAACCATACCCTTATGCCGCTAGTCTCTTGATCATCTTTCTTTGTAATTGTCTATAGGCCATCCTTCTCTGTCTCTCCTCCCTTAATTTGGATGCTCTTCTCTCCGTCACATTGATTTACCGTTGACATTTGCTAAAAATATTTTATGGAGCAACCTTTTTAGAGTGTTCAATGATTCTTCTAAGTTCATATCTTCCCGCTATGGGAAAATATTATTATTTGTGTTGTTTCATGGTGTATTAAATTTGTTTTGTAATTATGGTTTATCAACCATTGTACTCAGTTGGAAGACTTTTCTCTAGTCTCTCATCATTTCACCTTTAATGAAGTATTTATTTTAAAAAAAATGTTTGAGAATGATTTTAAAATTGTTAAAATCACTTTTATCATGTTAAAAATCACAAACTTGTCTTTAATTATTTAAAATCATTTTTAAATATAATTTTCATTCAATCAAAATTGATTTCAAATAATTAAAACATGTTTAAAAGTAATTTTAAACATTAAAAAAATAATTTTAATCATTTCAAAATTACCAACCTTCTCTCATACCTCTCCTCCACGACTTATTTATAATATTGGTAGCAACGTTCACCTCCCATAAGTGTTCCTAATGGGAGACCTTGACCTCTTATTCCACATATCTTTTTGGTTTGAAGCATTAATTAGTCAAGATAATCGGTCTATTTAATTAATTTATAAATGTAATTGAAAAAATAATAGTAGTTTGAACTTAAGCCGGCGTTGAAGATGAGTGGCAAGGAAGAAGAAGTTAGATGCAGGGTCAAGGGTCTAAATCATGCTGGTAATGGTATGATTATTATAACTAATGGGGTTGGTAAATGCAAAATAATAATACCAATAATAACAATGGTCTTGCCATCTCAAAAATTGATTATTCCATTATTAATCAATCTTATAACTATTTTAAAAGTAATTTTTTTTTGTTATCATATTAAACTCTATAGATATTTTAAAAAATATTTTGGTCCTTCCTAATCACTTACAAAATTAATCGAGATTACAAATACAATAGTATGATGTTAATCCACATGATGCACTAATTTTATCTTCACCCTCTTCTCTTCCTTTTTGTTATGACCTTGATTGATGTCGCTGTGCTTCCATTTAGATTATTTGCAGTTGTTTTTGCGTGAAAATATTGAGACTATGATCTATGGCGATAGCCTTTCATTGAAATTTTACATTTTGTGGTATAATATCTTTTAGTACGACTTTATTAAATATATGTCTAAAACACAACAACATAATATATAATATTTAATGACAGATCTAAACACTATCATCTTGTGGGAGAATGCTATCATAAACATCTTCATGGTGTACTAAATCTAATTTTTTTTTTGTAATTATGAAACTTTTAACTTTAGTCTTTTTCTTGTATTTATCTCCCTTAATGAAGATTTTTTCCAAAAGAAAAAGAAAAAAAAAGTTACCCACGAAATGTTGGTAAACTGCAAATAAAATAATCAGCAGTATTCTGCCAAAATAATTTGAAGAAAAATATATTCTAAAAGAAAATCGAGGAGAAACAAGTGTGTATATAAAAATGGATGCGTGGGAGGTAAGTAATTAATATAATATTATACACAACTCATATGTTTGACAAAGTCATACAATTAAATAAGGAATCATAAGCTTTGCTATAACTACAAGATTGGTTCTTGATTGCGTGGAGACATGGCAAACATAGGATTACCAAAAACAAAAATCATAAGATGCGGTATATAATGAAAACATCTCATATCCATGATATTGTTTGACTTATAATAATAATAATATTGCTAAATCGAGCATGGAGCAATTTGCATAAATTTATATTTTCGATTAAATGGTCATGATTTTAATCACCGAATTCAATCTCTGCATTCATTAAATACTGAAAATGTTTGTCCACATAAGTAATGCTAGGGAATTTCCTTTTTATTTTTAATTTTTTTATGGAATTTTATATTTTATAGATAAAAATATGTATGTGAAATCAATTTAATTATTTGTTAAATAAAATATAAATAAATGAATAAAAGTAGGCTAGTAATTAAAATGAATTTTAAAAAAATGTATATGTAATGTAAATATGGTTTTTAGAATATAGGATGATTGGAGTTGTAAACATTTATTTTTTTATTTTTATTTTTCTTTTTCATCATAATCAAAGGTATTTAATTAATGTGAGAATTGAATCATGACCTCTTAATTTTATATCAATTGAGTTGTGTAATGCATTCTAAATTTCTGCACCTGTGTGTGACGTTGTTTATACAACTGCAGGATATCAGTGTGTATCGTTGAGGTTATTTGATAATTTTAAACTTCACTCTATGCTATCTTAGACGGAATACTTACTTACTACTCCAAATGATTGTTCCATCGTAGACTTGTAGAGTTGTAGGTGGGTAATTAGTATTGTAAGCATATATAGATATTTTTTTTGACAACATGTTGGGGTGGGAGATTGAACTTAGGACTTCATGGTCACTAGGTGATACATCATGCCGTTGAGTTATACTCTTGTTGGCGTAAACATATATATATATATGTGACTAGCGTAAGGTAGATTGATATATTTAGAGATCCATGAACGAAGAGTCTAACAAATAATTTTTTATTTATTTATTTTTATAAAAAGATAATGTGAAAAGAGGGTGAATGGTTTGCAAATGGGAATTAAATAGAATTATGGAGAACATAAATTGATAGGATGAGTTGTATCTAAAATGATAAATATAGAAATAAATATATGGATGTTGATGTGGAGGTCGATGTTGGTGGGTGAGCACGTTAGGAGAAAGAAAAGGAAAAGTCCAAAGTACCCACCGAATACGCGGTGGTATGATGTGGATAAATTATTTGGGTTGTTTTTGCATTGACATTCACCAAATACTATATGACAGTGAAGAAGGGCAAGTGGAAATGTTTGAATGAAATCTTATATATATAAATGTGGTCTAAGGGAGGACGGTGAGGAGATTCTGGTCAAAGTAAATTAAATTAAATTTATTACCTATATGTCATCACCCCCGGACGTTTTTTAATGCCTCCACTAATAATGACAAAAATAATTAACTATATCTAATTTTTCAACTATTAATTCATTTCCAACTGCAACTAAGGCTTTGCTATTGTTACTTAGCTATATATATATATATATATAAAAGAGTAATACTTAGCTGGAACCGACACACGTGGCAACCTAAGTTTAATTTTCATTTTTTTTAATAAACCCTAAATATTAAACTCAAAATTTTAAATATTAAATCCTAAATTTAAAGAAAAAATATATTTTCGAAAAAAAAAATCATGTCAGGTACAGATCGAGCTAGACCATAACCCAGGGAGCCGTGAAGTATTACTTTTAATATAATTATTCTTAGTTCTCAGAAAAAAAAAAAAAAATATATATATATATATATATATAAATATAATGAATAATGGATGAATATTAATTAATTAGTGGGGCTTGACTTGTGGAGAATGAGTTTTTTTTTTTGAAAGTCTGGTAGGGAATGAGTTAAATAGGCACTAAGTTCAGATTTGAGAGTCGAGAGAGAGATG
This sequence comes from Herpetospermum pedunculosum, assembly GCA_028017165.1. NCBI lineage: Eukaryota > Viridiplantae > Streptophyta > Magnoliopsida > Cucurbitales > Cucurbitaceae > Herpetospermum > Herpetospermum pedunculosum. The sequence goes on along the minus strand of CM051524.1, from coordinate 79,564,401 downwards.
CGAAACGCATAATATTAAGAAAGAAATGCACGATGTCAGGCAGAAGGAATATTAATTATTAAAAATATGATGTATATATATATAATTAAAGCAAGGAGATTAGGGGGTGAGCTTAGCCAAGCGAATTGAAGAAGCGGCGGGTTTCTTTCAGGTATGAATTAAATTGTGTGTGTCTGTATATAATTGACTCATGGTGGTATATCTATATATGGTATGGTTTTTGAGAATTATATATACTTATAGGTAATCTCCTAAGAGCGAACTAGATATGTGGAGGCTTAAGGTAGCAGATGCTGGAAATGACCCCTACATCTATTCCATGAACAACTTCGTAGGAAGACAAGTTTGGGAATTCGACCCCAACGCTGGCACACCTGAAGAGCGAGCCGAAGTTGAACGTCTCCGCCACGATTTCACCCAAAATCGTCTCAAGGGTTTTCCCAGCGCTGACTTGCTTTGGCGGGTTCAGGTATTTTTTTTTTTTTTTACAACATGTGGGGTGGTGATCCTAAGACCTGTTAGTCATTAATCGACTCATAACTATGCTCTTACTTGTCCAGACCGGAGTATCTTTTCATCAAACTTTGCGTTTTCAGTTTTCACTACACCATAACCCACAAAATCATATACTAATTCAACATTATTCAGAATTTATTATTTATTTTACGGCCTCACAAATGGCACCCACATTCTACCCATGTCTTATTCAACCTTCAATCAAATCCTATATCCAGATTTCAAATAATAATAAATTAATTAAGAAGCTGTCAAAAAAAAGTTAATTAATTAAGAAGTTGACGAGTTATATCAACTTGTGGTGTTATAAATTCAAATATATTATTTTATATTTTAGAATTAAACTAATTCTAGAAAATTGTCTATAATGTCATATGGACGAAAATATCAGAGTCTCGAGTGGATGAAAATATATAAAATATGTCGATAATATTTTTGAAAGTTTTTTTTTTTCTTAAAAAAAATATATATATATATTTAAATTAATAAATAAAACATTTCATTTCACTTTTAAATGAGTTAAAATATATTTGTTATAATATTAATATTCAATTTAAGTTCATTTTTCTATTTTTTTTAATATTTTGTCGATTTATACGGTAGTGAAAATGTCCACGTGCTTGAAATGAGTTCGAATAAACGAGTTTTTCAAAAAAAAAAAAAAAAATCACATAAAAGTTATTATTTTTTTTTAAATATTTGATGGATTTTGTGAAGTATGATGCTAAAACACATATGAGTTTCTTTGATAAACTTTGTTTTTGTATTTTTGTCTTAGGTTTTTCATTAGAATAGGATGTATTTATACAACCCTAAACTCCCAAAGCGTATAGGAAAACTAACTAAATGTTAACTAAACACTAACTAGTTTCCTAATACGGTAATTCCCTAATACCCTCCCTCAAGTTGGAGCATGAATGGTCACAAATGCCCAACTTGAAAATAAAGTGGGAATAAGATACAATATTATGGTAAAAAAAATTTGCAGCCTCCGAACGCGGGTCGGTGTTGCAAACTTCAGGTCGATGCGGATTGCATCTTCAATTTTCCAGGAGCCTCCAAACGTGGGTTGGTGCTCCAATCTTCAGGTCGATGTCAATCATGACATCTTTCAATTTCTGCGGGCTTCGCATCATCGCTTGACCACGCAATATCTGGAAAAAAAATCTGCGAGCTTCCGAACGCGGGTCGGTGCTTCACAAATCAAATTCCATGTTTGTTGAAGGAGAGGACGAAGAATTTCCACCTCAGTGTTCCCTTCAGTAAATCGAAGGAGAGGTTTTCGCCTCAGTGTTCCCTTCATTCATCTTCATCGAACACACGATTCATGTGTGTTGGAATAGTCACCAAAAACTCAATTTTTTTTTTTTTTTTTTTTTTTTTTTTTCTAGTTTCCTAATACGGTAATTCCCTAATATATGATAAAAATGTGGAAGTTGTGGATACGTGAAAATATGGACTCAAATTGAATAAGATGGTTGCAATACATAAAATAATTGTGGAATGGAGCATATAATAGTATGTTTAAGGTTAAGAAAGAGTTTATTTAGACGAAAAATGAAAAAAAATAAAATTTGGGTGTAGCTGCTGAGAGAGAAAAAATTCAAACAAAGTATCCCAGCAGTGAAGGTGGAAGATGGAGAAGAAATGAGTTACGAAAAGGCGTGGGATGCAATGAGGAGAGGGGCATATTTTCTGGAAGCGATACAGGCGAGTGATGGACACTGGCCTAGCGAAACATCGGGGCCACTATTTTACGGGTGTCCCCTCCTAATTTGTATGTACATAATGGGTTTTATGGATAGAGTATTCAGTCCGGAGCACAAGAAAGAAATGATGCGTTACATTTACAACCATCAGGTAATTACTATTAATTAGAATTCATGATCTGTAGTTATAAAGTAAGTAATTATTTGATTTATGATAATTATTTGATTTGCAGAATGAAGATGGAGGATGGGGATTACACGTAGGTGGTCACAGCAACATGTTCTGCACTACCTTCAATTATATCTCCTTACGTTTACTTGGTGAAGGAGCTAATGTTGAAGCTGTTTCCATAGCCAGAAACTGGATCCGTGACCATGGCGGTGTCACCACCATACTTTCCTGGGGAAAGACCTGGCTCTCGGTGGGTACCCTTTTCCTTAAATATCATCTTTTTAATTATTTGTCTTCACTAATTTCTTATATATTTGTAAATTAGATATTAAACTTGTTCGACTGGTCTGCAAGCAACCCGATGCCTCCTGAATATTGGATGTTTCCCACTTGGGTCCCCATTCACCCATGTAAGCTGGATATATATATGATCTCTAGCTAGTTACGTGTGTTATTGTTAATATTATATATTAATGCATGGCAATTGGGTGGCAGCAAACATGATGTGCTACACTCGAATCACGTACATGCCCATGTCCTACTTGTATGGAAAAAGGTTTCAAGCACCGCTAACGCCACTTGTCCAAGAATTAAGAGACGAACTTCACACCCAGCCCTACCACCAAATTAACTGGAGGAAAGTTCGTCACATGTGTGCAACGGAAGACCTCTACTTCCCACATCCCTTTGTCCAAGACCTTCTTTGGGACACTCTCTACTTACTCAGCGAACCACTGATGACACGGTGGCCTTTTAACAAATTGGTTCGCCAAAAAGCACTGGATGAAACTATGAGGCATATTCATTACGAGGATGAAAACAGTCGCTACATTACGATTGGGTGCGTGGAAAAGCCGTTATGCATGCTTGCTTGCTGGGTTGAAGATCCTGATAGTGAGTATGTGAAGAAGCATTTTGCACGAATTCCTGATTATTTATGGATGGCCGAAGATGGCATGAAAATGCAGAGTTTTGGTAGCCAGTCATGGGATGCTGCTTTGGCCATGCAAGCTCTGCTTTCTTGTAATATCCCACAAGAAATTGCCTCTGCTCTCCACACTGGCCATCAATTCATCAACAACTCCCAGGTTGCTTATTGCTAAATGCTAAATGCTAATTCCTTCCTTTTTACTTATAATAATAATATGCTAATTAATTAATTAATTAGGTTAGAAACAATCCTCCTGGTGACTACAAAAGTATGTTCCGCTACATGTCTAAAGGATCTTGGACCTTTTCAGACTGTGACCATGGATGGCAAGTTTCTGATTGCACTGCCGAGAACTTGAAGGTATATATATATAATATATATGTAATTTCTCACTCAAATTTAATTAAATTAAATTAATAATGAATGAAATTTTGTCTAGTGTTGCCTACTACTGTCGTTGCTACCACCTGAAATAGTTGGTGAGAAGATGGAAGCTGAACGCTTGTACGATGCGGTTAATGTGATCCTGAACATGCAGAGCAAAAACGGGGGTTTACCAGCCTGGGAGCCTGCCTCAAGATACTATTGGATGGAGGTACGTACACAACACACGCATTCTTCCATATATATATATATATATATATATATATAAATATAATTAAGCTGACTAATTTTATTTATGTTTTGCTTAATTAGTGGCTGAATCCAGTGGAATTTCTGGAGGACCTAATCATCGAGCACCAGTATGCATGATCTATCTCTTGAATTTATTTTGTAATTAATTAGATTAATGAAGAGATAATTAATGTGTGTTGCAGGCATGTGGAGTGCACCTCATCTGCGTTGCAGGCCATAATCTTATTCAGGAAACAATACCCGGGACATAGAAGGAAAGAGATCAATAATTTTATCGACAAGGCCGTTCAGTTTCTTCAAGACATACAATTACCCGATGGTTCTTGGTAACACACCATTATTATTATTTTCTAGTTTTAAATTAATTCATTATTCATTATTCCATTGCATTATTGCATAGGTATGGAAATTGGGGAATTTGCTATACTTATGGAACGTGGTTCGCGCTTAAGGCATTGTCAATGGCCGGGAAGACCTATGAAAATTGTGAGGCGCTTCGAAAAGGAGCCAATTTTCTAATCAAAATACAGAATCCAGAAGGAGGCTTTGGAGAGAGCTACTTGTCATGTCCTTATAAGGTAATATATATCATTTTTTTTTTAAAATTAAACACATATATAATTTATTATATTAATTATGGGGGGTCCCTTATATTTTTATAGAGATATATACCGCTGGATGGGAAACGATCAAATGTGGTGCAAACGGCATGGGGTATGATGGGTTTGATATCTGCTGGGCAGGCAAGTACTTCTCAACTCTTCATCACACTTCAATAACAATAACATTAACACATACATACATTAATTAATTAATTAATTAATTACTCAACAGGCAAATGTAGACCCCGCTCCTATTCATCGTGCTGCAAAGTTGTTGATCAATTCTCAAACTGAAGATGGTGATTTTCCACAAGAGGTCACTGCTAACTTCTTTCTTTTCTTTTCTTTTTTTTAATTTTCTTCTAATCAATAACTTCATTTTTCCTACTTCTTACTTAATTATATATGTTTATATATGCAGGAAATTACTGGAGAATTCTTCAAAAATTGCACCTTACACTTTGCAGCATTTAGGGAAGTTTTTCCTGTGATGGCGCTGGGAGAATATTGTAACAAGGTTCCGTTGCCTTCCAACAAAAAAACAATCAATTCATATTTAAATTAACCCTGCAAATATTATATGGACACGTGTAGCTTGTACCCACCAAAACAAAATATATATAATAATAAACAAAGGTTGATGCTACTTGTAAACTTCAGCACAACTTTTAGTCAACACATTTATATTTCTCTTGCAACCTCCATGTATCAAAACTTGAGCTACATTTACGGCCACAAAAGATTTACGCCAAAATTAAATATTGGTATGTGCAACCTATTTTTCACTACATTTATATGTTTTGTTTTTAGAGACAGTCATGTGACTTTGTTGAGCAATCAATTCACATTTAGGGCATGTTTGGGAGTGATTTTGGAAGGACCAAAATCACTTTTACATGCCCAAAATCAATTATATTTCAAAATGGTGATGTTTGGCAATAGTATAAAAGTGATTTTGGAAGAATTGAAAATCACTTTTAGTGATTCCCGGTCAATCACTTGAGAGGTGATTTTGGAGTGATTTTTTTGCAAGTGATTGTGATATTTTGTTTTTAAAAATGACTATTTTTTTTAATTAAAAATATCAATTAGATATAAATATTATTTATGTTCACCTATTTATGAAAATCTGAATTTGGTTTGTTGGTGAAAGGAAAAATAATTTTGCTTCTTTCTCACTCATACCAAGGTTCGAAACCAACGTTGTGCAACCTTTTAATTTTCAATTTTGTATTTCCAACCTTTTATTTATGATATATTATTTATTATGACTTTTTAATTTTGTTTTTCATGACCTTTCAAGAATTTTTGTTTCATGATTTTAATTTTAAATAGTAATCATTTCCAAACAATTTTTGTTTAATTTTGATTTTCAATTATCAGTTAAATAATTTCAAAATACAATGTTATTTTTTTTTTTGTAATATAATAATTCTAAAATCACTTTGGAACCAAACATAATAAATCAAAATCACTTCTAATATTATGAAAATCACTCCAAACCAAACATAAAAATAATTATATATAAATCAATTTTACAAAATCAATTGTTATTAAATCTCTTCTTTTAAAATCAATAATTCAATCATCACTCCCAAACATGCCCTTATATGTTTTGTTTTTAGAGACAGTCATGTGACTTTGTTGAGCAATCAATTCATATTTTTTTTTTCTTTCTTTGCACTCTCAGTTTCTTTTCGTTGTGTATTATTGTGAAGAACCGATTTGAGAAAGAAGGAAAAAAAAAAAAAAAAACTAAGAAAAGAAAAAAAAAAATGAAAAAAAAAGGAAAAAGATAAATTGAAGTTGGTTGTTGGGTTGGGCGAGGTGTGTGGTGTTTTGTGACATGTGGCTTAAATTGGCGAGAAAAAGAAAATTTGGAAGGAATCTAGCTGTGAAACAGAATTAAAAGAAAATTAAGGAAAAATGGTAGAATTCTTTAGAAGAGAAAAACAGAGGGGGAGATGAAGCCAAAATTAAAAATCAAACGCAAAGGCCTTACGGGGAGAAAAGAGGCTGAAGAAAAAAGAGTTGGAATGATTTTTCAATAAAAATGGTAGAAAAGCTAATGGAGAATAGTGCATTCAATTGTATTCCATTTCACTAGTTACAATAAATAAATATATATATATATATCACATGTACAACAACAAAACTAGTCTATAGCCTAACTCCAAGGCACCTAGTTGCACCTAATTTTATAATTCATTTCTAACCCCAAGATTATTAGTAACAATTAAATCAATACAACTAAGTCATTAACTTGTTTACAAATAACATTCTCCTTATATGACTCACTTCAACAAACAAAAAAAAAAAAATACATCTTTGATAAGTATTAATAAGTTTGAGTAAGAAAATCTTGAAGGAATGTGATTCAAAGGTGAGTTTTATTTGTGATTAATTCTTTTTAAAAATAATAAAAAAAAAGTTATGGATGCCACAATTGAATCAATAAAGTTAGAATAATTGTTTGATGGGTTATTGCAAAGAAAAGGTTAAAAGGGGGAAAATAAATAAAGAGAAAGATTATTTAGGTTGGAAAAGAAGGAAGTTGTTACGAGGAAATTATAGTTAATATAGATTAAGAGAAAACTTATATTTGTTAAAGGAAGAAGTTTAAGAAATAAAAGACTCTAATAGGGGATACATGTTCATTTTGGTTTGAAGAAAAGAATTAGATAAAACAGAGAAGAAGAGACAAAGAAGAATAGATAGAGAAGAAGAGACAGAGAAGAATAGATAGGGAAGATGGAGATTTTTGTTGAGAATGCGGTTTAGATTAAAGAAAATGAGTAATAAGTGGAATCAATTAAAGGGGAGAGTCAGCCTCATCATTGGGTCGGGCTGGCCCGACCCAAATAATCAAAGGTCCAACCGGACCCCTAAAATATAGGTTCATAACCCAAGGGCCAACTAGAGGAATAACTGAAATGGAGAAGTGCAAATTGAAAAATAGCTAACTCAATTATTTTGTTGAAAAATAGTTAACTTTTATATTTAGAATAATATTTACAATATATTTCGACGAAACTAACTTGGATGAAAACGTTCAAGGGTTGAACTCAAACTCCCTACAAATAAAAGAGGAAGATTTATTTAGAGAGAATGATGGAAAAAAATAAGGATTTATTGAGAGAAAATAAAAAATATATATATATTTATTCCAGGAGAGAATAATGGGAAAAATAATAAAAAATTAAGATATGGTAAAAAAAAAATAACAAACACCAATTAAATCGAAACATGTAAACAAAATTGAATAAAATCTAACCTGGAATATTAATTCAAATTAATTTTTAACTAAAATTTTCATGAACGGTTGTGAAAAAAATGATAATAATGGTGCTCTCGATAATTTCTAATGTGTGTATATATTCGAAGTTACATGTACATTTAAGTATATCCTATGGAGTATATGTGTATATACCTAAGTCATTCATTGGTCAACATAGTATAACATAGGTCGTATGAAAATTATATAAGCAATTAAATTTTCAGCATATTGATGTTTATAAAAACTAAAATGGTCATAGACGGTTGTAAGAAAATTATAAAAATGACACCCTTGATAACTTTTAATTTGAGTATATATTCGTAGTTACATCTATAACAACGTACAAATAAGTATATCATATGAAGTATATGCGTGTATATACACCATAAATCATTACTCTGTAAGCATTGGATAAATGATACTACAAAATTTAAAATGTTCATAGACGGTTGTAAGGAAATTATAAAAATGGGTGTCCTCGATAACTTCCAATGTGAGTATATATTTGTAGTTACATCTATAACAATGTACATGTAAGTATATCATATACACCATAAACCATTAATCTGTGAGCATTGGACAAATGATACTAAAAAAAATTAAAATTGGTATGCATGTTGAGTTTACCCGGGAAAACGTTCAATCAATTGTATCATTACTGCAATATTGAATTAGGAGATTTGCAAATCTTTTATCTTCCAAATCGATTTGAAACCGTCATCGATTCTCAACTTTGAAACCCTCTACTTTGAAAAAAAAAAACTATCTACCTCAACTTTCTACATCGTTGAACGATTGAATTGGGTTGAAAATTCCGACTCTCATAACTTTCTATGACGTATTTTCGGAGTGAATAAAGATTTTTTGTCTCCCTCAACTCTCGTCTCTTTACATTGTCGTCGTTTCAACTTTGGAAGAAAAAAAAAATGAACCCTTCCTTTCAAAATGCATGGATGGAGGGTTGTTACTAGGATGAATTTGTTTTGTTTTTTTTTATTTAAAATTAGTTGTTACGTGGACTGTCCGTAAATAAGTGTATATACCACGGGTATAATCGGAATGAAAATTGTCAACATGGGTCAAAATTAGATCGGGCCTGAATTGACCCTATGAATAAAAATTATTTTTAAATATAAAGTTAAAATTGAATTAAAATTTTATTTATAGAATAGGAACATTTTTCATCCTCAAAACTTCCAAGAAAAATTATAAAATGAGTTGGATTAAGACTCTATTTACCGAGGATGAACCTCTCCCCATCCTCCAAACTTCCGATGTGGGACAATGATAGATATTTTGAATGGTTTCTACTTCAACTCATTTCTAATTTCTCTGCCTCATAATCATATTACAACTCTTTCGGTTCTCCAAGACATAGCATTACTATGACTATGAGTTGTCATTTGTAAATTAATTCATAATTATTTTTAAATAAAAAATAAAGTTCATTAATAGTCCATATTTCCTATGACCATGTACTTTTAGCATAGATGTAGGGTAGTTGGACATGAATCATTTTTTATTCATATTTTTTCTTCAAATTATTATTAATTTTACAAATCATATATATATATAGTATTATTATATTGAATCGGGTCTTTGGGCCGGCCCAACGAGTCGATCCAAATACGACGCAAAAAGGATTATTCCATGGGCCGATCTAATTAAAAAAAGCATATCCATATCCAATCCAATTTATGAAAGGCTTGTGCTGGGTCGAGTCGGTCAACCGTTGATCATGGTCGAACTTGGACTGGACTTGGGCCGGCCTTTGGGCTTCAAGTCCCCGTGATGAGGCTAATAGTAGAGAGATGTTGGGTTTGGTGGGGGTTACGTGAAAAGCAAGGAAAAGAATGATGAAAATCTTGATGAATATAGGAGGAAATTATGGACATGTGGAGAGAGACTTTTTCTTGGATGAGTTGTCATTCAATTAAAGTTTTAATTATTGAAAGAAAGAAAAGTTAGCTATTTAGTTAATTAGAAAAATGACCAATGAGACATGAATGAGAATGATAGATAATTTGGGACAATAAGAGAAATAATTTGGAAATTAGTTAATTGAGTTTAAGTCCGAATGACAGTGTTTATTGGAATTTCAGGATTTGGACAGACTTTGATATCGCTTTCGAGGGTTTACAACAAGAGTTATGTGAGTGGTTTACTTTATAAAATGTTTTCGTTATTTATTTATTATTATGAAATTTCAAGAAATTTATAATTATGTGTATGATTTAAGAGAAATTGTGAACGAGATTTTTTAGAGATTTTTATTAAGTACCATAAATTGTTTGAAATTATAGTTATCTCATGTATTCAACTCCAATTATCGTTTGAGAAATATTTGAGACGTTTGATGAATATGGAGCCTTATAAATATTTTATGTTATATGAGTAACCAAAGATATTTCATGTTATCTGAGAAACCAGAGACGATATTGTATGTTATTTGAGAAATTAGAGATGTTATATGAAATGTTGTTTTAGAGAAAACATGATTCTAACCATGGTTTAAAGTTTATGAATTGTTGTTTCATAGAAAGAATGATTTTAGTGTGATTTGAGTACTTAAGAGTTTTAATAGAGAGACTTTCAAACCACTAGATTTATGTACCTATGGTGATTACCCGTATGCTATGTGGATGTGTTTCCATAGCATATCAGAGATAAAGAGTTTTGCGTGCACGTATGACAGAGGCGTCACTATGTACCTGAAGATTACTCAGTGCATAGTGTATGACAGAGATTGCTCTGTTGTGTGCGTATTGAGAGTACCGTACGCAAGTATGATCAAAGATGGGTATATATTTGGTGATGTTTTTAACAAACTTGTGTTTATGTTTTCAAGAGTTGTTGGTAATTTAAATATTTTTATAAGAGATTCCATGATGTTCTATTAATCCAAAGTTTAATTAATTGTTTGTGTGATTTACGTTGGTTTTATAGAGTTATGAATTATTGTTCTTTGTGAAAAGAGTTTTTCATAAAGTTATTTTATTGTTGTTGTACCACTCACTAAGCTTTTTAGTTCATTCTTTTATATTTTATTTCTCCACTAGGGCTACTTTTGAGTTTAGATAGTTGAAATCAACATCTACTATATGTAAAAAAAACTTAATTTTTGTTGAGTGGTTTTTAATTGGATGGAGTTTAAGTTATAAACTAGAGAGAGACTCGACAATATTGTACTAGATTATTTCATTGCAATATTATAATAGATTTCATTGCACTCCCAATTTGTTGTGCTCGTCTTAAGTTCATTAGGATAATCTGGGACCTGGTGTGACGTTTATTTGATAAATTTGTTTGCGTACATTTAAGTAATCTTTGTATATTTAGATCTCAATATATGACTACTGATGGTAAATATATATCATCTGAATAAGCTAGAATTGCCATTTCTTGTGAGGAGGTTGAAATAAGTTTTGTTGAGCAGATAGTTTGATGGAGTTATATACCAAAAAAGGGTTGAGATGATTGATATGGTCCCATTTCAAAACATTATTATAGATTGTTTATAACAATATAATAGGTAGGAGAGAAAGTAATGTTATCCAAGTTCAAGTTGTAGGAAGGCAAGTTTGCAGACAGGCCTGTTCCATTTGATTGGTTGTAATCCCAGCATTGCATATATTAGCTAGAGCTCGTGTGTATTTCATCCCATAGCTTGACAGTCTTTTGCAATGTTTCTCATAGGTTTTCACCTGCATATACATATAATAATATGCGTGTTTTAATTTAGAGATTAATTTGATGGTATAAATTAAATATATGTACTTACAAATTTTGCAAAGCAGTCCCAATCATCAACAAGGGATTGTCCTTCCTGCCTAACGTTGTTTAACACTTGTGAGCTGTTTGCATGTCCAAACAAAAGTTGAGCAATGTGATTTATAGTGTAGTCAGCGTGCCTTCTATTCAAAATTTCATCCTCTAGCTGCTTTCTAGCCTCCATCTTTTTTGTAGAGCCAGTTGGAGCATTTTGAAACTGATGGATCATATAATTAGTTTGTAATTATGATCAAATTAAAATAATAAGTCATACTCATACCTTGTACAAATAATGAATGAGAGTGGCATCACGCTGGGTGACCGTATTTGAAGAGATGATCTGATTATGATGATGATGAGGCTGGTGGGTGGTATTACCAATATAGGTGCTAAGGAAATTGTTGCCGATGCTTTTGTTTCCATACAACATTACATGAGAACCGTAACCCAAGTTATCATCCAAAGTTCTTCTTCGTACCGCTTGATATTGTTGGTTCAAAGTTTCCTTTCTCAAATCATGCCTGTCGCTGCAATATATATATATAATGAAGAGTTAATTAAGTTTTTGGGTGGTGTAATTAATATATATAATTAAAGAAAAGAAAGAATTGCATGCCTGTCTTCCATCCAAGCGATGCTATACAAATCTCCAAGACAAGTATCATAGTAGGGTGTAGTGGGAGAGTGTTGTGTAGGACAATATGTTGCCCAGCTATCCTCGGTTGCATTTGATGCGGTTGAAGCATATATGTTTATGTTTTCTGGAAGTAGTCCTTCGAACATACTCCCGGACTCGCATGCTTCCACATATATTACCATGCTTTTGTAAGCTTTGGCTTCGTGTTTTTGCTTCAGCACGTGTATTAGGTCCTTGACGTAAATATAATCACCCTCGGGCATTCCGAGTATCCCTGCAGCACCATGGTCGGTGTAGTAGATGAAAATATGATCATTGGGGCCACTATCGAGAAGCTTACGACCAGTAGATTTGTTGGCGGAAATGGCAGCGTAAAAGTTGAGTGCATTCACATGCTTTCCAGTGTAGTCCTTGGGAACTCCATGGTAAACATCAATGCCATTGGGTTTGTTGATAATAATTCCTGGGGTTGGATTGTCTGGATGGAATGCAATATCGTCATACATGAAAACTATTATGTTTTCATCGGGGATGCCACCCTTTCTTAGTATTTGATATGCATGGCATACATCCGCCTGATGCCTATAATTTTCATAACCATTCGACCCAGCTACCAGAACCGCCCATCTCTTCCCCACTGCTTCTTGCTCACTACTACTACTAATACTAACCCACAAAAATACAAGGACGCCCACAAGTTTAATTGCATTACCCATTTCTTTATCAACTCTCTGCATTATACATCTCATCTCTGCATTATTATATATACTACCTACCCTACCCTACCCTACCCTACTCATAATGCTTCATAATCATGTTTAGCAGTTTCAAGTACCTTTCAACTAAACTACTATGCTTAATTCACTCTAATTGTTGCTCTATTCTCCAAGTAATCTCTTTTCCATTTTAAACACTTTTCAAACTCTTGTACATTTTCAAAGTTTATGCATTTAGTAACATCTCGCATCACAAAACACTACACTACTCATCATGAGTCCTGTAATACGATATATTATATCACATATATGTCACTTTGGTAGGTACCACTCACTTTCTAAAATCTTTTTTTATTCTTTTCCATGCTTAACTACAGTGGCCAACCTATCAATCAAGCGAGTTTCACAACATGTACATTCATTCACTCTTTCACCTAATAATAGATCTATCATGATGTTGGTTGGAATGCCTTGAATCTCTTATGAGACTGGTTGGTACAGGTCTCGCTTATATGGGTTTTTACTTATTTCTTTTGGACTTTGGCCCATTTTGTATTAGGTCATTTTAGAAATGTGTCATATATAAATTTTCTAATGACTTCAGCCGCCCCTTATCTGTTCATTTGTAATCTCTCCTACTTCGTAATAATACTGCTCTCCCTTCTGCCCGTGGACGTAGCTAACACGACGCGTTAGTGAACCACGTAAAATCTGTGTCGTTCTTCTTCTGCGTTTACTTATTCTTTGTTATTGATTTATCGTATTTCTTTTCCTTCTTATCCGATCACCACATTGCGCTCCACTATTGATGGCACACCAAGTCCCAAATTAGCCTATCGATCCTAGGACGAACGGTAACGACAATATACCCCAAATGTGCATTGAAATCTATTGTTAGGATACAAACACAATATCCCACATTGGCTAGAAAAGGTAAAGATCATCGGTATATAAGGGGGGACAATTATTTCCAATTTCATAAGGTCTTTGGGTGAAACCATGAGAGTGTAGGCTCAAAGTGGAAAATTTCATATTGGAAATAAATGTTTACTAATATATATGATCCTCCAATTTTGGTCTAAAAACGATCAATTTTTATGAGTACATTTTCCCGGTCCCTTAAGAAAACACCGTGGTTAGATCACTTAAATTTCGTACATGTTTTGTCAAATAAAAAGTGAGGAATACGAATGTTATATGAATATTAACGATTTTTGTGAATTAAAAAAAAACTGAAAAAAATCATTTACTAATCTTCTAATTTTTGTCTTAAAACGGTCATTTTGGTCATTTTATAACGAGTACATTTTTCCTTTTCTTTTTTGAAAGTATGGTTTGGGAGATTCATTACCCTACAGCCCAAAAGCTTTAGGACAAAAAGCCTTCAGAAAAACACCTTAAAGTCGATTCGTTAACCGTAAATTCTCAAAACATAAAATGAGTTCATATCAATCACGTGGTTGAAAACCTTGAATTAGATACATGCTTAGTCAAATAAAATGTGGGGTAATGTGAATATTATAGGAATATACACTTTTTTTTTGTGATTTAAAAAAAATTGAAAAAATGGTTTAACTATAGTCCTCCAATTTTGGTTTAAAAACAGTTATTTTGATCTTTTTTTTTATGAGTACATTTTCCCTTTTTTTTCTTTTTTCAATGTATGGTTTGAAAGATTCATTAACCTACAGACCCAAAACTTTAGGTAAAAGTCTTAAGAAAAATATCTTAAAACTCGATCCCTAAACTGATAATTCTCAAACCTCTAAACAAGTTCCTTTGAAGCATGTGGTTGAAGAAATTGAATTTTTTACATGCTTGATAAAATAAATAGTGGGGAATTTGAATTTAATATGAATATAACTTTTTTTGTGAATTAATTTTTTTTTGAAAAACCATTTCCTATAGTCCAATATTATATATATATATATATATATATATATATATATATATTTATTATTATTATTTTTTTTTTTTTTTTGTCTAAAAATAGTTATTTTTCTCATTTTTTTTACTGGGTACATTTTTCCTTTTCTTTTTTCAATATATGGTTTGGGAGGTTCATTACCCTACAACCACAAAACTTTAGACCAGAAAACCTTAAGAAAAATATCTTAAAGTCTGTTAACTATAAATTCTCAAAACACTAAACTGAGTTCATATTATGTGGTTGAAAACCTTGAATTAGATACATCTTTGATCAAATAAAAGTGGGGAAATGTGAATATAATAGGAATTACACAATTTTTGTGATTTAAAAAAATTTAAAAATTCGTTGACGGTGCTCCAGTTTTGGTCTAAAAACTATCCATTTTTTACGAGTACATTTTCCTTTTCTTTTTTCAATATATGGTTTGGGAGGTTCGTTCATTACACTACGGTCCAAAAGCTTTAGGACAAAAAGCCTTTAGAAAAACACATTAAAGTCGATTCGTTAACTCTAAATTCCCAAAATACTAAGCGAGTTTATTTCAATCACGTGCTTGAAAACCTTGAATTAAATAGATGTTTTGTCAAACAAAAAGTGGGGAATGTGAATATTATAGGAATATACACTTTTTTTTTGTGATTTAAAAAAAATTGAAAATATCGTTTACTATAGTTCTTCAATTTTGGTCTAAAGACGGTCATTTTAGAAAAAAAATTATGAGTACATTTTTTCTTTTTCTTTTTTCAATGTATGGTTTGAGAGGTTCCTTAACCTAGATCCCCAAAACTTTAGGTTCAAAAGCCTTAAGACCGATAATTCTCAAAACCCTAAATCAATTCATTTGAAACACGTGGTTGAATAACTTGAATAATTTGTTACCTGCTTGATAAAATAAAGAGTGGTGAATGTGAATTTAATATGAATATAACTTTTTTTTGTGAATTAAAAAAAATTGAAAAACGGTATACTATAGTCCAAATTTTTTTGTCTAAGAATAGTTATTTCATTTTTTTTACTGAGTACACTTTTCCTTTTCTTTTTTCAAAGTATGGTTTGGGAGGTTTATTACCCTACAGCCACAAAGCTTTGGACCAAAAAACCTTAAGGAAAATACTTTAAAGTCAATCTGTTATCTGTAAATTCCCAAAACAATAAACGAGTTCATATCAATCACATGGTTTTCAACCATGAATTAAATACATGTTTGGTCAAATAAAAAGTAGGAAAATATGAATATTATAGGAATAAATATATTTTTTGTGATTTAAAAAAATTTTAAAAAATTATTTCCTATAGTCCTCCAGTTTTGGTCATTTTTTTATGAGTACATTTTTCCTTTTCTTTTACAATATATAGTATGGGAGGTTCATTACCCTACATCCAAAAAAACTTTAGGACAAAAAGCTTTTATAAAAACACTTTAAAGTCGATTCGTTAACCGTACATTCTCAAAACACTAAACGTGTTCATATAAATCACGTGGTTGAATTGAAACTCATGAATTAGATACATGCTTGGTCAAATAAAAAGTGGGTATAATGTGAATATTATAAGAATATATACTTTTTTTGTGATTTAAAAAAAATTCAAAAAATCTTTTACTATAGTCCTCAATTTTTTTTTTTTTTTTTTTTTTTTGGGTCTAAAAACAGTCATTTTGGCCAATTTTGTATAAGTACATTTTTCCTTTTTCTTTTTTCAATGTATGATTTGAGAGGTTCATTAACTTATGGTCCCAAAACTTTAGATTCAAAAGCCTTCAGAAAAATACCTTAAAACTCGACCCCTAAACCGATAATTCTTAAAATCATAAACGAGTTAATTTGAAGCGCGTGGTTGAATAACTTAATTTGTTACATGCTTGATAAAAAATAAAGGGTGGGGAATGTGAATTTAATATGAATATAACTTTTTTGTGAATTAAAATTTTATGAAAAACCGTTTAATATAGTCCAATTTTTTTTTTTTTTTTTGTCTAAAAACATTATTTTTGTCATTTTTGTACGGAGCATATTTTTCCTTTTCTTTTTTCAATGTATGGTTTGGGAGGTTCATTACCCTACATCCACAAAGCTTTAGACCAAAAAACCTTATGAAAAATACCTTAAAGTCGATCAGTTAACCGTAAATTCCTAAAACACTAAACAAGTTCATATCAGTCACGTGGTTGAAAACCTTCAATTAGATGCATATTTGGTCAAATAAAAAATGGGGTAATGTGAATATTATAGGAATATACACATTTTTTGTGATTTAAAAAAATTTAAAAATTTGTTTACTATAGTCCTCCCATTTTGATCTTAAAAATAGTCATTTTTGTCATTTTTTTATGAGTACATTTTTCCTTTTCTTTTTCAATATATGGTATGGGAAGTTCATTACCCTAGAGCCAAAAATCTTTATGACAAAAAGCATTTAGAAAAAAACCTTAAAGTCGATTCGTTAACCGTACATTCTCAAAACACTACACCAGTTCATATCAATCACGTGGTTGAAAATCATGAATTAGATACATGCTTGGTCAAATAAAAAAGTGGGTATGTGAATATTATGGGAATATACATTTTTTTCTTATTTAAAAAACATTCAAAAAATCTTTTACTATAGTCCTCAAATTTTGGTCTAAAAATAGTCATTTTGGTCATTTTGTATAAGTACATTTTTCCTTCTTTTTTCAATGTATGGTTTCCGAGGTTCATTACCCTACAACAACAAAGCTTTAGACCAAAAAACCTAAAGAAAAATACCTTAAAGTCGATCAGTTAACCGTAAATTCTCAAAACACTAAACGAGTTCATATCAATTATGTGGTTGAAAACCTTGAATTAGATACATGTTTGGTCAAATAAAAAATGGGGGAATTTGAATATTATAAGAATTTATACATTTTTTGTGATTTAAAAAAAAATAAAAATCCTTTACTATAGTCCTCCGATTTTAGTCTAAAAATAGTCATTTTGGTCATTTTTTTATTAGTACATTTTTCCTTTTCATTTTTAATATATGGTATGAGAGGTTTATTACCCTATATCCAAAAAGCTTTAGGATAAAAAGCTTTTAGAAAAGGACCTTAAAGTCGATTCGGTAACCGTACATTCTCAAAACACTAAACGAGTTCATATCAATCCCGTGATTGAAAATCATGAATTAGATACATGCTTGGTCAAATTAAAAAGTGGGTATGTGAATATTATGGGAATATACACTTTTTCTCATTTAAAAAACATTCAAAAAATCGTTGACTATAGTTCTCAAATTTTGGTCTAAAAATAGTCATTTTGGTCATTTTTGTATAAGTACATTTTTCCTTTTTCTTTTTTCAATGTATGGTGTGAGAGGCTCCTTAACTTACAGCCCAAAACTTTAGGTTAAAAAATCTTAAGAAAAATACCTTAGAACTCGATCGTTAAACTGATAATTCTCAAAACCCTAAACGAATTCATTTGAAGTACATGGTTGAATAACTTGAATGTGTTACATGCTTGATAAAATAAAGAGTGGGGAATGTGAATTTAATATTAATATAACTTTTTTTGTGAACTAAAAAATTTTGAAAAACCGTTTACTATGGTCCAAATTTTTTGTCTAAGAACAGTTATTTTTGTCATTAAAGCTCAAAAAACCTTAAGAAAATTATCTTTAAGGCGATCAGTTAACCGTAAATTCCCAAAACACTAAATGAGTTCATATCAATCACATGGTTGAAACCCTTGATGTGTATGTGTATATTATAGGAATATACAAATTTTTTGTGATTTAAA
This sequence comes from Herpetospermum pedunculosum, assembly GCA_028017165.1. Lineage (NCBI taxonomy): Eukaryota > Viridiplantae > Streptophyta > Magnoliopsida > Cucurbitales > Cucurbitaceae > Herpetospermum > Herpetospermum pedunculosum. Next base: position 79,545,743 of record CM051524.1, on the reverse strand, counting down.
AATTTTTTAAAAAATTGTTTACTATAGTCCTCCCGTTTTGGTCTAAAATAGTCATTTTGGTCATTTTTTTATGAGTACATTTTTTCTTTTCTTTTTCAATATATGGTCCACCAGGTTCATTACCCTACAACCAAATTTTAGAAAAACACCTTAAAGTCGATTCGTTGACTGTAGATTCTTAAAACACTAAAACCAGTTCATATCAATCATGTTGTTGAAAACCATGAATTAGATACATGTTTGGTCAACTAAAAAAGTGGGTAATGTGAATATTATAGGAATATACAATTTTTTTGTGATTTAAAAAAATTTAAAAAAATTGTTTACTATAGTCCTCCGATTTTGGTCTAAAACAGTCATTTTGGTCATTTTTTTATGAGTACATTTTTCCTTTTCTTTTTCAATATAAGGTACGGGAGGTTCATTACCCTACGGCCAAAAATCTTTAGGACAGAAAGCTTTTAGAAAAAGACCTTAAAGTCGATTCGTTAACCGTACATTCTCAAAACACAAAACGAGTTCATATCAATCACGTGATTGAAAATCATGAATTAGATACATGGTTGGTCAAATAAAAAAGTGGGTATGTGAATATTATGAGAATATACACTTTTTTCTTATTTAAAAAACATTTAAAAAATCGTTTACTATAGTGCTAAAATTTTGGTCTAAAAATAGTCATTTTGGTCATCTTTGTATAAGTACATTTTTCCTTTTCTTTTTTCAATGTATGGTTTCGGAGGTTCATTACCCTACAACCACAAAGCTTTAGACCAAAAAACCTTAAGAAAAATACCTTAAAGTCGATCCGTTAACAATAAATTCCCAAAACACTAAACGAGTTCATATCAATCACATGGTTGAAAAACATGAATTAAATACATGTTTGGTCAAATAAAAAGTAGGAAAATGTGAATATTATGGGAATAAATACATTTTTTGTGATTTAAAAAAATTTAAAAAAATCGTTTACTATAGTCCTCCAGTTTTGGTCTAAAAACAGTCATTATGGTCCGTTTTTTTTATGAGTACATTTTTCCTTTTCTTTTTCAATATATGGTATGGGAGGTTCATTACCCTACCGCCAAAAAGGTTTATGACAAAAAGCATTTAGAAAAAAACCTTAAAGTCGATTCGTTAACCGTACATTCTCAAAACACTAAACGAGTTCATATTAATCACGTGGTTGAAAACCTTGAATTAGATACATGCTTGGTCAAATAAAAAGTTGGGAATGTGAATATTATAGGAATATACACATTTTTTGTGATTTAAAAAAAAAAAAAAAAAATCGTTTAGTATAGTCCTCTAGTTTTGGTCTAAAAACAGTAAGTTTTTTAGAGTACATTTTTCTTTTTCTTTTATCAATGTATGGTTTTAGAGGTTCATTACCCTACCGCCCAAAAATTTTAGGACAAAAAGACTTCATAAAAACACCTTAAAGTCGATTCGTTAACCGTATATTCCTAAAACACTAAACAAATTTATTTCAATCACGTGGTTGAAAACCTTAAATAGCTAGATAGATGTTTGGTCAAATAAAAAGTGGGGAATGTGAATATTATAGAAATATACCTTTTTGGTGATTTAAAAAACTTTCAAAAATAGTTTCTTATAGTCCTCAAATTTTGGTCATTTTTGTATAAGTACATTTTTCCTTTTTCTTTTTTCAATGTCTGATTTGAGAGGTTCTTTAACCTACAGCCCCAAAACTTTAGATTCAAAAACCTTAAGAAAAATACCTTCAAACTCGATCTCTAAACCGATAATTCTCAAAACCCTAAACCAGTTAATTTGAAGCACGTTGTTGAATAACTTGAATTTGTTACATGCTTGATAAAATAAAGGGTGGGGAATGTGAATTTTTTTTTTTTTTTTTTTTTTTTTGAATAAAGAAAGACAAGTTCATCAACTAAAGAAACAAAAGGTTAGAAGACAAAGTTTCGGAAAGCCACTCAGGTGGGCTTCCTCCCCACCTTGTCGTCATCCCCTCCACACTAGAATGACGAGCTAAAACATGAGCGGCTCGATTCTGAGACCTAGAAATATGACCAAAATAAAAAGTTGCACCATAGGCAACCTGGCGATGAATTTCAGCAATAAAAAGACACAATTCTGAAAGGTCCTCTTCTACACCCTAGATAAGTTTAATCACTTGTAAGCAATCAGACTCCACGTGAATAAAATCAGAACAACTCTGGGTTATAGACTCAAGACCCACACAAATAGCTTGAGCTTCAAGAACATTTATCGGTCATTCTTGTTTGGACGATCGACAACCAGCTGAAATGAGTGACCCTGTGGAGTCTCGAATGACCCATGCAATTACACCTCGCTTCTTGGTCGTATCCCAAGACGCATCACAATTCAGTTTACAATGACCTCGGGGAGGACAAATCCATCGACCATCCCTTAAAAGCATCGTATTCGCCACTTGCTCAGTTGGAAACTCTCGGTTCGTCTCGACCTTGTCTCCTAGTTCTCGGATACTTGACTCTATTACGATCAGTAGCGATTAGAAGTTTGGATTCCCTCCTCCATGAAGTATTTTGTTCCGATACTCCCAAATTTTCCAAACTACGATGAACGGAATATTCCTAGCTGAATCATCCGCCTGAGCCCACATCCAATCAAAATGATCCTTCTCGGTCCACCTGTCCCTGTTAACACCAAATAAACACAAATTAGGAGGCCAAAACTTAGTCCACAAATGTTTTGTTAATTTACATTTCCAAAACAGGTGAGAGGTTGTTTCCTCAAAAGAGTTACAGAGAACACATCATTTTGTGATATGCAGTCCTTTAGAGGCAAGGTTGGATCTAGTCGGTATAATGTCACGATACACCTTCCAGCAGCACATCTTGATTTTAGAGGGTAGTTGGACCTTCCAAAAGTTCTTCCACATTGCCTTAACATGAGTTTGACTAGATTGGGAGGCTCCACCTCGCATCATAATCTTCATCCCCAACCTGTAAGCACTTTTAACTTTGAAAATACTTTTATTATCCAAAGCCCAGATGATCTCGTCAGAAGGCTTAAACTTGGATAGAGGAATGTTCAAAATCAAATCAGAGACATCTTTTGAAAACAAAAGGCGAATCAATTGGACATTCCAATTGTTATCCCTTGTAATCAAATTCGCCACTAAGCCATCACAGACATTATTAGGAATATCGGAAGGGAAATGGAAGCCCTCCCGTGGAAGCCACAGATCTTCACCAACCACCACACTCAGACCGTTACCGATCCTACATCGATAACCATGTTGGAAGAGCTCCCGACCCCACAAGATACTGTGCCACACGTAAGAAGGTTGATAGCCCAACGTGACTTTAATGTAATTGTCGCTCTGAAAGTAGCGCCCTCTCATGACTTTACCTAGGAGGTTGTTCGGGTATCTTATCAGTCTCCAGCATTGCTTAGCGAGCATAGCTTGGTTGAAAATTGATAAATCACGAAACCCCATACCACCCTGATCTTTGTGGATGCACAACTTCTTCCAACTTCGCCAATGATTTTTTGTTTTGTCTATTGTGGCCCCCCACTAGAACCTAGCACAAAGAGAGTTAATTTCAATACAAAAAATATTGGTCAATTTAAAAAAGCTCATGGTATAGGTAGGAATAGCTTGCGCCACTGCTTTAATTAACACTTCCCTTCCGCCCTAATAGAATAATTTCGCCTTCCAAGCCTTGGAGCGTCTTCCACACTCGGTCCTTTAGCCTACTGAAAATCTGCTTTTTTCTCCTGGAAGTTTGGGATGGGAGCCCCAGGTACTGGCCTAGAGTGTTTGTGTATTGGGCACCTAACTCTTGATGAATCACATCCACCATGGGCTCTAGAGTGTTCTTGCTGACCATAAAGTTGGACTTCTCGTAATTAATGCACTGGCTTGTTGCTCGTTCATAGCTCCCAAGAACTCGCCGAATTGTCTAGCAATTACTTGTGGTTGCTTTAAAGAAAACAAGGTTGTCGTCTGCGTAAAACAAGTGAGTAATAATCGGACAGTGTTTATTAATTTGCAAACCTGAGAAGTTGTTGGCTTTCTCCTCTTTATTGATGAGAGTTGAAAGCCCTTCTGTACACAAGAGGAACAAATATGGAGAGAGGGGGTCTCCCTGTCGAAGGTCCCTCGTAGGGATAATATTTCCCGTAGGAATCCCATTGAGTAGAACTGAGAACTGAAAAGACTCTACGCAATTCATAACCAGATCAATCCATCTGTTTGCGAAACCCAATTTTTGAATAATACGTCGCAAGAAAATCCACTACACTCTGTCGTAAGCCTTGCTCATGTCAAGTTTCATTGCCACTAAACCCTCTTTCCATCTCCTCCGATTATTAAGAGCATGAATGCATTCAAACCAATGATAGCATTGTCAGTAATAAGCCGCCCTGGCACAAATGCTGATTGATTTTGTGAAATCACCGACTCAAGGACCTTCTTGAACCTGTTAGTGAGGAATTTTGCCACTAACTTATATACCACATTGCACAAACTTATAGGCCTAAAGTCTTTCAAGCTTTCAGGGTTGTCGATTTTAGGAATGAGTGCAATGTGAGTCTTGTAGACAAAGTCTATCCCACCACCTTCATTTAAATACTGGAGACAGAGATTGACGGTATCCGATCCCACAATATCCCAGTATTTTTTAAAAAAAAAAATAGCTTGGACCCCATCAGGACCAGGGGCCTTGGTTGGATGCATGTTTTTTAAAGCATTCTCAATCTCTTCTTTAGAGAAAGGTTTTGTCAGCTCATAATTCTACTTATCATCCAGTAAACAAGGAACACTTTCCAGAACTTCATTCAGATCCGCATCATTTGGGTTTGAACTAGTGAACATATCCTGAAAGTAATCCGTAGCTATTTGAATGTGAATTTAATATGAATACAACTTTTTTGTGAATTAATTTTTTTTGAAAAATCGTTTAATGTAGTCCAATTTTTTTTGTCTAAAAACATTATTTTTGTCATTTTTTTACAAGAATACATTTTTCCTTTTCTTTTTTCAATGTATGGTTTGGGAGGTTCATTACCCTACCGCCACAAAGCTTTAGACCAAAAACCTTTAAGAAAAATACCTTAAAGTCGATCAGTTAACCGTAAATTCCCAAAACACTAAATGAGTTCATATCAATCACATGGTTGAAAACCTTGAATTAAATACATGTTTGGTCAAATAAAAAGTGGAGAAATGTGAATATTATAGGAATAAACAATTTTTTTTGTGATTTAAAATTTTTTTAAAAAATCGTTTACTATAATCCCCGTTTTGATCTAAAAATACTCATTTTGGTCATTTTTTTATGAGTACATTTTTCCTTTTCCTTTTCATTTTCAATATATGGTATGGGAGGTTCATTACCCTACAGCCAAAAAGCTTTAGGACAAAAAGCTTTTAGAAAAACACCTTAAAGTTTATTCGTTAACCGTAAATTTCTAAAACACTAAACGAGTTTATTTCAATTACGTGGTTAAAAACCTTGAATTAGATAGATGCTTGGTCAAATAAAAAGTGGGGAATGTAAATATTATAGTAATATACACTTTTTTTGTGATTTAAAAAAATTTCAAAAAATTGTTTACCATAGTCCTTAAACTTCGGTCTAAAAAAAATCATTTTGGTCATTTTTGTATAAGTACATTTTCCCTTTTTCTTTTTTCTATGTATGATTTGAGAGGTGCATTAACATACGGCCCCAAAACTTTAGATTCAAAAGTCTTAAAAAAAATACCTTAAAACTCGATCCCTAAACCGATAATTCTCAAAACACTAAACCAGATAATTTGAAGTACGTGGTTGAATAACTTAAATTTGTTACATGCTTGATAAAATAAAGAGTGTGGAATGTGAATTTAATATGAATATAACTTTTTTTGTGAATTAAAAAATTTTGAAAAACTGTTTACTATAGTCCAAATTTTTTTGTCTGAAAACATTATTTTTTTCAATTTTTTACAGGGTACATTTTTCCTTTTCTTTTTTCAATGTATGGTTTCGGGGGTTCATAACCCTACAACCACAAAGCTTTAGACCAAAAAAACTTAAGAAAAATACCTTAAAGTCGATCCGTAAATTCCCAAAACACTAAACGAGTTCATATCAATCACGTCGTTGAAAACCTTGAATTAGATACATGTTTGGTCAAATAAAAAATAGAGGCATGTGAATATTATAAGAATTTACATATTTTTTGTGATTTAAAAAAATTTAAAAAAATCGTTTACTAGTCCTCCGATTTTGGTCTAAAACCAGTCATTTTTATGACTACATTTTTCCTTTTCCTTTTCTTTTTCAATATATGGTATGTGAGGTTCATTACCCTACATGCAAAAAGCTTTAGGACAAAAAGCATTTAGAAAAACACCTTAAAGTCGATTCGTTAACCGTACATTCTCAAAACACTAAACGAGTTCATATCAATCACGTGGTTGAAAACCATGAATTAGATACATGTTTGGTCAAATAAAAAAGTGGGTATGTGAATATTATGGAAATATACACTTTTTTCTTATTTAAAAAAAAATCAAAAAATCGTTTACTATAGTCCTCAAATTTTGGTCTAAAAATAGTATTTTTTGTCATTTTTATATAAGTACATTTTTTCTTTTTCTTTTTTCAATGTATGGTATAAGAGGTTCCTTAACTGACAGCCCAAAACTTTAGGTTAAAAAGCCTTAAGAAAAATACATTAAAATTCGATCCTTAGACGGATAATTTTCAAAACCCTAAACGAATTCATTTGAAGTACGTGGTTGAATAACTTGAATCTGTCACATGCTTGATAAAATAAAGAGTGGGGAATGTGAATTTATTATGAATATAACTTTTTTTGTGAACTAAAATTTTTTGAAAAACGGTTTACTATAGTCCAATTTTTTTTTTATTTTTTTTATTTTTTTGTCTAAAAACAGTTATTTTTGTCATTTTTTATTGAGTACATTTTTCCTTTTTTTTTTTCATTGTATGGTTTGAGAGGTTCATTACCCTACAGCCACAAAGCTTTAAACCAAAAAACCTTAAGAAAAATACCTTAAAGGCGATCAGTTAACCGTAAATTCGCAAAACACTAAATGAGTTCATATCAATCACTTGGTTGAAACCCTTGAATTAAATACATGTTTGGTCAAATAAAAAGTTGGGAAATGTGAATATTATAGGAATATACAAATGTTTTGTGATTGAAAAAAAATTAAAAAAATTGTTTACTATAGTCCTTCTGTTTTGGTCTAAAAACAGTCATTTTGGTCATTCTTTTAAGAATACATTTTTCCTTTTCTTTTTCAATATATGGTATGGGAGGTTCATTACCCTACAGCCAAAAAGCTTTAGGACAAAAAGCTTTTAGAAGAACACCTTAAAGTCGATTTGTTAACCGTACATTCTCAAAACACTAAACGAGTTCATATCAATCACGTGGTTGAAAACCATGAATTAGATACATTCTGGTCAAATAAAAAAGTGGTAATGTGAATATTATGGGAATATAAACTTTTTTTTTATTTAAAAATTTTTCAAAAAATCGTTTACTATAGTCCTCAAAATTTTGTCTAAAAATAGTCATTTTGGTTATTTTTGTATAAGTGCATTTTTCATTTTTCTTTTTTAAATGTATGGTTTGAGAGGTTCCTTAACTTACAGCCCTAAAACGTTAGGTTCAAAAGCCTTACGAAAAATACCTTAAAACTCGATCCTTAAACCGATAATTCTCAAAACCCTAAACGAAGTCATTTGAAGCATGTGGTTGAATAACTTGAATGTTTATCCTACTTGACAAAATAAAGACGGGGGAATGTGAATTTAATATGAATATTACTTTTTGTGAATTAAAAAAATTTGAAAAACCGTTTACTATAGTCCAAATGTTTTTGATTACGAACAGTTATTTTGTCATTTTTTTTACTGAGTATATTTTTCCTTTTCTTTTTCCAATGTATGGTTTGGAAGGTTCATTACCCTACCGCCAAAAAGTTTTAGGACAAAAAGCCTTCATAAAAACACCTTAAAGTCGATTCGTTAACCGTAAATTCACAAAATACTAAACGAGTTTATTTTAATCACGTGCTTGAAAACATTGAATTAAATATATGCTTGGTCAAATAAATAGTGTGGAATGTGAATATTATAGGAATATACATATTTTTTGTGATTTTAAAAAATTTTAAAAATCGTTTACTATAGTTCTCCAGTTTTGGTCTAAAGACAGTCATTTTGGTCAGTTTTTTTTTAGTAGATTTTTCCTTTTCTTTTTTCAATATTTGATATGGGAGGTTCATTACCCTATAGCCCAAAAGCTTTAGGACAAAAAGCTTTCAGAAAAACACCTAAAAGTCGATCGATTCAAATTCTCAAAACACTAAACGAGTTCATATCAACCACGTGGTTGAAAACCTTGAATTATATACATGTTTCCTCAAGTTTTGGTCTAATACCAATCATTTTTTTACGAGTACATTTTTCCATTTCTTTTTTCAATGTATGGTTTGGTAGGTTTATTACCCTATAGCCCAAAATCTTTAGAACAAAAAGTCTTCATAAAAACATCTTAAAGTTGATTCCTTAACCATAAATTCGCAAAACACTAAACGAGTTTATACCCTTAATTAGATAGATGCTTGGTCAAATAAAAACTGGGGAATGTGAATATTATAGGAATATACATTTTTTTGTGATTTAAAATTTTTTGAAAAATTCGTTTACTATAGTCCTCAAATTTTAGTCATTTTGGTACTTTTTTTATAAGTACATTTTCATTTTTCAATATATGTTTTGAGAGGTTCATTGACCTACAGGTTCAAAAGAGAAAAATACCTTAAAACTTGATCCAAAAATCGATAATTCTCAAAACCCTAAACGAGCTCATTTGAAACATGTGGCTGAATAACTTGAATTTGTTACATGCTTTTGGAGGTTCATAAACCTAGACGAGTACATTTTTCCTTTTCTTTTTCCAATGTATGATTTTGGAGGTTCATTATCCTACAACCACAAAGCTTTAGGACAAAAAAAACGTTAAGAAAAGTAGTTTAAAGTCGATTTGTAAACCTTAAATTCTCAAAACACTAAACGAGTTCATATCAATCACGTGGTTGAAAACTTTGAATTAGATACCTGGTTGATCAAATAAAAAGTGGGGAATGTGAATATTATAGGAATATACACATTTTTTTTTATCTATAAACAATCATTTTTTTTACAATTTTGGAGGTTTATTAACCCACAGCCCCAAGATTTAAGTTCACAAGTTTTAAGAAAAACACCTTAAAACTTGATCCCTAAAGCGTAAATTCTCAAGACGCTAAATGTATTCATTTCAAGTCGTGGTTGAATAACTTTAAAGTACATGTTTGATCAAATAAAAAGTGAGGAATGTGAATGTTATAGGAATAAATATATTTTTTGTGATTTAAAAAAATTTTAAAAAATTATTTCCTATAGTCCTCCAGTTTTGGTCATTTTTTTATGAGTACATTTTTCCTTTTCTTTTACAATATATAGTATGGGAGGTTCATTACCCTACATCCAAAAAAACTTTAGGACAAAAAGCTTTTAGAAAAACACTTTAAAGTCGATTCGTTAACCGTACATTCTCAAAACACTAAACGTGTTCATATAAATCACGTGGTTGAATTGAAACTCATGAATTAGATACATGTTTGGTCAAATAAAAAGTGGGTATAATGTGAATATTATAAGAATATATACTTTTTTTGTGATTTAAAAAAAATTCAAAAAATCTTTTACTATAGTCCTCAATTTTTTTTTTTTTTTTTTTTTCTTTTGTCTAAAAACAGTCATTTTGGCCATTTTTGTATAAGTACATTTTTCCTTTTTCTTTTTTCAATGTATGATTTGAGAGGTTCATTAACTTATGGTCCCAAAACTTTAGATTCAAAAGCCTTCAGAAAAATACCTTAAAACTCGACCCCTAAACCGATAATTCTTAAAATCATAAACGAGTTAATTTGAAGCGCGTGGTTGAATAACTTAATTTGTTACATGCTTGATAAAAAATAAAGGGTGGGGAATGTGAATTTAATATGAATATAACTTTTTTGTGAATTAAAATTTTATGAAAAACCGTTTCATATAGTCCAATTTTTTTTTTTTTTTTTTGTCTAAAAACATTATTTTTGTCATTTTTGTACGGAGCATATTTTTCCTTTTCTTTTTTCAATGTATGGTTTGGGAGGTTCATTACCCTACATCCACAAAGCTTTAGACCAAAAAACCTTATGAAAAATACCTTAAAGTCGATCAGTTAACCGTAAATTCCTAAAACACTAAACAAGTTCATATCAGTCACGTGGTTGAAAACCTTCAATTAGATGCATATTTGGTCAAATAAAAAATGGGGTAATGTGAATATTATAGGAATATACACATTTTTTGTGATTTAAAAAAATTTAAAAATTTGTTTACTATAGTCCTCCCATTTTGATCTTAAAAATAGTCATTTTTGTCATTTTTTTATGAGTACATTTTTCCTTTTCTTTTTCAATATATGGTATGGGAAGTTCATTACCCTAGAGCCAAAAATCTTTATGACAAAAAGCATTTAGAAAAAAACCTTAAAGTCGATTCGTTAACCGTACATTCTCAAAACACTACACCAGTTCATATCAATCACGTGGTTGAAAATCATGAATTAGATACATGCTTGGTCAAATAAAAAAGTGGGTATGTGAATATTATGGGAATATACATTTTTTTCTTATTTAAAAAACATTCAAAAAATCTTTTACTATAGTCCTCAAATTTTGGTCTAAAAATAGTCATTTTGGTCATTTTGTATAAGTACATTTTTCCTTCTTTTTTCAATGTATGGTTTCCGAGGTTCATTACCCTACAACAACAAAGCTTTAGACCAAAAAACCTAAAGAAAAATACCTTAAAGTCGATCAGTTAACCGTAAATTCTCAAAACACTAAACGAGTTCATATCAATTATGTGGTTGAAAACCTTGAATTAGATACATGTTTGGTCAAATAAAAAATGGGGGAATTTGAATATTATAAGAATTTATACATTTTTTGTGATTTAAAAAAAAATAAAAATCCTTTACTATAGTCCTCCGATTTTAGTCTAAAAATAGTCATTTTGGTCATTTTTTTATTAGTACATTTTTCCTTTTCATTTTTAATATATGGTATGAGAGGTTTATTACCCTATATCCAAAAAGCTTTAGGATAAAAAGCTTTTAGAAAAGGACCTTAAAGTCGATTCGGTAACCGTACATTCTCAAAACACTAAACGAGTTCATATCAATCCCGTGATTGAAAATCATGAATTAGATACATGCTTGGTCAAATTAAAAAGTGGGTATGTGAATATTATGGGAATATACACTTTTTCTCATTTAAAAAACATTCAAAAAATCATTTACTATAGTTCTCAAATTTTGGTCTAAAAATAGTCATTTTGGTCATTTTTGTATAAGTACATTTTTCCTTTTTCTTTTTTCAATGTATGGTGTGAGAGGCTCCTTAACTTACAGCCCAAAACTTTAGATTAAAAAATCTTAAGAAAAATACCTTAGAACTCGATCGTTAAACTGATAATTCTCAAAACCCTAAACGAATTCATTTGAAGTACGTGGTTGAATAACTTGAATGTGTTACATGCTTGATAAAATAAAGAGTGGGGAATGTGAATTTAATATTAATATAACTTTTTTTGTGAACTAAAAAATTTTGAAAAACCGTTTACTATGGTCCAAATTTTTTGTCTAAGAACAGTTATTTTTGTCATTAAAGCTCAAAAAACCTTAAGAAAAATATCTTAAAGGCGATCAGTTAACCGTAAATTCCCAAAACACTAAATGAGTTCATATCAATCACATGGTTGAAACCCTTGATGTGTATGTGTATATTATAGGAATATACAAATTTTTTGTGATTTAAAAAAATTTTAAAAAATTGTTTACTATAGTCCTCCCGTTTTGGTCTAAAATAGTCATTTTGGTCATTTTTTTATGAGTACGTTTTTTCTTTTCTTTTTCAATATATGGTCCACCAGGTTCATTACCCTTCAACCAAATTTTAGAAAAACACCTTAAAGTCGATTCGTTGACCGTAGATTCTTAAAACACTAAAGTACATGTTTGATCAAATAAAAAGTGAGGAATGTGAATGTTATATGAATATAAACTTTTTTTTTTTAGAATTAAAAAAAATTAAAAATTTTGTGTACCCTTTTTTGTGAATGTTATATCAACCCTTTTTGTGAAAAAATAAAAATTTCGTGTACCTATTTCACTTTTTTATTAAAATGGTGATGTCTATCAATTTTTCACCAATTTATTTTCCTAATCGTTTCATAATGTATGGTTGTTTTATTATTTTACAGTGTTCAAAATCATAAGCCTTAAATATAACAACTTAAAACTTTCTAAACCATAAATCAATAAAATCTCAAAACAAGTTCATTTCAAGCTTGGTCAAATTAGAAAGTGGGGTAATATGAATGTTATATGAGCTTAAAACCTAATATCAATATGAACTTTTTTTTGTCCAAAAAAAAAAAAATTGAAAAATTTGTGTACAATAGTATACGCTTTAGAAGCACCTAACTCTTTTATGAATGTTATATGAACTTAAAACCTAATATCAATATGAACTTTTTTTTGTGCAAAAAAAAAACATTGAAAAAAATTGTGTACCATAGTATACGCAATAGAAGCACCCAACTCTTTTTGTGAAGAAAAGTAGTCTTTTTAACAATATACTTTTTCTTTTTCTTTTCTTAAAAAAAATTATATACCAATCTTACAAATTTTGCTACACATGGTCATATCAATAAGATTTTTACAATATATTTTTCAATTAAAAAGTGAGGAATGAGTGTGGTTTAAAGGAAAATAGCAGCACAATAAAAATATAAACCAAAGCTCTAACAAAAAAAAAAAAAGCTAAAATTTTTATTTGAATGGTATATTGAAAACAAAAATGAAGGTATGGAGTTCAAGACAAGAAGTGACGAAGGAAAATAGCACCTGTAAAAGGATATTTTGTGGATGAAGGTAGAATCTAATCCCATCAAGACAGAAGAAGGGAGTGTTGTGTGCATAATATGCAAGCAATCAATCTTTATAGAAAGATCGGGGCCATGACCAGCGTTATGGTTGCAAGCATTTTTATGAGAACGTGAAGAGAAGGCCCTGCTGTGTCCTTGAATGGGTCACCTACGCTGCAAAACAAAGTTTACCATCTTCATTAACTCAACATACAAATAACTCAATAAATTAAATCCAACGCAACAAACATAAAAAAAAAACTTACGTGTCCCCAGTTACGGCTGCTTTATGACAATCACTACCTTTACCTCCAAGAACCCCCGTCTCTATATACTTCTTCGCATTATCCCACGCACCCCCTGCCGTGTTCAGAAATAGGGCCATGAGAATACCCGAAACTGTCGCAAACATCAGCATCGCAGCAACAACCTTCGCCCCTAGAAGCGGATGCCCAGTATAGTGTCCCAGTATTCTAAACAGGAGGCCTGCAATTCATACAAGAACAACTTCCTGAACCATATTCCAAAACATAGACTCCATGAAATGCAAACTAACCAACATAAAGTGGAGGAAAGATACATAGACTCCAATGCAAACTAACCAACATAAAGTGGAGGAAAGATGGAGAGAATGTCCAAGATATACAAAATGCAAATAAGGAAACAAAGACCGCATCTTAAAAAAAGCAACCTATCTTCATAACGAAGCTTAACAAAAGGGTCTCCAATATTCATTCTAATGAAAGCATTCAGTCCCTTGATGTGGACAATAAAATCCCCTTCAAAGTCGTAGCAAACAACTGACATACAAAAATACTTTAATCGGATGGTTTCCTTCCATAAAGTCATCAAATTTATGGATCACATTGCACCATCCAAACTAAGAATTCAGAGTCGTGAACAACAAAGCCTTGATATTTTCAAAAGTATCACAAACCACAGCTTCAATTATGTGTTGTACTAACCAGCCAGCAATTATTTAAAGATCTGTTGCACTCAAATTTTTCGTCATTCTTTGAAGCGATGTCTGGGTTCAAGATTAATAGCGCTCCATTTTTTTGTGGCTTAATTGTTGCCCTGAAGCTGAGCTCTTGGGCTTCTTGGGTAGAGTGTGAGGTGGATCAACTCCCATCCTCTTATTCAATCTGAGAAGTGTGGTTTTTTGGAATCCAATTTTGGACAAGATTCAGAAACGGTTGGCATCTTGGAGAAAGACTTTTTTCTCTAAAGGAGGAAAGCCTCACCCTTATTCAATCGGTGTTAAGTGAGATTTCTAGCTTCTTTCTATCGCTTTTCAGAATCCCGATTTCGGTTTTGGAAAACATTGAGAAGGTGATTAGGATTTTTTTGTGGGAAGGGGTGGATGAAGGGAGAGGCTCTCATTTGGTTAAGTGGGAGTTGATGGTCAAGCCAGTGGAGTTAGGTGGGTTAGGGATTGGTTGTGGCGGTTTTTCTAGGAACCTAGTGTTTTGTGGCATAAGATTATTATGAGCCGGTATGGCCCGAATCTGTTTTAGTGAGTTACGGCAGAAGGTTCCAGTAGGCCATCTAATATTCTTTGGAAAGCGATAGCTTCTAGTTTCCCTTCTTTTCTTTGAATGTTAGGTGCTTTGTTGGGGAGGGTCAAGTGTCTATTTTTGGGAGGATTGGTGGGTGGGAGAGAAAACCCTTCGAGCATTTTTTTTTATTCTTTTTAAAGGAAACAGTAACTATCTCATTGATAAAATGAAAGTATACAAAAGAGCTCTCAATCGAGCAAAGTTACAAAAAATACCTCCATTGATTGGGAAGGGTATTGAGATTATAATTACAAAAAGGGGGAGATAGATTGCTCCAAGATAAATGAGTCGATGTCTCTAGATGTATCTCGGAAGATACGAATATTTTGTTCATTCCATATGCTCTAAAAGAAAGCTTGTATCATGCAAAACCAAAGGGTTTCCTTTTCATTCTTGAAAGAATGACGCTTAAACAAGATGTACCAACCATTCATTGATATGATGAAATGAGATACAATAGAGTGTCTTATCTAAGAACAATAGCAAAAAGCTCCTCCAACGATCAACGAGGGTCAAAAGATCAAAAAAACAAAAAGGTGGAGAAAACGAGCTCCAAGAAAAAACAAAATAGGAAGATCAAATCACCTAAAGAGGATGCTACCGAATGAGCCAAAGGCGTCCAAAGTGTACCAACCAATGAAGTGGGAGCTCCAAAGAGACTTGTTATAGCGTCGATCAACGTCACTTGACTTAGATTCTTATAGGATGACAAGAGAAGGGTTGTTGCTCATGAGGGAAACCTTGATTAAAGCCTATTGCTTCTGAGGCCCAAGACCTCTAATATTCTTGAAGATAACTAACATTTTGGTTGTCTCGACCCTTTAGATAAATAACTACGGCTGGATCTAATTTTACCATAATTGATGCCCGATTTGACTTTTGATAACTCCATTTCCCAATTTCGTTGCTTTCTAGTAATTGTCGAAGACTTCTGGTTAATCGGAATAGGCATACACATACTTTTTTTACAACCAAGGGCAGTGTTTTAAAAGGCGCGCCTGGGACCCAAGGCGTAAGGGTTTTTTTCAAAAATTAAAAAAAAAAAATTAAGTAACCAAAATCAGTCGTAGAGGTCATAATAGATTCAAGGCATTCCAACTAATCCTAAAGGTTTTTTTTTTCATATTTTCAATTCAACCATCCTATCTCTTCTTTATAATTTTTTATATTTTTTTTCTATCCAAAGTGCGCCTCGCAAAATAAAGCCCGTGCTTTATTGTGCGCCTTGCGCCTTAGTGCGCCTTTTAAAACACTGACCAAGGGAACACAATTGCAAGGCAATGTGATAAATATCATCATCTGTTGGAATATCCTCTTGACCACCAACAGCATCATTCTGTGTAGTGAGCTCATATTCAAGACTAAGGGGATGTTGGACAAATGAGGATTGAGAAGGATCCATGGCAAGCGGTTTAATGACTAAAGGATGCCATCCCCTTCGAGAGTTGTTCCCTCATTTGTATCATTTGTCAAGGAAGCAGTATTTTCAAAGCGCAAGGCGCACTCTAAGGCGACAAGACTCCTAATCGCCTTAAGGCGAAAGGCAACAAAAAAGCATCGCTGCGGTGAAACAAGGCGTACTTACTAAAATACAAAATAAATATTATTAGTAACTATTTTATAGGTAAAAAAATAATAAATACTTACTTTTAAAAACATAAAAATATGAATAAAACTATTTTATATTTGAATAAAATTAGAAATAAATAGAGATATTCGAAAAAAGAAAGTTGAGGAGTTCCTTCTCCATCTGGGAGAGTACCGATGCTCACCCCTACTGGAAATCCCCTTCCCAATCAAGTCAAAATTTATAAAAGTTAAATACTACAGTAACTCCAACATTATCCAAATTCAAGTGCTTCCACTTTTTCCCTAAAGCAATAGGCAACAAGCGAACAACAGTACTCAGGAAACACAAAACAAAGGATTTCACAAAAATATGAGCAATTAACCTACCAACAGCCATAGGAGAAATGATAGCCAAAGCACCAGGTTTAATCATCTCCCTTAAAGATGCTGATGCTACAATAGCAACGCAACGTCCATAATCTGGTTTCTCCGTATAGTCCTGAAGAAAACATATTAGATTAAGATACTAAACTGATACTATGAAGAAAATACAGTTATTAAAGTCTTGCACTTACCATTATACCAGGCCTCTCAATGAATTGTCTTCTTACTTCCTTTACAACCTCTTGGGCTGTTCGGCCAACAGCAGAGCAGGCCCAACCACTAAAGAGAAAAATAAGCATGGAACCCAACAAACCACCAACGAAAACTTCTGGAATTGCAATATCTACCTGAAACCATTTAAAGAGAGCATGTTAAAATTAAGGAATCAGTAGAGAGGGACCAAGTACCCTCGCCTGGGTGTGCCTTACCTGTTTAAAAGGTTCTTGAGCAAATGTAGCTACTTCATCCATATAAGCACTAAAAAGTAGGAAGGATGCAAGTGCTGCAGAGCCAATGGCAAAACCTTTTGTGGTCGCTTTAGTTGTATTACCTACTGCATCAAGAAGATCAGTAATCTCCCGAACGCTTTCTGGCTGTAACAGACATGTATTAAAACAATACCAACAGAGAAATATTTCAATGATTTAACTTGCAGTTTTACAAAATTATTGTCTTTGAGCCCTAGACCCCTACATTACCTGCTGACTCATCTCAACAATTCCACCAGCATTATCAGCTATTGGCCCAAACATATCCATTGTGAGAACATAGGCAGCAGTGCTGAGCATTCCCATTGTTGCTACAGCAGTACCAAACAGCCCACCTGTTGGATTTCCAGATTCGTCCACAAGTCCTGATGTTTGACCCAACCAGAATGCCGAAACAATAGATACACAAATAACAAGAACAGGAAGTGCTGTTGATTCCAGGCCCAAGCTGACTCCGGCAATTATGTTTGTCCCATGGCCCGTGGAGCTAGAAAGTGCTAATGAACGCACAGGCTCATGTTTGTAGTCAGTGTAGTATTTGGTGATACAGACAAAAAGGTAAGCAGTGATAATACCAACCAACCCACACAAGGCAAAGTTGAACCATGCAGAAGGTGCTTGTTCAGTATGAAGCAACCACCGGGTAGACTGGAAAAAGTTCAAAATCACTGGCAGAATTAGAAAATATATAACTTACCCAGAGAAAAGTACAACATAATTGATTACGATGCCCAAAAACAAGGTATAGATTCTAAATTTTTTTTGCAGAACTCGAATGCAATTATATGACTTCAGAGTGATCCTACAGATAATAGCATGATATGTACATTACCACACCAAATGTTAGAACAGCCAAAACAAGAGTGACAGAATATCCTCTCTGCAGAATAGCCATTGGATCCTCTATGGGACTCTTCACACCAGATTCACGTGTACCCCTCCTGATAGAGAGAATACCAATTGATGAAATCACCAGATCAAAGGAGTGTACTACCAGTGGAAACAAAATGAAACCAGATGGATCTGCATGAACGTCAAGAGTGCATCAAGAAAACAGTCAGACGGGATCTTCAATCTGTAAGAATACTTCTTACAAGTGATAGATATATATTTCAATATAACAATTACAATATCAAAATATAGGAACACCCAGCAATTTTGAGAGTGTTGGTAATCTCTCCAACCCTAAAACATTGTTCTATTACAACCAAAACATAAAGACAACAAATATAAAAGAAAGCTTAAATACCAAGGAACCCTTCAACCCTAGCAACCGTACAGCAACAAACCACACACTCCCCCCTTAACGGTTAGGATAAAAGTTCTATCCCTTTTTACCCCTCCTACTATAAATTTTGACAATTGGGGGGCCTAACAACACCTCCCTCCATCGAAAACACCTTGTTCTCAAGGTGGAACTCAGGAAATTGTGCCTTCATAAGCTCAAACAGCTCCCAATTACAAGGTAGCTTCGCACTCCGGCTGGTTCTTCCATTGAATTAGACATTCCCAATCAACGACCCAGTCATTCCTGCGAGTAGCGATCATGTCTATGGCTTCCACCACCCATTTGAACTCCTCATTCAGCATAGGAGGTTTAGGAAGAAGGAGAGCATTGGGCCCTAAAGCCATCTTCAACTAAGATACATGAAATACTGGATGGATGGATGATTCTAACGGCAAATCCAAACGGTAGGCCACCTTCCCTATCTTTTCCACGATTGTGTAAGGACCATAAAACTTTGGGGATAACTTTTCGCATCGCTTCCTTGCAAGGGAACGTTGACAATATGGCCTTAACTTCAAATATACTATGTCTCCCACTTCGAATTGCACTTCTCTTCGCCTCAAATCCACAAATTTCTTCATACGATTTTGAGCTCCATGTAAGTGTTCCTTTAGAACCAAAAGGATTTGATCGCGGTCTATCAGTTGTTGCTCTAGAGTGTTGTTCACCGTGGTGGATTCCCCATAGGAGATGATAGGAGGCAGTTGTCTTCCATAAACTAACAAAAAAGGGGTCGTGTTGATAGAAGCCTGGAAATTCGTATTGTACCAGAATTCAGCTCAAGCCAACCATGAACTCCAGGACTTTGGCTTCTCATACAGAAACATCTCAAATAAGTTTCCAGACATTTGTTTACCCTCTTTGCCTGCCCATCCATTTATGGGTGAAAAGTCGTGCTCCTGTTCAATTTTGTCCCCGGCAATCTAAACACCTCGGTCCAAAAACGACTAATTTATATCTTGTGTCTACAAGACACAATAGATCTGGGATAGCCATGAAGGGGAACGACCTCAAGAGTAAAGACAGATCAAATGGACTTGGCCGAAAAAGGTTGAATCACGAGAATAAAATGAGCATATTTACTCAGTCGATCAACTACAACCAGGATGGCATCAAAACTTGTTGTTTTCAAAACTTGTTGATTTCGATAGTCCATCCACAAAATCCATCGAGATGTCCTCCCAAATTCGATCAGAAATGTGTAACAGTTGAAGCAATCCCGCTAGAGCCATCGCATCGCGCCTGGGACTTATTACTCTGGCAGATGCCATATTCCTCAACATATTTCATTACATCTCCCTTTATGCCTTCCAATAACAACGCGTCTGTAAGCCTTTTATAGGTTCGAAGGAACCATTATCCCATCACAGAATCATGAAACATATGCAAGATGGTAGGAATGAGTAGGGGTGGACAAACCAAACCTAAGAACAGACCAAACCGACATTAGTCGGCCGATTTAGAGTGATTTCCAGTCGGCATCGGGTTTTGAAATAAAAAAGACCGAAGTTCGGTCGGTCGGAGTGGCCAGAAAGCACATTTCCTACCAACCGACCGAAAACTTAAATGAAACCCATTGTTTTGTTTTCTTTTTTTATTATTGAAAATCCCTCTTTAATATCTTTTGATTTCTTCAAAAACTCATCCTCAATTCACGTGAATTACAATGAAATCAATCTTTTCAAAAGAAAAACTAATAATAACTTTTTTCCTTTCTCACTCTCTTCCCCCTTCTTTACATCTGATGTCCCATAAATCATTCAATTTTCTTTCACTTTTTTTTATTTCTCTTTCTCCCTCCTAATTTTTCCTTCCATTCTCTTTCTAGTTTTAATTGATCGTTCTTTCTCCCAACTAATCTTCCCCCATTTTCTATGATTTCTCCTCTCCCTTCCTTCCACCGGCCACCGCCATCGTCACCGCCCCTTCCTTCCACGTCATTGTCGCTGCGTGAGTCTTTTCCTATTTTATCCTTCGTAATCATTCTTCCTCTATCTTTCTGCTCTTCTCCTCTCCCTCTTCTTTCTTCATCCCTTTCTCTCTTCTCTACACCATCGAAGTAAAAGTCTAAAAAACAGTGATCATTTTTCCTTTCTTTTCTCCTTAAACCGACAGACCGCTACTACAGTCCGACGGTCGGCGCTCTAAACCTCCCAAAACCGAATATCACCGACCGACGCAAAACCGACATGTCGGTGGTCGACGCCAATTTCCGGCCAAAACCGACTCCGACCGATGGCCACCCCTAGGAATGAGTGTCAAAGTTTTGGAAAAAATCATTTGTTCCTCATAAAATAAATGACCTTGTCTGATAGAATAACGTGGGACACTATCAACTACATTCCTCAGCTTTGCCATGATTTTGGCCAATTTGGGATCTCTTGCACCTCTTTATGCATTGTTTGAATGTCGATAATGGTTGGAACGCATAAGGTCGTCAATTCAACTACTGAAGGCATACGAGAGAGTGCATCCGCAGCTTTGTTGAATACCACACTCATTCGATCGATCGATTTCTCTAAACTCAATAACCTATGTAACTTTGTTAGGATTTGTCTGATGGCCACCTTGATTGCTCCCAGTCGTTCCTCCATCATTTGTTGCGTCATTTTCTTCCACCTCCCAGATTCGAAACGAACTCTAATACCCCTTGTAAGAATACTTCTTACAAGTGATAGATATATTGTAGTATAACGATTACAATATCAAAAGATAAGAACACCCAACAATTTCGAGAGTGTTAGTAATCTCTCCAACCTTAGAACATTGTTCTATTACAACCAAAACATAAAGACAACAAACATAAAAGAAACCTTAAATACTAAGGAACCGTACAACAGACCCCACACTCTCCTTTAACGGTTAGGATAAAAGTTATTCCCTTTTTACCCCTCCTGCTATATGTACTAACATTTGGGGGCCTAACACAATCATTCTAAGGAGGTTGATCATCATAAGAATTGCCTAGAAAATCTCTCAAATACAATTGTTAAAATATTAAAAGACCTTAAATTTTGAGCATTAGTCTCTTTTCATTTTTTTAATGAAAAGTTTTGTGTTCTATTTCAAAAAAAAAAAAAAAAGACCTTCAATTTTACAGCGTCGTGCCATTGTTCCCCCAAGTATCATGGCACTAATGATTTCAGCAGCAATGCTTTCAAAAAGATCTGCACCTCGAGCGGCACAATCGCCAACATTGTCTCCAACCTGGAGATTAACAAAAAAACACTAGTCAATAAACCAAAAGGAAATATTAAGTTAACAAGAAAAACATGACAAGATAGAAAACCCCAAATAATAGAAACCGAAGGTATCATAACTTTAAACTACATGTATAAATTATAAATTTATAAATAAAAAGAAAGCTAAAGTTATTTTAGAAACAGAGAAAAACATGAATTATGAGTAGATAGTGCTATGAAAGTGATCAATGCTCCAAACCTCCTCCCAGGACCTCTCTCTCTATCCTAAACCACCTTTTCTCTCCAGCTAGCTTTGACATACAGCAAAGTAGGGGTGCACAGCACAACCAAACCGACAATACTGAGCCAAAACGAACTGAATTTGCAATTTAGTTTTGGTTTGGGGTAAGTTTTTTTTTTTTTGGATAAGGTACCGAGCTTTCATTGAGAATAAATAAAAGAATACAAGGACATCCAAAAAAAAGATAAGCCCGAAATAAGCCACCTAAAGAAAATGAGTCCAATCAAGTAATAAAAGATCTATAGGTTAATTACAAAATAATAGTGTCACCGACGCCCATAAAGAAACTTGAAATCTAATGAGGGACCAAATAGCACTAGGCTCCCTCTCCGAACCTCTAAAGGTCCTATTGTTTCTTTCCCCCCATAAACCCCATAAGGCCGTGCAGATCCCAGCCTGCCACAAAAACTTTTCTCTCCCAGATGGAGAAGGATCTCCTCGATCATCTCTCTAAGGCGTTTACAAGTGCTCTAAAACATTACAAGTGCTCTAAAAAAAGCTAAATAAATCAGTAAGAAAATAGTAAGCAAGAATGCATCAAGATGCAACTTGCAATTAGAAAAGCTTACAGAAAAAGAGCAGATCGACCACTAATACAAATTTGCAGATGCCTGACAAACATTATTTTCTATCGAGAAGACAACAGATGATATTTTGTTGCCATTAATATACTAAAATTAGCAATACTAGAATATAGCACATGATTGGAACTCCTGATTAAACAGTCTATTAAATCAGGAAAGCAACAGTAGAGAGGAGCAATCACCAGATCTGCAATAACAGCAGGATTTCTTGGATCATCTTCTGGTATCCCCTGCTCAACTTTTCCAACAAGGTCTGCTCCAACATCAGCAGCTTTTGTATAGATACCACCACCCAACTGAGCAAAAAGGGCAACGAAAGAAGCTCCAAAACCATAACCCACAAGGAGAAGAGGCACTGCAAGATAACTAAATTGCATAAAACCCCAGAATGAAGAAACTAATAAAATAGCTACTTATTAGTTGAAGGAAAAAGACAATTTTTCATCGGTTGGTGAAAAGTTAGACAAACTACCCAACTCTGAATGCCTCCTAATAGGAGTTTACAAAAAAACTACCCAAACTTGCATTATTTACAGATTATTGTAGTTGCAAAAAGATTTAGAGAGTGAACACAGATAATTCTGGAAATTTGGCCGGATCAAAAACCTTATTCTAATGTCTATCCTTATCATTGTATATTCTCTCGTTTCTTTCTAACAACATGGCCCATAAAAAAGTTTTAACTGTATTCATCCCAATGAGCTTCTCTTCTAATTTTTTTAAATATAGTGCACCAACTCATGGTTTTGAATGTAAGCACCCTGATGCCAGTTCATATTTAGTCTAACCAAAGTTAGTTCAGCTGTAAGCAAGAAATGAGTGCGAGCATAAGAATGCAATCAACATTTGACAGTAGATCATTAAGATTAACCATAAATTAAAAGGAAATTACTAGACACAAAAGTTCTGACCCGCAACTGGGTTAATGATCTCACGAAAATATATATTCAACTATTCCAACATGAAATCCTATCATACTTTTTTTTTTTTATTATGAGAGACGTATCTTTCAGTTCATTGATGAGATGAAATTACAATTTACAAAAGAGGGCAAAACATGCCAAAGGATCTACAAAAAACAATTCCAATGAAAGACATCCTATCTCTTTTTTGGTCCAAGTCACAACAGTATTAACAATAGCTTCAAAGAACCCCATGATTACAAAAAAACCTCTCCAATTAGATAGGAGGATATCAAAGTTATAGTGATGAAAGAGAGGGGATCGTTTGGTCCAAGTCACAACCGTATTAACAATAGCTTCAAAGAACCTAAAATAAGATGATTCTTTTTCTTGAAAAATCGTTTGCTCCTTTCTTGCCAAATGGTCCAACAAAAAATGTGCGACATCCTATCATACTTTAAAGTTTAAATACAGTCCATATTGATCACAACAAAGATCCAAATGAAATTGACGAACGACAATGCTGGAGTTAACAGATAAGAATCACTTAACTCCATGCAAGGAAATGACAGATTTTTTAATGTCCGGTTAGGGAGGTTTAAGTCAATAGTGCATCAACATTAAGTACTAGGTTTTCCAATAAAAGGAGCAAAGGAAGGAACCACATACAGTCAGTAACCTTTGTTGAACCTGGCGAACCCACATCCAATAAAACATGAAATGCAGCATACAGGATAGCTATACCAATAACAGCCATGCCAACAACAACTATGGCAGAAAAACCACCAGCGCGAACAGCGATCTGCAAATCATTGCCAAGTAAGGTATGGACAAAAAACTGTCTTAGATAGTTAACTGGAAGAAAGGACAACCTGCAATGCCTCCCTCGCAGACCGCCTGGCAGCACTAGAGACCCTGACATTTGCACGAACTGAAACCCACATTCCAACATACCCTGCAATACCTGAACACAAGGCTCCTAACAGAAATGCTGCAACAGTGATATAAGCAGATGTTGACCTGCAAATAGAAAAGGCTCAATAAAAACAATTGACAGAAAAAAGGTATGCAGGAGAAAAGGTCACAATAAAAGCTTAAAACTAAGTTTAGTTGTATAAGATTTCTCACCTCCCTATTCCAGAAGATTCTTGTTGAGGAGTAGTACTACGAAACAAGTATATGCAAAGAATCACTACTGCAAGTAACATAGCCATTTTAGAGATGGTACCATACTGCGTCCTAAAGAAACCTTCTGCCCCATCACGTATTGCCTCTGAAATCTAAAAACAGAGAAAGAGACAAAGAGACAAAGAAAAGTCAAGACCAATGGTTTGACGAGGAGACAAATTCCATAGAATGGACGGTTCACAGTAACATGGACCATTTTGTTTTTTGGATAAATGGGACATCACCCGATTAAAAAATCATTACAGACAACAAGAAAAGCGGCATACAGCATGTGGAAAACAGACAAAAGAATACAAGACCCCTAAACCACTTGTGCAAAACTTTAAGGAAAACAGGATATCACAATACACCAACCATTTGTATTCCTCCTTTTTAGTAACCTAATCAACAGAGAATTCATAATTGCCTCCAATCAATTTCCAAAATGAACATCTAGAGGAATCGAACAAAAACCTCAAAAGTATCATTTCAAGAGAAGAGTCCCCCACAGCTACCACTAGACATGCACTGCCTTTCTTTCAATACTTCCAAGCTCCAAGACTGATTCTCATGCCTTACTTCTTACTTTATTTATTTCTTTCTTTTTTATTATTGTTACTAGGATAAAAGATTACAAAGAGGGGAGAGGCAGGGTACCTAAGCCCCAATAGCCAAAAGCGATTACAAGAAGATTGACCAATCGATTTGAATCAAAACAACTTAATAGTTACAAAATGTTTTTGTCATAAAATAATGTTCTTATCACATAAATGTGCTACTCTTTGGTGCCATAGTTAATACTTTGCTAGACATCAATAAAGCACTACAGCAGACCGACCAACTTAGTCACTAAACCAAGCTAAGAGTCTGTAAACCATTAGTATCACATTACATGCTAATTCATTGAAGCTAGATGCATCTGTTTGCAAAAATAATAATAGTGATGATAGTGATAATAATAAAAAGAAAAAATAAAGCATGTCTCAAAATCAAAGTTTGCAGAAACCTCCAAGTAGTTAACTAATAGAAGTCTTAAGATGTACCTGAACCATCTCCTGTGGCCCTTCATCTTTCGAGAGCACCCACTTGGTAAGATATATCGCAAAGCAGAAGCTGATAATGCAAATCGACAAGACAAACACTATAATAGGGGAAGTGCTTGCTCCAATGTAGAATATAAATCCAAATGCGAAGAGAAGAAGTACTAAGAGAACACGAATATTTATCCCCATCAAAATTCGAAATATCTGCCAAAAGGACAAGGTCAATGCTATCTGTTATAATATATGGAAAGTATATTATTCATTGTATTAAGGGAGAATTACATGAGGATTTATATAGATATTGCTATGACAAATAAGGAAGGAACAAACACAATTAAAGACATAATATTGATATTCTATAACAATTAAGGAAAGAATAATCTCTAAACCTAAACCTAAATCCTAACACCCTCCCTTCAAACTCAAGATGGTAGTTGTGAAACCAAATTGAGTTTGTTAGATAATTTGGACGAACAAACGCCGATTTGGGTCTTCACGAGGGTTTGCGCGAACAGGCGAAGGCAGATGCACAACGAACATAGTGAACCAAAATAAACCGAATCGAATCAGAGTAAACTGAATAAGATTGAACGAAACCAAACCGGATTGAATCGGGGTTGAAGCGAAACCAAACCGGACTGAACCGGGGTTGAAACAAAACCAAATCGGATTGAACGGAGGTTGAAACGAACCGAACCGGATTGAACCAAGATTGAAATGAAACCAAACTGGATTGAACCAGGCTGAAACGAAACCGGACTGAACCAAAACTGAACCGGGGTTGAACCAAAACAAAACTAGGTCTGGATTGATGAAAATACGCATGCATTTGCGTAAACTTAGCGAAGGCGCAGATTGAAGGAGAAATAGGTGCGGCGATGTTCAGCGGATTTGCGGCGGCGGACGAACCTGGGCGGTGTATCTGGGCCGGCTGCAAGTGGTGGACAGCGAACGAATCTGGGCGGCGGGCAGCAGCTGAACGGCGACAGATGGTGGTGGACAACGAACGAATCTGGGCGGCGGGCAGCGGCTGAACGACGACATATGGTGGACAGCGGGCAACGGTTGATTCCGGCGCGGAAAGCGATGGGCGCGACGGCAGCCGGAGAAAGAAAAGCCAAATAAAAAACTAACAAAATCATATGAACAAAGATCGGAGAAGAACAAAATTGGGCGAGGGGCGACGACGACAAACGTCAAGCCGCCGCCCTAAGGTTTTTGATTTCTAGGGTTTCAGAAGGAGCTCTAATACCATGTTATAATATATGGAAAGTATATTATTCATTGTATTAAGGGAGAATTACATGAGGATTTATATAGATATTGCTATGACAAATAAGGAAGGAACAAACACAATTAAAGACATAATATTGATATTCTATAACAATTAAGGAAAGAATAATCTCTAAACCTAAACCCTAAATCCTAACACTATCTTTGCAAAAATTAATTGCACAAACAAGTGAAAATAATTCTATGATACAGAAAATGAAAATATAAGAATACTAAAATGAGAAGTACAGCTCTAAATCATCAAGATGAATGGACGAACAAAAACAGGAGCCATACATAAACAAATGCCCAAAAGAATAAACTAGCCCCACTAGAATTAAGAAAGAAGAAAGGAAGGAAAATGCAAATTACAACTTAATTGTTTGCAGACCGAGTATATTAAGAAAAAAAAAAATTCAATGAGGAGGGTTTTACGATAATCTAGAGTACTAAACCAATTAAGACTTCCACTTAACTGTACAAGACACAAATTGTAACCATTTTGAATGTCGGATATAAATATACAATTCCACTTTCACATACTAATACATTTCAATTTCTTATTTGGTTTTTATTTTTTATTTTTGAAAAATAGGTTTTTTTAATGAGAAACTGAGTTCAAATTAAAAAGAATGAAAAGATATACAACGACATACAAAAAAACTAGCCCCTCTCAAAACGAGACCAAACCCTAGCTAAGCAGAAACATACTCCAATCCACAAAAGAATCAGACCTAGTTTATAATCACAAAGTTAACTTTATCTTGAAAAAATTTATGGCTCAATCGAAGAGTTTATCTTGAAAAACTATTTGATTCCTTTCAAGCCATAGGCTCCAAAGAAAAGCTTTGACCACATTTTGTCATAAAAACTTATGTCTTTGAATCCGCTCCACAAAGAATTTTCTTTGAAACTGCTCCATAAAGAAGTTGACAAATATTCTCCTTTGAACTTTATCGATCACCAAGATAGATTAAAAATCTTGAAAAGCTACACCCATACCATACCTTACCAACTAAAGGCACAACAAAAGAATACTTGAGAGAAACAAAAAATTTAGAGGGCTTGAGCGTTCTTTGTTTGATGTTTGGTCCCTTATTAGATTCTTTATTTCTCTGTGTGGGCTTCGGTTGAGAAGTTTTTTTGTAATTACACGTTAGGTCTAATTTTGTTTGATTGGAGATCCTTTTTGTAGCTTCTCTCCTTTTTTGTGGGCTCTCTTTATGTATGCCCTTGAATTCTTTCAATTTTTCTCAATGAAAGCTCGGTTATTCATAAAATAAAATAAAGAAAATAATAATGCTAATACGTGAGATTGATCTTTTTCTGCCAACAAACATAGACTAGACTACACCATCTTTCAAAAAAAACATAGACTACACACTAATGGATTCAACAATATTACCACAGGACATTTTAATTGAGTAAACCAAATGAAATACAATTTTTTTAGGACTCTTGGTCTTTCAACGTTAGGGTTTAGATTAATCAATATTTATTGCTTCAATGATGATGAAACTATGCTCTTGCTAAGGACTTAACTGAAAGAATCTAATTTTCAGATTCGTCTATATTAATATGATCCCAAAATTGGCCAATGACTCGATTGAAAGAAGCTATTTCCAGATTTTTTTATTCCTATGGTCCCAAAATATCTTCATTTAGAAGTTCCAAAAGACCTTTAAACTATGCAAATTCATCCTCCAAGAGAGTTCTTCTTGCAGCAACTTTCCACGATATAGAATTAGAATCCCAGTAGTCCATCACTGTATCCAACTTGCATTTGAGCCACCAAGAAAAGCTTTGGAAAAAGCATATGAAAAGAAGGCTCTCCAAACCAACCATCTTTCCAAAAAATAATCTTACCATAACCATGCCCCACGATTTTCTACTAAATTGGCTTGAAACAGAACATGTTGCCGACTCTCCTCCTTTTCCTTGCAAAGCATAGACCACCAATTTGGAGATAATGTCCAGTTTGGACACTAAATTTTATCACCAATTTTTAAAGCCTCATAATGGATGGTCCCCAACAAAACTTTAACCTTCTAAGGAATTTTACCACTTCTTCAAAACCTTCCCAAAAGATAACTTGATGTAGCAAGTTAGATACTATTTTGGTTTAATATACGTAACCATTTATTGAATATATATAATTCTCTTTTTTATTAGACATTTTTTTATATTTTTTTTTTTATATCCGTGAGCGTCCGGGCCCGCTTGCGCGCAGCTCGACTAATCTCACGGGACAGACCGCCTGACCCTACAACATTTGGCTGCCAAGGAAACCCGTAAGAAATTAATTCCTAGGTAGGTGGCCACCAAGGATTGAACCCATTCCCTCTAAGAAGGCATTAATAGTCCCAAGGTCCTTTTTGACCACTAGCTCAACCCTATAAGACTTTGAGTTTAGACTTCTTGGAGAGGATTCTCTGTTGTCATTTATTTATTTTATTTTTTATAAGAAACAATTTCATTAATGTATGAAAATTACAAAAGGGATCAAGGATCTATGGTGATTACAAAAAGTTTTCCTAGTTGGGTTTTTTTTTTGGAAAAGGTACCGAACTTTCATTGAGAAAAAATGAAAGAATACAAGGGCATACAAAAAAAACAAGCCCCGAAGAAGGAACCCCATTAAAGCAGGGGCCTCCAATGAAGCATAATAATATTCAAGGAATAATTACAAAACAACCGCGTCACCGACGCCCACAAAGAAACATGGAATCTAGCAAGGGACCAAACAACAAAAGGGTCTGTCTCGCAGCCCCTCTAAAAGTCTTATTGTTTTTTTCCCCATAACCCCCACAAAATAGCACACACACTCGTTTGCCCCAGAAACTTCTCTTCCTCCCGGAAAGGTGGACGGAGAAGGAACTCCTTGATTATCTCCCTAAGATCTTTGGGTCTAGCCAACTGAAAGTCAAACTCCTAAAAAAAAAAGATCTCAAACAACCCGCACAAAGCCACAACTCCACAAATGATGATTCAGGTCTTCCTCCGCCCTCTGACAAAGAATGCAACAGAGCGTGCCCACAAGAGAAGATGACTGCCTCATAAGTCTATCTAAGGTACTCACCTTGCCATGAAGAACCCGCCAAATAAAGAACAAACCTTCTTGGGGACTTTCACCTTCCACAGATTTGAAAAAACGGACTCACCACCCAGAGAAGAATCCAACAAATATTGGAGGAAAGAACCATAAGAGAAGCCCTAAACAGGGTTTGGAATCCACACCTGAAAGTCCCTCCTCTCCGGCAAGAGAATGCAATCCCCAATAAGAGAAAAAAGAGCCAAAACCTTTGTTATCCCTATCAGATAACGCGCGACGAGTCAGGCGGTCTATCCCGTGAGAATAGTCGACGTGCGCGTAAGCGGGCCCGGACACTCACGGATATAAAAAATAAAAAAATAAAAAAAGATAACGAGCGACGAAAACCCAAATCAAAAGAAGAGTTCCCCCGAAAAGTTCATAACGTCAGCCACAGAGTTATGCTTCATGGTCGACAGATGGAATAAGCGAGGGAATAAAGAACAAAGAGGACGCTCTCCCACCCACAAATCCTCTCAGAAATAAGTATCGAGCTCATTCCCCACAGAACAACGAATCAGGCTAGAGAACGGCGAAATCCCAAGAGAGATGTCCTTCCACGAGTTCCTAAAAGTGCATTTAACCCCATCTGAAACTCACTCAAAGGGATGAAGGTCATACTTACTCACAATGATCTTATGCCAGGGTATTGGTTTCAATGGGGAAACGCCGCAGCAACTTTGGTCAGCAAAGCTTTGTTACGGGATCTTAAATTCTCCGGTTGAAGACCCCCAAGCCTCACCAACTTCCCAATAGTATCCCAACCCACCAAATGCATACTTTTCCCTTCCTCAACACCTTCCCAAAGGAAATCCCTCATAAGTTTCTCAAGAGACTTGCACACAGAACACGATCAACATTGGATTTAAGGAAAATCTTGTTGAAATTAATCAAATCCAAACCCATGCAATCCATTTGGTCGATGTTGGAATTAATCAAATCCAAACCCATGCAGTTGGATTTGAGGAAAATCTTGTTGAAATCCATTTGGTCGACGTTGGAAGAGATTCGAATGAAGTCAATATTGTTAAATTTGAAACACTTGATTTTCAAGTAATCTGCCTCAAGAATCGAATTTTGATTTGTTACATGAAAGTATAAATCCTTCACAAGTTTGGCCGGAGAGAACTTTATGAAAGGAATTGACATTTGTTTTAGTAAAGAAACATGTGTATTTGAATGGATTTTTGAGGTAAAACTAGTTGCCTCAAGTGTATGTGTTTCAAATATCCTTTTAACGATGGCATGCAATCACCAGCTAGGCAGCTACATGTCAAAAAAAGATATTGGGTACTAATGCACATGGAATATGAATGAAAAGATACTTGGCATAGATACCAAACAATTGGTCAAATTGGTATTTATTGGTGTTATGATAAATTCAAAAAGAAAATTTCAGTCGGAGTGTTTCATAACAATAGAAAGAAGTCAATTTCAACTTTGGAAGTTTGCTTGTTTTCACCCATCTTCATTTTCTCTTTTTGAACTCGAGACGAGTTTTTTTTAAGAGTTATGGAATTGATGTAGTGAGTTAGATATGTAAAATTTTGTTATGTGAGTTAATCATGACACTTTCTCCTCAATCATCTCTCCCTTCCCCCCTCCTCCCATCCACCGTCACCCCTGCCTCATCGTTGGAATCTTCCCCTTATGGCTCTAGCCATTAACTGTCGAACTCTCTCTGATGGAAAAAACCCGTGTACCCAAGATCGACCAACATAGAAAGAAAGCAGTAGTCAGTAGATATTGACCAAAGATACAGAGGAAGTAGAGATAAACTTACCAAAACCACCAAAGATAGATCCTTCTTTATCTCCATTCGTTGGTCCTCCTTACAATGGCTAGCCAAAACCCTTGTTACTCTTGTCACCATCCCCCTTAACGAAAGCTTATTTACAGAGACAAGGATTGATGACCACAACCTCTGGGTTGAGAAGACAATGAACAGACATCGGCTGAAATAACCAAGCATGATAGCAACGGCGGTCTAAATAGACTTGTTATACCAAAGGTGTCGATACGGGTGACGATATTAGAATCAAACAAATTAAAATAATTTGATGTAGTAGGATTCGTGGTTAATTAGATATTTTGGGTTAATTACTTGGTTAATTAGAAATATGATTGGTTTCTTTTATTAATTAGGATTATGATTATGCTTAGTTTTCTTGGGTTGTTAGGATTAGGATTAGTTTTTCAATTCTCTATAAATAGAGCATTGCCCTTGTATTCATTAACTTTTGACTCATAAATAATATTTGATTGATTCTTGGAGAGAATTCTCCTTTTATCCTCCTAGGCTACACCAAATTGGTATCAGAACAATCGTCTGGGCGAACGTTGGTTGTCGCCGGTGTAAGACCGAAAAACTCTTGTTGACGTTGATCGCAAGAGGGAGCTTCGTTAGTTGTGCTCATTGTTGAACAACCCACATTTATTTACAAGAGGGTACCTTTTAGAGTATTCTCTTTTCAAAAAACAAGAAAGTTTTCAAAAAACTTCAAGAATAGAATTTTACCGCACAAGAAGGGAGTTCAAATCCATACAATTTACTTCCGGATTTGGATCACGATCAATGGAGACAAAAAATTATTCAAGAACACATTTAAATCCCTACATCAATCACGAAGCCTTAGAGGAAATCAAGAAAAGGATGGTCGAAGTCCAATGTCTTTTGGGAAATGTATCTAGCGTTTTGGTTCGTTTTACAGCCGAACAACAAGAACCCGAAAAGGCTAGAATGACAGATTTGGAAGTAGTAGTCAAGAAATTCAAGAATTTTCCCAAAACCAAGAGCTCGAAGGATTACAAGAAGATCGAGAAAATCAAGAAACCTCCACAGAATCCCGACTCGATTTGGCGTATGCGTATAAAATCCATGGAACCGCAAGCGTAGATGACGATGGGAAGTCGTGCAAAGAAGAAGATGATTTTTTTCATGGACTTGAAGTTACAGATTCTGATTTTTTCAACAAATAAGAGTGTTCTCTAAAATTTGAAAATTATTTTGATGAGGAAGAGGAAGTTGAGAAAGAATCAAAAGAAATGGTCGATGTTTCTCCTTTTTGTTTGGATCAATTGTTCTTTAAAGTTGAAGTGCAAGACTTCAGTGAGCATACATCTTTACTCTTTCAAGAATATATACAAACAGAACAAGAAATTGAGGAGGAGGAGAAGGAAGTCAAACCATTTAGTCACCATTCATATGAAATTTACCCGTTCAAAATTGTCAACATTATATTTCAAGATTCATACTCTGCTGGACAACCAAACCAATCCATATATTATTCTTCAAATGATGTCAATGATCTAGATGAGATGAAGACAAAGAAGATTTCAGAATATAAATACTTTCAGGCTCTTTATGCTACTTCGAGGATTTCTTGGTGTTTTGACGAACTCAAGAAAACATTTTTAGTGGGAATTTTTTTTAATCATCGAAAAAAACGTCATTGGAACAAGTTTTTGAAGAATGTTGGAACAACAAGAGCCATTGGAACATCCATCAAAAGAAGTTCTTCAACAAGTACATGTTTTTGAAGATTTCTTTGTTTTTGTCCTCCTTACCTCTTTTTAGAACTCGAGGTCAAGTTTTTTGGAGGGATAGAATATGATGGAGTAGGATTCGTGGTTAATTAGAGATTTTTGGTTAATTCCTTGGTTATGATTGGCTTCTTTGATTAATTAGGATTATGCTTAGTTTCCTTGAGTTGTTAGGATTAGGATTAGTTTTTCAATTCTCTATAAATAGAGCATTGCTCCTTTGTATTCATTAAATTTTGATTCATAAATAATATTTGATTGATTCTTGGAGAGAATTCTCCTTTTATCCAATTAGGCTACACCATAATTTGTGTACTTTTTTCTTTTAATATACATATATTTATATATTATTATATACCATTACGTAAATATATTACTAACATTTGATAGCAGATATTCAAACTTTCGACCAATTGAAAATGTCGATAATGTTTGGAGTTCTTTTCTTTTTTTTCTTTTTTTGTTAAAATAATTTGTACCTATCTACCGACCAAAAAATCCCCATCCCACAGAACAACACCCAGATCAAAAGCAAAACAAGTCCGAGATGGACCCACAACTCCATTCCTCCATTATTGTTATTAGAAGATGCTTCCATGACGACTGGTATAAAATCACAAAAGCCCTACAAGAACATGTTGGCGATTTCTGCTACACAAACCCATTCCAAGTTGACAAATCGCTTTAAGATGTGGAAATAGAGCCCAAGCACAAAGTCTATGTAAGGAAAAAGATTGGTACAAAGTGGGAGATTTTAACAATGACTTAAATGAAGACAGCCTTGCAGGACATGAAGACCATATCCTGATAGTTTTCAAATGAGAGGTTTTGGAACATTGTAAAAGAAGATTTTTTTCAAGACGTTCAAATTTAGCTGGGAAATAGAAACTTAAAATGCTAAAGCGGAAAAAAAAAAATAGACCACAAAAGCTGTAAAATAAAATATAAAATTAAAACCCTAGAAGCTGTAAAAATCCTATAAAATTCCAACGGGACAGGATTTGGAACAACCTAGACCTTAATCATACAAGACATTTTAAGTAAAATATAACGTCCTTATTCATTTGTGATATGCTAAGCGGATAAACAAACATATACTACATAATAGTGCTAGATAAGTGATTAAGAAAAAAGAAATTACTCTAGAAGCAGTTGATAGAAGTCAGATAATCAGGTTTTTCAATCCAGCAGTAAATAAATCAACATACATTGGAATTAGAACGCAGATGTAGGCAGAATTAAGGTACTTACGAATGGGGTGTTGACTTTACTACGCATGTCAGGGAAAGTCCTTTGCCTATCTTGGTATGCCCTCAAACTAGAATTTTCAATGTCATCATCCATGACCACGGTATGGGAGGAATTTAGCCTCCGCGCAATAGGATAAGGGTTATACTCGCCACCCTGGGGCAAATCGCCCCCTGAGACTGGTCGCTGAATTTTGAAAATTCCTAACTAACCAGCCACAGATTAAAGTATCAAAAAGCAAAGAATTCCCTGTTGATGGACTGGCTGGAGAAGCTTCAAAACAAGTTAAAAAACTACTTCCATTCACTCTGAAAAAAAAAAGTAAATTTAAATCGTAAAGGCAATTAACTTTGAAAACGATAACAAGATGAGAGGAGATGAATCCGAAGTTGTATAAAGGAAATGGAAAATAGAATAGAACCCTAAAACGATACGATCTAGTCCAGGAAGAAAAGGGCGGAGGAATCGTAAGTAGGCGATCTTCCAACCGAAGAACAATGAATAGAGACAGAGATCTTACCAGTATGGAGATAATGGAGTGGAGTAGTGCAACTCTTAGAATTTCTGGTGTGCTTCTTCTCCTCCTCCTAAAGTTTTGTTCAAAGCCTCGTCAAGCAAGGGTTTGGTTGTTTGGTTGTTTGGTTTGGCCTCGGTCAGTGTAAATTAAATTGCAATGCAACGTATAGAGAGGGTTTAGGCTGATCCAATTCCAAACTACTCTACGTGTGCGTGGCCGTGCGGGGTCGGTCTGGTCAACGATGAGAATTTGCCATCTATTTCCCATTCTTTTAACTCCTGCCACCCAATTAATTACCGTGTATTTCCCCACTTCTTTTTTCCGTTTTTGTCAATTAATACTTTATTTATTTCCTTTTAATCTCACAACTCTCCAATTATACTATTCTCATTCTTAAATTTCACATTAAATATATACATTAATCTTCCTCTTAGAAAAGAAAAATGTATTCGTAGAAATATCATCGATATGACCATTTAAAAAAAATAGAAAGACTAGTATACGAATTTTTTTTAACCATGTGCATGAAATGAACTCGTTTGAGATTTTAAGAATATAGGATTTAGAAATCAGGTTTTAAGATGATATATTTAAATTTTATGGTTTTAGGTTTGAAATAAGCATCCAACCCTACATTAAGAAAAGAACAATAAATGATGGATATGGCCATTTTTAGAAGAAACGTTTTTTTTTTTTTTTTTTTTTTTACAAAAAGTTTCATATTCTCCACTTTTTGATTGACCAAGTCTGGACTTAATTAAGTTTATTTAACCCGTGCATGAAATGATCTCGTTTAGAGTTTTAGGGATTTACGATTTAAGAATCATGTTTTAAGATGTTATATTTAAGGCTCATAATTTTATAGCTTTAGGATTTTAGGTTAAAATAAGCACGCATCCATACATTAACGGTAAGGAAACTTAGCTGAAGCTTCCTAATTAGTACAAATGGTATCACAGAGTGATTCTTTCAATATTTTTTAGGTTTGTGATGTTCTGTCGTGCATGATTTTCATCCACACCTTTTTTTTTTTGGTATGCAATTTGAATTTTGTTGTTGAAAACGGTTTTCGAACTCTTTGATCCAAATAATGATAATTATGAAAACACATTTTTTTTTTTTTTGAAAAATAACCTAATGGTTTCTCAGGTTTGGATTTGGTAGCATTTGGGTCCCCTAAAGTTTCAAATTCAACAATTATACTTCTGAGGTTTGGATTTTGTTCATTTTTGGTCCCTCCGTCAAAATTTTTGTTAAGTCCCTAATGGTTGATTTTGAAACCTTGTGGACCCAAGTGTTACTAAACCCAAACCGAGACCATTAGGTAATTTTTCCTTTTTTTTTTAGGGGCTAGGAATAAAGTTTTAAGATGTTATATTTAAGGCTTGTGATTTTACATCTATGGAGTTTTTGGCTAAAATGATTATGCACAAAAATGATTATGCAACTCATACATTAAAAAAAGAAGGAAAAATGAATTGGTAAAAAAAAAAAAAAAGATTGATATGACCCTCTTTTATTGAAAAAATTCGAGAGACTTAGGACCCATCTAATAGAGAAATCTGAATTCTGTTTTATGTTTTCAGATTCAAGGAGTCTAGCAAATATGCGTTTTGTATGCTACCAAACACATATCTGAAAATATGTCATGCAATTTTGTTTTCAGTTCACCAACCAAACCGGCTCTAATGTATAGAGTGTATTTGATTTTTTTATTTTTTGACAAAAAAAAGATTCAAATTCATATAACAATCATATCCTTCCATTTATGAAGAAGATGAGACACGAATGGGGTTATAGGGTGTGCTTCGACGATCCTTCCATTTCTCCCACCACCGTCGTCTCCAAATTCCACCCACTTCCACCATTCCATCCTTGTTTCTCCTCCCCATCCCTCGTCCTCTCCTGATTTTGAGTTGTGTAAAGACCTCAGCTATGGTCCCCTTACTATTCCTTCCTTTTCCCCGAAAATGCCAAACATAAGAAGCGCGAGCCTGAGGATGGAGGAAGGAGTGCGAACATTGACGCTAGTAAAATGTTATAGAACCTTATTTTCAAAATTTGGGCCCAAACTTTTGGGTCATTGGTACAAAAAAAAAAGCCCCTCTAGGTATAAGTAGTATATTACATAAAAAATGCAAGATAAACGCAACCATTGTACGTGCTGATAATACCGAAACCACATCATATTTTGTCAGTAGAAAACGCGACCATTAGCCAAAGCGAGCATAGCTCAGTTGGCATATGTATGACTTGATGACCAAGAGGTCTGTGGTTCGAATTCCCCCGCCCCCAATGTACTCAAAAAAAAAAAAAAAAAAAACGCGACCATTACATAAACAACATGTAAAAGAGAGAAGAAAAACAGAATCATGTACACATTTGAGTATGATGATGAGTAGTAGGAGTGATTTCATTATCTGGAGCAGGAGCAGGAGCAGGATGGTTGTGAAAGAAGAGATCATGTTGTTGGTGGTTATGGTTATGTTGGACAGTGTTGAGGATATTTTGGAAGTGGGAAACGTGGCATGGAATCCGAAGCACACCCTCTTGCTGAAAACCGAATTCTTCCTCAGCTTCACGTAGCAATATTTGGAATGCTTGATGAGTTAGGTAATGGGTTGGGATTACAAATCTCTTAAGCTCTTTCCCCACACACACTGCAAGATACCCTTTTGGAACAACATCCTCTGTAAAGGAAAGGCACTTCTTCATTCCTGTCTTCCTGCTCTTTTCCCCATTTGCTAACCTCTTCCACTTCTTCACGATTTGTTGAAGCCTTACGATGTCTCTGATTTTGTTTGACTTCTTTGGATAATCCATCATTTCATCACACACTTTGATTCCTCCTACCATACCATTACTTACACCCAATTTATTTCTATGCCTTTTATATATATATTCAATGATTAATTAGGCCAAGTGGGTCTCTTGCAGGTTCTTGCTTTGATGATTTCCCATGTGAGAAATTAAAATATTTGAACCCTGCAGCTGCAACCACATCAAATCGCTAATCCAAATCAAATCATGTACTCTTAGATCTCATAACTCCTTAGGTCTTTAATATATTAAATGAAAGCAAGATGCTACTAAAAAGGAAATCGAACGTGGATCACCAAAAAACAACCACATCATGGATTGCTTTCTACAAATCACATTAAATTTTAAGGTCAAAACAAAGTGATCATAATTACATATTACAAATCACATTACATTTAAAGTTCATTGCAATTTATCAACTTGGATGATCATGCAAGCCTGAAAGTACTACACAAGTACATTTGTTCCCGAAATATAATTGTCGCATTTTAAATCCAAAAGGCAACTTTACGCATAAATGCCAATGGTAATAAGCAAACCAGACAAAAGGTGATTGTGGAGATTATGGGCAAATATAATTATAAAAAGAGATGCATGATTGCAGCCTCGAGTATAAATTTATAAATTTATGCACTTCAACGAGCAACCAGCCATGCCATGCTTCTTGCCTTCGCTCTCCAACATTATTCGTTCCTACAAGCCAAGCTTTACATCCAAAATATCTAGAAACCATGATCTTTCTTAAGCTACGTTCAATATCAACAAGCAGAAAT
Source organism: Herpetospermum pedunculosum (assembly GCA_028017165.1). Lineage (NCBI taxonomy): Eukaryota > Viridiplantae > Streptophyta > Magnoliopsida > Cucurbitales > Cucurbitaceae > Herpetospermum > Herpetospermum pedunculosum. The sequence goes on along the minus strand of CM051524.1, from coordinate 79,506,994 downwards.
CTTATTGATTTTTAGCACGTTTTCTCAACTACAATAACGTACCTCTTCATTGGGGAAGGGAGTTTTAATTGGTGAGAACATCTCAATCCAACGCTGGAAAATCAGTGCTGCATCTAAACAGGGATAATTTAGTGTAACCACTGGTGAGGACGCCAGCTAAATTTTGAATGCTCCATGTGACAACTTGTAGTTGTAGTTGTGGGTTTCTTTTTTTAATTATTTAAAAAAATAAAAAAAAAATTGTATCATAAGACTGCACAAGGATTCTGACAAATTTCCATAACTTTTCGCGCAACAGGAACTATGAATATCCTCATAATGTAAGCAAGTTGCAATGTCAACTATATCCATCAAGATCTGAATCAGTTCATGACAGTACAAAAATAAAGTAAGAACAACAGGAAAACATCGGAGCTTCAAAATCAACCTGAGACAAGAGGTCATAGATACAAAGCATCATAAAGTTTATAAATTATAGTCAAAACCACACAAGGTTAGCAGCACAAAAAGTGAAAACAGGAGGAAGTCAGTTCAAAAATTCTGAAGCTGCATAAATGTAAAAATCAGCCAAAATCATTCGAGTATTTTCTTTTTAAGGAACCAAAACAAACTGAATGATCTGCTAAGATGGCATTAGTACTTTTCCTGCTTAAATTCCTAACTCTTCTGCCCCCGCTTGCCTTTGAGAGTGCGTTATTATTGGTGGAGGTGGGGGATTAATGAACATCAGATCCCCTCAGCCGTCAACAGAAAAGAATTTCTACTTTTTTTTCTTTTTTATAAGAAATGAAAACTATATTTCAAAACAAAGGCACCACAAGAACAACCTAGGGGCCGGGGCTCAACAGAAAAAAATTCATTTTAGGTAAAGATTAAAATATTGACAAAATTCTCTAAGTGCAGTACAGAAAGAGGTGCAAGAATGACATCTCCAACCACCAGTGCTCCACAATTGAATTAGATATGTTCCAAACCTGAAATGTATAGACATCAGCCTTTTCTTCCCTTTGGAGGTTTCATGCTACCACGAACATTTGAAAATGAACGAGGCTTTTTGTCTGAGAGAAGTTTCTCAGACTTCTTTGAAGGAATTAGTGATGAAAAAAGGATAGCATCAACGGCTTCACGCTGTTGTTTCCTTTTCACTATCAAATCTTTTCCAGTGTCAGGTCGACTTACTGCAGTACTATTATTATGTTCCTCCTTGGAGCTTCCTTCAATTAAGGGATCTGAAGCTTCCTGATTAGTACAAATGGTATCGCACTGAGGTGATTCTTTCAATCTTTTTGAGGTTTGTGATGTCTGCAGTGCATGATTTTCAACCAAACCTCGATCAGCAGAATCTAAATTACTTGACTTTTCACAGTCAACTTTCCTCTTACCCCGACTGATATTTCTCATGTTGAATTTCTTTTCAGCACTCATTCTACTTTTACTTCTGAACTCTGCATGATGTTCCATGTGAACAGCAGCCTTTGCAGCTTTAGAGGATCGGTTGATACTGCCAGCAACCAGAGGAATAGCATCCTTTTTAACATGAGCATTATACTGACTGGAATCAACATCATTAGTTTTAGTACATTGAGTGACAGAGAGAATATTTTTCCCCTCACTTTCACAGGTTTCTTTCCCACTTCGTTTTGCATGTCGCCTTGCACTACACACATTGTCAGTATGCTTCAGATTTCTTGAATTATTAGCCATAGTCTGTGGATAAGAATTTCTAAGAGTAGCAGTTTTGAACATTGAGTCATATGGCATTTTTACTGGTACAACCAAATTTCTCTCTTTGGCATCCTTCATAAGAGCTCCCCAGTCGGGGTTCACTTGCAAAGTCCTTGAATTTCCTAATACCCAAAGAGAGAGCTTTGCTCTTGTCAGAGCAACATTCATACGTCTAGCATCCGCAACAAACCCTATACCACTAGAGTTTATCCCAGAAGTAAAACTTGTATCCGCTGCTCTGACAGTGGACAGTATCAGTATATCAACCTCACGACCTTGGAAACCATCCACAGTATTAAATTCCATGTCAACTATCAAAGAAGCTCCAAATGAATGTGAGAAACGGGACTGCAAGAGTGAAAGTTGACACCTGTAGGGAGTTATGATGCCGATTCTTACTCTGCTGAACTCAGTCGGATGCCTATGATGCATAACAAATCAAAAGTTTGAAACAGTTAGCAATAGGCTCTCTCCAAGTATAGATAAATAAATTTGAAATAAGCTAAAGAGTCATCTACCTCTCTTTGAAAAACTTCACTAGCTCAACAGTAGCATCAGCCTCATGTTCATTATAGAGTGAAAATGCACCACCACTTTTACCTCGAAGCTCCTTGCCATCAACAATGTCATAGAAAATATATGGTCCCAAACCTTTTGTCTCGTGAAATGGTGCAATTTTTCCAGACATCCCGTCTCCATTAAGCAATTTTCCATCATAAAAATGCTGAGAGGGAAAATGACAGATCTCTGGATGCATCCTATACTGAGAGTGGTATGGACATTGTCAATTTTTTTTGACACAGTATGGACATTGTCAATTAACGCATCTCAAGTTTCCAATCATCAAGATCCATACCATCTATTTTGTAGCCAAAAAAAAAGCAGATGCATCCTACCCTATTTATGTAAGTATGACATCAGTGGCCAAAACCTTTTTCTATGCCACAAAAAAATCAAAACTTCAAAAACTTCACACCTTTTCATTAAAGGTCTACATATAATATTACCCTTCATGGTCTTTTAACATCTCTGTCAATGAAAAACAAAATGAGCCACCTCGATGACTGAAGCTAGATTATTTAATGTTTTAGGGCTGGAATACATCAATGCTCAATAAAGACAATTTTACATATTAATTATCACTCTAAAATTATAATATACATTTGTCCAATTTTTCAATCTCTGCCTCAATTGTAGTTAGTTAAGAGGAGAACAAACATAGACTTCACTTATGCACTTAAATAAGCCAAAGGTCAGATGTACTTTGAAAATGTTCATTTAACGGCAAGATCATACTACTAGCTCGCTGTAATCATGATATTAAGTTCTTTTTTCTAGTAAAATAAACAGGTTTCATTCAGAGAAAGAAAAAAAGAATACAAAAGGGACTGCAAAAGAACAAGCCAAAAAGATGAGCTAAGTAGAAACTAAACTAAACATAGGAAAAATGGCTCCAATAAAATGATATAGTCAGTTTTCTTGCAAATCACTATTAAGGATTTCTCGAATTTACTGTATTTATTTGGGGTCATTCTTACACTAAGAAGGTTATAAGGTTCTGTTTAGACCCTGATGCTAGGATGGCTTAATACAAGGGAAAAAATTCAAAACAAGAATCCCCATCTTTGTCTTTTTCTCTATTGGGTTAAGATATTGAAATGGCGGATTACTTGCCTCAGATACCCTTTCAACCTTGAACTTTGGAGCAGGCTCTTTGATATATTCAGTTGATCAGCAACAATTCCTGGAGGAGCAACGAGGTTGTTTATTCTATGTTATGTGGTCTTTGACTTGATGCTATTTGATCCATATTTGGAGGTATATGATGAAGCTAGGAAGAGAATTTCAACATAAGTGTAGAAAATGGAGATCTATACAAAGTTGGACCAACTTTCAAGTGGTCTGGATCTCTCCCAAAAGCGAGTTCCTAGCTCTTCCTCACAAAATGTCTGGTTATTACTTTGTACATCAATCTAACTATACTCTCCCCACTTGAGCACGCCTTAACATTCTGTTACTAACCAAATTTACATGAGAAGACGCCTACACCCGTCCCCCAAGCTTGGCCCCGCTCACATTTCACTCTCTTCCCGCTTCTTGCCAATGTGACACACTTACCTACAAGTAAAACTTAGGTGGCCAAGTACTCTTATCAATATCAACCATCCAAAGTTTCATCTTGTCCTCAACATGAAAAGTAGGGCTGTAAACAGTTCGGTTCGGCTCGGTTTGAAGGTCAAACAGAAACCGCCAAATTATATCAAGAAAATGATAAACCAAAACCGAACCGCGGCATATTCCTAACCAAACCGACAATTCATTCGGTTCGGTCTGGCGATTAACCGATAGGATAATCAGAGAGGCGCGATTGTGGGCTTATGGCCCGTGAGTAGTTGGGTTGGCGTTGATTTGGGCCGTGGGCGGGCTGAAGGTAAGGGTGACAACATAAATAAATAAAATGTTTCCCGGGGCTCGAACTTGGTAACAAGAGGAAACAAGACGGAACCTACAACCATCTCTTCTATTAGTGTTTATATGAAACAGTTCAAATTTTTTATATAAATATGATATCGGTCGGTTCGGTTATTTTCGGTTTAATCTTACAGAAAACCGAAACCGGCCGAAAATTATTCGATTTTCATTATTTTCAAACCGGAACGGCCAAACCGGCTCGGTTTCGGTCGGTTTGAGCGATTTTTTCGATTTTTCGGTTTTTCCTTGCACCCCTAATGAAAAGTAAGGAATTGCGCCACTATCCAGTTGAAGGCTTCCCAAGTAATTTCACCTTGCTGTATGCAAATTATTACATTAAAACTTCCAATTCCTTTGAGATAGAGTTCAGCTGTAGGTCAATACCCATGAGTCCATGACAGCTTGATGTTTCGGGTGAAGTTCCCAATCTGAAGTCATTTGAGAAGTAACTGGGCTGGACTTCAAATTTGATCCCTTAGCCGGCTTCAAATGAGAAACATGAAATTTAGGATGCATATTTGTTGTAGGTGGGAGTTGTAGTCTAAGTGGGTCCAAAGAAATGAGGGGCCGAGCCAGTTTTCCAAACACCCAACAGCCACATTCCTCTACATGTATGGTTGCAGCCACACATCAAATCACTATGAACGCATTCCACATCTCTTTGATATTTGTCTACAGTCGTTTCCAACAGTTGCTAAGCACAAGTCTAATGGACCCTTAGGTCATCAAGGATGACATAGACCTTGGAGGAGAAAGAGTTTGTCAAAGTCCCTCACCATCTTTTTCATATCCTCCCAAAATAAGTCAACTACTAATGCAGAAAAGATTTTGGGTTCACCTAAGTGGCCTCCCGCTAGCCTGACATGAGAAATGAGCCTTTTGGGATGACTAAACATCCTTTACTCTTTAGCAAAAGAGGAATGAGAAATGAGCCTTTGGGGATGCTAATTAAAATGAGAGGAAAATACAAACAAAAACAGGAGGCGCAAGGCCATAAAATGTATTAATATTACTTAAGAAATAAAATTTGGGGGGGGGGGGGGTGGCTGCTCAAGCCCCCTGGGCCTATTCTATATCCGCTGCGGTTAGTCACTTGTTGGAGATCTTTTTTTAATTCAAAGGGTGGCTGGGAGTTTTTTCCTCTCCTTCTGTACATTTCATTCATCAATCAAAATTAACGGCAATTTCCTCCTTAAAAAATGATATGGATATGGGGGCATTCTTTTTTCTTTTTTCTTTTTTCACTGAGAAACATACTATTATTTTAATGATGTGATGAAATAATACAAAAAGAGAGGGAAACGCACTCCCAATCAGTTAGAGGCTACAAAAAACTCCTCCAATTGACCACGAGAGAGATAAACTGTAATTGTGATATATGTAGGCATATCAAAAGATGGAAGAGAACCATGCAATTTAATTTACCTGTTTAGTCAGCATGACAACTGGATGGCCAGCCCTCTGTAATCGCTCAAACATACTACATTCATATAAAAACTTACTTGCAACGTTAGAAAGGACAGTTGCAGGCAGCTGCTTCGGATCCCCAACCTTGGATGATAAATTTAAGACTCAATATAGATGCTCAACAATGAATTGAGAAGTTCCAAAGACAATAAATTAAATACTTCTCACCATTATGCATCTGATCGCACTTGATTTTAAAAGCTGAAGAGGTATTAAAGTAGCAGGTTCCAAAGCCTAAAGCAAGAAGGAATGTTTAAAAAAGAGTAGGAAAAAATAAATGCTTAACTAGTCCAATTAAAAAAGACAGAAACAAACTAAATTCTAGATTGTACTTAAAAAAGAAAAAGGAGAAAAAAAAAGAGAGAAAAACAAAATTCTAGACAGAAACAAACTTACTTGAGCAGCTTCATCAATCACAACAGCATCAAATAGAGTGTTTTCTGATGGACTTCCGAACTTGCAACTTAATATTGATTCAGCACACACTGCATAAAGGTCTCCTCCACAGCCACTTAAAGTACTAACCACTATTTCAGCTTCTCTTAGTATTGACTTTCGCAATTTGTGCTTCAGTGCTTTGACTTCCTCGTAAGTTTTCTTCTCAAATGCCTGTGCTATACTAATATCTTTATATATTTGCTTCTTTTGTTCGTATAGTTTTCGGAGCTTTGATTCAATTTTCTTTGAAGACATTTCCTTTTCATCATCCCCCTTACGGCTTTCCACAGGATTTTCATCCCTTAGGTTAGCACATTTGACTTCATAATACTTAATACGATCTACCAACTTCTCTAGATTACTACGAAGTTCCATACATGACTGTGTTCCCAAATCATTTTTCACATCATTACAACTCATTCTCTCTTCAGCCAACTGCTGATCAACAAGAGTATCAATAAAAAATGGCAGTGAATTTGGATGAACCGTTTTAGCATTTCCAACTCTGACAAGATATGGCTTGTACACCTTACCATCACTGTCATTAAGACCTAGATTGGAAATTCTGGATACCAATTCATCAACCGCTGCATTGGATTGAGCACAAATAAGGACCCTTCTTTTCATGGTATAATCTATTGATTTTGAACTCCTTAGCTTGTCCTCATTCATTTGTCTAGCCAATGCTGCATTTTGCCATGCCCTTGCAATTGCAACAGTCTGGCTAATCTGTGGCCTTGAATCAGCATGCAAGACATTGTCTTGTTTCAAGCTTCTATTAAGAGAAGATGTAACGTGGTTAGTTCTTTGTGAACCGGAAGCGAGCAAGGCACTAACAATGGCCAATATAGTTCTTGTCTTCCCAGTACCTACATGTTAACAGAAAACAAAGCACAATTAGAGAACACTATAACTGCTCAACGTCAGATTCTGAATATTATATACCTGGTGGACCCTGAACGAGCGATAATTCCAGGTCATTCTTCATATTTCTTGATCCAATGGAAATATCTATTGCCTGGAGTTGACTGACATTAAAGGATGATTTCAATATCTGCTGCAATGGTCGGGACAGTTTACTTAGATCAACTACTTTAGATTCATCATGAGGAATAGAATTAGCTTCAGGCTTTAATATAATTGGAAGTATGGGAATATCCTTTATTGATGAAAGTGCCTGAAATTCTCGTAATTGAGGTGTAATGCTCATAATCCGACTTGCATGCCATTTACTACGTTCAAGTAGGTTCTTTCTTGCTTGATGTAATCGAGAAGAACCATTCAATAAATAGAACCTAATTATGAGCATAGTCATTTTTCTTTTATTATCTCTCTCGCGCCTATCCACCTGAAAAACAAACAAGTAAATTAGAATCCTAGTTAAAAAGTGTAGATTTCTAATTTTCTATTAATTCAAATTCAACGAAACCACGACAGAATAAATACAAATGTTCATAATGAGTTTTTTTAGTTGTTTTTGCACCTAAATATGACATGGTCGAAGATCAAGTTCTTTCTAGTTCATACATCTCACCGTTGGAAGACGCTTATACTCGAATACTTCGTATAGAGAAGTCGCAAATGGTACTGAGTCTAACGGTGCTTTAGTTGGACGCACAAATGAGTATAAAGGTAATAGAGGGGTAGGATCAAACATACTCAGAAATCAAATTCAAGAGATGTTATATGTCATTATTGTCATAAGCGGCCAAATGAAACGTGATTGTTGGAAATTGTTGAATAAAGGTCAGAGATTTTAGTCTGCACATGTTGCATCTACTCTTGATAACCTTGAAAAGTCCATTATGATTACGACAGAGGAGTTTGCTAAATTTCAACAATATCAAGAGTCGTTGACGGCATCATCTTCTACTCCTATATTTTCATCGCCGAGACAGGTAACACATTTAAATGTCTTCCTTCCTCCTCTTCGCAATGGGTCATTAACTCCTCTAGCGCTACAGATCGTATGACAGGTAATCTCAATTTATTCTCTAACATTATTTGTCTACATCTTCACTAAATGTTACTAGAGTTGATGAAATCACCTCTCCTGTTTTAGAATTGGGAACAGTCAATCTTACCAAATCAATTTCATTGTCTTCTATTTTAAATTTACCACAATTCTCCTTTAATTTGATCTCTGTTAGTAAACTCACTCGCGATCTTAATTGTTGTGTCTTATTCTCTCCTGGTTATTGTTTATTTCAAGATCTTATGACAAAGAGGGCGTGAATCTGGAGGTCTCTACCATCTTTGAACCACAAATATCTACAGCCATCACATGCTCTAGAGTATCCTCTCCCTTTGAAGAACATTGTCGTTTGGGTCATCCGTCTATCTCAGTGTTGAAAAGTCTTCGTCCTGAGTTTCATCATTTGTCTTCTTTAAATTATGAGTCATGTTAATTTGCTAAGTTTTGTGAGTCTTGTCAGTTTGCCAAGTTTCATTGTCTGAGTTTGTATCCAAAAGTCCATAAACAAGTTAGTGCTACATTTGAGTTAGTTCCTTATGATGTTTGGGGTTTGTGGCCTATTGAGTCCAAGAGAGGGTTTCGGTATTTTGTTACCTTTGTTATCGACAATTATACTCGTGTAACTTGGTTATATTTAATAAAAAGTCATTATGAATTGTTTTCTCATTTTCGTAATTTCCATGCTGAAATTTGAACTCAATTCAGTGGTTCTCTTAAAGTCCTACGGTATGATAATGCTAAGGAATATTTTTCTCATGCTCTTGGTTCTTATTTAGGTACATATGGAATTCTTCATCAATCATCTTGTAGTGATACTCCATCTCAAAATGAGGTTGCAAAACGAAAGAATCGTCATCTCCTCGAAACAGCAAGAGCCTTAATGTTTCAGTTCCAAAATATTTTTGTGTTGATGTTGTTTCGACGGCTTGTTTCTTAATAAATCGCATGCCCTCTTCCGTTCTTAAGGGTGAGATACCTTATCGTACTATGTACCCCAAACAATCTTAGTTTTCTCGTACACCCAAAATATTTGGTTGTATTACTTTGTTCGGGATGTTTGCCCTCAACTCACTAAACTAGATCCAAAGTCTTTAAAATGTATATTCCTTGATTATGCTTGTGTTCAAAAAGGGTATCGGTGTTATTGTCCTAGTCTCGATAGATACTTCGTCTCTCCTAGTGTCACGTTCTTTGAAGATTCTTCGTTCTTTTCTTCACCTTCGAGTAAGAGTCTGGGGGAGCATAAAGAGGAAGATGGTGGTTTTCTTATCTACACAGTTGTCTCCTCTTGTGAGTCGCCCCCAAACGATCCATCCCCATCCATACATGTTTCTAGTCACCCACCTATTACTCAGGTTTATTCTCGACGGCAACTCCTTCAGTTACATGCCCTGCCCTGTACGGCTGTACCAAAGGCTTCTTCATCATTGGATCTAGGAACAAGCAGATCTTCCTATTGCTCTTCGTAAAGGTAAACGCGAATGCACTTATCCTAATTCCTCTTTTGTTTCATATAACCATTTGTCATCTTCTACCTATTCTTTCATTGCATCCCTAAAATCTTTATCTATTCCTAAAACTATTCATGAAACTCTGTCTCATTCTAGTTGGCGTGCTGCAGTGAAAGCTCGATTTCTTACCCAAAAAATAAATATATATGTACTCCTTATCTTTCGACATTCGAGAAAATGGCTAATTTACTAACTAAAAGGACTTCCAAAGAAGCAACTTGACAAACTAATTGATAAGTTAACTATGGAAGACATCTTTAAACAAGTTTAAGGGGAGTGTTGGAATTTCTACTATTTATAAATATTTGTGTGTGAATAACAAAGTCAGTGGGGGAGAAGAATAACAGTCTTTAGAGGGTTTGAGGGGCCTTTTTGTGATGTTTGGGCTCTTATTAGGTTTAATGTTTCTCTATGGGCTTCGGTGGTAAGCCGTTTTGTAGTTATTCTTTAGGTTTTATTTTGCTTGATTGGAGGCCCTTTCTGATTTAAAGCAATGAAACAAAGTTATCTTGGCAAAATGGATATGGAGATTCCACGCTAAAAAAATGCATTTTGGAGGAAGGTGATAGTGGCCAAATTTGGGTCCTACCATTTTAATCTCAAGTTGGGCAACGTCAAAAGTTACATCCAAAAGCTCCTGGAAATTCATTCTTCTACAAAATGAGCTGGTTATCAAAGGATCGCGTAAGGATGGAACCATGTTCTGGAAAGACTTGTGGATTGGGCAAATACCCCTATATCTTGCTTTCCCCCTTCTCTTTGTGCTAGCAGAATCAAAGGAAGCATCTATAGCAGAATTATGGGACCATCAAAGCAGCTCAAAATTTCAAGGAAGAGGAAATAGGGGAATGAACTAAAATGATCGCTCTCACCTCATATCATCTCATCTTTTCACCTTACCAAAGGAGCAAATTTGTGGATGTGGAAACTTGAAAAAGAAGGCTCCTCCTCTAAATCATTGGTTCACAGCCTAACCAGGGGAGATCAAATTAGCAGCAAGGATCTTTACAAGATTTTTTGGAAGGAATCATACCCTAAAAAGGTAAAATTCCTTATTTGGGACTTTAATCAGTCTTGCCTTAATACCCACAACCGATTGCAAAGAAGGTGCCCATGGATCGCCCTATCTCCCAATTGGTGCTTTCTATGTAAAGGTGATAATGAATCTCCTAGACATATCACATATATATGCACTGCTCCTTCACTTTGAAAATATGGTTGAAATTTCTGGAACCTTTTGAATGGCCCTTGGCCATCCTCTCCAATGTTTCTGATTGGATGAGTTCAGTTTTAAGAGATCACCCTTTCAAGCAAGCCATGAGAGTCATGTGGCTGCATCTTATCTTAACAGAGGTTTTATTTAGATGCTTTGGAATGAGCAGAATGCCAGAATATTTCAAGACAAGGAAAGAAGCCCGAAAGCATTGATAAATATCTCTCTCTCCATGGCTTTATATTGGTGTAAAAAAAATCCCCCCTTTTGCAATTATAGTGTAAATTCACTCATATCCAACTGAAGAATTTTTTTGTAACTTCATTGGATGGGTTTACTCCCTTTTCTAACATTTCATATCATCAAATGGAATTGTTTCCTGTAAAAAAAGAATAATAATAAAAAAAGAATGCCAGAGTTCCATAGAATACCTTTCCAACCATATGTGCTCCCTGTGGAGATTTTTGTGGAAGCTCTTTAGTTAGCAAAATGAGGTCATTTTCAGCAAAGCTTTTAGAAGCCACTGAATTGTTGTCATCATGGGCAAAACGAACAAGATGAAATTCATCAACTCTCTCAACCGATAGCACAGAAATGCTGCCCAAATACATCTCATCAAAAGAAGACCTCTCGACAAAAGAACTGCGTACCTGAGCTTTAAACTCCTCCAAAATTAACGGGCGAAAAATTTCCACATACTGTTCTGATGATTGAAAACATACAGGAACCTCTTTTAAGTGTCTAACAGTTTGACTCTTATCTTCAATTACAGATGTCAAACCAATCATGGCAAAGTAATCTAATTCCAATATAGATCTATACCAATCGTCAAGCCTTGGTGGTTTAAATCTTTTTGCACCAATCATATGTCTACGTAAATGGGCAGCTCTGCTCTCAACAGGTGTCTTAAGTTGGATAACTCGGCGCTTGGGAACAGTGATGATTGGTTTTGAAATATTTGTTTTCTGGTTTCTGGCAGAATTGAGTTCAATTTCCAATGGATCATCGGCAGCATCAGACACTACTTGTTTCAAAAGAGCATAACCTGCTACAGAAACTGCAGTTTCACATGATTGATTTTTGCTTTTGGAGCCAGTTGCTTTATTAGATAAGACCTTCACATTGATTCTATCATTTAGAATGCGTTCAGAGTCAATTTCTCTAGGTTTAACATCCACATCCTTAGATCTCAAGACAGATGACGTTGGTCTGGCTCTTGAATCACTAGGGGCCTGCTCTTTGAGTGCAAGGGTAGAGCTACATTTATCATTTATTTCTTGGTCTGTCTCCACTACATATTTTGAAGGCTCGGTAACCAAAATCTTATTTTTCCCAAAATCAGCTCGTGTATCATTTTCATCAACACTGGGAGCTAAATTACCAACCAATATGCATTGACCTACGTCAGATTCAGATAGAACGGCCCCGGTCGGTGAAATATATTCTTTTGATTCATCATCTGAAAGAACAATCAATTCACTAATATCTTCCTTCTTAGCCTCTAACCTTGTGGCCAAGGTCAGTACATCTACATCCTCTACACCAAAAGACTCTGAATTTGAGGTGGAAAGCTTGCGGCCAGAGGGAAAGTCTTCAAGCACTAAAGCATTTGTTCCCAAATTGGTCTCAACAATATTATAATTTGCGTTCTTGGATAATAAAATTGTGAGGTGAGCTACCTTTTCTGTTAACCCATCCATCACAGCACCATCTAAAGAAAAATTAAACCAAAATATATTTAAAAAATCAGTGACAATATTGCGTGTATATTATCATAATGAATGGTATTGAACATCTTTTATGTGGAAAAAACGAGTTTATAGACCATAGTTTGCTTTCTTATCTGGTAAAACAAAACAAAAAACCTCACCTAAGGATATAAGATTTTCGATAGCACTAATTGTTGATGTAGCAGAAAGACTACATGATCCCTTAATGAAGTTCAACAATGAAATTACAGCACGTCTCCAGTAAGTGAGAACAACCTTAAGAGATGACTTTCCCCAATCCATTAGATCATGAAGCCAATTGAAACCACATGCATCTTTCACTGCCATCTTGGTACCAGACAGATCAATTAATGATGGGTTAAATCGTTCAAAAACAATGGGGATGATCTCAAGTAAGCGGACACAGGTCATCTGTAAACAAAGAAAGTATTATGATAAGACAAATTTGCAATCAGCAAACAAGTTTGTCAGTCTATGAGAAGTTAAATACTAAGATAAGAACTTTCCAAAATGAGGAAGAGAAGAAGTTTCTGGAGAGGCAGTAGAATTTACTGAATCCATTTCCTTATCCATGAAACAGAGGAGGAAATTCTTCTTTTTTTTCTTTTTTTTTTTTGCAGATTTAAAGCACTTTTCAAAAGAATGCTTAAAAAGGGGTTGCGGAGAGGTCAGTAGAATTTACTGAATCAATTCCCTCGTTAATGGAACTGGAAGGGGAAAAGAGTTGTTCTTTTTTTTTTTTTCCTTTTTTTTTGTAGAAAGTATGTTTTTAAAAACAATTCTTAAGAAGAGTTTAATTTTCAGAATTATTCCAAATTTAGAGTAAATTGTCCACTAAAGAGTTCTTTTTTTTTTTCATTTGTTCTCTTCACTCTTTCGAGAGTTCGTCTCCTTGAGCATTTTTGCTTCTTTTCATTTATCAATGAAAAGTTTGTATCTTGTCCAGGGATGATCTAGGAAAAATCATTTCTTAAAGAATGATGTATCAATGAAATAGTCTCTTAGAGAGATTATCTTAAGATAATTTGGAGTAAATAGTCTCTTGAAAAATATCTCTTTGAGAGACAGCTTATCCAAACTCATCTTTATAATAGACAATTTATTCTAGTATCCAATAAAAGTGCCTTATTTTTTTATTTATTAGCCTTGTGGTTTAGATTTTTCAAGCATGATTGGGTTCAGAATCTTGTAATCTAGTTTGTGTATTGTTTGTTTAATGTTCTTAGCAAGCGAATACTCATGTAATTCTTCATTTCATCAAATGAAAAATTCTGTTTCTTTCTTGTAATTTTTTTTAAAAAAGTACCTTATTTATATCAATATTTTTGAAACTACACTATTTCTTACATTATTTTTTTAACAAATAGATTAAATTATCATAGAAGAATATCTTTTCTCAGATCTACAAGCAAATGAGCCGATCAACATTTTGAAAATAAAACAAGCCTCTTGAAATCCCAAAAGCACTCCATTTTGAATAAAAAAATAGAACAATAGGAAACAATTAAGACATTTGGCTTTGAAGGTGGTATGAAGCTCATAATATTGCAGCTAAAAATGAAATGAACAGATGACCAGTTACATCTAAAAAAGTATAGATTGGACATACTTGACAAAAACTGTACTCAAGAAATGCCTTTCCTTCAACCAATAGCCTCCAAATAGAAGCCCACGCTGCTTTCGATAGTAAACAACTGAACTGTTGGAGCAATTTAGAATTAACTTTTGAAGATTGTTTGCCAAAGTTCAGCATTGATGCATCAAAAACTGGCTGTCTAAGAAATCCACCTTGAGAAGAGGTATTTGTGACATCTGTATGATTTGATGAACTTTCTGGCAAAGCTGAATGAGGTGAATCACCTTCCTGGAGTAGCTTACGAAGTATGAAGAACAAATGATGCAAATTTTGAAATTTCACAAGAATAGAATCCATTTGAACCTAGAGAATACAAATGAAAGTGCATAAGAATAATCACAAATGGCCAAGGAAAAAAGGCATCTGATATCGCGTACCCTCCAGCCCTTTCTTTCTTTGTTTTTATCTCTTTTACTGTGACTTTAATTTACTATTTACTTCTGTTGTCTTCTTATAGCCTTCTGGAAGTTGTTAGTCTTTTAATTTGTTACTGCTGTAATTACCTTGGTAACTGGCTAAGTCCTTGGACAAGTTAAAGTCTTTTAGCTTTGGTTGTTAGTTAGCTGGTTAATTGTTCAAAAGACTGGTTTGTAGACTTTAAATAGGGGCCCTAGGTTATAATTGAAGACTTATTCAGTAAAGTTGATTTCAAGAATCCTCCAACAATTGAGTCTACACTATTACTACATTGTTTATGCTGTCTCTGGGTGCTGGATCCCTATTTTGTGTGTGATCGGATTGCTATAAGATCGTCATTGTGGTATTATTAGGGATATACTTGTAGTTAGTAGCAATGTTTGCTAGAGTGGGGTGGTCACAAATCAAGTGAGTTATGAGGATTCAGATTAAGCAGATTTCGAGGAATAATTTTTTTGAAAGTCCAAAGCTCCTCATAGTGCTTTAAACCTTGTAAATTTCCTTTCTATAGGAAGTTTTCTATTAATTTCTCCTTCAAAATTATTGAGGGATTTTGTTTTGGTGGGATTGAAGAAGATGGAAGCTGCAAAGCCTGATTCAAGTTAAATAGCTGCAGAAACAACCGAGGGAGTTCAAATTTGTCAAAGATCAACAACCTCTGAAATGGGGGGAAGTGACGCAAAACTTTGTGTTGGGATCACCACCTAACTATTCTAAGGTAAATGGATATGAGAAGAAAGCCTTCGAAAAGCTCTATTGACAACAAGAGAGCCTTTGGAATTCCTAAACCCTAAATCGATAGTTCTTGCCATTTTCACATTTTTTCTCTTCGTCTTGGTGCTCTCTTGAAAAGCTCTTTTGTAACTATGACCTTTTAATTAATCATACCAATTGGGATTTCTTTTTGTAACCCTTTTGGAAGTGTGGGGATATCTCATCTCCCCTTTTTTGTATTTGTGGCTCTGTGAATAAAAATTATGTTTCCTATCCAAAAAAAACTGAAATGGATCAGACATTTAAGCATGGCTCAACTTAAAACACCCGGACTTTTCTACCAGATTTTCAACTTAAGGTATAGGGGAGGAGACATGGTTTATTTGAAGATTAGACCATACCGCCAACGATCCCTAGCAAAGAAAAGGTGTGAGAAACTAACACCCAAATACTTTGGGCCTTACAAGGTGATGGAACGCATTGGGACTGTCGCATACCGCTTGGAGTTACCCCAAGGTACGTTGATTCACAACGTTTTCCATGTTTCACGGCTTAAGAAGGATAAAGGCATGAATGTGCTGGTGCAAAACAGACCGCCCCTACTGATTGAAGACTATGAGTGGAAAGCTGAACCCATATCTGTGTTGGGCATTCGCTGGAATACTGAGGATGACTGCGATGAATGGTTAATTCAGTGGCAAGGACTGCAAGCTTGTGATGCAACGTGGGAATCGGCTCCATTCATCAAGGAGCAGTTTCCGGATTTCCACCTTGAGGACAAGGTGTATTCGATCCCGGGGGTAATGTGAGACCCCCAATTATACAAACATACTCTAGGAGGGGTAAAAAGGGTAATTCTGAGTAGACAAGATGTTAGTTGTGAGGAGACAAAGTTTGTTAGAGAGTGGGGAACATTGGGATTGTTTTTGGCTGTTATTTAGAGAGGAGTGCTTGGTGAGGAAGTTAGGTTTTCATTTGGTATAGACATTGGTCTGTGGGAGAGTTTTTCAGCTTCTTGAAGAGTTGGGAAACCCTAGTATCATTTTGGTTGCTTACAAAGTAAATATATAATAGAGATCACTATATATTGAAGAACTATCAATATATAGGTGATACATTTTCTTGCTATACTTGTGTGTTTGGTACATTGTTTGTTATTTGCAGGTTAGGAGACTTGGATACCTAACAAGTTCTTTCTCCAACAATTCTAGCCATCTAAGGAGAATATTCTTTGGGAGTTTGGTGTGAGTTGTCTAAGATGGGGAAATGATTGATTTCGATTGAACTTCTAATTATTAATTTTCTTGAGTCTTAAATCAGTGGAGGATACAGTATGGGATGGGATTACTGTTTCAAATTCAGGGAAAGTCGTCATTGGCTGGATGAAGCAGCTCGCTTGAAAGCTTCTTCCTAGTATTCTCTTTCTAAATCTTTTGCCTTCTTATCTTTTCAAAATTTTAATTTTAATTGGCATGTTGTTGTTTATCCTTTGTATGATCTTTTAGTTTTTGCTTCTATTTACTGCTTTCTTCTCTTCATTCTTGGAGGTTGCTTTCTTCCTTTTTAGTTTCTGCTTTACTAGAACCCAGGGCTGCCTTTCGGGTTGGAAAAGAATTTCAGCTTCAGTTCCTTGATTGTCATGTTGCTGGTTGTGATTTTGTTGAAGAGCTATGGCATCCATTCTTGCAATCATGGCCTTCATCATGGTTCTCATTTCATCCATGGATTCTTCCATGCTTAGGATGCGATGAGATGCTGTTCTTGGGGAGAGGTTCTCACCCTCATTTCCGGATCGAGCTGCGTCCTTCTCGGATGCAGTGGTGTTTTTCACCCAGCCATTCAGATCCCTTCTTCGAGGTGCTCTGATACCAAACTAGTGTAGACTCAATTCTGGGAAGATTCTTGAAATAAAATTTACTGAATTATACACGGGGACCCCTATTTAAAGGCTACAAACCAGCCTTTTGAACAATTAACCAGCTAACTAACAACCAAAGCTAAAAGACTTTAACTTGTCCAGAACTTAGCCAGTTAGCAGTTACCAAGGTAATTACAGCAGCAACAAATTAAAAGACTAACAACTTCCAAAAGGCTATAAGAAAACAACAGCAGTAAACAGTAAACTAAAGCCACAGTAAAGCAATTTTAAATGTAATATTACCGCCAAATTTTTTATCAAACAACCACTTGGTGAAGCGGCTCAACGCAATGCCTAGCTTGTCCCAAGTGGGGGTTTGATCCTGCACTAATGCAGCAATTTAAAAATGTTTTATTACCGCCCAAATTTTAATCAAACAACCACTTGGTAAAGCAGCTCAGTGCATTGTCTAGCTTGTCCCAGAATGGGAGTTTGATCTTGCACTTGTGCAGCTATTTAAAATGCTTGATTACCGCCCAAAATTTTAGTTTACTTCAATCGCAATCGGTTTCTTTTTTGCATTAATTAAATAACTGGGGGGGAGGGGGGGCACACATGCATGTGAGAGAGAGACTGCTAATAAATTTGGCAAAATTTGCTCAACGAATTTGGCTACACAATTAACAAAAAAAAAATATTCTAATAAGATATATGATGCAAATATAACTATCAATGACAGAGAATACAATTAGATTTAAACTAAATAAACTAAATAATAATAATAACAATATAGCTCACTTAGAGTTACAATTACCAGTTTCAAAGCATGTCTCATGCCCAGAAAGACGGCAGATAATGAGTACTCAGAAGAACAAAGAAACTCCAAACCACAAGAGAGGCCCTTTGTGTTTGAAACTTGTTCCAAGACATGCTTTCCAAACTGCCTGACATTCTGAATAAAAACAATATATAAACCCTAAAAATAATATATCCATATATGTGCATTTTTGGATAAAAATAAAAATGAAAAGGGAAAGTATAAACCAAAGACTTGAAATCTTTTTAAAGAAGGAAACAAAAGAAAAAGGTGATGCATTACATCACTAGAATCAAAAAGTGAAAGGATCAGACTTTCCCCCATTCTCGGCTCCCAAGTCCACTGCTTCCTCAGCTCTCCTTGCCCCATCAGAACTAAGAAATGAGCAGTCAACCTGAAACAGGTGTAGACTGAAGTGAACCAAGTATCATAGAACCTGTCGCCAACTAGATAAAGCACAAATGTACTAAAAGTTTGTAGCATAGAACTAATTTTAAAAATAAACTCTGAACAGCTCAAAATAAATTTTACATGTAGATGAATGTCAAAACCTGTTAAATGTTTTTATTAAAGGAAGCAACATTGTGCACACTTTCAGTGAGTTTTTTGACTCTTTCCCATCCCCACCATCATCAGAACCAGTTGGCACCTTCCATCCCAGTGAACCGGAGATTTCAAAAGAAGAAGACGATATCCAAGTTCTCAGCGGAAGTTCACCGTCAGCAGTGGTTTCAGATTCTACCATAGAAAAACGTGATCGAGCCCAGAAAACTGCTTTAGAAAATGATACTGGCAGACCTAAGGGATCAATATCAACCAGAACATCAATCCATAACATAGGAATGCACATCCATTGTTTAAATTCGGTCGAAATTATATTGCTCTGCAGACTGAATCCAGCCCAACAATTATCATCCATTTCATTGGGAGCAAAAATAAGTATGTTTTCATCTTCAGCAACGTCAAAGTTATGATTCATGTTACTTTCATTGGAAAGTGGTGCTATACAACTATCCAGCATTGTATGTATCAATGCAGCAGCATCTGATACTACAATAGATTGTATAAGCTCAAATGCAGGTTGTCTCAGTGAGCTGTGAAGAGAAGAATCCTTCAGTGATGACACAAGAGAAGGGCCCCTGGTCAACAAAAAAATGACAACACGAGTCAAACAATGTAGTAGTAATTTTTTTCCTTAAAATTGGAACAATAATTGAGAAAAGTAATTACAAGGAAAATTTACTCAGCCAAGATAAAACTATCTTGCTACAGTACAATTATTATTACTATTATTATTGTCATTATTTCCGCTCCTCTATGGAGCTTGTACTTTTGAGCATTAGTCTTTTTTCATCTCATCAATGAAAAGTTACGTTTCTTTTTTCAAAAAGTACAATCCAGGAAGTTATGAATTACTTGGAATTTTTTTTGAAACAAGACACAAAACTTTTCATTAAAAAGATGAAAAGAGACTAATGCTCAAAAAACAAACAAACTCCAAAAAGAAGAGAAAGAAAGCAACAACAAACCAAATAAGAATAAGATCTTGAAAAGATAATAAAGGCAAAAGAATTAGAAAGAGAACACCAGTGGAAGCTTTCGGGTGAGATGCTTCATAACAATCCAACCAAAGACAACTCTTGTTCCGGAACAAACTCTCCCAACAAACAGCCACGAAGGGGTAGGAAAAGAAAAAAGTAAGATGCATCAAAGTCTCCTCACTTCCGTTTTAGGACACAGCTTGCCAATTAAGGCCTGATTTCTGTTGATCCTACCTTTTTCTCTCTATCTTTTTCTATATAAAAAGTGATTTCATTGATAAATGGGGAAAAAAAAAAGCTTAGGAGTTAGTTCTCTAATGGCTAGTGTTCATAACATAATTACAAAAAATAATTAGTTAATTAATTTAGTACACCGAGATGAAGCTAAAAGCAAAATAGAAAACCATAGGTCAGTTTCTTTGCGATCTTTAAAATTAAAAATTATACTGTTGCACTCTAACCATGTGTGCTAGATTAAGGCACCGCAAGTGTTGACCCCAGATAGTCAAGCATTGAAAAATCTCTCTCCAATCACACTTCCAAATTAACTTCATGGCCCTATCAGGGTGCTTGTGCACACACATCAATTACACCCTACCTATCTACATGCAGCAAAATACAAAGCTACCACTTTCCCCATATTTCGTCCATTCCCCATTTTCTTGCTATCTTCACGCTTCTTCCTCTTCCTTGCATGCAAAAATTTAAGCATAGGCTTATCACCCAAATACATAAATTTGCATGGAGTTTCTTTTTAAAAGCAGGTAACACAGATATTAGATAGTGTAGATCGAATGGGAGAAAAAAATATAGTCCACATTTAAAATCAAAGTCATAAACAACTCACCACTTTTTTTTATGATAAACCAAAAAAATGATAAACCGAACTTTCAATGAGAAAAAAATTAAATAATATCAGGGAATACAAAAATAAAATAAAGCACAAAAAAGAGAGCCAAACTATAAAAATGGGCTCCAATCAAGTAAAATAAGACTAACTCACCACATATGTGCGCACTCAAAAGGGGGGCATGGTGGATTCATCTTATAGCCTCGGTGAACAATTTGAAGAGCTATCTGAAAATGAAGTCTAGCAATAAATTTACATGCATAAAATGCATAAATACATATACATATAACGAGAAAACATTAAATTTATGTGTGTGTGTCACAAATCTTAATTGTTGAATAATGAAATTAGTACGACCATCCATGGGGGGGAAAACAACCTGACAAGCCTTTTGCCTGGTTAGGACACTAAAATTACTGCTAACTGGCACTTGATGAAGAAGGAAATAAAGAAAATGCCTACGTTGCTTTTCATGTTCCCCATCTTGCAAAGCCTCGAGAGACTGGATACATTGCACATTTAAGTTCAGTAGTGAGAATAAACTAAATTATAAAAAGAAAAAACATATATCAACAGCAACAAAAAAAAGTCAAATAAACATAGTCAAAGGCCCCAAATACTTGCCCGCAAAAACGGCTGAAAAAGATCAAAAATGTCTTTATGACTTTTCTCATTTCGAGTGTGGAAGCACTGACCCAATAAAGTGTTACGCATCACACTAGGAGACAATGTAGACCTCAACCAAAGCTTACAGCCTTAAAAGACATTTATTAAAAAAAAAATGTTAAAACCTGAACTTTTTACTGAAAACTCACGCACACATGAAAACAGCGGAAAAGTGGCTCACTGACCAAGCATCTCAAAGAGTAGTCTTAAGCATGTAACTGCATGAGAGAATTCAAGTGAATCACTACTTATATGATTAAGTACGATGTCAAGAAAAATGGGATAACGCTCCAATATCCCTTCTTCAAAGGCAGGAGGCTCCAAGAATCCAAGCCTTCAAAAAACATAGAGTATATGAGAAGAAGAAAAAAGGGAAAATACATCATAATTATATCAAAGGTTTGGCAACCACTTCCTACAATGACTTGATCCCAAGCCATACGGATAAACGGTCTAGCTGTACTCTTGGCCTTAGCATCTTGGAAGTTGATGGAAGAACTTCTATTTCCAGAAAACTTATAAATTTCTTAAGCAAAGGCTGCAAAGGTTCCAAATCTGTCGCCATCCTACAACCAAGAGAACATATCCAAAATGTCTTAGTCCTGCATCTTGAGTGCTAAGAAACTAAGGATAACTTGCTCAGATATTTCAAGTTTGCACAAAAGAATTTTTAAGATACAAAAAAATTGATAATTACCTATTGAAAGTAGAAATTGAGATGAGAAATAAGCTCAAAAACTTATTGTTTCCTCCCCTATATAAATTAGTCTTTATTTTCGGTAAAATAATATCAATTTTAGGTATAAACTTTGAGCGCTTGTCCTCAAAGTCTGTGTTCATCAAATTTACTGAAACTTCTCAGAAATTGAAATCTACTTTGACAATATCCCAAAAAAAGTTAAAGGTCTTTCTTTGGAGTCTCGCGCATAGAAGCATTAATACAAACAAAAAGATTCAGAAAAAAAAAAAATTGCCAATTGGGCCTTTTATTTCAATTTGGTACCTAAGAAAAAGGTATAAACTTTGAGCGCTTGTCCTCAAAGTCTGTTCATCAAATTTACTGAAACTTCTCAGAAATTGAAGTCTACTTTGACAATATCCCAAAAAAAGTTAAAGGTCTTTCTTTGGAGACTCACGCATAGAGGCAGTAATATACAAAAAGATCCAGAAAAAAAATTGGCAATTGGGCATTTATTTTTCAAGTTGGTCCCTAAGAAAAAGGTGATGACTTCCACTATAACTGAATTTCAGCTTGCTTTTGTTGCTAACCGCCAAATTCTCGATGCTTGTTTGATTGCCAACGAGCTTATGGATGAATATTGAATAGAAAAGAAAGAAAAGGAAAAGGGTCGTCATTAAGCTCGACATCAAGAAAGCCTCCGATAAAGTTGACTCGGACTTTGTGCTTATCCCTAGCTGTTGCTCTTTGTGCTTATAATTCGACAAACTACAAAAGAAGATTCCTTGGCATTTTCTCTCCCCGAGTTGCTGCCATATGTGCTTATCCAATGTTGAAACACATATCCCTCTATTCAACGATTGCCCCTTTGCCTCAAATTTCTGGATCTTCATCCAGGATGCTTTTGGGTGGACCTTTCCTCGACCGGGTGATATTCTATCACTTATCTACGCATTGATTATTGGCCACCCTTTTAAAAAAGAAAAAAAGATCCTTTGGTTATGCTTTGTTTGAGCTTTTTGGAATCTTTGGATTGAGAGAAACTCTCGCATCTTGAGGGATATTACTAGACATTCGATATTTTATTGATTCTACTTCTTTACTAGCAATCTCTTGGAGCAAGCTTTCTCCCCCTTTTTGTAATTATGACCTCACCACACTCATTAATCAGTGAAGGTGTTTTTTGTAATTGATATCCGATGGGACTATATTTTGTAACACATTTCATATTATCAATTAATGGTTTCTGTTTACTATCCCAAAAAAAAAATAAAATAAATAAATAAACTTATAAACATCTTCTTTTTTTAGTGGGGAAAATAAAGTAATTTCACTTTTGAGGTAGCTCCATAGAAAAAGATGTGTCGGAAAATTTAGTATTTACATTTAGCAATATCTTTCCAGTTTGGGTGAAGTTTTAGTTGAAAATAGGATTGGTAATAAGTTTCACACAGTTAAACAGATGAGTAACTAAGTCTAGTTGAAAAGTACCTCAGTTTTCCCATTGATGCAGCTAAGCGATGACCAACAGAACGCACTCTTCTATTGAAAAAGAATAGGGCATAAGCACCCTGAAAGACAATATGCACCATATAAGAATCATAAAAATAATAGGACAAAATAATTAGGTATTCCTCTTTAGTACCGGAAACTGTTGCTGTCCATCCAAAGCAAGTTCATGAATATCATCTACAGATTCAATAAACTTCCCAAATTCAGCGAACAGCGATTGATCTTCCAAAAGGACAGGAAACATCAAAACCTGTTATAAGACCAAAACTTGTGCGGTCACTACACGTGTGGATACAACTACATAATATTGTGGAAAGAAATTTAGTTTGCAACTTTCCAATCATACATTTGCAAACATTACAATGTGAAACGATGGAAACAGCATGTATCCGTGTGGGAATGATGCAAAATGGAACAAGACTCCGAATAGGCCCAATTAAAAAGTATCAATATTCCTTAGAAGTCGCAACAAGAAGCTTTTTATAGCAAACATTATAGCAAGGAAACCTTGTCAAATGAAGGTGATAGAGAAGATAACAATAGTCTTCAGCATCCTCCAATACCCATCATGTAAATTTGCAATGGATACAAGAAAACGTCAGTAGATACCATTAACAGAATGCCTTCAACCAGTCAAACAGTCGATGAAACCAAAGATTAAACACAAATATGTATCAGCATTTGAAATTGTATATCAAGTCAGCAGCAACAGGGAAAAGATTGGAAGTGAGAAGTCATCACTCGGATGTGTTATAGAACAAATAGGTAGTAGAGGGTGGGGGAAGGGGCCTGAAATTGACAAACCTCATATACGACACTGACAACTTCAGTATTATCCTGTGCAGCATCATATTCATCCTGGGATATTCTGTGATTGATATTTCTTAAGTACTGAGTGACCCTTTCCTCGTCGAGTTTTCTCAATACATCAAGAAGGGGTCCGATGGAACTCAGTTCGTACTCCAAACTATACATATCTTTGGCTTGATGATGCTGGCAGATGCACTGGATACAATGCTGCATCTCCAAAGAGATCCTCTTCCATAGGCGCCTGAGAGGAGAGTCATGGCTTTCATCTTTGAAAAAATTGTAAAATGTTTCCAGAAGAGGCCCCATTATATCCCAAGAGCCACACCAAATGTGATTTTCTTGGGGCAAACTAATCAAAAAAGTGAAGGCATCTGCAAACCTGATAGAATATAGAACGAAGCAGAGCTACTTAATTTGCAAATACATGACACATAATTTACTTGAGAACACACAGAAAGTAGCAAAATTACAACATTGAAACTTAAGACTAATGCCGCAAAAATGTCGATGTGATAATGAGATTCCTGCTCTAGCAACAGTTGCAGTAAGTAGTAAATTAACTAAAGTGGGAATTAAAAAAGGAGGGGACGGAGTTGGGCAAAGACGAACCATTCCTCTTTAAGCTGGTGAAAACGATGGCCGGTGTCATCTTCTTCCTCGATGCCTCGCCAGCGGTCCAATAGTTGGGTCTTCGTGGGAGCCATCAACGAAGTCATTGTGCAGAGTCAGGGTTTGAATGTGAGATTAGGATAAGAAAATGGGAAGCAGAAGAGAGTGAGTATAGAAATGCATGGTGGTGGATGATTGGGAAGAGGGTTTTGTTCTTGGTTGGCGGTGCCAGTGCCGGTGACGGTGGGGCGATGATCGTGCAATCACTCGCCCTCTCGTCTGCTCAGTTGGCGGTTTTGGGCGCGGGAAACGAAACGAAACAAAATACCCTCACTCACGAATGCATCACCTCCACCCTAAATATATTATGCTTCCCTTAAATTACAAAATTAATCCCTCCATTCCATTTCTAAACTCTTTGATTAGCATGTTTTAAAAAAAATTGTGGATATGTCAATTTCTATTGCTCATATCTTATGACGGATAGAAGTCTATCGTTGATCACCTCAACTTTTTATAGATTTTTGTCAGTGATAATAGTCTATCAATGATATGATAAAGTCTATTAATGATAGAAACGAATTTTTTTTGGTCATATTTGCAAAACATTTTAAAGTTTGCTAAATTTACAATTTGTTTGAACCTGATTGCTATTTATGCAACCAACCTTTTTTTTTATTATTATTTATTTAAAACTTTGTATTTCAAAGGTTGGAGTATTACTAAAAAGTTAGTTGGGTTAGAATTTCTCACATCTACATTAATATAGATTACTAAAAACATGTAATGAATGACTATTGTTTAGTAAAATAAAACGAAATTGTGATAAACAAAATAGCCTCCCTCGTGGAAGTATTTTTTTTTTTTGTTGAGACTTTTTAAATCCATAGATAGAGGAGTTTTTTCAACCCGCAGCTAAGGATTAATGCAATCACACATGGATAGAAAGTTTCTAAGTTGCTCAATTGCATTGTCTAATGGTAAGTCATACTTAAAATGGGGTGCGGAGATGGAGACGAGGAAATCATTCCTATCCTCGCACTCGCTTAGTCAACATCGCCTCAACTACTTTTGAACACAACTCAATTTCACACCTCTACAAAATATTTAACTAAAAAAATATATAACGCCATATATAATTGAAAGTTGATGGACAACTATTTTACAATTTACCAAAAAAAAATATTATTTACTTTGTTATTATGATATGATATTTTCACTTCATATTATGAAATACCACATCGTGAGTATATATATATATATATATATAAATAAATATATAAAAGACTTGAACCATATGTAAAGGGAGGATTCTAAATTTCAACTTTTTGGTGAGCATGTATATTGTCTAACTTGAAGTTTTTTATTTTTTTCATTATGGAACCTTGAAGCTAATAAACTAAAGTTGGAGTTTCATATTTGATTTTGTTGGGCTGATTTCATGATTTTGTTAATTAATCTCACCTACTAAATAACCCTAAAGTAAATAAGCATATATTTACGGGACTAAGTATTATTTTTTTCGCAGCAAAATAATAAATAGTTGTAAAAAATTAAGGCTTCGATCGTAATCGGTTTATGTTTAGTTAATTCAAACGTAATTTGAATTTCATTGGTATTATTTATTTGCACGTAATCATCTGTGAGTTTATCATAATATCATTTTCGCTTTAATCGTGTTCATACTCGCGTGTTGACTCGTTGTCCAAGCGTTACTGATCATGTGCAGACTCGTTGTCCAAGCGTTACTGATCATGTGCAGACTCGTTGTACGAGCGTTATTCGTGTGCAGACTCATGAACCCATTTTTTAACATGAATCTTCACTTCCCTCCGTTTATTCTAACATCTTCTTCGTTTTTTGTCATTTGAGCTTCAATTTCTTCCTTTATCTATTAACTCATGTGTTGGAGTGTATCACGTTGCGGAAGCGATTTTGGATCGATGATACTCTAATTTCATCAATTTAACAAATAGAAAACATGTTCAAACAACGAAAATAAAGAAATTAGAATTACATACCCCTGTAGTTCCAAAATTCTTCAGCTCCGCCGCTCGTTCCTCGTCACGAACTCTTCCAGCCTCTTCTCACGAACGCCCCGAGGACCACCCGATGTAGTCCCGCTATCCTCGGAGTGGTGGGACTCCGTTTAAAAGTGAAAAGAAAAGAAAGAGAAAAATTAAAGGACGAGGAAAAAGAATAGAGGCTTGAGGTTTTCATAAAAAATAGAGAAAATGAAGAACTTTTCTCTTACCACCTTAACGAACCCAAAAATCACTTGCCTTTAATTTAGCCAACAATATATATATATTATTATTATTATTAAAAAAATAATAATAATAAATATTTATTAAACTTTTTATTAAAAAAATATATATATAATTATTATTTAATTCAATATCAAATATTAATTAAATAATATGGCTAAACCCGATTTTCCGGTATTTTTTTGCACATGAATCCTATTCATGTTTTAGACCAAACCCATATTTAAATCATATTTAAATATGTTCATCATCCTTCCATAAACTGAATTTGAACAATTCAAATTCTTTTCCCTTTTATTTTCTCTTATAATATTGCACGATGTTATCCAAGCTAGCTAGGAGAACCTAAAGAACCTACAAATCATGAGCTCAAACGATACGAGATTATCCGGTCAAAACTCTTTTAATCGAACTAATCAACATTCGTTAACCCCCAGAGACTTCACTATAGTCTGAGGGTTGCACTCTCCTCACTATAGATATATTATGTCCTCTGATATAACCGTCATGGGCAAGTCGATCTTTCACAGGTTGTTCGTAATCACAGTTGGGTCATTTAAACCGTTTAACCCCTGCATTACGTATTGTTTCTTAAGTACCACTGACACCTCTAATGAACAATAGATTTGTGGTCCAACCATCAGATCAATTAAGTCTCTCATCACATGAGAGTGTAAGCGCTCATTGTTCAAGCCCCGGAGTCAGCTATTAAGGGAACAACCTATCTACTAACCCTGAAGAGCGGGTTAGGAGTGAACTCCAATCTTGTTGTACTATGTCTCCAGCTACCTATTTGACTTTATCCCCAATATGGTAGGCTTATTGAGTCGGCGCTTATGGGCCACTCTCACCCGTGCAAGTTAAAGGATACTTTCGAATAAGCAGGAGTTCATAGCGAGCTTAGGATTAAGATCGAGTTACCTAGGCCATCAAATGAAAATGTCGGTCTCATTAGTAAACGGTGTTATAAAGAGAGTGCGACATATTTCGCGGTTCGGTCTTATGCAAACTCTTTGCACAGGACACCCTCACTCGCACATCTCCATGTGAAACGATTCGGATCACATCGTTTTGTACAATACAAAGTGAGCCGCATCCAATAGTGTTACCAGGATAAGGTACCCAGCCTTATCAGTATACTATAGACCGTTTTTACTAACTACTTGAGCCTGATCCACAATCATGTCATACATGAGGCTCAAGTACTCATATTCAACCATGGGTGTTGGTCATTGGTATAGATTAACCTAAACACGTTTCACTTTATTCCAGTAAACTCTTTTACTGAATAAAACTAATAACTCTTTATTCTAAATAGAATATTTACAAACATAACAGTTTCCAAACCACGAGTTTTAGGACATAAAACCCAACAATCTCCCACTTGGACTTAAACGTATTTGGTGTATATGTTAGGTGGAGAAAACTAATATATCATATAACAGAAGTTTTCTCCCACTGTCCTCTCCAACAACTCGAAGCTTTAGACTCTTCTAGGTGTCTCTCAAACACTTTAGCCATGAGAGACTTATGAACAAATTAGTATGAAGTGTTGCGAGGGTTTCTATGTGACCATCACATCTCCTCATAACTGTTGGGTTTTATGTCCTAAAACTCGTAGTTTGTAAACTGTTTGAATGTAAATATATATTATATTTCAATAAAGTTGTTATTGAGTTTTAGTGAATTGTGTTTGTATTAACCTATACCAATAACTAACACCCATGGCGATAGTGTGAGTACTTGAACTTCATGTGTGACATGAATGTGAATCAAGTTCAAGTAGACAGCCAAAAATGGTCTATAGTATATGGATAAGGGTGGGTACCTTATCCTGGGGACACTATTGGACGCGACTCACTTTGTATAGTACAAAACGATGTGATTCGAATAGTTTCATGTAGAGACATGTGAGTGAGGGCGTCCTGTGCAATGAGTTTGCACAAGACCGAACCATGAAATAAAATCGCTCTTTCTTTATAACACCGTTTACTGTAAAGACCGGTTTTTCATATGATGACTTAGGTAACTCGATCTCGATCCTGAGCTTACTATGAACTCCTGTTTATTCAACCTTATCCTTTGATTTGTACGGGTGAGAGTGGCCAGATCGCCGACTCAATATGCCTACCATCTTGGGGATAAGATTGAATAAGTGGCTGGGGACATAGTTGTAGCAAGATTGGAATTCACTCCTACCCGCTTTAAGGGTTAGTAGAGAGGTTGTTCCCTTAAGTGCTGACTCCAGGTCTTGAACAGTGGGCACATCCTCTCCTGATCAGGGAGGAATCTGATTTGTTGGTTGGACCACAAATCAATTGTTCATTAGAGGTGTCAATGGTACTTAAGGAACAAGATATAATACAAGGGTTAAACGGTATAAATGACCCGTTGTGATTATGAACGACCGGTGAAGGATCGACTTACTGATGATAGTTATATCAAGAGGACACAATATATCTACAGTGAGGAGAGTGCAGCCCTTGGACTTTAGTGGAGTCTCCGGGGGTTAACGAATGTTGGTTAGTTCGGTTGAAAGAGTTTTGACCGGATAATCTTGTATCGTTGGAGCTCATGATCTGTAGGTCCTTACGGTTCTCCTGGCTAGCTCGGATAAAGCCGTGAAACAATATAAAAGAAAAGAAAAGAATTTGAATCGTTCAAATTCGGGTTTGTGGAAGAAGGATAAACATATTTAAATATGATTTAAATATGAGATTTATCTGAAAACATGAATAGGATTCATGTGCAAAAAGTCGGTTTTCGGAAAACCGGGTTTAATTATATTATTTAATTAATATTTGATATTGAATTAAATAATATTAATTAATATATATATATATTTTTATTAATTAAAAAGTTTAATTAATAAAATAATAATTATTATTTTTAATAATAATAATAATAATATATATATATACATGTGTCTTACATGCAAGATGTAAGACACATGTATGTTTTATATATACACAGGTATATATAAATCAGATCAATCATCAGCTTAATTAAAAAAAAAAAAAAAAAAAAAAAAAAAAAAAAAAAAAAAAAAAAAAAAACTTAGTGGACTTTGGGGTTCACAGTTTCACAATTGAATTGTGAATTAAATGAGGATTTTCTTTCCGTCTTCTTCTGTCTTCTTCCACTGAAAAATAGTTTTTCAGTGGAGCTTCTTCTTCCTTTTCTTTTGTAAAAGGAGTCCCACTACTCCGTTTCTTGGCCCGAGGATAGCGGGATTACCGTGGGTGGTCCACGAAGGTTTCGTGAGAAGGCTCGTTGAGCTCGTGAGGAGCTTCTGGCGGTGAATTTAAAGAATTACGAACGACAAGGGTATGTGTTCTAATTTCTCTTTTTCATCGCTTTTGCATGTTTCCGTTTGTTTAAATTGATGAAATTAGAGTGTCTATGATCCAAATCGCTTCCGCTGCGTTCCATCAACGCTCCATCAATAACACTAACTGTGAGCTCAATTTATAAACCTTTTGCTGCTTCACAAACTGCAACAATATTTAGCTACCACCGAGGAATCAACAATACAACTCTTATATTATATTCCTCGTTTGCACCGGGACAAACTTTAACCAGAATCCAATGATCAAAATCAATTGGACTTTCACTACTGGCAGCTCTCACTGCATAACACATATCGGGTCATGTATCTCAAAAGATACATCTGACCTCCAACATGTAAATGTAATTGGGTGCGTCTCGTATCCTCAACACTTGAGGTGTCTCAGGAAACTATTTCCATAGACCATCAAATATTGACAACAGCTTGTCAATAAAAGATTTTAGAAACAACACTAGCGATTTGTTCTTACGACTCAGATCAATCTGAATCCTTAGAACAAACTAAGCCTACCACCAAATCAACTATTTGGGAGTGGGTCGCTAGTTTAAGTTTATTGTCAGAAGTGAATCCTACATCATTCTCAATGATTAGGACATCAATTACAGAAACAGTTTATGAAAGCTACAACATTGACTAAACCATTGTCAAATAAGGTTTATCAAACTATTGTTCAAACTATTATTCAAAACCATAAGATTTGATCAGCATATCAAACCTTACAATTCAGGATAAAGATGCTTATTCCAATTCATAAATGAATCGAATAGCCTCGCAAACCATTTTCTCTTTGTCCTCGAATTATGAATCTATTTTGATTGAGACTAATAGATACTCAAATCAAGATAGATAGTCTTGATATCCATTTGCCTTATTCTATCCAACTAGAACATGTGAATAGATAAGAGTCATCTATTAACTTACGTCTAGTAACAAGAGAAGGAGAGTATACACAATAAACCATTTTCTCTTCGGGACAGTCTCTTTACCAGAAAGTCAAGCCCAAAAGGTTTTCACCTTCAGAGGCTTGGTCTCATAACCATTCATAGATTCATGGCTTTGAATCAGATGGTCTTGTCTACATGATCCATTATCTAGTTAAAGAGTATTGGATCCTCAATGTAATCATCAAACATGGCAACTTCGAGTTTAAGACAAGCCAATACAGCGGACCGAGTTGTCTCACAACCCTTCCACTGCATTGAGGGTTTCTCAACGGTTGAGAAGCTCCAGTTTGATCAACAACCATTGTTGAATAAAAACAACTTTCTTATTACACTGTAAGTCGTAACCTTTTAGTTGTTTTCGAGTTTAATAGAACACCACAGTATACATCTTTTGCGAAAAGAACGGTTCTTTAAAGATAATATATATTGATGTTCAGTTCAAACTAGAAATATAGACAATAATTACATCAGATGATATTATTTCTATACAACAACTACTACAAGCTCCCACTGGATTAGCTGTGACGATGTCTTCGCAAGTCATCTCACGGTCAGCTGCTATCAGGAACTAGTTTCCTGAAATGAAGAAAAAACACGATTAGTGAAATATGACACTCATATACCAATAAACTATTACGACAATCAATAAATCTCATTTACCTTGTTGTTCCTTCTCAGCTTTCTTCTGCGCAAGGTATTTGGGGCAGTTATGCTTTCAGTGCCCATCTTCGTTACAATGGAAACACTTTCCCTTGTCAGAAGAAATTCCCTTGCGTACAGTAGGGGCTTTGCCTTTTCTCTTGTTACTCTTCTTCTTTTGAATAATCTTATTACTCAAAGAAGTCAATTCAAGCTTACTCCTTGACCCCGACCCCTCATGGAATTTCTTTGAAGAGACAACATTTGCCTCATTCTCCTTTCCTTTAGAGGTGTGTAGAGACTGGTAAATATGAAACTCGTTCAGGAGAGAAGTCAAGTTGTATTCAATCTTATTCATCACCATATTGGTTATGGAATGAAGGAAACTTTTCGGAAGAGATTCCAAGATGAAACTGACTTGACTTTTCTCGTCGATGGAAGCTTCATTTACTTCCACCGTATTAAAGTGGACCATCATGTTAAAGACATGTTCCCTAACAGAGGTACCCTCCACCATACGGTAGTTATAAACGAATTTGAGGGCCTCATGTCGAAGAGATGAGGACGGCTGTCCAAACATCCCTTGTAATGAAAGCATGATTTCCTTAGTGGAAACCATCCCTTCGTGCTTCTTGCACAAGACATCAGATATGCTTGCCAAGATATAGACTCGGGCTTTATCATTAGCCCTAATCCATCCATCGTATGCCTCTCGAACACTGCGAGAAGTACTCGAGCCAGGAGCTGGAGGAAATTCCTCCGTTAAGACAAACCTGAGATTGTCGAGAATCAGAATCGTATTTAGATTCGACTTCCAGGTCCCGTAATTTTCACCGGTTAATTTGTCGTGAGCTAACAACTGTATAAAGGAGCTCGACATGCTGAAAAGAATGTAAACCTATTAGTGAAACGATTTTAACCTATTTAAACCAATTAAAAAAGGTTTAGCAGCAAATAAAGTACCCAAACTCTTTATTCACTTACAATGATACTTTAGTAAGTCAGAATGACCTCTACCTTGGGGCAGTCGAACATTCCTTTACTAAATCAAGACAATCTTGACTAAATGTTAATGCCAGAATAACTCATATTCCTATAGCATTTTTTTTTTTTTTTTTTTGACAACATGTTGGGGTGGGGAATTGAACCTAGGACCTCATGGTCACTAGGCGATACATTATGCCGTTGAGCTATGCTCTTATTGGCATTCCTATAGCATCTTAGTTATCGTCTTTGGTATGGATTTACTAACTCCTTAGCAAATCCCGTAAGTGTGCCCCTCTATTTTTAGAATTCACAGGACGGCCCCAACAGTACAACTGTAGAGAATGTCAGAGTTGGGAATGACCCTGTGTTTCTTTATCCATAAATGGTGACTGAGATGTTCCAACTCCCATGAACGACCCTCCGTTTGGATGGTGCCCTTAGGGCAGTGTGCAGGCGGAACATGAGAATCTCACGGTTCAATCCAATAAAGGAGACCGCAGGATGTACTGACGTACTTCCTTCTCCCACTTACTATAGACACTTACTTCATTCACCTTGCTATTGAAAGTTGCAAACACCGCCCTTTTGGGGAATGCCCTATTGACATTACACAGGCAAGCAAAATTCTCACGTTGTGAACTATAGGGAGTGCGTAGCAGGAGAGGGATATATCGTATATTCTTTCTCAACACATCTACTAAGCATCATAGACGGTGTTTAGGGTAAATACTCGGGTTTTATCCAGCTAAGTAAATAAAACCTTAAGTCGAGACAAACAATTTTACCTAAGATGTCTAGGTTATAAACAGTTTACTAACCTCACACCTCTCATGTATGCTCATAAAGTCGGTTAACTTTACTCAAGTACCGGATAGTCCTCAGGTAGGAGGTGTTTCGTCAATTAAAATCCTTCAACCTTAGACAATATTTTACCGGATGAGTTTCTTATAACCTTAGCATTTACGAGATTTCGACCTATTCATATAATGAACCAGATCGAATCATTTAACCCTAAATGAACATGCTATTATCTTTGTTATAGATTTTAAAAGTTTAAGTCATTTTTACAACACTTGCAAAAACTATACTTACTACAACAATTATCTACATGCTTCTCAAACATGCATCGCTAAGGCATGACAAGTTGAATATTTAACTTCATAATCAATATAACACTTATATCAATTATGCTCTTAAACATACAACTCCTAATTCATAATCAATATAACATTTATGTCGATTCTCTGAATTAAGCATGCATCCTATACATTATAACACTTATAACATACAATATGCATCTAATGTTTGATGTTTAATTTCATAATTAATATAACACTTATATCAATTATTCTATTAAGCAAACAACAACTAATTCATGAATTAATATAACTTTTATATTAATACTCATGAATAAAACATGCATCCTATACATTATAACACTTATAACATACAATATGCATAAAACCAGGGAAACCTATGTTGTATGTTTAGTTTCATAATTAATATAACACTTATATCAATTATTCTATTAAACTAACAACATCTAATTCATGAATTAATATAACTCTTATATTAATACTCATGAATTCTCAAATATGCATACTATATATTATAACACTTATAACATATTTTTAATGCATGTAGCATGCTTCCTACGGTGAGATTTTAAATCTATATGGCATACTATATACACATACAAGCATACATTTGCAATGCATAATTAATTAAACACACTAAAGTGAACCGGTTTTGACATTAAACAAGCAATAACTATTTTATTACAAGCTTGAACAACAAGCTAAAACTTGGGCGGAGTACGAACTCTTCGTACCGCCTTGGACAAACTTGCTTCCCCGAATACTTCGGTCAATTTCTCTTCGAGCTTCTCTTTGTATCGCCTAGAACAAGTTTGAACTTGCACCGAACATTTCGGTGAGCTCAAAACTCAAGCTTCTTTCACAAATAAACCTATATGGACTCTAATGACTCTAAAGAATACAGACTCTTAAGCACACATTAAAGCCCATCCATTCTCGGGCAATTACAAATAATGAAATTAAAAAACAAATAATGTCAAAACCGATATTCACTTTAGACATCAATTCAGAAACAATTTCTAAATTAAAATACCCACCTAACTTAAATTGATGCAAAATGAGTTGATCAAAATACGTTCTGATACCAATTGTTGGAGCGTATCACGTTGCAGAAGCGATTTTGGATCGATGATACTATAATTTCATCAATTTAACAAATAGAAAACATGCTCAAACAACGGAATTAAATAAATTAGAATTACATACCCTTGTAGTTCTAAATTTCTTCAGCTCCGTCGCTCGTTCCTCGTCATGAACTCTTTCGGCCTCTTCTCACGAACGCCCCGAGGACCACCCGAGGTAGTCCCGCTATCCTCGACGCCGTGCAACGGAGTGGTGGGACTCCGTTTAAAAGTGAAAAGAAAAGAATGAGAAAAACTGAAGGAAGAGGAAAAAACCAGAGGCTTAAGGTTTTCATAAAAACGAGAGAAAATGAAAACTTTTCTCTTGTCAACTTAACGAACCCAAAAATCACTTGCCTTTAATTTAGCCAACAAAAAAAAAATATATATATATATATGTAATAATTATTATTATTAAAAAAAATAATAATAAAATTATTTATTAAACTTTTTAATAAAAAAAAATAAATAATTATTAATTAAAAATTTTAATTAATAATTATTATTTAATTCAATATCAAATATTAATTAAATAATATGGGTAAACCTGGATTTTCGAAAACAGATTTTTTTTTTCAGGATTCATGTTTTAGACCAAACCCATATTTATATTTAAATATTTCCATCATCCTTCCATAAACCGAATTTGAACAATTCAAATTCTTTTCCCTTTTCTTTTCTCTTATAATGTTGCACGAGGTTATCCAAGTTAGCCATGAGAACCTAAAGAACCTACAGATCATGAGCTCCAACGATACGAGATTATCTGGTCAAAACTCTTTTAACCGAACTAATCAACAATCGTTAACCCCAGGAGACTCTACTATAGTCTGAGGGTTACACTCTCCTCACTATAGATATATTATGTTCTCTGATATAACCGTCATGGACAAGTCGACCCTTCACAGGTTGTTCGTAATCACAGTTGGGTCATTTAAACCGTTTAACCCTGCATTACATTTTGTTCCTTAAGTACCATTGACATCTCTAATGAACAATAGATCAGTGGTCCAACCATCAGATCAATTAACTCTGTCATCACATGAGAGTGTGAGCGCTCATTGTTCAAGCCTCGGAGTCAGCTATTAAGGGAACAACCTATCTACTAACCCTGAAGAGCGGGTTAGGAGTGAACTCCAATCTTGCTGTACTATGTCCCCGACTACCTATTCAGCTTTATCCCCAAGATGGTAGGCTTATTGAGTCGGCGCTTATGGGCCACTCTCACCCGTGCAAGTCAAAGGATACTTTCGAATAAACATGAGTTCATAGCGAGCTCAGGATTAAGATCGAGTTACCTAGGTCATCAAATGAAAATGTCGGTCTCGTCAGTAAACGGTGTTATAAAGAGAGAGCGACATATTTCGCGGTTCGGTCTTATGCAAACTCTTTGCACAGGACACCCTCACTCGCGCATCTCCATGTGAAACGATTCGGATCACATCGTTTTGTACAATACAAAGTGAGCCGCATCCAATAGTGTTACCAGGATAAGGTACCCAGCCTTATCCGTATACTATAGACCGTTTTGACGGACTACTTGATCCTGATCCACAATCATGTCATACATGAGGCTCAAGTACTCATATTCAGCCATGAGTGTTGGTCATTGGTATAGGTTAACCTAAACCCGTTTCACTTTATTCCAGTAAACTCTTTTACTGAATAAAACTAATAACTCTTTATTCTAAATAGAATATTTACAAACATAACAGTTTACAAACCACGGGTTTTAGAACATAAAACCCAACACCATGTTTATTTTTCACGTAAGAAAAACAACCTCCAATTTTTAAGGGTTCAACATTAAAGTAATGAGTTTCTATTTTGTCCACAATTTGTCCATATTTTATCTGATACCAACAATCTGTTCATATTTTTTTATCAAAATGTTTTTTTTTTCTTCACAAGTTTTTAATAAAAAAAAATTGTGGAGAAAAAAAAATGATATTAGCAAGGAGGTGTGAAATGGTTTTTTGAAAGAAAAAGAAAACTCAATTTTTTAAAGAGAAAAGAACTCTAACGTATGGGCGGCGGGCCGGAGTGAGGTGGGCGTCGACGACCAGATTGGTTGGAGTAAGGTGGACGAGGACGAGATTGGCCGGAAGGAGGAGAATAAGAGATGAGATGACCATGACATTTAAAGAGAGAGAAAAGGATAAACATGTAAAAAAAATATATATATACGGGTGGGACCCATGTAATAATCCATGTAATCTAAAACGCTCAAGGTGGTAGAGAAATGGAGTGATGGGATTACCAAGGTGGTAGAGAAATGAGGTGTAACCCACATTTTGATTACGTTTACCAAACGTCATCATCAAAGTTAGTAGATGTGAATCCTAGAGTCAATTAAATTAATTATGTTGGGAGGGAATAAACGTGACCTAATGTAGTGAATTTATTGACTTATAGTCAACACCCGTTTGTTGAAAAACGAAAACCCATAGTCAACACCCGTTTGTTGAAATATCTTTAAAAGTCG
Organism: Herpetospermum pedunculosum; assembly: GCA_028017165.1. Lineage (NCBI taxonomy): Eukaryota > Viridiplantae > Streptophyta > Magnoliopsida > Cucurbitales > Cucurbitaceae > Herpetospermum > Herpetospermum pedunculosum. The sequence goes on along the minus strand of CM051524.1, from coordinate 79,469,465 downwards.
GGGTATACAAAAAATAAACAACCCGAACCAATCGAACCCGAATTTTCGGGTTGGGTTGTATTTTTTGTTTTTTGGATTGGGTTGGGTTGATTTTTGACAACCCGGTTTTTTGGGTCGGTTTGCGAGTTGAGCCAATGTTGACTTCGGTTTAGTGAACCGAACCAAATTACCATTAATATATATCATTTTTATTCAATTAGACCGTCTCACTCTTTCTCTCTCATAACTTTCACCCTCTCATTTCCTAGCGGTCTCTCTCTTGCAGGGTTATTATGAAGAATAACTTCCTTGTCAAACAATTTATCAACACTAACCTTGTTTTTTTGCCACTATCAATTTTAGCATTTCTCGTGCAATCTTGGCCAGGATCGGACACCGAGATTTTTTTTTTTTCAATTTTTTTTTTTGTTGTTTGTGTCGATTTAAAGATTTTCTTTAAAAAAAAGGATTGCAATAACCTCCGAGGATTGGCCAGGACTGCAATTTTTTTTTTAAACTTCAAATTTGGGTATCTTTATAAAGAAATATTTCTTAAAACAATGTCGAAAATATTTTGGTATCTTTCAAAGTCTTCAAAAACAACAATGAATTTTTTTAAGGATGATAAGTAGATATGAATTCACCAAGATTTGCACTGAGATTTCCATTTAAAAAAACCAAAAATTGATTAAAAAAAAATCTCAGATCTTGTGTCTGGCCAAGATGGATTATAAGTCAGATTTATTTTTTATGGTCCTTCGAAAGATGGTTGTTTTTTAATAATATTACATTTTTTAAAACTTATTATAAAAATATTGTAAGTTTGAAACTATTTATAAAATATTATACTTTTAAATGGACCGTCTTTTGAAAAGACGACCTTGCTCCACATGACTATGGATGGAGACCTCCATCGATATGTACTTCTTTTATTAAAAAATTGATATCTTTTAAATTAGATATTCAAAATTTTCAAAAAAGGTATGGTTGGAAAGCTAACAGCTAGAGCTTCAATTTGATAGGTAGTTTCACTATTTTTGGAGTTGTGTATCAAAAGATAGAGACCATCAAAGTTGGACTATAATTCTGCAAATTTTAGAACTGAAGATTATTTTGAGGAGTGCATTAGAAATTTGATATATTTTTACCGAGATATTCAAAATCTTCGAAAAGGGTATTGTTGAAAAGTTAACATAGAGAGCTTCAATTTGATACCTAGTTTCACTATTTTTGGAGTTGTGTATCAAAAGTTATATATCGTCAAAGTTATGAAAAGTTCACTAAACCCAGAACTGAAGATACGACTGAAAACTTCAAAACTGTATCTAAATTTCGACGATCTGTATCTTTTAATACACAACTAGTGAAACGAGATATCAAATTGAATCTCTGTGTTAGCTTTTTAACCGTATTTTTTTCGAAATGTTTTAATATCTGAGTAAAAAGATGTCAATTTTTTAATGCACTCCTCAAAACAATCTTCAGTTCTAAAATTTGAAGAACTATAGTCCAACTTCGATGGTCTCTATCTTTTGATACACAACTCCAAAAATAGTGAAACCACCTATCAAATTGAAGCTCTCGCTCTTAGCTTTCCAACCATACCTTTTTTGAAAATTTTGAATATCTAATTTAAAAGATATCAATTTTTTAATAAAAGAAGTACATATCGATGGAGGTTTCCATCCATGTGGAGCGAGGTCATCTTTTGAAAAGACGACCTCCATCCATGTGGAGCGGGTCGTCTTTTCGTGTGGAGATCGTCGTCTTTGACCTCCAATTAAAAGTACAATATTTTTATAAATAATTTCAAACTTACCATATTTTTATAATAAGTTTTAAAAAATGCAATATTACTAAAAAAACAACCTCGAAAGATACCCAAATATTTGACATTATTTTAAGAAATATTTCTCAATAAATTTGTCGACTTAAAGTTAAAAAAAAAAAAAAAAAATTGCAATCCTGGTCAATTCTCGGATGATTATTGCAAGGTCAATTATTATTATTTTTTCTTTAAAAAAACAAAAGCTTCCAATCGATTTTTTTTTTTGAAAATATTGAATTTCGGTGCCCGAACCTGGCCAGGATGCACCGAGACACGTTAAAAGTGATAGTGACGAAAAAAACAATGATAGTTTTTGTTTGTTTTTTTTTTTTTGCCATAGATGTTATTCTTGATAATAACCCCTCTTGCAGACCTCCTCCCCTCAGTCTCTGCCTCCTTCACCTACTTTTGTTCGCTCGGAGTTCGCCTTTCAACCACACCTCACAATTCAGTAATGAAGCAAGAAAAAAATGAAAAGGGGTTTCATTTAATCATCAAATGGAGAAGTTTTACAAAGAACAATTAATGATGATCCTGAAGTTAGCATCTAATCCGAAACTAAAAGAAAACTCTTGTAACTTAGAGTAGCTATAATAACAACAATAAACAACAAAGCTACTTTTTTATTTGAAGGATGTGATTGAAAATGGACGGATGTGATTGAATCTCAAAAGAAATTAGCAAGACTTTGGAGGAACCCTTTTGGAACCAAACACTTTTGTTGTGAATACAATTTCTTCTTGAATTATTGTTTGAAAGATTCTCTGTTTCTTGTTTGAGTTGTAAAATTCTGACTTTGATGTGAATGAGCATTGAATTTTAAATAAAAAAGTGGCGAACCCGGGTTGGGTTGGGTTGGGTTGAAAAACGATCCAACCCAACCCAGGAACATCACTGTTTAAAAGTCTGAAAAAGGCATTGAATTCGCAGTCCCCAGGGTTTGAGAGTGAGGCGGGAAATATCTGTCCTCAATCTCCTTCTTCAATGTCACAGAATTCCAAATCCTCCCCAGTACAGGCACGTCAAATTCGACCTCACTTCTTCCTTTTAACTTGCTCATTCCACATTCAACTTTGGTTTGACCTATATTTTCTGTTTTTCAATCTCAGTATCAGGCTATGGCGTTCGAATCGCAGTCACACAAGAAGAATTACGCCCCCGAGGTAAGCACTGCAGCTGCTGTTCATGTTCTCGATGGCGATGATGTCTATGCCATCGCGATGATTCCCAAACACCAGCTTCAAATCAATAACAAAACTAAACCCCCCTTCCACTTCCGCCTTCCGGATTCCCCCAGGCTTGCCGTTAAAGTAAGTCCTTTTTTTTTAATTTGTATTTACCCATTACCTAATTCCTGCTACTTTTTCGAGGAACCCAGGATGAAAATGCATTCGTGTTGGAAACTTAACTTAACCTAAACTATATATCACTTATTTGTTTGGAGCAATAACTATTTAGAACTAAGCAATTGAGTGAAGTGCGCCTTTTGAATTTCATTACTCTAACTTCCAATAGCTTAAGATGGATTAAACTTGTGTTATTTTTGGTTTGCCCTTCTTACTTGCATGCTCCTTCGTCTCTGATTCCTGTATATTTTCTCACAGAAGCCGTGTTTTTTAGTATCGAAATTGGGTCTTCTTTTTATTAGCCAATACTTCAATGCAAAGAGCATATGTTATTGATAACATCCAGTTTATCCACAATGCTACAAATATCGAAATGCATATCAAGTTATAATTATTTTTTGTTATCAAGGCAAACATGAAAGTATGAACAATAGCCTCTTATTGGTCATTACGTCTAAACATGATTCAACGCTCAGGATTTCTTTAGGACTAGAGAAGTTGCTGAGTTTCTTAGCGGGGCCATGGCAGGGGCTATGACAAAAGCTTTGCTTGCTCCTCTTGAGACAATCAGGTTAGCTTCTCTTGTAATTACTTTCATCTATAGTTCCCTTAGTTTTTTGTACGTCATCTCATTGCTATCTGCAAGATCATAATACCGACGATGTTGCCAAATGTTCTAAGTGATATGAATTACCAATCGAGGGTGAAAAGCAAGGATGATGGTCTGAATGGGATAGGGTAGCAGATTTGTTAGGGATCAGGCCATGTCAACGTGTTTAGCATTACTAGGGAAATGCATAATATTGAGTATTGAGACTATCATGGATAAAATGTTATTTTAGGCTGTATTATGTAATGGGATGTGAAAATTATTTTGAGGGTTTCGTACTCTAAATTCTAGCTTCTATAAACCTTCAATGTTATCTTTCTCTTCATGTTCTAGGCTTATTAATTGGTTCATTTTGATAGTATCTCATGATTACCTCACGTAAAAATATTCAGGACGAGAATGGTTGTTGGTGTGGGCTCAAAACACATAGCCGGTAGCTTTATTGAGGTCTTTGAGCAACAAGGTTGGCAAGGTCTATGGGCTGGAAATGCAATCAATATGGTTCGGATAGTTCCTACGCAAGCAATTGAACTGGGAACATTTGAGTGTGTCAAACGAACAATGACATCAGCGCAGGAGAAATGGAGTAAAACTGAACAGCCAAGTATACATATTGGCCCTGTCAATTTACATTTTTCGCTCTCCTGGATTTCACCTGTTGCTGTAGCCGGTGCCGCTGCTGGTATAGTTAGCACTCTTGCATGCCATCCTCTTGAAGTTTTGAAGGTATGAATATCACATGTCTTCTTTTATTGGCGTATAAGTTTAGATGTTGCAGTAATATTTATTTTATATACAGAGAACTTTATCATATGCTACTTTCACGTGATCGACCAAGATATTGTGACTGCTACTTGTACCAGTTCATTAAGATCTTGCCCAATTGTTTCTTCTATACGATTATATGGCCCAATCTTGTTGATATGAAAGTTTTTTCCTGAATATCCACTGAAATTTCTTCGGCTTTCGTTTACTTTCTAAATGCAGGATCGACTGACAGTCAGTCCAGAGGTTTATCCTAATTTAAGCGTTGCAGTTAGCAAGATTTACAGAGACGGTGGCCTTGGTGCATTTTATGCGGGTTTATCACCTACACTGGTTGGCATGCTTCCATACAGTACAAGTTATTATTTCATGTACGAGACAATGAAGAAAACATACTGCCTAAAAAAGAAGAAGAAGTCGCTAAACCGTATAGAGATGCTTCTGGTTGGAGCTCTTTCAGGTGAGTAGTAATTCATGAAATTTGTTGCTTCGATTTCAGTTGTTATAGAGCTATTAACTAAGTCAACAGAAATGGGGTTTGGATGTGATGTGGGTAGGTTTCACGGCGAGCACGATCAGCTTTCCATTGGAGGTGGCAAGAAAACGACTGATGGTGGGAGCTCTACAGGGGAAATGCCCACCGAACATGGCAGCAGCAATTTCTGAAGTGATTCGTGAGGAAGGGCTGAAGGGACTCTACAGAGGATGGGGTGCTAGCTGTTTGAAGGTCATGCCTTCTTCTGGCATCACCTGGATGTTTTATGAGGCCTGGAAGGATGTGCTTTTGGCCAACAAGAACCACCTATTATGACGTCTCTATCTCCAACACAGTTTTATTTCCTTTCTAAATCTTAAATTAAATGGATACGATGTCGCTTCACTTAAAGTTTGACCCACCATGGTCCATGTCATCTCATGGGTCGATTTTTTCAAGAGATGTGCTTATAAAAGGGCTAGTCCAAGCGAGTGTAATTCAACCTATCAGCTCTGTGAGCTTCAATTTTGGTATTTACTTTTTGTCTGCCCAACGCTGTATTGAATGAATACTTTATTTTTTATTTGAAAGTTAGCTTAACGTGAATGATAGGAAACACAGTTCATCTTCTTAAGTATGTGCATGTGAATTCTCAACTCTTAGAGCATCCTTTCATACATTACAATATTGATAATAACCACCACTGGAAGGAATTGTTGTACCCTAAACTATTTTAATTTCTGAACCAATTCTTTCGGCACTAAAAATATATTTTTTAGTAAACTAACAAAACACCAAAAAGGTGCCCTAGGAAAACTAATTATATCAGGACTGAACGTGATCCCCACCCCACCCCCTTTCCTTCCTGTGTATGAAAGAATCATTGTGATGGGAAGAAAAAACAGTCTGCCTGTTGACCAAAAAATTCTAATGTGAGAAAAATAAAAAACTCTTCAAACTTTCTTCACTCGTGGATTCTTGATTTATAGGGAAATTTTCCAGCATCAACGGTTGCTCTACTCTTTGACTCCTTATATTTTTCTCCCTTTTGATCATTTGCCAACTTCTGCTTCCGCAATGTATCATCCGCATAACGACGCCACAGTGCCTCCCTTTCCTTCCTTGGGACTTTACTATATCTGGGATCGGGCTTCAAAATTCGTTTAGACATTGTCCATGAATTAAGAACTGTCTTTCCATCTTCTGATACCTGAGCAACTACCTCGGCTGTAAAGGCTTCAGATAACAGAGTTCTGAATTCATTAGCACAACGCTGCAGAAAAATTCAAACCGAAAAGAAATTGAGTGAGATATAATGGGTTGTTAAACTACTAATTTAGAATGAATGCCGAGTGTTGTAGAGCAGTGAAAAGACACTAGTGAGTCACCAGCCCACTTAAGGGAACAACTAAGTCTCGCTTCTTAGATCGCATCAATGGAAGAAAATTTGGGACAGAACATATGTATCTTGAAAAAAAACATTTGAATCCTTGTAGAGAAAGAACATATGGATAGAGATGCAAGAAAACCCAAACTTAGATTGCCTTCATTTGTATATTTTTTTTTGAACAAGAAAAGATTACCTCCATTTGTAAGAAGCCCTGAAAAAGATCAGCGAGTTGTAGAATTACCTCTTGCAGCATCTTTACATGTTCTCTGAATAGCTTTTCTGTGTCAGATGAATCTAAATCAGGATTGGATGCACGCCCTTGTGGATCCTTCTCCAATTTAACTTTTGACTCAGTCCAAGAGGTCTATGCAAAAAAAAGTGACAGTTGACACTGTAGGATCAACCAAACGAGAACGTATTTGACTACTGTTCATTAGTAGGGAAGGAGTGATCATATGTTTAATAAAAATATAAATGATCCAATGATTTATGGTCTACTTAATGGCAGACATATTTCAGTTAAAATTTTAAAATTTGAATGCTATTGTATGCTTTTAAATTCACCAGCAAAAGACATCTCAATGATCCAATGATGTATGTTATACTGCAAAAGACATCTTCATTTTACCAAAACTAGCCGCAGAATCATGGTTCAAAAGATATACCTGAGGGTCTTTGATCGATTCAACAAGCAATGCTTGAAAAGATGCAACTGCCTCTTTCTTCCTTACTTTTAGACGCACCCTTTCCATTTCTTGCTCATCTCTTTCCTTCCGTTTCCGCCACTCTCTCTCCCTTTCCTTCAGTTTCTCCTGAAATAAGCTTTAGAAATTTAGTACAAGTATTCAGCATGGCTTCCATCTATTGTTGAACACTTGGGCAGAATTCTAATCTTGTGTAACACGGTAGCACAATAATTATCAGTGGAAGTTCCGTTTATTGAACCAAAGAGGCACAATTTTGATCTTGGTGGTTATTGTATGTGTATTTTCTTTTATAATTATTTTTAGATAAGAAAAAAAACCTACCGAATTTTTTTTATTAATGAGCAAAACGGAGTTAATAGTGGATAAGCCAAAACAAACAAGCATAAATCCGCCTCCTATTTAGAGGCTAAAAAAGCACCTCCAATCCAAAATAACAAGGAAATTTGAGCAATTATAAAAGAGTTTGTGGAGCAATTATAAGTGGTTCTTGTTCTTGTTGAATCACCTCAAGAGCAGTGTTTTAAAAGGATCGAGGAGCACAATAAAGCGCAAGCCTTATTTTGCGAGGTGCACTTTGTATAGAAAAAAAATATAAAAAATATAAAGAAGAGAAAACATGGTTGAAGTGGAAATATGAAAAAAAAACCTTTAGGATTAGTAAATTTTATTCATTTTTTAATTAATAATGAAGAAAAAAAATCCTAAAATATCATTTTTTTAATTTATAAAGAAGAAAAAAATCCTATGCTGGAATGCCTTGAATCCGTTATACCCGCTACAGCTGGTTCAATACATAAATGATGAGATTCATGATATTCATGCGGTCATATGATTTGAGTTTTACTGGTTAGTTAATTTTTTTAATAGTTGAAAAAGCTCTAAGGCGCAAGCACATAAATGATGAGATTCATGGGAAGGCGCGCCTGGGCCTTTTAAAACACTGCTCAAGAGAGCTATTTTCGCCATCCTTATCTTCAACATCAATAGTTTGGAATACAATCTTGTCAAATCACTTGTCCAGGCTCCAATCTAGTAAAAATGATCTAAAGATGATGCGAGAGAGAAATAGCTTTAGAGAGGAAAAAGAAAGCAGATGGCTATGAAGGAGTGAAAAAAAGGGAAGAAAATTGAGGAAATAAAAAAGGTTGAAGACCCGAACTTATAAAGAAGAAAACAAATGTTACTTGAGAAAGAAAGGAAAGTGGCTAACATTAGTCCAAATGTAGATCAACAGCTAGGTCAAAATCGTTGGGCTAAAGTCGAAGGTCAAAGTCAAAGAAGGAAGATGAGAGAAAACTCCAGGCTAAAACACAAACCCCTTCAGTCGAAGGTCAAAGTCAAAGAAGGAAGATGAGAGAAAACTCCAGGCTAAAACACAAACCCCTTCACACGCAAGACTCATGTGGCTATGAACACATAGTCATGGCGATAAAAAGGTGAGATGGCGAACACCTTAGTGAAGTTACTTGCTTTGAATGGTACTCAGCAACCAAAAGGAGCCTCACCTGTCACCTCACCTTGCCTATCAGCTCTCAAGATAAGTGAGTGCCCTAGTGCACCTTGAAAACACTGCCCCAAATAACGAACCCAGATAAACTATACATCTTTAACTATGATAAAAGCAGCTTCCTGGAACAGGAAATTTGGAATTTCAGGCTGCATACCTGCTCCTCCTTTCTAGCTCTTGATTCACGCTGTTTTTCCTCCTCAACAGCCTTAAGTTCAGATATGTACTCGTTGAATAAGATCTCACGCTCCTCATGCTTAACAGTTCTGTATCTTGGATCATCCCGTAGACTATCTTTTACCTATAATAGAATCACAGAGAGAGGGAGGGTAAGAAATGGTTACAGCCTTACAGGTGTATGTTCAGAATAATGTAGCGTAGTAATCCAAGTGTAGTATTTCACATTTATTACTGTGTAGTATTTACTGCAAACGAAGATCTAACTTTTACAAGATCATAATTCATAACTTGGCTTAATCTGACAGATTGGATCAGAAAAAGAATTACACATCTTTCATCAAATTTACGAGTCCTGAAACTGGTGCAGCATGGTTGAAAATTAATAAATTCTCTGAATGCATAAAAAAATGAGCATGTATAGAAATAATCAGAAAACAGTGATCTTGTATAGAAATAATCAGAAAACATGAGCAAGAAAATAAAACTTACAGGGTCCTTCAAAAAAATGCTCTTGTAAGTTGTAACACATTATATAGAGTAAAATGATCTTTACGACTTCAACCCCATAAAAGATATCATATGAAATGCTAGTATCAAATCTATGCAAATTTTACTAATGCTGAATCTTCCCCAAAGACTGGTGGAAGAGCTGATGAGAGCCACCCACCATGCAGTAATTTACTATTTTCAATATTACGGGAAGTCTTATTATCTACCTCCTTAACAAACAATATTTTTTTTCTTTGTTCCCTTAACTAACATTATTTAGCCACCTGAGTTTAACAAAATTTCCTCTTATAAAGAGAAGAAGAAAAAAAACCAGTAGGCTGATAGACATTCGGATACTCTTCAGAAAATGAACTGCCAATTAGTGAGAGCATGGTGCACCCACCCTCAACCAACGGGAATTGAAATTGATATCTCCTTTGTCCTGCAACATGGACTTGAAACTAGTGGTGGAAGCAGCCCATAAAGCTTGAGCCTTTTCAACGGCAGCCTTCTTCAGACAAAGGACCCTACAAGTTATATTGAGGTCATCCATCTAAAACCCAACATAATACATTTAAGTTAAAGGACAGATCAAACATAAATCTGAGATTCTGGTTACTAGCCTACTACCTTGTTGACTCAAGTTGCTTTTTCAGGGGTTATCAATAGTAAGCACTTTCTGTGTACAAAACAGTTCATATTACATTTGGATAAGTATCCACCTAGAGTAAAGCCATATCAAAGAGGGCAGACATATCAAAGGAATGGCGCAAAGCAAATTTTAAATTCCAAAAGACATGATCATAAGGCATACCAAAAAGAAGAAGAGTAACTGGCAATGTCGGGGATAAAAATAAAGGCTTCTATTACAATATGTAAAGAGCCAAAGTTTCAATTTGCAGAAAATAAATAATAAGTATGATCCAGCACTTGTTGGCCCTCACAGTCAAACCTGAGTTAATTAAATAAGAAGCATCTTATGTATAGATCTTTTACAAAAGACTAACTGCAATGAAGTTAATTTCAAGACAAGCCAAACCTATTATATATCTGAAAGCCTGACTTTAAAATTTAAAATATGAATGATTAACTACTGTTCTTGTTTTTTAGAGGAAAAGATAAATAAAAATCACACAAAAAATTCAAAGAAAGATGAGAAAGATATCTAGTCTTCCACCACCATTAAATATCTCAGATCTCATAACCTTGTAAGTTGTAACTTAAGTTAAGAGGCCGTTTATTTTAAGTTTGCATGGGAAAAAGATGTTTGACAATGAGATGGATAGGATTAAGATGTCTGCATGCGGTTTAGAATGCACTTTCTCTATAGAAATTTCGATAACTATCTATTAATCAGTTATTTTAAATACACCTTAGTCTACTTTGGCTTCATAATAACACCTGACAAAGCCATATTTTACAAGACAGGAAAATTATCGAACATATTAATTAACTGAACCAGCTAGAGGAGTGAACTATGTGATTAAAAAATCAACAAGAAAGCATGAAACAGAGTTATAAATGTACTGGACAAGAAAAACGTTCTAGCTACTCATTAAATGGCACCTTTCGTTCAATAAATTCTCCCGATCCTTACGCTCCAAAGCTTCAAATCGCGGGTCAGTGCCCCATTTCTTTTTGAATGTTTGATAACTAGTTGTGTGATCAATATCCTAAAATAGAAAGATGACAAGTACAAAGTAGTTAGACTTAGAACTTAGAGCTAAGGACATGCTTGAATCTATTTAGATGGATTTTAAAATCTAAAAGAGAAACAAATTACGTTGAGGAAAAAAAAATATTAACAAGATTTAAGAGGTTTTGAACTCATGAAAGTTCGGTATTCTTTTTTTTTTTTGATAGGAAACAGAAACAATTTCATTGATAAGTGAAAGAGTGTTACAAAAACAACCTATCCTGTTAATTACAAAAGACACCTCCATTGATTATAGAGGACAGTAAGATCATAATTACAAAAATGAGTATTTAACTTGCTCCAGGATATCGCTAATAATGTCGTTGATTCGATGAATCTTTGAACACCTTTGGTTAAGTCTCTAAAGATGCGCGTGTTTCTCTCGATCCATAAATTCCAAAAGAAAGCACGAATAAAATTGAGCCATAGAGTCTTCTTTGCTTTCTTGAAGGGGTGTCCTGTGAGAAGGACATAGATTAAAGAGAGCATATTGCTCGGACGAGGGAAAGACCATCCGAAGGCTTCAAGAAGGAAGCTCCAAAACTTTCCAACATAAGCACATCCACTGAAAATGTGGATTTGAGTCTCTTCATTAGCCATACACAAATGACAACAATTAGGGGATATAAAGTGCTTCAGAAACCTCTTTTGTCTTATCATAAGTGTTGATACACGAATGACTAAGCTCCCAAATGAAGAACTTAACTTTTTTTGGATATCTTCCAGCCCATATAGACTTGTAAAGAGCAGAATGTTCACATAATCCCATTGAATATAAAGCTGCAGCCATCGATTTTGTAGAGAATCTACTGTTTTTTTCAAGATTCCATAACCATGTATCCTCCATATCATTTGGAGAGATTGTGCTCATAGTACTGTTGAATGATGCCCATTCTTCCACTTCCTCAAGGATTCCTTCTTAAACACAGCAGCCACATTTTCGAGAGAGGGCACCAAATCTCAGCTATAGATGCCTCTTTTTTCATGGATAAATGGAATAATCCCGGGAAGAGATTTTGAAGGGTAGAAGGTCCACACCATACATCATTCCAAAAAGAAGTCTTATTCCCATTTCCAACTTTAATGGACAAATGCTCATATATCAAGTTTTTAAGAGAATCAATAGCCTTCCATGGACCTTTTGCCGAGTGTAAGGATATGAAATTTGGCTTTGTGTCAAAATGAGTAGAGCCATCTTTTTCCTCATGAAATCACCAAATTCATTTCGATAAAAGCGATTTATTTCTCACTTTTATATCGAGAATGCCAAGGCCACCCTCCAAAAAGGGAGTTTTAACCTTATCCCATCTAAGCAAATGTGTCCCTTTCTGATCCGGACATCCCCTCCATAGATAACTCCTATAGAGCCTCTCTATATCATCTGACAATGGGCCTTAAAAAGAGACAAATAATAAATCGGTAAATTAGCCATTGTAGCTTGTATAAGAGTTAGTCTACCCCCTTTAGATATATTAGAGCCCCATGAGGATAATCTCTTTTCAATCTTCTCCAAAATGAGAGCCCAAAAAGTTTTGGTACTAGGTTTACCATTTAACGGCAAGCCAAGATAGGTGTTCGGCCAATACCCTCTTTTGCAATTATTGGATGCCGCAAGCAAATCAATTTGTTCCTCCTCGATGTTGATACCCATAAATTCAGATTTCTTGCAATTAATATTGAGACCCGAGGCTCTTTCAAATTCTTCAATCGTGTGGAAGAGATTCTTGATGTATTTCTCCTCATTTGAAGAAAACAAGAGGGTGTCATCGGCAAATTGTAAGTGTGTGACTGTTTGATCCCCATCACAACGCCCTTTATATCTCCCTTTTTTTCAGCCTTTATCAACATACAACTAAGACAATCGACCACAATAATGAAGAGGAATGAAGATAGAGGGTCACCTTGTCTAATACCTCTAGATGCCTTCATCTTTTCCCGGGGTTTTCCATTGATCATAATGGAGAAATTTGACGATGATATGCATCCCTGAATCCATCTCCTCCATTTGATTCTAAAGCCCTTCCTTCTTCCTCCTTTTGTATTCATCGATCATCTCATTGGCAATTATGGATGCATCAAGGATTTTCCTATTAGCAACAAAAGTCGACTGATACTCAGTTATGGTGGAAGGATGAACCCTTTTGAGTCTCCCAGATAAAACTTTGGCTATGAGTTTATATAACCCGTAGTGAGGCTGATGGACCTATAATCCCCCACTCCCTTGATCCCAATCTTCTTCAGAATGAGACAAACGTAAGTTTCATTGGTGCTATCATTGATAATGCCCTTCCTAAAAAAAATCATTGAACACCCCTTAATGTCAGATTTAAGAATGTCCCATGATCTTTTATAGAATTCAGTCGAAAATCCATCAGGCCCTGGCGATTTGTTTGCACCAAGGTCATTAATAGCTTAATAGATCTCCTCCGAGAAAGGCTCTTCCAGCCGATTTCTATCAATGTGTGATATGGGACTCCAATCCAAGATTTCAGGGAGGGATCTCTCTCCCATCTTTTGAGTATAGAGATTACTAAAAAAATTAGTAAATTCAGCTTCAATTTCTTCCTCAATGACCAAACTAGTACCTGTAATTGAGGTGATCTCTGCAATCGTGCTCCTCCTTTTATTTGCTGCAGCCAATCTATGGAAAAAATTTTTGTTTTCATCCCCTTCTACCAACCATTTTGCCTTGCATCTTTGTTTCCATAAGGATTCTTCGCAGGCAGCAATGGTTAGAAGGTCGAACTTGATCAAGTTTCTTTGCTTGGCAGATTCATCATCTAATTGATTAATATCCTCCAAGTGTATCCAACTCCTTTAAGAAAGTCAAATGCTGATCACTAGTGTGGCCAAAGGTATGAGAATTCCAATCCTTTAAAACCACTTTAAAGGCTTTTAATTTCTGCATGAAGTAATGACCGGACCAAACCGTTGGAGCATATTTCGACCACCAATCGGATAATAATTTCTCAAAAGTATGATGATCTAACCAACTATTATTGAACTTGAAAGGAGAGGGGGGCCATTTTTCTTTTCCCAGATTCAACAAGATGGGGTAGTGGTCAGATGTAATTCGAGATAGGCGGCTGACTTTGGCAAAATCGAACTTCTTAATAATATCATCATAAACTAAAAATCTATCAATCAAAGTTCTAACTCTGCTTTGAGACCAAGTTTATTTGCCATTGGAGAGAGGTATGTCCACAAATTCACTGTTTGAATAAAAGAGTTGAAATTCTTCATTCTACGGGTCGGGGGACTAACATTAGACTTCTCCCAGGACCATCTTGTAATATTGAAGTCCCCTCCCAATATCCATAGAGAGGAGCATTTAAGGGCTAAGTCAGAAAGCTCGAGCCACAATTTATCCCGGTCGGCTGACGAATTAGGGCAAAGATGAGTTATCAACTAAAACAACTTAGATGGAGAGAGAATACATACCTTTTGTCACCTCACTAATCTGCATATTCAACTCGTTCCACATAATTAATATGCCTCCTTCCATTGGCATCAAGGGAAGTCCATCCAATATATCTTGAGCTCCATATTGACTTAACAAACTTGCTGTCAATATTCATTGATTTGGTTTCTTGGAGGATGACAATGGAAGGATTCTTACCCTTTAGGAAGTCTTTTATAAGGGCCCTTTTTCTGGTCGAACCAAGACCCCTCACATTCCAAGATAAAACTATCATGTAAAAGCGGGCGACCCTTCAATGTGGTGGCTGTTGCGACTGCTGCAAGCTTTATTGTAGTTAATCCCTGATTTTAAGTTCAGTAGTTCCATCTCCCAATTCCTCTGCTTCTTTATGGTTGTGTTAACCTTCTGTTTTGGCATGGGCATAATACACATCCCATAATCACTCAGCCAATTGAATAAAATAGGAAAGAGAGAGGAAGGATCCGTATTTTATTCAATCCCATAATCACTTATGAAAGTTCGGTATTCTTTCATGGCCTTTCTTTTGGACTTGTCTTTTTTTGGATGCCCTTGTATTCTTTTATTTTTTCTAAAAAAAAAAAGAGGTTTTGAACTCATCCATCTTAATTCTTAGTTGATTCAAAAGGCTCGATTACACATATAGCAACCTAAGATAAAATAATATCGTGAGGAATGATATTAGGGTTTCTAATTTTTTTAAATTTTTTTTTTTTATTTAAAGAAGTTTAAAAATGGGCTTCTAAATTGATGGGTGGGCTAAACAAGTGTGTCCCCTCACGTACCTACCATAGGACATGCCTATCAGATAATTTTGAATCAACTAATACGTCCTTAAACTTTCAATAGGTCCCTGAATTTTCAATTTTGTGTCCATTAGGTCATTGACCTATTTGGCGTTTATTAAAATTCACATGCCTTACTAATTACAAAGTTGAAAGTTTAGGGTCCTATTAGACATAAAATTCAATTTTATATCTAACAGATTAATTAGGGCATGTTTGGTATGCAATCCAAATTCGGTATCATATTTGCATATTCTTTGGTATGCAATATGGACAGTGGAAATTCTGAAAACAACATTTTTTTTCTTCATTGAATCCAGCTTATGAACTTATAAATTTTAAAATGTAGAATTATAATTAAAATGATATTTTTTTAATAAATATATTAATTCATGTTATAAAATCAATTCATTTTTGTTAAATTAAACTGTGTATAATAAATGATATGATATTATAAAATAATAAATATTCAAAATTTATAACATAGAATATATGTTCATAAATGAATTAATAATAGTTTATATTCAACCTAATATTTAGTTAGTAACTACAGATTTTATGGTGTATAAAAATCTTATCAAACACATTTTCAATATTTAGTTAAATTGAGATCTAATTTCTAAATTTGCTATCAAACACATATCTGAAAACATGAAATACAATTATGTTTTCAAATTTATATTTTCAGATCACCAACCCAACATACCCTTAGTTTTTTTAAAAAAAAATCAAAGTCGGAGACCTATTAGACATTTTTTAAAGTTCAGAGTTCTATTAGACACAAAATTGAAAGTTCAAGGACCTATTACACTTTAAAATTTAGAGACTTTTTAGACACAAAATTGAAAGTTCGGGACTAAACTTGTAATTTAACCTAAAATAATCAAGGTGAAAAGAGATAAAACCTCAGATGCACTATCCAGTAATTGTTTAAATCCCTCTATTGCAGCCTTCTGAGCAGCCCTTTTTTCCTTACGTTCCTCCTCAGCACGGGTCTTAACATAGTGTTCAAACAAGGACCTCCTGGCTGAATAACTAGGAATAGCCTGTCATTGGATGAAATTTTTTCAGAACAAAGTTATTCGTAATAAAATCTCAAACAGAAAAAGTACAAGAACAGTAGCATAACAAGAATCAAACGGAAGAGAGGGCATTATACAATGAGAAACCTAAAAGTCAAAACTATGTTTTAGTCCTAAGAAGAATGAAAACCACAAAACAATTTAACCACCAATATCACAGTCCCGCCAAGAGAACAGATAATAAAATGTTGTATAGATAGATAGATGCAAGCATGTTTAAAAAGGTAGAAAGTTTTTCGGTATTAGAAAGAGACAAGGACAGAAGAAAATGTTCTCTATTGATTCAAACCCTATCCTCCCAAGAGCAAACTTGTTTTAAGTATAACCCATAGCAGGAGAAAGTCATGCGTCAACCAAGAACAAAGTAATTCAAAAGTAGTCTAACTAGACAAACAAAATCAAACAAACCTGTATCAAGGGGTACCATTGGTAGCAGCCCTTATTCCCGAACAAAGTAATTCAAATCTTTATACTCAACAAACCTTAAAACGGGGATCAAAAACTATCTTCGGCAATTCCTTGTCCCATTTAGAGAATGGTGCCACTCCCCGCTCCTTAAGCATTTCCTACAATTACAACATAATGAGCACTTTCCACCAGAACAGTTATGGTTGCAGAGGACAGAAATTCATCATACTGAAGATGGCATGACCAGCAACATATGATAACAACTTCAGGAATGATGGCAGGCAGGAAGAAGAACATACAAATCCAGACCATGACCAATGACTCAAGAATATAATGTGGATACACTGACCCCAGTCAACTACCACCTGCTTTCCACTAAATGTTGGCCACATGAAGGGGAGCAGCAAGCTTGGTTGACTGATCAGCAGCCACGTGTATTATTTATAATGGGTATGAAATTAATGCATCTACATCCCCGAGGCTAGCCCACCCAAGATCAAGATGCATAGGAAAGACTCGACTATAGAATGGACTTGATATTCAGAATACTAGCAAGAGAAGATTACAAGAAAAAGACAAAAACTTCATTTTTTTTTTATAGGAATAAGGAACAATTTCATTGATAATATGAAAAAGTGTTACAATAAGTGTCTTATCCACAGAATTACAAGAGACTCAACCCCCAAAAACTTCATCTAGTATCAAACTGTCAAAAGGATTGTGATGTCGATCCTCAATAAAGGGGAAGTTAGATGATACCTTAAACTGGATAATTAATTGCTCATTAGTTGGCCCACTGTCTACATCATCGGAGTCCGAAGAGGAGTCAGATACATTTCCATCACCATTAGCATCTTTTGGCTTATCCTTACTGTTGTCAGTCTGCAGTGCCTTAACTGCAGCATCAACATCTCTTGGAATACTTACATCTGATTGAACTATATTTGGTGCTGAAATAGGCGAGGAAGCTACAGGAGTTCCAGAGTCTTGCAACTTTTTCTTGATCAAATCCAGGGCAGAAGAAGGCCCTGAAATTCCTACTGTTCTAAGTGGCATGGCTTCACGACCACCTGTGTTAATGGCAGGAGTATTCATACTGATAGTGGAAGATCCTAGTTCAGTCAATGCATTATTATTTGGCAAAGAAGCTGAACAATGAGCTGAATGTTCTTTTGTTTTTTCATCATTCTGCTGCCTTAATTCAGTCACTTCATTTGGGATCTGCCAACTGCTTATCTGATTCAGAGAGAAGAGACAGGTTGGCACAACTGAAAGATGAAAATTAAGTTCACGGCTAAAATTTGCTATTAATCTAAATTAAAACAAGAGCCTTATGTTTCAAAACATTCTACTTAGAGGACAGAGAATGTGGAAATGTGATTTTGAGGTTCATGTTTTTCATCCAATGAGTTAACATAAACAATGTCTAATGGTAAATGGAGCATCAGGAGCAGAAATATCAATCCATTTTTTAGCCACGGCCTACCTCATACAGTATATGACAACAGGTACACATGTTGCTTCTTTTTCTAGTTACTTCGTGGAAATAATACTTGTTAGTTGTTACTTTCTATATTTTTAGTGGAATCATATTAGCATCATCAATTCTCTAAAAAATATATATATAAAGAAAAAGTAACTCAGCAAACAAACACAAAACAAATAACTACATGTAATATGCACATTTTGCTTCTTTTTCTTGTTTACTTCGGGGAAATATAAAATGTTACTTTCGCCAACTTGAGTATAATTCAACTGGTTAAGGCATATATCCTCGACTAAAAGGTCAGAAGTTTGAATCCCCACCCCAACATGTACTTACTTAGAATCACAGGGGCAATTGCCTCTTCAAAGACTTAGATGGTACTTATGATCAATTTTTCAAAAAGATTATCTTTCTTGCTATGCCTTGGTGGGAATGTACTACTTTTTACAATTCTTATAGCCTTTCTCCTCCCTTTTGACCAATTGAAGAAATTTATAACACTTTTGGTTTGGGCAACATGCCCTTCTTTTGTAATTTCATACATCAATGAGATTCGTTTCTTTTCAAAAAAAAAAATCCCACCCACAAATGTTGTTGAACTAAAAAATAGTACATGATACTTTCTATGTTTTTAATGGAGTCATATTAGCATCATATCAATTCTCTACAAAAATAATATAATAATAAACAAACACAAAAATAAAGAAATATACGCTGGTTAGGTCCTTAAACATATAGAAAAGCTTTTGAGAACTACAGCAGTAGACTATTTTCTCATGATATACAAGCTGTCAAGAACAGGAGACAAGCATCCAGAAAATTATTTCAAACAAGAAAAATTCCGAACATATAGGAAAGCTTAATACAAAGCTTTGCTCCCTATCAAGAGTGGGAGAGGGGAATTTATAAAAGAAAAAAAATGGCATACCTTCGTCTTGTTGTTGTAGTAATATTTTTTACCATCAGTCATACTAACCAAAACCCAATCAGTACCAGACATGTTCGACCTACAGACAATAGAACATGAGCACATTCAGCAGACAGAAAATCACTATTTGTCACATTCTAAAACTAAGATGCGTAGCCCAATCCACGAAGTTTGGGGAAAAAGTGATCTTTGTTAGGAGGACTATTAAAAGCCAACAGCTAGAAAGAAACAAACTTAGCCCAAAAGTTATGCTAATGCCAGATGGAATAACAAGTATAAATGAAGGGGAAAACACCCATAAAACTGCAGGGATCTATAAAAATATCTAAATTGAAACTAATATACCAGGGAAGGAAAACAATCGCATTCGCATCACGGTTAATAAATATACCAAGTAAAGAACCATAAGCAAATCACGCAGTGACAGCTATTGTAAAAGGAACTAATAAAATAAGTAAAAATGTTTCAGTTTCATATGGAAAGGAAAACAATCGCCTTCGACCACGGTTAATAAAGCTACTTACATTGAAACTGATGTTGGCTGCACCATGAGATTGTCAAGCTGCAACAAAGCAATTACGTCAAAAGAATATTATATATATATATACACACACACTCACACACACACACATATTAATGAATGAGATGCACCAAAATTTAAAATTTGGAAAAAAATTGATGCCAAAGAAACAAATAAAGAAGCCAGGATACAGTCATGTCATTCCTACAGAAAAGCATCATAAAGTTAAATAATAAACCATGATGACAACAGATGTACATTTCAGCTAGCTATTCAGCCCATATTCCACAAAAGCTTCATGCTGAAATAGAATTGGTCGTAAAACTGGTGCAACCAGAATAACACAAAAAAGAAAAACTGATGGCGTGATGTTAAAACAGAGGGAGAAGGGAGGAAGGGAGTGAGAGAGATTTATAAGGAAATCAAAATGTAGACAAATAGAAACTTATCCAAATTTGAAACTATAGGAAACTACTGGGAAAAGTACCTCCCCCTTAAATCCAGAAGGCTTTTGATAAGTAGATTCTCCTGTCAAAGCATTATAATAATAAATTATTCCTGCCTCAGTCTTGTGGGCAGTCCAATCATCCAAGTGCTTAATTAAAGAAACGCTCTCAGAGTGACTCACACCTTGGGCGTGTCTTTGGCTATCTGTGAAATGTTTAAACGAGGAATGAATAACAAAAGTTTAGGCACATATAAGCACTGGAATATGAAAAGCTTTACCATATTATAGAGGTACTAATTTCACAGCATATAGCATACCAAGTTGAGGATGATTGAAGTCTGTCTGAATCACTGAATTGCCAGTTAGCTGATTTCCATGACCAGATGACACAGCAATTGCTGATGCAACTTGAACAGGAGTAACACCAGGAGGTTGAGGATCGGGCAATGGGACAGAAGGAAGGGGCATTCCACGGGCAGGAAAAGGAAGAGGGCTATGAAAAGAAGCAGAATATGGCATAAAGGGAGGCCTGGGCATGCCACCCAACTGAGGAGGCTGAAACCAGATAGCATGAGGTGGAGAAACAACATGAGTTAGGGAAGGATAGGAACCACATATTTGTGGACGAACAGAAGGGTTTATTGAGTTGGGAGTTGCATGCATATTGGGTCCTGGGATGGTGGAAGCAGATGAATCGCTAGGTGAAAACAGTACTGCCGGAGTTGTCGACACAACTGGCAGAGATGGTGACGTTCCTGGTGGACCCATTGGAGTTCCGGGCAGTAGTTGGTGAATATGGAAAGATGGGGCAGGAGGAGCTGGTGAAGTGGCGGGAATCAAATTGGGCATTGAAGATCCATTGACTGCAGAATTGGAAGTAGGCGGAGCAGGTTGAGAAACAGTTGATGCTGAAGACATGGTGAAATAAAACCTACCTAAGCAGTAACATGTGGGGTAACCTGGAACCGCGAAGAAAACCCATAAGCGTGCGTGTCTAGTTAGTTACAATTCCACAGATGAACACAACTTGCTTCAACAGGTTAACAACAACAACCACAGAAGCAAAAAGAAATGCATTGAACGAGCTCGTGTTATATGAATTCACGGCAAACTTCGTCAGAATAGCGAGAACCCTACTATAGTCTACGGCGAAACCAATAATAAAAAAAAACAAGAGATGAAACATAGGGAGCAAAGGAAAACAGAAACATACCCTACCGTAACGACAATGCACCTCCTCTGAAGAGATAGGCGAAGCAGAAGCCAGGAGGAGGGAAGGGAAGGGAAGGGGAACCAAGGTGGAGGGTTCCGATCTCGCCTTCCAGTTTCAACGTCCACCGTAGAGTTCAAGTGCGTTTAACTACCGGATCGTCCTAAGGCGGAGTGGCTTCGACCCATTTGTCCCCTACCGATTCATAACTTTCTTAAATACATCATTCTGTTTTTCAATGTGTTTTTATTTTTCTAGCGGAGATTATGAACTTCCAACTTTTATGGGTGTACATGGGTTGGGTTGGAGGGTTTTTCAACCCAACCTCTTCAATTTTCGTGTTGGGTTGGCCTTTTTTTAAAAAAAATTACTTAAAATCTTATGGTCATTCACATCCCACAAATGAAATGTATTGTTACACTAATAATTAAAATTCAATCAAACTCAAATATCAAATATTAAAAAGTTCTACAAAAAAAAATACATATTAAAAGTTATTGAAATTAGAAATTCAAGGATCATAACTTCATGCCAATAAAATCAACTATCCTGGCTTCCTGGCTTCATGCCAATCAAATTAGTTGTCTCTCGTTAAAAAAATATATATAACTTGAAATTCAGAATGCAATTGAATACAAAAAAAACAGATGGCTCCTTAGAAGTTAGAATACCTCAGTGAATACCTTGAGGTCGGAATACCTCGGCGTCGAAGACTACAACTTTCTGTAAAAAAAAATATGGAAAAGTGTTCAACTTCAACATTTCAAAAACAAAAACAGAGAGCAACAAGGGGCGTCGGAATACCTCGGACGTCGACGCCCTCGGCGAGTGATGGCTAGTTGAGAGGCGGCGAGGCAAAGAGAGAAAGTGACGGAGGGAGGAGGAGGTCTGCGAGAGAGAGGGGCGGCTGGATGGAATGTGACGGAGGGCGACGGAGGGCCGAGGCGGAGACGGAGGGCGACGAGGTGGAGGGGGAGGAGGTGTGGTCTGCGATGCGAGAGAGAGGGCTGGAGTGAAATTGAAACGAAAATGAGAAATTGGAAACCTAATTGAATGCGAGAGAGAGGGCTGGATTGATATTGAATTCGGTTTGGGTTGAACCGATACAACATTGGTTCAACCTGCGAACCGACTCAACAATTCGGTGTTTTTAAATTACAACTCAATCCAACTCACGTACAAAAATCGGGTTTTTCGATTGTGTTTTTTTTTACACCCTACCAACTTTGGATAAATGTTTTTTTACAAAAATAATAATAATAAATAAATACATCTTTGAATAAATATTTCGCTACCTTTAAAAAAAAAAAAAAAAACTCTGCTAAAAAGAGTTTATTTTTTCTCTTCCCTGCCTTCAAAATCTTCCTTCACGAGGACAAAAGGTTTATAAGCCTATGTGCAACCAAACACAAAATAAAAATAAAAAATAAATACATCTTTGAATAAATTGGCTAATTTATAGATAAAAAGAAGATTTTTTTCTCTCTTCCCCTCCCTTCGGAATCTTCCTGGATGAGGACAAAAGTTTATAAGCAACAATCAAACACAAAATAAAGTTTGAACTCAATTCAATTTTTTTACCGCTTCTCCGGTAGTCGTCAGTTCGTTCTTGACAGATTCGATCGGGTCGAAAGAGAAACAACCCGGATCACCAGCTAAGGCCCCTAAATGACCGCTTAGTGATAAAGGAGGTGTAAGGAAGACAACTTGAAGAATGAAATGAAAGTTGTTTTTAGGTTCCATTATATCCTTCACCTTTAATAACCATACAAAATATCCTTACTCAATAGGCTTTCTTCTTCTTCATCTCTATGCAAATTATTTTTTCTACGGAGATTTACAAGAGCTATGGTTATGAATTTTGGGTTTTTTAAAACTAATTTGATCAATTTTATCAATTTGGAAAGTATTTGACACATTTTTTGTTTCTTATCTTAATTTTCCTTTCCTGCTTTTATTTTATAAATAAATTATATTATTTTCATATTGTCAACCGGTCATTTTAAATCTTGTGTTTTCTATATTCTATTAGGTTTAGTTTGGAAAGCAAACATTTAGATACAACAAATCAAGATAACAACGAAAATGTGCATTACTTTCGTTTGTGGATTGTTACAAACTTACAAACGACTTTCGTTTGTGGATTGTTACAAACTTACAAACGACTTTTCAAGTGCTAATAAACTTAAAGAATGCAAGTTTGGTTCAACTTAAATGGTTAATTAATCAAAAGTTAATATTTACGAAGTGTTAAAATTACTATATGACAAAATTCTCATTTACAGCCTAAAACAAATTTCAAGAAAGGTAGTGAGAAATGACCGAAAATAATACTAAAAAGGTTATCAACAAAATCAAGTAAAAAGCACGAAGAATTCAAAGAATGAACCAAAAATCAATAATCTTGAAGCAAGATGTTGGGTTGAAGACAAGAAAAACTTATGGTTTATAAATATATGACAAATAAGCAAAGTTTCTAATTAATTTTCACAAGAATTTGAAGTCTAAGAAAGAAAAAAATATTTATGAACATTAAAATATCAATTGTTTGTTATTCAGAAATAATTTTCATTATCTTAACATATATATACATAATAATAATAATAATAAAGAAAAAATCATTGAAACTATTTAAATCAAACTTTATAGAATGAAACTCCAAACAACACCAGAATAATTTTGGTTTAAATCCCCACGTCCGCTAGAAAAAAGAATTACACGTTTGCATGCAAGAAAGAGTTATTTCAATGGGAGAGGGAAGAAAAATAGGCGTGGAGTTTAAATTGATGTGCAGAAACAAGTTGACATGAAGATATAAAGAAGAATAAAAAACATGACAGTGAGTATGCTTTTGGGCAGGTAGCAAAGCAACCCTACCACCACGAATTGACATGAAACATCGAACTTAAGCCACTTCATCCTATCTTGTAGGCAAGCTTTAACAATTGAAGGTTGTTTTGTTATATAAACAGAACGGAAAATATGAACATTGATCTCTTTCAAATGTGATAGTGACGCATGTAGATTAGATAGTTGAGAGGGACCCTTTCCCTTGCCCACATAAAAACCAACCAACAAACACAAGGAAGGAACTGAGAAATCTAAAAAAATCAGATTCAAAGTAGTAGTAGTAATAGTAGGGTCCATCATCATACTTGATCTGCAACCACAATCCTACATAAAACACAGATCAATACTCTGCAGAAGAGGAAGAAGTAATTAACATGGAAAAAGAAGAGGAGAAGGATCTCTCTGCAATTTTCCATCCGACATAACTAACTTGTTCATTTTCTGCTCGCACCAAAGCAACTGTTCTTTAGTAATTCTGGACATTTTAACAAGTCTTGATATGATTTTAATGTCCACCACTCCAAAAAGTAAATGCATGTCTTCATATGTTTGAGGCCACGTTTTCTGCTTCCACCCTCTACTCTTCTTCCTAACTTCTTTCACCTTTGTCTTCTTCTGCCAACACTCAAAACCCCTCTTTCGCATTATTTTCGATGAAATTCAATTATTGGATATATGATCATGACATCACAAATATTGGATGTCATATATTGGTCCTACCATATCAGTTTTTTGTCAGTTTTTTTATACAACAAATGTGGGGCATGTGGGTCAAAGGGAATTGAACCTCGGACCTTACGGGAAGGAGTATATGTCAATTACCGTTGAGCTATGTTCATGTTGTCGTCTTACAATATCAGTTATTTCTATGTAATGACAGAGAATATAACAAGTGTCAATGCGTAACTATATTATAGGCACTACTAAGTTAAGTCTAACTACAAGAAGAATTGAAGAAACAAGCATTTGAGCAAAGTTGATGCATGAGGAAAGAAGAAAGCATCATACCTTGTCAAGAGAAGATCGAACACGAGCAAGCAGAGTGGGCTCCTGGGTTTGGTTCCGAAATGACAAAGAAGCAGAATTTGAGGATTTCTTGTCCATCTTTAGGAAGCGGTGGAAAGTAAAGATTGAGGCCTCAATAATGAGAAGCAGATCAGGAGCAAGAATGAGGAAATCAGATTCTTGTTCCTGCGTCCCATTTGGATCTGAAGCTAAACAAGAAGAATACACACACAAACACACGTGATCAAATATATTCCTAATCATGTCCTAATAAAAAGAAAAAAAATCAAAACACATACATTTATATACCTTGTATGTTAGGAACATGCAACATTTTAGGAAAAGTTTGACGGGTTCGGGCATAAATTGCAGGCCTGAGACCTTGTTGAAAAGGTTCATTTTCGATAAACCTTTGCAAGAGGACTTGAAATTGCTGAAAGAGCTGAGCAGTAAGATTATAACGAGTTGTAGTAGTATTAGGGTTTTGAGGTTGGCATGATATTAAGTGGTTGAGTTGAGTGTACTGACAGTGAAGGGCCTCCCAGCACAAGCAAATCTGAGCAACGTAGGTTGTTTCTATTTGGTGGTTGGAGGAATCAATCAGAGTCAATGGAGGCTGAAGATGCTCAGACATTTCCTCCTCTTCAGGTTCTTCCATCCTCCTCAAATTCAAAGAAAGACAGCCAAGCCCAAGAGGAGATGCACTCTTTTTCGATGCAGATCTTGGGGAGGGTGCTGATTCATGACCTACAAATTCAATCCAAAATTCAATTTCAATTCCAATGTGGAAGAACATACATACAACCATACAAAATTACATACATACCGGATTGAATGATGGGTTGAAGAATGCTCATCCGATCAAAAAACAACATCCTCTCACAGTAATCGTCATAAACAGCACCAAACCCACCCCACCATTGTCGACCTTCTGCTTCCACGTCTCTCCATTCAGGCTCTACGCAGCTTGTCTCCCCTTCTTGTTCTTGTTCTTGTTCTTGTTCTTGTTCTTCTTCCTCCTCGGGAATCAACACCATGAAACTGTTTCTCCTCAGCTCCTTCAATCTCCTCTGTACCTCTTCCATTATGAAATCCTCGTCGTCCTCTTCAACTTCCGCTTTCGCTTCTGCTTTTGCTTTTGCAATACACTCCACCTCTTCATCTTCATCGTACTTAGGATCTACACCATCCTCCTCCTTCAAACCCTTCTCCCTACTCTGTTTACGCCCTTTCCTGAACTTCATCACTTTCAAAACATCCATAGAATGGACTTGATATTCTGAATACTAGCAAGAGAAGATTACAAGAAAAAGACAAAAACTTCATCTAGTATCAAACTGTCAAAAGGGTTGTGAGGTCCATCCTCAATAAAGGGGAAGTTAGATGATACCTTAAACTGGATAATTAATTGCTCATTAGTTAGCCCACTGTCGGAGTCAGATACATTTCCATCACCATTAGCATCTTTTGGCTTATCCTTGCTGTTTTCAGTCTGCAGTGCCTTAACTACAGCATCGGCATCAATTGGAATACTTACATCGAACTATATTTGGTGCTGAAATAGGCGGTCTTACATCAGCATCTCTTGTAAATTTAAATCGTAAATGCAAATAAGTTTGAGAACGATGATGAGATGAGATAGGAAAGATGAATCCGAAGTTGTATAAAGGAAATGGAAAGTATAATAGAACCCTAAAACGATCTAGTCCAGGAAGAAAAGGGCGGATGAATCATAAGTAGGCAATCTTCCAACCGAAGAACAATGAATAGATAGAGAGAGAGAGAGATCTTACCAGTAATGGAGGTAATGGAGTGGAGTAGTGCAACTCTTAGAATTTCTGGTGTGCTTCTTCTCCTCCTACTGTTTTGTTCAAAGCCTCGAGCAAGGGTTTGGTTGTTTGGTTGATTGGGTTGGCCTCAGGGTTTAGGCTGATCCAATTCGAACCTGCGTGTGCGTGGCCGTGGCCGTGGGTGCGAGTGCGGGGTCGGTCTGGTCAATTAATCTCACAACTTTCCAATTATACTATTCTAATTCTTAAATTTCACATTAAATATATAATTAGGGAGGCGTTTGGGGCGCGTTATTATAGTTGGTGGGTTATAATAGTCTGTGGGTTTAGTAAGTCTGTGTTTGGGGTGCAGAGTTGTATAGTGTGGGTTTAGTAAGTCTGTGTTTGGAGTGCAGAGTTGTATAGTGTGGGTTTAAAATAATTTTTTTTTTTTTAACATGAAGTAATTTGAAATATGTGTTTATGTTAGTTTATTTTTTTTTCTACAACTTTTTGTTGTATTTGTATAGTTAAATGTATATTACGATATTAATTTTTTAAAATTTTAAAAAATAAATATTATTTAGGAAATCACAAATAATCGATAACATGAGGTTCGGTGGAGAGAGAAGTAATACAATTTTCTTTAACATGGAGTTTGAAATATGTGTTTATGTTAGTTTATTTTTTTCTACCACTTTTTGTTGTATTTGTATAATTAAATGTATATTACATATTAATTTTTTAAAAGTTAAAAAAATAAATAGAAGAAAAATTGCCAAATTAGGTGAAAAAAAAAAACAAATAGAGAAAAAATCGACAAATTGAGTGAAAAAATTGAAAAAAAAAACCAAAAAAAAAAAAAATAAAGAGTAAAATCGACAAAATAAAAAAATTAAAAAAAAAAAAAAAAAGTACAGAGTGCTACAGTGTTACTGTAGCACTCGGGGGTTATAATAACCCCAAACGCCCTCTTCCTAAATCGGTGCCCCAAACATGGGGTGGGTTATAATAACCCACCCAACCCTACCCAACTCACTCCCCCAAACACCCCTAGGTGGTTTGGTCCAAGGAGTTGCGGGGAGTTAGAGTTGTTTAGTTAAGTCTGGAGTTGTTTGGTCCAAGAAGTTGCGGGGAGTTGGAGTTGTTTAGTCTTGTTTAGTTTAGTAAGTCTGTGCTATGTTTGGGGCAAGGAGATGTTGAAGTTGAAGTTCTTGAATCTGAGTTTATTTTAACGGGTTTCTTCTACACAATGTTTTTCTACCAACTTTCAAAATTTTATTATTAAGTACTTTTTTATTTTAATAAATTTTTAAAAAAAAAAAAAATTATATATATTTTAGGTATCATTTACAAATTTATTGGAAGACAACAAAAATAATTTTTAACACAATAACAAATATTATTAATATATATATATATATATATATATCCATTTTTTTAAAAAACTCATCTTTAATTTTATGAATTATAAAATTTAGATTTTTTTATTTATTTTTTTATTAATGTAGGTATATTTTACAAACATTTTAAAGAAAAAAAAACAACACATATGTTACCCTGACACATGGCAAAGGCAAACACATTTTTCTCCATTTCCACTCTCTTAAACTCCTCATTCCATCTAAATCCACTATATATCTCAACAAGAACGGTTTATTTTAGCTATTTTTTTTTGTACAATATTTTTTTATAATTTTCCAATATTTTCATTGGTAAGAACTTATTCCAATAAAATTTAAAAATGCATTTTTTTATTTTTTATTTTATGTATTATTCACAAATTTCTCTAAAGATAACAACAATAATTTTGACCATAATACTTCACATTCTTTTTTCAATATCACTCACATTAATTATTCATTTTATTTGGCTAGTTTTGAAATAAAATATGGTTTTTTAATCAGTTAATTTAAACCGACTCAAATAAACTAATATTTTTATTCTCCATTGTAATAATACTACATTTTGAATTTGGTTTAAGTACCAATTTTGATTCAACAACCTAATTTATATTTAAAATAATAAAAATAGGTTGAATTGCATTTTTAGTCATTTTACACATTTTGTTTAAATTATGCTTTTTTTAAATAATTAAAAATATTGTGAGAGAGAGAGAAAAAGGAAGAAAGAAATGTGTTGCCTTCAATAGTAATTACGGTAGAAGTCTGAGATTTGAATAGTAATTACGGTAGAAGTCTGTGGAGTTGATATTTTTTATCCGAGTTCAACAAGTCCGTGGAACAAACGGGAATAAAACTTCTCTCCACAACTCCTTGGGCCAAACATGTCATATACGCTAATCTTCCTCTAAGAAAAACGAAAAATAAAAATGTATGGGTAGAAAAATCATTGACCATTTAAAAAAATATATATATTGATAGAAAAATTATCCATACAACTATTTTAAAAAGAAATAGAAAGACTCGTATACAAATTTTATTTAATCAAGTGCATGAAATCAGCTCGTTAAACACAAAATTAAAATAATCATACATAAATATATATATATATATATATATATATATATATATCACAACTTTTCTCTCCTCCTTCCACTCTCTATGTTTAAAAAAAATAAAATAAAAAATAATCTTAAATAAAATGAAGATTAATGTTGTAAAATGAGTTTATGAGTCTGTACAAGAGTAACCAGACAACAAGTTACACGATTAAATCGAAATGGTATTATGGTAAACTCAAGAATGATTAATATAAATGAAATTTAGATTACGTTTACTGTAATAAAAGTATATATATATATATATAAATAGTAGATATAAATTATTAATGTATGAGTAATATGATTGCTTATACATCATAATAAAAAAAATGATTGGTTATACATTAAAGAGAAAAAAAAAATTAAAAAAAAATTCAAAAGAAATAAAGAAGGGGAAGAAAAGAAAGAAAGCGATTTGTTTTAGTCCAACATTGGGCGAGGATTCGAACCTCTGAGTCGAGGGGTAGCTCAGTTTGGCGAAGTGATTTCGTAGTTGGCTATTTGATTTGTCTGATCTTCCAAACAAAACCTCCGCTCTCTTCTCCTTTGTCACTAACATTAATTTATACTTCAATTTCCTCCGTGATTTCTCCATGGAAGCGCTAGCCGGCTCTGTGACCATTCCCAAGTTTCCACTTCCAGAACTATACTCTCCTTCTTTGTTCAGGAAGCCGACCAATCGAACTGGGTTTCTCAGAATCAACGACTGCACTAACTTCGCTGGCCTTCGTGCTCTCTCCGGCGAACCTGAGGAGGCTAAACCATCTGATAATGGATTCGGATTCTTTCCCGAAGAAGACCCATCTTTCACCGAGGTATCGTTTCTTATTCCTAGATGGATACGCAGTTTTTTCTGTCTATATATTCTTGTAAGCGGCATCTGTACAAATATGCAATTAGGGCTTATAACTGGTGAAGTTGCGTTAGTCTTAACGTGTCTTGAGAAGAGCTTTATGAACCTTGTATTCCTATTACTACTATTGTTTCTTTGTTTGGTAATCTATGCAGATTGGACCATACTGCTAAAATTCAAATGCATCACAATTTTTTAAAATATTTCATTTGATTTATTAGTAAGAAACAAAAGGTCTAATGCTGGCGATTTTATTTGAATTAAGCGACAGCTTTCCTTTTGTTATGCCATAGCAAATGAATAGATATCATAAGATAAGAAATGGCTTCTTTGGATTAGTTATGACGGTGTCTCTTGTTTTCTTAAGGATGATGTATATCTCACTCAAAGCAATGAGAAGAATACCAATGAGTCCCTAAAGGTGGATGTATCTCTTACTGTTCCATCTGGCAGTGGAAGTGGAACTAGAGCTGGTCTTTTCAGAACACCGATATCCGGTGGCGTGCAGAGTGCAACCTCAGCTCATGGTCTACCCAGACCAGCCTTAGCTGTCCGCAATCTTATGGAACAGGTCAGGCTTAAACTTCATTCATTTTATTATTGTTTATTATAAGTTATAACAGGAATTCTCAGTGTCATGTATAAACTTCAATAGTTGTTGCCTTCTCAACTGCAAAAGATTTCTGAATGAGATCTTCTTTGTACTTTTAAGGCCAGATTTGCTCATTTGTGCACTGTCATGTCTCGGATGCACCACCGCAGGCAAGGATATCCATTTGGTTCTTTAGTAGATTTTGCAACCGACTCCATGGGCCGTAAGTCAATTAGATTCGGCATTGGCCAGATAGTATTTCCTTGTTAATAAATAAGTTAGTTCAAAAGAGATTCTTCATATCATTGAGCTGTCTATTGGCTGAAAATGGCATTCGTAAATCATGTAAATTGCTATTTGTTTATTTTGTTTTTGTTTTTGTCTTTTTTATGTGTGTGTGTGGCTAGGGGATTGAAAAGTCACATAACGAACTATTATCAGTGGGTTTCTTTCTTGCAATGGTATAGAATATGATGTTTTTAGACTAGCTTTCTCATTTCTAATCTCAATGGTCAATACTATAAAGTAATAACTTTGTGCATTTCTTCGTGTATTGTTTAATCTTGGTAATTATATGTTTTTCTTCATGCAGATCCAATTTTTTCTTTTTCACCACTGGCCATTCATACACGGAATTTGTTGGCAGATCCAAGATGCACCGTTGTTGTGCAGGTATGTAATTTAACAAACAACATCTCCAATTTATTACATTTTAGGTTTTAATGTGATATCACGCCTTGCAGATACCTGGATGGAGTGGCTTGTCAAATGCCAGAGTAACTATTTTTGGTGATATATACCCCCTTCCAGAGGATCAACAGGTTAGTTTTACTTTAAAGATGTAATTTAACAAGTTGAAATTCTGTTGTCTGCCTCCATTTTCACAAGTGAAGCATCACACTAATTTCTTAGGTGTTTGGTACTCATGTTTGATTATCATCCTTCTGATATACACTTCTAGCAATAAAATGACACTCCTTGTTTTTGCAGGAATGGGCTCACAAGCAATACATTGCAAAGCATCAACAAGGTCCTTCTCAACAATGGGGGAATTTTTACTACTTCAGGATGCAAGACATCAGGTTTGTTTCTTGTTCTCGATTTAGTGTGTATTTGACATGCCTTTTAAAGTGAATTATGGAGGACTAAAAGTGTTTATTTATTTATTTATTTTTAAATTGGCAGTGTTTGGTTAGTTGTGCTTTTAACCAATTAAATACTTTTTAAATTTTGTAGTTTGAGAAAATTTAAGGTAGATAAAAAATACTTATAATGCGTTTAGATAAAACATTTAATTAGTTGTCTTTTAAAAAATGTATACAAAACAAGTGCTTCACATTTTCTTTTCGATGAGATACCAACTTTCATGGTGAGAAATGAAAGAATGTGCAAGAGCATACAACTAGCCCACCAAAAGGAGCCCTACACTAACTCAAAAAATGACCCCAATCCAATAGTATAAGACCTAACTGATAATTACAAAACAACAAAGATTGGCGCCCACACCAAGGTATTAAAATGTACAATATCCCAAACTTCACTCGAAGGTCTCTCCACACCCCTACAAATCCTATTATTCTTCTTTAGCTGAAGTCTAAAAAAAAACCCACAAATACACGCATGCCAAAAGACTCTGTCTTGATCTCGAAAAAGGAGGATTTATGAGTCTCCTTGATCATAGAACAACCGCTTCTTTTTTTTTATTGTAGTTGATCGTGATCCCAAAAGATTTAATATCCTACGAGTTTCCTTGGCAACCAAATGTAGTAGGGTCAGATGGTTGTCCCGTGACAATTGTCTAGGTGCGCGCAAACAAAATGTATAGGGTTTGGTAGTTGTTCTCTAAGACTAATAGAGGTATAAGTTGGGCCACATATTTACGATGTAAAAAAATCTCATTCAAGTATTAAAATAAACATTTTTTTTACTTTTATCCATATTTAAGAAATATCACCGTGCTTCTTTCATTGATTATTTCTGCGTGTTCCATTGATCATATTTATGAAATATCTTATCTACGTATATTGCATTTTTTAAATCTTACGTGTTCCATTGATCATATTTATGAAATATATTCTTTACGTATATTGCATTTTTTTCCCATATTGTGTAAGTAGCTTTGTAATAAACATTCTCTATTCATTTTACTTCGAGTCTCATTTCTTCCTTTAATTTAGAAAGTTTGCTGGAACTTAGGCATGGAAATTTTAGAAAGAAAAATATTTGTTATTTCTGTTTTAGGCAACTTAGCCATGTTCATTAATCCATCTTTGTAAAACATGATGTTTATTATGAAGTAACTATAAAGAGAAAATAAATGTCTTTTAAGAAAAAAAAGTGAAAAAAATAAGAATATATGCTAAGCATCTTGTTTCATGCTCAAAATGTTTTCCAAATTATCAATAGTAGTTTTATGAGCATTCTTGTAAAAATGGATGTTAAAATTTTCCTTTATTCATATAGGCGATGGAGATGAGAATATGGAGATGAGAATTTGTAGATGAGAATTTGTAAATCTAAAGTTCATTTTAGGCGATGGAGAAAAAATGGAAATTAAATATTCAACCATGAGAATTTAGAAATCACATCAATCCTTTTAAAAACTTAACGTTAAACCAAGTTACATAAAGTTAAACCATGTGCAACGAACGCTGAGTAATTACTAGTACTTCATAATTGCACCAATCCTCTTGATTTGATTTAAAGTAGTGGTGTATGATCCTTCAGGTTCTTTTATTTATGGTTCAACTCCATTCATGTTCAAAAGTCAATGTAACTTAATTATCAATGATTAGGTAATTTAGGTTAAAAAAGTTCACCAGAGCGAATCCACATAGGAATTAATTTACCGAGGAATTTGAAATTACCTGATTTTTTTTTATTTCAGCCAATTGCAATCCTTGTTTGTGTATATCATGACTGGGTGGCTACTTTATCTTTCCTGCCTCTCTCATCATTTAAATCATTCCTCTAGACTTATTGATAGCTAAATTCCTTGAGCTGATGTCAACTTGTTCTCTTCTTTTTCCTTGTTTTGTTTCATTTACTTATCTACCAACATAATTTATTACGAGGATAAAGTTGATGTTTCTTATCAAAAGAAAAAAAAATGAGGATAAAGTTAAGGGTTACCCAGGTAGTAGAGGGAAGCAATTACTTATGCTATATATTTGGTTACCTACCGGTCTTTGGGTGGATTCATAATTAAATTTCATGAGCTCATGCTTGGCATGTTTACCAATAAGGAAGTTGAGGTTAACGATCAGAAAATCTATTATAGCTTGATTTTATGGTGTTTTTGGCAGTGACATCTATTTCATTGGAGGATTTGGTACTGTTGCGTGGGTGGATGTGAAGGAGTATGAGACCCTTCAACCTGATAAAATTGCAGTTGACGGAGGTGAGCAAAACCTTAAGGTGAGGATCTAAGTTGCATGATTTTTTTTGAAACATGGAGTCTTAAGAAAGCACATGGAGAAGTATATTAATTTTTTTTGATAAGATGGAAAGTATATCATCATATTATTAGTTTGAAGCCTTGATATTGCACTCTTATAAGGGTGTATGTGTAATGTTCTTTGAAATTGAAGTAAGCTAATGAGGGATCTTTCTTGGGACCATGTTACTATTTTGGTTGTCTGGAGTATTTGTAATGTTTTTTTTTGCATATCCACAGGAATTAAACGTGATGTTCTCAAAACCTCTAAAAGAGCTGCTGTCAGCTGAAAGTGAGGTAGACGATGCCGCTTTAATATCAATCGACAGCAAGGGAATAGATATTCGAGTCCGCCAAGGAGCTCAGGTAGCGGAGGTGTATAGTGTGTAGATTTCAATTTCATCTGGCAGCATGACTAATCTATAACAACTTATGCTTTTGCAGTTCAATGTCCAGAGGATATCTTTTGAAGGAGGGCATGCTGTGGAAACGCTGGAGGAAGCCAAGGTTGCTCTTTGGAAGTTAATAAACAAAGGGGGAGTCTGCAATTTTCAAAAATAAGTTGGGTCGCTAAAATAAAAGGATGTTCTTCCATCTCTCATCCCGAGGTTCACAACAAATGCCCTTATGGATGATTTGATACGAAATTCTGTAATCATAGAGGCATTTATAGAAAGTCGGGATTAGCAACAAATAAGCCATTGTAGAGTTGTTATCATAATGACTTGTTTCGTTTTTACTTCCTTATCTGGTATTTCCTGCATAGGTGAATGTAACATCCCAAAAAGTGTGTTAAAAATGACCCAAAGAGTGGTCAGCAACAATATGTTTATGTTCTAATTTAAGTGCTCGATGGCCCTTGATGCAAATACAAGTTGTATATTCTAAAGATTTGCTCATGAAGAAGCATATGAAAATTGAAATGGATGGCGACTTGTTGTCTATCTAGTCCAAATTACTGCTCATCATAATTAGTAATTGTATTGCAGAAGTTGGCAACCGGATGAGCTAAGCTTATCAGTTATCCCATACGGATTTGTCAACTGAGACTGGAAAAGTTGAATTGGATTGAAGCTTATTAACTCTTTTATCTTTTCAAAGCTTTAATAATCTTTTTGAAGGATGAAAAGGCTATTTGATTTACTTTGAACAACAATTGTGGGATGTATATATAATTCAACGATTGTTGTTGGGTGCGAGATTAAAGGATTAAGAGTACATGTCAATTATCATCTAAATGAGTACTATATGCTCGGTTTAGATTAACAAAATTGGCATGTGTTAAAAATGAAATAGGGAGAAAATGACAAATTGGGTAGGAGTAGAACATCATCCAGATTCCAGACCAGAGCTTATTTATCTTTTGACAGGACAAGAAAAGAAGAAGAAGAAAATTTACCTGTTCTCTTCTCTTCTCTTGGAGGCGGAGCAGCCTACTTACTACTATTGTCTTTTAGCGTCTCTGATGGAAATGGAAATGGAAATGGAAATGGAAATGGAAGGTGTTAGCGGTGGCGACTTGGACGGATCACCGATCAGTTGCGTAGCTCCGGACCACTTATTCACTATTCTCCTCCTACTTCCTATCGATTCAATTCTGTCCTTCTCCGTTACTTGTAGGAGATTTAGGGCTCTCTCTTCTTCTGATACTCTCTGGGAAGCTCTTTGCAGAAGGGAATGGGGATCCACTTCAGTCGACGCCCTCAAGTCCTGTCATCTCTCTCACCTCCCATGGATGAGCCTCTTCAAGCATCTTTACCACCTTGACTCTGTTTATTGCCATAGATTATTCGACCCAGATGCCGAACCATCACTTCCCAGCCCTAGAGCTTCTCACTCCCTCAACTTCCTCTCTGATTGCTTGGTACTCTTTGCTGGAGGTTGCGAAGGAGGTTTGTCTTCTTCTTCTTCTTCTACTACTTTACCAATTACGTCTTGTTTTCCGATTTCATCCATTACTATTGTTTTCTTCGCTTAGATTTTATGAATTCACCATTCCTGTCTGTTGACTTGAGCTAATTAAAACCATTTGATTTTTAATTATTATACCCAGGTCTTTTTAGTACCAAGCCAATGGGGTATGCTATCTTTTGTTTCCTTTCTTTGTTAAAGTCTAAATGCAGCAGATGGAGCTTCTTCTGTATCTGCATCATCACTTGTGTCCATAGAAAAATGAGCTTTTCTTCTTCGGTCATCATTAGTTATTAATCACTCTATTATGATTTCTTACAGATGGAACATATGCAACTTACCCTAATTGCATCAGCCATTGGCTTCTTTTTACTATAAATGTTTAGAAGGCCAACTGTTCTATAGTTACTTTCGATGTATTATTTTCTGCTAATCAAAATAAGAAAATTTTAGCCTCCATAGTTGGGTGAACGGATGAAATTGTCAATTCAGGTGACTAACTTCACCATTGAGGCTGATCTTGTTAGTCAGTCCTAAGTATGTATATGTATATCTGAGTTCTATTTTGTTGATAATATAGGGCGTCATCTCGATGACACCTGGGTGGCATACGTCGGTAATGATTTCCACAGGGTGCTGAACTGGCAAAAGATGAGTTCAGGCATCCCAAGTGGGAGATTCGGGCATACATGTAATGTTGTTGGTGATTTTCTTATACTCTTTGGAGGAATCAACGACAATGGAATTCGTCAAAATGATACATGGGTTGGAAGAGTTGAAAGGAATGAGATTCGTGGTATTGGATTCTCATGGATACCACTTGACGTGGGGGTGATTGCGCCACCGCCTCGTGGAGCTCATGCTTCGTGCTGCATTGATGACAAGAAGATGGTTGTCCATGGAGGAATTGGGTTGGGTGGCATTAGACTGTTTGACACTTGGGTTTTAGAACTGTCTGAGAATCTTAAATTTGGAGCTTGGCATGAGATTGTGTCTCATCCATCACCTCCAGCTCGATCAGGACATACACTTACTTCCATTGGGGGAATGAAAGTAGTTCTATTTGGTGGTAGAGGAGTAGGCTATGATGTGCTGAATGATATCTGGCTGTTGAGTATATTTGAGGGTCATGTTAGATGGGTGCAAATTCTGTATGAGTTACAGAACATAACTGAAGGAGCATCTCTCCCCCGAGTTGGACACTCGGCCAATCTCATCCTGGGAGGCTGCCTTCTAATTTATGGAGGGGAAGATTCAGAGAGGCGCCGCAAAGACGACTTTTGGGCGTTGGATGTCAGCGCAATGAAAACAATTGAAGTGCAGCGAACCACAACAAACTCTATTGGACTATCAGCAAAGATGTGGAAGAGATTAAAGGCAAATGGTTGCACACCCAGCTCAAGATCATTTCATCGTGCGTGCACAGATCGTTCTGGTCGTTATTTATACGTCCTCGGAGGGATGACGGATGGACTAGTTCAGCCTGCTGAATCACCAGAACTCAGATTTGATGGGGATCTGTTTCTTGTGGAGTTGGTGATTTAGATGTGAGAGAGATAAACTTACCCAATCATTTCAGACTGTGTCGATTTCCAGAGCTCAAAGGCTGTATGTAGATTTACAATGTATTGCAGAACCCCACCCACCCCACGTGTATCTATCTCGGTTTTCTCACTTGTAAAAAAAATGTAAAAAAGAATGAAGGGAAGGAAGTACAATCTCAGGAGAAAGTGTATAATCTTGTTTTTGTTGTCGTGTAAACTGTAAGGTACAATTTCAATTCACATGAAACAGTAGCTAAGCCTATTTCCTTTACACATTCAAATTAAAAGCTTCCCCATGTCAGTGGCGTGTAAGATGACTACCTTACAAACGCTCAACGTGGAATTGCAAAATGAGAAGTGTCTACAATTTGATGGAAGCGGTAATGGACATGTATTTAAATGGATGAATGTTGAGAATATATTGAAGGGGATTAGCCACACTTGGGGGTTTGAGATTTTTGTACGGATGACCCACCCCTTGGAGTACGTAAAGTTTTTTTAACTCAGTTTTTTAAAATTTATGTTTTTTTTACCTTCTCTCGTGATAAACAAGTGCACAAAATCTGTAGTACTCTTCACTGAGCACGATCACGAGGAGACAACTGTGATGCCCTCGTGATAATCACGAAGAGTACAAATGACTTTTCATAGGGAGATGACACTTGCTTATCACAACAGAAGGTCAAAAAACATAAAATTTCAAGAAAATGTCAAAAAAAAAAAAAAAAAAAAAAAAAAACTTTACGCACCCCGAGGGATGGGTCATCCATACAAAAACCCTGTCTAAGTCGAGACAAATATTTATAATTTGAGAATATATGTTGGGAATACATTTGTCCAAACTTGAAAATGTTGCGACAAATATTTATAATTTGATTTAATTTCTTAAATAAAATTTATATTTATTACTTTAATTAATGTTTTTCAATCATGTCATATTTTGAGTTAAACATCATGTGTGGTGATTTGAACTTTTGATTCTTTTAGGTCAATGTTATAATATTCTTAATCAATATGAGTATAGCTCAACAATAATTGATATCTACTTCTTTTTTTAAGTCGGAAGTTTAAATCTTCATGCACCATATTTGTTGTACTAAAAAATATCAATTCAGGATGACATGTCACAATTACACTCATTTATATTTATTTTAAATTATATTTAACTTAAATGTGAATAATTGATTGATTAGATATAGAGTTTACAATAATGACCAAGATCAACATAGCATTAAAACATATATCCTCCATTCTCCACTACATATTTTTTTAGTCTTTGACTAAAAAAAACAACAAAGTATTAGAGAGTGTAGGGAAGTAATAAATGTCATTTGGTTGTTGTAAACCGGTTTAGCAGAGTTTGACGCCCGGGAAAGGGATTCCTAGTTCTGGGATTGTCCGTTTGGGTATTGGGAGTGGGAGTGGGAGTGGGAGTGGGAATGGGAATGGGTTTGGATTGTTCTCGGTTCATTCTCAACCGATCTCTTCTCTCCCTCCTTCTTCCGCCTCCTTCTGATGATAGTGATACATCTTCCGTCGACTTCTTCGTTGCAGTTGCAGTTGCTCTGTTTCTTCGTGGGATTCTTCCACCCTTTGAGGTCCCCAAAAGCTCAAAGTTGACTTCTCTCCAACCGGCTTTGTGGGTGTTGTCCCAATCCCACCCAAACCTCTCGCTTATCTCCAACAGCTCCGAAACAACGTCGCCACCAATTGCCCGTTTGCTGTTCCCGCCGCCACTCAGAATGTTGTGCGCCAACTCCCACTGGATGCGGTCTTCGTAAACTGGGTCTTCCAGAACTTGGTCTGCCATAATTGCCCACTCTTCAAACTCCCTTGCTCTCAGATTCTTGGAGACCCATTTCAGATAGCTTGAAGGCAAGCTTCCCAGCATTTTTCCCTTGTGCTTTCCAAACTCTATCACTCGGTCTCTGGCTGCTGCTGCTGCAACATTATTCCTTATCACCACTGGCTTAGCCTGCAAATGGAATGAGAATTTGCTCAAAATGAAACTCATGATGGCTGACACAAATGGAAGATGACCACTCTCTCAACTATCTACCACAACCAACCAATCTTAATCTATAAATACCCAAATCATTGGTTTCTGTGCGCGCCTTATCCCGTAGGACAAAACAGGAATTGGGTTGCACTCAGGTTCGCACGATGCTGCTGTTGTCTTTGCAACTTCCCACTGGCCTCCGTAGTTCACCACGCCCCTTTTTCCCAATTCCTCATGCTCCTCGTCAATGTCTTCTTGTTCCATGTTGCTCTTCCCTCACTGGGTTTCCCGAGATGTCTACGCAGCCCTTGGAATCCAACGCAGCCGAGGCTTCCAGCTTCAACCAGTGGCAGAACAACAACAACAACAACGAGGACGACATGGCCGACGATGACTACCAAGATAAGGGCATTTCTAGAATTCCTGTGCCTAGACAGAAATACATTCCAGTTTCTAAATCCCACTTGTTGGATGCCATTGTTTCGACCTTCTTTAACTCCAACCATGATGATGATGATCACGACGCTCAACATTTTCTGCTCCTCTCGTCGTCAGTTCCATCACTTGCTCTATCCATTTCCTCTCTGTTGCCATCAGAAATTCGAACAAAACAAATTCACTTGGCCGCTTTTGCAGGTGCTTGGACTCCATTCTTCACGCTGAACACAAGACGATTTTAGAAGAAATGCGGAACGATTATTCCCTTTCTCAGTCGCTGGAAAGTGAGGCTACTTTTGAGGAGATTTCTACTAATACTGACGACCAGCAAGTTTCTATTGAGAAGGAGGAGTTTATCTCAGCCAATGATGACATAACTGGGATTGGGAGCATGGAGGACCTGGTGCAGAAGATTGGAGTTAGCTATCCGATGCCTTTCAGTTATAATTTGGACTTTCGTAATCTCTTGAGTTCTTCTTCTCCGAAGGGTGACGTAAATAGTTACATTAATGGGGACTCTCCGTAGGTCTTGAACTCTTGAATTTCTTCACATCGTTTTTCCGTTTGAAATAAATAAACATACAAATTTACATGTGTTTATGAATCAAAAGAGCCTAATAACTTCTATCAAGTTAATCTCTTTAATTCTTTATTCAATTCATAAGGCTTCATGTTTGCTTATTGCAGCTACCTGCAACTAGAAATAAGTGCATTTTAACTAAATGAACACGTAGAAGACGAGAATTGTACTTATGGATTTCCTTTATGGTTGTAGATATTCTAATTCTAAGATGAGAAAATTTATAATAACTTGCGTAGATCGGGCTGTGCAATCCTAATAGAATACACCATCTTTCTTCAGTTCATGTTTTCATGTTTGTGAGTCTGACGTCATGTCATGAAAGTAGATATCATAAATGAAAGCTATTCTTATCAATTTCATCATTTTAGTCTTTAGAATAGAACGTGAGATGATTTGTGTAATGCTTATATGTATTGTGAGTCTGACGTGATGTCATGAAAGTAGATATCTCAAATGAAAAACTATTCTAATCGAACTCATCATTCCTGTACCTTTGTTGCTCCAGGGAATTTAGTGAGGGATCTTTTTAGTCTTTAGAATAGAATGTAAGATGATTTGTGTAATGCTTATGTGGTTGTACATTCTCTCCTTTTTCGACCTTGACAGTCTCAACCTGAATCTGAATGAAATATTTCC
Source organism: Herpetospermum pedunculosum (assembly GCA_028017165.1). NCBI lineage: Eukaryota > Viridiplantae > Streptophyta > Magnoliopsida > Cucurbitales > Cucurbitaceae > Herpetospermum > Herpetospermum pedunculosum. Next base: position 79,428,068 of record CM051524.1, on the reverse strand, counting down.
TTGTGTAATTTTGTTAGAGTAGCAGTTGCCACTCGTTTCCAGCGTTCTTTTATGAAACTTCTTAAGAATGCTCAATTTGAAGAACTCTCAGCCATGGACCTGGTCTTGACATCAGCATTGAATACAGACTATCTGCTTACTTTGCCAATATACGTGGACTGGAAGAGGGCATCTGAATCTAATGCAATTATTTTCAGGTTCTGCAATAGACTACTTTTATTATCTTTGTGAAGTTTGAGAGATAATGCTTGTTGCTTATCTTAGCAAGGATGAAAATATCGATATCCATGTTGATATCGGTATTTCAATTTTACGGATATATCCATGGATATATCAATAAAATATCGATATCCATGAATATTTTTGTAAATCATTTTTTTTTTTAAATATTTAAGTTATTTTTACTTTCAATCTAAGCTATAGATCTGATTAGTAGTATATAGATTCATATTAAATTTAATATATGATATTTTTGATGTTTTATGGATATTTATAAAAGATGCCAGAGATATCCATTACCTCTTAATATCTATATCGAATTCCGATTTACGGATATTTCCACGGATATGTCGACATATCCACGGATATTTTCATCCTTCATCTTAGGTATGTTGTACGTTCTAATTGTTAAAAGAATACTTAGCAGTTGATTGGGTATTAATACCGATGGCCTGCATGGCTATTTGATATGAAATTATGACAGTTAGATATGTCATTGTTTCTCATCTATTTTGTTGAAGCAATGTCCTAGTCAATTATACTATGACTCACGATATATGGTTTCACTTTCAGCATATATTTTCCTGTTCCATCATTGGACAGGTTCCAATGGTGATTGTTTTTTTTAACAGGCGGGGATATGCAACTGAGAGGCAGAAAGGCATATTAATTGTTGATAAACTAGATTATATACAGTCTAAACTTCTACGAGGACTCTTTTCCACAATCTCAAAACCACTGAGGAGACTTGGTACTCGGATAGCTGAGGTTGTTCATTTTTGGATATTGGTTGCCAACTTTGATCCTCTTTTCTTAAACATCTAATGTGTCAGTTCAGTACTTCTGTAGCTATGTTGAACTTCCAGCATCATTCGTTCTCATCTTGTCACATTTCCTTTCTGATTATTAACAGGTTGTACTTGGTGCTCCACAGATGCAAGAAATACAAGAATGGGTTAAGAGGTTGAGGCTTTGGGTGAGCGAACTTCCTATATCTCAGCAATTATTTCGTTATGATGAAGAAGATTCTGATGATCTATTGAGAGACAATCGGATTTCGGATAGAGACCTTCCAATTTGGCTGGCAGCTCAGAGTGCAGTATCTCGTTACGAAGGGATTCTTTCTTCCATGGGACCTCGTGGAAGACTCTTAAGGAGGCTGCTTACATGGATAGGACTTCTTCCTCCTATGCCAGAACAACCATTCAAGCTTAATGATGACAGTAAAGCTTCTGAACCTTATTTAAGGTTTGACCATTCTATTTCTAATTCTCCCTTCTAGTTATTGCTCTAATTTTTTTTTATATATGAAAGAAAATTCAAGTTTAGTTAACTAGCTACGGTAGTATGACTGATACCTTACTAGCTGATTTGATAAAGTTTTTGGCAATGTTGCTAAAGTGCTTGCAATGTACTCATGGCCTTTTTGCAGAACTTGAAAAACTATTTCACAGCAACTCATCATTTAGCTCCTAGAGTTTGTAGCCTAATCTGAGCCAATCAGATGTTATCACCTTCTTTTAGAACTTGGTTTCATTATGGTATAAAAGGAAATATTACAATATCCAAGTACTTCACGAGGTGGACTCTCCCAAAATAACTACCCTCCAAATTCTCCCATTTTCACTCCTCTCATCCACTCTATTTGAAACCACTATTTGCTAACCAACTCCATTAACTAATATTTAGTGACAAATATCTTATAAAAAAATATTTAATGACAATATGCCCTTATAATATCCAGTATCCTACTAATAAGCCTAATATTTCCTTGCTAATATTTCTAACAGAGAACTTGTCTTTTAATCTCAAATCTATTAATGAGTAGATATAGCCATGAATTTATTGGGGATGGTTAATGTCTATGAGACGTGTTTGTTACTAGCCTCTTAGCCATGTGTGTCATTTATTGTTGATATTGTTATTAAATACAACCACTGCTTAATTTTTTTTTTTATAAGAAACCGAGCTGTCATTGAGAAATATGAAAGAATGTACAAGGGCATAAAAAAAAGTAAGGCCAACAAAAAGAGCCCCAACCCTAATTACAACAAATGACTCCAATCAACGAGACCAAGCTGATAATTATAAAAAATTGATTAACGGACGCCCCTAACGAAGAGTTAAATCTAACCAACTCCCAATGCTCCACTAAAAATCCTATTGTTCCTCCAGCTAAATTCCCCACAAGATGGCGGTAAAGAAAGTCTGCCACAAAACTCTCCTTTATCTAGAAAAGGAGGATTGAGAAGCACACAATATGATAATTTGTTAGAGCCACCAATTCACCTTTATGGGGCACGTAAGTCATTCACTCTGACATTCCTTTGACATTGTTGCAACCTTAGCTGTCATGGATGCAGGTTGGGTGCACTTTTAAATATACAAATAAAGAAAATATTATGCTAATTAGCTGTGTATTAGGAACCTTTGGTCTCTTCCTCTCTGGAAGTCTTTTTTGGCTAATTAGCAGTTTTCCTCTTGAATAACTTTACAATACAATTGTTTTTAATCCAGGCCTATCTTCATATCACGAATATCACTCAGTGATATATGGAGGCCTGCAATGAAAAAATGCGGGAATGATATTTGGAAACGGTTGAAAACTTCCATTTCCATCCTCTTCTCTCAATCAGTGCTCCAGGTATTCTTGATTTGCCTCCTAATTTTCTAAGTGGTTCTCCTATCAATTTTTTTTCTCTAAGTGGTTCCCTTCCCATTAGCTGACCTGAGCTGAGCTGTTAGAATAAAATGTTTTTTTTTTTTTTTTTTCGAAACATGAATAAAATGGATTTAGGCAATCTTTGATGCTTATTTATTTTTAATAATAAGAAACGGGGAATATTAATAAAAATAGAAAGAAATGCAACCTGCAGGCCGAGGAAAAGGAATCCTCACCTGGAAGAACTATTGTATAAGTCTTTCCAATCCAAATTAATCAAAAAAAATATTGTGATTACGAAATAACTTTTTGTGAAGAGAGCTTCAACTTGAGAAAGGATTCAAAAGGCTTCTCTTCTTTGTCTCTTTCGAGCCAAAAATACCACATAAGGAATGCTCGCTGCATCAATCTTGTTTCTAAGCTGGAACAAACTTTCAACTTCCCTAAAGAATGGAATCCTTCTAAGCCCTAAATCCCAACTACATGTGTCCTTATTCCAACTTTCTTCCCAACTTTTATGATTATTTTGGTCATGCCTCAATGTTGTTTCTTACCTGGTGAAAGTTATACTATAATTTTGATCTTGATTGTGTTCTCTTCAAGTGAGTATATGTTTTCTGCATGATGTGTTAATGTTGTGGCATACTGGCATATACATGCTATGCAGTATTTGCAGTATTTGCAGTTTTTGACAGTCATTGGTCCTGTGTTAAAATTTATTTACCAATTCCTACCGTGATTGTAATTTCAAACAACTTTATTACTTGCTGTGTTTGCTTGTGAATTAGGAGCCAGCTTTCGAAGAATTGATTTTACTTTACACCAAAGAAGGAAGGAATAGTGGAGATGAGACTGAGGTTCCATCGATGCAGTTAAAGATCTATGAGAAAATTCCTATTCCAGACTTACCAGTATATACTTCTGACACTTCAATGTCTGTTAATGTTTTCATTCTTTTTCTCATACAATGTATTTGCTCTTGCTTTATATAGCACGTATTATGTTGCATATCTTATTTGAGATGTTAGTCTCTTATTATTGTTACTCATGAATTTCAATCTCGGTTAAAATTACATGCAGGTGATCTTTCCTGACAAGAAACTATCTTTTCGAATTATAGACGCGGTATGACCTAGATTTGATTTTATCAAATGCATTTCTTAGAATGTTTTGAATTAATAACCATGTGCACCAGAGCTGCAGAGTGTGTTGGATGTCTTTGCATGCTGCATGGTTCTTTGTAATTTTGTCATTTTATCAGCTTGAATTTTTTCTCTCATCTTTTTTATTCCATAATATGATATTTACAATGAGCATGAGATGGTTTTTGCTAGTGGCTAATAAAGCTTTTTGTAGTGTCTCATGCATGGAAGAGAGGAATATACCAGGTGATTGAGTAGCAAGTAGCAATGATTTAGTGGAGAAATGGTTTCTTGACACCATAGTTTTATATTAATGATCATAATCATTGATCATATACTGATGTAATATACATCGATGCCTACCAACTCACCTTTTGTTTTATTGACCAATGTCAACTCATATGAAATAAGCGCTGTCTTTTTTTTTTTTTTTTGAAGGGAAAAATAAGCTTAGTCTTAATTGTGAATTAAGTTTTATTCTCACTCTCCTATTTGTTTTATTATCTGTATAGTTATTATTAGTTGGATTCTATGAATTGTTGCTGGTTCATTATTATCATTTTTGACATAATCTCTTGATCTAATGCCTCAAAATTGCAGCTACGATTGGATGCTGCGACAATATTGGGACTTTTGGCCTTCTTCGTTAACTACAAGTTTGAGAATGTCTTGTCCTCGCCGTACGCTTCTTCTTAACTTCCTACGTGATTACAGTTAGTCATTTTCCTAAATAAATTTAATAAAGCTAGAATTTTTTCATAATTTTTTCCCCAGGCCACATTCTATAACATTCCTGTATGACAATTTTGTAAAAAGATTATTGCATAAGCAGCAGAATTTGAACCTGCGCAGGAGAACCCACATGAATTCCAGTCATGTATTACTATCTTTTTTAAAATCACACACACAGGGAAGTAGGTAGTCTAGAAATCTGTCACTTAATTAACTGTGGTGGAGTTGTGTCATCAATGCTTGGTCTTTGGGCATTCTTCTAATTTTTCATGTATTTTATATTCTAAAAAGAACATTAATATTAAATGTGAAACATGCAGTTTATGCTTATATACACCATAAATGCTTATATATACTACATGAATATCATATAAATTTAGTGGGACATTGCCAACTTCAGCTATAGCTGGTTAAGACATATACATTCGACCAAGCGGTCAGATGTTCGAATCTCTCCAACCCCACATTCATATGTTAAACTCAAAAATAAATAAATTTAGTGGAACATTGATTGTTGTATTTAATTTTACTTCAATTTTGGTACTTTCTGAAGCCTAGAAGGCATGAAATATTGTTTTAGATGGGTTCTGTACTTCTACTTTTTTATAACGTAATATTAACTTGAAATTATTGACTAAATTGGTTAAATAGACTATCAAATGATGGATGAGAAATGTACAAGTACAAGACTTGCCAATCAAATATTAGATTGTGGTTGTAGCCTAGCCTCTAAAGAGAGGATAACATTTTTTTGTTTTGTATTTGTGCATGTCACTTATTTGAAACGTGAAGAATAATTATCATATTATTCTGATTTTGCAATAATTGACTCTTTTCCTCTTACGTTTGCCACAGGTCAGCAATTGTTCTTGATGTGGTTACTTTCGGTGCTCTTGTCATTTACATCACACGAGTTGTTTTGGGTTACAAACAAACATGGGATAGGTATCAAGTGAGTCAATTTTATTGATGCTCATGTTTCATTTTAACACAGATTTCTGTAAGCATTTGATGGGTTGATTGATGCTTTTCTAATTAAAAGATGTAAACAGTTATTGGTTAACAGGACACTGTATGAGAAAACTTTAGCGAGTGGTTTTGGGTCAGTTCATTTTCTGCTGGATGCTTCAGAACAACAGCAAGTGAGTTTCATTTGAATTGTTTTATGATTTTCTTAGGTGACTGCATCATCATGAAATCAATTTTTTTTTGGTTATGGTTGTAATATTTGACAGAATAAAAGCGAGTACGCTTCAAAAGTGGGTTTCTTTCTCCACTCATAAAAGTTTTACATTATTAATAGTGCGCGAGTTAATCCTCAAATTCAGTCCCTATTGGTGGAGAATGCTATTAAAAGAGGTGAAATGATCTGAATATATTCATTTTCTGGTGCAGTACAAAGAAGCTATCTTGGCCTATGCAATACTACTCAGAGAAGAAAAGGGAGAGGTGATCTGCCTTTCCTTGTGTAGACATAGATTTTTATATGTTTACATGGTAATATGTGTATAGGAGCAGCTCACATTAAACTGCGAAATAAATGAGAGGTTATTGAGCTCGTTGGTAATCAGCTGAGTGAGTTGTGAATTTGGTTGGAGATGTAAATAAGCAAAAACTGTCATTTTTCAGGCCGGTTTGGCATGTCGTTTTAAGTGCTTAAAACTCACTTGAAAGTCATTCCAAATAGGTTCATCTGGTGTTGACGAAAGAATGAATGGTTGTGATTATAGGTAACATGTGGGAAAAGCGTTGGGGACAAATGTGAAAGATTTTTGTACGACGTGTTAAAAGTGAAGGTAAGTAAGATGAGAAAATGAGGATTATTGTTGATTGTTGATTGTTGTTTTAAATTGATTGATTGAATACAAAAATGCAGGTTGAAATGCCAATAGAAAAGGCAATAGAAACGTTGTCAAGATTGGGGTTAGTAAGCCAAAGAGAAGCAGAGGTGGATGGGAGTGGGAGAATTAGAGTGCAGGCTGTAGCATGTGGGAAGGCTTATGAGGCGCTTCAAAAACAATGGAATACCTTACTCTGTTTATGATCAGTAAATAACTAAATATATGCCTTTGGGAACCTTCTGTGGCCACCACACCACATTACTTTGCTTACCTTTGGATCAGAATATGCAGTTTGCCTTTCAACTCTCCTTTTCCCTTTATCATAACTTTTGGTAAAGTTGTATTGTATACAAACTACGAAGTATTTCTCTATTATTTGACTTTTATTTTGATATTATATATTCTTTTCTTTTTCCTTTCCCTTTCTTATTTTTGCTTAATTTTCAAATCTGTTACATCTTATCGGCATATAAAATTTTAAATATATTCATTTGACCTCACTTTTCTAATAACATTATTGAACATTCATAGTAAATTCACATTTTTTTTAGAATATAAAATTAGTTAAACGCAGAGTATGATGTGTACATAGTGACGAGGACATATATATATATATTTTTTTGTAAAATAATACATTATTGAAATTTGAAACTGTGTGTAATTATAATTGTCTAATGGCAAAAATCAATTTATATTTCTAAACTTTGAGGGTTGTATCAATTAAAACCCTAAACTTTTAATTGTATCAATTTAAACTTGAAAAATTATTTTATACCATCTATTAAAAAAATGTTAGTTTTTACACGTGTGAAGACTTATAATTTATCAATTAAACTCCTAAAATTTCATACAATTGATTCAATTATGAAAGTTTAGAGGTTTAATTGTTAAAATTATAAGTCTCTAGTAGTTTAAATTATTATTTTTTTAAATAAAATATAATACACTGGTTTAAATTAATATTATCATTAGTTTAGGGTTTGAACGGATAGAAACTTAAATGAATTTTTGTCCTAAAAACACAATTGTATCCACGTCGGTTGACCAGAGAACAGAATCACACGTTTTGTTATCGGGGTCCCTGAGCGCTGGCAATGGGCACAGCATCTTAACATACACCCTCCCACACCGAATCATATTTAACCCATTCCATATCCTAATTCATAAACCAGATTTAATACCAACATTTTTTACTCTCCTTTCCAACTTCTTCTTCTTTCTCTTCTATTCTCTCTACACACCACTCCCTTCCCTCCCTCCCTCCCTTCGCGATCTCCTTCTCCAGCTCGATCGGGACCTTAGGGTTTTGGTCGATTTTCTTTTATTTATTTGATCCTCCATCCTTCCTTTCGATCTGCTTCCATTCCGATCATCCACAATGCCGTCCGTCTATGGAGCTCGTTTGACCACCTTCGAAGATTCTGAGAAGGAAAGCGAGTATGGATATGTCCGGAAGGTCTGATCTCTTTACTTTCTCAATTCTCTTTCCTTCCATTCTTTTCTCGATCTTATTACATACCAATCGATCACCATAAACTTTATTAGATGTGCACTTTTTCGATTCAATGCTACCAGATGTAGATTCTTAAGATTCGTATTTGATCTTCCATTAATGGATCCGTTTTTTTTATCAATAATGTTTGCCCATTTAAAATTAAATCAAGTATAACATGACGATTGTAGTTAGTTCTATGCTCGTAAATGTATCACTTTTCATTTCGTTATTTCAAATTCACGAATGTCGTTCTTTTCTCTCGGTTATGAAACTCTTATGTCGTTCTCAGGTATCCGGACCAGTCGTCGTGGCAGATGGCATGGGAGGTGCAGCCATGTATGAATTGGTTCGTGTTGGTCATGATAATCTGATTGGTGAAATCATTAGATTAGAAGGAGATTCTGCCACAATTCAGGGTATGCTACATTAGCATAGGCTTAATGATCTCTAATGAGTTGTTCCCCTTTTTAATAAGTTTTAAAGCTTAGTATATTATATCATTCATGTTAAATGTTATAAGCCTCGGTAAATTGACTGGACTTTTCCAATTTTATCTTGAAGTTTATGAGGAAACTGCTGGTTTGATGGTGAATGACCCTGTTTTACGTACTCGTAAAGTAAGCATTCCTTCTTTTAGTTATTCTATTTATCCTTTCAGTTCCTGAATCTTTATGAATTAACGGTGTGTGAACTACCAGCCTCTGTCAGTGGAGTTGGGACCTGGAATACTGGGAAATATATTTGATGGCATTCAGGTTTGTATCACTTCACGTCATCCTGTATTGTATTTTAGATTTTTACAATCCACTTATTCTTGATTTCTTATTTTAACTTAAATTTTGAAAAAGTAGAGGCCATTGAAAACAATTGCAAAGAGATCAGGAGATGTCTACATTCCTCGAGGTGTCTCTGTCCCGGCACTTGACAAAGACATACTTTGGGATTTTCAACCCAAAAAACTAGGTATGCTATGACCGTACAATTTGTTTTATGCACATCTGTTTGATGATATTTGTCGGATTGCAATAAGTTTATATCTCACAAAAATGAAAAAAAATTCAGGTGAGGGCGACTTAGTGACAGGTGGAGACTTGTATGCTGTAAGTTTCTGCTATGTAGCTTTGTTTATTAAAATCCCTTGATATGACAATTTTTTGCTTGCTCCTAAGATCTAACATGGATTTTCTGATTCAGACTGTCTTCGAGAATAGTCTAATGGAGCACCATATCGCACTTCCTCCTGATTCTATGGGAAAAATTTCCTATATTGCACCACCTGGTCAATATTCATTGAAGGTTCCACTCTTTTCTTGTCTTTTTTTTTTTCATTTTTGCTTATATTTTTCTACATACTATATAGAAATTTTATTTCCACTCCTAAAATGAGTACTAAATCGAGATATATATTTATTTATTCCATACAACATTTGGGTGGTCTTCACAAAGTTTTTTGTAACGTGAGTAGCTCTCAACTTCGGTTCACGGAGGGAGGATGTTTTGTAGTTTCCTTGGTTTCTGGTCTTTTCCCCCTAGATTTTAGGCTGCTATTTCTTCTTTTAATTCAATATAGATGCTTGTTTCTCATCCAAAAAATTATCTTTACAGGATACTGTTTTAGAGCTCGAGTTTCAAGGAGTTAAAAAGCAGTTTACCATGCTTCAGGTTTCTAAATGATGTCTTATTTACGATTCCTTCACATTTTTATGATTCAATAAGGTCTTATGTGTGTATGTGTGTCTATCCATGTGTAGAATTGGCCTGTGCGTACACCTAGACCAGTTGCATCGAAGCTTGCAGCTGATACCCCTCTTTTGACTGGGCAGGTGAATAAGATAGTTGGTTGCTTTACCATTGATTTTTTTCCCTTGTAGAAACTGTGTATTTCTAAAAACTTATTTTTATTATATTTATGTATTTGGTTTTCATGTGCAGCGTGTTCTTGATGCACTCTTCCCTTCCGTTCTTGGAGGAACATGTGCCATTCCTGGAGCATTTGGTTGTGGAAAAACTGTTATTAGTCAAGCTCTCTCTAAAGTAAGTTATTTGTCATATATCTAAGGGTTTGATGTGATCTTTTGTGATGTTAAAAATTACCATTGTTTCTCAATTTTTCATGCAGTACTCAAATTCTGATACTGTGGTGTATGTTGGTTGTGGAGAGAGAGGAAACGAAATGGCTGAAGTTCTTATGGATTTTCCTCAATTGACAATGACATTGCCTGATGGCCGTGAAGAATCTGTCATGAAGCGTACCACTCTTGTGGCTAACACTTCCAATATGCCTGTGGCTGCTCGTGAAGCTTCAATTTATACCGGTAAACTTCGGGCTCTTTTTAAAAAGTATCTAAGATTCCTCATTTCCCATTAAAATCTGCATGTTAACCACAATGATTGACTCTAATCTTTTTGGTGCAATTTTCCTATTATGATGTACCTTGAATGTAATTTTACCATAATTTTTTTTTTCCCATTTTATATCGACTCTTTCAAGTTTTGTAAAGCCTGGTTGAGATATTTTTATTATATCAATATCCACCATAATGTATAAATGTGTGCAGGAATTACTTTGGCGGAATACTTCAGAGATATGGGATACAATGTAAGCATGATGGCAGATTCGACATCTCGATGGGCAGAAGCTCTACGTGAAATATCTGGACGACTGGTAAATAGCTGGAGCTTGTTTTCTAATTTTCTCTTGTTTTCTTTACAAGTATTAGGACACGGAGTTGTTTAGAAAATTATGTGTTTGGAGTGTGTTTATAATAAATTGGTTAGAGACTTGGCTTTGGCTTCCCTTTTTTCTAGAGGGAGTGCTCGCCATCTAGGTTTCCTGGCTTGAAGGTTGAACTCATAAGATGCCAGTGCACATATTGTACTTAAGTGTTATTGTGTCCTGTTCTTGTCTTATTCTTCTTGGACTGGTCTTCTTTGCTCATTTTTCAGGCAGAAATGCCTGCAGATAGTGGATATCCTGCGTATCTAGCGGCACGTTTAGCCTCTTTCTATGAGCGTGCTGGTAAAGTGAAATGTCTCGGTGGGCCAGAACGAACTGGTAGTGTTACCATTGTCGGTGCAGTTTCTCCACCTGGAGGAGATTTCTCTGATCCAGTGACATCTGCCACCCTTAGTATCGTTCAGGTGAACTTTTCTCAAGTCTATTGTAATCTGGTTCTTTTAAATACCAAGGGTTTTTCCAATCATTATTTTATTATCTGTGATTATTATAGCTATTGAAATTCTTTGCAGGTTTTCTGGGGTCTAGATAAGAAGCTTGCCCAGAGGAAGCACTTTCCTTCCGTTAACTGGCTAATTTCATACTCAAAATACTCTACTGTATGTTAGCAGAGCTCTCTGTATTGTGTTTGCCTTCTTTGTATCTTTCAGACGAGTGCACTGAGTAATGAATGCATCTTAATTAATTGAACTTCACATTTTTATTTTAGGCGTTGGAATCTTTCTACGAGAAGTTCGATCCAGATTTTATTAGCATCAGGACAAAGGCTCGTGAAGTCCTTCAGAGGGAAGATGACCTCAATGAAATTGTCCAAGTATGTCTCTGCTGGGATAATATTATTCTAGTAAATTTGGTTATTTGTAAACAAAAATACTAAGAAAATCTAAATGGGTATCGACGAACTGTCTGATATATGTCGATTATGGCAGCTTGTAGGGAAGGATGCGTTGGCCGAAGGAGATAAGATTACCTTAGAGACTGCAAAGCTTTTGAGAGAGGACTATCTTGCTCAGAATGCATTTACTCCGTAAGTCATAGCATAGCTACATCTTTGTTAGATGGTAGTATATAGATCAGCCAGCTATTTCTAGATTTTTTTAACAAAATACATATTTGTGTGGGTGTGACAGTTATGATAAATTCTGCCCCTTCTACAAGTCGGTCTGGATGATGCGCAATATCATCCATTTCTTTAATTTGGCTAATCAGGTAAAGTTACTCTTTTACCAAACCATCAATTGTTGAAATGTGAGCTAGTAGGGGTAGGGTGTGTTCATAATATTGTTGGTTGGATTTTGAATACTGTGTTGTGCAGGCAGTAGAGAGGGGAGCGGGTATGGATGGCCAAAAGATATCATACAGTTTGATTAAGCATCGGTTGGGAGATCTGTTCTATCGCCTGGTGTAAGTAAAAAAATTAATATTAGATTAGGACATTATTTTGTATCATATCAATGAATGGTTACTGTTTCCTATATAAAAAAAAAAAAATTGAATTAGGTCGTGTTGTCGTCGGATGTGTTGTGTGATAAAAACATTTGGTTGGGGTATGGTTGCAGGTCTCAAAAGTTCGAGGATCCAGCTGAAGGAGAAACAGCTCTTACTGAGAAATTCCAGAAACTACATGATGATCTGACAAATGGTTTCCGTGCTCTCGAGGATGAAACTCGGTAGATTGCCTGCCCGCCCGACGACTTTGTCCCAGGCTTGGCTCGCGGTTTCCTTCTTTAATTTTGTAGCATATTATGATATTATTGTATTATCTTGGTTTGGTTTGGTTCGGTTCAGTTGCGGTGCGGTCGCGTGCCTTTTGGCTAGCTATTATTTAATAAAGCTGTATTTTTTTTGACGTTCAGAACTGAGATTCTTATATTCCCTTATTTATATTTTATATTATCTGTGCAATAAAGATGGATCCGAGTTTGTATATTTGGCTTGTTTTTTGCCCAACCTTATGTTTAAGTTTTATTAGTTCCTTTTTATCTTTGAAAGATACAGAAATGGAAGTATTGACATTGGGAAAAGGATTTTCTTTCATTCTTATTATTTTGGTGGTATGGTAGGATGAATCAAGTAGTTATTTCTTCGACATATCAATGCATGTATCGAAATAATTGAATGCTTTTCGACTTTTAAACAAAATATGCTCCTAGTCCTCACCTTCACCATTAGCTACATTAAAATAATATTGGAAAATTGAAGATTTTTTAAGAACATATAGAGAGAAAATTAGATTTGGTTAAACAATGAAGGGTAAGGAATTTTATTTTCTCCATTATAAAGAATACTAATTTATCTGATTAATCTTTTGACAATTCTATTTGATGTTATTTTTATAATATAAGCCAGCGATTACATACTTATGCATATTGTTTTAGAATTAATATTCTCTCTAAGTCTCATCTAGTATAAGGATATAAAGTTATGCGTGAGATAACAAAATGTTATTTATTAAGTAGTGATGGTTGCATGCATGAATACATGAGTTCTATAAATGAGCCATAATGTGGATTAGATTGTTTATGAGAGGAATGAGGTGATGATAATGTGGGTTAAAAAAATAAATAATAATAATAATAAATAAATAAAATTGAAGTCTTTTCCACAAACTATTTATTTTGAAATCGTTAGTGGACCATTCTAGTTATTGTACGTTTTTTTAGTAATTAATGTGGAGGTAGATACCAATTACTATGTTGGTGGTTATATTTAGTTTACTCTAAATTATTGACGTGGATGTCTTTTATTCCGTACATATGTCTATGATTTAACAGGATTATACAATATGTCAATGGTTGAGTCACTTACAAGTTACATCATTGGTTTCATAATCGATTGGACAAAATCCTTTCACGTAGTTTAATGTCACAAATTAACTCAATCATTATGAATGATAAAAGCATAAATTTGAACAATAAATTTAAATAATTTTTAAATTAAAGACTATAATTCAGTTGGCAAAACATGCACCGACCTTCAATCTATGATACATCGTCAAAAATAAATAAATAAATAAAATAATAATGGTCTTTAAAATCTAAGAAGTAAAAATTAAATTGCTTAAATAAATCTATTTTTATATACTAACAATTAGTTTTCAATTAATTAAAATTTAATAGGAATAAGTAATCAATATTTTAATGTTGATATCGATAAAAATGTCAAATTCTCAATTTTGTGAAAATATCGATGAATATTTTTTAAAAAAATTTATGAAGAAAATGAATTCATACAATTACTTCAATTAACAAATAAGCATTCATTCTTTTTAAACATGTCTAATTTTTTTTTTTTGTTATTAATATAAGGTTCACATTCATAATATTTTGTTATATTTGGTTGATTTTTCTATGATAAAATTTATAAAAAAAACAATATATAAATAATTATTGGTTAACTATAGTTAAATAAACAATTAAACATATGATCTCTATAATTCGTTTTGTAAGGCACACAAAATCCAATTATAAACGCTAATTCATGCCTAGTTTAACTAGTTAAAAATGTTAAGACATTATAATTTCATTCTTATTTTTTATTTTTTTTAATTATTAAAATCTACCAAATGTCTATTTCATCGGCAAGAAATAACAAAAATTACATTAAATTTATTTATGGTTGCACTTGAAAATGAGTTATATAAATTCAGCTTGTATTATTCATTATTTTTCTACTCTGCTTTAGTTGGAATTAATTTTCTAGTTTACGAGAAAAGACAATGCATTAGAAGAAGCCAATCTAGATTGATTCATGTTTTTCAAATAATGTAGTTTACTATTTAGACTTTGTAATCATCATGACTTAGGTGATAGTGATCCTTTACGAAGATTAAATTGAAAGGAACACATATGAGTTAGAAATGCAATCACTTCACTATTAAAAAAAAGAAAAAGAAAAAAAAATCAAAAATCAATTTACATCTTTAAAATTTTTAAAATTTAAAAAGTTGCATAAATTAAAATTCTAAACTAACTTGTATCATTTAAATCCAGTGTATCAATTTACATATTTTCTTAAAAAAAAATGTTATTTCGCACCTGTAGATTTATAATTTATCAACTCTTCAATTTTTTTACAATTAATTTATTTATAAAAGTGTAAAAATTTTAGAGTTTAATTGCTAAAATTATAAATTTTTACGTGTTGAAATGAATGTTTTTAAAATAAAATACTAACTAAAGTAAATTAATAAATTACTAAAAGTTTAAGATTTACATTTTAATCGTCCGCGATTTAAAAAAAAAACAAAACACAACACGTGATATAATTATTTTGTTAATGTTAAAAAAAAAAAATTTCTTTAATTTTTTGAATATTAGAAAAAGTTGAATGTTGGGTATTTGAGTAGGATGTCCAAGCGAGTCCAACGGAAGGTGTTGCTGTGCTGACTATAGTCTCCCTGAGTTCTGAGAGCGGCTCAACAATGGCGGAAGGATCGAACAGCACCGTCCACTCACCATTCTTCACATATGTTTCCATGCTCTCTCTTCTCACTCTCTGCCCTCCCTTTGTTATCTTCCTGTAAGTAATTACAACGGATCTCATTCATTTTCATCTACGATCTGATCATCAATTTCTTCATCCATCATTCCAATGGCTTCTTCTTACTTTTGTTTGAACATCGCAACGTTTCTTCTCACATGCAGATGGTACACTATGGTCCATGCCGATGGCTCCGTTTCCCATACTTGGAATTACTTTTACCAGAATGGATTCAAGGGCTTTCTAAATATATGGCCCTCTGCGACTGCTTTCAAGATTATTGGAGTTTACGCTGCCTTTGAGGCTGCCCTTCAGCTTCTTTTGCCTGGAAAGATGGTTCAGGGCCCCGTCTCTCCAACTGGAAATCAACCTGTTTACAAGGTTTTTATTTATTTCGATTTACTTACCAATGCCTCCAAATCCATCATCTACTCGTTCATATTAATCTAATTAACTCCTGTTTCTGTGTTCAAGGCAAATGGCTTAGCTGCGTACATTCTCACAATGCTTACTTATATTGCTCTTTGGTGGTATGCTATTTTTAATCCATGTTCTTTCTTCTTTGCCAATTCAAATACTAAACATCCCTTTAGCTCTTTAGGGAAATCTTCATGCTCTTTTCTGCTCCCTCGATTCATTATGATGTTTTCCTTGTTTCATAGTTTAATTGAAATCTCTATCTTCAGGTTTGGGATATTCAATCCAACAATTGTTTATGATCATTTGGGAGAAATCTTTTCAGCTCTCATTTTTGGAAGCTTCATCTTTTGTATTCTTCTATACATAAAAGTGAGGATTTAGATTGTTCTATCCATACCAGTTGAAGTTGAGTACATATATTATATGCTCTTTTTATGTATAATCCTGGTGTTTGCGTGTATAAGGGTCGCATGGCGCCATCTTCCTCTGATTCTGGTTCCTCTGGCAACATAATCATCGATTTCTACTGGGTAACTTTTCACTCATCCATTTCATATTTATAATTTGACGTGACAATTTTTAATTTTCTTTAGTAAAAAAAAAACCCAGTTATTTTAAAGATGAATGAATGAAAGTACAGAGAAGGCCACACAAAAAAGGGGCCCAACCAACATGGGGACAACAAAAAAGAAAAGAGAATTACAAAACTACTAAATTTATTTGAAGAGCAAACCTAATTAGAGGCATTAAAATGCACCAGCCACCAAATCTCCTTTCACGACCTATGAACTGGTGAAAAGATTCTCCATTTCCTTCCCAACTAAATATTTCATAAAAACAATGATAACCACCTTCGTTCATCGCTGTGTGTAAACTGTAAACTAGAACTTGGAACCATGAAAATACCAAAAGTCTACCAAAAGCAACACTGCCCTTTGAAACAAAGTAATGCATATTATAGATGATTATTGAACTATAGTTACTTGTGAATTACTGAACTCTACATATACAATTATTAGGGTAGTTTGGTGAACTCAGATGATAGTCTTCTATGAAATTCATGTAGTTTGTATATGCATTTATTGTCTTGAAAAGTTCCATGGTTCTGTTATGTTATAATGCTACTATATATCAAGTATCTAAAAATAGCTATTATCTTTTGCTTGATTAGGTGTTCTCTGCTTAATACATCACTAATCAGCCTGTCTTTAATTGCTGGTCTGCTTTATTATGTATGGTATGATGACAAAATGTTGCGAGCCCGACTGGTTTGGCATAAACTATAACACCTATTCTATTTACTTTCTTGCAGGGCATGGAGTTGTACCCGCGTATTGGCAAACATTTTGATATTAAGGTTTTCACAAACTGCAGATTTGGGATGATGTCGTGGGCAGTTCTTGCTGTGACCTATTGCATAAAGCAGGTAGGTACTCTAAAAGATCACCAAGTATGAAAGATAATCCTACTTTTGTGGAAGTTTATCCTTCATGTGAAGTTTACTAAATATTATTGACAAGAGCATAACTCAACTGACATGATGTATTGACTAGGGACTATGAGGTCCTAGGTTCAATCTCTCACCCCACATGTTGTGTCAAAAAAACTAAATATTATTTAGAATAATGAGATTCAAGCCTCATTTAATTGGTTGGTTATCTTTGCTTTTATCTTTTATTGGTTTTTTCTCCCGTTACATTTTTGAGGCAACAGAAGTTAAATGTTACTTTAGATGAATTTAAAAATGGTGGTTCTTTGTGTAGTTTCAATTTATATCTTATGAGTCAGTCTCTTATTGCCAATAATTTTTTTTAGTTGTTTCTATCAAGGTCACATTAGCTTGTATTAATTACATTTTTAAATTAGCGTAGTTGGTGAACTTTGATGGTTGAAATTTTGGATGTGCGTTTTTGCACAAAGGGTTTGATAGCTGGAGGGGAGGCATATATTGTCTTACTGAAAGTACTTGAGCTTTTATTTTAAATAGTATGCTACTTTCTCTTTGATCCTTATGAATTTGATAGAGCCTTGGCAAAAGGATGTACAACTCTGATGACTTAAGGGAAAGAGGTACAAAATTCACAGATGTTCGAGAGGCTTGAAACTCTTTCCAGCTTTCAGTCACCAACAGCTAGACTATTTCCTTTTCTTTAAGGGGCGGTCCTTCGGGCTCTTCTTTTTTTGGATGCCCTTGTATTCTTTCATTTTTTCTCAATGAAAGTTTGGTACCTTATCAAAAAAATATTGACAAACTATGACAAAAGATCACCCTACTTTGAATACCTACTTTGCCTTTGGCCCACAGCACCCTATTTTCCCTCCTTAGATTCACACTTCTTCCTCTTAGTATAAGTAATGCTAACTAGCGGCCTTAGATTCCTATGAGAACATTTTCTTTGTAACGGCCTTAGATTCCTATGAGAACATTTTCTTTGTAAACATCCTGAATCATTAGAGGATCATCCTTAATTAGCTGAGCAGTTGTATATTTTACTCAAACGTCAGATTTCACCATTCTATTCCCCGCACCTCATTGAAGAATGCCTTGGCATAGCGAAGTACCTATATTTATATTGTACTTCTGTACCTATGTAGGTTCTATGGTATTCAAAGTGTTGAGTGATGTAAATTGCTGCATAATTATCTTCTCATTTCGTCCATTTCAGTATGAAAAGAACGGGACAATAGCTGATTCAATGCTTGTAAATACTGCATTGATGTTGGTTTATGTTACAAAGTTTTTTTGGTGGGAAGCAGGGTACTGGAACACAATGGACATAGCGCATGATAGAGGTTAGCGTATATTGTATGATTTTCTTTGTTTAACATATTAATTTTTTACTCTTCTGTTATTATAATTAAAATACTGGAGCACAGCTGACTAGTTTTCGATTTTGAAAAATATGATAGATAATTCTGCAACTCATATGCTGTTAAACTGTACTGGGATGTGATTTTAATGGTCCACATGACTTGTTGGAATTAAGAATAAATAATAATATGTTATCCTCTTTGTTCTATCAAATCTCAACACTCCTGGAAATTGGCAACTTGGATTTTGCAGCTGGTTTTTATATTTGTTGGGGATGCTTAGTATGGGTTCCGTCTGTATATACCTCTCCCGGCATGTATTTGGTCAACCATCCTGTAAACCTTGGAACTCAGGTATCCTTTCTGTCTGGTTAACTTCTAACATTAAGCAATTAATTTGAATTGAAACATGTGGGTAATGACATCTTTTAGAGATTTGTGGAACTCGTAGCTTTTGGATGGGTGCTGGTTAGCCAATGTGGAAAATATCAAACTTTTAAGATCACCATCCAAATGTATTTATAGGTGTTTGGATATCAACTATGAAAGCTATGGTTAAAAATAGCTAGATACTTTGTGTTTTGCATAGTTGTATTCTTAATCCAAAAACTCAGTAGCCATCCGATCGGACGAGCCTAAAGCATATAAATTTATCATTTCTACTTGTCAGTTGTCATAATTCTTTTCGGATCATGCTACTTTCCTAATGGTCCCGTTTGGTTTTCAGTTGGCAGCATATATTCTAGTAGCAGGCATCCTTTGCATATATATCAACTATGATTGTGACAGGCAGAGGCAAGAATTTCGCAGAAAAAATGGGAAGTGCTTGGTTTGGGGAAAAGCTCCATCAAAGGTTTTGATAAGAATTTTGTGTCTTTAGGAATTCATATGGAACTAACTAGTAACTAGTGATATGATGTGATAAAATCTGGTATTAATTTGACAGATAGTAGGTTCATATACCACTACGTCTGGGGAAACCAGAACTAGTCTTCTTTTAACCTCGGGATGGTGAGTTTTCATTTGCTTCATTTCCTACATATATGCATGCATAAGTATGGATGGGGAAGTATTGGGCATTTTTGTTGTTGGTGTTGGAACAGGTGGAGTTTAGCTCGGCATTTTCATTATGTACCAGAAATTTTGGCTGCATTTTTCTGGACAGTTCCAGCCCTTTTTAATCATGTAAGCATCATCTATACTAATCAACACAAATTCCTACTTTTCACCAGAAAGAATAATTATATCATCTCTTTTGCAGTTTCTACCATATTTCTATGTGATATTTCTTACTATCCTTCTGTTCGACCGAGCTAAAAGGGACGACGATCGATGTCGATCCAAGTAAGTAAAAATCAATTTAGTTTAGCTGATATGGGATGGGAGTAGTTTGGTTGATGATTTTGCATGCATACAGGTATGGCAAATATTGGAAAGTGTACTGCGAGAAAGTGCCTTACAGAATAGTTCCTGGAATATACTAGTACTCGGAATACTTTCTTTATGTGTACACTATTACTTATGTTGTGTTGTTCACTTCAATTTAATTCATGTAAACTCATGTTGCTCAACAAATTTAGGATTAGATTTAAACTCATCTTTTAAAGTTGAAGTTATTTGAAGAAATTATAACAATTTTTTCATCGCTCTATCTGTGACTGTTGTTATAAAGTCTGCGAGTGATTGGAGTTTTAACCTGCGACACAAAGCATCCCATTATTTTTCATTCTTTTTTAATTTCTCTTTATACAATAAAGGTGGAGTATGAGATTTAATCTTATACTATGATACAAGGGGAAGGAGTAGATTTATTTCTTTCAGGGAAAGAAAACACTTTTCTAGACCATACCCTAATTTTAGGATAAAACTTTAACGAATCAGATAAAAAAAAATGGCAAGGGGATTCTTGATTCTGCAAATTGTCTTAAGTGTTTCTGAAATAATCCCCACTCCCTTCCCATCTACAACTCTTTCTTGTTTTCCAATTTCATCTATTTTGTCAACTAATGTTTCAACTTCATCACTTAAAACCACATGCACATATTTCATTACCGTTTAAATTTATTAAACAACTGATGCAGTAGTGGCTAAGTGCATCACCTAGCTTAATATCAATAAAACAAAATAATTGCAACTTAATATGTTTTTTTTTTTGCAACTGTATTTTTAATTAATGCGAGGATTGAACTCATGCATAGCCTTATGCCAATTGAGTTAGGTTCGGTACAACTCTTTCTTGTTTTCCAATTTCATCTATTTTGTCAACTAATGTTTCAACTTCATCACTTAAAACCACATGCACATATTTCATTACCGTTTAAATTTATTAAACAACTGATGCAGTAGTGGCTAAGTGCATCACCTAGCTTAATATCAATAAAACAAAATAATTGCAACTTAATATGTTTTTTTTTTTGCAACTGTATTTTTAATTAATGCGAGGATTGAACTCATGCATAGCCTTATGCCAATTGAGTTAGGTTCGGTTTGACAAATTATTTGAATTTTTTTTAGTACATGGGAGTGGGAGATTCGAACCACAAACCACTAGACTAGGTGGTCAAAACATACATATGTCAGTTTCATTTTTAGCAACCTAATATGTTGTTTGAACTAAAAATAAACATATTAATTCACCTAAAAATCATTTTTTTCCTGTTGAAAATCAATTTAATATTAAAAAAAAAAGTAAAATTAAAAATTAAATTGAATTTGAATAGTGATTTTAAACCACATTTGATAGATACTGGGGTTTTAAAGGCGTATGTAAAAAGTTTAGCCCAACGGTTTGAGTTTAGGGATTTTGAATCTGGGCTGAAACTGAAAGCCCAGTTTCAGCTTCAATTGATCAATGCGGTGATCGACAATGTCCAATGCAATCAATGGACACCAGTTTCAGCCCCAAACGTCCATCGGACACCATCTCCGATCCCAACCTCTCCGCCGGTCGCTCCCTCCGCCCAAGACAATTACCTCCACCACCTCCAGTATCCACCACTGCACCGCCGACCTTAGGTTTAAACTCCCCCGTTCTTAAACCCTCGTCTCCCTCCGATATCCTCTTTCGCCTCCTTTGCCCTGTCTCCAAGGCCACCTCCATCCTTCGCCATCTCTCCGATGTTCCCGGTGCTAGGATCCACATCGATGAACCTCTTCCTCCATCTCCATGCGACGAGTGCGTCATTGTCATCCTCGCCGGCTCCCCATCCAAACCCGCGCTCACTAATTCAGGTAATGATAGAGAATTTCGTGAGCACGATAGCAGTCGCAACGTCTCTAGTGACGCGGGAGATTCGGACGAGCTGTCGCAGGCCCAACAGGCGCTGCTTCGAACTTTTGAGAGTTTGGTTAGGGTGAACGAGGATCAAGGAGAGAACCAAGACAATCAGAAGAAAAATGCAGATTCTGTTCCAAATGATCGGATTAGCGGTGTAGAGACTGACGGATTGGTGGTCTGCAGGCTGCTGGCACCGAGTCATCATTTAGGGCGCGTTCTTGGTAGAGGAGGAAAAATTGTGGAGAAGATTAGACAGGAGAGTATGGCTCATGTAAAGATTTTCCCCAAGGATCAAATTCCCGCGTGTGCGTCGCCACGGGACGAGTTAATTCAAGTAATATCTTCTAAAAGTTTCAGTTCTTATAATTTTCTGTCTTTCCATTTATCTTCCTTCGTGGTTTGCAGATATCAGGAAGCTTTCCGGCGGTGAAGAAGGCCCTTCTTTCTGTTTCCGCCTGTCTTCAGGATAGCCCAAAACCATTAGGGCACACGTCCCATGCAAGTTATATGCCGGTACAAGACGAAGAACCTTCTCCCAAGAGGAGATATGCTAGCCATCATAATGCAGATTATCGCTCAAGGGCGGCTATGGAAGAGGATGTAGTGTTTAGATTGTTGTGTCAACCCGACAAAGTTGGAAGTCTAATTGGGAAAGGTGGCACTATAGTACGAGCTTTGCAAAATGAAACGGGTGCATCCATAAAGATAGTTGATACACCCGATTTGGATGAACGCTTGGTTATGATATCTGCAAGAGAGGTAAGATTTTGTAGAAGCTTCAATTTCCGTTGTGATCGTTGGTGTTATTGCTCTTGAAAGTGATTTCCTACAAATTTACTTCATACTTGCACGTAGATTTGTCAATTATTTGCTTTAGTGTACTTGTTCCCCTCTTATCCATTGCAGTTACGGAGATTTGCATAGAACCCTCTCCCTTTTGATCAGCGCGTTGTTATTCCTTGCTACCAATATCTTCCACATAGATCAAGAAATAGACTAAATTATTGTTTCTTTTAGGAACAAGGAGAGATGAATAAGATTCGGTATTTGAAAGCCCTACTTCGGTGAAGTAAAGGCATTCTTGAATTTTCTAAACCAAGATATTAGAACTTGTTTGAGTTCATAGAATACTTTCCTTAGCTTACACATAATTTGGTTTGTTTTAGTCTATATACCCTTTGGTGGTTGAAGGGGAAAATCATACGGACAAGAAGAAAAGGAAGAGGATCTCCACCAATACTTTTATCTAGGCTTTAGGAAGTCTGGTAAGAGGGAAATCAAATCTTTAAGAAGGAAAATGGAAGAGGATAACATTTTTGGATTCTCAGATAGTGCTTAGTCAAGTATAAAAAGTTGGTTGCTATTTTTGAGTTTTTGATTGGAAATAAAAGAATTATACTATGTGGATACTTTAGCATGGATGGAGAAGTTGTTTCGATGTTTCTATCTTAATGATGTGGGAAGTAATAAAGTTTTTGTTCTTGGTAAAAAAGTTGATGGTTGAAGGAAAAAACCTTTTGATGCCAGAGGAAATTGATTGAAGCTGCGGGATAGAGTAAGGAATTAGAGCCACTGGAGAATTATGAGATTGGTGTTTTGATCTTCTTTTTGAGCAATTCAGAATTATGTTTGCTCCAATTTCAAGTGGAAAGAGAAAGAAAATGGGTGCGTTGAAGTTGGAAAAGTATAGAGAAAAGAAAGGGGGAACAAGATCTCCGACCAATAGTTTTATCAAGGCTATAGTTCAACTGGTTAGAGAGAAATCATACCTCAAGAAAGAAATTAAACGAGGACAATATTTTTGGATCCATAGCTCAATGCTCAAGGCATTCTTTCTAGGTTCAAATTCTCCCACCCCACAAGATTCATCGGTGGTGCTTGTGCAAGTGTAAGTAGTGTTGATTCCTATAATTCATAGTGTAAGTATGAGTTTTGAATTTTAGGGGAGTACTGGAGTAGGGTGGTTGAAGTTGGTAAAGAATTGGGAAAAGGAGAAGAGGAAAGAAGAAGAGTAAGGGTTCTAGAAGTAAAAAATCGGTCGAAGTTTTAGGTTTGTGCTATCCACTTATTATTTGCTTAGGCTCTATGGAGAAGTTGGTCGACTTCGGTTTTTTCAATTTTGGCTTTAGGTTTCAAAGGAAATATTTGTTCGACCATCCAAATCCTTTCATTTTTATTTTTTGATGAGGTTTGTCATAAGGTCGGTGGCCTTTGAACCTTGCAATTGGGTTTTTGGCTAGATGTTTTTTTTTTTAATATCCGTGAGTGTCTGGCCAGCTTACGCGCACCTCGACTATTCTCACGGGACAGACTGTCTGACCCTACAACATTTGGTTGCCAAAGGTAGGTGGCCATCGAGGATTGAACCCATTCCCTCTAGGAGGGCATTGAAGTCTCAAGGCCCTTCATGACCACTAGGTCAACTCTTGATGGTTTTTTGGCCAGATATTCAGATGATTAGTTCAATAATTTTTTGGCTTGATATGTTGATCGATGCTTTTCCCTTTGTTCTCTTTTAGGTTTCTTTTAGGGCCTGCAAGAGTAAGGTTTTCTCTTCTTCTTTAACTTTTCCAAAGGGTGGCTTAAATTCTCCCTTCTTGTGTTGCTGTGCAAAAATAACCCCTGGAGAAAGTGTAGTCTTCCTCGTGGAAAACTACATGTCTCAAAATATTGACTTTACTTTTAGACCTTAGACACTTGAAGCCTTTGTGTGGGTTGCTATACCCAAGAAAACATATTTTTGTAGAAGATAAGTCAAATTTGTGGATTTGGTGTAAGCCTAGGAAAATATGTACAGCCAAATATTTTTAACATGTAAATAGGAATAAGCCCTAAAAAACTTAAATTGGAGATTTTCCTTCTAGAGTCGTTGGAAGTTCATTGATGAAATGGACAATGGTTTCGAAGGCATTCCACCAATACCTAACTGGCATTAATTTGAGCTAATAGGTTGAACTGATCTCCTCTGAACTGTATGTGTATATGCTTTCTGAGGGCCAACATGAGCATAGCTCAACCGGCATAATGTACGACCTAGTGACTAAGAGGTCGTGCCCCCACATGTTGTCGGAAAAAAAAAAAAAAAAAAAACTATTCGTTCTGAGGTCTTTCCATTATGTTCACATGCAGGAGGACAAGGATGTCAAACTAATTCCCTTTTGATTTAGAAATGTGGATAAAGATTTATGTTTTCTCCCTAAATCGATTTGCGCGCGCCTTATATTTATTCCGAATCTATGTTGAACGTGAAATTTGAATTGAATAAAGGCTCTATTTATGTTGCCGAAGAAGGATGGAGCTCTTTAGGATTATCTATTTTTTCTTTCTTTTTTGCGGACTATCTTTGCTTTTGTAATCCACAATTACCTCTTGTTTTTTTTTTTTTTTTTTTTTTTTAGTATTAGTCTCTTTTCATCTTTTCAATGAAAAGTTTTGTGTCTTGTTTCAAAAAAAAATTACCTCTTGCTTGTTTTTCTATTTGCAATTTGTGAAAATAGAACGTGATGTTGAAATGGAGAACGAACCTTATTGTATTGGGTTAACTGCAAATAAGATACAAGGTTACAGAGTACAGAAGGTGTTTTTGTCGCCTTATTGGTAATTCTAATTTCTACAAAATCTGACTTTGATGAAGAATATTTTTGAAAGAATGAAATAATGGCAATTAGCAATCAATTGAGGCCTAAATCCACATCGTGGGTAGAAACTTTCTTAGCACTGTTCAAATTACATGCTGCACATTTTGATTTTTTTCCATTTTCCTTCTTAATTTCATCTCAGAGTTTGGAGCAAACGTATTCTCCTGCACAAGAAGCTGTTATGCGTGTACATTGTCGACTTGCAGAAATTGGATATGAACCAGGGGCTGCAGTTGTTGCTAGACTACTTGTACATGCACAACAGATAGGTTATTTGGTGGGTAGAGGAGGCCATATTATTAATGAAATGAGAAGAGGGAGTGGCACTAGCATACAGATATTTCCTCGGGACCAAGTTCAAAACAGTGGGCCTGTGCACGACGAAGTAGTACAGGTAATTCACACCTTCTAACATGACTGCTTCTTTCCTCAGTACTGACTATATTACCTGCCTTACTGCCTAAGCTTGCCGTACAATCTTTCTTCCTGATTATGGACATGACGTGATCATCTTGTACTTTCTTTTTATGGAGTCTGCTTGATTCTTTCGTATTCTTAAAAAGGTTGCAGGGCCGTACATATAAGTTTTTCAATACCAAATGTTGTAGGGCCATATGATGGTATATGTGATAGTTGAGATTCGTATATTCTAGAATGAACACTCTCATTTATCTAAAATAAAATAAGTCAACAAGTGAAAATTTAGCATTGATTCTCGGACGACGTATATTCTAGCATGAACAGTCTCATTTATCTTAAAACAGCTTTAACCAAAAAGACTCGAAAGAAAGAGCACTTATCTTCAAATAACTGACTATTCCTTTCTTTCCAAAACCTCCAATTTATTACTGTATAAGTTTACTACTTCTCGTCGTGTTTTCTGTTGACACCACGTTTGTTTGTGTCAGGTCATTGGAAGTTTGCAGTCTGTACAGGATGCTTTATTTCATATAACAAATCGTCTTAGAGATACTTTATTCCCAATGAGGCCACACGGGCCGAACTTCAATACTCCATCTTACTTGTCCCCTCTGCCAGAAACACCTCCCCACTTATTTAGGCCGGGAAATAATGTGCATTCCCCTGGATGCTATCATCCTTCTCAAGCTGGAGGTGGTCTCCGTGGAGCTGAACGTCTTCCTTTCCATTCCCACCCACTCGATCATCAACCTGCATATTCTCATAGTACGAGTTTCAGTGGTAATAACATGGATGGAGTTCCGTATCCCCATGGCATTGAGAGACCAGGGCCAGGTTCTTTTGAGAGACCATCTCCTAGATCGTGGACTCCTCAGGTCATTGCTTGAACTTTGAAGAACCCTAGTTTCCTAGTTGTGGTGAACTGATTGGAAAACATTTTTGTTTGTTTGTTGAATTCCATTCAGGTAAGTAGCGAAATACCTAAGGCACCAACCGATGCTGGTTTTGGCATGGTTTCAAGAAATGAGTCCTACAGCAGGTAACTGTTCTTTTTTTGTGAACTTAAAATCTTGGATCTGTCTTCCGGATTGCCGAATCTCCTGACATCGGATAGTAGAATACCGAAACGTGTATATAGAGTCGGACGTAGGTTTTAAGGGTCTATTTATTAGTTTGAATTGAATTACAATGTCTTGATGTGAGATTTGTTTGAACAGCGGGGGTCCAGCTCATTTTATGGAGATGGTGATTCCACAAACCTTAATCTGCCACATCTATGGAGAGAACAACACTAACATTGCTCATGTTCAGCAGGTTAGTCAAATGTTACGAAAGTTGGGGAGGAGGCAAATATTATTATTCAGTAAGTGTGGTTTGTATGTTTGGCAGATATCAGGGGCAATGGTGGTGGTTCATGAAGCTAAACAACCTGGGATGTTCGATGGTAAAGTGATTGTGTCTGGCACACCAGATCAGATTCGCGCTGCCCAGAGACTCGTCCACGCTTTCATCTTGTGCGGGAAGACACAATCCTGATGAAACCGAAATTGAATTTTGCCAAGTTTCCAAATGGATGTATTTAGCAGCCCTTGTGAGAGAAGTGCACAATCTAGAAAATCAATAAAAAAAAAATAAAAAATTAAAGTAGATGATTTCATATGGTGCATCTTATTTGTCTCGTGTTGTAGACTTTACATCAATCAGATTTGGGTCAACCATTGAAGTGTACAAAGGAAGATGTGAAAAATGAAATGGATTAAAAAAAAAACATATCCATTGTACGTACAAACCGCAGCAAATGACTAATTTACAAAGATTTTGAAATGGTTCACAATATGATGAGAAAAAGCTAATAAATTAGTAGACGTGCACTGCACGGTGGTACCCTTGTGTTTCCAAGATGAATTGGCCAGCTTAGAAATATACAAAGGGTGGTGGTGATCTCTGTAGGATAAATTAGGGTTTCAACAGCAAGCATAAACCATGTGTTACAATTCAATTCTAAGCACTTTTTGGGTTGGACTCGGAATCTGCATTCTGCACAACATTCTAAAACAAAATTCAAAATTCAATTGCACGGATTGATTTCAACCACTTCAAAAACCATAGTATAGAAAATAAAAAAGACAACTGTTCACCTCATTTCTATTAAAGGTAGAAGAAGCATGTCCACCCTGGTTTGGTGCTTTTGAGAGGTCCCGCAGAGTTCCCTTGAATGGAAACAAAAAGACAAAAGGTCTTAGATTATTACTTCATCAATGGAGAAATAATACACCTACAACCACAAAACTCCATGGCATCCAATTAAGTTCTACCTTACTTGAAAATGACAAATTATACAAAACCTATCATTAATAGGGATAGGTGCAAGCAATTTAGCCATTTTGTAGTCCTTCCAAAGCATGTTATGTTAGTTATGACATTCATAAATCATAGGTGGGATTTTGTATTTTGAAGAATTTGCAATCGGTTGATGATTGAAGAAGACTCAAACTCTCTCTTTCTTTCAATTTTCTTTGTGTTAGTTCCTTTCAATATCTATTGTTCAAACAGCCAGTCTTACTATTGGGCTTAGCAGCCTTCCCAAATCATTTGGTCTAATATTGTTATGAGTCTATGACAACCCTTTTGGGGCTAGGTTTGAGAGAAATCGAACCTACCTCTCACGACGACTTTTGGTACCTGGCTCTATCTGGTGCATTATATGTAAATATGTAAAAGAGGCTTCGTAAGATATCAGCAATCTGTTTGGCAGACTCCAGACGTATCTTTGGTTCCTAGCTAAAGCATTCAAATGATGGAGGAAGAAAATTCTGGTCCTCCAATTCAAGCTAAAGGCTGTTCACTATAGAAAGGTAGCTTTTTAGCTGTTCGTTGAAATTTTTTTTTTTTTTTTTTTTTCCCTCGTGTGTGTGTGTGTGATGTTAATGTCTGTTACCTTGTTTGCCCACATGAGTCCGCAAGCATTGCAAAGGCTTCTTGGCCCATCAGGTCCACGTCGCATCATTGGTGTAGACTTCTCACTAATACAACAATGTCGGCAGCTACAGGCCAGTGAAATTAACAGTGTGAATCAATCAATGAAGTAATAAGCATGACTCTTTAAATAGTAGTCAATCAGGAAATCATAAAGAAAAACTAACAGAATTTCTTGTTGTTGGGATCCATTTCCATCAGTACTCCAACTCTCATTTGATTCCCAACTTGTTATGGCCGATGATGAATCTTCGTGAATGGGTTTAGAAGATGTGAACTGGCCTTTATTACGCTGCATCCTACAAGGGTAAGAAGAGAACAATGGGGTGAAAACAATAAATATAAGCTCAGTGATCTTTTTGAACTTGCTAATATCTTTTATTAACCTAACCCACCAATGAGAAAGCATAGATAACAAATTTATCAGAATGCGGACAAAATAGTTTCAACTCCTTCTGACAAACCATAATGCAAGATGCAGTTTTGGTCACCAAGTATGAAACTACAGATTAGGGTGCCGAAGTTTTCAGTTGTTTGTACTTATAATTCATTCAATCAGTAAATTAAAGAGCTAGATGCATAATCTATAACAAACTATCTTCTCCAAAATTATAGAGTCAATAGACAAAACCACCAACTGAACTACAATTAGAAACTCTGAGTACAACACTGGATGCTTGACACGGCGGACTAATTCCAAGTCAGATGCTGCCTAAAGCTGTTTCCAGCCCCTAAAGCTCTCTTCATTTCTCATAAATAGGCAAAATGAAACCAACCTTATAGACAGGAAATGTTTTAATAGGGAAGAAAAACTTTGCTGATTCAGAGAGAAAAGAGAGGAATCATTAAGATAAAAACCGGTAGACAAAATAAAGATGCATAGTATCCATCGATCATGTAATCAGAATTTTACACATTCTGATCATTTGCATCCTCAGTTCAACAGAACTACGTGGCACTAAAAAGCTTCTACCATCAGCTGAAAATTCATGTTTAAATCAAACTAAGCTTCCTCATAATAGGAACATACAGCGTTAACTGCCAACTCGTGGAAGAAATAAACCCTATTGAAGGTGAAATAATAGATGACTTGAGGGAAAAAAAATTAATCCAACCAACAATAAAGGAAGGTGAGATACCTAAGTGCTACCTCTTTACGAACTGTATACCGAATTTTCTTGTCAAAATTACGTTCCTTTCGCTTTTCACGAAATCTAATCAAAGAAGCTAATCTCTGAGGGACACTTAGACGTGGGGGGATACTGGCAAGGGCCTGGTTAAATGCTTCATCAGTGAGGTGCTACATATGAGATAACACGTCATCCTTTAATAGATAGCATAATAAGATACAGGAAAAATGTGAATAAGCATAAATACATACCCTATCATTTTGTTGATTAGTTATTGGGATTGAGGGAACACGCAAAGGTACTTCACGACCTCCCAATAATAATAACACGGCTTGAACCTGACAAGGAGTTCTTTATATTATTTTAAAAGCGGGTAAGGGTAACCAATGAACCAATATAAAAACAAACTACATATGCTAACTATCGCACTAATAGGTACATGTGAAATTGCTAACAGGAATTTCTTTAAAAGTAACCGATATTTCTATTTAGCCATAAAAAGGATAATTAGGCAAAACTTAAACAACTGCAGATCGAAGCACTTCAAATAACAGAAAGTTATTTGTAAAGCCTGTTTTGAAAGAGATAAGTTCTTAAAAAGTGGCTGAAGGAATAATAAATTAAAATTAGAAACATATTTGAAAGAATTTTATATTAAGCCTGAGTAGTGGCAAACAAGAAATCCAGCATACTAACAGAAAATATACTGAGCTGGGTCATGTCTCCAAAGATATTTAGGGGATTAATCCATTAATTATCAGTAAATTTCAGTCTATACTCTGATAGACTTACCCTTCATTGGCTAGCATTAGTAATTCCTGGAATCGCCAATCGGGGGCAAAGCAAAGAAGAAGGAGGCTCTTAGTTCATCTTAAGTTAAAAAAGTGTACTATAAAGTTATTCCCCAAAATTTCCCTGAAAATTTCTGGCTCCACGCAACTAAATAACTTGCATTCACGTATTATCATTGCATAATATCCATTTATTCCCATCCCATTCATCACCTATAAAGCCCAAATCAAAATCTCCACTTAGTCATAAACCTGTAATGTCTGATAAGGCATGTCAGTGTCAATTGACAATATCTCAGTCGCTACAAAAAGTAATCTGACTCAACAAGGTTTTGAGTGTTAGCAACTATAAATTGCATCAACACTCATGATAAGCTTCAAAAGAGACTTCCAAAGCATCTTATGTCCCCAAATTGTTGGCACATGTGCTATGCAAATGAGGAGACACGAATTCACCTATTTAGTGAATGCCCTTATGCGGTTAAGTTTTGGAACTACCTACTTGATGCCTTTAATTGGTCTTTGCCGCGTCCGGGTAATATCCTTTCTTTATTCTACGTAATACTCATGGGTCACCCCTTCAAGAAAGAAAAGAAAACTTTATGGTTGTGTTTTGTTCGTCCATTCTTTTGGAATCTTTGGAATGAGAGGAACATGCGTATTTTTAGGGACATTGACAAAGATGTTCGCCATTTCATAGACTCTAAGGCGATTTTAGCCATTACTTGGAGCAAGTTATCTTCTCCTTTTTGTAATTATGATATTACCGCCCTCTATAATCAATAGAGGTGTTTCTTGTAATTTTTGTGAAGAGGATATCTTTTGTAACACTCTTTCATATTATCAATGAAATTGTTTCTCTTTCCTTTTAAAAAAAACTAAAGAGCTCGGAAAGGTAATAAATTGTGCAAATGTTGTGTTGTCCCAACATCAAGATGTCACTTAAAAAATCCAATAAACCGTTTTCAACTTAATACAGCTACGGCCAAAACGAACAGGAGAAGAAGAATGAAGGTACCTTTTCGGGAGAGACAGAATCGAAAACATAAACTTGACCCTGATAAGACAGAGTGAGCTGATCGCAGTTTTCCCCTCCTCGATCCACCATTACACCACGATTCTCGGCAATATCTCCATGGTCGGATGGAGCTTCCCTTTCCACAACCATAATACCGTGAGCTTCATTTTCATGCTCATCAGCCATTCCATTCCCATTATTCATATAATGCAAGTCATGATGTTCCTGCTCTTGCACAGATTGTGTGTGCATCGAATGCTGTGCATGGCTCATATGCATCCGTCCATCGCTGGCATGAATACCGTCCATTTCACTGCTCCCGCCAAAACACCAGAAGAAGAAAACCTCGATTAATCTTTGACAAGTTATTGAGCATTAGATATACTTAAAAGGCAGCTCCATCCTAAATCCTAATTCCTAACCCCCTAACCCTATCAATTCAATGGAAAACACGCAATAGACAGAAATTGCCCAAACAATAACAAAAAATTAACATCCGTCAGTTGAAAACGAAGATCGAAA
Source organism: Herpetospermum pedunculosum (assembly GCA_028017165.1). Lineage (NCBI taxonomy): Eukaryota > Viridiplantae > Streptophyta > Magnoliopsida > Cucurbitales > Cucurbitaceae > Herpetospermum > Herpetospermum pedunculosum. Next base: position 79,395,755 of record CM051524.1, on the reverse strand, counting down.
TTGTGTATGCTGAACACAATGACAATGTGCTGTGAGTTGAAGGAGTTAAATTCCTCCATATTCGAAAAAAAGAAACACAGATAGAGAGTGATCAGACGAACACGAACGGATGTATAAGGAGAATAATTGAGATTTGGTTGAAATTACCATCCAAGAGAGTGATAATCCAACAGACGAACACGAAAGCCGCAACAAAATTAATGAAATCTCCTTGTTCTGATGCGAAGTAGGCTTTGAAAAGAAGATGATCCAAGATCGACGATCACATTGTAATTCAGGTGGAAGGAAGATCTCTCCTCGGGAACGCGGGAGGGTTGAAGATGCGATCTAAACCAATTGGGATCAACGGCGGATTGAGTTCGGACTTCGGAGAGATGAGACAAGCTTCTAGAAACACATTATAATGAAGGGTCCCGGCATCATAACCTTTTTTTTTCTTTTCCTTTTTCTTTTTAAATAAGATATAATATAATAAACTTTAGGGCTGGTTGCACAAATAGCAATCAGGCCCAAACTAATTGCAAATTTAGCAAACTTTAAAATGTTTTGCAAATATGGCAAAAAAAAAAATGGGTTTCTATCACTGATAGACTTTATCATCTCACTGATAGACTTCTATCAGTGATATAGACTATTATCACTGATAGCAAAAATCTATAAAAAACTGAGATGATCCGCGATAGACTTCTATCAGCCATAAGATATAGCTATAGAAATTGTCATATCTGCAAAATTTTTAAAAACATGCTATATTTTTAATTACCTTATTCTAAATTGACATCTATTACAATTTCCATTAACTTTAGGTTTTATTTTTATTTTTTTTAAATATTGCAATTACCTCTACTACCCAAATTATTTCCTTTAAAATATCAACTTTTAATTTCAACTATTCTCTTTTATTTTTATTTTTATTTTTAGTACTTATAACGATGATACAAATTAGTTTTCTTAGGTAATAATTTAGTCAAGATATATATTTAAATATTTTTTTTCCTTTTTTTTTTTTATTATATGTGGGGTGGAGATTGAACTTAGAACCTATTAGAAGAGAAAATCGTTCTGATCAAATGTTCATTTTTTAGTTTATATTTTGTTATATTTGTTGATAATTCAAAACAAAGTTCAAATGGTTTTGTAAAGATGTCTTACTGACCTGACTAAATTTGTGAAGATTTTTTTTTTTTTTTTTTTTTTTTTTTTTTTTTTTTTTTTTTTTTGTAACAAATCAAAATTAGAATCTTGAAAGAATTTTCTTGAAAATTCTCTAGAAGTTTCAAACTTAACAATAATACCCTTATTTGAATATCTTCCAACATCAACCTCAATAATTTCAACAAGTTTTTCTCAGCACTCTCATGGATTTGGTTCTGGAAAATTTACAGCCCCAGATTTTCTTCCACAATAGTAAAAGGAATACAAACAAATTAATACTTCATCCTCTGTCAAAATACTCAACAAAATTGAAAAGGAATTGATCTTCCATGACATTCGAACTTTTTGTTCATCATCTGAGAGAAAATCATTGAGGTTAATAAAAGAATCTTCGTTTTTTAGACATATATGAAGATCTTGAATAATTTTTCCAGCAATATCATCATCATCATTAAAATCAATCATTTCTTTCGATTCTTTTTCGACTTCATGTTCCTCGTCAAACTAAGTTTCAAATTTTAGAAAACACTCCTCTTTTTGTTGAAAAAACTAGAATGTTTAACATCAAATCCATGAAAAAAACATCTTCTTCGTTGGAACAATTGGAATCTTGAACCAATAAAACCTTCATTTCGGCATTCTTGTAGTTTATCATGATAAAAGAGGTTCCCAACATTTTTTTGGAAGGTGGGCTTTTTATTCTTAGAGCATTTCTTCTAGTCTATCTTCATAGTTTTGGTGTGTATCTTCGTGGTAAAAATCTTCTTTAATTTTCTCGAACTTTCAGAATCTTGATTTATGAATCTTGAAAATTGATGTTCTATAGGTCTCCCCATTGTCTTTTCTTGACTGCTACTTTCAAAATCTGTGTCTTTTCGAGTTCTTGTTGTTTGGTTGTAAAACAATCCAAATTGTTTGATACATTTCCCAAAAGACGCCACATTTCATCCATTCCCTTTTTGAATTCTTCACGTCAGATTTCATCGTGGTTGTTGTAGTGTCGGTCATGATTATATTTCTTTCAATTTTTGTCTCCAAATGGGCGTGATTCACATTCAAGGAAAAATTTTATGGTCTTAAACTTCTTTCTTGTATTGTAAACTCTCGTTCTTGGCAATTTCTTGAACATTCTTGAAATTGCAACATGATTTTCTTCTTCGAAATCACTAGAGTAGTCACTACCATAAGAATTTCAATGTAGATCTTGATATGATATTTAAGAATCGAGCATGGTCGAGTTGTTATGTTGAAATTCATCTTTCGAATCGCTAGAATCAAAATTGGTCATCTTTCTTGTCTTGTAATTCTCCGTTCTTGAAAATTCTGGTGAATCTTCTTTAAAAGGGTTCCCTTGTATATAATTAGGTGTACGTTGTTCGACAACGAGCACAACTCACGAAGCTCCCTCTTGTGATCTGCGCCAACAAGAGTTTCCCGGTCATTCACGGTGGCAGTCAACATTGGCCCAGACGGTCGCTCTAATACCAATTTAATGTAGTCTGACTAAGGAGAGTTCTCTACAAGAAGTTTATCCAAGAATCTTATTATGAATCAAAAGTGAATGAATACAGAGGAATTATCTATTTAGAGAATTAAAATTAAACTAAAATCCAATAGTAAACTAAAAGGATTAACCAAAGATTTAACCAAGACTAATATGAATTTACCACTAATCCTACCTCTATCACAAAACAACTTCTCTCTCCATCACCAAAGATTTAACCAAAAGTAATAGGAATTCTCTATTTTGCTTAATTTTCTCTTAAGTTCCATTTTAAAGCATCTGCAAAAAGAAAATTGAATAAGTAGTAAAGTATAATATTTTGTTTGATCCAATGATGCATTGGCCAATCTAGGTCTTGTTGATATCTATAACACCTTTTCTATTTACTTTCTCTTGCAGGGCATGGAGTTGTACCCGTGTGTGTATTGGCAAACTGCAGATTTGGGATATGATGTCTTGGGCAGTTCTTGCTGTGACCTATTGCATAAAGCAGGTAGGTACTCTTAAACCATCACTATGTAAAGTATGAAAGATAATCCTACATTTGTGAAGTTGACTAAATATTATTTGGAATAATGGGTTTAGAATTAGATTTAAAATGATTATGTTATTTTAAGAAATTATTATCCCCTATATTGTAATAGATATCTATTATCCAATATACAAAGCATCCTTTTAATCCATAAGCAAGTTTATGTGACCTTGTTATCTGAAATTTGCCACTTAACTACAAGAAATAACAGATACAATAGCTAAAGAAAAAACGCTATAAAAGTTCTTTTATAGCCTTTTTGTGTAGGTCCTCAACCCATGTTATTAAAAGTCTGAGACTTTTTATAGCCTTTTTGTATGGCTACCATGGATGTTATAATAGAGTATGGATGTTATAATAGAGTATGAAAGTATAGCTTATATACATTGCTATGAAAACATTTTATAGCCTTTGTTATTAGATCTATTAATAAGTCCATATAGCCTAAATATCAGGCTATCTTTAAGATATAATAGCGTTGTAAGACTATTATATAATATATATATCTTAAAGTTTGTGCTATAGAAAATTGATATAATTGTTGTAATAACCATTTCATAGCCTTTGTTTTTAGATATGTAAATTTTATTTTAGCTTTTACTCATCACTCTCTATAAAAATTATTAACTTTTTTCTCAACAATATTTTTTATATATAAATAATTTACTGTTAATGTATTATTTAAATATCATTTAAATCTCGATTCAATTTATATATAATTTACTGTTAATGTATTATTTAAATATCATTTAAATCTCGATTCAATTTTGATAAACTTTAATGCAAGTACTTATTTTTAATTTAATTCACACACGTGAAATACTTCGTAACAAATTAGATATGATGAATTTCTTTTATAATAGAAATTTCGTAATCTATTTACATTACAATAAAAAGTACTCAATGGTTTCCTAGAATAATGTAATCCAACAATACAAGATAAACTATTCACTTAATGTAATTGTTAACAAAAAAAAAAAAAATTGAGTTGGAAAAATACATAGAACTTGACAAAACACAATGTGTTTCTTGATAATCTTAGGTTTTTGTCTTTTGTCTTCCTTCTTAGAAAATGTTGAATTTATACAACACAACACTAACCCTAACTTCCCAAAATACATATAAATGTTAACTAGATAGTAACTAAGTACTAACTAATTTCCTAATACTGAAATTCCTTAATACCCTCCCTCAAGTTGGAGCATGAATGGACACAAATGCCCAACTTGAAAATAAAGTGGGAATAAGATACAATATTATAGTAAAAAAAAAAAAAATTGCAGCCTCCGAACGCGGGTCGGTGTTGCAAGCTTCAGGTCGATGCGCATTGCATCTTTAATTTTTCAGGAGCCTCCAAACGCGGGTTGGTGCTCCAATCTTCAAGTCGATGCCAACATGACACCTTTAAATTTCTGCGGGCTTCGCATCATCGCTTGACCACGCAATATCTGAAAAAAAATCTGCGAGCCTCCGAACGCGGGTCGGTGTGCTTTGCAAATCAAATTTCATAGTTGTTGAAGGAGAGGACGAAGAATTTCCACCTCACTGTTCCCTTCAGTAAATCGAAGGAGAGGTTTTCGCCTCAGTGTTCCCTTCATTCATTGTCATCGAACACACGATCATGTGTGCTATTTTTTTTTTTTTCATTTCTGACAGCAAACAGCTTTTTTTTTTTTTTTTTTTTTTTTTTTTTTTTTTTTTTTTTTTTTTTTTTTCAGAACAGTGTCCAAGAAAAAATAATAATAATAATAATAATAATAAACAATTAATTAAAAAAAAAAAATAAACATTTTTTTTTCCCTTCATTTGGGCGGCAAAACGCCCGCTTTTTTTTTTTCTTTTTCATTTCTTCATCTCTTCATCTTCTTCTTTCTTCTTTCCTTTTTCTTTTTCTTCATGGTTTAGCAAACTAAAGGTAAAAAGTTTACACCAAACCTCAAATGCCAAAAAATAAATGTAGTTTAGAGATAAAGATCAAATACCGAACCAAAAAACGTGTTGTAATGCTTTCAGATCTGGAACACGAGCGGCGGTGTCGGCTCCATCACCTCCGGCGTTTGAGTGACAAAAACTTCAAGCTTTCAGATCTGAACCACGAACGGCGGCGAACGTTCAGATCTGATTTTTTTTTTTTTTTTTTCCTTCATTTTTTCTTCTTCTCTTGAAGAAGAATGTAAACGATTTTTTTTCATCTTCTTCTCTTGAAGAACACAAACTAGAACTCATACGAAATCAGAAAAAAATCGGAGGAATAAGATTGGGCGGCGGCGGCGGAATCGCCGCCGCCCTAGCGTTGTATGATCGAGTTTAACAAGATCTTCGCTCTGATACCATGACAAAACACAATGTGTTTCTTGATAATCTTAGGTTTTTGTCTTTTGTCTTCCTTCTTAGAAAATGTTGAATTTATACAACACAACACTAACCCTAACTTCCCAAAATACATATAAATGTTAACTAGATAGTAACTAAGTACTAACTAATTTCCTAATACTGAAATTCCTTAATAGAACTCAACAAGTTTTAAACATTTAAACAACATGAAGTACAAAGTCTATACAAAGGTTTAGTGAGAGTCTTGAGTTGTCATCTCCTCCTCCATAAGTAAAGTCAACTTTCTTCCACCTACAATAGTTTGAAAAAAATGATCAGTTGTAGAGTTAACAAAAGTTCCTATCAACGGAGAATAATCATCAAAAGAAACACTTCTTTAAATTTGTGCACATTCTCTTTCTATAAAATACATTCATGTCAACCCTAAACAAGAAACACTTCTTTAAACTTGTGCACATTCTCTCTATCTATACTACATTCATGGCCCTGACAAATATATCTGGTAGAAGTTAATTATAAAAACAAGAAGATTTGAGAAAAATGAAACCAAGCATGGAGCTGCAACATTCATAAAACAACTCCAAACTTATAAATTAAATTGAATCAACTCAAAACATAATTATAAACTGAAATCAATGAAGTGGAAAAAAGAGAATTGGAATGATCTAGATACAAAAAGATTATATATTCTTATTATATCTAATAACAAAATAACCCATTCATCTTGTTTACTACCAAATAGATTTACTAAATAATCACACAAAAATTCTATCCATCTTTTACTTTGCTTTTTCCAAAATTATTGTGCATAGAATAAAAACTTACTAGACTTAGAATTAGAACTTTTATCTTGTACAAAGTCAGATCAACACATCGAGAACCATGAAGAATAGATACTAAGATTGATTCACTAAAGAGTAATCTTCATTTGAGCAAGCTCTGATCATGAATAAATCTTCTGGCTATATGACAACACAATTTATAATATTTGAAAAAAAATCACCTAAGAAATTGAAAGATATATAATCGATCAAAGACTACTTCAGAGGAATCCTACTTGCAGGCTTAAAAGCAAATTAAATGAATTTAGCCCACCTTAAAAGTGTTTTCCCAACATTTCCAATTGCTGATTTCACCTAATTCTACAAAGACATTTAATTTGAGCTTCATTGAGAACACACAAAACATATGTTTTCTTATTTTACAGTATAAAATGTTTTCTCAAAATCTCATATTTGGCTTAAATCATTAGAAGAGAAAAACAATTTTTCTAAGAAAAAACACCTTGGCTATGATCAAAATAACATCTTTCACTTGATCAAACTATCCAAGCATTAATGTTGTAAAAAGTTAAAATATAAAATCACACGAGTACATTCAGAAATTTGTTAAAGCATTCTTTGATCAGAAGATTTAAGGTTACAACCAATATATACACCATCCAAACTTAAACTAACCATGGTATCAATTAAAACTAGAGGTGTCCATTTAACTTGCGAAAATAGAGATGTTCATAACCTGCGAGGACCCACCCACAAAGGAAGAATGTAGTAGATTAAAACTAGAGATGCCCATTTAATCTGCGAGGACCCGCCACAGGACGAAAAATCCAGTTTACAAGAGGAATAGAGTAGGGAATGAGAATCATTTTCTCCTCAATGAGAATCATTTTCTCCTCGTTTGCTAAATGGGGCAGACGAGTAATAGCATCCTGTATGATTATTTTTTAAATTATATACAAATATATATATATATTTATTGTCATAAAAAAAAAATTAACAACCCTATACTAACTTAACTTAAAGTTTAGACTATGCATTATTAATGTGACCGTATTTGGTCTGAGGTTGTTTATAATTAATTTTGTTTAATTTTGTTTTTCTTTTTTTTCACATATTTGGTCTATTTATTGTTAATCTTGTTTTTACCTCTTTTTGTAGTGTTTTTTTTTTTAAAAAAAATCTTTTTTTTCATCTTTTTTAGAAAAACATCTGCCATATTCTCATAATTTATTTTATTGTCAGAGTCGTCCGCTTGTGTCATTTTTTTTTTTTTTTTTTGGAAACATTCATCTCTACTCAGGGGCGGATCCAGACATTGATGTTTGGGGGGCCAAAAAATTAGAGTATAGAAATATTAAAAACAGATCGCCAAAAATTCATAGGTTCGAATTCACACTCTCAAATTATGTTGACATTCAAAAAAAGTTATCAGGGATAAACATATGAAATAAACTTAATACCATCAAATAATTTTGCTCATCTCTATATTAAAAAAAAAAAATAATAAAAAAAAAAAAAATAATAATAAAAAAAAAAAATAATAATAAATAAATAATAAAATTTGAGTCCCTAAACTTTAAAAAGTTTTGAATGCATGCCTATACTTTCAATTTTGTTTCTAATGAATTCCTAGATTTTAAAAAATGTCAAATAAATACAAGGATATATTAGACTTAAACTTAAAAATTTGAGGACCAATTAAAAACAAAATTGAAAGTTAAAAAATATATTGAATCCTTTTTGAAGTTAGTGATCTATTAAACACAAAGTTCAAATATTTATTAGACATTTTTTAAAAAAATTATTAAAAAAAAAACACAATATAACATGAATTTGTTTACAAAATTTATAAAAAAGAAGTTAATATAGTCTAAATTGCTCTTGAAAATGTTAATAAATAAACTAATAAGTTAATAGAAAAAAAAAATAGTTCTTAATTATTTTTAAGAATGAAATTTATATATTTTTAAATATATATAAACAAAATATTAAAAGAGAACAATTTCTTTTTAAAAAAACATATATGGAAGTAAATGTAAAACAAATAAATTATTGTTATGGTTGAGTTTTGAACTCAGGCACAACAAAATATAGAGCATGCCCAATGACCACTGCAGCAGAATGAAATTTTGTTAATTTGGGGGGGCCAAATTGTATTTAATAACAACAGTATATATTTAAGGCATTATTTTTGCCTACGAGTATATGAAAATCAAAAATTTTGGGGGGGCCGTGGCCCCCCCTAGTCCCTTCAGAGGTCCGCCCCTGTCTCTACTAGCAAACGTTATAAAATTTGGAAATATGCGGAAACTTGTACAGATTGTGTCAATTTTTTGTATTAAAATTATTATTACTATTACTATTTAACTAATTTCGATAAAAATTAACTTTGAGTACGAGAAGTAAAAATTACAAAATAATATAAAACATAGGATATTTTTATTAAAAGTTAAAAAAATTGCAATATGAAACTGCCCTAAATTATGAGAAGTTAGAATTAGAGAGTAAATTGTTAAAAAATAAAGAAATGAATTGGAATTACGCTGAGACTGAAACGTGTCAAGTCGTTATTGGTGAAGGTACCGTACTGGTGAGTGAAGAAAATCAGAAGCGCTCTCTCCATTTTAATTTTGTCAACAATCAAATAAAATCAACATTTTTTCTACAATATTAGTGAAATTCCCCCACTTTTTTCTCTGCGATCTTCGTTCAATACCGTCCTTCTTTACCGTCTCTTCCGTTGCCATTTCCCAGTTTTCTTCCAAACTCAGAAAAGCATCTTCCAATCCATCCACAAGCAAATCGCTTCAATTTCTAAATCATGCTGTTGTGCGTGATTCTTGCACCCTGTTAGATCACTCGACTGCGACTCCGAATTCTGTTTGCTGATAGTGTGAATCTGGGGAAAAAGGGGATTTGTCGCGGCGGAGCCTGTTCTGAGATCATCCCATGGCTAGGACCAGATCGTCTACCACCAAATGGAGGTATTGTCACCCATCGTATTACCTCAAGAGACCCAAACGTTTGGCCTTTCTTTTCCTCGCATTTGGTTGTGCTAGTTTACTAGTTTGGGACCGCCAGACTCTGCTCAGAGATCATGAGGTACTGTTTTCATTTCATTTTCCAATCTGTTTACTTTAATTGCATTTCAATTGTGTGAGATTTACGACCAAGGGGCCTTCTAAGTTGGGTTGCCTGATTCTTTAGGACCCTGTAATATGAGAAAAATGCTACTTCAATGTTTGAATTGAATGGCTTCTGTCCTGTCCTCCTCATCTCCACTTGGTGGGGTTGGTAAACGGCGACTTGTCTAGTAGAATTTTATCGAGAAAAATTCCAAATCTCTGTATCTCGTTTGATCTCTCTCGGGACAAGATTTAGTTTAGGCTTGTCAAGTCCACGCCATAAGTCAATCACACGACCCAAGTTGTAGAAATTGATAATTCCACATGTTTGCCCACTATCTCATTGTATTGAAATGTGCTTACCAATGATGAGTTTTATCATAATTCTTCTGCACACCACCGCTTGTATGCAATTATGCGCACATTACATGTCTGAGAATTGAAAGAACGATTTTGCTTGATCAACCATCAAGTATGGATGTTACTGTCTGCTGGCTGGGGGGGTCTCATTCAAAGAAAGAAAATTTCCCTTTTGCGTTATTGAGTTTCTTCTTGGTTTTTTCCTGTTATAGAACAACGACTTCAACTTGTGCCTTTTCCTACTCACGAGTAACTATAATGTCGTATGTATAACCGTCCATATTTATTGTCAGTTGCAATTATAACCGAACTTATCTGGATTAGCTGTACTCTCTATCCACGGATCCATTTTGGAAGTGATGTACAGGTCGAGCTAAATAGCCAAACTACTCATCTGAAAAAGCAGGTTGATGTGATCACAGCCTACTCTATCCAGTAGGATCAAGTTCAATTATTCCTTTTAAGAATATAATCTTTTGTTTACAAAAATCGCTTTTATCATCAATGTTAATGACTAGTTTCTGGCTGCCACATAACATACTTTGAACCTTAGATTTGTCTTGAAGTCTGGGGTATCCCTGGACACTGATGTTAGGACAATTTTCAATGCTGTTCTTTCAGTTTGAGAGTATTTTGTTTTCTGCATTTTCCTTGCCAGCTTTTGATGTATTCATTACTCCTGTATAGGAAGAGCTTTTGAAGTTAAATGCAGAGGTGGTGCGATTGAAAAGTCTGGTAAGAGTTTTGATGTACTTATCCCTGCACACTATCTCTAAGCCGCTTACGTTCAACTTTTCCATATTTCGTTTATGGCCTTAATTATTTCATATGCCTATATAAAAACTGTATGTTCAGGTAGAAGAAGGTAACGATAAGCCAGAGAATACTAATGCCAGAGCTCGTGAGGAGGTCAAGGAGGAGGAGGTTGATGATCCTATTGACGTTGAGCGAAGAGAGAAAGTCAAAGAAGCAATGGTTCATGCCTGGAGTTCCTATGAGAAGTATGCTTGGGGACAAGATGAACTGCAGGTATGATGACTTTTTTCCTGCATAATATAATCTCTTCATTTGCCGATGCTCTATTTCATTTTAAGCTAATAATAATACCTATGAATTGGTTTGAGGGTTTAAGTTCATTTTCTGACAGTCCTGTAGTTGTCATTCCTTATGTATAATTCATGTTCAAAATTACACACTCGTGGTCTTTCCCTCTATTTTTTCTTTGGTCCTGAAACGAGTTATAAAAATGCACAATTTTCCCATTCCTTACCCTTGCATTAGGATCTTTTTGTGTGTGTGTTTGTGTCTTTGGACCCATGGCAATATCCAGTGCTCTTTCCCTCTCTTTTTCCTTGTGTCCTGAAATGAGATTATAAAAAATCTCAATTTTCCCATACCTTACCCTTACCCTTGCGTTAGGGCCTTTGTGTGTGTGATTTTCTTTAGACCCTTGACAATATCCTACGTTTTCTTTGTTTTTTTTATAAGGTACCGAGCTTTCATTGAGAAAAAAAGGAAAGAATACAAGGACATACAAAAAAGAACCAAGCCCACAAAATGGAATCCCACTAAAAGAAGGGACTCCAATCAAGAAAAATAACGCCTAAAGAGTAATTACAAAATAACTGCATCACCGACGCCCACAAGGAAACATGAAACCTAACAAGGGACCAAACAACACCAGGCTCCCCCTCTAAAGATCCTATTATTTCTTTCACCCCATAGAACAACACAGATCCCAGCCTGCCGTAAAAACTTTTTCGTTCTCCGATCATTCTAAGCCCACGTTGCCCAACAAACTGGAAATCGAACGCCTCAAAAAAGCAATGCCAAACATCCTGAGCAAAGTCACAACTCCACAATAGATGATCCAAATCTTCCTCTGCCCTCCGACAGAGAATGCAACAAAAAAAAGCTATCAAAGAAGACCCACTTCTTTGAAGTTGGTCTAAAGTGTTAACTTTTCTTTGGATGACTTGCCAAACAAAGAACTAAACCTTCTTAGGGATTTTCACCTTCCACGGAGAAGAAAAAACTGACTCGCTAATCGGGGAGGGATTCAGTAAGCTCTGAAAGAACGAGCTACACGAAAACCCGACAGTGGGATTGGGATACCACAAACGAATATCCTTCCTCCCCCGTCTAAGAACACACTCCCCAATTAAAGAAATGAGAGTCATGATGTCAATCGTCTCCCTATTAGATAACGACTGACTAAAACCAAAAGAAAAAGAAGGAGAATTCCCATTCTGAATAAGAATATCAACCACTAAGGGATTTTTCAACGAAGACTAGTGTCAAGTGGTATAAACGGGGAAACATAGAGCATAGTGCGCTATCCCCCACCCACTTATCCTCCCCAACATATGTTTCCATCCCATCCCCCACAGAGAACTAGATAAAGTTAGAAAACGAAGGAATCTCATTAGAGATGTCTTTCCATGGATTTCTAAAAGCGTCTTTTATCCCGTCGGACAACCACTCAAAAGGATGAGGACCATACCTGCTCACAATGATCTTATACCAGAGGGTATTAGGCTGCAGGGGGAACCGCCACAACCACTTTGCTAGCAAGGACTAGTTTCAAACCCTTAAATTCCCCAACTCAAGACCCCCAAGCTCAACTGACTTACCCACCACCTCCCAATTCACCAAATGCGCTCCTCTCCCTTCCTCAAACTCTTCCCCAAAAAAAATCTCTCATAAGCTTTTCAAAAGACTCATACACTGCACCAGGCGCTCTTCCAAGTAGCCAATCTCTTACTCACCTTCTCCATGACGGGTCCTAAAACGTAATAGACTTCGGCTTATGGCCTAGAGGGATACCTAAATAGGACGACGGAAAAGAGCCAATCTTGCACCCCACAAGGCTGGCCCAACTAGCCAACTTTGTTATGATTACAATTTAAACCCAATAATTGCCATTTTCCCCTACTCTTGAGCATACAACACTTTTTCATTAAATGGCGATTTGATTCAGAATCAATGGATTCATTGGACAACTCCCCCTATTAATCTTAAGGCCCACACGACTTTAAAAAAAGCAAGAATATGATTCAGAATGAGAAAAGACTTTTTGTTTCCGGAACTGGAAAAATGGTATCATCCGCAAACTAAAGGTAAGAGAGAGACCCTATCCAACATTTTCTTTGTAAATAAATGCATTTATGCAATCATTAGTTTGAAAATCAAAACAAAGAGTGCATAGCTCAACTAGTTAAGGCACGAGCCTCGGCCAAAAGGTCAAAGGCTCAAATCCCCACACCCACATGTTGTTCGACTAAAGAATCAAAATAGAGAATTGCAAGGAATCTGCTTTCTGTTCTCCTCCTTGGCCATTCTTGGGGTCCTTTGACAGAGTCGATGAATTATTCTTTATCTTTTTTCAATATTTTTGTTTCTATATTTCGGAGAGGTAATTAAGATGCCCTGTATAAAAGAGTTGATGTATCAAATTTTTTTGCCAAATTGGTTGGAACAACGTATAAAGTGCAAACACCGGAATCTCAGCTTGGGAATATTGAACAACTTGGAATAATGTAACCGAAAAGCAATATATACAAGCATACTACATTTCATACTTCATGCCTGATCTTGGATATAGATTTGTGAAAATATGATATGATTCTTGCATCTGTTAGAGAATTGGAGTGCTTTTAATGTCATGAAAAAATATGAACAATGGATGGGGAGAACTGATTGTTGACTTTGGAATTTATATGAACTGATCAAATTCTTGCTATTCTGTTCCTTGATTTCTCCCCAAAGTGGTTCAGTAAATATAAAGTAATTTTGTTCAGATGTAGCAATAAGGATGTAATTATCCTTATCCATACTTCAACTATCCAAAAAATTTGAATTTCAGATTGACTGCTCTTTTGTCTTCCTATGCTATTTTTATTTTTCAACTTAAAATATATATATGCTTTCAAGTTAATGGGTTGCTTTATATTTCCTCATTCCTCTTAATTTTTGGTGTGGCCAGCCACAATCAAAAGGTGGTATCAATAGCTTTGGTGGTCTTGGAGCAACACTAGTAGATTCTCTTGATACATTGTATATCATGGGTCTCGATGAGCAATTCGAAAGAGCTAAAGAGTAAGTGTCTTGAATACCTTTTTTCCCCGTTTCTTAATGCATGGGACTCATTGACTCTGCGTTACATATTCTAGATCCTTTGTTCTTCCTGTGAGCCAAAAAGGCTTCAAAATGTTATTTGAATTTGTTTTCTGCAAACTCTGAGCACATTTATTCTTCCATGCTCCCCCCGCCTTTTTTAATTTGTATTTCTTAATCTGTAGTTTAAATTCATTACCATATAAACTTACTGTTTTGCTAATTATGCTAATCCTCCTTGTCAAGATTCGAATTTAATACTATTCAATTTAATTGGTGATCCCTAGTATGATATGTTTCTTTATAATATAATGTATATACTTTTTACATTTTATTTTTAAGTCTATTTTCAACTGGTAACTTTATATTTCCTAGTAGAAATATGTTTGGTCAATGGCCTTTGAGGATTTGTGTTGTGTCCAAAGAATTATGCAAACAATTCTGATGCCTCTAAATATTGCTTCACTTTACAGGTGGGTTGCGAACTCATTGGATTTCAACAAGAATTATGATGCCAGTGTTTTTGAGACAACCATAAGGTTGCGTAATAAGGTTTAATATGTCATTGATTTCAAGTTGTCTTTGTTATTGGATAGAAGACCATCGGACTTGTGGCTTGTTTGGTTCTCCTAATGAGTAATTCGTAGAGAGTTGTAGCCACATTTTGTTTGCTCATAAATGCTTTCTTTTGATTGGATTCAGAGTTGTAGGTGGACTTCTCAGTGCATATGATCTCTCCGGTGACAAAATGTTTCTTGACAAGGCTAGAGATATAGCAGATAGGCTGCTTCCAGCATGGGATACCCCTTCAGGAATCCCTTATAACTTCATAAATTTAGTTAATGGAAAACCTCATAATCCCTCATGGACCGGGGTGAGTTTGTCAATTTTTTTGCAGTTTTTTCTAGTTTTCCAATGCATTCAAAGTATCTTTTTTTGATAAGAGACAAACATTCGAAGTACCAGGAACTTAGGATAACACATTCTCATCTCCGGTCCCAAACTATGATATGTTGCTACTTAAATATTTTGATAAGAGACTAGACATCGAACACCTTTACTATAAACTGGAGGTTTTTTTAAATATCCTTGCTTTGCAGATTTCAACTGTTTGGATTCTTAACATTAGACATTCCCACGTATATAATGTCTTCTGGAGTGCTGGGGTCATTATTAGTTTTTAATCCCATGATTGATCATGATACCTGACTTCTAAGGTGTTTCCTTAAATGTGCTCCTTTGGTGAATTTCCTTTATTCATCGTATATTCTAGTCAATGCAAGGTGTTCGATGTCTAGTCTAATCATGCCAACTGGAGGTTTTTTTAGCTATGTGGTTTGAGATATGAGCTTCCGTAGTTATAATCCATTATGTTTAATGATAGTATTTCTATGTAAAATATTTGTATTAAGCTAATACTTTTCTTTTTTCTTAGGGTTTTAGTATCCTTGCAGATGCTGGTACTGAGCAGCTTGAGTTCATTTCTCTATCACAAAGGACGGGAGATCCAAAGTATCAGCAGAAGGTGAAATTTTATGTTTTCTTGTTATGGTCTTACAGAATCTCAATCCACTCTGCAACTGACCCAGAACAGATAAAATGGTGGCTCTAATGCTGTGTACCAATACGATTGGTGAAAGTATTATTTGCCTGAAATTGTATACCTTAATGATGTACACGTTTAATTGTTGATAGGTGCCCCAATAGCAATTGTTGTTTGTATTCTATGTGAGGAGATTGTTCTCCATTGCTAGCATATGCAGTTAATGTTCCACCACTATTAGCAGATTTGATTAATTAATCGTCCTTACTTGATTATGAAGTGTTATCTTCCGTGCACCAATTGGCTCCTAGAATATTGAATGTTTGGTATACAACATGTCAGGTTGAGAATACTATATCACAGTTCAGTAAAATTTTCCCCGATGATGGGCTGCTTCCCATATACATTGATCCAAATGAAGGAAAAGCATCACATGCAACCATAACTTTTGGTGCCATGGGTGACAGGTATTCAATCAGATTGAGATGTTATATTATGTTTTTGAGCATTTTGTTTTCTTAGGGTTTTTTCTCCTCCATTTCAAGTATTTTCCAAACCACCCTTAGTTTTTCACTGGTATCCTTTAACTCGAAGATTCATTGCAGCTTTTATGAATACTTGCTCAAAGCGTGGATACAGGGAAACAAAACTTCAGCTGTAAAACATTACCGGTAAGAAGCCATTTCATCTATAATCACAGTGCAAAGAGATTTTTTTTTTTTATGAAGAAATTTAGATAGCAGAAATGAAATTTGGGGGAAAATGATTCAATTTTTTAGAGTTAGAGATATTTGACACGGCGTGAGTTCTTCGTACGTGTTTATTATTATTACTTTCGTTTATTCTTAAACTTCCTATCTTTTAATATGAAAAATGTTTTGATATACGGAATTGTTTGTTGGTATTTTGAATTTAGGGAAATGTGGGAGAAGTCAATGATAGGCCTTTCAAGCTTGATTAGGAGGACAACACCATCATCTTTCACTTATATTTGTGAGAAGAGTGGATCTGCCCTCAGTGACAAGGTAAGATCTCGGCTCATTTCTCTCTCTATTATTTTAAGAAGATCCAATATTATGAATTTTTTGCCGCCATTTGTTTGACTTGCAGATGGATGAACTGGCATGCTTCGCACCAGGAATGATAGCTTTGGGATCATCTGGTTACGATTCTGAAGATTCTAAGAAGTATTTAACGCTTGCAGAAGAGGTAAACCCTTTTTCCCCTTATGGGGTGATGAAGCCTGCTTGTTTCCGAACATTTGAGTCTCTTTAGGAACTTTTATGCACATTTAATTCGTCTTCGGCTTTGCCCCTCGATTGTTTGGCTTGGACAAACATGTCAGTTTGTTGAAATGCGGTGTGTTTGAACGTGTCAATTGAGCCTTTGGATGATTTACTTATTTTTCTATGATGTGAAAGATGAGTGGGGGATTGATGCCAAAAGTTCTCTTCTAATGAGTATATGTCTCCCTCCAGGCGGTTTCTGAACTTTCTCTGTTTCTGTTTACTGGTTTGAAGTTTGATCTCGAATTGTTGTTAATTCTTCTTTTGGTTTATTTTTGGTGTAGCTTGCTTGGACGTGTTATAATTTCTACCAGTCCACCCCTACAAAGTTGGCTGGAGAGAACTATTTCTTCTACTCCGGAGAGGTCTGTATTATTATAATCTGCTAATATCTCTCACTAGTTTTGCCAACATGAGCATAGCTCAGCTGTAATTGTCATGTAGTCCTTCCCTTGAGGCCGGAAGTTCAAATCCCCATACCCCACATTTAGTGTACTAAAAAAAAAATCTCTCCCCAGTTTCTTTTAGTATCGTGGTTTTATGTTGTTTCATATATGGCAATTTTAGGATATGAGCGTCGGTACATCTTGGAATATATTGAGACCAGAGACGGTAGAATCACTCTTTTACCTCTGGCGCCTGACTGGCAACAAGACATACAAAGAGTGGGGTTGGAATATATTTCAAGCATTCGAAAAGAATTCCCGGATCGAATCAGGTTATGTCGGGCTGAAAGACGTGAGCATTCTGCAAACTCCTAAAATATCTGTCATTGTTTTAATGATTGGTATCACTGGATGACTTTCCAATGACGCTTCTGGTCTGGTATTTTCAGGTGAACACAGGTGTGAAGGACAACATGATGCAGAGTTTCTTCCTTGCAGAGACTCTGAAATATTTCTATCTTCTGTTTTCACCATCTTCAGTCATTCCTCTGGATGAATGGGTGTTCAACACAGAAGCTCACCCTCTACGAATTGTAACCCGGAACGAGGGAGGAGATCTTGAAAGATCAGACGAGAAACACAAGCCATACATAAGGTTGCGTGGCAGGAAGGAAGGTCGGTCCGATTGAACACGCGTTTTATTGCATTCTAATTCTTGGTAGAGTTGATTTATAGATGAAAACCTCAAGCATCCTATATTATACTTATTGAGATCAGAGGGGGCAGCTGTTGCTTCTGGGAATAATGCAGCTCCCATATGTTTAGACAGAATTTATTTGTAAGATATAATACTTCTTAGATAAATATTGATAAGGGTTTTGTTTTTTTGGCCTCCAAAGATATTTTTTGGTAGCAATGATTTGAGTTTTTGTTGTTGCATATTTTGAAAAAATTATAAGCTCTTTCTCCTCATTGGATTCCATTTTCAAACAGTTGATATGGTGGAGGGCACATGTATATGTAGTTGTCCAATAGAAACCAGCAGCTCTGTAAAACAGTGCCACATTGAAGTTTGAAAGTGCTGTGATGTGAAACAGATATGTCAAGGATTGCTCAAGTCATTCATCCCTTCATAACAAACCAAAGCATATCCATTTTCTTTTTGAAAAATATACGGTTGCTTTGATGATGTGCCTATTTATTTGTACATAACTTTTTTTTTTTTTTTATTGTAGAATTAACATTAATTTTAGAACATATTATTACAGTAGTGAGATGGAGACTCAAATTTCAACTTACTTCAATATCTTTTTTAGTATAATAAATGTGGGGTATGAGAATTTGAACTTCTGATCTCAAGAAAAAAAATACATGTCAATTATAGTTGAATTATGCCCGTACTTTCTAATCTCTATTAAATTATGGGTCTAAATTTTTCTCTAAATGCTTTGGGATCTATTTTAATATTTTATTCCAAACATTTTGTAAAAGATAAAAGATAAGGAAACTTCTTGAATGAGTAAGCAAATAGAAACTTTTTTTTTTATTATTTTTTTTATTTTTGGGAAAGAAATAATTTTGACCGTCGAAATTGAAAAGGAAAAAAAAGAAGGTAGATTATAGAGTTATATCAATAGTCGTAAGGGAGATCTATATCAATAGTCAGCATGATTACAGAATGAAAGGAAAGTAGATCTAAATATCAAGAGAAATTGGAGTACAAAACTACACATAATTTTCCACATTAATTCAAGTTTTGTGTTGAGGGATAGCATTACGGTTTTATAGCATTATTCTTTTCTTTCTTTCTTTTTTCTTTTTGTTCTTTTTTAATGAAGAAAATAACATTATTCTTTTCTTACTACTATATATATCCAAAATATGCAAGCTTATATGTGGATTAAATAAAGCATTATTTTTTTATATTTTTATGGTTTAAATACTTTTTTTTTTTTGGTGTCTTGTGTTTTTGTTCATTTTTACTTCTATATATACTTTAAAAAAATGTTTAGTTTGATCCTACTTTCAACTTATTTTCTTTTAAATTTTTGTATTTTCAAAACATTAATTTTTTTCTTCTATGTACTTTTAAAAAGTGAATATGTTCTCCCTTTATTGTCATTTTTTTTTCAATCACAATTTCAACGTGATAACACTCTCAACATTCATTTAGTTATAACTTTATATAAAAGGTTTTTTTTTTTCGTGTATAGAATTACGTACTTGTGATAAAATTTTGCAATCACGGACCAAAATCATAACTTTTGTTAAAAGTACGAGACTCAAACGAGTATTTTGAAAGTATATGAAATTAAAATAAATAAAAGTTCAAAATACATGGACCAAAATGAACATTATTTTAAAATTACATGGATTAAAAGTGAATATAATTAATTAAAGTTGAAAATAAAGAGAGATCAAAATAATATTTAAACACATGTTTTTATTAATTTGACAACTTATTAGTGTCAAGTGAGTATTCACATACACTCTCTTCCATGATGTTGGAGCTTTAATTCACTCCCTTCCACAATTGTTGTACTAAAAAAAAAAAAAAAAGTGAGAATGTTTAATAAGATGGGAAATTCCCCACATTGCCCTTCAACAAAATATAACTAACCTGGACCTAATATATTTAATAATAAGAAATTCAAATTTATTTTAAAAGAATGAAATGCTTATTTGTTAATTTAAATAATTTTTTTTATGATTTTCTTATATTTATAATTTTTACAAAATATCCTTTGATATCGACATTTTATCGATATACTTCCATCAACATTTTCTAAAATAGAGACTTCGACATTTAATATATCGTTGTCAACTACGTCAAAGAAACCTTTGTGCTCGTCACGGTGTTGATCAAGAACGAGATTTGTTCCATTTTGAACTCAATCTCAAAGCTTTGTAGACATCCCTACCAAACATAAGTATAATTATTTAAAGGTTTAATGCTTTGGGATAAAAAAAAATTGTAGTAGTGCCAAATGCTATGGTTTAAACCTATACTTAGCTTAAGAAAATGAGTGAGATCGCCTTGTAAAAAATAAATAAACATAAAGTAGAAGCCAACTTTGAATGGATCTCTCTGCCCAAACCTAGGTCAGACTTAGCATAGGAAAATTTTCTCCCAGCTATTACAAAAAAGTTGATGTTAAATTATTCATGTTGAAGTCTTGATTTTTTTTTTTTTAAATAATAAAATAAAATAAAACAGCCGACACCCATCATGGATGGTCTTCAATCCAGATATTGTAGAATATTTAGTGGTTCGTGCATGTCGCGTCAAGTCGTTCGCAATCGAGTTATCTTTCTAGTGAGAAGAAAGCCTTGAAGCATTCCACTAAAAACAACCTAAAATTTTACAACAAAGTTGCGTCGTATTGACGTTGTCATCTAAACGATTCTCTTAATTTCAATTCTAAAAACAAAATTAAAGTCAAAACCTATCCGTATTTATTCCACAAGAATTTCATTTTTATAAAAAAAAAAATTTAGACACATCGTCTATCTTAATAAGAGAAATTTAGCAACGAAAAAATATTTATAATTTTTTTTTTAGTAGATACGTTTACAATTATTTAAAGTACACATTCTTTACGTAATTCTATACACTGTAAGCTCTGTATTGTCATCATCAACTACATTAAAAGTAAAACATTGGAGGCTACTATAATACGGGTAATAGTTGAGTCAAATTTATGAATTTTCACACCCCTTCTCAGTTCTCACCACCAAGAAAAAAAAAATAGAGTCAAAATTCAAATTCTTGAAATAGAAAATATTAGTGTTTCAAAAAAAAAAAAAAAAAAAAAAATAGAAATTGCAATCCACTTTCTTATCCATTATCAAAAGTGTTATGTGACATGTATTCCCAACCCCAATATACTAAAAAAAACATTTCTTCCTTATGCCTACACATAGTCAACCGGCAATAGCCGGTAGCCAAGACAACAAATTAAACTTTATTTTTCTTCCTTTGTCTCTCTCTTATGTGTATTATTTTTACTATATAAGATAGAGATTGGCAAGATAAAGTAGTTTTAATAAAATTGTTGGCTTCTGTGTTGTTAATTTATTCAAAAGCGCTTTTGGGGTAAGTGGTTTTAGGGGTAAAGATGAGTGAAAGTGAAGATGAGGGTAGTGTAAGTTTGGAGGTTCTGAAGATGAAAATGGCGGAATTGGGAAGGCTTTCATAGCCCCAGAAATCTCCTTCTTGCTCTGGTAATTCTTCTTCTTCTCTTTCCTATGCCTTTAATTAATATCTCCCTCAATTCTCTTTATATTATGAATTTTTTTATATGTGGATGTCAAATGTCATAAAATGTAGGGACGGAAATAATAATTTTTGTCTTCCAAAAAAGGGTTGAAATATCAATAATATAAATATAAATACGTTAATTTTGAATTTACTGGAGAAATATTAAAAAATAAAATTATTAATTTAACATTTATATGAACTCAAAAAAAAAAAAAAAAAAAAGTGGCATTTATATGAAGTTACAAAGTTTTTTATTTCTAAAGGAATTGAGACTTGGTCATTTTGGGAGCATGTTTCACATGGCCAAAAGGCAAAAAGCACTTCCTACTCATCCATTTGTTTGAAGGTGCTTTTTGAAAAAGTCAAAAGCATCTTAAAAGACTTGTGAAGAAGATAGACTATATAATAATGTCGCGTTTTTGTACTGTTTGATGTATGAAGAGAAATTGTAAAAGTATTTTGATTTTATATCTAATAATTATTAGGATTCAATATATTTTAAGATATATATTCGACGATTTTAAAAGGGATAGACTCGAGAGAGGAGGGACTTGATATGGGACTTAGGGTAGACGGGTGGATTATAGAGCTAGGGACGGATGGGAAGTTTGTCCATTGAAATTGGACTAGTCACATTGTAACGATCTGATTGAATAATTTTTCCAAAAGATCATAAGGTGCAACACGTATTTATCAATTGGTGTGTGAGAAAGCACTTCCAATCCAAATACTTAACCAGAAAGCACTAAAAAGTCCTTCAAAATGATTTATCATTAATTAAACACTTCCCACCAAAAGTGCTCGTACCAAAATCACTTTTAGGTTAACATGTTTTACAACAAATGGGCAGGTGGGAGAAGTGGGAAAATTATCAGAAATATTCCAATGGAAAGGGGAGGTACCAAAGGGGCTGCCAGAGTGGGAGGAGAAGGAGAAGGAGCATTTGGGAGAAGTGCTTTCTGATGTGCTTTTGTATTTGGTCAGACTCTCTGATATTTGTGGCATTGATCTTTCTAAAGCTGTCCTTAGGAAGATTGAGCTCAATGCAATCAAATACCCTCTTAATAAATGCATTAATCACTCTACTTGAACTTTTACATTAGGGAGAGATTATATACTTTCAAATGTATTTCTCTTTCCATATAATATGGATTTTTAACCTTTTCTTTTTAGTTCTAATAAGTTTGATTATTAAGTTATTTTTAGGTTTAGTTTCCTTGGTTATTGTTATTATTATTATCATTTGTGTTTAAATCTCATTTTCATCCATCAACTTCCACTTAGGAGTGTTAATTTTTCCTGTGAGGTCCAATTATTTCTCGTGTTTTAAACAAGGATGGAGAAAATGTTTTCCTAAATTGTTTTAGTTTCTGAGACGGTTCTTGTCCTCGGCCTAGATTTTCTTGTAATATATGTATGCTAACGTGTTAATGTGAGACTTGTGAACATGCATTATTCAAATCTCTCAGTTGAAGACAAGTATTAAGTAAACCATTCAACAAATATTAATTTAACTTGACCAAAAAAAATTAAAGTTCAAGAACTAAAATTAGACATTTTGAAAGTTTATCGACCAAAATAAAACTAATTTGAAATTTTTGAGTTGAAAATAAAAAAATTAACTTTTTTGGCATTAGTTTGGTTGAGTATTATAATTTAAACAATTAAGTAAAGGTTGAAACCTTACAAACCATCATATGATAATATGATTCTATAAGTTTTGTAGAAAAAAACAATCAAAATTTACTATTTAGGAGTGCAATATATCAAAGTCTCTCATCGACTAGTTAGGGAATGAAATCTATGGTATATAATTTAGAATAATTATTTTCATTGGTACACGGTTTCTTGGATGAAAACCAAAAACAACGTCACAAAAAAGTTATATGCTCAAAATAGACAATACAATGTCATACACGGTAGAGATGTGGGAAATGTCCATTGTCTTTAATTAATATTTACAAACAGAGTTTAGATTTTGAGTAGTCATGAGCTGAATGTTTATATTAATTTAGATAAACTAAAAATAAAGTCACGAGAACTTATGTTTGAAGTAGATCACATCATATCAATATTGTAGAGATGTGTAAAGGGTTTATTGTCATTTAAATTTGTCAACCTGACTATAACCCCCAACTAGTTGAAACATAATTTTTTGATCAAGAAATGGAGACGCTATAGGAGTTCAAATAGTGTGACTCCGAGTAAAAGGAGTAAGAAATCGGGCTGTCCAATCTCTCAATCCACCTCTTGTTGAATTTATAGAAGCCAAAAAAAACGTGTAACGTAATTTCTTCAATATTTCATAATGATAATTGGAATATCAAAAAGTGAATCCTAAATTTTAAAATTGGAAAAATGATCGGTAGTGTACGGTTTTTTTTAAACAATGATTAATCAAAATATAGCTTTATACTTTATTAAAAGGGTAGGATATATTTGATATTAAAATTCTAGATCTACCTTTACCAAAAAAAATATAAATCTTTATTTTCAAAAAAAAAAATGTAAATCTTACCCTACGACCCTAAAAATGATGGCTTATGCTTTATTTGTTCCATTATTTTCCTAAAATAAAAATTAATTATTTTATTTTCCATAATTGAAGTGAATCACATAAACTACAAATCATCTTAAAACTTTAATTAATTGCCAAAACAAAAACAAAAAAAAAAAAAAAACAAAAAAGATATATAAGAGCCTATGTATACTGTTTTTTAAATTGATTAATATTTCAAAAATAACTTTTAAAACACATAATGTAAAATTGATATATGAAATGAAATCATAGAATATAAAAATATGTTAAAATTTAACCCATATACAATTTACACCAAATATATATTAGCAAAGAACAAGAACACACATCTAGAGACAAAACGACAAATGTTCGATTACGTTTTTCTAAAAATATTTTTTATTTTCTTTTGGTGGAGTTTTTCTTTCGACATTGCAGAACAAAGTATGATTCATATTGCAAAGCAGAGCATGATTCATATGTGTAACCGGTGGAAATAGTGTTTTAATTGCTTCAAGAATTATTGGGCGGTTAGAGGATTAACTATGGCAATTAGTGACCGATTAGCGGTTTCACAACAACGTGGTTATATAAGCAACTGTGGACGATAGCTCAAGATATATGCTCATTTGGATTAAGAAATATTACTACTAGCTAAGCTTATCAAAAAAGCTAACTTGAGCGTCGAAGCCTCGTGGTGTTGCCACGACGAGCTCATCTTTTTCTTTCTTCTATTTTTAAGGCATTTACGGGATTTCCTCCAAGAAACAAATTCATCATTGCGGCCATTTTTCGGCATCAACATTTTGTATATAATTTAAAGAAAAATTTGCAAAATCATCTCTTTTTCTTGGAGGTAAATGAGCGTCCCCCTCTCACCCCCTTCGATCTGGGGTTTGAGCCCTAGCCCCCCTCGAGCTCTTAGACAATTTTGTTTTTTCGTTAATCGTAAATTTGTATCTATTTCATGTTTTTTTTCGAAAATAAATTATTTTTTTGATATTATATATTAAAATTTACCTTTTTTAAATCAATAAGTATTTAGACTTATCATATATATATAAATACATACTTTTAAAGGGCGGGTTGCACAAACGTCAGACCCAAAATAATTGCAAATTTAGCAAAGTTTAAAACCTTTTGCAAATATGGCAAAAAATCAACTATCGATAGAACTATTACTGATAGACTTCTATCACTGAAACTATTATCACTGACAAAATTCTATAAAAAAGACTAGATAGACCATACTATCAGTGATAAAAATTGTCTCCGCAAAAATTTTAAAAAAATGCTATATTTTTAATTATTTTCCTCTAAATTGACAGTTACAATTTTCCTACTTTTTTTTTATTTGCAATAAATATTTCACATTTTTTTACGTATTTTGTTTTAAAAGATTCTAATATTTTCTTTTAAAAAAATCATAAGTATCTAACAATATAAAATAATATTAAAATATATTTTTATTATTTTTAAATAAAAAATATAAATTATTATATTTTAATTTTAATTTCTTATTTAAAAATGTTTAATAGATCCATAAAATTTCAATTGTGTATCTACTACATCTTTGAAATTTTTCGAATTTTTAAAAAATAATTGATCTATTATATAAAATTTTAATTTAATATCTAATGAAACCTTATAAAAAAAAATTAATTTTATGCCTAATAGATTTGTGAATTTTAAAATATTTAAAGTCAGAAATTAAATTAGATCAAATAGACACAAATTTCAAAATTTAGAGTCTAAATTTGTGTATATATATATATACGCGTTCGAAATAATTTTAATACGAATTTGTGTTACCGAAATCAAGTTTTGAATCTCTTAACTATGGTTCCAAAAAAAAATTACTATCTATTAATGTGTTTAAAATTATCTTTATATATATATATATATATATATATATATAAATTTAAAACTCTCGATCGACTTCAAGTTCTAATTTCATCACGGCTAATAAGTTATAATTTGATATGGAACGTTGGCATAAGTGAGCAACTTAGTTGATTATAGGGCTGGTTGCACAAACACCAATCAAGTCCAAAATATTTGCAAATTTAGTAAAATTTAAAATATTTTGTAAATATGGTAAAAAAATCAGTGACTATTACGAATAGATTATATCGTTAATATATGACTTCTATTATTAACTACTATTATTGACAAAATTCTATAAAAAACTGAAGTGATAGATTACCATCAACGATAGATCATACTACCAGAAAGAAATTGTCATATCTCTAATTTTTTTTAAAAAATGTTATATTTTTAATTATTTTATTCTAAATGGACATGGGTTACACTTTCTCAAAATATAATCGCATATCAAATAAAAAGTTTATTAATCAATTTTTATTATTTTTTTTTTTTTAAGATATGAAATTTGTTTGTTCACCTCACGCCCATTTGAAATTTTTAGTCTATTTACCCTTATTTTATATCCTTAGCCTATGTTGCGATGTCAATAGGTCACATCAATATTTATTAATAATATTATAATTAATGGTAGAGAGATCTTGCTAGAATCAAAATAAAAAAAAATTGAGGTATCTAATTAAAACTTTTTTAAAGTCTATTAAATTTGTAATTTACATCAAAAAAAAAAAAAAAAAAAAATTGTAATTAATTTAACCAATATCTTTAAATACTTTAGAATTTGTAAGTAATATTTAAGAGCATTTAAACATTCAGAAAGCTTTAAAAAGTATTTTAATTAACTTATTACATTTTTCAACCAATAAAAAATTAGGTTTTAATATACATAATTTCAAATCGAATCTGGTTAGCTCAATTGTATCTTTTAACTTAACTTAAAGGTTAGGATTCAATTCAAATTCCAATGACTTGCATTTAATATTTATATAATTTAGCATTCCCTATCTTGAGTTGGTATAATTTTTTTTCATACAATTTTGAGTACAAGACACTTCTGTTGTAGTTTTAAATTAAAATAATTTTTCATATTTTAAATATGGTTGGTTGCATAAACAACAATCAAGTCTAAAATAAAAATTTGACTGTTATCATTGATAATCATTTACAAAATTTTAATTCTATCAGTAGTTATCACCAATAAAAATTATCATATTTACAATTTTTAAAAAAAAATGTTGTATTTTTAATTATTTTATTCTAAATTGACATATCTACAATATTTTTTTTTTTATTATTATTTTTAATATAATAGCCTCTCTATGAAAGTAGCAAGTCAATGATTGTCCAAATTTACTATTAGTAATAAAGAATTGAAATTAGGTTCATATATGTGATTTTAACTTGAAGTTAGGATAGGCATGTGGTGTGGACCAAGAATAATAGAGGAACATTAGAGGGTAGCTTTTGTTGGTAAAGAGGCATGTTTGTCAGCATCATAGGCATGTTTTTCCTAGTGATTAACATCATAATGATGGGTCAAGTTTTTCCATGCTTTATATTTGTTTATTAGGACTATTCAATTTTGATTGTGATAATTTAAATTTAATAAAGAAAGAAAAAGTTAGATGCTATTCTCATGAAAAAAATATATATCTTACTCTTTGCATTTTTTCCACTTTTTCCCCATTGTTATTCTCTATTTTCCCTCTTTGCATCTAAAAGGGATGATACTTTAGTATGTATGGTGTTCAATATTTATCGTAATATCAATAATTTTATTTTTGTAAATGTATTTAATTAATGTGGGGTGGAAAAATCGAACTTCTAATCTCTAAGTTATTAGTTCATACTTTATGTCAGTTGAATTATGTTTATGTTGACGTAATATCATTAACTTACTATCCAAGGTACTCTGATCTCTCAGTCACCAGTTCATATTTGATGTCAGATGAATTATGTTCATGTTGGCGTAATATCATTAACTTACTATCCAAGGTAAGCCGCTCTCATGACCAAACAAGATATCAAGATGAGAGGAAAAAAAAATATAAAAAATATATTTTTAGAAAAATGAAAGAAGAAAACACAGGTAAAGGACTTCAAATTATTATTCACACATTTTATTTAAGAATTTTGATTGCTTTCCCTTTTAACCTCTTTATATATAAGTATATAAGTAGAAGTGTTTTACCCTTTTACTAAATTAAGAGTACCATTGCACTCACTCCATTTATAGGGTCATGCCTCATGGGGTTAGTTCATGTAGCCAACCAACGCTAGGGCACTCCTATGTAAATCATGTGTTCTCTTTAATTTGAGATGAGATGAGAAGTGATTGAGAGAAAAGAGTCACCATTAATATTTTTTGGGCTAGAGAGTTGAGGTACGCACAAAAAATAGCTTAGGTAATCATTGTTGCGATACCTTGAGATAGCTTTGAAGAGTGATGGTGAGTATTTTCACCGTAGTGAAAATATTGAAAATTCATTCTGAAACGCTTGGAAGAGATTCATTATTTGTAACAAATGATAAAAACACAATTTGTCAAAGCCTTTGGTAAAAAAAACACAATTTTCACTTCTTCTTCGCAAGTTGGGTATCTGTAATCTTCATGCTCCAACTAGAGGGGAGAGTATTAGAGGCTCTGTATATATCGGAATCTACCCGTCTACCCGTATATACTATGACTATATTATCAAATCAACATTTTACTTTCTATATTTACTTTTTGTTTTCTAGATTAAATTTGTGGTCTATGTAAATTAGTCTTCCCTACAAGACAGGAAGTGTAGACTGTATATATATATTCATGACTTTGGTCATTCTCAATAACATAAAATATGTTCCACAAAGCTATTTAGAATTCAAAGAATTCAAATGTTTACTTAAGAACGCCAATCCAAATTAGAGAGCTATATTTTAGTCTTTCCCCTCGTATGTTTCTCACATACCCTTCAATGAAGTATCTTTTTTAAAAAATCAAAAACCAAATCCAAATTATGGGCTTCATAATTGTTTTTCCACCATAGAGTGAGAAACACATATTTCCCTCCATCCATGTGTCCATTCGAAATTCTTATACCTACCCCATTTCACTTTTCTTTTCTTTTTTTACAACATATCTCTCTCCACAAGACCACAACCAATGATTTGTTTAGGGAGGATTAGGTTTTTAAATAAGTTGGAATCTTCCTTACTTAAAAAGTAATTAGGTATATATGATGCTAATATTAAAAGTGGTTTACTCAAAGTATGAGGTAGAATTTAATAATTGGGATTTCATCATAGTTGATCATATTCTAAAGTTAATTTCAATCTTAAGCCTCATGATCTACTAAAGTTAATCATGACGGCCACAACCCTAAAAAAGAAATCACAATAAAATAAGATTTCCTATTTGAATCAAAGGCTCAGGCCTTCAATGTAATGATTATTATTATTGTAGTCATTATGATCACCATTATTAACTTCAACCTTGATGCAATCTATATATACATCACAATGAAGAAGATTGAAATTAAAATTCAAATTCACAAAACTAACTTTAAGCTAGATCAAGAACTCTTAGGGCTATGTTGAAGAGAGAAGCTATGGGCATATCTATGTGCTCGAGCTCCCCCGGGCTAGTCGGTTGGATTCGCTCCCGACGGCGGTCACGACGGAGGAGGGGCAGCACGATACGGCTTGGGAATCGGCGGCGAGGGTTCTGCCTCGGGTCACGGGTCGTGGTCGGGCCTTTTCGGATGCTAAAGAGGTTGATTATGGAGTTGGCTCCAAATGAGAAGTTGATAGAAGCTTATTACTCACTTTTGCCATTATTACGTCCGACTTTGTTCCCTCTTAGTTGATGAATGTGATTATATGAATGAATGAAGCATTTTCATTTGGGTGGTGATTTTACTTATTTCTTCTTTTTTATGTATACTTTGTACAATTTCGTGTATTGAAGGGAAATCACAATGATTTCCAGTATGGATTTACTGAGTTAAATAATAAGTTTATTTGATTAGTGGTAATTTTCTTTATTTGTAGCCTATACTTTAAAAATGCATGGTTTTTTAGATGTTAAAGGAAAAAAATTCGAGTGATCATAGGATTTCTAAGGAATTAAAGTTTAGAACCATTTTTCAAGTCTACAGTGATAATTAGCTAATTATTGAATCACCAAAAATGTTAGTTTTAAAAATTCAGAAACCGAGTACAGATCTCAGATACCAAAATTATATTTTATTCCAAAATATACTAGACGTTCACAATTTCTTTCAACCTGGCATAAAGTGACCATGAACAATCACAACATCTTTCAACCTGGCATAAAGTGACCACTAACCGAGCATGGCTCAACTGACATATGTATGTGTTAACGACCCAGAGGTCTGTGGGTCGAATCCACACACCCCCATTGTACTCGAACAAAAAAAAAAAACCTAGTAAGCAAATGAACTAAAACATAATACTTTTTTGCAAGAGGAAATCAAACCATAATCAAACTTTCCCTTCTAAGCTACAGAAGCAAGTCTGCTTTTATACAACAAAAATACACTGCGTATGACACAACCAAAATCTGCAACAAAAAACCTTCCACGTACTTCAGCAGCATCTAACACAGCCGAGATAAACAAACTACAGCGACATACATATAAACATGAGATGTGGCACACGAGCAAGTAATCTATTTACCCGTCTAGATAATATTTTTCCTTTCGAAACATGGTAGGCCTTTTTATTTCCTCCCAAAGTATGAAAAGAGGGTTGATTGGTTGTCACCACCAATCTTCATGCTTCCCTTCTTCCTTATCTTTGGACTACTACCTATCTTACCATAGTCATCGATGCCGATGTTCGAGTCAGATGAAATATCTTCATGGTCCCGTTTTATTTGGCATGTTGCTGCACCCTCAGAACACTTTGCAAGACTATCTTTTGATTCGTTGTCTCCTATGGAGCAGGACGAAGCTACATGATCTTCATCTCTTTTGTGTTCTTCCATATTTTGGGACGGCTCGAGCTTCACAGATGTGTTACAGGAAGTTTTCTCTTGTGAGTCTGAAGGTTCCTTTTTAGTTTCCTTTGCAGAGAAAAATTTGGAGATGAGGTTATTTCCATCAGTCTTCAATTGTATCTGCACAAGAAGACCTAAGAATGTTAATTGTTACTGTTGATCTATATAGATTAATAATTAATACAAATCAATGAGAATCATGACTATCACTTGAAAGAAATCATAAGCGTTATGCTATATATGCAATTAGTTTTTGAAAAACACTAAAACTGTGATTACTTTTATAATAATACATGGTTGGAGTACGGACATAATGAAATTTGTCTTAACTCATCAGCTTAAGTTTTTTAGTTAATTGGTGATTTAAAATGTTATCAGAGCAGAAAGTTGTAAGAACTCTAGAACTTGTATTTACTAGTAAACTGAAGTAAGTCTGAATCGGTACTATACTCCCCCAATCTACAAGAGATTTCTTTAGTCAATTTCTATATATCCTTCTTATGAACAATACAAGTGTATTTAAAGAGAAACTATAACAGTCTAAAGTAACTAACAGTCATAACTACTTCAAGAAGCAGTTTACAAGAAACAATCCAACAAACTAATAACTACCTTGTTAACCATCTAGACTTGGAGTTCCTATCTTACCCCTCCTTACATAGTACTTAGTAATAGGTGGCCTAACAATTCCCGCCGCCTCGAAGTCAACCTTGTCCTCAAGGTTGAAGTGTGGCAACTGACTCCGCATATCACGAACATCCTCCCATGTAGCCTCGTGTTCTGGAAGTCCTCGCCAGGAGATTAAAGCCTCCACAGCCCCGATTTGATCGTTCTTCTGGTAGGCAAACACTTATTTTGGTTCTGCCACCCATTCGAAATCATCAGTGAGTATTGGAGGGTCTTGTTGTGCTTCTTCGCTCGCCCCTAAGGCCTTTTTAAGCTGGGAAACATGAAACACCGGATGTATTCGAGCACCGATGGGTAAACTGAGGCGATAAGCTACTGTCCCCACTCGCTCCTGGACTTTGTAAGGTCCAAAATACTTTGGAGATAATTTCTCGTTCCTTCTTTTAGCCACAGATGCTTGGCGATAAGGCCTAAGCTTGACATACACCAAATCTCCTATTTCGAGCTCCACATTCCGACGTTTTGGATCCGCATATTTTTTCATTCGGGATTGAGCTATTAATAAAGTTTCCTTTAATCGATGTAAAGTTTTATCCCTTTCACTCAACTGTTGATCAAGTCTAGCATTTGGTGTTTTCATACCATCGTATGCTACTAAGGGAGGGTGTAGTCGCCCATACACTGCTTGGAAAGGTGTGATGCCAATGGATACGTGGAACGACGTATTGTACCAATACTCGGCCCATCCTAACCACTTAACCCATTGCTTGGGTTTTTCTCCACAAAAACAACGGAGGTATGTTTCCAAACTTTTGTTAACAATCTCTGTTTGGCCGTCCGTTTGGGGGTGATAGGAGGTACTTCTGCAAAGCTGCGTCCCTGCCATTCGAAACGTTTCTTTCCAAAAATTACTGAGGAATACCTTATCTCGATCTGATACAATGGTCTTAGGGAACCCATGTAAACGAACTATTTCAAAAGTGAAGACTTCCCCAACAGATATGGCCGAGGGGCAGGAAATGCGCGTACTTACTCAATCGATCCACCACCACAAAGACTACCGAAAATCCGGAAGACTTAGGCAATCCTTCAATGAAATCCATTGAAATATCCTCCCAAATCTGCTTGGGAATGGGCAAAGGCTGCAACAGACCACTTGGTGAAGTTGTTACTGATTTATTTTGCTGACAAATTGGGCAGCTTTCAACATGGTGCTTTGTATCCGACTCCATACCTTCCCAATATAGTTCTCCAGTTAACCCCGAATGCCCACCAAGAATCGAGTTGTGAGTATGCAACACTGTTTTAATAAGGGAAGAAGTTGTTGATAAAACCAGACGCCCTTTGTATAATAACGTTCCCTTATATAACGAAAATTTGTTATGGTTGTCCTTGTCGAGTTCAAGCTGTTGGACCACAGCTTGTAGTTTGGGATCTCCCAATACTTCATCTCTAACTACCTCTATATCAACCAAGTTTGGAACTGATATTGAGGCTAGTTGTGCGTCAGGAGGGATTCGGGACAAAGCATCAGCTGCCTTATTTTCAATTCCTGGCCGATACTGTACTTCAAAGTTGTACCCCAATAATTTGGAAAGCCATCGTTGGTATTGCGGTTGGATCACACGTTGTTCTAACAAGAATTTGAGAGCTCTTTGATCAGTTTTAACAATGAATCTTTGCCCTAATAAATATGGGCGTCAGCGCTGTACGGCCATGACAATAGCCATCAATTCCCTTTCATAGATTGAGGCAGCTTGTGCTCGTGTTGACAAGGTGTGACTATAATAGGCAATGGGGCGTTGTTGCTGCATAAGAACAGCACCCAAACCGGTCCCTGATGCATCTGTCTCAACGATAAATGGCTGCGTAAAGTCTGGCATTGCTAAAACGGGAAGAGTAACCATGGCTCTTTTCAGGGTTTCAAAGGCCAAGGAAGCCTTTTCATTCCATATGAATGCTCCTTTCTTAAGTAGAGATGTCAGAAGGACCGCAATCGTTTCGTAGTCTTTTACGAACCTTCGGTAGTATCCCGTTAATCCAAGGAAACCTCTGAGCTCCCGAATACCCACTGGTTGTGGCCAATCGAGCATAGCTCTAATTTTTTCAGAGTCAGCTTCAACCCCCCTTGCCGTTATCCAATGGCCAAGATACTCAATCCGTTCTTGAGCCATCTGACATTTCTCACCATTCGCAAATAGCTCATGGTCTTTAAGTATGGAAAATACAATCTCCAAATGCCGGAGATGTTCAACAAAATCTTTGTTGTACACCAATATGTCATAAAAAAAGACTAACACAAACTTCCTTAGATATGGTTTAAAAACCGTATTCATCAATGATTGAAAAGTAGCAGGAGCGTTGGTTAAACCAAAGGGCATTACCAAGAACTCGTATTGGCCCTCATGAGTACGGAAGGCTGTCTTCTTGATGTCTTCCTCACAGACTCTGATTTGATGATAACCTGAACGTAGGTCAAGTTTTGAATACACCCTTGACCCATTCAACTCATCAAATAACTCCTCAACCACGGGAATAGGAAACTTATCGGGCACTGTCACATTATTCAAGGCCCTGTAATCAACACAAAAACGCCACCCCCCCTGTTTTCTTGCGTACCAATAGTACAGGACTGGAATAAGGACTGATACTTGGACGGATTATTCTGGCCTTCATCATTTCCGTTACCATTCTCTCGATTTCCGTCTTCTGTGAGAACCCATACCGATAAGGCCTAACATTTACACTTGTGAATCCTTCTTGTAAATGAATTTGATGATCAATTAGGCGCCGAGGAGGCAACTCTGATGGAGGTTCAAATATCACATGATACTTTTGTGCTAACTCCCGAATCTCTATTGGAAGAGGGTCCAGGAATGGTTTCGAAGCTGGAATAGTTGATGGTGACTCCAAAGATCGGAATTCAACCAAGTACCCCTAATCATCAGTTTCCCAAGCCTTAGCCATACTCTTCAACGATACTTGTGATTTAGTTAGGTTGGGATCACCCCGGAGTAATATTTGCTCCTTACCCTTACCGATTCGAATGGTGAGCAGCCTCCAGTCTACCTCAGTAACACCCAAAGTGTGCAACCATTTCATTCCCAATACAACTTGAACAGCTCCTCCCAACTCAAAAGGAAGGAAATCTTCCACAATCGAAAGTTGATCAAGGCAGAGAACTACAGGCTTACATACTCCCTTTCCTTTCAACGTTTTTCCTGAACCCATAATGACTCCGTAGTGATTTGTTTCGGATAACGGTAGGTTCAATTCCTCAACCAGTGTTTGGCTGATAAAATTGTGCATTGCTCCGCAATCAACTAGGACCACAACTTCTTTTTTGCCAACGGTACCTTTCAACTTGATCGTCCCAGGAGAAGAAAGTCCTACCACTGAGTTTAATGATAACTCCACCGCGTCACCTATCTCGATTGCTTGAAGCGCTGCCATGACGGGTAATTCTTCTTCTTCTTCCCTTATTTCTAACTCCTCTGAATCCGCCTGAACCACCAACACCCTTAATTCCTTGGCTTTACACCGGTGCCCTGGCGCGAACGGCTCTTCGCAACAGAAGCAGAGCCCTTTCTCCCTTCGTGAACGGAAATCGGCATCCGAAATTCTTCGGGTAGGAGCGTCCCTTCGTACATTTGTCTGGGATGGGTTTACCAAAGTTATTATTCGGGTCGGAGCAGACCCGATTGTCTTATCATTTCCCTTTAGGTCCAATAATGGCTTAAGGCCCGAACTACTCGCAAGGTTGTTGGCGGGCTTTTGGGCCTCTAATCTCGTCAACTGAACATCTTCCACCAACTGCGCAAGCTTCATGGTCTCCTTGAATCCCACAGAGGTCTCAGACAGCGTACCTCCGACCGAACTACTGGATCAAGTCCATTGAGGAATGTATCTATCAAAACCTCCGCCGGTAGATGAGGCAGAGGTGCGGCCAGACAATCGAACTCCTTTCGATAAGCTTCTACTGTCGTGGTCTGTTTGATTGCAAGAAACTGACCACACAAACTTCCCTTTCGGGTTGGTCGAAACCTCTCCAGCATTTGCTCCTTTAACTCCGGCCAAGTCCGAAACTCTTCCCGATCTTCTTCTCCACGAAACCAGTGCAAAGCCGCGCGCGAAAAACTAATAACTGCCACGGTGAGTTTCTCCAAATCAGTGAGTTTATGGATTCGAAAATACCTTTCTGCTCTGAATAGCCATGAATCGGGATCTTCTCCATCAAAGATGGGCATCTCAACTTTCTTGAACTTACTCCGATCAGTACCTCCCTCATCTACCTTCTCAACCGTAGGACGAGTTTCTTCGGCCACTCTGACTTCCATTCCGAGTTTCTGCTCGACGGCTGCCATTTTAAGTCTCATTGCGGCCAAATCGATCGCAATGTTAGACATCATTACCGCGGACTCCTCTGTCGCCTTCTTTTGCTCCCCGAGTTGTAATGAAATCTGTTGTACCACAGTTGTTAGGGTTGACACATTTTCTTCAAGAACGGGCATCTTTTCCACATGAGCTCGGATTCCTCCCAACTCAAAATCGGCCTGATCTAACCTTTCCTCGATTCTTCGTTGCGCCATTGTTCCGGTTATTCCCAGAATGCGACGACTCTGATACCAAATGTAAGAACTCTAGAACTTGTATTTACTAGTAAACTGAAGTAAGTCTGAATCGGTACTATACTCCCCCAATCTACAAGAGATTTCTTTAGTCAATTTCTATATATCCTTCTTATGAACAATACAAGTGTATTTAAAGAGAAACTATAACAGTCTAAAGTAACTAACAGTCATAACTACTTCAAGAAGCAGTTTACAAGAAACAATGAAACAAACTAATAACTACCTTGTTAACCATCTAGACTTGGAGTTCCTATCTTACCCCTCCTTACATAGTACTTAGTAATAGGTGGCCTAACAAAAGTCTTGTGTTCGAACTAATAAATCAATATACAAATAAAGTATAAATTCCAGTCATTTTCATTTTATTACAAAGAAAATTTGAAGTCAACCGAATGTCGTTTGAACTTTTTGTTTTTTGCCCAAAGAGAGTCTCTCTCAAACAAACTCCATTTCATGTATCAACAATACAGCCATTAATCACATCAGAGCAGAAACATTCCCTATCAACAAATTCATTCATCACTTGGGCGCACAAACATTTTATCTAATATCAAGAACAAGAAATCACATCATTGCACAAATATTTTCCTGCAAAAGCCTGAAGAGAGGCATTAAAATGACCTTTGTTTGATGTATAATATCGGCTACTTCAGTAGTACATATAGTCTGACGTCTATATACACTTCTATAAAGATAATAGCATAATGTATATGCATATGTTCATCAATCGAAATAAACCAGAAAACAAAATACAATTTAAAAGAACAAACAAACTAGAAGAGTTCCACCGGAGGTGAGAAAGATGAATAAACAAATATACAATCTCAGATTAAGTACATGTTTGGAAGTAATTTTGAAATGGTTAAAATCAATTTTGTGATGTTCCAAATAACTCTAAAAAATATGTCTTTAATCGTTCAAAATAATTTATTGTTGGATTTTACACTTTTAAACGCAAATTTCTAACAATCAATTTTGTGATGTTCCAAATAACTCTAAAAACATGTTTGGGAGTGATTTTGGACATGAAAAAAGTGATTTTAACCATTTCAAAACCACTCCCAATCATGCCCTAATTGTTGCTGAAGAAACTAACAATAACTACATAATCTAGTTACTTAATAAACTAACAATAACCACATAATCTACTAGAGCAAGGTAGAGCTCACAATTTCTATTGCAACATGCTGTATAATTTTTAAAGTTCAACCAAGATGGCAAAATCATCGATCAAAGTCAAAAAGAATGGTCGAGATGGGATACCTCCTTAATGCAGTCTGGCCCATCAAATGATGGCTTGCCCATGGAAGGAGTTACAGGGTACCATACCTAACATTTACATTAAAAATGTTAATGAATTATCAACAAAAGTTACTATTTTTCTTTCAAAAAGTTCTTACCAAATCAGGAGCCTCGTATGGTTTAAGGACATTATCATACTTGGACGATGAAAAATCATTCAACCACATATCCATCCGTTCTTTGTCACCCAAAATTACAGGCATCCTATCTAAACAGATCACCCATCAGCCACTAAACAATCAAATTCTATCATCTAAAATTTATTATTTTCATCAATTAGTGCCAATCGGGATGGATTTTTATAAGGTTTGTTGGCTTGATTGGGGGGGGGGGGGGGGGGGGGGGGAGGGAGTGTTGAAGTATTGATATAAGATTAAATTTACTAAAACCCATAAGCTTAAGCTTTTGGGTTGATTGGTGGTTAACACAAGGCTAGTAGGAACTCCTTATAATCCTCAAACCTCCCCTCAGGTTAATTTCACCCTTGTACAATTTGGCATTAATACAATAATCTTTTCAATTAGAAAATAGAAATTAATGCAACCACATCAGAGATTGACAATTTTAAGTTCCATCACGTCCCTATTAATATTCAAATCCAGTTGTAAACGTGATCTAAAACAGCAATAAGAAAAGATGGGACTGACCGTGCAACCACTCTAAAGCAGAAGATGATGACGTTGTAAGAATGGTAAAAGTGTAAAGTAATTCACCTGAAAAAACAATAATAAATTGATTGATCGATCAAATCCAGAACATAATAGGTCTTCCTGGGAAGAACACTCAATATTTGGTCACCAATATCAGATATCAAAGCCAGAGATCTAAATTACCAGATATTGAAGAAAAACTTCAATAAATTAATGTCAATATCCAGCCCAGAAGTTTAAAAAACTAGCTATACCAACTGGAACTAGTACAAGAAATTAAAAACATTTAAATAATGAAAACAAAGTATTAGGCCAAAATTATCTTTTGCTTGATCATAAAAGAATCTTACCCTCAGGACTTTCCCAAGAATCATATAAAGCAGCAAAAACAAGTGGCTGCCCATCTTTAAAATGAATATAATACGGCTGCTTTTTTTGTCCATCTTTTTTCCACTCATAGAACCTACAATAAATTGAACAGAGGTTATAAGGGTGTTTGTGCAAGAGTAATACTAATGACAGATGTACACAAACATGCATTCATATAAATATAAAAGGTCAAGGTTCTCCACTCTCCAGTAACTAAATAAAAGTGAATGAGCTTGACTAGCCAGCCTGGATAAACATCGTTCAAATAAAAATATAGAAACTCCCTATGAACGTTTGAAAACACCAGCAACCAAATCTGTGGCAAAGTAATGAGTGATTGAGGAGAAAAATGAATTAAAACAAATAAGACATACCCTTCCATTGCCACAAGGCACCTTCTTTTAGGAACTAGACGGCGAAAAGAGGCCTTTTCGCGTATGGACTCTGAGCGAGCATTGAACTGCACATTGCAGATACTAGTTAAATAAGGCAATCATAGATTGGCTAGTGTTAAATGAGAGTACTATTAGGGGGGATATATTGGGAATATCGTTAGGATAGTAAATGTAATAAGGGCATAGTGATAATTGGCTAGGGAACTTGGTTATAAATAGGGAGAGTTAGGGATCTTAGAAGGGGAGGAATGATTTTAGTATTGTCCGGTGTGGGACTTTAGGGAAAGACATAGCCTCTCGAAAGGCTATTGATATTGTAATTTCGCTTCATATTGCAATATAGTTTTATCTTTGGGTTTTCTTGTTAGGAGAATCCTAACATGTTCATGGTTTATTTACCATAAAACATTCATCTAAAATAATACAGATTCCTAATCCTAACACAAACTAAAGACAAAATAATACTAGAACCATACGCCTTGCTAAATAAGAGTATCTTGCCACATTATCTACCAAATAATTAAATTATCTATCTTCAAGTTTCAAAACTTTCTTGAAGTGTAGGCAGAAGGCAAAAGCATGAAATCATAAGGCGCATAAGGTGCACAATATCTTGGAACAATCAGTTAATGAACCCAGAAAATTTTCAATAAGCCAGAATACATTTTATTTACTCTAGATGGCTAACAATGGGAGAGGGCAATGGTGAGGAGAAATGGAGGCAATGTTTAGGGAAGGAATGCTCAAATAAAGAGACAAGAGCAAGAAAATAGCTATATGGTCGTTATGTGATCATGCCACCTCTCAAATTCATGCAAACCTCACAGGAGACCAAAGCACACATGTTGCATGTCATCACTTATATGCGCGCACCCACAAGCCCATGCCCACAGCACAGTCATAGTCTGCACGCTCACATTGCAAGCCTCACCCACATGCGTCTATGCCACATTAGCTCACACATATATACCTTAAACACACGTGGCCCCTTTGCCACGCATGCACCTGCTAGCTCCTCAGCGAGCATGCCCATGCACACGTTCTTGCTTGCACTAGTCGTTGTTGTCACCTCTCAAATACATGCAAACCTTGACGGGGGCCAAAACACGAACGTCGCACGCCATCACCTATGCGCACACCCCCACAAGCCCATGCCCACGACTCAACCATAGCCTATGTGTGTGCATTGCCAAGCCTTGCTTACATTGCACTCATACCTTACATGTGTGCTCCTTTTTGTCTACGCCAACGCCTGTTTGCTCCTCTACGGCTCTACACATGTGCACCCCTCCACCCCGCCTAAACATGCCCGGGCGCCAATGCCTGTGCACGCCCTTGCTTGCCCTAGCTTCTACCGCCAACTTGTTTCCTTATTTCCTCCTTTTTGGCTTTTTTATATCCTTACGACATTTTTGTTAGGTTTATGGATCATATTTTTATAGGATGTTTTATTTGTTCGTTTTATTGCTTTATTATTCTAGAAGAATAATTTATCCCTTAATTGTTTTCTGGATTCTTTATTTAAGAATTTTCTTTCATATTGATCTGATGAGTTCTTTCTACGTTGGAAAAATAGGGTTTTATTTTCCTTTTTTGAGAGTCACAACTTGTAAGTTATATATAACCCATGTTATAAGTTAAAAAATCGCTTTTGAATCATGAATTAATAATATTGAGAATTTCCTTACAATGTTCAGTGCATTATCTATGTAATAAGTCTTGCTTTCAGTCTTGCATGTTTAATAACAATAAAGTTTTAGTTGGATATCAAACTTGTGGAATCTTTTGGCTTTGTGGTAAGAACAAATTCTCTATCTCTTGGTATTCAATTATAAAGTAACTTTTCATCCAACTCTCACATTGAGTTGATTTTTCATTTTCACTTGGTTCTTATCAAGTCGGGTCATTAAGAGTAAACAAAAATCAAAAGAGAGAGAGATGGGTAATGAGGAGTATACATTTGCTTAGCCAAGAGAGAGGAAAAGCCTTTCATAAGGCTTTCCAAGTTGAAAAATCTTACTCCTTATGAGTGTATAAAGGTTGCAAACTATAATATATTTTGCACACAGACAGAAGAATATATCTGAAGAAATCATTAATTTTATGTCACTTGTTAGCAGGAAAAACAATCTAAAGAGGAGAAAAAAACTTAGAAAATGGAGCTTGTGTAGTGAAATGAAAAAGAGAGAGGCAAACATAAAAAAAGAAAACATGAAGTTAAAGCAATTCTTTTTTTATGATAAACGAGTTGTCATTCCAGAACGGAACACA
The DNA here is from genome assembly GCA_028017165.1 of Herpetospermum pedunculosum. Taxonomy (NCBI): domain Eukaryota; kingdom Viridiplantae; phylum Streptophyta; class Magnoliopsida; order Cucurbitales; family Cucurbitaceae; genus Herpetospermum; species Herpetospermum pedunculosum. Next base: position 79,354,722 of record CM051524.1, on the reverse strand, counting down.
ACGATGATACAAAAAAGGGAAAGCACAAGACAAAAGAGTTGAAAACAAAATGCTATGAAGCAACAAAAATTAACAGAAATGGCTCCAAAAAAGAAAAAAGGAGATAAAAGGAATAACTTCTCTAAAGTCCTTAGTAACAACAACCAAACCAAGGTCCAAACCTCCCCAAAATCTCTCTACCCCTCTTAAAATATCTCCTATTTCTCTCACATCGATGGCCTTGCTAATTAGATTAGAATTTTAAGACACTCTAAAGGGTTGTCGAGACCTTAAAGATTTTTTAATGATATTCCAATGGATGTTGAAACAATACGAGGAAATCACATTGAAGGCTTCTTTATGGCCTTCAAAGTCAAATATTCTTTTTGTTGTCCCTGCATGAAGCCTTGAAGGCACCCTTCACTAATCCCTTTGTCGAGAAAGTTAAAAGAAAAGGGGTGAGGGGATAACCTCGCCTTAAGCCTATTAGAGGCTTTGATGAGCCCTCTTGGCTTTTTCTTTCACAAAAATCAAGAATGAGGTCTTTGAGATACACCCTTGAATCAGCCCCTAAGGGGTGACCCTGTTGGCTAAAGCCCATGATCTAGGAGTAACACCTACTTAGAGGTTGCATGTTCGAATCTTCAGGTGACCCTAATAAGAAAAACTCTTGATGTATCCAAAGTCTAGGCCTTGGGGCAAGCGCATACTTTTTTAAACCCTCGAATCCAAACAATCCACCTACTACCAAACCCTTTTCTACGAAGCACTTCAAGGAGAATATCCTAGTCCACTTTATGGTTCATCCTATTGACTTCTTGGTTTGATACTCATCCACCACCCGTTAACACATAAAATAGATTCTACAATTTGTCTATCATATATGAATGTTGACTGATTCTTAGCTATGCCATGGGGAAGCACTCTTTTCAATCTTTTGGCATGGACCTTGGAACCATTTTGTAAAGACGTAGGCTAATGGGCTGATTCTTAACTATGCCATGAGGAAACACTCTTTTCAATCTTTTGGCATGGACCTTGGCTACCATTTTGTAAAGACGTAGGCTAATGGGCTGATAGTCAAAAACCTTTAAAGCTCTAATTTTCTTCACAATCAATTGAAGGTACATCTCATTTACGTAAGAGTTAAGGCTGTCATTTCAAAAAAAATCTTAAAACGCCTTAAAGATATTCACTTTGATGATGTCCCAAGCCTTTTTTATGCATTCCCCCATAAATCCATTCAGCCCAAGGGCATTGAGCTCCTAAATCCACTGCTGCTTTGACCTCATATTCAGTACATGGAATTTCCAAACCCTAACTGAAATTTGAAGAAATATGCCTCCAATCTGTATTGTCAAGACAGAAGAAAGGGCCTCCACTTAATCTAGAATGACAATAGGAAGTAGAGGCAACTTGCTACTTGGTCAAATAAAATTAGAAAATTAACAATGATAGTCCATAGGAATATTTTTTAGGGACAAGGATAGTAGAAATACAGATATGACAAAGCTACGTTGACTGCAAAGAACGAGACTATTTTTTTCAAAAAAGAAACAAAAAATTCACTGATGAATTAAATAACAAGAAGGGAGAGAGACCCCAAGCCAAAGGATTACAAGGCTTTCCAATTGGCCAAAAGAATCCTCCATGACACGGGGGAACATTTTGATACTTTTGATACAAAAAGGCTCCCCTGTGTTGTGCAAACAACAAGACTATCGATTAACTACTATTTTCTACAGCAAAAGTCAATAATTACTCAAACCAGGACAAAACTACAAAATAAATCCTAAACACACTACACCAAATCTACAAAGCAACATGCAATTAGGAATTGCAAGAGTAAATAATGTTGTAAAAAAAAACACTTCATGACAAGGCAATGTATGTAACTCTATTGACCCTTTCTGATCCTTTCTTTTATTAATTTCATAAATCAAGTAAATCATTTCTTACCTAAAAATTAATACACACACACACACAGAGAGTTCATATGTTTTTTCTTATTTTGGATTATAATGTTTTGAACAATATTATCCATTCTATAGTCGGAAATCACAACACAACAGCCTACAAATGCTTATTGACCACAGGCAACAACAATAGTAACTCTCATTTCAAAATAAGACTCTGCACAACAGCCAGACAAAGTCCAGAAGATAAAAGATGAAAAATCACCATCCTGAAGTAATTAGGTTTCTCGGATTTCTCAGTAAAACTAGGAATCAGCCCCCATTTCATGCACTGGAGGACGACCTCTCCGCCACCAGATTCATCATCTCGTCGAACAATCGGCAAATCCGAGCCCGGAGAGACATTGAACAGCGGACGAAAACTAAATATTCAAAACATCACAACCATTAAGATCAGAACCTTCCCACTAGACACGGAATAGAGACAGAACATTCAATTACAGTCGAGCAGAAAGAAACAGAAAATAATTGGATGATGTTACCGGTCGATGTTGAGGTTGCGGACGGGGCCGCCGGTGCGGTGGCAGGCTCTGGGAATGTCATCGGCTCGAAGAGTACAACGGGCTCTTCCGCACATCCTTCTCGTCTATTGTGTTCTTACTGGTAAGGAAAGGTGAAGTTCAGAAGCTTGACTGTTGGATGGCTATGGCGATCCGGCGGATGCCTCGGAGGAGGTGCTGGACCTGGACGAACGGTTCTGGAGGTGGAGTGACGAAAAGGCGGGAAGAAAACGACTCCCTCTCAACACTCTTTTTATTTTCCTTTATTTTTAAAGTTAAATTACAAATTTTGTCCTATTGTAATTTTGAAAACAATTGATTCAATTGTCTACCCAACTATCACAAAATTTATTTAATTGTCCTTTTGGACTAAATTTGTAATTCAACTGACTTTTTTGGGTGATTGTATTTTTGGTCTCTTGCTAGGTTTCATGTTTTTTTATCGACATCGGTGATAAATTTATTTTGTAATTATTACTCGAATAGAAGTTTTTTTTTTTTTTTTTTTTTTTTTTTTTTTAACAACACCGAAATCAAAAACACCGAAAAGCAAAAGAAAGGGATTACAAACTCCAGGCCATAGAGGCCAGCTCTTCTTCGTCGTTTAGGGGATCATTTTTCTAAGTTTTTTCTTTTTTTATGCCCTCTTATTCTTTCATTGATTCTCTTTGGAAGATATTCCTTAATTTTAAGATTTTTTTTGTTTTTTTCGTTCTTTTTTGTTGCAAAAATATTTAATTAATTCGGAATGAGAATTTAACACTGACATCTTAGTCAAGAGACAACTTTATCCAAATTGAGCTATCATCGGTTTAACAAAAAACGTCGGATTAATCAACTTTCACTCTAGGCTATCTAGGTGAGTTACCCGTTGCACCAAGTGGTTGTTTGATAAATTGTTTTAAAACTCTGTACTAAGCAAAATTGAACTCTCAATATGGATTATTCAGGTGATGCACTCACTCACCCGTTGCACCAAGTGATTGTTTGATAATTTTTAAAAAATTTGACTTATTGAACCCCACTAAGTTATCTTAGGTGGAGCGCTCACACACTGCACCAAGCGGTTGTTCGACTCTCTCCTTAATTTTACAAATTTATATTTCGCATGTTTTTTTTTTATATATTTGTTTCATTCGACATTTATATCACATGAATGTATGGTATATTGTTTCAATCAATGTTTATGTTTCATAAATATAGGATATATTAAATAATGTGAAATATATTATTGTTTTGTTACATATTTATAGAACTATCAACCCTAATTAGTGTCTTATTCACAAAGTTATATGCTCGGATTGACAATATATGGACCTTCCAAACATATATTTTAGTATTTGAGCCTTCAAAAAGTAAGTATCGTGGTAGTTTCTATTACTTTGCCACCTAATATACATCGAGCGTTACTCACATTAACAAGTCTACGACTCTAATATACGAACAAATCTAGTAGTATGATTTTTCATATTACCTTGTTCATTGTTTGTTATGACAACAACATTTAAAATAAGGGTTGGCCCATGGATAAAACAAGGTATCACTCCATGATAGGTACTATTATCCATTTTTCAAAGAAAAATATTAACTATCAATTTTAATTACTTATTATTATTATTATTATATAATTTTTTTTTTTTTTTTGTCAAGTTTGACAATTCCAAGGTGAAAGATCTAACCTCCAACTTCAAGAGAATAAGGTGCATGTCAATAACAACTTAACTATACTCACTTTGAGAGAGTGTTTTATGTGGTACCAACAAAAAAAAAATGGTAATATAATTTTGTTTCTCTTTGCATCTGATATATGTCCACATCAACATGTTAATCTTATACATGTATTAAAACTTATGTTACGAAGTTGTAAGGAAAAAGTCAAAATGAAAATAAATCAGTGATAATTGGTACGTACTACTCCTCAAAACGTTTTAGATTTAATCTCCATATTTGTTGTACTAAAAAAAATAATAAAATTAGAGATTTGAAAAGTTGATATACTTGTTTAAAACAAATGTTTGAAATAGTAGCGACTTATGCAGAGATTTTGTGAGTTCAAGAACATAAAAAAAAAAAAAAAAAAAAAAGAAGAAGAAGATAGGACTCGCATGAAATTAGTTATTATTTTTATTCTATTGCAAAGGGATTTTTTTTTTAACCGATATACTTGCAAGTTGCAGTTGCAGTTGCAATTGGAATAGTAGTTAAATCTATCAAACCATCCATATTCGTTTAGGTTTTTCTCGAATTGGTTCTTAATTTTTTAAAAATATCTATATATATATATATTTTTAATTATGTATTAAGTTTTTCCATAGTAAAATATGTTAAAATTTGTCCGTAAATCATCATTGGATTATAACATATTTGGACAAATGAACATGTCTTTTAAACCTTCCACTTAAAATAAATATATTTTATTAAAGAGCATATCAAGATTTGTTGATGGACAAATTGAGTTTTACGGATCAAGTAACATCAAAATTTGTCAAACCGAGTATAACTCAATTGACATGAAGTTATACCCTTGACTAAGAGATACGAGATTTACTTCCCGCATTAATTAAATATTTTTGCGAAAAAGAAAAAAAAAGTAACATTCTCATATCCAAATATGATAAGAAAACAATAATTTAATAATACATCGACTTTTTGTTAACAAAATTTTAAGTATATTTGTCTTGCAGGTTGAACCACCTAGAACGATGACATTCTTTCGAGGTGCTGATCTCTAGCCAAATTCACACATCAACAATATCACCCGAGTAATTCAATTAGTCAAGTCATTTTTTTTTTTAAAGATATTTAATTAATGCGGAAATTAAATCTATAACCTCCTAGTCAATAACACAATAAGCCAAGTGACTTATGCTCCATTGAGATTTTAATCATACAACTCCTAAATCCTAATTATATTAGTTATCCACCCGTTGAATTTAAAAAAGAAATAATATCATTGACGGAACCGCAAACGGGCCGAAAATAAAGGCATTTTCTATCTCAAGTCTCGAGTTCAACGCGCCCAATAAAATCTCTACCAAACACATTCTCCCGCCAATTTTCCGCGGATTTCTCTCCACTCCACTCCCAGATCTTTCTTCTCCAAACTCTCAATTCCTCAATTCCTCAATTCCTCAATTCCATGGAAGCGATTTCTGTTCTCCTCTGAAATTTCTTCATCCAAGCCGGAATTTTGTTGAACTACTCGGTACTTCTACTCCCCTAATCGAAGCCCTAGTTCGCTTCTTCAGGTTCCTCTTCTTTTACTCTTTTGAAATCGTTTCTCTGTTTGATTGTTTAGCTACTTGCAATTGCTTCTACTTCTCCGTATTTGTATTTTTGAGTTGGGTTTTATTTTCTTTCTACTTGTAAGGTATTTCACACCATGCCGGCCTTGATTTCGTCCGGCAAGATTCTCCGATTGGAGCTCGAGAATTTCAAATCCTACAAGGGTCATCAGTTAATCGGTCCTTTTTATGATTTCACTGCCATAATTGGTCCCAATGGAGCTGGGAAATCGAACCTCATGGATGCCATAAGCTTCGTGCTTGGTGTACGGACTGGGCAACTTCGTGGGGCTCAGTTGAAGGACCTAATCTACGCTTATGATGACAGGGAGAAGGATCAGAAGGGACGGAGGGCGTTCGTTCGGCTCGTTTATCAGATGGGAAATGGGTCGGAGCTTCAATTTACGAGGGCAATCACAAGCTCGGGCGGTAGCGAGTATCGAATTGATGGAAAGAGTGTCTCCTGGGATGAGTATAATTCGAAGCTGAAGTCACTTGGAATACTTGTCAAGGCTCGGAATTTCCTCGTTTTCCAGGTTTGTTCTGCAAACTTTGTTTCTTATTTTAGAGAAGGGTTTACTCTAAGCTTTTATATGATTGTATAATATATTTCCTTAAACTTTATAATCTCAGGGGATCATAGTAATTTTTGTAACTTGTTTTTCGTCTCACAGTTCTATTTATAGAAAATTAGCTTAATTCAACTATTATATGTATATTTTTTTAATTCTAGAAAAATATGTTGTCTGTCAAGCCAAATTCGTTATAGGTCAATGTGCTAACTGAGTTTTCTCAACAACGTATGAGCAGCGGCTAAAAGTTTATTATTTTAGTCTCTTCCATATCCATGTGGCCAATTAGATAAAGGTGGAAGCTAAAGCCCGGTTTGATAATCATTTGGTTCTTGGTTTTTGAAATTTGTGCTTGTTTTCACCCAATTTGTTTATAATGGTTTTCATATTTTCTAAGTAAACACTTGAATTCTTAGCCAATATTCAAAAAACAAAAACAAATTTCTAAATCTATTTTTTTAGTTGTTAAAACTTGACTTGGTTTTTTAAAACACTTCTAAAAAGTAGATTACATAACAAAGAAACTCAAAGGGAGAAGTAGTATTGTTAAGATGCCGACAGTTATATGGTTGTCTATATCTATATAAATTTCATTGATCACTGAAAACAAAAATTATGGACTTAATTTAGTTATGAAAATAGTTAAATCTAGTACAAAGTAGTGTTGGCTTGCAATATTAAATATAATAGTTAGGGAAAATGAGTTAGCAAACGAAAAGATCCTACAAATCTGAAGATGAAAACCTGGAAAGAGAAAAAGATGATAGAGATTATTATTATTTTTTTTATAAAAAAATTATTTGAGCTTTTTTTTATTTTTATTTTTTATTATTTGATGTAGTGTGTTTTTTATTTTTTGAAAGGAATCAATAGCCAATTCATTGATTAAATGAAAATGTTACAAAAGAACGCTCAATCGAGCTTAGTTACAAAAAATACCTCCATTGATCGAGGAGGGTATTGAGATCATAATTACAAAAAGTAGGAGATAGTTTGCTGCAAGATAAAGTAATTAAAGTAGTGAATCAATAAAGGAACAAATCTTTCTAGATACATCTCTAAAGATTCAAGTATTACGCTCATTCCATAAATTTCAAATGAAGCCTTGATCATGCATAACCAAAGGGTTTTCTTTTCGTTCTTGAAAGGATGACCCATGAACAAACGATAAAGAAGGGATATAATATCACCCGGATGTGGAAAACCCCATCCAAAAGCCTCTTGTATGTAGTTCCAGAACTTTGATACGAAGGTGCAATCGCTAAATAGGTGAATTTGATTTTTTGTATTTGATAAGTATAGATGGCAACACCGTGGGGATAACCAGGTTATGGGCCGAAAGTCTTCTTTGAAGCTTATCATAAATATTTATGCACTTATGACAAAGTTCCCATATTAGAAATTTCACATTTTTTGGATATCGGCCGCCCAAATCAAATTGTATAAAGCCGAGTGCACACAAAAGCCAGTGGTTGCCAAATTCTTGGCAAGAGATTTAGAAGAGAATAGGCTATCTTTTTCTAAATTCCAAGGCCAAGTGTCCTCCATTCCAGTCACTATGAAAGGTTGGAGGAAGCTAGTCAAGTTGATCCAATCTTCAATCTCTTCATCAAGAAGGTTTCGTCTTAAGTCAAGGTTCCAAATGTCGGTGGTAGGACACCAAATATCTGCAACAAATGTGTCTTTTTTCCGTGATAGATGATACAATCTTGGAAAAAGATGCTGTAAACTATATGTTTCGAACCACTTATCTTTCCAAAAATAGGTATTGACTCCATTACCGATTCTTATAGAAGTATGGTCATAGATCAAATTCTTTGTTGCATCAATGGATTTCCAGGGGCCTTTAGCCAAATGAAGGTTCTAGTATTAGGCTTTGTGTTGAGGTGAGAGAAGCCAAATTTTGCAGCAATAATCTTCCTCCAAAGTGCCGAATTTGATGTAGCGTGTTTAGAAGTTGCTTGACCTTGTTTTTTGTGGTCAGTTTTAGTTTGCTGGTTTACTTGATTAGTAGGCAATATGCAAATATCGAATAATATTTTTTTTTTCTTCCCGAAAAGGTACCAAGCTTTCATTGATAATAAATGAAAGAATAAAATGGCATACAAAAAAAATAAGCCTAGAGGAGGGGAACCCCTATTAAAGGAAGGGGCTCCAATCAAGCAAAATAATGTTCAAAGAATAATTACAAAACAAATGCGTCACTGACGCCACAAAGAAACATGAAACCTAGCAAGGGACAAAACAACACAAGGATCTGTCTCAGCCCCTCTAAAAGTCCTACGGTTTCTTTCCTCCCACAACCCCCACAAAACAGCTGCAAGAACTCTCTGCTTGTATTCAATCAAGAAACTGAAGTTCGGCCGAATCGACTCTCAACTCCCCTAATCTCTGCCTGAGATTCCTATTACAACTTCTCTCCCCCTTCAATGAGGATTTTCTTACTATTTAAACAAGAATCAAACTAACTAAAGCAGTTACGTCAATCAGTAAAGCAATACTAAGGCAGTTACATTTAACTACCATTCAACTAAACAAGAAGTGGTTTACTTACTTACCCCTGCGCTTATAGACTTTTGTTATAGGAGGCCTAACAATTCCTACCGCCTCAAAATCAACCTTGTCCTCAAGGTTGAAAGTTGGAAACTGACGGCGCATGTCTTTGACGTTTTCCCATGTTGCTTCATGTTCTGTAAGGCCTTGCCATCGAATAAGTGCTTCAACTGCCCCAGTTATGTCATTTCTCTGATATGCAAAGACCTCAAGGGGTACTGCAATCCATTCAAATTCATCCGTGAGGACAGGAGGATCAAGTTGAATTTCCTCATGACTCCCCAAAGCCTTCCTTAACTGAGAGATATGAAAAATTGGATGAATTCGGGCACTCGATGGGAGGTTAAGGCGATAAGCTACTGCTCCAACACGTTCCAAGATTGTATAAGGTCCAAAATATTTAGGGGACAAATTCTCATTTCTTCTTTTAGCTACAGAAGCTTGGCGGTAAGGGTGTAGCTTAACAAACACTCTATCACCAACTTGCAACTCAACATCCCGACGTTTCAAGCAACAAATTTCTTCATTTGAGCTTGTGCAAAAAGCAAATTTTCTTTGAGGCGATGTAACATGACATCCCTTTCAAGCAACTGCTGATCAAGAGTGGCATTGGGGGTTTTCATGCCTTCATATGCCATCAGTGGAGGAGGTGGTCGTCCATAGACTGCCTGAAACGGAGTGATGCCTAGAGAGATGTGGAAAGAGGTATTATACCAATACTCAACCCATGGCAGCCACTTGATCCATTGCGCCGGTCTTTCTCCACAAAAACAACGTAGGTAAGTTTCCAATCCTTTGTTAACTACCTCTGTTTGGCCATCTGTCTGAGGGTGGTAAGCCGTCTCCGAAGAAGCTGAGTTCCAGCCAACCGAAACAACTCCTTCCAAAAGTTACTAAGAAACACTTTATCTCGGTCCGAAACAATCGTCTTGGGAAACCCATGTAGACGAACAATTCCATTGGTAAAAACCTCCCCCACTGTTACTGCCGTAAAATGGATGTTTAAGAGGCATAAAGTGAGCGTACTTGCTCAATCGATCAACAACTACAAAGACAGAAGTGAAACCACCTGACTTAGGAAGTCCCTCGATGAAGTCCATTGAAATGTCTTCCCAAATCTGTAGAGGAATGGGTAAGGGCTGTAATAATCCCGCCGGAGATGCTGCTAGAGTCTTATTCTTTTGACAAATCAAGCAGTCTTCAACATGACGTTTCGTAGCTGACTTCATGCCATCCCAATATAATTCGCCAGACCAACGCTTGTAGGTCCTTAGAAACCTCGAATGACCCCAATAATGGAGTCGTGAAAAGTGTGCAAGATGGATTTGATCAAAGAAGATGAGGAAGATAAGACCAACCTGTTTTTGTACAGTAGAGTCCCTCTATGCAGTGAATAATTTGGTTGGCTTCCCTCATTAGTGCGAAGCTGCTGCACAATCTTTTGTAGCTTTGGATCTTCAGAAACCTCACGTTGGACAACTTCAATTTCAACCAAGTTGGGCACTGATAAGTGAGATAGCTGAGCAACAACAGGCAAACGAGACAAGGCGTCTGCGGCTTTATTCTCTACCCCAGACCGATATTGCACCTCAAAATGGTACCCCATCAACTTGGACAACCATTGCTGATATTGAGGCTGAATGACCCTCTGTTCTAACAAAAAATTCAGCGCGCGTTGATCTGTACGAACAATAAATCGTTGTCCCAATAGATACGGGCGCCACCTCTGCACAGCCATGACGATGGCCATCAACTCTCGTTCATAGATCGATTTAGCTTGAGCTTGACTTGATAATGTGTGGCTGTAATAAGCAATGGGTCGCTTATTTTGATTAAGAACCGCTCCTAAACCAGTACCGGACGCGTCAGTCTCAACCACAAGAGGTTGGCTGAAATCTGGTAATGCTAACACTGGTAAAGTCACCATGGCACGTTTCAAAATCTCGAAGGCGACAGAAGTAGAGTTGCCCTATTCAAACAAACCCTTTTTTAAAAGAGCTGTTAGGGGTCTGGCAATAGTCCTATAGTTCTTCACAAAACGACGTTAATATCCTGTCAAACCGAGGAATCCTCGGAGTTCTCGAACATTAAGAGGCTGAGGCCAATCAATCATAGCACGGACTTTTTCGGTGTCTGCCTCGATTCCTTTGGTTGATATCCAATGACCAAGGTACTCGATCCGTTTCTGCGCAAAACGACACTTATCCCCATTGGCATAAAGCTGATGCTCTTTTAACAACGAGAACACCATACACAAATGGCGAAGATGATCCTCCATGTCTTGGCTATAAACAAGGATGTCGTCGAAAAACACAAGAACAAACTTCCGTAAATAAGGTTTAAAAACCATATTCATTAATGACTGAAACGTGGCCGGAGCATTGTCAAGCTTTGAGAACACACTAGACCCATTCAATTCATCAAACAATTTCTCCACGATCGGAATGGGAAATTTATCTGGGATGGTGACATCATTAAGCGCTCTATAATCGACACAAAAAAGCCAGCCTCCTGTCTTCTTTTTGACTAGCAATACCGGGCTGGAGAACGGACTGACACTGGGTCGAATGATACCAGCTAGGGGTGGACAAACCAAATCGAAAAACCGACCAATCCGATCGAAACTATTAGACATCATGGGGTTCCATCCTAAAACCAATTGGTAATGGGAGGAGTAGCCCATGTATGTTATATTGTGAGTGAGGTCCCTTCATCTTTTCGATGTAGGATCCTCAACATGCCCCCTCAAGATGGTGCCTCTTTGAGTTCACCATCTTGGGTCGAATCCCATTTTTGGACCGAATACCCGTTTGGGCTTCGTGGGCTCTGATACCATATTAGACATCATGGGGTTCCATCCTAAAACCAATTGGTAATGGGAGGAGTAGCCCATGTATGTTATATTGTGAGTGAGGTCCCTTCATCTTTTCGATGTAGGATCCTCAACAGAAACCTACCAAACCAATGTCAACTGGTCGGTTTAAGGGACTGTTCGGTTGGGGTCGGTCGGAATGGCCGAAAATCACAATTCCGACCGAACTTTGCATTCACATACATTTAAATTTTTGGCTTTGATTCACGCACCATTCTTCTAATTTTTTTCTCTTTTTAATAAACATTTCAAATCATAAATCAATCAAATCATCTCTTTTCTCTCAATTTATCTTCCCCATATCATCTATTTCTCTCTCTTATTTAATTCCATTTTCTCTCTCCCTCTCATTTATCTTTCATTTCACGCAACCTTCTCACCTTTATTTTATTTTATTTTAATAAACCTTTCAAATAAAAAATTAATCACATCATCTCTTTTCTCTCAATTTTCTCTTCCCAACCTATCTCTTCCTCTCCCCACTTTAATTTTCATTTTCTACCTCCCTCCCATTTCTCTTATCTCTCTTTTCATTCTCCATCTTTCTAATGAATTTCTTTATTTCTTCTTTTATCCTTTTCTCACCTCTCTTTTTGTTATGTTCTTCTCTATTTCCTTTCTTATTTTCTTATTTTGTCATACTTTTCTTCTTCTCATTCTCTTATTCCACTGTGCTTTTGTTTTTTTTTTTTGCCGGAAATACGAAAACCGACGAAAACCGACCGACCGACCGCATGGTTAGTCGGCCGGCGTCACATACCTCCCACAAACCGTCGGAGACCGACCGACGGAAACCGACACGTCGGTGATTGGCGGCGGTTTTCGCCCAAAACCGACACCGACCGACCGATGGCCACTCCTAATACCAACCTGCAACATTTCACCCACCATTTTCTCAATCTCAGTCTTCTGCACAAACCCATAACAATAGGATCTTACATTGACATTGGTCACTCCCTCTTGTAAATGAATTTGATGATCGATCGAGCAACGAGGAGGTAAGCTCATGGGTACCTCGAACACCGAACCGAACCTCTGTATTAAGTCCTGTACCCCAGTCGAAAGTGTGGGCAAGTTACCCGATGTAGAAGGAATCGATGGGGATTCTAACGAACGAAACTCAACCAAGAACCCTTGATTGTCCGCTTCCCATGTCACCATGCTCTTCAAGGACACCTGAGACTTAGTAAGACTTGGATCGCCTTTGAGTATAATCTGATCATCCCTCTTACCGATTCTGATGGTAAGCATTTTCCAGTCGACCTCAGTGACTCCCAGAGTATGTAACCACTTCATGCCTAGTACCACCTCTACCAGCCCCCCAAGCTCAAACGGAAGGAAGTCTTCAACCACAGTCATTTGGTTTAAGCTGAGTACTACCGACTTGCATACCCCCTTACCCTTCAATGTCTTACCCGACCCCATGATAACGCCGTAATGCGTAGTGTCCATCAAGAATCCTATCCAAAAAAAATTAAAAAATTTACATGCAATATGTTGAAACTTGAAAGACTAGTTGTCTAAAATTTCTTGAAGAATCCTATCCAAAAAAAATTAAAAAATTTATTGAAGAATTATTGACCTTGAGACACATTCTTTATGATACTAGAAATTGCTATTACAAGGTTATTGCCCTTGACTCAAATAGTCTTGTTTCAAGTAGCCCATGGATTGCAACGTGTCATTTTTTTTTAAAGTTCGCTCCTGCCCCAAGGCTGAAACGTTCCATTTAAGAAAGCCCACGAGCTCCTGTTCTGTTTGAACTCAACCTTTTGAATCTTTTGATCTATTTGTGTGTGCATTTTTGTTAGATGATTCAATCTTGAGCCTTACGTTTGTCATATTCCTATTGTTAATATGTTTTTTCATTTAGGGTGATGTAGAATCCATTGCATCCAAAAATCCCAAAGAACTCGCTGGACTTCTTGAGCAGATCTCTGGATCTGATGATCTCAAAAGAGAATATGAAGAGTATGAAGAGCAGAAAGCCAAAGCTGAAGAAAATTCAGCACTTGTATATCAGAAGAAAAAGACTATTGTGATGGAAAGAAAGCAGAAGAAAGAGCAAAAGGAAGAAGCAGAAAAGCACCTCCGTTTGCAAGATCAACTGGTACGTTGAGCATGCTGAAATAATTCATTCATTGAACAAGTGTCATGTGTTCAGATACGTCTGTCCAGCTAAGTTGTTTTTTTCTCTTGCGTGGAACTAACATCTTGCATATTCTCTTGTTTAATACCTATTAAAAAATCATAGGAGTTTGTGGGACTTTCTTTAAATAATTATATATTTTTAATTTTTTTTCTTCCATTTTTTTTCTTTTCCTTGTTCCCGTCTGCAGAGATCTTTGAAGAAAGATCACTTCTTGTGGCAATTATTTGTTATAGAAAAGGACATTGTAAAACTTAACGAGGACCTTGAAGCTGAAAAGGGAAGTCGTGATGATGTCATGCAACAAATTGATGGTTTTGAACGCGAAGCTTTGAAAAAGAGGAAAGAACAAGCTAAGCATTTGAAGGAAATTTGTAACTGCGAGAAGAAAATTGCAGAGAGAAGTAATAAGCTTGATAAGAATGTAAGTACGGCAGCTTCATTTTGTTGAATTCATTTCAAAACATTTAAAAATGAATCATCTCAAAAATGCAAGTTTGACGCTTAGAGTTTTGCTTCTGAGGAACTGATGTGGAGGACAGGGGATAGATTGTATTGCTGTTTCATTTGTGGACCCCTTTATTGCTTAATGCTTAATATTGTTAAGAATTATTTTTTTAAGGGTCTGTCATTAATTTTATATTTAACATGTGAGCTAGGGTTATTCAACAAACATTTTTTTTCCTTTTTAATTTTATTGCCATGATTTGCAGCAACCTGAGCTTCTTAAATTGAAAGAAGAAACATCTCGAATAAATTCAAAAATCAAGAGAAGTCAAAAAGATCTTGATAAGAAAATAGAACAAAGGAGAAAACATGCTCAATATATAAAGGAGTTAGAAAAGGGCATACAGGATCTCGAAGCAAAGCTTGTTGATTTACTTGAAAAAGGCCAAGACAGTGGTGAAAAACTAAAGTTAGATGACCAAGAGCTGAGGGAATATTTTCGAATGTAAGTCTTTATTTATTTATTGTTTTGATATGAAGAAAAGAAAAGAAAAAAAGAAAGATATAAAATGCTTCTATGTTGATACTATTTCCTTACACTAAAAAAGACTCTCATCATTATTCACCAGATTTGGGCCTTTACTTGAGAATATCCTTAAAAATTGTGCTTGTATAGATTGTACTTGATGTCCTTGATGCTTGTTTGGGAAAGTAGTTTCTGATGCATGACACAAGAGTTCTTATATTTCTTTGTGAAAAGGTATTTTCTTGATTCATTAAACCAATAATGAAGTTCATAACCATGTCTTAATTATGAAGAAGAGTTTGATTTGGTTGAAATTGAAAGCATAAAGTTCTTGAATGCTTATGCTGGCTAGTGAGGTTGATCATGATTTGGTCTCTCAAGTTATGAGAAAATGGCATGTTAATGGAACATCCTTGAATTGTCCTTAAGCTATTTATGAGTCTCAAAAAGCCAAAAAATCATGGGGGACACTGTTGATGACATAGATGAAAATCTTAAGCTTGGAACGTCAGGGAGCTTGGTGCTCAAAAGAAAAAAGCTTGCAAATGGTGTTATTCATAAACTTGAGCCAATTTTGCTAGCCTTTGAGAGACCAAGCGGACAAAAGTGGACCAAAAGCTTATCAAGTCCATTGGGAGCTCTAGACACATCTGCTTGGGTTGCCTTAGAGTCCTATGGTGCATGCTGCATCCGGAAGTCTTGTGGGATGGCCCTGCCTTTAAAGTGAAGGAAGTGATTTCCAGAGCTTTCTCTATTACCATCTGCATAGCATTGGTTAACTGGGTTTATGGTCATGCCTCACAATTTTGCGAAGCTAATTTTGGTAAGAGCTGGATGGTTGTGGTGGTATGCTTGCAGCTTGCTAACTCTTGTGTTATAGGTGAAGATTTTAATGTTTGCAGATTGAGACATGAAAAATCTTCTTGAATTGGTGGATGATTGGCTTTTGGAGGCCTTGACGGGTTGGAATTTCTAAGTCATTGCTAAGATCTTGTGGAATTGTGCGGTTAGATCTCTTCTTTGGGGGGTTTTTGGAAGGAGAGAAATCATAATACATTTAAAGATGAGGGCATATTTTGATTTTTTTGTTATAGTGTACAACTCACCCCCTCTTGGTGACATTATAACCACAAGAAATTCTGTTGTAACTACACTTTGTCTAGAGGCTCTCATAGTTTCTTAGGGGAGGGGTTTTCTAAACCCTTTGCCCTTAGGCTGTTCGACCCTTTATAATATCTTTGTTTCTCATAAAAAAAATCTGAGACAGTATTATATTGATGTTTGGCCTATTTTCTTAAAAATTGACCTTTGGCTTTCCTGATATCCTACGTGGTGCTTTCCCCTTAGTTTTTATTGTAGTTGGTAATTGGTTTCTTGATGTTGCAGCAAGGAGGAAGCTGGGATGAAAACTGCAAAACTAAGAGATGAAAAGGAGGTCTTAGATAGGCAACAACATGCTGATATTGAAGCTCAGAAGAATTTGGAAGAAAACCTTCAACAATTACATAACAGAGAGAATGAATTGGAGTCACAAGAGGAGCAGATGCAAACAAGACTGAGGAAGATTCTTGATAGTTCAGCTAGACATAAGGTTGATCTTGCAGATATGAAAGAGGATTTGCGTACCATGAAAGATAAGCATCGAGATGCCAGGTTAAGTATTTTTAGTTAGCGCTTTCATACTGATGATGAAGTCTGTTAAAGTATTCTTAGGTTCTGGTCACTGGTTATATTGCCTTCTATTGCATTCTTTGAAGGTTGTCATTTGTTACATACATTTAAGTTATTCGAGTCTAATTAAATGTCACGCAAAAAATCTTACGATATATTTAATTTTGTAAATTATTGTAATTATTTAATGGTTTGTTAGATAGTTGTTGTCTAATTCCTAGTCTTAGGGTTAGTTTCTATTGTATAGGATAATATCTCTATAGTTAGTTAGTGCTATAAATAACTAGTACTATAATTAGCTAGTATTATAATTAGTACTATAATTGTGTATATATAGCTACACATTGGATGAATAAAGTACACAATTTCATTCTTTGAAACTACATGGTAACAAAGCCAAAAACATCTTAGAAAATCTAGCCCTCTTTTCTTGAGACCTTAGACCTCCTTTTTTTTTGAGATAATAGTGTGGAGGAGAGCCGTAGGAAATTAAGCAAAGCAATGAACCTGCGCCATACCTCAACACCTACACATCTACATCAATGTTCAAAGGAGCTGTCTTCGGAGGTGACAAAAAGAAAAAACCGTGGTGCGACTACTGCAACAAATTTTGACATTTTTACATGGGAAGCCACCTAGTAGGAAACCATCTCAACCTGAGCGAGCTTTTCAAACTATGATTGATCAGCCCCATGGGCACAATGTCAATTCAATGGAGAGTAATCCTAAACTTGTGTCCTCTTTTATTTGTACACAATCATCAACCATTTGGATTATCGATTCAGGGGCATCAGACCATATGGCCGGTCGATCTAGTTTCTTTCTTTCACATAAACCATGTGCTGGAAATTGTAAAGTCTAAATAGCAGATGGTTCTTGATAATGTAAGACCAAATATGAGAGAATCATTCACCTTTCCATTTAGAAGAGTTAACAATATATAGACATACATGAAAGCCCTAACCCTAATAATAGTAAATTACAATAAAGGACATTATAAGCTCCTATATTCACAAGTATACTATAACACTCCCCCTCAAGCTGGATCATATATGTTAATCATGCCCAGCTTGTTACAAAGGTAATCTATTCGAACTCCATTTAAAGCTTTCGTGAAAATATCTCCTAATTGCTCTCCAGTCTTCACATAACCAGTAGACACCAAACCTTGTTGTATTTTCTCACGAATAAAATGACAATCAATTTCAATATGTTTAGTCCGCTCATGAAACACTGGGTTGGATGCAATATGAAGGGCTGCTTGGTTGTCACACCACAGCTTGGTTGGAACTGCAATATTGAAGCCTAACTCGGTCAAGAGTTGATGTACCCACATTATTTCACATACTGATTGTGCCATCGCTCTGTATTCTGATTCAGCACTTGATCGTGAGACTACATTTTGTTTCTTGCTCTTCCATGAAACCAAATTACCGCCAACAAAAACACAATAGCCAGAAGTCGATCTTCTATCTTCTCTTGATCCTGCCCAATCGGCATCTGTAAAGCACTCAATCTTCATATGACGTCTTTATATAAGATCCCACGTCCAGGTGCAGCCTTTAAATAACATAGAATTTGTTGTACTGCAGCCCAATGATCCACTGTAGGTGAAGACATAAACTGACTCACAATACTTACCGAATAAGCTATGTCTGGTCGTGTCACTGTAAGATAATTCAACTTTCCAACCAATCTTCTATATTTCTCTGAATCTATAAATGGTTCTCCATCTTTTGTAAGTTGCAAATTAGGCATCATTGGAGTACTACATGGCTTGGCTCCCAATTTTCCCGTCTCGGATAGCAAATCAAGCACATATTTCCTTTGTGACATAAAAATACCTTTCTTACTTCTCATTACTTCAATACCCAAGAAATACTTTAATGTTCCCAAGTCTTTAGTATGAAACTGAGTTTGGAGAAAAGCTTTGAGAGATAAAATGCCAGATGTATCATTTCCGGTAATTATAATATCATCAACATATACGACAAGTAGAATAATACCACTCTTAGATCGTTGATAGAAGATAGAATGATCTGACTTGCTTTTCTTCATTCCAAACTGCTCAAGTGCTTGACTAAATTTTCCAAACCATGCTCGTGGGCTTTGTTTCAATCCATATAGAGATTTGCGAAGGCGACACACTCTATCATTCTCCCCCTGAGCAACAAACCCTGGTGGTTGCTCCATATAAACTTCCTCCTCAAGATCTCCATGGAGAAAGGCGTTTTTAATATCAAGCTGATGCAAAGGCCAACATTGAGAAGCAGCCATGGAAATGAATAACCTGACAGAAGTTAGTTTAGCAACAGGAGAAAAAGTATCAAAATAATCAATCCCATACGTCTGAGCATAGCCTTTGGCAACAAGGCGCGCTTTTAATCGAGCAACTGACCCATCCGGATTGACCTTAATTGCAAACACCCATTTACATCCGATAGCCTTCTTCCCTGCAGGACGAGATACTAAATCCCAAGTACCATTATCATCTAAGGCATTCATCTCATCTATCATCGCATTGCGCCAACCAGAGTGTGCCAAGGCTTCATGAACAGTTTTAGGAATCGAGATAAAATCCAGAGATGCAACAAAAGAACATGTAGAAGATGACAAGTGGTCATAAGAGACAAACGAAGAAATAGGGAAAGTGCAAGAACGCTTACCTTTACGAAGAGCAATAGGAAGCTCATCACTTGGTTGAGGATCTAATGACGAAGAAGCTTCTGGTACAAGACATTCACTTGGAGGGTGTTGCCGTCTAGAGTAGACTTGAGTAATCGGTGGACGAGTAGGGACATCCAAAGGAGATTGATCGGGAGAGGATGTAATGGACACACGTGTATAGATAAAAATATCATCATCCTCCCCCTGACTCGTACTAGGCAAAGATGGAGTGAAAGACTTGTCTTCAAAAAAAGTAACATCACGAGATACAAGATACCTGTTCAAACTAGGATTATAGCATCTGTACCCTTTCTGAACACGAGAATAGCCTAAGAAAATGCATTTCAAAGATTTTGGGTCTAATTTTGTCAGAGTAGGACGAACATCCCGAACAAAACAAGTACAACCAAATATTTTTGGCTCAATAGGAAACAAAGGTTTTGTTGGATGTAAAACATGATAAGGAATCTGACCTTTAAGAACAGATGAAGGCATTCGATTAATCAAAAAACAGGCCGTGGAAATGGCATCAACCCAAAAGTGTTTTGGAACATGCATTTGAAAGGATAATGCTCTTGCAGTTTCAAGAAGATGCCTATTCTTTCTTTCAGCAACTCCATTTTGGGATGGAGTATCAGCACAAGATGATTGATGAATAATTCCATGCTTACATAGGTACGACCTAAGTGCTTCAGAAAAGTACTCACCAGCATTGTCACTTCTCAAAATTTTTATGGGAACATCAAACTGAGTTCGAATTTCAGCATGAAAATTACATAAGTGAGAAAGTAACTCAGAACGATTCTTCATAAAATATAACCAAGTCATACGAGAGTAATCATCAACAAAGGAAACGAAGTATCGAAATCCAGTTTTAGACACAACTGGGCAAGGACCCCAAATATCGGAATGAACTAATTCGAAAGGCGCACTTGCTCGCTTATCGATTCTAGGGCTCGAACTAAGACGATGAAATTTGGCAAACTGACACGAGTCACAATTTAAGGAAGACAAGTTATGAAATTGAGGACAAAGCTTTCTTAATACTGAAATAGATGGATGACCTAGACGGCAATGGGCATCAAGAGGAGTGACGACTCCAGAACAAGCAACTTTCGACACTTGATGATCAAAAATATAAAGTCCTCCAGATTCATGTCCTCTACCAATAATCTTCTTTGTCATTAAATCCTGAAACAAGCAATAACCAGGATAGAATGAAACGGAACAATTAAGATCACGAGTAATTTTACTAGCAGAGATCAAATTAAAGGAAAGTTGAGGCAAATGTAGGACAGATGACAACGTAAGAGATGAGGTTAAAATTACTGTGCCAGAGCCAATAGCAGAAGATGTTGATCCATCTGCCAAAGTAACCTTAGCAAGGGATGTAGATGACAAAAGAGTGGAAAACAAATTGGGATTACCTGTCATATGGTCGGTAGCACCAGAGTCTATGACCCATTTGGTAGTTGATGAAATAAGACAATGGTTCATGTTACCTGACCCAGCAATGGTTGTAATAGAGTTAAGCGCGCATGATGACGAAAATGCTTGTGATGAGTTCTGGTAATGTGTAGACTTAGCAAACTCGGGAATAGAATCAACAAATGGCTTCTGCTTGGCCATAGATCAACGACAAATATAGAGACACAAGATTGGATCTACACCTACGAAATCAGAACCAAGTGACCACAAAACTCCTGAAAAAACAGATCTGAATGGAGTTCCCAACACAAACGTTAATACTTTTCCAAACCGACTTCGAATTCGAGCCAATGATGACCAAGAAAACCACACAAACAAGCCAGAAAATTGCAAAAAATGGCAAGTCACGAAACCAAAAAAAAAAAATCCGGCCACGCAGATCGGCGGCTGGGCTTCCTCCTTGGCTGGGCGGTTACGGGTTTTTTTTTTTTTTTTTTTTTTTTTTTTTTTTTTTTTTTTTCCGGCGACTGGCGGCAGCGGCAGTGGCTGGCGGCGGAGGCGGCGGCGGCGGTGGCTACTGATGACGGCAGCGGCGGTGGCGGCGGCGGTAATAGATGCCAAGGGTATAACAAATCACAAAACTCAAGGTTGAACAAAAAGGCCCTAAACCTTAAAACCTAAAAGGTTGACAAAACCCTAATTTACAAAACCCTAATAGCCATAGGAAAAGATTTCTCTGATACCATGATAATGTAAGACCAAATATGAGAGAATCATTCACCTTTCCATTTAGAAGAGTTAACAATATATAGACATACATGAAAGCCCTAACCCTAATAATAGTAAATTACAATAAAGGACATTATAAGCTCCTATATTCACAAGTATACTATAACAGTTCTTTCTCTATTGCTGGTGGTGGAGACATAAAACTCTCTGACACGTTAACACCGTCTAATGTTCTCTATGTGCCTTATCTCTCGTGTAATCTCATCTCTATAAGTAAATTAACGTCTACCCTAAATTGTTCTGCACCGTTTCTTTCTTCTTCTTGTTCGTTTCAGGATCCGGCCTCGGGGAAAATGATTGGCAGTGCTAGGGATGCGATAGTCTTTATTTTCTAGATGAGGGAACATACGAGAGTAAAGAGGCCCAAAGGAATACTTGTCTGCAAGTCACTTCGAATTTCAGTGATAGTGAGATTTATCTTTGGCATTTTAGATTAGGACATGCTAGTTTTCATTACAATTTCAGTGCTAGGGATGGGAGTTTCCTAAACCCTAAACCCTAAACCGTAAAGCATTTCGAGGTTTAAGGCAAGGGGATCTACTGTCTCCTTTCTTTTTTCTCCTTGTAAGCGAAGTGTTAAGTGCCATTATCGAAATAACTTATTCAAAAGGTCAGTTTGAAGGGTTTGTAGTTGGGCGACAAATTCCATATTCCAATCCTTCAATTTGCCGATGACACGCTACTCTTTTGTAGATATGATGATAATGTGTTTGAATCTCTAATTCAAGCTATTGAATTATTTGAATGGTTTTCGGGGCTGAAAGTTAATTGGGCGAAGTCGTCGATTTGTGGGATCAATATTGATGATGCCAAGTTACATTAGATTTCAACCCGCATGAATTGTAAAGTGGACTCATTACCTTTTACTTACCTTGACCTTCCCCTCGGTGGTAATCCAAAGAGCATCAATTTTTGGCAACCAGTGGTTGATAAATTACAAAAGAAGTTAGACAGGTGGAAACGTTTCAATCTTTCCCGTGGAGGCCATATGACTTTATGCAATTCGGTCCTCTCATGTATTCCCATTTATTATTTGTCCCCTTTTCTCATGCCCGGTTCTGTTATCTTGAGTATCGAAAGATTGATGAGATCTTTCTTCTGGGAAGGTAGCAGTGAAGGTAAAATAAACCACTTGGTAAGTTGAAAACAAACTTCAAGTTCTAAAGAAGTGGGTGGCCTTGGTATTGGGAGTTTAATGCACAAAAACAAGGCATTATTAGCAAAATGGGGTTGGCGTTTTATGCAAGAGCCCGAATCATTGTGGCATAAAATAGTAATAAGTAGTCATGGTTTGGAACTTCATAACTGGCATACTAAAGGAAATAAAGGTTTCAGTCTTTGAAGTCCTTGGATAAGCATCTCCAAGGTGAGGAAGCAGGTGGAGTGTTTAGCCCACTTTAAGGTGGGAAACGGTAGAAGATCTCTTTTTTGGCATGACCCGTGGTTTGACAACACTCCCTTGAAGTCAAAGTTTCCTAGATTATTTTTGATTACCTCATTTCGTGAAGGTACAATTTTTTATTATTGGGATGTTTCATCCCTTTCATGGAATTTCAGCTTCAGAAGACGACTAAAAGAAGAAGAGATCATTGATTTTCAAACACTTTTGGGTGAAATATCCTTAACACAAGTTGATTCTCGGCCAAATTCAAAAGTGTGGTCTTTTGAAAATTCGGGGTTTTTTTTAGTTAAATCCCTAACATGGTATCTTGCCTCTCTTTCTTCTTCTTCATCCTCTCCTTTGGATCAGATGTTTTCTCGGCTATTTGGAAATCGAAAAGCCCAAAGAGAGTTAGTATTTTGATATGGATTATGCTTAATGGATCTTTGAATAACTCAGACGTGCTATAGAAAAAGCTCCCTAAGCACTGTTTATCTCCGTCGGTTTGCTCATTATGTCTATCAGATGCAGAATTTCTTCAACATATCTTTTTTATTGTTCCTTTGCAAGGCTTTTTTGGGAGAAATTGTATAAGGTTTTTGGAATCCATTGGGTTCTTGATATCTCTTTCAAAGCAAACGTTCTTCAAATGCTCATTGGCCCTTCTATGACACCAAAACCTAAACTCTTGTGGACCAATGCGGTCAAAGCTATTCTTTTTGAGTTATGGTTTGAAAGAAATCAACGGGTGTTCCAGAACAATAGTCGTCCTTTGCTAGATTGTATGAAGCAGCCTGCCTGAAGGCTTCCTCCTGGTGTTCTCTTTCTAAATCTTTTGTCTTTTTTATCTTTACAAAATCTTTATCTTAATTGGTTAATTGTTGTTTATCCTTTGTAAGATCTTTTATTTTTGTTTTTTTCTGCTTTCTTCCCTCCTTAGAGTTTCTTTGTATTTTGAGCATTAGTCTCTTTTCTTTTCATATTATCAATGAAAACTTTTGTGTCCTGTTTAAAAAAAAATAGTAATTATACACATAATACACAACAAATATTATAAAAGATATCAAGGAAATCCGACACTCCCCCTCGAGCTTGCTTGTAGATATCTTCCATAGCCAGCTTGTTGATAAGTTTATTGAATTGTCTTTTTGAAAGGCCTTTAGTTAGCATGTCGGCTGTTTGTTCTGTCGTCGGAAGATAAGATATACATATGTGAGGACCTTAGTTAGGGGTATATGGGCAATATTAGTATGTTAGTAGTAAGGGCATATAGGGTAATTACTTAGGAAGTTAGTTAGAGTATATGGTTATAAATAGAGGGAGTGAGATTAGAGGATGGTAGTCAATGGTTAAGTGGATTAGGGCTTGAGATAGTTCTCAAGATGGGAGGGTGCAAGTACCTTTAAACACTTGCTTATCTTGTAATTCTTTTACCTTTTCATTGCAATACATCGTTGTTCTTGATTCCGTTAGGTGGTGTCCTAACAACATATTACACATGCATCAATCTTCTCCTTTATGAAATGCTTGTCAACTTCAATATGCTGTCCTATCATGTAGAACATGATTATGAGTTATAGCGATGATCGCCTTGTTATCACAATATTTTCGTATAGGATCATTTTTGTTATAATATATGGAAAGTATATTATTCATTATATTGAGAGAGAATTACATTGAGATATATATAGAGATTGCTATGAAGAAATAAGGAAAAACAAATACATATAAGGATAGAATAACCAACAACAAATAAGGAAAGAATAATCCCTAAACTAAACCCTAAATCCTAACACCCTCCCTCAAACTCAAGATGGTAGTTGAGAAACCAAATTGAGTTTGTTAGATAATTTTGGACGAACAAATGCAGATTTGAATCTTCATGACGGAGAGTTTGGGCGAACATGCGGAGACAGATGCACAACGAACATAGTGAACCAAAATAAACCGAACCGAATCAGAGTAAACTGAATAAGATTTAACGAAACCAAACCGGATTTAACCGGGGTTGAAACGAAACCGGGCTGAACCGGACTGAAACAAAACTGAATCGGGGTTGAACCGATTTGAACCAGAACCGAATCAGAGTAAACTGAATAAGATTTAACGAAACCAAACCGGATTGAACCGGGGTTGAAACGAAACGAACTGGAATGAACCAGGCTGAAACGAAACCGGGCTGAACCGGACTGAAACAAAACTGAATCGGGGTTGAACCGATTTGAACCAGAACCGAATCGGGGTTGAACCGATTTGAACCAAAACCGAACATTGAACTGAAATAAACCGAGACCAAAATAGGTCTTTCATTGGATTGAAGGAAGAGGTGCCAGATGGAGGAGGACTGCGGCAACTAATCTGAAGGAAGAGAGGAAGAGCTCTTTGGTGGTGGCGGCGTGCCCAGGAAACGGCGGCGGCATGCGGAGGAAACAACGGCGGCGGCGGACGAACCTGAGTGGCATATCTGGGCCGACTGCAGGTGGTGGACAGCGGACGAATCTGGGCGGCGGGCAACAGCTGAACGACGACAAATGGTGGACAACAAACGAATCTTGATAGCGGGCAGCGGCTGAACGACGACAAATGGTGGACAACAAACGAATCTGGGCAGCGGGCAGCGGCTGAACGGCGACAAATGGTGGACAACAAACGAATCTGGGCAGCGGGCAGCGGCTGAACGGCGACAAATGGTGGACAGCGAACGAATCTGGGCAGCAGGCAACGGTTGATTCCGGCGCGGAAAGCGATGGGTGCGACGACAGCCGGAGAAAGAAAAGCCAAATAAAAAACTAACGAAATCATATGAACAAAGATCGGAGAAGAACAAAATTGGGCGAGGGGCGACGGCTGCCAAGCGCAAGCCGCCGCCCTAGGTTTTTTTTTTTTATTTCTTAGGGTTTCTGAAGGTGCTCTGATACCATGTTATAATATATGGAAAGTATATTATTCATTATATTGAGAGAGAATTACATTGAGATATATATAGAGATTGCTATGAAGAAATAAGGAAAAACAAATACATATAAGGATAGAATAACCAACAACAAATAAGGAAAGAATAATCCCTAAACTAAACCCTAAATCCTAACAGAGATAATTTCATTTCTTCGAGTATCCTGTCAATCCATATACCTTCACAAATTCCGTGAGCTAGGGCTCTAAATTCTACTTCAGCACTACTCCTGGCTACTACATTTTGTTTTTCACTACGTCATGTAACTTAATTTTCTCCAACAAAACAACAATAACCAGAAGTAGATCTTCTATCAATAGGACTTCCAGCCGAATCAACATCCGTATATACTTCAACTTGAAGATGACCATGTTTATGAAATAATATACCTTTACCTGGGCTTCCTTTCAAATATCTCAGGATTCTATACACAACTCCAAAATGAGTGGGTCCAGGTGAGTGCATAAATTGACTCACCTTATGAAAAAATGATTTCAATACCATGAAAGATAATCATCGAGATGCCAGGTTAAGTATTTTTAGTTAGCGTTTTCATACTGATGGCGAAGTCTGTTAAAGTATTCTCAGGTTCTGGTCACTGGTTATATTGCCTTCTATTGCATTCTTTGAAGGTTGTCATTTGTTACATACATATTTAAGTTAGCTGAGTCTAATTAAATGTCCCGCAAAAAAATCTTACGTTATTATTTAATTTTTTACTTGATCCAGGAATAAATATGAAAACCTAAAGTCAAAAATTGGAGAAATTGAAAACCAACTGCGTGAATTGAAGGCTGATAGATATGAAAATGAAAGAGATGCTAAATTATCTCAAGCTGTTGAAA
Organism: Herpetospermum pedunculosum; assembly: GCA_028017165.1. NCBI lineage: Eukaryota > Viridiplantae > Streptophyta > Magnoliopsida > Cucurbitales > Cucurbitaceae > Herpetospermum > Herpetospermum pedunculosum. Next base: position 79,328,130 of record CM051524.1, on the reverse strand, counting down.
CTTTGAAACGACTGTTTCAAGGAGTTCATGGTCGCATGACTGATCTTTGTCGTCCAACACAGAAGAAGTACAACCTGGCTGTTACTGTTGCAATGGGTAAATTTATGGATGCAGTGGTTGTTGAGGACGAACAGACAGGAAAAGAATGTATTAAGGTACATATTCCAGCCCCTCTTCTTTTTATTGCAGCTAGTATAAACATAGAAACCCTTTTATTTGTCTTGGTCAGTAAGCTTCTCTTTGTTGAGAATTTCTTTTTAAATAATTTTCCATGTGTTACTCTACTCGCTTATTTTATCTGATGATTATTGCATCATTTTGATGATGTAAAGAGTTGGGGGTAATGGTGCCTCTCTTGCTCTTGCTCTTGTTCCCATCATCAATTTCTCTCACTGTCGTTAGTACTATTTTTTTCCCTCTCTAGTGTAGTTTGTAGGGCTGGACGTCGGTGTCAGTTTTGGGCTAAAACCGGCGCCGACCACCAACCACCGACTTATCGGTTTTTGTCGGTCGGTGTTCTTCGATTTTGGAGAGGGTGGTGACGCCGGCCGACCAACTACATGGTCGGTCGGTCGATTTTGGTTGGTTGTGGTCCAACATTGGCGGCGAAGAAAGAATCGGAAGCCATTGGAGGAGCACAAGCTCATATCATCTCGACGAAAATTCTTGAGCATCAACGATGTATCTAAGAACCAAACTTCTATTAATAAACTTCATCTGTTTAGAGCTTAAAAAGTGAAAATCCAAAACAAAGGAGATGTGTAGGACGTGGGAAAGAAGTTTTGGTTCTTAGATAATGATTGAAGAAGATCGAAAAGAGAAAAGAGAAAGGAGAAAGGAGAGAGAGACTCAAAGGAATGGGAATAGAGATAATGGAAAAAATAAAAAAATTACAATGAAACGAAAAGGGAATAGAGAGAATGGAGAAGAAGGAAAATAGAGAGAGAATGTAGGAGGAGATGTGGGGGGACGTGTAAAAGAAAAGAGAGTGAAAAATAATAATTATTTTTCACAGAGAGGAGTAAAAAACGAAAACCAACGTGGGAGGGGAGAAGAGAGAGAAGAGTAAAATATTATTTTTAATTTAAAAATGTCATCTTGAGAATTAATGAGTGAGAAGACAACCCAATGAACAAGTTTCAAGGGAGGAGAAATGACCCTTCATTCCTATCACGTCTCTGCTTCATCTTCATTTTTTCCGAGGTGTCTGTTGGACGATCAATATTAATTAAGAATATCAAGCTAATTTTATTATTATTTTAAGGGTTACTCACAATTTTTTTTGTATATTTTAAAATTTATATATACATCGGTCGGTCGATTTTTTTGTGTTTTTTTGTATTTTCGACCGACATACTGGTCGGTTTTGCAGAATGCAAAATCGACACCGACCGACATGTCCTCTTAACCGGCCGACCGATGTCGGTTCGGTCGGTTTTTGTGGGTCGGATCAGTTTTCGGGTTTTTCTTAGCCACCCCTAGCTAGTTTGTTAGAGTTTATAACGTTTCCTTGTAGTTTCTTGATCCTCCACTTTTTTTTTTTTTGAATAAGATACGAAACTTTTCATTGAAGAAATGAAAAGAGACTAATGCTCAAAAGATACAAAACTCCACAAGGGAGAAGGAAAAAAAAAATAAAAGCATAAAAACATAGCAAAAAAGGAAAATACCAGAAAAAGAAGGGAGACGGATTCAGGAGGGGCTCGAACTCACGTGCCCAGGTGAGGGGGGGGGGGGGGGTTGGAGGCTTCATTACCACTGGGCCAAAGTAAACTTTTGTTAAATTATGTAATTTTTAACATACAAATAAGATATAAATTAAAGTTCATGGGGGACTCGAGCCCCCCCGGGCCTACTGTAGCTCCGCCCCTGGAACCAAATATCATAAAGGAGAGCTTTAGAGGCATTAATCCAAATGAGCTTCGTCTTGGTAGATAAATGTGGATAGCAGAGTAATTGAAAAACTTTGGAGTAGACATTTTCACTGAAAACCCAAATGATGTTGAAAACATAAAATAGTTCAAACCAACACAGATAAGGACAATGAAAGAAAATGTGAGCTTGTGTTTCAAAGGCCGCATAACACAAAGGGCAAACTGATGGAGATAGAGCCATAAAAGGAAGCTTCTTTTGCAGACCTTCTGAAGAATTACCTCCTCCATATACCAATATCCAATTAAAACAATTGATCTTCTTCGAACTCTTGGATTTCCAAAGAGCCTTGAGAAAGATTCTAAGTTTTAGAATCTAGATGATCAATTGGTTGAATCTCATTTATAAGAAGAAACAGATTAGAGAAAAGGGGAATCTCCTCATCCTTTAAATTCCTTCTAAGCAATAAACTCCACGAAGAGCTCGAAGAATCCCATAAGTCGGAAATAGAACAATCTGTATTGAGAGCCAAATTGATCCTCCACTCTTTATCATGTGCTTTTTCTAGTTGTTTTTGTCACATTGAATATAAACGTTCAAAATTGTATTACATAGTCCAATGGCAGTCAAGTTGTTCTGACAGCTGGAAGCTTACAAATCGTTTGCCATGACTATTGAGCTTTCTAATGTGTTAGGTTTTAGTTTAAAACCATCTTTTGTAATTCCCTTGATTTTCCTGTTGGTTTGTTAGTTGCCGACAATTTTAGTTTGTTTTAGGTAGTTATTGTTTGCCGGCAGAAACTCTTGCGTTTAGGGTTAAGAATATATATATATATATATATATATATATATATATTTAAATAATTACTCAAAACCCAACGTTTTGGGTTTAAAAAAAACAAAGAATTAAAAAACAGAAGGTCTGCGATTTTGAGTTGGGTGCACGCGATTGTGGGCTTCACAAAAGTCGCGCGCCTTGGCTCTGCCTTCTTAACAGCGACTTGCAAGGTGAGGCACCAACATTGCGACTAGCGCCTAATCACGCCTTTTAAAACACTGCGTATGTGTTCCTCCTTTGGTTCTTTCTTCTTTTCCTTTGGGCTTTGTTGGGGGGGGGATGAAGGGTCGGGGGCTAGAGTCTTTTTTTGTGGCTTTGCCATTGGGGTTGGGAGGATCGGGGATTGGGGGAGGTAACTCTTTTTTTCTCTATTTTTCAATTCCTTCTCGGTTCTTGGAAGTGCTTTACCCCAACCGAATTATTATCCATTTGGGGGTTTTGGGTCGATGTTTGCTCCAGGATCCAGTGGCTCGGGTATATGATTCAGGGGGCATCTCTTCCTTGTTTAGATTTTGGAGTTGTTGAGGGGCCTTTGATTAATTCTGTGGGTCCCCAATACAACCCGCTTGTGGGGGTTGGCGTTGGGATTGGCCTTATGGTTGGGCGAAGTTAGCCTCAGTTGGTATCCATGAAGCCCGACGGCCAAAGGTCCGATGATCATGGCCTTCGATACTGGAGGAAAATCTAAAAAAGGTACTGCTTGTAGGGGGAGGGAAAACTTAATAGGGAGCTTAAAAAGCTGGATTGCACAGTGAATTATGAAGGTAAGAAGGCGGCGAAGCGAGCCCGAGTGGTCATAGTTTCTCAATGAAGGTGTTTTTCTGGAATGTTAGGGGTTTGAGGGGTCGGGATAAGCGGAGGGTGGTGAAAGAGATTATTGCGAGTGAGAACCCGAATATTGTTATTTTATCTGAAACTTAAAGTCATCATTATGGTCGTGAGTTCATAAAAAACCTTTGGGGTAAGCGAAGTGTGGGTTGGGAAGGTCTGGTGTCCTGGGGGGAGGCCGGTGGTTTGTTTGTTATGTGGGATACTCAGATGATTAACCCCTTAGAATTGGTTAAGGGAAAATTCTCTATCTCCTTAACCTTCCAAGTTCGGGGTGCTAGGGTGGGTGCTAGGGTGGGTTGGGTTTCGGGGGTACATGGGCCTTCTACACCTGAAGGGAGAGGGGAGTTTTGGGAGGAGCTGGTTAAGCTTGGTGAGAAGTATGGTTCTTGTTGGTGCTCTGCGGAGGATTCTAATGTGTTTCAGTTTCCCTCGGAGAAGGCTTAAGGAGGTAGAATGACTAGATCTATGAAGCAGTTCAATGGGTTTATTGAGAGTTGTAGCCTTTGTGACCCCTCGTTGGCTAATGGTAAATACACGTGGGCTAATAGTAATGCTCGAACCAGAATTGACAGATGTTTGTTGTTTCAAGGTTGGATGGGTTTTTTTTTTGTGTTAGACAGATGCTGAGCCCTAGGGTGACTTTGGAACATTGGCCGATGTCCAGAAGTGGGGTCCTTGCCCTTTTAGGTTTGAGAACATGTGGCTATCTCATCCCTCTTTTAAATTATCCTTTCCTCGGTGGTGGAATGTGGTTGCTTCGGGTAAGTGGGATGGGTATCGGTTCATGGGTAAGCTGAAGTCGTTGAAAGGGTCCTTAAAATCGTGGAGCTGGGAGTTCTTTGGTGATATTAGGATTAAGAAACAAGAGTTGTTGGGGCGAATTAACGTGATTGATAGGTTGGAAGAGGAGAATCAATTGTCTGAGGCCCTGGTGCAAGAGCGTTTTTCCCTTAAAGTGGAGTTTGGGGAGGTGGTCAAGGAGTCCATAAGTTGAAGACAAAGTGAGATGGGCCAAGTATGGAGATTGTAATACGACTTTCTTTCATCGAGTGGTTAGTAGCAAAAGGATTAAGAACTTCATTGGTTCTCTAGTGAGGGATGATGTTGTGTTGATTAAAGAGGAGGAAAAGGTCGTGGATGAATGGTTTTTCCATGGCCTTCTATCAAGATAATTGGGACGGGGTTAAAGGTAATTTGGAGCGCGTTGTTAAGGAGTTATTCGATAGAGACATTTTGGATAAGTCTACGAATGAAACCTTTGTGTGCCTTATCCCTAAGAATGACAGAGCTACTAGGGGTAAGGACTTCTGACCCATTAGTTTGGTCACGAGTGCTTACAAAATTATCGCGAAGGTCCTTGCCAACAGACTGAAAAAGGTCTTTCAGTCCACTGTATCTGAGGTCCAATGGACCTTCGTTGCTGGTCGTCAAATCTTGGACCAGACCTTTATTGCTAATGAGGCTATTGATGGAGGTGTCTGAGGCCCTGATGGAGGTGTCTCAATACCTTCCACAATCAATGAAGGTGTTTTTTTGTAGCTTTGCTCGTTTGAGTGATCTTTTGTAATACTTTCATTTATCAATGAATTGGTCTCTGTTTCCTTTTAAAAAAAAACTATTGCTCAAAGGAAACAAACTACACAAAGGAGTGAAATAAAGCGATAAAAAGTAACAATTAAAAAAATAAAGTTACAAAGGAAATATAAAAGCATTCCAATTTAAAGTTTTTTTAAGTACTCTATTCTCATCATTGGGAGACCTAGGGGGAGAATTAGCGCTACTCGGGCTCTTCGCCAGGGTGATGCTCTTTCCCCCTTTCTCTTCTCTTGGTGGTGGATTGCTTAGTAGGGTTATCTCTAAAGGGGTGGATGGTTGGATTTTGGATGGTTTTGAAGTGGGTAAAGATAAGGTGGCCGTATCCCATCTTTAGTTTGCCGATGATATTGTTTTCTTTTGTGCGGGGAAGGAAGAGTCGTTTCTCATCCTGAATTTTTTCTTGAAGTTCTTTGAGTCCATGTCGGGCCATAAGATCAATAGTAGCAAGTGTCAGATTATCGGCTTAAACAGAGATCCGACTAAGGTGGCTAGGTCGGCAACTCTCGTGGGTTGTGAGGTTGGTTCCTTTCCTGTTTCCTACCTTGACCTTCCTTTGGGTCACATATCGAGGAGTTATCGGGGGGCCTTGGTATTGGAAATTTCCAAGCGCAATTTGGCCCTATTGGCTAAGTGGACTTGGTTTTTACACGAGGGGAACGCTCTTTGGCGTAATTTTATTTTGGCAAAATATTATGCATCTGAATTAATTTGCTGGCCACGGGTTACTCAACTGGGTTCAAAGAAGTCTCCTTGGTGTTATATTTGCTCTGTTACTCCTCTGGTGTGAAATCGAGTTGTTCGTCGTCTGTGTAATGTTTCTTTGACTTCTTTTTGGCATGATTCTTGGTTAAGTTGTGGGTTTTCCGATTAACCACTCGAACAAATCTATCTGTTTTGGAGGCATGGGTGACTTCTACTGGTGCTTGGAATTTGCATCTTCGTCGTAACCTTAATGATTTAGAAACAATTGAATGGGCTCAACTTTCCCATCTTTTAACAGCGGTCTTTTTACGAAGCTGTGATGATGATTTCCCAAGTAGAGTAAAAATCTTCGACACATCCTTAAAAATCTTTGCTGTTGTCTTTTCTTCCTCTTATTTGATATCTACCTTAGATGATAATTTATCCATGATCTCAATGCTTTTGAATCTTTTGTATTTAACATGCCTGCCATTGTTATCAAATTAGATGTACCTTTATTAGTTTTGATACAAGGGGTTTGGGTTACATTTCTATGTAAATGCAATACTTTTCCTGGCTTTCCTGCAGTATTTGAAAGAACAAAGGCTTCCTCCTCAGACATTCATACCTCTTCAGTCTGTTCGTGTAAAGCCCGTCATTGAGAGACTGCGTGCTTTAGGTGGCAGTGCGAAGCTGGTCTTTGATGTTATCCAATATCCTTCTATGATTCTATTACTTGGGTACTGGTGGAGAAACACTTGTTACTTTCCTGTTTTATAGCCTTCTTCCATGTTCTGGTTTATGTTTGGAGATTATTTTTTTCACCAACGTCTGGGTACATAGCTGTGTATTAAGTTAAACATATATGATGTTACATAAAATATTTGAAATGAGGAAAAATAATCTTTACCTTGGTACATAGCTTTTAACTTAAACTGGGAAAAAAATATTTTAACTTCAAACTTTCATTTCATCAAATTTTAACTTTAAACCCCTTTGCTTCTCTTTCCCCCATCTGTACCACCTTTCAGATATGAGGTTGCAGTATGTGGCCTCTGTTAGTTCTTCTCCAAAAGCTTGATTCGGTCCAGCTAAGTGAAGGAAAAGACTTGGCTCTTTGGTCGTTGGAAAAAACAGGCTCTTTCTCAACTAAGTCTGTTTTTTCCAATGGCTCTTTAGCGTAAAAAACACAAGTAAAGTCATAGAAATATCAAAATCCAACTATGAATTTTTTTAACCTAGCCATAAAATTAAGGTAAACCAGAAGGATTCCTAAGTTTGAAGCTAAAAAGCATACAACAGATTTAGAAAAACTAGTACCAATAGAAATAATCTTGTCTAGCTATAAGAATGTCCACACAGCTAGCTACAAATCTCAAAAATAAAAGCTAAGGGTAATAATCTCACTACTTAAGTTTAGGGTTCAGTCTTTTTGAAATTTAAATTTGATATCCACTGTGTAAGTATATGGGTAAGAAACTTTAGGGGTCAAAAACTGGAATTTTCCCTTGAAATAATTTTGAATGCGTGGTCTAAATTTTGTATTCTTAAGAAATGGAGATCCATTATCTGATGTTTGATTTTCATTTTTCGTTTTTTTTTTTATAATCATAATCGGGTAATTCTAAACTGCTAGTGGGTAATAGGTGGGAAAATTTTATTAATTTGTATGCTTAACAATCACACTTTTAATCCGACGTTGGAGAAGGCAATTGTTTTTGCTGTGGGAAATACTCTAGTTTGTGACGATCTTGATGAAGCCAAGGCTCTGAGCTGGAGTGGAGAAAGATATAAAGGTAACGTTTAGTCAGTTTTAAATTATTTTTTATAGCTCCTTCAGGTTTATCTTACGGCTACTTTGTTTATGCTGAACTAGTTGTAACTGTTGATGGTATTCTGCTTACGAAATCTGGCACAATGACTGGGGGTACTAGTGGTGGCATGGAAGCAAGGTCAAACAAATGGGACGATAAAAAGATTGAAGGTACTCGATCCATTCATTGATTAATGTCTTTTGGAACTTTACCATTTATTGTTGCTGTATTGTAGGGCTTAAGAAAAAGAAAGAACAGTATGAATCAGAGCTAGATGAACTTGGATCAATCAGAGAGATTCAACTAAGGGAGTCTGAAGCATCTGGGAGGATTAGTGGGCTTGACAAAAAGATTCAGTATGCTGAGATTGAGAGGGTAATTACCTGAAAAATGTTTCCATCATATATTGCGCTTCCATGTGGATAACAATATGTTTTTTTTTACTCTCTAACATACTTGGCTCTCTCACTGTGTAAAAATATCTCTCCCTTTGGGTTCTGGCTATCCTCCCCTTTTATGTCTCTCTTTGATAGGCTTTCTGCCTAGCTCTTTTGTCATACTTACCAATGAAATATTTTTTTACAGAAAAAAAACAAAACAAGATGTTATGCTGAATGGGCAATTAACTGTAATAAACATGGAAACAGAAACTGACAAGGAATTGAAATATCCTACGTATGTGGATTGCATGAGATATGTACGTACTATCAAAATTATATAAGGAAATAACAGAGTGAAATAAATCCAGCTAGGAATTTGATCTTTAATGAAACTTCAAATATAAATTCAGATATTTGCATACTCCCCTTAATGCTAGATCACAAATATTTGACTTTCAGGTCCTGGTTGGTACAAATTCAGAAGGCTGTCTATGTGGTTATTTTGAAAACATTCGAAATTATTTTACAAACTCATTAGAGGATTTGATTTTAGGAATATTAGACATAACGACGAATTATCTGGCAATATGCTTATTGGTTTGATTCAAATTAGTAAGTTCCTTTTTGCTTGTTCATGGGAAATTCTTCCTACCATCAGGTAAGAAGCCTTGCTGCATTCATTTCCTGATCACGGATCACTCATCCTTGATTGCTACCTTGAAGTGGGTTCCAACACTTTCTAACTAGGAAAATAGTTGACTTATGAATCCATTTTTGCTAAGATAAAAGTAAAATTTTCTAATATTTGATTTAGAAAGTCTTATATTCATATTCATAAGTTGGTGGGAATCATAAAAATCCATTTTTGCAAAGCATTGCAAGTGTGATGGATGAGAGAATTTTATTCTTGACTAGATCACCATGTAATGACATATAAATGCTATTAGGTTGTTGGAATAATGAAAGAGCGTGGTAGTATTTTTGTGAAATGAGCACTTCCTTAGTGTTTGAGAATCATAGAGAAGTTTCAATAATATATAGTTACAGACTTCTTCAAAACTATGTTTTTGTTCAAGTATTCTTGTCCTATCCTTTCAACAGAATCTTTGTATAGAAACATAGAGAAATCTAATGTCCATAATGCAGACAAATGAACCTGATATTTTATTGCAGGGAAGTATTGGTGACAAACTTGCAAACTTGAAGCAAGAGAAAGAACTTATGAAAGAAGAAATTCAACGTATAAGTCCTGAACTTCAGAAGGTGATATTATGACCATACGTCAACCTATTTTGTTTTTCTTTACACAGTTATTTTGCAATTCAAATTGTAATGTTATATTATTTCTATTGTAGTTAAAAAATGGGATTGATAAGAGGAACGCAGACATTAGGAAGTTGGAGAAGAAGATCAATGGAATTGTTGACCGGATTTATCAAGACTTCAGCAATTCTGTTGGGGTGGCAAACATACGAGAATATGAAGAAAACCAACTCCAAACCGTGCAGCATATGGCTGATGAACGTGTTAGCTTGAGCAGTCAGCTTTCAAAATTGAAATGCCAGTAGGTTCCCCTCTTTTTTACTCTTGTCCTACCATGCTCAGTGTACTTATGGTTCTATGTTGAAGAAAATAAAACACGTTAAATCACCAATCAATTCAAAAGCTTAAGCTGATTGGTTATGGTAAATTTAATTATATCAATACTCTTAACACTCCTCCTCACTTGTTTGTGGGTTTCGAAATTTGTAGAAGGCTCAACAAGTGGAAATCAATATTAATTGGGGAGAAAATAACATTATAGGGGTTCGAACACAGGACCTCCTGCTCTGATACCATGTTAAATCACCAATCAACCCAAAAGCTTAAGCTGATTGGTTATGGTAAATTTAATTATATCTATACTCTTAACACACGTGCACAATGTTCTTGTTCCTTGTACATTGTGAGCGGGTAGTTAATGGACATGGGTCTCATCTCTTAGATGCAAAGTTGTTCTAGGGATTCAGAATTTTTCTTTTCAGAACATTTTTATTTTAGGAAAAAATATTGTTGTAAAACCAATTGCTTGAATCTCGAGTAAGATAGGGTGTTGCACTTCTTGTCAATATATTTATTGCAAGAGAATACATTGAATCAAGTTTTTTTTTTTTTTTTTTGATCAAGCAGTATATGGGTCAACTGAGTTAACCTTACCATTCATTGAAGTATCCCTTCTTTTCCTTCGTTAACTATGGGAACAAGTATTACAATTTTTCTTGACAAGTTTATTTGACAAGTTTATTAGCTATATCCTGGAGCAAGTTAGCTACTCCTTTTTGTAATTATGATCTTACCACCCTCTATAACCAATGAAAAAGTGTCTTTTGTAATTAACAGGATAGGATGTATTTTGTAACACTCTTTCATATTATCAATGAAATTGTTTCTGTTTTCTATTTAAAAAAAATAGAGGATTGAGCTCTAGGAGAAATTTTCCACATTACACATTCCCTGGAACCTTTGTTGAATCCATCATTCTCAGTTTTGTTCAAGTGGGGGGCATATCAAAGGATTTTCTTTTATCCTTTTTTTATTGGACCAAATCTTTATGCTGGGCAATGATATCTTTTCAACTGAACATCAGTTCTACTATTGTATATAAATGAATAGTTCATTAACTTCCAATCACAGTCAACCCACTGTCTATGCTAATAGAACATATTCTGTTTGTGACATGTAACTCAGGTTGGAGTATGAACAGAATCGGGACATGAAACCACAAATTAAAGAACTAGAATCCTCTTTGAGTTCTTTGGAGCATGATTTAAGAAAGATTCAAAACAAAGAGGCTGATGCCAAATCAACTGCAGAAAATGCCAATAATGATATTGATCGCTTGAAGGAGGAACTGGCTGGTAAAGTCTTGTTGCACAATGTTCTTTTATTATTATTTTTAAAATTTATTTTTTTCAAAACTAGTAAGCCCATTGCAAATTGAGCCTACTTTGTGAAAATTTTGAGCTTTTTCTGCAGATGGTCCTACTATATCGAATTTTCTCCTGTTAAACTCTGGAATAGGACAGTTGTTGCGTATCTTATAAGAGATCTATTTTTTATTTGTTCTTCCTTTTTCTTTTTGGTATGGCTCCACAGTGGAATTCATTTTTACCTTCCATCAAAGGAATAGAAAGTAGAGGATCTAAAGATTTTTTTCTGCATTTAGGCAGTGACAACCCTTCACCTGCCCTGGAACTACTCCAAGAGGAGGGGATTTAGTGCTCTTTTGTGAATACAGTTTTTTATTTTTATTTTATTTTTATTATGAAACAATTCCATTGATGGTATGAAATTACAAGGGGACCTCCAACCAGGGAATTTACAAAACACCTCTCCAGTTGGATAAGAAGTTGTAAAGCTATAGTGATGAAAGAGAAAAGGAACATTTACACCAAGTAACAACCAAAAGAACTATAACATCTAAAAATCTACTATAAGAGCATTCCCTTTCTTGGAGGATTCTTCTATTCATTTCTTGCCATATACTCCAGCAGAGGGTTCTAATGAAGTTCATCCAAAACACTTTGCCTATGTAAACATAGTTTATTGTTCTTTATTGTTCCTCTAGTTAAGTAATTCATTCACTTCCTACTTTGCAGAGTGGAAATCCAGGTTGGAAGTCTGTGAGAAGGATATGCAGGAATGGAGGAAGAAAACATCTGCTGCTACAACTAGCATAGCAAAACTGAATCGTCAGATTAATTCTAAGGTTCTGTTTCACTGGCTTTTGATATATGAAGTGATGATGTACAGGCACTGTAGCATGTGTAACATGTCTGTGCCCGATACATTATCACTTATTAGACATGTATCGGACACCTATTAAGCACAATAGTTATGTTTCGGATTGGTGTGTAACAATCAACCAAAGGTCTATTAATATATAAAATGTTGGTTGAAATACAAGAGATTAACCAATTGCTAACTAATTCAACAACTAACCAACTTCTCACTTTTAACGAATTAAAAACTGACAACTCAAATTAAAATTACAAAATTATTACTAACACTACGTTGCGGGTGCTTGTTAAAAGCATTAAATGTGCTCTTTTACACGTATCAGTGCATAAGCATAACTAACTCCCTTTTTATAAGATAAAAACTATTCAGAAAGCTATTAAGTTAATTTTAGATGTTTTACACGAGTGCATAAGCACAACCAACTTCCTTTTTATATGTTCTGAAACTATTTAGAAAAATGTTAAGTTAGTTTTAAATGTATTTCTAATATTTTGATATAAGGTATTGTATTATTTAAAATAGGTCATACGTTATAGTTTCCTCAACCACTTGATATATTTCATTTTCATCCCTTGCTTTATTTTTATTTGTTCATAAGAAAATATCATAAATTAACAAATCTTTAACATGAAAATTGCTGAAATATTTTAAATAATTATTTATATATATATAATAAATGTGTTTGGATTTTTTGTTCTTCTTTGCTCTTGAAAGTATATAATTTGAATAAACCATGATGGATATCCACCATACTTTTCTTCCAGGAGACGAGTATTGAACAGCTGAAGACACAGAAGCAGGAAATAGTAGAAAAATGTGAATTAGAAAATATAGTCCTTCCCACTATCTCAGACCCCATGGAGATTGAATCCTTGACGCCTGGCCCAGTTTTTGATTTTAGCCAGCTTAATAGATCCTATCAACAGGATAAGAGATCATCTGATAGAGAGAAACTTGAGACGGAGTTTAAACATAAGATAGATGCCTTGGTATCAGAAATTGAAAGAACTGCACCAAATTTGAAAGCACTAGATCAATATGAAGCTTTGAAAGAAAAGGAAAGAGTAATATCTGAGGAGTTTGAAGCAGCTAGGAAGGAGGAGAAAAAGGTGGCTGACAACTTCAATTCTATTAAGCAAAAAAGGTGATTTTTTTTAATTGCATCTTTATTTATTTTTTAATAGGAAACAGAAACCATTTATTGATAATATGAAACGTGTTATAGAAGATAGTCCTATCGAATCAAAATGTGTGTGTAAACTTGGCACTTACTAGGGGTGTTCAAAAGACATTATCTATTTTTAGAAGATAAACATTTTCATTGATGAATGAAATAAAAGGAGCACTATAGGTGAATCACAAAACATTATCACTCCAACTCAAACTAATCCATTACATGTTGGGTTGAGTTTGTTTCATCACCCAACTAAAATCATTTGAGTCGGAAAGTTTTGCAACTCCAACAATTGAGTTGAGTCATCTTTCAACCCAGTCCAGTTCACGAACACACCTGGATTATTTATGGTCATGTTTTTTCATTCTATACATGTCAATACCAACCCTTACAATGGAGGGGCGTCTATGCTTCATAGTCTTATGTGATACACTGTTATGTTTATATCTTTTCATTTAATTTATTCTGAGACATCTGGATACTGTTATTGTACTTGTATGTCGCACTCTTCAACAAAACATAGGTTATTTAGTTGCTAATGTGGCCCTACCTGAATGACCGGTTATAAGTCTTGGAGACATCTTGATTCATTAAGCTTTCTGATGCTTCAATTGCTGCATTAATTTGCAGTTCGTATTATTGCTGAGTTTGTCTTGACAACTGCAGGTATGAGTTGTTTATAGATTCTTTCAACCATATTTCCGGAAATATTGATAAGATTTATAAGCAATTGACAAAAAGTAACACACATCCCTTGGGTGGAACGGCATATTTGAACTTGGAAAACGAGGATGAACCATTTTTACATGGTATCAAGTATACTGCTATGCCTCCAACAAAGCGGTTTCGTGATATGGAACAGTTGTCTGGTGGGGAAAAGACTGTTGCAGCACTAGCATTGCTTTTTTCCATTCATAGGTATGATGATGTAGATGCTTGATCTTACATTTATGAATGATTTGATTGCTTATGACTTGCGAGTTTATTACTCTAATTGATTATGTATTTTCTACTAAACTTGACTCCCCTACCAATGTCCTCGGGTTGAGCCGTGATAATAAGGTGTTTGTTATTATTCATTAAACTACATCACTGCCCTGTCAAGTACCTTCTGTTAGAGTATTTTGCAGCCAACTTTTAATATTTTTCAGGGAAAGCCAATAAACTTATGAAGAGCCACAAATTATTTTGTCAACTGATTGGCTGTTTAAATTGTCCAATGTATTTCAGTTTTAGGCCTTCGCCCTTTTTCATATTGGATGAAGTGGATGCAGCCTTAGATAACTTGAACGTAGCGAAGGTCGCTGGTTTCATTCGTTCAAAGTCGTGTGAAGGTGCCAGAATGAGTCAGGACACTGATGGAAGCAGTGGTTTTCAAAGTATTGTTATATCACTAAAGGATAGCTTTTACGACAAAGCCGAAGCTTTAGTAGGGGTTTACCGAGATTGCGAAAGAAGGTAAGCTTATAAAACATATTTCATGCACAAATGTATCTAAATGATAGAATATGCAAAACTTTGGCTATCATATTGAAGTTTTTGTGAATAGAATCACTTGATTCTTTGATGAGCCAAAGAGAGGCAATTTATACATACAAAGATAACCAACTAGCGCAACTAATGACAAGAAAATAGGAACTAAAAAACAACTTATTTCCTAATATAGAACTAACAAACTCCTAAAATAGTTATTCAACTATTCATAGAACGAACCAACTCCTAAAATACTTGTTCAACTATTTATATTTTCTACACTCCCCTCAAGTTGGTGCATAAAATGTCATGCATACCCAACTTGTTTACAAGTATCTCAAATGTCGGCCTAAATAATCCCTTGGTTAGAATATCTGTTGTTTGCTCCTTTGTAGTCACAAACGGTATGCAGATGGTTCTATTTTCCAAGTTTTTCTGTATGAAATGTCGATATGCTTAGTCCGGTCATGTTGCACCAGATTATGAGCGATACTTATCGCAGCTTTGTTGTCACAAAATAACTTAATTGGAGGGTTGATTTCCAGCTTTAATTCTCCGAGTACACGTTTGATCCACAATACTTCGCATACTCCATTAGCCATTGACCTGTATTCAGCCTCCGCACTACTTCTCGCCACAACATTTTGTTTCTTACTCCTCCATGTTACTAAATTACCCCACACATAGGTACAGTAACCAGAGGTAGATTTTCTATCCAGTATTGAAACTGCCCAGTCTGCATCAGTGAATGCCTCTCTACATTTATGATTTCGGTTTTACGAAATAACAGACCCTTTCCTGGACAACTCTTCAAGTACCTCAATATCCGGTGAGTTGCTTCAAGGTGTTCTTCATATGGAGCATGCATAAACTGACTAACCATGCTTCAGCAAATGCAATATATGGTCGTGTGTGAGCAAGGTAAATAAGTCTCCCAACAAGTCGTTGGTACTGTTGTACATTGACTGGAACTCCCTGCTTGATGTCACCAAGTTTTTGGTTTGGGTCTATGGGTGTGTCAGCAGGCCTACATTCACTCATTCCTGTATTTTTCAATAGATCTAGGATATACTTTCTCTGTGAGACCACTATACTCCTTTTTGACCTTGCAATCTCCATGGCTAGAAAATATCGCAATTCTCCTAAGTCTTTTACTTCAAACTCTTTGGCAAGCTTCTCCCTCAGATTCTTCAACTCCACTTGATCATCCCCGGTCAAGATTATATCATCAACATACACGATCAAGATAGCAATTTTTCCTTCACTTGAGAACTTCATGAAGAGCGTATGGTCTGATTGTGTGTGGTTGTATCCTTGATGTTTAACAAACTGAGTAAATCTGTCAAACTAAGCTCGAGGTGACTGTTTCAAACCAGAAAAAGCTTTCTCCAACCTACAGATCTTGAAGTTAAACCGATCTTCGAATCCCGGAGGGGGAGTCATATAGACTTCCTCTTCTAACTTGCCGTTTAAAAAGGATTTCTTCACATCGAATTGCCGGAGAGGCCATTCTCGATTTGCTGCAACTGATAACAAAATTCTCACAGTGTTAAGTTTAGCAACTGGAGCAAATGTTTCAGTGTAGTCAATACCATATGTCTGTGTGTATCCTTTAGCTACAAGCCTTGCCTTGTATCGCTCTAGGGTACCATCTGAATTGAATTTCGGCGTAAACACCCACTTACATCCTACCGTAGGCTTTCCCTTAAACACCCACTTACATCCTACCGTAGGCTTCCCCTTCGGGAGCTCTTCTACCTTCCACGTCTGATTCTTCTCAAGAGCATCCATCTCTTCAAATACAACCTTCCTCCACTCGGGTTTAGATAGAGCCTCCTGTGGCTGACGTTGTTAATCTTTCGGGGATTTCCCCTTCTTTTTCCTTCGGGTTTCGTCGTGCTTTGTCCAATAGGGAAACGACGGAGGTGGTGGCTCTTCTTTCTGTGGTTGAGGGGGTGAGTTTTTCGACTGAGAGGAGGGATCGTAGGGTGTGGATCCCTAGTCCGGGTTTGGGTTTCTCTTGCGGTTCTTGCTTTCTTTCTTTGTTGGACCCTTCCCCGGGTGGTGAGTCGGTGTTCTCGGCCCTTTGGAAGGTGAAAGTTCCAAAGAAGGTTCAGTTTTTTATTTGGCAGGTTGTGCATGGCAGAGTTAATACCTTGGATAGGCTGGTTAGGAGGTCGAACTGGTTAGTCGGCCCTTTTTGTTGCATTCTTTGTCGGAGGGCGGAGGAAGACTTGAATCATCTCTTGTGGAGTTGTGCTTTCGCTAGGGCTGTTTGGGATTCTCTTTTGGAGGCGTTTGGCCTTGTGTTGGCTAGACCCAGAGAGCTTAGGGAGATGATCGAGGAGTTCCTTCTCCATCCGCCTTTTCGCGAGAAAGGAAAGTTTTTGTGGCAAGCAGGGATGTGTGCTGTCTTGTGGGGTTTGTGGGGGGAAAGAAACAGTAGGACCTTTAGAGGGGTTGAGACGGATCCTTTTAGGGTTTGGTCTCTCGCTAGGTTTCATGTTTCTTTATGGGCGTCGGTGACGCGGTTATTTTGTAATTATTCGTTAAACTTGATTTTGCTTGATTGGAGCCCCTTTTTATAATGGGGTTCCCTTCCCGGGCTGTTTTTTTTGTATGCCCTTGTATTCTTTCATTCTTTCTCAATGAAAGCTTGGTACCTTTTCAAAAAAAAAAAACATTTGTTGAAAATGTTGAAAAAGCAGAGGATAATTTAGAATAAGACACAAAGGTAGATGTAGGATATTTAACACAAGAACGTTTTTCTTTCCTAATGGCAATTGGTAAATCAAGATCAGTAAAAGTTTTAATAAGAGATTCACTGTTGGTCTCAGATTCTAGCTCCGGTTCGGATTCATGGCTTGCCGGAGGTGCAACCGTCTCTATTCCTTGATTTGGGAATCTCCTCTCGTAAACTCGGCCATATGATCTGCCTGCCTGGTTATTATTTCCTTCCACATAGGTTATCGGTTTAGTGATACTTGGCTGATTTTGTGGTATTAAAATTGTGGGCTCATTATCACTAATATTTTCGGGATCTAAATTTTCCAAGTCAACTGGTTCTTTGTTTCCCTGAGAATTTTCTGGTGAATTTAAAACTTCCAAGTCAACCGATTCCTTACTTTTTAGAGTGTCATTCCTAATAACTGGTGACACGAAATCAGGTATTAAAACATCAAGCTCAAACGAATTTTCCTTTAGAACTTCTTGATTTATCTCCCCTTGGAAATGAGTGTTAAAAAACGGTTGATTTTCAAAGAACAGGGTATCTATGGTAACAAACAATTTTCGACGAGAAGGATCAAAACACTTGTAACCACGTTGAGTTGGAGCTATCCCTACAAACACACACTTTAATCCTCTAGGATCTAATTTACTTGCATTCCTATTAGGATTTCGAATGAACACAGAACACCCAAAATTTTTTAATGACATAGAATGAAACACTTGTGATTTTGGAAATTCACTTTTTAATAGGCTGATAGGAGTTTTAAAAACTAACACTTTTGATGGCATACAATTTATTAAATATGTGGCATGAAGAACAACATTTCCCCAAAGATAATTTGGTGTTTTTGTTGAAAACATTAAACTACGAGTGACTTCTAACATATGTCTATTTTTCCTCTCTGCTATGCCATTTTGTGGTGGTGTATCTGTGCAAGAACTTTGATGAATAATTCCTTTTTCTTTAAAAAAAAATTTCCAAAACTTTTGCAAAATATTCTCTCCCATTATCACTCCTAGTCATTTGAATGTTTGTGTTAAATTGAGTTTGAATCATATTGTAAAAGCGTTTGAAAACAGATTCAACCTCTGATTTTTCTTTTAACAAATACACCCAAATTCTCGTGTGATCATCAATTAATGTAACAAACCACTTCTTTTCATTATACGTTGATATTCTAGATGGACCCCAAATATCACTATGTATGAGGGAAAAAGGTTTGGAAGGCTTATATGTGATAATGTAAGACCAAATATGAGAGAATCATTCACCTTTTCCATTTAGAAGAGTTAACAATATATAGACATACATGAAAGCCCTAACCCTAATAATAGTAAATTACAATAAAGGACATTATAAGCTCCTATATTCACAAGTATACTATAACACTCCCCCTCAAGCTGGATCATATATGTTAATCATGCCCAGCTTGTTACAAAGGTAATCTATTCGAACTCCATTTAAAGCTTTCGTGAAAATATCTCCTAATTGCTCTCCAGTCTTCACATAACCAGTAGACACCAAACCTTGTTGTATTTTCTCACGAATAAAATGACAATCAATTTCAATATGTTTAGTCCGCTCATGAAACACTGGGTTGGATGCAATATGAAGGGCTGCTTGGTTGTCACACCACAACTTGGTTGGAACTGCAATATTGAAGCCTAACTCGGTCAAGAGTTGATGTACCCACATTATTTCACATACTGATTGTGCCATCGCTCTGTATTCTGATTCAGCACTTGATCGTGAGACTACATTTTGTTTCTTGCTCTTCCATGAAACCAAATTACCGCCAACAAAAACACAATAGCCAGAAGTCGATCTTCTATCCTCTCTTGATCCTGCCCAATCGGCATCTGTAAAGCACTCAATCTTCATATGACCATGGTCTTTATATAAGATCCCACGTCCAGGTGCAGCCTTTAAATAACATAGAATTTGTTGTACTGCAGCCCAATGATCCACTGTAGGTGAAGACATAAACTGACTCACAATACTTACCGAATAAGCTATGTCTGGTCGTGTCACTGTAAGATAATTCAACTTTCCAACCAATCTTCTATATTTCTCTGAATCTATAAATGGTTCTCCATCTTTTGTAAGTTGCAAATTAGGCATCATTGGAGTACTACATGGCTTGGCTCCCAATTTTCCCGTCTCGGATAGCAAATCAAGCACATATTTCCTTTGTGACATAAAAATACCTTTCTTACTTCTCATTACTTCAATACCCAAGAAATACTTTAATGTTCCCAAGTCTTTAGTATGAAACTGAGTTTGGAGAAAAGCTTTGAGAGATAAAATGCCAGATGTATCATTTTCGGTAATTATAATATCATCAACATATACGACAAGTAGAATAATACCACTCTTAGATCGTTGATAGAAGATAGAATGATCTGACTTGCTTTTCTTCATTCCAAACTGCTCAAGTGCTTGACTAAATTTTCCAAACCATGCTCGTGGGCTTTGTTTCAATCCATATAGAGATTTGCGAAGGCGACACACTCTATCATTCTCCCCCTGAGCAACAAACCCTGGTGGTTGCTCCATATAAACTTCCTCCTCAAGATCTCCATGGAGAAAGGCGTTTTTAATATCAAGCTGATGCAAAGGCCAACATTGAGAAGCAGCCATGGAAATGAATAACCTGACAGAAGTTAGTTTAGCAACAGGAGAAAAAGTATCAAAATAATCAATTCCATACGTCTGAGCATAGCCTTTGGCAACAAGGCGCGCTTTTAATCGAGCAACTGACCCATCCGGATTGACCTTAATTGCAAACACCCATTTACATCCGATAGCCTTCTTCCCTGCAGGACGAGATACTAAATCCCAAGTACCATTATCATCTAAGGCATTCATCTCATCTATCATCGCATTGCGCCAACCAGAGTGTGCCAAGGCTTCATGAACAGTTTTAGGAATCGAGATAAAATCCAGAGATGCAACAAAAGAACATGTAGAAGATGACAAGTGGTCATAAGAGACAAACGAAGAAATAGGGAAAGTGCAAGAACGCTTACCTTTACGAAGAGCAATAGGAAGCTCATCACTTGGTTGAGGATCTAATGACGAAGAAGCTTCTGGTACAAGACATTCACTTGGAGGGTGTTGCCGTCTAGAGTAGACTTGAGTAATCGGTGGACGAGTAGAGACATCCAAAGGAGATTGATCGGGGGAGGATGTAATGGACACACGTGTATAGATAAAAATATCATCATCCTCCCCCTGACTCGTACTAGGCAAAGATGGAGTGAAAGACTTGTCTTCAAAAAAAGTAACATCACGAGATACAAGATACCTGTTCAAACTAGGATTATAGCATCTGTACCCTTTCTGAACACGGGAATAGCCTAAGAAAATGCATTTCAAAGATTTTGGGTCTAATTTTGTCAGAGTAGGACGAACATCCCGAACAAAACAAGTACAACCAAATATTTTTGGCTCAATAGGAAACAAAGGTTTTGTTGGATGTAAAACATGATAAGGAATCTGACCTTTAAGAACAGATGAAGGCATTCGATTAATCAAAAAACAGGCCGTGGAAATGGCATCAACCCAAAAGTGTTTTGGAACATGCATTTGAAAGGATAATGCTCTTGCAGTTTCAAGAAGATGCCTATTCTTTCTTTCAGCAACTCCATTTTGGGATGGAGTATCAGCACAAGATGATTGATGAATAATTCCATGCTTACATAGGTACGACCTAAGTGCTTCAGAAAAGTACTCACCAGCATTGTCACTTCTCAAAATTTTAATGGGAACATCAAACTGAGTTCGAATTTCAGCATGAAAATTACATAAGTGAGAAAGTAACTCAGAACGATTCTTCATAAAATATAACCAAGTCATACGAGAGTAATCATCAACAAAGGAAACGAAGTATCGAAATCCAGTTTTAGACACAACTGGACAAGGACCCCAAATATCGGAATGAACTAATTCGAAAGGCGCACTTGCTCGCTTATCGATTCTAGGGCTCGAACTAAGACGATGAAATTTGGCAAACTGACACGAGTCACAATTTAAGGAAGACAAGTTATGAAATTGAGGACAAAGCTTTCTTAATACTGAAATAGATGGATGACCTAGACGGCAATGGGCATCAAGAGGAGTGACGACTCCAGAACAAGCAACTTTCGACACTTGATGATCAAAAATATAAAGTCCTCCAGATTCATGTCCTCTACCAATAATCTTCTTTGTCATTAGATCCTGAAACAAGCAATAACCAGGATAGAATGAAACGGAACAATTAAGATCACGAGTAATTTTACTAGCAGAGATCAAATTAAAGGAAAGTTGAGGCAAATGTAGGACAGATGACAACGTAAGAGATGAGGTTAAAATTACTGTGCCAGAGCCAATAGCAGAAGATGTTGATCCATCTGCCAAAGTAACCTTAGCAAGGGATGTAGATGACAAAAGAGTGGAAAACAAATTGGGATTACCTGTCATATGGTCGGTAGCACCAGAGTCTATGACCCATTTGGTAGTTGATGAAATAAGACAATGGTTCATGTTACCTGACCCAGCAATGGTTGTAATAGAGTTAAGCGCGCATGATGAAGAAAATGCTTGTGATGAGTTCTGGTAATGTGTAGACTTAGCAAACTCGGCAATAGAATCAACAAATGGCTTCTGCTTGGCCATAGATCAACGACAAATATAGAGACACAAGATTGGATCTACACCCACGAAATCAGAACCAAGTGACCACAAAACTCCTGAAAAAACAGATGTGAATGGAGTTCCCAACACAAACGTTAATACTTTTCCAAACCGACTTCGAATTCGAGCCAATGATGACCAAGAAAACCACACAAACAAGCCAAAAAAAAAAATCCGGCCACGCAGATCGGCGGCTGGGCTTCCTCCTTGGCTGGGCGGTTACGGATTTTTTTTTTTTTTTTTTTTTTTTTTTTTTTTTTTTTTTTTTCCGGCGACTGACGGCAGCGGCGGTGGCTGGCGGCGGAGGCGGCGGCGGCGGTGGCTACTGACGACGGCAGCGGCGGCGGTGGCTACTGACGACGGCAGCGGCGGCGGTGGCTACTGACGACGGCAGCGGCGGCGGTAATAGATGCCAAGGGTATAACAAATCACAAAACTCAAGGTTGAACAAAAAGGCCCTAAACCTTAAAACCCAAAAGGTTGACAAAACCCTAATTTACAAAACCCTAATAGCCATAGGAAAAGATTTCTCTGATACCATGATAATGTAAGACCAAATATGAGAGAATCATTCACCTTTTCCATTTAGAAGAGTTAACAATATATAGACATACATGAAAGCCCTAACCCTAATAATAGTAAATTACAATAAAGGACATTATAAGCTCCTATATTCACAAGTATACTATAACAATATGCACGTGGAGGATATGTGTTCCTATGATGTTTTGCTAAAGCACATATCGGATCTTTATTTCTAAATAAATCAGGAAACAATTTTCTCAAATAATGAAAACTAGGATGACCTAGTCGAAAATGTTGTAAATAAATTTCTTTATCACCAGGAATGGAAATAATTTGCAGGCAGGAGTTCTCTAAACCTTCTTTATTCGGGTGTTTTCCCTCTTCAAATAAATAGAGACATCACGTTCTCTAGCATTGCCAATCATCCTCTCCGTTGCCAAATCCTGAGAAACACAATGAGATGAAAGGAAATTAGCACTACAATTAAGGTCATGGGTTATTTTGCTGATAGATATGAGATTGCAGGACAAATTAGGAACATGTAGAACTTTAGATAAAGATAAGAAAGGTGAGATTTTTATGTCTCCTATCCCTGCAACTGCTGAGTAAGATCCATCAGCTACTCGAACTTTTATATTGCCTGCACATGGTTTATAGGTTTGGAAAAAGACAGAGTTGCCTGTCATATGGTCAGAGGCACCTGAATCGATGATCTAAGTGTTATTATGGGTGAAACATAAGTAAGAGGAAATAGAGACAACTTTACCATTTTGAGCAAAGGAACATGAAGGAATATCAGGATTGGGGCTAAGTGTTTTTTGTGAGACTTGGAGTAGTTTAATGAGTTGCTCTATCTGATCCTTTGTGAATTGTGGCTGACCCGATTTGATGGGCTGCTCTTGTGAAGCTTCGGTCACGGCTTGGAAGGCTCTCTCGGGTTTCTTCTTCCCAGCTCTGGGTGGTTTCCCAATAAGTTTCCCGCACGTATCTCTCGTATGCCACAATTTTCTGCAATAGTCACACCAAGGTTTCTTCCGACTCTCTCCTTCTTGTCTTCTCCCTTTGACGAACAAAGCAGAGGTTTCAGTGACTAGTTCTGTTATACCACCATTCATGATTTTCCTTCGATTTTCTTCCAATCGAACAACGGAGAAAACTTCTCGGATTGAGGGCAGCGAACCTCCCAAGAATTCTCCCCTTCACCTCATCAAGTTCTCTATCAACCCCTGCAAGAATCATGTATACATGATCGTTCTCCTCATTTTTTTGATGTCGCGCATAATCATTAACATTCTCCCATACATCATCGTGACACTGATCCAACTCCTGCCATAATGACACCATCTCATTGTAGTAGCTCGTCACATCTCTATTCCCCTGTTTGGACTGCCACAATCTTGTATTTAGCTCGGATATTTGCGACGAGTTTTCGAGATCTGAGTAGGTTTCCCGAATTGAGTCCCATACCTCTTTTGTCGTCTTCATAAGTAGATGTGGCTTGGCAATCGAAGCATCCATGCAATTGAGCAGCCACGTTGTGACGAGCGAATTCTCCGACCTCCAGATTTTGTAGCCATCTTCACTCTCTTTTGGTCTCTTCGCTTCTCCAGTTATATAGCCCAATTTTCCTCTTCCATCAATAGCAAGCTTTACGGTTTGGGACCACTCTAGGTAGTTTCTCCCATTCAATCGAACTCTTTGGTTTTCGAGCTTGTTTTTTTCGGAAAACAAAACTAAACAAGGTTTGGTTTTAGCTTTCTAACAAGGCTCTGATACCATGAAGTTTTTGTGATTAGAATCACTTGATTCTTTGATGAGCCAAAGAGAGGCAATTTATACATACAAAGATAACCAACTAGAGCAACTAATGACAAGAAAATAGAAACTAAAGAACAACTTATTTCCTAATATAGAAATAGTTATTCAACTATTTATAGAACTAACCAACTCCTAAAATACTTATTCAACTATTTATATTTTCTACACATATGTTGCATTTTTGTTCCGTTTCATTTAGCCTAATCTCTTGTTTCCTGGTAGAATGTCCAAAATGTCTTGACATATAGTGGCCACTTGTATTTTACAGCTGCTCGAGAACGTTGACCTTCGACCTTACCAAATATCGGGAATCATAGAAGCATAGTTTGACAGGTTGAAATCTGTAGAATGCCAACAAATTGTACACTACACTGTTGTAGAGCTTCTTCAACCCCATGCACAAGAACTGATGCTGGATTAGTATATCTGATGGAATGATACCTTACAATTAGAAAATACTTGCAGAAGTGTTCCTTGTAATTTAAAATATGCTTCTTGTTAGTTTTTGTAAATATTCTCAACATGGAGGCTAACTCCCATGCTTCCTTCTGTGTATTTAGCTTGAAGTTTACCCAAAGCATATATATTTGTTTAGTAGTTAACAAACACTTCAAGTTAGTTTGAGATGGGTTTTAAGAGTAGGTTCTAGGTGATTTTTTTTCTCTCTATAAGTGTTTTTGGAGGAAGCCAAGTGTTGCCTCAATTATTTTTAAAATATTACAAAAGTAGCCATCCAAATTAAGCTTTGTTTTTTTTTTGTTTTTTCTTCTTCGACAACATGTGGTGGTGGAGGATCCAACTCGAGACTACTTAGTCACTAGTGTTTACAATATGCTGGTTGAGCTATGCTCATGTTGGCCAATCCAAATTAAGCTTAAACTCAAATCCAATATAAACCACATCAAAAAAAAAGTTACACTTATGTCATATGTTATATTTGAAAAGAGTGAATTTTCTTTTAACATTTTTCAGAATAAGTATTAAATTTATGTTGTCTAGTTAACCAACATCTAGTTAAACAAATAATAATAATAAAAAATCAACTCATCTTAGAAATTCATTTATTTTCACTTTTCAGTATTTTTTTTTTTGAAGTAAAACAAATGTAGTAAAATTTGAATCAAGATGACTTAACTGTTTGAGTTATACTCATGTTTGTTCCGGTTCTTTTTGAATTAAGCTAATTAGAGACGATAAAATTGATTAAAAGTTGTATAATGTAGATAGCTAAAAAATATTAACTTAAGCATAACTTAACTAGTTAATACATATATTCTCGATCATAGGTGAGTAGTTGGAATCCCACCCTACATTGTACTTAAAAAAAAAAAAAAAAATGCAAAATAAGGGAGTGAATATTCCAAAAGGCCCATGCCATTATGGTGATAGTAAATGTATTTCACTATTGGAATTAGCCAGAATTGGAATTTCTAAAAATATCAAGAAAAAAATTAATTAATAAATAAAATATCTATAAAATAAAATATTAAGATAACTTATATGTTAAAAAAAAAAAAAAAAAAAAAAAAAAAAAAAAAAAAAAAAAAACTTATAAATTTTGAATTTATGCCTCAAAAACATTATTTTAAGAGAAGGTATGCCTCCATCTACTCTTAATTTGTTCACATTTTTCTCCGAGACATAATTCTTCAAGATGACTAGTTAAAAAAACTGAACATGAAAAGTTAGGGTGTTTTGGTGGGTTATCTGAAAACAAAAATTTTAAAATAAAGAATTCAATAAAAAAGAGGGTTGTATTTCATGTTTTCAGATATGTGTTTGTAGCCGATTTAGAAATTGGATCTCAATTTAACTTTTTTGGGGTGGAGGATCGAACCTAAGACATCTTGATCTCTAATCGTTAGATCATGACAGTTGAACTATGCTCTTGTTGGCTTGAATCTCAATTTAACTAATTCTTCAAAATGTGTGTTTCTTTTTTAAAATTCATAAAACTAATTGTAGTCACCAAATTAAATATTAAGTTGAATATAAACTATTATTAATTAATTTATGACATATTTTATATGATTTTTTTAGTACATTGGAGTGTGAGGATTCGAAACCTCTTGGTCGTCAACACATACATATTTTATATGGGTTGATTGCATAAATAGGAACTAGACCCAAAATAATGACAAATATAACAAAATATAAACATTTTATAAATATGGCAAAAAATCAGTGATGATAGACTATAAACTGCTATCACTCATATCTGTTGATAAAATGATTGATAGATTACTATCAATGGTAGCTACTGACATCCGGTACAATTTCTCAATATATATATTTTATAATATATTATATTATACATATTTTAATTTAAGAAAAATAAAATAAATATATAACATGAAATCTTATATTTATTAAAACTTTTATCAATTTCAAATTCAGAATCGCATTGAAATAAAAAAATCGTTTTAAGAATTTATCCTAGATCACAGAATTTAGAAACAATTTTCAACAACAGAATTAAGATTGTATTCAAAACGCATATTGTTGGATTTAGTGTATTTGAAATCATAAAACAAAATTTGGATAGTCTATAGCCCCTACTTTACTTTTTGAGAAAATAAAATATTTTGGAGTACATGAGTCTTCCATCTTTTAACTACTCCTGCTCTGCTATGTACAAAAGGTGGATAAATTATTTTCAACTCTCTCTAATTTTAAAATACATGTAAAGCTCAATTTTTCTTGAAATTATTTTTTAATCTATAATGCTAAAATATAATTTTGTTGGTTAATTAATTAGGAAAAATATTTTGTAAAGCCATTTGTCATGATATCTCTTGGTTTAGAGTCGGTATCATTTGGCTCATTCAATCTTTTTTTTTTTTTTTTTTTTTTTTTGTTGGCTGAGAGGGGTTTATATTATTTTTTAATGACTTCATTATAAAACTCAATTTATACTATAGTATTATTAGTGATGATTTTAAACCACATTACCAAAGTTTAAAATAATAAAGAGACTTTCATAAAAAAAAAAAAAGAATAATAATAAAGAGACTTGCTAAAAAAATAAATCTAATTGTCATATCATTAAATATTAATGGCAGTTCGTAAATAAAATAAATATTCTACTTAGGAATAGGAATATATTTTTTTTGGTTAATTAAATGGGTTGGTGTCATAATTAAAGCTCAAAATAATATCAAATATAATAAAATATAAAACATTTTATAAATATGATAAACAAAAATGTGTGATAGCCACTAATAGACTTATTGGTAATAGTCATTGATAAAATGACTACAATGATAATCATTGACAAAATTTATTAAAAAAAAATATAAGATATCATTAGTTAACACTCATAGTCATGGATCTGCTATTAATGATAAAAATTGTCATATTTATAAATCTTAAAAAAAAAATACTATATTTTTAATTATTTTATTCTAAATTGAAACTTGGTGCAACTTACATTATTATTTGATAACTTATTTTGTCACATAGACATGCCTCTCTTTACTTCCTTAACACAAAATTCAACTTGTTCATTAGCAAAGTTGGACCTTTCCGACAAAATATTTTTCTTTCAAGTAACATGTTCAAATAACATATTCACAAACTCAAAATAGGTTAATAAAATAACAATAATAATTTAATGACACCCATGCAATTATGGTTTTTTGTTTTTTTTTTAGTTTATTTTTTATAACAATTTTTTTTTCTATGGACTGAAGATCTAATTAATTATTTTTTTTAATACACTAGATTTAAATTTAAAAAAAATTAAAGATTTAAGAACCAAATTGAGAATTACCTAAGATGAGGGATGATTGAGTATATTTAATTAGGGAAATTACAACCAGTGTTAATTTAAAGTAAAATAATTAAAAATATAACAAGTTTTTAAAAGATCACAAATATGACCACACCGTATTAGGGTTTTTTCTTGCGTTTCGAACTGTTAAAGTCATTTAATCTTCTATTTCCCTTTTTTCTTTGTTATTTTCGAGATTTTGGGGAAAACGCACAAAAAAAAAAAATCTTCTGCCATTTAAAGGACGTTTAAAAAACGTTTTGTTTCAAGGGTTTAGTTTTATGGTTTCAATTTAGGGTTTCATATTTAAGGAGATTTGGAGTTTCAATTCAAGTTTCATATTTAAGGAGATTTTAGGTTTCAATTCAGGGTTTCATATTTGAGGAGATTTAGGGTTTCAATTGAGTGTTTCATATTTAAGGAGATTTGGGGTTTCAATTCAGGGTTTGATTTAAGGAGATTTGAGGTTTCACTTGGGGTTCAGATTTAGGATTTCAGATTTGGAGTTTCGATTTGGGGGTTCTGATTTGGGGTTTCGATTTAGGGGTTCAGATTTGGGGTTTTGGATTTAGGGTTTTAAAATTAGATGTTCAAAATATCCCAAAATTAGATTCTTAATTGGTTTTAAAATTAGATATTTCAAATGAATTTCTTTTTAAAATTTAATCTTTAAAATTGATTTCTTTCAAATTAGATTTTTCAAGATAAATTTCTAAAGACGTTTAATTTTAGAATTTTGATTTTAGAGTTTAATTTGGTGAAGATAAATTCAAATTGATTTTAAAAATTAAATCTTTGAAATGAATTTCTTTCAAATTAGGTTTTTCAAGATAAAATTTTAAAGACGTCTAATTTTAGAATTTAATTTCAGAGTTTAATTTTGGTCAAGATAATTTCAAATTGATTTTTAAATTAAATCTTTCAAGTTGATTTCTAAAGAATTTGGTCCAAATAAATTCAAATGGATTTTTAAAATTAGAGGGTTTAGGGTTTCATATTTAAGGAGATTTGGGGTTTCAATTCAAGTTTCATATTTAAGAAGATTTGGGGTTTCAATTCGGGTTTCATATTTGAGGAGATTTAGGGTTTCAATTGAGTGTTTCATATTTAAGGAGATTTGGGGTTTCAATTCCGGGTTTGATTTAAGGATATTTGGGGTTTCACTTGGAGTTTAGATTTATGATTTCAGATTTGGGGTTTCAATTTGGGGTTTTGATTTAGGGTTTTGGATTTAGGGTTTTAAAATTAGATATTTCAAATTAATTTCTTTTTAAAATTTAATCTTTCAAATTGATTTCTTTCAAATTAGATTTTTAAAGATAAATTTCTAAAGACGTTTAATTTTTGAATTTTGATTTTAGAGTTTAATTTGGTGAAGATAAATTCAAATTGATTTTAAAAATTAAATCTTTGAAATGAATTTCTTTCAAATTAGGTTTTTCAAGATAAATTTTTAAAGACGTCTAATTTTAGAATTTAATTTCAGAGTTTAATTTTGGTCAAGATAATTTCAAATTGATTTTTAAATTAAATCTTTCAAGTTGATTTCTAAAGAATTTGGTCCAGATAAATTCAAATGGATTTTTAAAAATAGATCAGATTTTCCAAAAGATTTAAATTTTTAGAATTTAATTTGGGGTTTCGGAGTTTTAGATTTGATTTAGGATTTCGAATTTGGATTTGTCTAAAAGATAAAAGAGAATAATAAAGATCTCATGAACTATGTAAATAGAGGTGATATAAATAGAGGTGATAAGATAGGTGAAAAAAGGGAGAGATGGAGCAAAAGAGTAGAGACTAGAGAGGAATTTGGAGGAGAATTTTAGGAGAGCAAGACAAAATATTGAGAATTCCCAAAAGATAAAAAAACTCCTGCATTTTCTCTCTCCTCACTATTTATCATCTCTCTCCCTCATCACCTTCATCATCTTTCAACCCCAAACTCCGGCGGAGCAAACGACAGAACTCCACAACACGCGAATGGGGCTTTCACGATGACGACGATATAACACCAAGCATGTTGCTTATTCACGGTTTTCAACCATGTGCTTGAAAAGTACTCCTTTCGGGTATTTGACATTCAGTGTTTAGGGAACAAATTTTAAGGTGTACTTCTTGAAGATTTTGGTCATATATCTATGGGGTTATAGGTTAATGAAACTCCTAAACCCAAGATTGAAAAAAGAAAGTGAAAAACGTACTCATTAAAAAATGAAGAAAATGATCGTTTTTTTGACCAAAATTGGTGCACCATAGTAAAAGATTTTTGGACTTTTCTTAATTCACGAAAAAAGTGTATATTCATTCAAAATTAACATTTCTCACTACTTATTGAACCAAACATGTAGCTTATTCACGGTTTTCAACCATGTGCTTGAAAAGTACTCCTTTCGGGTATTTGACATTTAGTGTTTAGGGAACAAATTTTAAGGTATATATCTTGAAGATTTTGGTCATATATCTATGGGGTTGTAGGTTAATGAAGCTCTTAAACCCAACATTGAAAAAAGAAAGTGAAAAACGTACTCATTAAAAAATGAAGAAAATGATCGTTTTTTTGACCAAAATTGGTGGATTATAGTAAACGATTTTTGGATTTTTTTAATTCACGAAATAGTTTATATTCATTCAAAATTAACATTTGCTTATTGAACCAAGCATGTAGCTTATTCACGGTTTTCAACCATGTGCTTGAAAAGTACTCCTTTCGAGTTTTGGAAATTTACGGTTTAGGGAACGTGTTTTAAGGTGTTTTTCTTGCAAATTTTGGTCCTATATCTATGAGGCTGTGTGTTAATGAAACTCCTAAACACAACATTGAAATAAGAAAGTGAAAAATGTACTCATTAAAAAATGACCAAAATGATCGTTTTTGGACCAAAATTGGTGGACTGTAAACGATTTTTGGACTTTTTTTAATTCACGAAAAAGTGTATACCATTCAAAATTAACATTTCTCACTATTTGTGAACCAAGCATGTAGCTTATTCACGGTTTTCAACCATATGCATGAAAAGTACTCTTTTCGGGTTTTGAAAATTTACAGTTTAGGAAACGAGTTCTAAGGTGTTTTTCTTGCAAGTTTTAGTCCTATATCTATGAAGTTGTAGGTTAATGAAGCTCCTAAACCCAACATTGAAAAAAGAAAGTGAAAAACGTACTCATTAAAAAATGTCCAAAATGATTGTTTTTAGACCAAAATTTGTGGACTATAGTAAAAGATTTTTGGACTTTTTTTAATTCACCAAAAAAGTGTATATTCATTCAAAATTGACATTCCTAACTTATTATTGAACCAAGCATGTAGCTTATTAACAGTTTTCAACCATGTGCTTGAAAAATACTCCTTTCGTGTTTTGGAAATTTATGGTTTAGGAAACGAGTTTTAAGGTGTTTTTCTTACCGATTGTGGTCCTATATCTTTGGGGCAGTAGGTTAATGAAGCTATTAAACCCAATATTGAAAAAATAAAGTGAAAAACGTACTCATTAAAAAATGACGAAAATGATCGTTTTTTTTTACCAAAATTGGTGCACTATAGTAAAAGATTTTTGGACTTTTTTTAATTCACGAAAAAAAGTGTATATTCATTCAAATTTAACATTTCTCACTACTTATTGAACCAAGCATGTAGCTTATTCAAGGTTTTCAACCATGTGCTTGAAAAGTACTCCTTTCGGGTTTTGGACATTTACGGTTTAGAGAACGAGTTTTAAGGTGTTATTCTTACAGATTTTGGTCCTATATCTATGGGGCTGTAGGTTAATGAAGCTCCTAAACACAACATTGAAAAAAGAAAGTGAAAAATGTACTCATTAAAAAATGACGAAAATGATCGTTTTTTGACCAAAATTGGTGGACTATAGTAAAAGAGTTTTGAACTTTTTTTAATTCACGAAAAAAATGTATATTCATTCAAAATTGACATTCCTTACTTCTTATTGAACCAAGCATGTAGCTTATTCACGGTTTTCAACCATGTGCTTGAAAAGTACTCTTTCGGGTTTTGGAAATTTACGGTTTAGGGAACGTGTTTTAAGGTGTTTTTCTTGCAAATTTTGGTCTTATATCTATGGAGCTGTAGGTTAATGGAGCTCTTAAACACAACATTGAAATCATAAAGTGAAAATGTACTCATTAAAAAATGATCAAAATGATCCTTTTATTTGACCAAAATTGGTGGATTATAGTAAACGATTTTTGGATTTTTTTAATTCACGAAATAGTTTATATTCATTCAAAATTAACATTTGCTTATTGAACCAAACATGTAGCTTATTCACGGTTTTCAACCATGAGCTTGAAAAATACTCCTTTCGGATTTTGGAAATTTACGGTTTAGGGAACGAATTTTAAGGTGTTTTTCTTGCAAATTTTGGTCTTATATCTATGGGGTTGTAGGTTAATGATGCAGACATATTTTCGAAACATCCATGAAAAGTTCGTATGACCACTTTTGTTTTACTTCAATTAGTTGTATATATATTTGTTGGAATCCATATTTTCATTTCTTCTCTTTGTTTAACAAACATTTTGATTTTCAGAGATTTTGATTAATGCTTCCTCAACATTTTTATCTTTCATTTTTTCATAACAATTGAAAAGAGAAAATATAAGAAAGATGTTTAAGAAAATCAGTTGTGATGCAAATTGTTAAAAAAAAAATGTGAATCTTACTATTCGATTGACTAACTAGCACCATTGGGATATTTAGCCAGATGACCCTAAATTAAGGTCGATAGATTGACTTACAATACAGTAATTAGTCAAACTAACTTTTTGCTGACATCACTCCCGCTCTCACTCTATTGCAGACTTCATTTTATAACTGAAAATTCCTCCCACATGTGAAGTGAGCCAAAAATTACAAGCGAGAGTAATGTCATTAAAAGATCATTTTGACTATTTTTTAAAATTTCGGGTCAATCTCTCCTTAATTAATTTAGGGTCATCTGGTCAAATATCCCGCACCACTTTGATGTTTGCTAAGATGTTTACAATAATTGATCGAGCAAGTAGCTAAAAGCAAGGATTGCAGTAGAGTGAATGTGTACGCGTGTAAATCAAT
The DNA here is from genome assembly GCA_028017165.1 of Herpetospermum pedunculosum. NCBI lineage: Eukaryota > Viridiplantae > Streptophyta > Magnoliopsida > Cucurbitales > Cucurbitaceae > Herpetospermum > Herpetospermum pedunculosum. Next base: position 79,295,100 of record CM051524.1, on the reverse strand, counting down.
TTTTTTAAACTAATGACGAAAATATACAAGCGAGAGTGATGTAAATCAATTTTTTTAAAAAAATTATTTAAATTAATAATTAAATTTATTTTACTTCCAAACTTTATACATCTTGTTATTAGTATATTGATCTTATACATCTTATCGATATTGATTCGACAGTTATAGTCTTATAGATCTTGTTATTAGTATATATATCTATATTGTGATTAATAGATGATATATATATATATATTTATGTTTTACGATTATTTATAAAAGAAATCAGAGATATTCATTAACCTTTGATATTTATATCGAACCTTTCGATTTACGGATATATCGACATATCGACGAATATTTTTATCATTGCTTCAAAAACAGTTTTATAAGCATATATAGTTGATTTTGGATCACTAAACGATACATGTCGTTGAACTATGCTCTTGTTGGCAGTATCTAGTTTAGATAGTGAGAATCTCATCCTACATTGTGCAATAAAATAAGCCATTGCACAATAAGAGTTTTGTGACTACGAGTTTTCACATTATTGTACTTATTATGATCGAATTCTAAACGACAACCTTTGACCTTATCAAATCTAATATGAGTGAAACAACCTTAATTGTCCAACCTATGCAATGACCATGAATATCACATATCCATTACTAGTTAGATGCTACTATTTTTTTAATCCATTAATGAGTTAACACTAATTGAGGATTTTTTTTATAAAAATGATGTATTTTTAATAAATAATTATAAAAATAGGGTAGTTTTGAAACTATATTTACAGTAGTTAAATCAGGCCACGAGTATGATTTACGAGTATGGTAAATCATGTACCACGACCCTCCACGAGTATGGTAAATACGACCCTCCACGAGTATGGTAAATCATGTACCATGACCCTGATTTATGGATTTATGGGTTAAATCGTGGTCATACGATTGACAAGGTAAATCGTGTGCCATGACCACGATTTATGGAAAACAGATACGATTGACAAGGTAAATCTTGTTTGACACGATTTATGGAAATTTCTGAATCCCTCTATTTTATCTTTAATTATTTTATTCATAAAAAATCAACAACAATGAAGAGGATGGAATTTTGTTTCGGAAATTGACTATTAAACAGAGGAGAGGTGACATGTCAGATTCAAACGATTGTCGAACTGGAAAATTCATGCCGACTAGCGATATTCAACTCTATATCCACGAAGCTATTTGAGCCGGTGGAGCAAATGAAAAGCAGCACTCCGGACGGCCAAAGAGGGATTGACAAAATTGATACAGAGAAAGAGGGAACAATTGAGTCATAATTTGAAGGAGGAGTTTCGATTAGAATTTGAGGAGTCAGTAAACCCAATTCAAAATTTCAAAATCAAAATCAAGATTTTGTTGTTTTTGTTCTACGATTATTGTTCAACGGTTTCCAACCACCCCATAGAGAGAGTGAGAAATGGAGGAGAGAATAAGTGGTGCAAAATTTCTTGATTTGTGACCATAGCACACGATCTACCCTACATATCGTGCAAAATTTCTTGATTTGTGACCATAGCACACGATCTACCCTACATATCGTAGCCATGACACACAATTTACTCCACAAATCGTGGATGACACACGATTTAACTACTCTATTTATTTATTCTATTTTTTTTAAATAGTTTCAAAACTATTCTATTTTTGTAATACTTTATTAAAAATATATTATTTTTTATAAAAAAATAATCCCCTAATTGATGATGAAAAATGTTTTTTTTTCCAACTTTTGAAAACCATTATTCTGTAAAAAAATTAAAGGGCAAAAATCAATTTATACCCTTAAACTTTGATGGTTGTATCAATTAAAACCTTAAACTAATGATTGTATCAATTTAAACCCTGAACTTTCAGAAGTGTATCAATTTACACCTTCAGTTAGGATTTTATTTTAAAAACGTTAATTTAAACACATTAAAACTCATAATTTTAGCAATTAAACCCCTGAATTTTCATAAGTGAATCAATTGTATGAGAACTTAGGGATTTAATCGATAAATTATAAATCTCTACACGTGTAAAAACTAATATTTTTATAAGAGAGGGTGTAAATTGATACATGTATGAAAGTTTAGGGTTTAAATTGATACAATCATTAGTTTAGGGTTTTAATTGATACAACATTCAAAGTTTAAGGGTATAAATTGATTTTTTCCCAAAATTAAATTAGAACTTTCAAAACATTAAAAAAAAAAGTTAAATCATGATATATAAATTAAGACTTCAATTGTACTCTTATCCCCCACCAAGTATATGTCATAGATATTGGCTTTTAGCACTTGACTTTTTCTGTATGGCTTGGTTTCTGCCGGCCATCTTCCTAAGTTCAGACTCAGAGATCACAAAAATAAAAAAAAAAATAAAGATACAGAAAACCAAGCTCTTATGTTCTCCATTAAAATGGCTCCCATGATCTTTACTCATCAACCTTCCACACCCATTTCTTTTCTTCCTCTCCCCTTACTCTCAATCTTTCACTTCTCTGATGAAGCTCGGCCGACCCGAGGTCGTTAATGGCTGTCTTCTTCAACCACCTCATCCCCATGAAACTTGGGATTTTGAGTTCCCTTCTTCTTCAACCTCCATCACTCCCATCTTCGATAACCAAGCCTTCAGCTTGCAGTGCAACGAGTTCGCTTGCTCCGTCGACCATGTCAATGACTTATCGGAATCTAGCGCCGATGACACCACGGACGTCCACGAGCTCCAAGTTCATGTAGGAAGTGGAAGAAGTAAAGATGTTGATGATCATGGATTAACCTTGATCAGTCTCCTCTTTGAGTGTGGAGTTGCGATCTCTGTCGATAACCTCGTGGAGGCGCACCGAATGCTGCTTGAGCTCACTCAAATGGCGTCGCCTTACGGGCAGTCGAGCGCAGAGCGAGTGGTTACGTACTTTGCAGCTGCCATGGCTAGCAGAGTCATAAACTCCATATTGGGAATTTGCTCTCCTTTACTCAACTACAAAAGCATAAACAATTCCTTCCAACTTTTCAGCAATGTTTCACCATTCATCAAGTTTGCTCATTTGGCTTCAAACCAAACCATACTTGAATCTCTCTCACAATGTGATCCAATTCATATCATAGACCTTGACATCATGCAAGGCATACAATGGCCACCACTTTTGCAAGCTCTTGCCACGAAAATGGACGATAGCCGTTCTCGTCATGTGAGCATCACTGCCATGGGCACCACCATGGAGCTTCTCCTCGACACAGGCAAGCGACTCTCCGACGTTGCTCGACAACTTGGCTTGTCTTTCGAGTACAACCCCATTGCTGCAAAGGTTGGAAAAGTCGACGCATCAATGGTGAAACTCCGACGCGGTGAGACGATAGTCATGAACTGGGTTCGACACTGTCTTTACGATGCTATCGGACCTGATTGGAAAACCATCGGCCTAATTCAACAACTACGACCTAAAGTTTTCACATTTGTGGAGCAAGATATGTGCTATGGAGGTGCATTTTTGGATCGCTTTGTTAGCTCTCTACATTACTATTCTTCCATTTTTGACTCTCTTGGAGCTTGTTTGAGTAGTGATGACAGTAATAGGAATCAAGTGGAGCACAACATTTTGTATAGGGAGATCAATAACATATTGGCAATTGGAGGGTCATCAAGAAGTGGAGAAGAGAAGTTTAGGGAATGGAGAAGTGAACTAAAAAAGTGTTTAATTGAAGTTCCAATGAGTGCAAACTCCATGGCTCAAGCTTGGTTGATGTTGAACATGCATTCTAATAATCAAGGGTTTAGTCTTGTGCAAGGGGAAGGTGGGACACTAAAGCTTAGATGGAAAGATACAAGTCTCTATACTGCTTCTTCATGGACTTGTTCCAATGGGGCACTTGCTTAAATTAGAAATTGAGTCCATAAACAAGCACCGTCAACTTTTTCAATTTTGGATTATGTTAGGATTTGTGTTTCTATTTAATTTGTCATAATATTATCAACAAAATGTATTATTACATGTAAATTGTCTATCATAATTCAGCCAAAATTTATGTATGCATTGTGATATTATTGTTATTGATGAACTTTTTAAAGTTGAAGTACTAAAGAGTAAAGACATAATACCATAAACTTTTTAGTTTTTGACATTTATGCTTGTTTTTTCAAATTTCTTTACAGTGATTTTTATCTTTCAAATTCCTACAATGACTTTCATTTTTGTTAAGAAAACATTACAACTCTAAGCCAAATTTAAAAAATAAAAGCAAATTTTAACACAATCTAGAAATTCATATGTGAAAGTATTGTTTATAGACTAAATTTTCAAAAACCAAATGGTTATCAAACAGAGTCTTAAAAACTATTGTTTTAGTTTCCAAAACCTGGCTTAAATTTTGAAAATACTAGTAAAAAGAAGATAACAAAACAAAGAAACATAAATGATAATGTTTGTAAGCTTAATTTTCAAAAACCAAAAACCAAAAATCAAATGATTTTTTAATGGGGTCTAAATGGGGTCTAAATGTATAGTTGAACCTATACCTTATATATATATATATATACATACATATGGCATTTCATACAAGGGTATAGTCTCCCTTTCCTTCAAATTGGATTATGATTTCAATAAATTGAAGGCTTCAAGCAAATGGTTTAACAAGACTTCATTATCTCAAGAAAGTAATAAACATTCCAGCTCAATTGTGAAGATGAGAGGGAGAGAGAGAGAGAGAGATTCCATGTACAGTAGATGATCCTAGTCGAAATCATGTATATCTCAATTGAAAATCAAGGGGTATTTAGCATAATACTCAAGGATTTCGAAGAGCAGCCAATCGCTTTTCGAGCTCGTCAATACCCGAACTGCAAAATGTTAGTTACAAAATAGTTCATTATTTGAAAGAAGAAAAAAAAAAAAACTTATGATTGCAAATTATCTTTATTCATCTTGTACGCTAATGCATGCAACCAAAAAATTATATAGTCCTCGTCTTTTAAAATTAATCCAATTGAGTCCATAGTCTTTTAAAAGTTCTGTAATTGTCTCTATTCTTTGCTTTTAAAGCCTGCTGCTAGATATCTTTGTTAATTGTGAGAATATAAAAAAAAAAAGTCCAACATAGCAAGTTACTTGTAAATGCAGCAAATGAGGTCTATGATGTGACATTTTATTTAACTAATGTGGAGATCTCACAAGTAATTTAAATCAGAAAACTGATAAGAGGATCAAAAGCTTATTCTATTTCAAAGTATAACTATAACCAATAAATTTTCTTTTGATTTGTGAAAGAAGTTGAATATTCATGGGAAATATACATACCTACCGACACCCTCGGTATTCTTCGACGCGATTCTTCCTTTCGGAGCTGTTGAAAGCTGAATCAAATCAACATGATCCAATCAGTTTCAATATATGCAATCCAGTTAACAACAAGACTTCAAAAAGATATAAAACCAATTTTAACATACCTGTGAGGCAACATCAACACCGATTTCATCGAGTACCTGTCCGGAAGGGGGAAGTAGTGTTATTGCATTTAGTTCTTCACTGAACAAATCATAAGTCATAACAAATCTGATATCTAAATGAAGATTAGAGTCCTAACACTTGGCACAGTTAGTATTCACATAAATTTCATAGAGAAATGTTAACAATGGTTGACACTTTGACCTCTTAAACACAAGCTTATGACTTTAAACTCAATGCACACAATTACAACGAGAAAGAAAGAGGCAAGAGTTTCAAATTACATACTTCATATTAGTGGCTATTACAAGAAACAATTTTAAGCAAACTTTTTTCCTACACCTCCAGCTCCACCCCAGTTGATTGGAATAAGAGGAAATAAATGATGGCAACTAGAGGAGCTTACCTGGTTTGTTAGATCGTCAGTTTCTTCTTCTGCCTCATCATCATCCAGGGCATCATCTATAGCATCTGAAATCATCTCCGTCTGCGAATGCCAGACCGTAAGGATCCAGAAATATGAAACATAAAACGGCAAAGGCAGAAATGCAAATTTTTCAATATAAAATATTATAGTTATGAAGTAAAATTTATGTTGTATTTTAATTGACATTTCTATAAACTTATTTTTTTTATATGAATACTGAATAGACAATATCTTTTTATTCTTTCTGCAATGTCAACAAAATGTCAAGAAATACTAAATTGTCAAGGACATGAATATAAATACTGAGAGTAATGGTTTACACCTAACTAAAGAAGTGTTAACTTTTTATTTATCAATTCAAATAATTCAGCAAATATCTGTGGTTTTTGTTGTTTTCTCTATACTATCTGTATATTTCTACATTTTATCGATATTTTTATCTGCATTTCTATGAACTTAAGCTAGACATTTTAATTAACATCAACATATGGCTCTCTAATATTTCCTTATGCAAGGTAATGATAAATTCTGGGATAATATTAGGAAAGAACAGTTCAAAAATTTGATAACATAGAATCTAATTGCATTAAGAGTACGACAGTTTCTTGTGAACCCTATGACTATGAGTCAAAACTTATCCCCTTCACTGATCATTTTTTTCATTAATATCCTCGGAATTCGGATGTGCCAGATATAGCACTACCATCATGCTATGCTTATTTCAACAAAAAAAAAAAGGGTATACCAACAAGGAGGACAAGATGTCACAGGTTACTATGCCATGGAGCAATGTAGAAAGCACAAAATAAACAAAGCTTGCAAATTCAAGAGCTTTTCTTCCTATATTAATATATGTGTATGGAAAATATATTTAATAAGAGCAAGATCTTACAGTCATATCCATCTGTGCAGACTGCTTCTGAAATTCTCTAACGATCTTTGCTTGCTTCACGGGATCCATTTGCTGCAGATGAGTATGGTAAAATATTATATATAAAAAAAAAAAAGTTCACAGAACATGAGTGGCTATTTAACATTAGACGCTGCTGTCTTCTTCTTCTTCTTCTTTTTTTTTTTTTTAAAAAAAAAAAAATTGAAAAGCACATCAGACAATGATTCAGACTAATAATTCAAACCAAAAGAAGAAAAACCCTTCACGAGTAAGTTTCTCTAAGGCAGCCTCACCATTAGACATTCTCTTCAATTTTCATAGTACTAAACTATCATTATCAAAAGAAAAAGAGACATGAATGAAAGATAATCAGAATTTGGATCTTAACTTTCGAAGGCCTTAATACCCCTGATGTAACTCTGAAGACATCTTCATATGTTAATTTCTTTTAGTTGGTGTATAATGGGTAAGCACAACATAGAAGGCTAAAGCAACCTATTTTTTCCGTTATTTTTTCCCATCATTTGTGGACCAAGCCACTCTGAGTTCAATATCTCTTGGAGTTTCCAGAATTCACCTTTGTAATGCTTCACTAGTTCAATTTGTGGCTGGCCACCCACTTAAAACAAAAGGCCAAATTTTAGTAGGAAAGGACAGGCCAAGCTTTGCTTTCAGAGGTGTTGGCTGAGAGAAATTTTAAGATTCTTCAGGATAAGCAAATAAGAGAGCCGAGATTTGGAATTCCTTAAAATTCAATGTTCACCTTTGGAGCTCACATTCCAAATTTCTTTGTATTCATGATTCTCATTTGATCAATGCCTATGCCAACCAAGGAATTTGTTGTAATCTCCCATGGTTTTGCTTTGGGTTGAAGTCATATATCCCATTGCCTTTTGTAATCCTCCTTTTTTTTTTTAGTATTTTCGTGTTAATAAGAGTAAAGTTTTACATCCCCCCCCCCAAAAAAAAAAAAACAGTAAACAAAATGAATTCCACCAGAAGAAGTCTATAGTCTAAATATAGTGTTTGTGAGGGGTGCCAAGCCAAGGCACTTGTCTATGGTGAGGCATCTTGCAGCCTTCTCACCACCATCTCAACCATGGTGTGCACCTTCTTTGAGGAGCATGCTATGGTCACTTTTTTGTCACCATTTTTCATGGCAACATGGTGATGCCATGGTTAACAGAGGGAATTAAACTTAAAAGCCCAAAAGTACCCTTTGATGGTTTACAAGTTTAAGGTGTTTTGAATATTTTGCATACAAGCAGCCCTAATTTCTCCTTCTCCCTTCCTCTCTCCCTCTGTTTTCAAATGTTGAAAAAAGGCAGCTAGAAGAAATCTCAGCAGCTTGCCTGCTCCTGCTTCCTTTGATTTTGAACAGTTCCAACTAAAACCCAGAAGGCACAATGCTTCTTCTTCTGTTGTGCTTGAATATAGAAAAAAACCTGAAAACATCCCTCGTCGCCTGTTTTCTTTAAGCCAAAAAAGAGAAAATTGCTGCTATATATAATTGACTCGCTTCACCCAAGCAACACCTTTTTATTGCCTCTAGGATTAAGGTGGTATGTTTTCAAAACATGGCTACTACCCTGCATGCCAAACAAAGCTATTCAAGCATATGTAAGATTTGATTAATATCAAAATTTACTTACCTTATTCATAGCTGACATTGCTTTACTGGCACTCTTCATGCCAGCAGCAACGGAAGTCTGAGCAGACATTGCCTGCAAAAAGTGGGAAGGTTCCATTAATAAAATAACATATACGAACACTTGAGAGAAAATGTCTATAGATCTCATGTACGCACACAAGAAAACTAGACATCTGATTGCACACATAACTCATCCAAGTAAGAAAGAGAGGATTATCCACTTGGCTTCACCTGTGTATGAGTTGCTATGCCTCTCATTTGAGCTCGACTTCCTTGTAAGTTTGCTATTTGCTGTCTGAGCCTAACTAGCTGACGAGCAAGAATCTTTGTTGCTGCCTGAAGAAATGAATAAATGATGATAAAAATAATCAATATTCAGAGAGATTCCGGAAGTAGAATTTTTCAAAAAGAATCAAGCATCCCTAGGGCTGACTGATACAATTTGGTCCAGAATATGAAATGTACCTCATTTCCTGTTTTGGCAGTTCTCTTAATCTCTGCGACAAGCTTCTTTTCCTGATAAGATAATAAGTGAAATCACAATTAAAACACAGGATATTTAGAGAGCAACCATCTATAGAAGCTCTTCACGTACTTCTAATTGCAATGCTCCAATTTCCTTCTCTATACCTGCAAAAAGTGGTGAGAAAAAAAGACAAAAAATGTGACTACTTAGTGCTATCACAAGGAAAAGTAAAACTAAAGATTATAATATGAAAATAAAATGAAACATCTAATAAAGCAACACATTTTTTAAGAAATATATACATAGTAAAAGGAATTAAAAAGAAAAAGTAGAACTAGAAAGAGTTCATATTTCTTCCTATTCAAGATTTCTCTGTTTTTTGGATCAGGATGGTAAGCACACTAATTTATTGAAAAATGTTTGGATGAAGAATTACCCTCCTTGAATCTCTCACTCTCCCTCAGACACGTTGTATCTTTTTTCAAGGTCTTTTTTTTATAGGCATCAGAAACCATTCATTGATAATATGAAATGTGTTACAAAGTGAAGACCTATCAAAGAGAAGTTACAAAAAGCATATCCACTGATTACTGAGAGTGGTGAGATCATAATTACAAAATGGAGGATAGAGCTTGCTCCAAGATAAAGCGAAAAAAGAAGTAAAATCAATAAATGAGCTAATATCTTTAGATAAATCTCTAAATATGCGCGTGTTTCTCTCCCGCCAAAGATTCCAAATGAAAGCTCGAACAAAACATAACCAAAGAGTCTTTTTCCCCTTCTTAAAGGGGAAAGGTATATACATTCGTGGAAGAAGGAGAGTAGTGGAACTTGTTCTTTAGAAGACAACTAAATCAAAGGGAGCTAGTCAAATGCTCAAACGTCAAACCTCACTCAAAATTGATATTTCTCATTAGTCCTGCATGAGGTAACTAGAGTTTGCGATCATGATTCTTCAAGTAGAATCACTAGGAGATCTCCCTGTAGTAAACTCTTTTGGGGCAAAATATTATTGAAGTTCAGATGACCAAGGTGATTAGGAAGGATAACTAGCCCAAAATGTGTAAGTGCTCTAGTGAACCTTGGGATTTAAGGGCTTGAGTACTGAGGAGGAGGACAAACAAAGTTCAAACGAAGAATCCTTATAGTTATAGATACTCCTTTTTGCTTTGGTGGATTCTTTGCAAAATTGACATAACTTTTTTTTCTTTTGTTTGATATTTGTGAGTGTCCGGGCCAACTTGCGTGCACCTCGACTAATTTCACAGGACAACCACCTAACCCTACTACATTTGATTGTCAAGGTAACTCGTAGGATATTAAATTCTGGTTGGTTTGAACACATTCCATTCCTTCTAAACTCATTATTATTGTGAGCAAAATTGACAGCTTTTGAAATTAAGAATGTCGTGATCTTAAATAATTCTTCCACGCTAGTACAATATACAATCATATAACTCCATGCTTCTTTGCTAAATTCAGTCCGAAAGAAACATCATCATGAGCAAACAAATGAATTGTAAAATACACAAATATAAAGAGAAACACGAACATATTTAATTACTCAAAACAAAAGGGTGATCTTGACTTTGAAACCAGATAACTTCCTTTCTAATTAAGTACAGTTAAGAAACATCAACAAGATACCTCTCGTAGAGCGCGTCATTTCCCTTTTACTCTCCCGAAGAGCTTCTGAAATCAAAAGAAGTCCAATCAGATAAACAAAAACAAGCACAACCCAGTTCAATTCGCATAACAAAAACACAAAAGCAGAACTCAGAGCAATGCAGAAACATATGAACAAGTTTCCGTTACAAATTTAGACAAGCAAATCATCAAAGTGAACGAAATCGATGAAGAAACAAAAAATGTCAGCAATTGGGGACGACCTTTGGCGGTGGGTTTCTTCGAAAAAATATTCATGGCGTCCCAAAGAATGATTCTGAGCAAAACCCAGATGAATTTAGACGAATTTCTGCAGAGAGAAGCGAGTGGAAGAGAAAAGGGGAAATTCCCAATGACAGGGAAGACTTCCGGGAGAAACAAGAACGTGAGAAGGATGATGTTGAATTGGATCAAACATAAAAAAATAAAAATGATGTTGCTTTATGATCCTTCAATAATCGTTGGAATGGATTATCAATTGATGTATGCTAAACCCCAATCTGTGCTTTAATTCTCAAACAGTGTCTTTCTAAAGTGGTCAACTTTTTATATTGGGGTTTGTGTTCTTCTAATAATTCACAAAGCAATTTCGTAGAGCTCAACTTTATATTGGGTTTTTTTTCTTCCAAAAAAATATTTTAATTAATATAACTTTTTAATTAAGAATACAACTTTATGTCATGCTCGATTACAACTTATATTGAGTTTTGCCCTATAAATTCATAAAAGGGAGAAATTGCACCCGTCTCTAATTTTTTTTTTTTTTCCTTTTTTTTTAATGTTTTAACCTATTTGATGGGTGAAATTTCCTCTTTATCTTAAAAAATCCATTTTTTTCTTGAAAAATTGCAAAAAGTCACCAGTTAGTCGAAAATTTTAACAAAATTGACCCGTGTCTAATTTTTTTTAAAATGTTTTGATTTGTTTGATGTGTGAAGTTTCTTTCTTATCTTTTATTTAAGAAACCCATTTTTTTTCTTTCTCATCCCCTTCTATTATCTTTTCATTTTTCTTATTCTCTCACATCCCACCATAGTTTGAACATTTATCATTGATCTTCAAACCATTAGTTACAAACATTTTTTGATGGAAGGATCGCAACAAGCTATCTCCTAACCGGTAGAATTCGAAAATTTATATGGAATAAAAAAAACTTTCAATTTCGTCAACTGGAAATTATAATATTTAAATTAAATAGATTAAAACTCAAGATACTACAAAATTTTGATGAGTTTATAAGCATGACTGAAGGAAAAAACGTATGAAAACGAGAGATCTAATAGAATTGTATCGAAGGAGAAAATAATTGGACCCAAAATCGGACGCATAGTGTGCGCCATGAATCTTGGGGTGAATCGGTTGACGTTTTAGAGTCATTTCCATTAATTACATAAAAAAAATCCAATCTTCAATGCCAACACTACAAACTTAGCCAATTAAAAACGGATATATCTTAAACCCAAAGGTCCCAAACCCAAAACCCCAGCCAGAAATAATCCCAACTGAGCCAACCGATTCAAAAAGATGAACAGCAGCCTCCGGCTGTTCCCAACTTGTTCTTGCTCAACTCCACTACCCACAAATCCAAAAACAACTTCGCTGTTTTTCATTCCCAATCCAACCCATTTTCTGCAGCTCAAGCAAGCCAAAAAGCAGCAGCAATTAGCATCGTGTACCAGTTATGAAGTCGGTGGAGGTTATCCAGAGGAAGAATTGGATATGCGAGATAGAAGACGACCCAGAAAAGAAGTGAAGCCAAAAATGGACACTTCCGAGTATGAAGCTCTCCTCAAAGGAGGCGACCAAGTCACCTCTGTTCTCGAAGAGATGATTGTCCTCGTAAGTTCTTTCTAATTTCCCTGTTTAGATATTCTCTTTCTGGTTTAATTGAATAGACAATGTACTTTTCTCGGTGGTTTCAACCTCATGAACTAAGAATCGAAAGCTTATTTAGTAGTGTAGAGCTGAAACCCAGCTGACTGATGGGTCAATAAGAGAGGAGATAATTGCTTTCTGTATACAAGTGACTTGTATCAACTGTTACATTAGTGTACAAGAGATGAGTAACGGATAAATGTATAATTTTGTTGTTTCTCCTTAACTAACCGCTCGAGCTGGAGGGGCGATCAAGAATGGTCTGCTTGCTTCGAAATTAAGCTAATGATGGGTGTAATGTGTTCTCTTATATGTGTATGCCAATTTAAACTTTCTTGAATTTTGAGTAGAACAGCGGATTTAAGGTAAGGGAAGCGGCTCCTAAGTTTTCACACCATTCTATAGGGGTTTGCTTGAGAGAAATGTGCAGCTCTAGGAATAGAGAAGGTAGCCAAGCAACATCAGCTCCTACAACAGTTAGGGCTCGAGGTGTATGCTTTATGTACTCTAGTTTATTCGAAGATGGAGGACTGGGGATTTTCTATCAGATTTGTTGCTGGCCTAGTCTTAATCAACATTAGCCCAAATGGAGGGGAAAATGTGTGAAACATGGTGTCGTGTATGAGAGTGTCCTTGATGTACCGAAGTATTCTTTTACATGCTTCCTAATGTAACTCAATGGGAGAGGACATATATTGACTCAGTTTGAGCTTGTTAATTGAAATAGAGAGCTCGGGTTTGGTAATGGTTAAGTTTTGAAGATCTCTCAAGATGCTGCAATGTTATAATGTTGGATTAGAAAATAGATTTGCATTCAATTGATTTTTTTTTTCTTTTGAGTTTAACTACATGTGGGGATAAGAATTCGAACATCTAAACTCTTGATCGAAGAAACATGTCAGGTGTCATTGGTGTTGGGCATCGCATGGCTTTGCATCTTCCATTATTGTTTGTTTGCATATAGTGTTTTCAAGGCACAACTTGGGCTCACCTGTCACCTACATTGCCTTGTAGCAGACATAGGGCATGCACATTCAAAGGTGTGCCCGTCACGATTGCCATTTTTATGGTGACAAGGTGATGCCATTTGAACATGAAGCAACCAAGAGCAATATCAATAAAAGAAACTTCATCAATTAAAAATTCTTTGAGAAATCAATGTGAATTATTGTATTCTAATTATTAAAATTTTGGTGCTACTAACAAGTAACAAGTAACATTTTACTCCTTGTTTGGATTTGTTTCTGTTGTTTCAGTTGGAAGATACGAACACTGATGAAAAATCTGAAGAGATAGCTTTGCAGTTGGCTGCACAAGGGGTCATAGGTAAAAGGGTTGATGAGATGGAGTCGGGATTTATGATGGCCTTAGACTACATGATCCAGATTGCTGAAAGAGACCAAGATGATAAGGTTCAACTCCATGTTAAATTCTCTACATTCCTTAGCTTTGATATGAAGTTTTTTTTTTATTATTATTATAATTATCTTTTTGGGTATATCAAAACTTAAAACTTTCTATAAAATGAAAATAAAGAACAAAAAAGTAGGTAGTGAAAGGATAATTAATCGAGCTGGAGCTCAGGGTCACAACGTCGGGAATCTCCGGCCGACCATACAAAAAAGGAAAGTTTTTGCAATCAGCGAATTTCGTGGGAGAAGAAGAATTGACATTAAAACCGAATAATTGCGGCACTTACGCTGGGGAAGAAGTTTCGGCAACCAAGATCCTCGCATTAAAGCCTATTAATTGCGGAATAAACGTTGGTGAAGGATCCACGGTCGGATGTTATGGAATTGACCAAGAGGAAATCACTCCTCCATCATTTTCGGCAGAAGATACTCAAAGTGCGGCGCCTCCACCCTTTTCTTCGGATCCTTATCCTCCCCTTCCATCAATTTCACTAAATGCCAGAGTTATAAATCACCTGCATGGGCCCACCCCATCTCCTTTACCTAATTTATCCCTCCCCATCTTTATCCCACCCGATTCTTTCCCATCCTTACCATCAAGGCCCAACCTCATAATGGGCCTACCAAAATCCACTTCCAACAATAAACCTGACACCCTTGACTCAGATACAGAAGCATATCTCTCTAGCTCACATTCATTGGCATCTCACCATTCCAATAATACCGAGCCCACTTCCCCCCCTTGCCTCCAACTCTCCATTTTTGACGAACCCACAGAACCCAACTCCGAATTACTTCCCTTAGCAAGTCTCCCTCCTTTAGCTCCAGATATCGTCAGCCCCTCTACCAAAAAACAAATTGATCAGCCACATATTAATTATAGGATGAATAATAGCCCCCCCTATCCCCGACCACTGCTCGACCATCCTTAGTTTCCACCCTTAGCCAACTTGCCCCCATCCTTCTTGAGCATGGTCTTTGCCTGATGGCAATTCCCCCGACCCGTCAACCTCCGAAGAAAAGGGAAAAGGCTAAATCGGTTTCCAAGCCAAGGATCAACCGAGAGCTCCAAAACTTGAAATCTACTATCAATTACGACAAATCAGCCCAGCTGGCTATTAGGGAGGAAGAATCCGTCGATCAATGAAGTTCATCTCTTGGAACGTCCGCGGTCTTGGTTCATGGACAAAACGAACTCTCATTCAAAACACAATTCTGCACCACAACTCGAGTTTTGTACTCCTTCAGGAGACTAAAATGAAAGAGATGGATAATGTGACAGTTCAGTCCCTTTGGAGCTCAAATCACATCGGTTGGGTTGCTCTTGACTCAAAGGGCACAAAAGGGGGTATTCTTATTATGTGGAACGAACTTGCGTTCTCCATAACAGAAACTATTTAAGGCTTTTTTACTGTCTCTATTCAGGTTCGCCTTGCAGATGGGTTTTCTTTTCTTCTCTCGTCTGTCTATGGCCCTTCCAAAAGGAAGCATCGAGAAAAATACTGGCAAGAAATGCACGAACTAGCAGGCCTAGGAGGCAATCGGTGGATTATCGGTGGTGATTTCAACGTAACTCGTTGGTCATGGGAAAAATCATGTAACAGATCTGTTACTCGAAGTATGGCTACCTTCAACGATTGGATTAGCGATCACCATCTTCTAGACATCCCCCTTCAAAACGGGAGTTACACTTGGTCCACTTCGAACGGTAATTATCTATCTTTGATCGACCGTTTTCTAGTATCAGATGGTTGTCTTTCTAAATTTGGTGCAGCCAATGTTCGTCGACTTGCTCGTGTAACATCAGATCACTACCCAATTGTTTTGAACTTCGGGGATATACTATGGGGCCCTTGTCCATTTCGGTTTGAGAACTCTTGGTTACAGAATGAATCCTTTCGCCCTCGTCTCGAGGATTGGTGGAACAGAAATCCAGCTCATGGCCGACCGGGCCATGGTCTTATGCAGAAACTAAAAGAATTGAAATTTGAGCTGCGCCGATGGAATCTTAACCGAAGTCACTCATCGATACAGCTTCCTGCACTCATTTCACAGTTACAAGAATTAGATAATTTTGAGGATATGGGGCCATTATCCGACGATCAGCGGTTATCTCGCTGCCTCCTTCGTGGTCAGATCAATGACATCACCGCTAGTGAGCACACTCAGTGGCGACAACGGTGTAAATTAAACTGGTTGAAAGAAGGTGATGAAAACACCAAGTTTTTTCACCGGATTATGGCAGCTCGTAAAAGGAAAAACTCTATCCTCGAAGTCCTTTCGCGGGATGGGATTAGTCTTCTTACTGCACCAGAAATTGAGAATGAGTTTATTGATTTTTACCGATCCTTGTTCACAAAGGATAATCAGGCTCGCTTCCTACCCAACAATATTGATTGGTCCCTCATCAATAGCGATCAAGCGCGGAACCTGGAAAGAGAGTTTTCAGAGGCGGAGGTTTTCAATGCCATTTCCTCTATGGGCTCCTGCAAGTCCCCTGGACCCGACGGGTTTACAGCTGAATTTTTTAAGTCTTTTTGGCCCTTCGTCAAGTTTGATATTTTGGCTATGGTTCATGACTTCTTCACCACAGGTATCATTAACGCTTCTGTCAATGAAACATATATTTGTCTGATACCGAAGAGGACCGACTCTAAATCTGTGTCTGATTATCGCCCTATTAGTCTCATCTCTTGTGCCTACAAAATTATTGCACGTATTCTTTCTAGCAGATTAAAGGAGGTTCTACCTAATACTATTGCTGAGAATCAAATGGCTTTTGTAGCCAATAGACAGATCATTGATGCATCTCTTGTGGCCAATGAAGTCATCGACGATTGGAAATCCAAGGGCAAGAAAGGGGTTATTATAAAGCTCGATCTAGAAAAGGCCTTCGACAAAGTGGATTGGGATTTCCTTGATGCTATCCTTCAGGCAAAAGGTTTCGGTCCTCTTTGGAGAAAATGGATCCGAGGATGCATCTCATCTGCCAACTATTCGATCATTATAAATGGGCGTCCTAGAGGCAAAATCATCCCGAGCCGCGGTATTCGCCAAGGTGATCCCCTTTCTCCTTTCTTGTTTATATTGGTGGCTGACAGCCTTAGCAGATTACTCCTCCATGGGGCTAGCTGTGGGAAAATTGCATCACATCCTGTTGGATCTTCGACTGTTAGCCTGAATCATTTGCAGTTTGCCGACGACACATTATTATTCTCAGTTTTTGACCATGCAGCTCTAAAGAATTTGTTTGATATTATTCAAGTTTTTGAGCTAGCCTCTGGCCTAAACGTCAATATAGCAAAGAGCGAACTGTTGGGAGTTCATTTAGAACCTGAGGAAATGGATTTTTTGTTGAACACGTTTGGTTGCAAACAGGGTTATTGGCCATCTTTATATCTGGGGCTCCCTCTTGGGGGTAAATCGAAAGCTTCTTCTTTCTGGCTACCGGTCATCGAAAGGGTTAAGCAAAAACTTCACAACTGGAAATACGCTTTTATTTCGAAAGGAGGCAGACTTACTCTTATACAATCTGTTCTTTCGAGTATGCCCACCTACTATCTATCGATCTTTCGAATGCCGTTAAAGGTCGCCAGCTCTCTTGACAAGATCATCCGGTATTTTTTCTGGGAAGGGTCCAGAGGGGAAGGGGGTATTCATAATGTAAACTGGCAACAAACACAACTTCCAAAGCTAATGGGAGGCCTCGGTATTGGAAACTTTCAGCAGCGGAATTTAGCTTTATTAGCTAAATGGATCTGGAGGTTCTTACAGGAGCCGAATGCCCTTTGGCGCAAAGTTATTGTAGGCAAATTTTACGCTTTGGACACGCACGTTTGGCCTCGCGTTGTGCATCAAGCTTCATCTCACTCCCCTTGGCGTTTTATTTGTTCTACAATAGACCTTATTGCTTCCAGGATTCAGCGTCGATTGGGTAATGGCATTCATACTTCTTTCTGGTTGGATCCGTGGCTTGAATGTGGTGTTCTAGCCACTGCTTACCCTCGCCTTTTTCGCCTCACCTCCCGCCCAAGCATATCAGTAAAAGAGGCCTGGGTGGCAAACACTCTGGCATGGAATTTGTCCCTCCGTCGTAATCTTAATGACTTGGAAACCGAGGAATGGTCTTCCCTTTCGCATATGTTAACTTCGGTGAATCTCCGTCATTGTAATGATTCTTGGATTTGGCCTTTAGACTCTACCAACTCCTTTACAGTCAAGTCTCTTCTTGAGAATATGATGGTAGTTTCTGACAATATGAGTGCTGGAATTTATAAAGCAATTTGGTCTGATTTTTACCCTAAGAAGATCAAGGTCTTCCTTTGGGAACTGAGCCTGGGTGCAATTAATACCGCTGACAGATTACAACGGCGTATGCCTTATATGCAACTTTCCCCTTCTTGGTGTGTTATGTGTTCTGCGCATTCAGAATATCCTGCACACCTCTTCCTCCATTGTTCCTTCGCATCTAAGTATTGGGTCAGGATCCTTAACACTTTCGGGTGGTCGTTGGTTTTGCCGAATAATATGATTGATTTGTTGGCATCTATTTTTCTTCATCTCCCTTTTCGTGGTGACGGGAAGACCATCTGGTTGGCAATCAATAGAGTGTTCCTTTGGTTCTTGTGGGGCGAACGGAATGCTCGTATTTTCCAGGATGTTTTCTCATCTTTTGATAGGTTTATGGACAGTATCGTGTTCAATGCGTTATATTGGTGTAAATGTAAACCGCCATTTTCCAGTTTCAGTCTATCTTATTTGATAGCTAATTGGATTTCTTTCTTGTAATTCACCTATTGGTGCTCGAGCTTATGCTCCTTTCATTCATCAATGAATTTGTTTCTTCTAAAAAAAAAATAATTAATCGAGCTTGGTTTAAATTGCTAGGTTTACAATCACTCAATGAGTTGTCCTTAAAAAGGTTTAAACATTATAGAGGTGATCACTACTCAACCCAAAAGCTTAAGCGGCAATTTACAATCACTCAATGAGTTGTCCTTAAAAAGGTTTAAACATTATAGAGACGATCACTACTCAACCCAAAAGCTTAAGCTAATGGATTATAGTAAATTTAATTATTTATTCATATTTTAAGAATGGGAGACAATTTTTTTAACCAAGTTTGTATTGTGAATGAGACCATTGAGGTTTATAAAAGTCTTAATTAGGTAGGTATAATCCTTAAGATTGATGTCAAGAAAAAGGATTGATGTCAAGAAAGCTTATGATCACATTGATTAGATTTTCTTGGATAAGGTTTTTGGGAAGAAATGCTTCGGTGGATAAGGTTTTTGGGAAGAAATGCTTCGGTTGGAAATGGAAGAGATATTGGATATGGAATTGTATTAGGATGTTTAAGTATTATATTCTTCTTAATGGTAAGCCGAGAGGAAATATTCTTGCTCCTAGATATTTTAGGTAAGGGGACTCACTCTCTCCTTTCCTCTTCCTAGTGGTTGTTGACATTCTTGCTTCTAGATATTTTAGGTAAGGAGACTCACTCTCTCCTTTGGGGGGGGGGGGGGTTCTAGGTAACGTTAGATTCCACTTTTTTGCATCTTCACTTAGCTGATGAGACCTTTTGTGGGTGAGAGTTGATGAGGTAGAAGGTGCCTATTAGATTAGGTGGGAGGTTTTGTTGAAGCCGATTCAAATGGGTCATAATGCTATTCCCGTATTTGAACATCCTAGATAAAGAGTATAATTTATAACTACTCCAAGTCGAGAATAAAAGGTGGCATTAAAAAGCTAAACTAAAAGTATAAGGTCAAGAGCTGCACATTCATTTTTCCCTTCACTTTTAAGTATCATATTGTTTTGGAAAAAGAAAAAGTTTGGCCTTTAATTCTATTCCATGTCCATTCAAGCCCATTGCTCTTGGATAAAACACAATTTTATTTTTATTTTTTATTATTTTTTTGGAACAAGATACATCTTCTTATTGATATAATGAAAGAATGTCTAATGACTAATGGTCATGAAGGACCTTGGGACTATTAAAACCCTTCTAGAGGAAATGAGTTCAATCTTTGGTGGCCACCTACCTAAAAATTAATTTCCTACGGGTTTCCTTGGCAACCAAATGTTGTAGGGTCAGACAGTTGTCCCGTGAGATTAGTTGAGGTGTGCGGAAGCTGACACGGACACTCACAGAAAGAAAGGAAAAAAAAAAAAAAAAATAAATAAAAATACGGAGCTCAAGTGAGGGGAAACAAAAGCATCCCAAATCATACAAATATTGCTAGGAGAATAATGAATAAACAAATTAGAAAACCATTGTAAAGCATAACCTTTGATTCCTCTCGAACCTAATTTCTAATTTCTGAAATTTAATTGCATCATATTCATGGATAAAGCAATTAAATTTCAGATTCCGTTGGACTTAATTTTTGTTTTTATTCATTGAAGTAATGTATTTTACCATATTGTATCTATACAGCGCAAGGCAATACTGGAGGTGGTCAAGGAGACAGTTCTATCTCATCTCACAAAAAAATGCCCGCCACATGTAAGAACATTATTTTGAAGAAAAATAGTGTTCTATTCTATTCATGTTTCATCAAAATCTTGTTTCGACCAAAATTATGAGTTGATTGGTAAACTGAAATTTACAGGTTCAAGTGGTCGGCCTACTCTGTAGGACTCCATTGAAAGAAAGCAGACATGAACTACTTCGTAGAGTGGCTGCTGGGGGTGGCGCCTTTGAGAGTAAGAATGGCACCAAGGTTCATATCCCCGGAGCAAATCTTAACGACATAGCCAACCAAGCTGATGATTTGGTAGAGGTACTTGTTGAAAGCAATCTTTTGAATGTGGGAAATATCATCTCTGTCGTGTCTATGCTTCTTAGTATGTAACTCTAGTGAATGGATATAGTTTGTGTATTTTTTCTATAAGCTCTCTCACTTTTTGTTAGTTACATATCTTGCCTACTTTACTTTTTCGTCTTACAACTTTTTAATTTTTGAATGCCACTATTACTGATTAGAAGCAGTAAATTATGGACTGTAAATATTGGACAATAGTTTTCTAATGAAACTATTCTCGTTCACAATTATTTTAAAGACAATGGAAACTCGGCCAGTTGTACCCGATCGAAAACTGCTTGCAAGGCTTGTTCTGATTAGAGAAGAGGCTCGGAATATGATGGGAGGTGGAATTCTGGATGAAAGAAATGATCGTGGTCTAAGTACTCTTCCTGAATCAGAGGTATGCAATATGCATGCATTTATGAAACTTCACATCACATCACTTGATCCGATGGTTCCATGTATCCTTATTCTATCAACTTAGTTTAACTCTGCTCCTAAGAAATTTTACAACAATATGGAATATCATTCAATGTGTTATATTTTTGTTGGTATTACTATTCATATTATTATTTTGAGAAGAGAAAGTCTATATATTGACGAAAAGAAAATGGATACAAGAAACAGGAGGGAGGATAAACATGTTTCCAATGTCAAAGAAGATTACAAAAGCACCCTGCAACTGACATTGATAAAAAGAATAAAAAAGAATCTCAACAATGGTTGATCAAATCTTTTACTACTCTTATGGAAGCACCACTCACCATGAGTTTTTTGTGGAAGATAGACTCGATTAGATGACTATGTTATTTGGGTTGAAAAGATCTCCACTAGAAAGGGTCTGTAAGAACTCTAGTACTTGTATTTATTAGTAACCTGAAGTAAGCCCGAATCGGTACTCAACTCCCCCAATCTACAAGAGATTTCTTTAGTCAATTACTAGCAATCTTTCTTATGAACAATACAAGTGTATTTAAAGAGAAACTATAACAGTCTAAAGTAACTAACAGTCATAACTATTTCAAGAAGCAGTTTACAAGAAACAGTTTAACAACTATTAACTAACTTGTTAACCACCTATACTTGGAGTTCCTATCTTACCCCTCTTTACATAGTACTTAGTAATAGGTGGCCTAAGAGGGTCATTGTGCAGAAATTGCAAGGCTTGGTTCAAAGGGAGGACTAAACAAAATTATTATACCTATTGGTAGTAATAAGAATGGATGGAAGAACTTCCTCTCTCTTCTTAACTCTCACAACAACCAGCCAAAGAAGGTCATCAATGCAGCTCCAAAACTCTCCATGAATAGGAACAATTTGTCCTATAAGGAAGTTTTAAAGACCAACAAACATGAGACCTCGACTTCCACAACCCTGAAACAAGCCATCCTGCGTGTGAATACAGAAAAGCATAGGATTACTTCAGAGTTGGTTGAGTTCTACCCTGAGGAGGCCATAATAGTCTTTAGAGAAAACTTGCATGATAGTTGGGCGGAGATCATCAAGGCTATACAACTTGATGTCACTAATGCAGGATCCATCTCTCCCATTCAACCAGATAGGGCTTTGTTGAAGGTGCAAAATAAGGAACAAGGTATCACACTGTGTAGAATCAAAGATTGGACTTTGGCAGTGCATCATAAAATCAGATTCGAGCAATGGAATGAAGAAGCTTACCTTGAGAACTCTAAGGTACCATCTTATGGGGGTGGATAAAAATCCGAAACCTTCCTTTTGATAGATGGTCGTTAGAGACTTTTAAGAGCATTGGAGATGATTGTGGTGGTTTCTTGGAGATAGCCACAAAGACTTTATCAAGATTGGATATGATGGAAGCTTGTATAAAAGTGAAAGAAAATAGCCACGGATTCATCCCAGCAGAGATACAAGTTAATACACAAGGAAAAAGATCAATCACTGTTCGGATTGACCCTTTTTTCAAGCCTGAATATTCGATGAGCTTCATCGCCGGAATCCATGGAAAATTGATCCATAAAGCTGCCGGAGAAGTGATTGCACGCGTCAATGGTGCGAGTACAACTAAGGAAAGTGCGTCTGAAAGAATGGGAGAACTTACAACCCATGTGCAAAAGGTGATTTTGCACAAAGAGGCCCCACAAACAGTGAACATCACTGTTTTTGAAGAAGAAAGGTCAGATTTTTGTACTCCTTCTACCCTTGATTTGATTGAATCACCCCCTCATCCCCTTTTGCCCACAAAATGTACCACTTCCCCCGAGACATCAATTGTCCTTGGCTGCACATCCCCCTTTTACTGACCAACCCCAAACCAAGCTAATCCCTAAATAACATCCCTACTTTTTCTCTACCCACTAAAAGCCAAAATACATCAAATCCTTCTCCTTTACCCATGATACCTTACACTGACAAACCCTCCAAAAATCCTCATTCCCCATTCCTAATCCAAAAAGCTAGCTTTCCTTATGATTTGACTAAAATTCTTACTTTTTCTCTACCTACCAAAAGCCAAAATACATCTAATCCCTCTCCTCTCACCTACTGCCTCACAATTCACCCACAAATTTTAACCCTTCTCTCTCTCTTAATCCACCTCCTTTAGACCTTGACCCTTCATGTTTCATTTCCACAAACAAGACATCTCACCCTTTTTCTTCCCTCCCTTTTGACCCTCCCAAAAAATCAGTCATAACTACCACTTGTCCCCATCAACATCAACCTATCCATCAGCCCCCATCACTGACTTTGCTTTAACCAATCAGCCCATCAATGGTCCATCCAAAAATTCGGGTCAAACCTCTATAGAATTGAATTTTTTAAACACACCCCATTTTAGCTCTCCCCTCCACACCATTGATCCCATCCCCACCCTTAAACCGGTGATCATAAATTCTAGAAGTACCCAACTAGTCACTGAAATTTTTTACTCCACATCCAAAAACAAAGCCTTCACTGATTCGGATGACCTTCTATCTTCTCCTTGCTCACAAGATAGCACTCCTCACACCCATCGAGAAAAAAATTCTCCTTATTCCCCTCCATCCCTCTCTACTTTCTTTGATCATACTATACCTCACAACCCTTTGACAGATTATGAGGAACATCCTCTAGCTATTGAACCTCTGGCTATCGAGAACCCATCCAAACCGCCTGATCAATCTAGGCATTCCTTAACAGAAGGGATCCCTGATGGCATTGAAATAGAGGAAGAAATGAATGACGATCCATCCTCTCATCTATCCTTTTTGTTCCCTTGGTTGATAAAAAATGGGATGTGCATTATGCCTCTCCCAACTAAATAGAGACAACCCACCACTACCAAGAAACAAAGGAATTGGGACAAAGAAGTCATGAATCTCCAATCAAATATCAATTACGATAAATGCACAAACAATCGTCTCACGGGCAAAGAATCGAACAAGCCTAAATGATCAACATTTTTTGGTATGACAGAAACTCTAGATCTCCACATAAGAGATCTTTTTTCATTGGCCTAAGCATAAATCTTTCTTCCATTCTTCTCCTTGATATCAATACTCCCTACATCAACAAGAGTCATAAATGGAGCTTTATTATTGTCGGTCGTTCATTTATGGATGCTTCATATGATGGGTGGCTCAACTGAAATGGGATCGATTGGTTATTTTCAGCCAAATCCTTCTCTCGATGATCGATTTGGATAGAAAATTACCTCCTTTTTTACCCATTTGGGAGCTCGCCATCACCGCTGGATTTCTAGGGTTTTTTTGTGTTTCATTTGTTTCTTGTCTTGGTTTTGTATCTTGTTTAGGCGGGATAGAGTTTATCCCCCTTTTTGTCTTCATTATATCAATGAATGGTTACCGTTTCTTAAAAAAAAAAAAAAAAATATATATATATATATATATATATATATTTATATTTTCTAGGTTGTCTTATTCCTTTTTGGGCAGATACTCCACACTGTCTATTAAATCCAGCAATATCCTTGTTGGTTGTATATGACTGCTGTATATCTGACCTAGATCATTTAGGAGTGTTATCCAATCTGTAGTTTGTTGAATTATGGTTACCTGATTATGGGGACATATTCTCTAGCATTTATAGCGTACAACTACAACTGTATACATGCTTAGATTTTTTAGGAAACAATTAGTTTTGGTTAGTGGGCTCATTTTTTCCCCTAGTCTTTTCACTTTTCTTGTATTTTCTTGACCTAACTAGTAGTTCCTGTATCTTCCCACTTATAAGAAACTGACTTGATTGTAGTGATCTAACGACCCAAAAGTCCTAGTTCAAAAACAAAATTCAGGGCCATAGGCCTGGGAATATGTGCATTGCTATGGTAAATATAATTGTACAAGATCTCCAAGTTCAATGAGAAATGCTGTATCAAAGTTTAATTAGACGAGTTTGGATTCTTTCTCCTTCTCTAAAGTATTCTGTCTGAAGTGTTGATTTTATAATGGGGAAGAGTTCAAAATAAGAATTGTTGGAGATCTTTCATTTCCAAATACGCTACAATCCTATACTCTTTTATAATGGATGTACTGATTTACAGGCAATAACCACTGCTGTTCAGTATTTGTTATACTCATTCCTAATGCTAGTATAATAATTTGTCGTTGTCATCACTCATTGCCAATTAGTACATCCATATAATCCTTTTGGTGCAGGTGAACTTCTTGACCAAACTGGTTGCTTTGAAACCAGGGAATGTCGTCCAGGAGATGATACGAAGTGTAATGTTAGGTAAAGATGAAGGGGCTGACAACTTAGGTGATGATGTGGAAGATACTGCAGGTGGACGAAGGCCTTCAAGGGGAATTGCTGGAAGGGTGGGTTTTTAGTCCACTCCTTGGATGCTTTACAGAATGTTTACATGTGTTGTTATGGGATTGTCTGACTTGCTTTATCCTTTCTTTGTCCATGGTTACTAGGAAAGTGTGTCAGGGCGTAAGCCCCTTCCTGTTCGTCCCGGCATGTTTCTCGAGACCGTATCTAAGGTAAGGTTCTTGCTTGTATGTAATCAGTTTAATGGATTCTGATGGATTGTTATGTGACCCGATGATCTCAAGTTTATGGCGTATGTATGTTCTAGGCTGATTGCTTGAAATCTTTAAGCAGATCTCAAGTTCTCAACCACTTCAAGATCAAATCTGGTCCATTCGATAAAAGGGGACTCTTGAAACTTAAAAACAAAAATGATATATATGTGATACGAATCGAAAAAAGGTCCAGACTTATTTTCCTCGTTATTTGAATCTTTTTAATTCCGATTTGGATAAAAAGAAAACAATTAAGCTCATAATTTTAAACTTTACAACCACAACACATGCTAAAATTAGTTTATACTTGGTGTATTTATTGTCATTAAAACACTAACTAATTAAATCCTCATTAAAAAATTATTAACTAATTGAGATTAAGGTCTAAAAAGCCAACACAAACTTTATATTTGCGATAATTATTTTGATATTTCATTACATAATTCCTTAAATTTGAGCCTCGAGTAGAAGATGGATGAAATAATGTATCACTAAATACTAAAAAATTATCTGGAATTTCAGATTTCATTACTTTGTTTATAGGAGAGAAATAAGTTTCATATGATTCTCTTTATTACTTGTGGAAGTCAACAAGTTTACTAATTATGTGGTATGTGGTTGGATTGTGACATTGTCAGACGGATATCAATAAACTATTTCATCTTCTGTGGTATATTTTAAGATTTAATTTAACAAATTATGTGGTATGCTGTTGGATTGCGACTTTATTAGATCGAGTTCAATAAACTGTTTCATCTGCTGTGGTATACTTTAAGATCAATAATTATTACTCCTTATGGTCAATGCTCGCCTTCTCATCTATTTATAAGACCCCATGAACCTTTGATGCCAAGTTTTTCCAATGAGATCCAATTTATTTTACAACAATTCTAATTTTGTGCCATGAAATTGGAATCTTCATCCAATGCCTGTTGCTCGTTAGTGTTAACTATGGTATGGTTCACATTGAGCATTTCATCGATAATACGTCAAGCATCAAAATCTGTTTTTGCACTTGTTAGGTCCTAGGTGGAATATATACTGGAAACCAATCGGGCGTCACCGCACAACATTTAGAGTGGGTATGTGATCTTTCTCTCCTCAAACTCTAATTTTGTACGCTTACCTTCAGGCATGAACTTCAAAATCATATTTTCTTTTCTCTTTGTTTACTCATAATTAGTAAGGAAACCAAGTAGTCTTACGACTCTTACCAAGCTTTCGATGGTTGTTTAACTTCGGTTGCATTTAGAACATCTCTTTAATGAGTAGTTAGTACCAAATTCTTGACCATGTGATCCTTATGTGGCTCTAACAAGATAGTCGAATGATATTATAATGTGGACGATTTCTCTTCTTCGAGCCTCATCTAAAACCCTTTGGTTTCTCCTTTTTAATCTATTTCTTCCTTTTCTAATTGATAGAGTTTATCTTTTTACTCAATTTTTATCCCAAATATACAGGTACATCAGAAAACACTTCACATTCTTGAGGAAATAGCATTCTAGTCTGTGTGCTATTATCATCAAGGTATGTGTCATTCACACTTCAGATGTCAATATGTGCATCCAGAAAAGAGAGTTTTACGAATACCCCCTGGGGCAAAGCGAAAAGATCCCCCGCCTTTGTCTTATATTACAAATGTATATAAAATGTTTTTCTCTAATTCACCCCGTAATTGGTTCAAGTCACTATGGGTTGACTCAGTAGTCATCAAAGGCCAATATAAATAGCAAAGGGCCTGTATGGAATAGGATCAAGTCATGGTAGTCACTTACCTAGGATTTAATAATTTACGAGTTTTATTGACAACCAAATGTAGTAGGGTGAGGTGGTTGTCCCGTGAGCATAGTTGAGATGTGCACAAGCTTATTCGAACACTCACGAATAGGAAAAAATAATGTAGCTTGAAGTTTCTAATTCCACCCTTGAATACCCCCAAGTCAGGACGATGTTACGCATACATTTTGAATGCGATACAGTAACATTCCCAAACCAAAATTAATGATTAAAAATTTAAAACCCTTCTGAACCCACCAGCCTAGGATGTCAAATATGACATGAGTTCTCAAACTGAATCTTATAGCTTTAGGCAGCAATCTTTCATGCTTTTCTCGTAGGCTTTTGTTAGGACACCGCCTAACGGGATCAAGAACTTCAATGTATTGATATGAAAAGATATATGAAATACATGATTACAAGTGGTTATAGGTACTTGCACCCTCCCATCTTGAGAACTATCCCAAGCCTTAGTCTACTTAACCAATTGACTCCCCCCCTCTAATCTCATCCCCTCTATTTATAACCATATACTCTAACTAACTTCCTAAGTATTTACCCTATATGCCCTTACTACTAACATACCCATATTGCCCATATACCCCTAACTAGGGTCCTTACATTACCGCGTCCTTAAAATACACCTTGTCCTCAAGGTGTGCCTAAAAACATAAAATTGGGCAATTATGAAAATTTAAAGAAAATACAGCACCTAACACTTCAAACTAAGAAAAATAAAATTTTCCAACAAAAAATGCAGTTGAACGGTGCTCTGAAGATCATGTGTGGCGGCGGCGGTCTCCGTGGACGGTGGAGGCGGAGACAGATGGAGGAGATGGTGGGTCGTGCTTGAGCTTGCCCTATGGAGATGGTCGGCGGCGTGTGTGAGAACATAATGGTGGCTAGGTTAGTTTCTTCATATGAAAAAGGATTGGGCTTAAAAAATAAGGTTAACCCAGCCCAAACTCCATCTTCTAAAATCTTTAGGATTTCTGTCTTTAAAAAAAATAATGGGCCTCATTCCAGCTACTTAAAAACAGCCCATTATTGAGCAATTCAACTAGCCCATTAGATAGCACAATTCCACACCATTCTATTTTTGGCCGAGAGTGGTTTTTTTTGTTCTTTTTATTTGAATTCAGCCCACCAAGCCTCTCATCCCACTTTCTTTTAAATTCTTCTCCAAATAAAAGATTTTCCACGTGTTTTAGGGGTTTGTTGGCCCCTCACATTTCACCGCATACACTTCTTCTTCGTCAACAGCCGCATATACTTCTTCTTCTTCGTTCATCCCTACGCCATGAAAAGTGGAAATCCGCATACGATTTTTCTTCTGCTAACCACGACCTACTTCCGACCAGGCCGACGACTTTTTCTTCGGAAAAAATTTCTTTCGCACGTACTTTCGCCGGTCATGTCGACCTTCCGGCCAACTGATCATCGACGACTTCTCCCGATATTCCACGTGTTTAATCCAAGCGCTCTTCATGTCCAACAACTTCCCTTCACGCACGCAACCATGGCGATTCAGAGCCTTCGTCTCTGATGCCGGTTTTCGCCTCCGACCATGATTTCCGGCGGGTATCCTCTCCGATCGCACCAGCTGCCGGCCAAGGCATCCTTGGCGCCTTCCCTGAAACTTCTTCTTCTGTTGCTAAACTCCGTTGTCGGCCATGATTTCCGACAAATAACTTCACGTTCCAATGGCGTTTCCCCAAGGCCTTCTTCTCCGGCCAAAAACTCATTCGTCGCGCCTTCTTTCGCCGGACCAGCCGGTCTACAACCCGTCTGGACGGCGGCGATTTCTCGCTCTTCACGTCCAACGACTTTCCTTCACGCAACCAGCCATGGCGTTTCAGGGCCCTCGTCTCCGACGCTGTTCTTCGACTTCGGCCATGATTTTTGAAGCCCATCGTCCCTGATTGTACCAGCCGCCGGCCATGGTGCCTTTCGTGAAGCTTCTTCTTTCCTCTGCTTCTTTGTTTTTCCGGCCAACTAGCCGCCCACGACTTCTTCCTCCCTTGTTCCCTTGTATGCACGCCACCTCGCCCCTCCGAACATGGGTTTAACGGCAAGATCTCTCTCTTCCTTTGTTTTTTCTCTCTGCTTCCTTTCTCTCTCATTTGTTGCTTTCGTTTCTCTCTGATTTCTTTCTTTCGTTGCTTCTTCGTCTTCGCACATGGACGTTTTGTTGTTTTACTTCTCTTATGCATCTGATGCCTTCTTTCTTTTATCGGTTTCTGCTTTTCTTTCCCCCTTTTATGGGTCATCTTCTTGATTTTGAAAACGCTTGATGACATGCTCTTCTTTACCGATGTATGTGTTCTTTCTTTCCTTGAATCAACAAGCTTCTGCTCTTGTTCTTGTCTTTTGTATTTTGATTCGATAAGCTTCTGCTCTCTTTCTTTACTTTGTTGATTGATCTCCCGAATCTGATTTAGCATTCCTCCCCATATTTGTTGCATTTCTCTCAACGACTGTTGCACTGCCATCATTTGCTCTTTTTGTTTGTCCATGGATTTGTCCGCCATTGACACTAACTCTATCGTTCGATCAAAATCCATTGCCAGAATCGAACTGCTCTGATACCAATTGTTAGGACACCGCCTAACGGGATCAAGAACTTCAATGTATTGATATGAAAAGATATATGAAATACATGATTACAAGTGGTTATAGGTACTTGCACCCTCCCATCTTGAGAACTATCCCAAGCCTTAGTCTACTTAACCAATTGACTCCCCCCCTCTAATCTCATCCCCTCTATTTATAACCATATACTCTAACTAACTTCCTAAGTATTTACCCTATATGCCCTTACTACTAACATACCCATATTGTCCATATACCCCTAACTAGGGTCCTTACAGCTTTCTATTCAATTTTTAAACAGATTGAACTTTGAAGTACAAGGTATGGGGGAAGATATTAGTGAGTCTTTCCCTAAGCTCTTTACGTCCAAGAAGGTTAGATTCACTGCACCCTCTATACAATTTCAGACGAAGATCCGTCTCACGTTCTTTTCCCTCAACTGACCGATATAGATTGGCTTCGTAAGTTAAGCCCCACCTTGCTCTTCCTTACTGAGGTCCCCTTGTAAAAGACTTCACATTACCCACACCTTTCTTATTCTTTTAGAGTACATGAATCAATCAAATGGGGGGACCTCTCAAAAGCGAGAATGCTGATACGACTGCAAGAAATCCTATGAAAAATGCAGTCATCTCTGAGAAATCAGCCGAGCGGTGGGAAAAGATAAACACATCCCTGAATTTGAAACCTTTGTAGAGACCTTTGTAGAGATTAAACTAGACATCATTTAAGAAAATACTTTGATCTTCTGTTGCACACGCTTCTCATTATCATATTCAAAAGTTCAAATAGATGCTGATGAGAAGAACTATGCATTTTTTTTTCGTGGGGTTCGAATAAAACTAAAAGAGAAAAACCAACATGCTTTCTTTGTTGTCTAAGTTTTCTATGTTGAATCAATCTTCCATTGATGCTATAATGATAACAGGAATCAGGAGCAAATATAGCCCAAATCAGCCAACATGATGGAAATATCAAGCTGCCAGTGGAGTAACCATGTGAAGAAAGGCCCCATTAATGTAATAAATTTGCTTCAATGTATACAAAAGTGGGGCCTTTGTAATCATCTTCAATGCTGAGAGAAAGTAGAAGCAAACACAGCAAGGATGGTTTCTGTTTTATGCAAAGAAAATAAGCCTTTTTCCCCTCACTATCTATCTTCTTCTTTTGTGTTTGCCTTTAGTTCAATGTATAAAACAAAGATAAGGGCCCATTATCAAATGTTTCTATATTTTAACTTTTTATTTTTTGAATATAGCCTTGTTTGCTAACCTTTTCTTTTTGTAGTTTGCTGTCTCAAAATATATATATATATTTCTTCTTTCTTTTTTGAAGGTTTGAATTATGATGTATTATTATTCTCTTGTTTAAATGGTTTTTCTATTGTAATTCTGCATATAATATTAAGTGTGTACATGCCTTTGGGGGGGAAAATTAATCATTTTTAAATAAAGCACTTATTTATAAACACTTTTTCATTAATTTTAGAATTTTTCAAATATGTTATAGCTTAACTAAAGTATGAATTAATGACTAAGAGGTTAGAGGTTTAATATCTTTGTAAAACAAAAATACATAATCAAACTATACATTTATTTCTCACAATCTAAATGGGTTGATTTCTGCCCTAGTGTTAACTGGTAATTGACTTGGATATCTTCCCATAAAGTCGGAGGTTCAAATCTCCATAATTCAATTACCTTAAAAAAAAACTAATTTCTCGATTATTAGTTTCATCAACATATTAATTTCAGAAAAGTATATATATATATATATATATATATTTTGTAAGAATCAAATGTTGAAATTAATTTTTACTTCTATTATAGAACAACTTGGTTGGAAACATTTTCCTTGTTTCATTTTCTCACAAATCTAGAAAAATCTCCTTCCTTTTTGGAAAGGGTCAATTTTTCCAATCTAAATCAATTGAAATTCAATATTGGTGGTTTTGATTCTTATTATTTTAATTTTTAAATAATTGACCTACCAAGAGGTTAAATTTGAAATTCCTTCAATTTTGATTAATTTGTACAAATACACCTAATGAAAGATTATTGGGAATATGACAAATTTCTGTTGGACTTGTTCAAATGAGGATGGGGTTGGAATTTTCATTTTCATTTTTTTTATTTTTTTTATAATTTCACTTTAAAAAATGGATTGGTTCCACAAACAGCAATCAGGCCCAAAATAATTGCAATAGCAAAATTTAAAACATTTTGCAAATATGGTAAAAAAATCAGTCTCACTGATAGACTCTTTCGTTGATATATGACTATCACTGATAGACTACTATTACTGACAAAATTTTTATAAAAAACTGAGGTGATATAAACTGAGGTGATATACTACTATCAGCGATTGAGCATACTATCAATGATATAAATTGCCATGTCTGCACAATTTTTTAAAAAATGCTATATTTTTAATTATTTTACTCTAAATTGACATCTGTTACAATTTTCCTTAAAAAAAATTGGTGGAGGACATTTCCTAATTAGAACCAAAATAATCAAAATATTTTGAATCTTGTCAATTTAACAGATGATAAATTTAATCTTATAAAGAAAAAACATAATGTAGAAACTTTAATTGGGAAATAAAATAAAACAATTGAGAACCCAATTTATAGAGAAAAAATTACTATCAAAATTTCTAAACCACGTTTGATATTTTTTTTTTTTTTTTTTATTAGCTTATAGACACTACTTTTACCTATAATTTTTTTTTTTGTTTGGTTATCTAGTTTCTATCAATATTTTAAAAAATCAAGTCAATTTTGAAAACTAAAAAAAATAGCTTTCAAAAAGTTTTTTTTTTTTTTAAATCTGACTAAGAATTCAAATGTTTCTCTAAGTAAAGTGTACTTCATGGTATAAAAATTAGTAGAAAATAAACCTAAATTTCAAAAACAGAAAACTAAAAACGAAATAATTATCGGGACCTAAAAGTTTCATTGAATATTATATATTTTAAGGAAATTGCAACCTAAATTTCATGATTTATTTGAAAACCTTGAATCTCTTAAAAAAAAATTAATCTTGAAATTGTTGGATTTTTGGACCCAACAAAATATAGAATAAGTTGTAGGAAATCAACCACTAAATACTCGATCTAAGATTTTTATAGAGCATGAAAATAAAATACTTAACGAGAGTATGTTTAAATTTCATTTTGCTCCATTTTAGTTATGGTTCTCATTTGAACATTTTAAAAAAAAATCATTTTGATTTTTTTTTTTTTTGATATGTTGGGGTGGGGGATTGAACCTATGATCTCATGATCACTCGATGATATATCATGTCGTTGAGCTATACTCTTGTTGAAAAAAAATATCATTTTGATTCTTGTCAATAATATTGTTTTTAACATGGATGACAATTACATGACTTAAAAAGATGCATATTAAAATGGTTACTTCAACATTTATTGAAAAGTAACATAACCTAGTTGAGAGACGAGCATTTTTTTTTTATAAAAGTTTCCATATATTACATTAATTCTATATCTACAAGGAGAGACAATAATCGACCCAATTAAAGTATATATCATCCATCAAAATGTCAGAAATTTAAATCACACCCTCGTATTGTTGAAGTTTGAAAGGAATGAAAGAAAAAAAAGACAATAATGGAGGAGATGGCAAGTGTGAAGGGGCTAAATGCTTTTTAGGACATAATTTTTCAATAAGTCATTAAAAAGAGATCGATCAAGGGTCCAATTTAGACACTAATTTTCGATCCACTCAAAATACTCACCTAAGCTTTCTTTCTTTATTTGTTTTTAATTGTAAAGGTGGAGGATCGAACCGTCGACCTTTAAAATAGTAATTGACGACTTATTCACGGTGCTATGCACGAATTGACTCATTTTATTTATCTTTAATACGTGTTACTACAACAACACATCAATACACGTATTAGAAGTCGTCATCCGTATGTTAAACAATTGACTATGAAATATGATGGCAATTTTCTTTTTTAAAGTTCATGGACTAAAAATAGTTATTTTAAAAGTCTAAAATATCAAAATAGAATAAACTCAAAAAGTTCACGAGCTGAAATGAGATTAAACACAAATAGAATAAAGACAAAAATATGATAAAGTTTAAAGTTTAGATCAACATAGGATTTAGAAATCAAACATATTTGTGTTTATGGGACAAACTATATGAACAATCTTTTACTTTTGCATACTAATCCTTATCAATCAAACTATTTTTTTCTCTTCATAAACTCATGTTTCTAAAGATTCATTTTTTTGGTACCGTTTAAACACAATTTATACAAACTTATACTTGTCCATTTTTTATTTTTTTTAGTTCAATAAATACGAGGATGGAGATTGAACATCTGACCTCACCAGAGGTAATACATGTCAATGTTAATATTGAGTTATTTTTACTTTGACCATACTTTTCAACCATAAACTTCATAAATTTAAATTTATCTTTATCGAAACCGTGAGTGAAACATATTAAAGACGAGGAATAACTTTTGTCTTTTAAAGTCAAACATTTCTCGTGTTTTTCTATTTATTTTTAAAAATTCTCAAACAAACTTTTTATTGTCAACAAAATTCCTTTGAAATTTTAACTAAATACCACCGATTAAAAAAATATTTTTAGTCTATCATAAACACTTCAAAAACATGTAGCCAGAGACACATACTAAAGTTTAATCGATATATGAAAAGATATTTCATGTACTACATTAGTATAATGAGTGTTACCTCCCATTTACTAGCAACCACACCAACATCATTAAAAATGATGTGAGATTATTAGGGAATTACCTTAGGAAACTAGTTAGTGTTTAGTTAGCATTTGGTTAGTTTTCCTATATGTTTTGGGAGATTAGGGTTGTATAAATACATCCTATTGTAAGAGGAAAATCAAGACAAAACACAAAAATAAAATTTATCAAAGAAACACACATATGTGTTTTAGCATGGTATCAGAGCATCGATCTTAAATTCGATCATACAGAAACGCTAGGGCGGCGGCGATTCCGCCGCCGCCGCCCAACCTTATTCCTCCGATTTTTTCTGATTTCGTATGAGTTCTAGTTTGTGTTCTTCAAGAGAAGAAGATGGAAAAAAAAAATTTGATCTACATTCTTCTTCAAGAAGAAGAAGAAAAAAAAAAAAAAAAAAAAAAAAAAAAAAAAAAAAAAAAAAAAAAAAAAACTGAAGCTGCTGCCGCCGCCGCCGATCTGAAGCTTCGACGTCGTCGGAGCGTGAGTTCGTTAGTTGAGCTCGGTTCAGATCTGAAGTCGTGGTCGAGAGCTCGTGGACAACAACGTCGGCGTAGTTCGGAAGGAACTCCGGCGAAAATGTTGGTTTGTACTTCCTTCTCTTTTCTATATTTTATTTTTGCTATTATGGAAGAAAGAAAATGGAGAAGAAGATAGGAGAAAAGAAAGATGAAGAAAAGAAAAAGAAAAGAGAAAGAAGAAAGAAGAAGATGAAGAGATGAAAAAAATGAAAAGAAGAAGAAAAAAAAAAAAAAAAAATTGAAATTTTTGGGCGGCTGTGTTGCCGCCCAAATGAAAAAAAAAAATATATATATATATATATATTCTGAATTATTATTATTATTATTATTTTTTTTTTTTTTTTCTTCTTGACACTGGTTGTCCGAAAAGAAAAAAAAGAAGAAAAAAAAAAAAAAAAAAAAAACTGATGGCTGTGTTGTGCTGTTGGAAATGAAAAAAAAAAAAAAGTTGGGTCTTTGGTGACTCGAAACCAACACACATGATCGTGTGTATGATGAATGAAGGGAGCACTGAGGCGAAAACCTCTCCTTCGATTTACTGAAGGGAACACCGAGGTGGAAATTCTTCGTCCTCTCCTTCAACAACCATGAAATTTGATTTGTGAAGCACCGGCCCGCGTTCGGAAGCTTGCAGATTTTTTTTCAGATATTGCGTGGTCAAGCGATAATGCGAAGCCCGCAGAAATTTAAAGGTGCCATGTTGGCATCGTCTTGAAAATTGGAGCACCAACCCGCGTTTGGAGGCTCCTGGAAAATTAAAGATGCAATGCGCATCGACATGAAGTTTGCAACACCGACCCGCGTTCGGAGGCTGCAATTTTTTTTTTATAATATTGTATCTTATTCCCCTTTATTTTCAAGTTGGGCATTTGTGACCATTCATGCTCCAACTTGAGGGAGGGTATTAGGGAATTACCCGATTAGGAAACTAGTTAGTGTTTAGTTAGCATTTGGTTAGTTTTCCTATATGTTTTGGGAGATTAGGGTTGTATAAATACATCCTATTGTAAGAGGAAAATCAATACAAAACACAAAAATAAAATTTATCAAAGAAACACACATATGTGTTTTAGCAGAGATCAATAACATTATTTAATAAAGAGAAATTCATATTATGTAAACAAAAAAAGTATATACTACGAGAGTACTATGAAATCTTTCTAATCTATGAAGACTTAAAATTAATCATCTAACACCTACGGGAGTATAACTCAATTAGTCAATACATTGCTAACTTTCGAGTTCCGACCTTAAAGAAAAAAAAGTAGGCATGGTAGATTCGAAATCTCCGACCCTCTTGTTAACCTAAATCAATCTATCCTACACAAACTCATTCTCTTTCATGCTTTTGATTTTTTTTTCTCTCTCTAGAAGGAAAAAAAAGAAAGTTAAGTAAAAAGAGAAGAGTGGGCACGTGAGGTTACTTTAGAGAACATTGGCCTTACAACTGCACATGATGTTTAAATAATTAGTAGTAAGTAGGTGTTGCGCCACTTGCCTTTGCCCCCCTCCTCTTTTCTTTTTTTCTCTTTTTTCTAAACAACGCTCCCCTTACCAAATTTGTATTTTCAACCCTTTTTTTTCCTCTCTTTTTAATAAAATTAAAGTTAAAAATTGTTTTACTCCCTCAAATTACAATTTAGTCTTTGAACTATTGTTATAATTTAAAATGTATTTGGATTGACTTTTGAAGTGTTTAATTTTTAAATAAAAAACACAATTTTAACAAAAAAAAAAAAAATTGTGGTATTTGACAACCATTATTTTTTTTAAATGAATTTTAGAAATAAATCTTTTTGAACGGAACACTTTATATCAACTTTTAGAAATAGTATTTTTTAGGGTTTAATTGGGAATCCTCTCATTTTTTTATAATATATAAAAATGACGAAAATATCACTATACTATCCCTCTCAAAACTCTCCACCTATATTTTTACCATGGTTGTGGTTGTTGTCGGCGACCACCACCATCGCCATTGCGGACAACCTCGGCCACCCACCACCTTGTCGCGACCATCGACGATAGTTAACAATCCATCGTAATGTTTTAAATACAAATTTAAGTTTATTAATTCATATTATTTATTAATAGTCATTTTTTAGAATAATTTGACATTAGTAGAAACACTTTTAGTGTAGAGCAAACCAAATAAACTTTGATGGTCGGCGACGGAGTAAGAGTGGTGGTGGTCGTCGGTAGTTGTCAAAAGTTGGCAGAGGTCGCCGACCGAAGGTGTCGTCGGTGATCGGCATAGGTGGTCGTCACCAGAAGTGGTCACCGAAAGTCGTCGGTGGCGGTGTCGTCAGTGGCCGACAACAACCATGAGTAGAGAAAATTTAAAGGAGTAGTGCGAGGGTATTTTAATAATTTTAATATGATTTATTTTCAAAATTCATTCTCCAATAAATTATTTGGGTGGTCGTTAAATATTACAATTTTTTCTAAAATATCTTTTTTCCAAAAATTAAAGACTTATGAAGGGCTGGTTGCACAAATAGCAATCAGGCCCAAACTAATTGCAAATTTAGCAAACTTTAAAATGTTTTGCAAATATGGCAAAAAAACCCGTTTCTATCACTGATAGACTTTATTATATCACTGATAGACTTCTATCAGTGATAGACTATTATCACTGATAGACTATTATCACTGACAAAAATCTATAAAAAGCTGAGGTGATCAGCGATAGACTTCTATCAGTCATAAGATATCAGCGATAGAAATTGCTATATCCGCAAAATTTTTAAAAACATGCTATATTTACAAACAATAAGTCTTAAATTGTCATTTACTACAATTTCCCGACTTATGAATGCAATTAAAACAAACGACACAAAAATATTTTTAAAGTTTTATTTATTTATGGAGATTCTTATACTTTGCTTTATTCTCTTGCCACTTAATCTCTATTTCTTTTGCTTTTTGATTGCCCTTTTAATTTCTAAGTTCTAATTCTTTCCACATTTATTTTTACAATAAAAAGGGTTGATATGATATCTAAAAGGTCAATGTCTTTTTCTTCAACACCAAATAATTTTTTAGTTTTTCTTTTTATTAAATTTAAATTGATGTTCTACCAAATTACCAATATAAAATGTATAGTACAATTTTCATTACTACTTTACCAAACCAAATTGTAATTATCGATATGAAGGCTCAATTCCATATTTTTTTTTCTTTGAAAAATTTGTGAAAATATCCACAAAATGTTAAAAATAAAAATACTAGCAATGATGATTTATTAGCTAACCTTCTTATTTAGCAATTAGAATAAAATTTATAAGGTTTTATGTTTTTTGAAATTTCTTTTAGAATTTTTATCCATATTTTCAAAAATTGAGAAGTCAAATTATCATGTATATTTGACACTTTTTTTTTTTTAGTTTAATGATGCATAGGGAGAGGGATAGAAATATATAATATTTAGGACGATGTATTATATCTTAACGAGTTAAATCATAACATTGTTGATATTTGACACTTAAATCTTGGTATAATATGTGAAAAATTAGTTGTTTTGATGATTATTTTTTAGTTAAAATACTATTTGATTTTCGTACATTGAGTCTCGTTTTATTTTAGTCTCTATACTTCTAAATGTTTAAATTTTATTTTTGTACTTTTAATAAATCTTAAAATTAGTCATTATAAATTAGTTTGGAGTTAATTTTTATCAAATTAATAAAATAATAATAATAGTAATAATTTTTATTTTAAAAAAATACAATTTGAATATATTTCCATAATTTGTAGTCTTTTATAAAAATTAAAGGTGGGAATATTGATTAAATAATAACTTGATTTTTTTTTGTACATGGAAGGTTATTGTTTACAAATATATAAGTTTAAAAAAACACTAAATTTTTAGTAAAATATCGAATAGAATCATATGACAAATAAGTCTCTAATTTATTCAATACTTTTTTAAATTTGTAGACATAAATTTTGTGTCAAAATTAAAAATTTGGAGACAACACTTCAAAATTTTATTGACACGATTATTATTAAATTGAAAGTTTACACTTGATTAGATTTAATTTAATTATAAACTTTATGGACTAAAATTTGAATAAACGGCCTATTTTATTCTAACATAATTTTATAATTGTATTCGAAAAAGATTTTTTTTTTTGAAAAGTTCCGAAACAAATATTTTGAAAAATGACTGTTGCGTGGATTAAGTCAAACTTTGCCGCCTTCCTAAATGACGAACTACCCTTTTCTTTTGTCTTAAAATTTAAAATTTGAATTTTGAATTTTGAATTTTACCATTGACACGTGTCGGTTGCATATTTCCTTTCTTCTCGACTTCTCGAACTTGAACCTTTCACTTTATAACTAGAGTAAAACTTGGTTGTAGGCTGGACTACAACTATTTTTTTTTGCAGCCCAGCCACGTGGCAGATTTTGATTGACCAAATATTATGTTATTATTTTTAATTAAAAAATTATATTTAATGCGTCACGTGACTTCATTTTTTTTTTCTCTCTTTTTTTTCCTCTTCTCCATGGCTTTTAATTTCCGATTTTGCCCTTCCCTGTTCAATCCTCTCCAATATCTCTTTTTTTTTATCAATGATTTGAATTTTTTTACTAAGATTTGAAAATAGCAAATCATCGATAAAAAAATCCTGTTACAATTTTTAATAATAATAATATCTAAAACCTCGCTATTATCCAACATCCTATGACATTTTTTAATTATTTATTTATTTATTTATTATTTATTTATTTATTATTTTTTTTTCTTCAAGTTTTCAACTCAATTTCACTCCATTTATCATAAACTAAATAATTAACTATTACCTTTCTAAAATTCTGCAATAAAATTCCTCAATCCTCTTCCATCTAATTTCTTTGTTCATTTCAAGTTTTCAACTCAATTTCACTTCATTTATCATAGAATAAATAATTAACTATTACTTTTCTAAAATTCTGTCAAATTTTCGCTATGCTATTATAGGCATATGGAGAGATTAAGAAATGTTTACTAAGATTTGACAATAACAAATCATCCATAAAAAGAGATACTGGAGAGAATTGAGGAGAGAAGGGCAAAATTAGAAATTGAAAGTGATGGGGAAGTGGAAAAAATGAAAGAAAAAAAAGCGTTGGGGTGACGTGAGACATTAAAAATAATTTTTTAATTAAAAAATAACATAAAACCTGACCAATCAAATTCTGACATGTTGCTGGGCTGCAAAAGATAGTCGTAGCCCAGCCTGCAACTAAGTTTTACTCTTATAAGTTATAACTATCATTTCCTTGCTAAAGTGTTGTTGTACGTTTCACGTCAGGGTTATTTTTGTAATTTCGATATATTTATTCAATAATAAGAAATAACTGCATTTTATTCTAATAAGTACTATTGCTAATTTTTTTTTTTGTCTTAATATTTTTACTATTTTTACTATTTTTTTTTCATTTTGGTATTGAATCTTTTTACTTGATGATAAAATTAGTTGGCAAAATAATGAGATAATATGAAAATAGGTATAACTCAAACATTTAAGATATTATAATATTAACTTAAAGGTCGAATTTTGCTCCCACATACTATTCAACTAAAAACAAATGAAATACATTTTATTAATTTTTTTTTTTTGACAACATATTTGGGTGAGGATTAACCTAAAACCTCATGGTCACTATATATCATGCGCTCTTGTTGGTAAATATATTTTATTAATTAAATTTAAAAAATTTTAAAAAAAATTTAATGGGAAATCTATAAAGTATTTTGATAAACTAACTTAAAAATTTCAACTTAGAATTTGACCTAACTTTTTAAAATAAAATTTTCAAACCAATTTCAAATATTTATTGTTCTCTTTCTATCGGTCTTTTTTCCTTCTATCTCTAGCTTTCTCCTCCCCTCCTCGCTCGCACTCTCTTTTCTTCCTCCCTCTCTCTTTTACCTGTTTAGCTGCCTCTCACTCTATTTTCTTCCTCTAGTGACGACTGTCCCTCGAGCGGTGGTGACGAGGGCAACACAATTATGTTTTTTTTTTTTTTATCTTGAGAGTTCTAAAAGTGTTCAAAAAAAAAAAAAAAAAAAAACAAAAAGCACTCATTTTCTTATTTCTGACTCTTTAAAATTTAAAACAAATATAAGTTGTACTTAGTTTTTTTTTTAAATATAGTTGATCATAAATTTATATCAATTTAATACTTAAAAGTGGAGTATGCAATTAATAAGTGAAGCAACCGAAATTCAAATATATTTCTTAATTTTATTTAATAAGGTTAAATGATGCAAAATGCCTTTCAATAGGTAGGTTTTAATTATGCTTTCAAACTTTCTAAACTTTCATTTTTACTCTTAAATTTAAAATTTGTTTCAAAACAACAACTCTTCCGTTAAAATGAACATAAAAATGTGATAAAGCCATTACTTGTAAAACAGTTTTTCCCTGACTCGGGTGTGAAACACATCATTCTCCACTTCCACCTACTTAAACTCGTCATTCCATCTGAATTCACTGCACCCAAAACAATGTAGGTATATTTTACAAACTTCTTTACATTAAGAAAAAACAACAACACATAAGTATAGTCTTCTCCGAACTCAGGTGTAAAACACATCCTTCTTCACCTCCACCTACCTAAACTCGTCATTCCATCTGAATCCACTACACCCGTAACTAAATGTCTCAGCAATGACGACTTATTTTAGTTGTTCTTTTGTACAATTTTTTTCCTATAATTTTTCCTATTTTCATTATTAAAGACTTCTTTCTTTTAAGTGCGATTTTTGTTTTTATTTTATGTATCCTTCACAAATTTATTTGAAGATAACAAAATTAATTTTGACCACAATACTTCACATTATTTTTTCAATATCATTCACATTGATTATTCATTTTATTTTGATAGTTTTGAAATAAAAAAGAGTCGTACAATAATGTGTTAAATATTACATGTGAATTTGAAAGATTTTAATCTATTAATTTAAATAGATCCAAATAAGATGATGTTTTTATTTCTCTCCATTATAGGAATACTACATTTTGAATTTTGTTTAAGTATGAATTTTGATTTAACAACCTAGTTTATATTTAAAATAATAAAAATGGGTTAAATTGATTTTGTTTAATTTACGTTTTTTTAAATAATTAAAAATATCGTGGATGGGAGGGAAAGAGATGAAGAGAGAAAAATGCCTTGAAAAATGGGACATACTTCAATAGTAGAGGGGAGTAATTATTGTTCAAGTTTGTGAAGTTGATATTTTTTACTGAGTGCAACAACTTCGTGGGTCAAAAGGAGAGTAAACTCACTTCCCCCAACTGTGTGGGCCAAAAAGCCCCTAAATATTTTTACAA
This sequence comes from Herpetospermum pedunculosum, assembly GCA_028017165.1. NCBI lineage: Eukaryota > Viridiplantae > Streptophyta > Magnoliopsida > Cucurbitales > Cucurbitaceae > Herpetospermum > Herpetospermum pedunculosum. The sequence continues at coordinate 79,252,472 of CM051524.1, read as the reverse complement.
CTCATTGCCAAGTATGCTATGTGTAAACTCTATTTGGATCGATTAATTAATTGCCACATCATATTTTTCATCTTCATTTTTAATGGAAAAGCTAATGAGAGGGTTGTTTTGAAACAATTAAGGGCATGATTTTGAAACCTACCCTAAAAGTTATGAGCATAGTTAAAACCTACCACATGTGTCACCTATACTATTATTTTACAAGTTTCCACTATTCAATTAAAAACAAATAATTGAGAATTTTACTATAGACCATTTTACTGTTTTTTTTTTTTTACAAAAATATTTTAATTAATGCAGGGATCCCATGACCTTAGACACAACTTTATGTCAAGGATTAAAGATAAAAATAATATATATTTTAATACAAAGTATGGTGTTTTCAAATTTGATGAGGAGTCATGTTTGCTAAAGATTTTTTCAATAATTAATCTCTTTATTTTAGAAGAGCTCTCTCTATCATGATTTTAAGTATAGTATAAATTGTACTTTACAATATGATTAAGAGTGAGAGAGTTTCAAACAAAATAGATAAGTTTTTTTTTTTTTTTTTTTTTTTTTTTGTCAATAATATATTTTAAAACCTTCGATTATTATTTTCTTTAAAAAGAGAGTTCTTGGACATTCATAGTGCTTATGCCATCCTTTCACAATAATAATTCTTGTGAGAGAGAAAATTAATAATGTTAATAACACTTTTGCACTATTTCCATAATAATTGATTACAAATTTAATATCTTATTTGATCCACTCACTTTTTGTAAATGTGCAAATTAGAGGTAAAATGACTAACATTCCAATTTTTGATGATGTACTAACAATTGTGTTTCTTTCTCCAATTACATCTTCTCTTCTTAATATATTTTTAAACAAACAATGTCTTGTTGGTTTGGTTTTTGCATTCGAGTAAGACCTCCCACTCTTTGTTACTTTACTACTTGGTTTACTTTGCCATAATTAAAATATTTGATTATCATCTTATCTTATTCACATGCTTTAGTATACTAAGTTTTCTTTGTCTTCCTTCTTACAAGATTTTCAATTTTTTCTTTACGAAGTAATGTCATGTTCTTATCTCTTCTTAATATGGCTTTTGAACTTTTCTTATCTTGTCTCTATCTATACTTAGTTGTAGCTAGAAGAACGACTTTATCTTGTCTAACACAAACTCTCAACTTTTCTTCTGATCTTGAAAGTTCTGAAAGTGTTCAAATTTTTCTACATTTTATATATATATATATATATCTTGTGTTTTATGGTAGCTAGGTTGCTAAGTTGGATAGAACAGGGTGATGAATTTAACAAGTAACTTTATTAAAAGTAAATTTTCTATTTTTATTTGTACAACTAACATTACATTGCCAATTTTACTAGTAATTACAAATATATATATATATATTTCCTAATTCTATATTTTTAGCACTTTGTCCCACATTATTATTTATATTTTTTGAGGATCTTTTGTCGCATCTTAATTGAAATACCTTTATTTATTAGTCAATTCTTTTAAATATGATTCTAATTTCTCTAGGAAGTGACATTTGACTTCCTATACTTTGATTATTATAATGAGGTATGATATACCTTCTTCCTGTGTATATATACTTATTCAAATAATCTTGTTGGGATTAAGAGCTCAATCTTTTCTTTGAGATCAAAGCACTGATAAGTGGTATGACCATAATATATGTTGAAAAATTAGTATTTATCTTTAATTTGTTTCTATTGTTAAATCCAGGGAGATACGAACAAAAAAGAAGGTAATATCTTATTAGATTAGAAGCGTAATCAGATACATATTTAAAATACATATTTATACTAAAGAGAATAATAAGTAAAAGACTATATTAAAGAGAATAATAAGTAAAGGACTAATCTACCTCTACACAAGATAAATCAAAATAACATAATAATCTAATTTAATGTAACATCTATCGTGCTTTCCTTTCATCTTGGCATTCCACCTTAGCAAACTTGCTCTTAAATCTCCATTCATTGACATTACTTAAGTTTTTTAAAGCTCATTTATTTCATGTAACACCTATCCTACTTTGCTTTCATTTTGGCATGCCACTTTAGCAAACTTGTTCTTAATTGTAGAGATTCTCCCACTTTAACCTCCTCTTAAATTTAGGTGTGTCTTAGACTCCCTCTGGTTCTATCTAGATTTGAAATGTGTCAACTTCTTGCTAGGTCAGAGTCATTATATGAAAAGATATATGGTATCTTAAACTTCATGGATATAACTCTGCCTCCATCACGTACTTCTCGAATGAACGGTATGGTGACTTCTCACTTGGTTGGGCTACAAACCACTAACTTAGACGATTCTTAGTTAGACTATTACTCATATTCAAGAAGTTTGTAGTCTCATTAAATAGCTTGACTCTAGATCAAACACCTTGTGTAGGTAAATTAGAATGGGTTATGAAGGTCCACATAGATTTTCTTTTATTTTTAAATAAATCCCACCCATAAAAATTAAATAAACTTTATTTACTTTTGAAAAATGAAACAAAGAAAATGATTTGCTATTGCTTCTTCCTCATTGTAGTATTTAGAATAAATATATATATATATATATATATATATATATATATATATATTTATAAAAAGCATAAATAAGTAATTTTTTTAGAATGTAGCCTTAGTACAATTATTTAGGTGAAATTTGAGCATTCAATTTGAAAAGATTATCGGTTTAATAGCTCATACAGTTTCAATTTTGTGTCTAATAGATTCTTGAGATGTTCAAATTTTAAAAAATTAAATGATCTTTTACATACATGGACTTTAAAAATATCTAATAAGTCTATGGCGTTTCAATAAAACTCTAAATTTTTAATATTGTGTCTAGTAGGTCTATAAACTTTAAAAATGTTCGTAACTTTTTAAAAACTTCAACTCAGTCAATGAAAGTTTAAGAACACTTTAAAGTTTTTGAGCTATTTGACACAATATTAAAAGTTTAGTAATCTACAAGAACATATTTGACACAATATTGAAAGTTTAAGGACCAAATAGACAGAAATCTTAAAGTTGAGGACTAAACGTATAATTTAACTAAAAAAAAAAAAATAGAATTTTTTTTCTTTCCTGTCCAACAAAAATGAAGTATGATGATTCAAACCTCTAATTTCAAAAGAATAAATAGATGTCAATTACCGTTTATCATACTCATGTTGGTCAAACAAAATTAGAGTAAGAAGTCAATATTAATATAACTCAACCAACATAAATTAGGTATGCTTTACTAAAGATTAATAACAAATTAGATTTAGAAATTTCATTTTTTTTTAAAAAAAATATATATATCTATGATTTAGGACGTAAAAATAAATCATGTATCCTTTACTAACGATTAATAACAAATTAGATTTAGAAATTCCATTTTTTTTAAAATATATATATATATATCTATGATTTAGGACGTCAAAATTGGAGGGTTTAGCCGTTTAGAAGGGCATTTTAGTCACAATAACAAGAGAAATAAAAATGATCTAGAAGACAACAGTGGCCCCAACTTCTTCTTTTTAATATATAGAGAGAGAGAAGAGAAAGTGAAATGAGGATAGTGAAGTCATTATTTGAATTCTTTCTCTCTCTAACCCAACAAACTTTGAAATTCTGACAGCTTCCAAGCTTTTGCCTACCCCATTCATTCATCTTCTATCTTCTCATCTTCTTCCTTCTCCGATTTCTGAATCCGAAACCAGAACAACAATCTTCATCAACATCATCACTGAACCAGAGCCGCCATGGCCGGCTATGTTGGCATTCTCGTCTCAGATCCATTGCTCCACAATCAGTTCACTCAAGTCGAGCTCCGTAGCCTCAAGTCTCATGTATGCAACTCCACACTCTCTCTTGATTTCCTTCTTTTTCTTTAACTTGATTCCTTTTCACTGAGTTCTGCTTTGCATTCTTGTTCTATGATTGTTTTGATGTTCAAAACGATTTGTTCTTAGTGTTTTTGGTTTGGATCTGGTTTTGTTTTTTTTGTAGTATGTGAGTATGAAGAGAGAGAACGGTAAGCTTGCTCTTGCAGACTTGCCTTCTAAGATGTCCAGGCTTAAAGTTGTTGGAGAGAATCTTACTGAGGAAGAGAGAGCTTCGTTTATTCAAGATTTGTATCAGAATCAAGATGATCATGAAGTCGATTACGAATTCTTCCTTAAAGTATGTTGTTGATTCTCTTCTTTATCACTTTTTCTTCGTTTATTTAAGATTTGTATCAGAATCCAGATGACTTTTTATGAATATGTATGTGGCAGATTTATCTGAAATTGCAAGCTCATGCAAGTGCTAGAGCTGGAAATGGTGCGAAAAATTCATCGGCGTTTCTCAAGGCTGCCACCACTACTTTGCTTCATACAATTAGCGAATCGGAGAAGTCATCATACGTTGCACATATCAACAATTACCTGTCACAAGATAAATTTCTTAAGCAATATCTTCCCATAGATCCTTCCACGAATAATCTATTCGAGATTGCTAAGGATGGAGTTCTTCTCTGGTAAGTTTGAATTACCTTTATTCTTAATTTGATTGGATTCGATTACAATGATAAAATTCTGTTGTTGGTGGATACAGTAAACTAATCAATGTGGCGGTTCCTGGAACTATTGATGATCGTGCAATCAATACAAAGGCAGTGCTCAATCCTTGGGAAAGAAATGAAAATCATACACTTTGCCTCAACTCTGCCAAGGCCATTGGATGCACTGTAGTAAATATTGGAACACAGGATTTTATTGAAGGAAGGGTATGCATATTTTATCTCTTTGCTATATCAGTATTTTGGAATGGTTAAAATCACTTTTGTCGTGTTCAAAATCAATTATAATGATATGAAAATTGAGTTTAAAAATGTAAAACCAAACATTAAAATGATTTCGAAAGATTAAAGACGTGTGTCAGAGTGATTTTGAACATGACAAAAGTGATTTTAACCATTTAAAAATCACTCTCAAACATGCACTAAGAATATTTTTTTAGCTATTGGTTGTGAGGTTGAATTAACCGAATAGGATCATTTTAAGATGATTGATCTTATGATGGCAGCTATAAATCCTTTTCAGTCTTCTAGCTACTGCAACTTGAGTTATATGATGATTCATTTTCTAGTTTATTCATCATGTTCTAAAATAATCATATTGTTGAAATATGAACAGAAGAGCCCTGGAGACTACATTCCTCTTAAGTTATTTTGAAATAGTATTCTGAGTAATCTTTAGTTTACTGGTCAGAATGAGTTCTAACTTCTAACTCATCTTTTTTCATTTGCAGCGGCATCTTGTACTTGGACTTATATCTCAGATTATTAAGGTAAACCACTGCAATGAGCTTTTAACATTATGTTTTTTTAAAAAAAATATATTTATATATATAATATTATATTGTTTTACACTGAGTTTTTCCATAGATCAATTATCATTACTTTTCTAGGTTAAACATGTTGCAAAAGTTTTATGTTTAGATTAATTCACTTGTCCTAATGGTTATTGTACCAGATACAATTATTGGCAGACCTCAACCTCAAGAACACCCCTCAGTTGGTGGAGTTGGTTGGTGATAGTAAGGTAATGATGGCCTTTGAATTATATATAATGTGCTCTGTTACAGAAAGTTTTACTTTTACAAATCTTTTAGCAGCAGATTATTTGGAAAACATTATTGAATTCTCGAACTGCCAGGATGTGGAGGAGTTGATGAGCCTACCTCCAGAAAAGATCTTATTGAGGTGGATGAATTTTCAACTTAAGAAAGGAGGATACAAAAGGACAGTAACAAACTTCTCTTCTGACATAAAGGTAGAAATGATGCTGAACTTTTTTATTTAAAAATATTTCTTATTTCAAGATCTGTTCATATTTTCTCCTTTCCTATAATACTGATCTAACTTGGTTACTTGATCTACACTCACAAATTTCTGAGTTGACATTACTGTTATTTTATAGCTCCTATGCATAACTCGTACCGTTATCTTTCCAATCTCAATCGAAAACTGTTGGCAAAAGATTCATATCAACTTGTAGGGCATTTTATATTTCAATATTCTAGTAGGATATTCAAAGATTTATACCAGAAACATGAAAGTATGAATTCATTCTTCATCTGCTAGTGTTTGACAAATATAAAAGTTTCAGCTATTGTTTCCTCACCGAAAGTAAAGTAGTTAGCTTGACAATTAATTGTTTGATAGTATAATGCTTCTGCATAGTGTATATTTTTTATTTTCCTTGTATAGATTGCTTTTCATTTTTTGAACATGTGAGATAATCTGCCTGCAGGATGCAGAAGCATATGCTTACCTTCTAAAAGTTCTTGCACCTGAGCACAGTAATCCATCAATATTGACAGTGAAAGATGCTTTAGAACGAGCAAAGTTGGTTCTTGAACATGCAGATAAGATGGGTTGCAAAAGATATCTCACAGCTAAAGATATTGTGGAAGGTTCACCAAATTTGAACCTTGCTTTCGTTGCTCATATCTTTCAGCATAGGTGAGAAAAGAATTTACTCCTTCAGCAAAGCTGAATCTGGTTCTTATTTTGTTCAATCCAATTCTATGGTCTAATTTCTCTGGTGAAACCTCATTCTAAATATTTGTATTGTATATTTTTGTATGATGCTAGAGCTATGAGCCCGTGCTAGTTTTTGCTGGGCTTGTTCTACAAAATACACATAAACATGACAAGAATGCAAAGTTACTTTCTGACATGCATGCCATATATGGAGATTTTTGTTGGTATATACAAATGTGTGAATTGAATGGCTTTTGAGATAAGTGGAGGATGAATAACCAAATTTTGTATAAAATAACCTGTAATTAGGATTTCAGTGTCATGCTCAACAGTAATTGACATGTACTTACCTCCATGAGGTCGGAGGTTCAATCTCCATCCCCATATTAGTTGTACTCGAGTACTGAAATCCTTTTTTTTTTTGGTCACATACTCACTTTGTACCTTCTTGTTTCCTGCCTATTATCGTTTAAGTTGTTAATGCCATTTACCATACTTTGTAGGAATGGGCTGTCTACGCAGACAAAGCAGATATCTTTTCTAGAGACAATGCCAGATGACGCCCAAATTTCTAGGGAAGAGAGAGCATTCCGTTTATGGATAAATAGCATGGGGCTTTCAACTTACATCAATAATGTCTTTGAGGATCTAAGAAATGGGTATCATATCTTCCTGAATTATTATGTTTTGACCAAAAATAGGATACGATTTTAGTTGCTTGATTGTTCTTTCAAGTTTTAATTTTCAAGTTAGTGTACCAGATCAGAGTAAATCTCTACATGTGATTGATATTTTAATGCTGAAGAAATTTTGTTTTTGAAAATGTTCAACTTTTCTCTATTGAGTTGAGGGTTATAAAATTGGAATCGTTCTTGTTTCTATGTTTACAAAGTGACAGATAATACTAATACTAATAATAATAATTTTAACATTGGCCAACTGGTTAACCTTGAGATTATTAATGCGCTCTTAGAGAGAATGGGTTCAATTCTTGGTGGTCACCTATCTAAGAATTAGTTTGGCCCGGACACTCACGGATATCAAAATAATAATAATAATAATTTTTTCTGTTTATTTTTCAGGTGGATTCTTCTTGAGACGCTAGACAAGGTGTCCCCAGGAATTGTGAATTGGAAGATTGCAAATAAGCCTCCAATTAAAATGCCATTTAGAAAAGTAGAAAACTGCAACCAAGTTGTAAAAATAGGGAAACAATTGAAGTTCTCTCTGGTTAATATTGCTGGAAATGATATCGTGCAAGGGAATAAAAAATTGATATTGGGTAAGCCAGTCAATTTTGTCATCTGCTACTCAGACATTACTAAGGATGATTTTTAACATAGTTCTTGACGATATTCAAGAATTTTAGTTCAAACTAACTGTAAGATTTGTAAGTATTCCTCTTCATATATTTGCTCATGTGAAGATTTCTGGCTTTCTTTTCAGCTTACTTATGGCAACTGATGAGATGCAACATCCTTCAACTCTTAAAAAACTTAAGATTCCACTCCTTTGGAAAGGAAATCATTGATGCTGATATTTTGCAATGGGCAAATAACAGAGTCAGAAGTTCTGGGAGCCAGTGTCACATGGCTAGTTTTAAGGTACTGTTCCTTTTATACTCGAGTTTTTTGAAAGTCACATTAGATTCTGATGTTTTTTTTATTTCAGACAACATGCGAGTTAGCGATTGAACCTCTTGGTAACTAGTTCATACATTATACCAATTGAGCTATGTTCATATTGACTTATATCTATTTCTTTTTAAGTGCACATGATTGTAAATTTTTGAAAGATGGAAGTATAATTATTTGTTTGTTGAACAAACAGTGAAATTAAGATTAACTATAAGGATTTTTTTAATGCAATATTTAGAGATTAAAAATAACATTAGAATATTGATGGGCCAATTGGAAAAAGTATGGAAGTACAAATGCCAAACTAAGATTGAATTGTTTTCAATGAACTAACCTCTAATCCTTCTTGAAATAAGTAACTCTCAGAAGAAGAAAAAAAAAAGAAAAAAGTTAAATGATATTTTCATACAATGCCGTTATTGATGATACTCCTTGATCACATTTTGTTTTTTAGTACAAACTTAATCACTTATTATTATCATAATATGCAATCTACAGGACAAAAGTTTGTCGAATGGAACATTTTTCCTGGAGCTTCTTAGTTCAGTGCAGCCTAGAGTTGTAAATTGGAGTCTTGTTACCAAAGGAATCACCGGTATGCTTCTGAAACTATTTTTTATACGTTTTAGAAATGTAAAATTTAAAACAAAACTGTTAAAAACAAGTTTATTTTTCAAAATGAAAAAAAAAAACCCCACAAAATGATGATCAAACATAACAGGGGATATTTGCACAGATCTTCTCGGGGGTCGCAATATTTTTTTGACCCCCTCGAAAACACATGTTTTTTGCCCCTTTGGTGACGTCTCAGCACTACGTTGAGCACGAGGGCACTATAGTCGTCTCTCTCGCGATCGTGCTCAGCAATGACTTTTCACAAAGGTGTGGGGGCTTGCTAATCAAGAGAGAAGTAAAAAAACATGCGTTTTAAAAAACTGGGTCATTTGACATTAAGACCCGGAGGGGTCATCTGTGCAAACCCCCCAACATAACAGGTCATATGAACTTCTTTATCAGCACGAATACTTGATTTATACACCTGTTCAAATGTATAGGAGAAAACTTATATAAAGATTTTGTAGATATGTTTTAAAGTTGGTAATTTTAAATTGGAAACATTGTTTAATACAATTAAGGGACCAAGGAAAAGACATCCACACGTGTTTAAGGAATTTTCTAACGTTTTTGCTGTGTTTCCTTGAATGATGACGACCACCATAGACGAGGAGAAAAAGATGAACGCAACTTACATCATTAGCATTGCAAGGAAGCTTGGATGTTCCATATTTTTGCTTCCTGAAGACATCACTGAGGTACTTGACTCAACTTTTAACATAAATCTTTTTTCCCCCCTTTATCTGATTAACATTTGCATTCATAAATTGGGATTAAATTCAACCACTCAAATCAAAAGAAAGATGAAATAAAACATTCAGGCCCGCATTTGGTTTTTGAAAATTAAGCCTATACACTTATTCCACGTTCTTAAAAAAAAAAAAAAAATATTTTTAAAATTTGGCTAAGAATTATAATGTTTTTTTTTTTAAATATGAAAATCATTGTTAAGAAGTAGTGCGAAAATAAGCACAATTTTAAAAACGAAAACCAATTGGTTATGTGTTTTTGTTTTTATGGCAACAATTTTGGTTTTAATGATCTTAAAAGTTTTTATTATGGACAACCCACCAGTTCCCATGTCCACAAATAGTATATGATATTGTACACTTTAGGCAAAAGTTCTTGTGACTTTACTTTTGGTAACAATTTTGGTTTTAATGATTTTAAAAGTTTTTATTATGGACTTTCATACTAATAGAGACGTTGTCCCTCTCAAAATGCTTTCACCTATGATCTTCTCATTTCCAAGCCGATGTGAGATTTATTTCAACCAAAACATTCATGCCTTAGATTACTATTTACATATTTTATTTCTCTAATAATTAGGTGAACCAAAAGATGATCCTCACCTTAACTGCAAGTATCATGTATTGGTTCTTGAAACAACGGGGCGATGACAAAACATCGGCGAGTTCAGACAGCGAAAACAGCAGCCAATCAGAAGCGATTTCCAACTCGACGACGGATGACTCAGCATCCGAGTCATCAGCAGATGAAAATGGTAATATGTAAATCAAATCAAGCATGAAAAAAGAAAAAAAGAAAAAAAAAAGAGTAAGCCGAATTCCAATGATGATTACAGTTTTTAGTAGTTTAATTTTCAATTGGAATTTGTGATTGCAAAAGAATGTGTATTGGCAAAATGGGGCATTATAATTATAGGAAGAAACCAAAGTGCTTTTTAAAAGGAAATTTTTTTGCTTGCTGCAGAAGCTGCGATCTGTGAATAGATTAGTTCCCTCTCCCATCGGTTATTAATTTTCCACAAATATTTGTATTATGAATTCGATTTTTTTCCTTCTTTTTTTGGGTTTATTCAGTTATATAGTATCTATAATTGTTGCATTTTCTTGTTTTTTTTTTTTTTTGTTTATTTGAATATTACATTGCAATTTGCAATTGGGTGCCGAAGATTTGAATATACGACTCGTAAGGAGTCAAATTAGCTATTGAGTCTTCCTATGAAAACATGTAATTTTAAGTCTATATATACATATCAAAAGTTTATGAATCACAATTTTAAAATTGTGACAAGTATTTTATTGGGCAAAAAGATAATTTAAAAGTTATTATAAAATGATGGTATGCTTATTATTTCAAATGTGGTGTTTCACAAATCACATTCGTTTATTGATACTTTTTAATGCATATTATGCTTTTTTTTACAAGTTATTTGAAATTTTAGGATTTTGTGATAATTTTAAGTGAAATCATTTTTCTATTTTTTTAAATAGAATTCTCTCTTCACTAAAGTTATAATTTCGGGAGTTTTTTTTTTCAAAAAAAGAAAGAGTTTAGCTGTGTAATTAACGTGTTCTATTTCCAATTTGATTAGGTTAAGGATGACCCATTATAAATACATTTAATTTCTCCAAGGAGGTGTTTTGGGAGGCAAGAGAAAATAGAGAAACTATAAAGATAGAAGATAGAAAGACGAAGACAAAGTAATTGAAGAAGTGCTTTAGATTTTTCATCCTCTCTTCCTAGTTTCTTTTTTGTTCTTAGATTCTAATTTCATATTAAGTTAAACTTGTTGGAAAAAAATCTCACTTTTACGACATAAATGAGCAAAAAAAAATAATAATTGAGAAATAGATAACAACAATAAAGAAACACATAAAAATAAATTTACGATGAAAAAATTTCAAAATCAGAAGAAAAAAAAAAAAACTACAACTCACAAAAAAATAAACTCCACTATATGTGAAAAAAAAGAAAAAAAAAATACTAGTTATAGAACTTTTTTTATAGTATTTGGAGCCCATAATTTTCCTATTTCTTTCGGATGTGGGATTAATGCTCAATACAATAAGAGAATTTAACTATAGTTAGTACAAGCTTGAAGTGTTTCGAATTGGGATACTTTGTAACCAAAGTTATAGGCTCCTTTTATAGTACTTGGAGGCCATAACTTTCCTATTTCTTTCTGATGTGGGATTACTGCTCTTTTCTAATATTTTGTCAAAATCCTTACAAATTTTACCTTGATAAGATAGTTAAATAATCGCCCGCGCGCGCACCCCTTCCCTGACGCAAAATACCCGTCATCTAAAGTCCTGAAGCCCGACATTAAAAGTCTACAAAAATGCCAAGTTTCTAATTTTTCCAGAGGGCTCAGCGCCTAGGCGCTGTCCCGATTCTGTGCGCGCGCCCCCGCGGCGCCTAGGCGCTAGTCTGACGCAGAAATGGGTATTTAAGTCCGTTTTTGCTGTTTTTAGGTCATTCTTTCCCATTCTCTCTCAATTTCTTCCGCCCCCTTTCTTTGTAGAGCTCAAATCTTGAGCCAAAATACGTTTCTTACCTATTTCTAATACATTTGAGTGGATTACTCTTGATTTTCACAACGGGCAACTAAGGTAAGTGCTCTAATTCGAGTTTAGGGGTTGTCTTGATGCTTAGGGAGGGTTTATATGAATTTCTAGCTTGGTTTTGTTAATTTCTTGCATCTCTTGGTCTGTATTAAGAACGAATAACTTGCCTTTCCGGTTAGGAGTGACGTCCATAATTAGTTACGCATGCTTAGTTGGCTATTATTGATTTTTGACAAACTTCAATACTTAGTAGCGAAAGTCTAGCTCGTGGCTAATCAATTCGAGCCTAAGTGACAGTTGGGGGTAGGAGTTGATTAACGTTTTCACGGTGGGCTTAAGACTAAGAGATAAATCGAATTAGTTTTAGGATTAGTTCGTCTCAATGATACCCGTTACTGTTTGTTAATTGGTTTAAGCGTCATGAACTTAGATTAATTGGGAAGCATGTTTAATTAGAATTTACGCCTCTAATTAATTCTTTGGGGTGCTTCGGACCCGTTTGGGACGAAGCATTTTGTGTGCATGAAATAGAACAACTTTGCGAATTAGAATCCCTATGAACTAAGCGCATCAAGATAAATCCCGACACTCGAATTAGGAGCACGTGTTACATTTAATTGTTTTTCGCTCTTTACTTTTCGCAATTATTTTTCCGTTAGCTTAGTTTAGTTTTAATTAACTCCCCCTTTATTTGCTTTTGAGTTTTAGTTAAAAGACAAATAGAAATTAGCTAGGAGAAAATAACTTAGGTTCCCTGTGGTTCGACACCCGTTACCACTAGCTGCAAAGCTTAGTAGTTTCGGTATTATAAATGTTATTTTGGCAAGCCTCGACAGCTTGAAATTGGAGTACCCCAAAAGTGCTCTACCACAACTTCTGTTGCACCTATTGTCTTGATCGACAATTATAATTTTCAACTCAAAGAACTATAACCTACTACACCATAAAAATCTTGAAACGCCACATTCAAAGTTTTTTCTTCTTTGTCACATGTCCGATAAACCCTACTAAAATTTATGGTACAACTTTCACCTACTTGGCTCACCCAAAAGTTCTTCAGCTATTGATATAACTTCCACCACACACACCTTCCACAATCGTCAAGTCAATGCACGTGTGCAAACCGGTAGAACCGCTAACATCACATCTTGTATCATGGTAAAACATAAATACCATGAGAATGAATTTTGTCTTTCTTTAGAAGAAGTCACCATCTTTTTTTACAAGGGAGACAACGTCAGCATTCGACCTAGAACCCTTTGACGAACTTGCTCGGTTAGAATAATTGTTTTCATGTGTTTTAGACTATTTGCATTCCCAACGGTCTTTCTTTTGCATGAAGTCTTTTTTCTTCTTCCAATTGCTAGCTACTAGTTTTGAATCCTCTTGTGAAGACCCCCCTTCACTCTTTAACCTTCTTTCTTTTGACAAAAGTTTACTAGTAGCCTCAACAAGATCTAAAGTCTCATTCCTACACATCAAGATTGGTTTCGTGTGTTCATAAGAAGGCAGAAGTGAGACAAGATGAGCATGGGTGTCTTATCCTCATCATTTATCTTCACTTTGATCACCTCCATCTCCGGCATGATGTCATTGAGAACACTCAAATGATTTGAGATTTGAGATTTTCGTACCTTCCTCCATTCATAGCATGTGAAACTGCTCCTTCATGTACAACCAATTTGAGATGCTCTTTGGATACATCGCTTCAAACTTCTCCCAAAATTCTTTGGCTGTCGAAATTTCATACACATTTGGAAGAGCATTCTTAGCCAAATTTAGTCTGCTTGCACTTATAGCTCTCAAATCAATTTCTTCCCAATCTTCACCACTCATGTTGGACTTCTTAGAACCTCTACCGGAACCATCGTTGGACTCCACTGGACCACTATCACCACTTAACTTCTCAAAAGCACCACCATTCGGTCTTCCCTTCAAAGCTTTGTGTAACCCAGATCGTAGCAGCACATCCTTGACTTGCACTTGTCACAAGCCAAAGTTGATCCTTCCGTCAAATTTCTCCACATCAGTCTTCATTGACTCATAAAACTTGACACATCTACTAAACTCCTAACGAATCTGCAAATAGTGAACAACTCACACTATTCACAGTACCAATCGTAGCTGGTTTCAAGAAACTACAAACCTAAAACGGGGGGGGGGGGGGGGGGGGGGGATCTGTGAAAAACTCCAAAACAAGAGAAACCCCACGATCCACTAGAAAGAAACCCCACTATATAAAAAATTATTACAATCACACATAATTCTCTCCGACCCCTATTACAAAAAACACTCTCCGGAAACTTGCACAATGCACCACACACACCCTTTTTTCGCTCTCAAACTAAAGAATATAATAAAGGAATTGAACTAGAGCTAATACACCAAGTTTAAGTGTTTTTAACTGATATACATTGATCTCAAAAAAAAAAAAAAAAAACTGATATACATTGAAATCAAAGTCATAGACTTCTTTTACCGTTTTCTATTCTATTCATTTCAGATGTAGGAGAAAAAAATCCTACATAATCGATCCCCTCTTGTAGAAGAGCTATTATGTTTTTAATGTTTCTTTTCCTACTGATGATAGGGAGGTTGATTTTAGTCCTTAGATTCCAACCCCCAAGATATGGAGGCTTAGGCCAAATCTTAGTAATTTAATATAGAGGTTTGGTCTATTTGGGAGACCAGCAAAATCCTATATTGAGACACATAAAGAATTTCTAATTTTGTAATTCTAGATAGGAATATTGAAATTGAATTAGATATTATCTGATTTTGGTAAGGAAGAGATAGTTGGAGAGAATAATTGAAAATCAACTGGCATGTACTCTTATGGCCATTGCATTGCAACCAATTTGGTAATGTTAGTGAGTTTTATATACTTTTGTGTATACTTCCAATATGTGGGAGAATGAATAAAATGTATCTTTTATCTTTATCTTCCCCATCTTGTCTAAGTGTTTGGGTTTCAATGTCTTTCACTTTGTCCTATCATTTTCAGAGATATATCACATGCCATAACTTCCATCACTTTGTGCTATCATTTTCAGATGTATCTACAAATACCATGCCATAAATAACTTCTTTTATGATTTTGAAATCATCATGCCATAACTTAATCAAACATTGTTCAACTGATACGATGTATCGACTAGTGACTAAGAGATCATAAAATCCCCACCAGCACATGTCAAAAAAAAAAAAAAAAACTTTGTTGTAGCAAAAGTATATATATATATATGTATATATATAATTTCACCCATTATTTTGAATTTTAAAGTTAAATCAGATTTTGAAGTTAAATCAGATTTTGAAGTTAAAATTAATTTGTATTAACCAAGTATAAAAATATTTTTTTTAAAAAAAAAAAATATAGGGAAAGTACTTATTAGTTCATTTTTAATTGACTAAAAAGTGGCTATTAACTATATTTTTTTTTGTACAAAAATAACACATTGTAATCAACTGGAATGGTGCTAAAACAACATTTTTTTTTCTTGCTTTTATTTGAAAACTATTATGATACTTTCTATCTTATATTGTTCAGCCCATGAGATTTCCTGTATCATATGAACTTATACAAGTAAATTTACTTCCTGCTATCTTCTATGTGGTACCTGAATCTCTCTGTACAGATAAGTTTCCAACTGCTGCTGGTTGAAGCACTTTTTTCCCTTGCCTTCAAATGGACTTTTTGCTGTTGCATATTGAGACTTCCAACCAGTTTAAGAGATGGAGAATTGCTAATTCAAGCAGATTCAAGAAGCACTGACAATTGAACTGGTTTTCTGTATCAAAAGAGTTGGCAAGTCTCTAATTTTAGAGCCACTGCCCCAGAAAGAAGCTAGACAAAGGCCCATGATGGCCATGGCGACGACTGAGCAAGCGGGCGGAACGGCCTGAGTGCTCCCGAGGAACTGAGTAGCAAGAAGCCCTGCTAGGGTGGAGCTCTGCATCCCTGTGCACAGTGAAATTGTTCTGCTAGCTTCTTCTTCTTGCCTGCGACACAGACGACATTGTATTCACAGTTTCAGATATATGGCAAATGGCTATCAAGCAATGTCCTAACATATTTTGAAACCAAATATATTTGTTTGAATTCTGATAGTCAATCTAATGTAGCTTTCATTATTTTCTGAAAATGTTTTCAAAATTCAAGCAAAGTTTTGAAAACTAAAAAAATGTAATCTTTGTTTATGGAGTTTGACTAAGGGTGAAAATATAGTAAATAAATTGTGAAGAAACCAACATAAATTTTAAAAACTAAAAAAAAAAATGGAATTGTAATCAAATGGGGCCAAAGCTTTCTATCCGAAATCGGGAGCTAGGAGTCCCGACCTTCTACCAAACCAGAATAAGCAAAATGGCATGACTACTCCCTAAAACAGAACAGTCCTGGAAATCAAACCATTATCTCCATAGGAATGAGAAACTTTGTTTAGACAAAGGTGATGGAAGCTTTTATGTAATTCTTAAGCCAACAACAGATACTTGTATACTTGACTTTTATGTAATTTTGTTGCTTGGGAGCTATTTTGAAAAGTAGTTTTCTACTTATGTTTTCAGAATTCTGGAATATGGTTTTGGATGGCCTGTAAAGGTTATAGTTGTGCACTTGAAATTAACAATAAAAGACTCGTAGTTTCGGGATTACAAACGGCTTCAATTCTTCTAAAAAACAGATGAGTAAAAATAAACTAGAACGAAATACAAGAATAAACAATTTTCAAAGGTTCTAGCAAACACATTTTCACTCAATTTTATTTTTCAAAATTCTCTCAGACAGCCCCTTCTACTTTTGATTTTTAAGTTTGAAATAATTTTTATAAACTGATCCCAACAAGCCATACACTGCAGATTTGATTAATGCTATTTATTCATGTACTATTGCCAGCAGTGTTATCTTAACCCACTTGAGCAATATTATGACAGCAGATAGTTTCCATGTGAATGAATAGTTGAAAAGCTTTCACTAATTAGAGTCACATGCCTTATCAGTTTTCTAAAAGATTGAAGGTGATTGATCAAAGCAAAAGATCAATATGGTTTCTAGCTGCCCTGCTAGACTCTTGTAACCATTTTATCGATCGAGAGATGCTACTATTTTCATGCATGATAGAATGTGGGCAGAATCAATTATATGAAGTGTGAATTCTACTACAAGAGGATCATTCTGAAGGAACTGAGGCCCCAAAGTTCATCAAAATAAATGGGATTTTATGTAAAGAGATATAACTTTTACCTTACGATTGGAATTTTGGAAGCCCAGTATCCAAAAGTGAATGCCATAGTATGAAATGCCAATACTGGAAAAACCAACCGGGCTCCATCTATCGACAAAATTTGGCTCCTGTTTATAGCAAGAGGGCTACCGATGCATAACGAAGTACAGATCATTGCAACGAATGGCATCACAGGCTGAAGAATGGCCACGACCGGCTTTGCGTAAGAATTAAGGACGAGTCCAAGAGCAACTGGAACAAGAACAACCTGCAACAATGCCAGAACATAAATAACCAAACATTAATGATTATATCAGTATAATGCAGGATGCCTTGGAAACCTTAAAATATACCATTTCTTGATCATAGTGAGAGATGATGAAGATTAGTTACAGCTGAGAAATAGGAAGGATATGTGCAATAACAGTGTAAAAACTAACTGAAGTATTGGAGAAGGAAAAGAACACAATCAAGAAAACCTCCATAAAAGAAGTTCTGTTTCACTAACTCATTTGCTAAGAAGTGCCTGTATCTATGAAGACTAGAAAAGCTCCCTCATACAACCAGATGCCTAAATAATGAGAAACCCAATATATCAAGACCATTCTGCACTAATTCCTTTGGGTGCATAATTTTAGACATCAACGACAAAGTAGGAAATGTTTTTTCAGGAAAAATTCTAATACTACTCTAGTACATGCACATATCTACTAATGAATGGAAGGAGTATGACATTTTTGTTTGAAATCAGTGAATCATATCTACCATACAATTATTCATTGAAGTACCATTACCTGCAATATTGACTTTGACATGGCAAATGCATCGACCGGAACGACCGAACCGATCAGAATGCCAGTCAATAGTGGTGTAAGAAGCACGGATGAGATGGTGGTGAAGCTGGTAAGGAGAATACTCAAGGCAATATCTCCTTTACTCAAGAAACTGGCATAACTTGAAAGCTGGGCTCCTCCAACACAGGCTGTGAGAAGAAATCCTGCACAGAACATTGGTGATATGCCAAATGCTCTTGCTATCAATACACCAAGAGCTGGTTTCAAAACATACTGAGTGACAAACCCAACAGAAAGTGGTAGAGGCCTGCAAATAACAAACAAAATGAAAGAATTCTCAAGAACAGACTCAACTTTTCATAATGCAGTTGATATGATTGCCAACTCAGAAGATGTGTTTGTATAACCTTTTGATTGCTAGAGCAAAATCATCAAAGGAAAGCTTAATCCCAATAGATAGCATTATCCCACCAAGAGCTGGGGCATAGAGATCCTTAGAAACCCTGCAAAATGCAAAGTCAAAAATTTCAAAAGATACTCTTGACAAGTTCAAAATTGTTTTGATATATTTATAAACTACATGCACCACCTAAGACAGCAACATATCATTACAACACTTAGTTTTAATAAAAGATTTAATCATTCACCAAAGGAACATAGCTCAACGGTAATTAGCATTACTCCTTGAGGTCGGAGGATCAAATCCTCATGCCAGTTGTACTTTTAAAAAACACCCAGAAAGTTGACTGGTTGAGGATAAAAGAAACTGTTATTTAAATATTTGACTGGCAATGGCAGATTATAATGAAACTTGAAACACAAGAACACCTATTTTAGTATCAAGAATATATGACTTTCAGAATGAATACAATAAATAAACAAACAAACAAAAACAATAAAAATCATTGCATAGAGAACAAGAATTTAATGCTGACTTCAAAGAAAAACAGGGTGGGAGAGAGAAAGAAAGAATTCAATTTAAAACATTAAAATAGAAAGGGCTAAGTGGGCTAACATAGAAAATTGGGAACTAAACAACAATAATTAAATCGATAAGATCCAAATCACCAAGTAAAAGTGGAAGGCTGAGCCAAAGCCGCAATCGCCGTAGCAGCCACCACAAAAGGAAGCAACGCCGACAAAAGCTGAGACGAATCACCGTCGGAAGCCTCCTCCGGTGCCGCATTGGAGTTCAATCCAAAGGACAACAGCGAGAAATTCCCCAGGCGAATCCGCGAGCCGACTCTCCCGATGAATTGCGACGTCGAGCAACCGAACGTCGACAAAGCTCCATTACTCACCGTCCTCGAGTTCTTCGACGTAGAACAGTGAGACGAAGACCATAGCCTCGATGAAGAGCTAAAACTAGAAGAAATCGAAAGGCAGAGGCAATCGGAGGAATAGAATTTTGGTTTTGTACTAGGTTTGATCGGCGATTGAGAAAGAAATGGGACCGGAGAACAGCATAGAGGTATGGCGGACATGGAAATGGAGAAGAGAGTGTAAACGGTGGAGTCGCCGGAGGATTGAATGGTCCGCCGCCGGTGAGGTTTTTTATTTTTATTTTGATTTTGTATGAGATGATAACGAGGGGGAAGAAAAAGGAAAACAGTGGGAGAGAGGGAGAGAGAGAGTGGGAGAGATATTCGTCCAAGTGTTGGGAGGAAATTGCTGACGCCTGACGGTCTGAAGATTTCAGTTTTTTGTTTTTTATTTAAAAATAAATAAAATTGCCAATTAGTCCTCGACTTTATTTCAATTTGATGGGTATGTTTTAAAAGTTTCAATTTGGGATGAATTTTAATTCATAAATAATAATTATATTTATGAGTTCGAGCTCTAAAGAAGATATACATTTGTCGAATTCTACATTATTCTAAGATTATACAATAAATAGTTGTAGCATTCATGATATAGCATAGTTATTTTTCTATTGAAGATGGGAGTTGAGCAAAAATGAGAAGAGGGATCAATTGCTCCCTTTGATTCATTCTCTTATTGAGAAAAATAATAAGGTATCGTTTCATAATTATTTAATTTTTAGTTTTTGGTTTTTAAAAATTAAGCCTATCGATATGTCGACATTTCCATATATTCATAGGTTGACATCGATATGAGGGGTGAATCCACATTTTCATCATGCCGTACAAAATCGATGAAATTTTAAAAAAAACAGCAACAAAATAGAACCTAACATTAATATAATATTATAATAAATATATTTGAATTCATTTAAAGGTGTAAAATATTAATTTATTAATTTAATTATTTTTAAAAATCTTTTAGAAATATCTATGACATTTTATCAATATTTTCATCGACATTTCAATAAAATTGAGACATCGTTATTTACGTCGACATCGCTATTTAAATCATTGCTTCCACTTTATAATTTTGTTTGTTTTGTTATATACTTTCTACCAATGTTTTAAAAAAATCAATCCAATTTTAAAAATTAAAAAAAATAGCTTTCAAAATACTAATTTTGCTTTTGGAATTGAACTAAGAATTTAAATATTTTCCTACAAAAAAAAAAAAAGGTGAAACTCACAGTAAAGAAACTAAGAGAAAATAAGTCTAAAAAGAAAACTAAAAATGAAATGATTATCAAACCGACCTTAGATCTTAGATTTTAGATTTTTTTCTTTTTTTCTTTAATCATCTATAGTCTACCTTCTCGAAATTAAAAGGGTTCTAATACAAAAGGTTAGAGTATAAAAACTTGTCATCTTATAAGGAAATATGTTGTTTTTACCTGAGTCAAATGGATTTTAAAATTGTTTAACATTAGCATAGCTCCACTGACATGATGTATGAATTATGAGCTAAAGGTCTCAAATTTGATTTCTCCTCCTCACATGTTGTCTGAAAAAAAAAAACTATAGAGACTAAGGCTTCAATCGTAATCGATTTACCTTTGATATAGTGTTTACTTAAGCCTAATTCAAACGTAATCTGAATTTGATTAATGGTGTTTACTTGTAATCATTCGTGAGTTTGCCATAATACCTTTTCGCTTTAATCGTGTGTTGACTCGTTGTCTGAACGTTACTCGTGTGTAGACTCGTTGTTCGAGCGTTACTCGTGTTGATACTCGTTGTCTGAACGTTACTCGTGTGCAGACTCGTTGTTCGAGCGTTACTCGTGTTGATACTCGTGAACCTATTTTCCAACATGAATCTCCACTCTCATCCGTTTATTCTCTCTTATTTCTTTGTTTTTCATCATTGGAGCTTCAATCTGTTCCCTCCTCCATTAACCTTTATTTTTCTTCCTCACAAAAGAAAAAGCAACTCCCATTTTCAAGAGTGTTTCAACATTAAAGTAATGAGTTTCTCTATTTTCTCCACAATTTGTTCATCTTTTATCTAATACCAACAATTTGTACATCTTTTATCAAAATGAATTTCTCTTTTTTCTTCACATTTGGATTAAAAAACTTGTAGAAGAAAAATAGAAATGAGATTGACGAAGAAGCGTGAAGGCGTGAAAGGATTTGTTTAAAGAAAAATAAAATTCACTTCTTGAAAGAGAAAGAAAAAGAAAACTCACTTTTTGAAAAAGAAAGAAAAAGAAAATCCATAAGAAAACCTATTTTTTTAAAAAAGAAAAAGAAATTCTAACATATGGGCGGCGGCCGCAGACATGAATGAGGTGAGCGGCGATAGCTAGATTGACCGGAGTGAGGTGGGCGGAGGCGACAAGGTTGGCCAGAAGAGGGGCGAATAAGAGAGGAAGAAGAAGGTGAAAGGAAGAAGAGAGTGAAGGAGATTAAATGAGCATTTCAAGGAGAGAGAGAAAATGACAAACATGGAAAAAATAGACAAAAAAAAAAAAAAAAAAGTGAGACCCTGTAATCTTCAATGATAATCTCATCGAGCACCCGAAAATAGTAGAGAAATGAGGTAATGAGATTACAAATTTTGAAGCGAGGCTCACCCTTTGATTACGTTTGCAGATTTTGGTAAACGTAATTGATGTGGATCTCACCGTTAGAATTATCATTGATTCATTACATTTGAAAGAAAGTAAACTAGGCCTAAATTAAAATGAATTATAAAGATTTTTTTTTAGTGCAAGAATATCCAAACCATTCAAAATGGTAATATAGGTGTTATGAAACTATGATCAGATTTGGAAGAATTATAATGATGATTTAAGGAATTTGTTTGCTTGTTTTCTTAAACAAAATAAAAAGAAATAAAAATAAAAATGAAAATGGGGTTTGTTTTCTTTTATAGAATTTTCAACGCAATTAGATATTTAAGGGAAATATTGAAGTGTATGTAATGTAATAAGAAGAACATATTAAATTATGTGTAATGAATGACGTGGAAATAGTACGATGATCCATCAAGTAAAATGGACGGCTGTGATGAATTGAATTCTTAAGCGTGGTCCCCTTGAGATGACAGCCAATCCATATCTGCCTCGTATTTCGAAATTCTAGAAGCTACTACTTTCTGCCTTTTTCCCTTTTAATCAAATTATTATTTTCTTTTTCTTTTTCAGAATGAATATACTTGTAATTGGTATTTGGTAACTTATTAAATTGTTGGCAGTCATTTTTACTTTAGGTTAAAATCAGACTCCTAATTATTTCTTTACAAAATTTGGTACTATTTAGTTAAAATTTTAAAAGAGCTCAATTTTGATTTGTGTATGGACTCAAGTCATATCTAACCGATTTTTATTAGAAGTTATGGGCTGAAGTTATTGTTTATATAAAGCTCAAATGAATGTCTTCACCTCACCATCTAATTATCGTGAAATGAAGAAACTGTATTGTCTTCTCCAATCGTGAAAATCCGTACGCAATATAGAAGGTCTTGGAGCCATTTTCGAAAACTGTCAGTTTGAAGAAGTTCATGAGAAATTAGTTTTCTCTTTGTTGTTTTATTCTTCTTCTTCGATGGTGTATGGTGATTATTTGTGAGAGCGAGTTTTGAGCTTTTTTGGAATTTATCACTCTTCGATGATGTTGTATGTTATTGACGTTGAAGCAATAAAATTGTTCTCACCTTGCACAGTGGAGGTAGACCTCGTTGGTTGAACCACTATAAATTTTAATGTCTCTTCTCTAATTTTTCTATATTTGTTTAGCGTGATTTTATCCCAATTAGTTTACGATTTTGTGTAATATTTCACAACAGTAAAAAAAACACATTTTATCAATTAAAAGTGTTATTTAAAATGTCGATAATAGAAATGATTTGAGAAATTGTAGCAAATAAAACGCACTTGAAAGTGCTTTAAGAGAAATATTTAACTAATTTTCTTTTAAAAGTGCTTATCTAATAAGTGTTTTAGATCAAGACGTTTTTTTCTTTTCTTTTCAAAAGACATGTAACACACATCCATATTTATTTTTGTTTAATTTATGTATTTTATAGGTTAAATATATATTTAGTTTCTAATATTCATGTATTTTTTCAATTCAGTAATTAATCTTTTAGAAGGTTTAATTTCATTTCGTGTAATTTTTTTTTTTTTTTAATTCTTCTTCCCCACCAATTTTTTTTTTATACTACAATAAATATGGGGATAGAAATTCAACCTCTAACCTTAATTTTGTAAGAGCATAGTTGCCGCCATTATTTCAAAAGTTACATCAATATCTAAGCGAAACGAAGGCTAATCATTAAAAAAAAAAAAAAAAAAACTATTGTTTTTTTTTCTGTCACCCACATAATCTATCCCGGATATGAGTAGAACATAAAAGTAGTGTAGGATAAGTAACCTCACATATGAGAAGTATATGGGACATACTTACAAAAAGATTAATATATATGTTCGGTGTTAGGACGTTAAACCTATGAATATGTGAAACTGTTAGAGAATGTCTTGAATCTGTTATGACATGCTACGATTGACTTTGACCCATTATGTATTAGGTCGTTAAAAGAGTGTTTTGACTTCTGTCACTCTCTAATCTGTATTTTGTAATCTATCCTACATCGTAATACAAATTTTTTCTTCCTTCTGCCCGTGGACGTAACTAACACAACGTTAGCGAACCACGTAAATTGTTTGTTGATTCTCGCATTTTTGTTCTTTGTTGTTCGATTCTCTCATAACAAAAACTAGTCTAACTATATATATTTAACGGTTTTACCCTCACAAACAATACTATTGGACCGATTCAAGTTTAGGGTAAGTAGCATCATATAAGTTTCGAACCTTTATACCCTAAGAATCTTGACACCTCTCATATAATATCAATATCTTTTCTCGACATATTAGTTCTATTTCCATAATCCTTTCCTCATTTTTACTTAACAAAACTACATTGGGACGACGCTTACAGACCATTTAATAGGATTTTTTGTTTTTGTTTTTTAACAAAAGAGAAAAAAAAACATAACTATATTTGATAATTATTATTATTTTCTTTTTTCTATTATAAACAAGAAATATAAATGTGTTTAGTAACATTTCTTATATTCTCTTAGTATTATTTTTTAGAATCATTGTTTAATTACATGTAAATTAGTTTTTGAAAATAAAATATTTGAAATTATTAAATTATATATCATTTTTAATTTATTATGTAGTTTATAAGTCAAATTGATAAAATAATGTTGTATTGAATGAAAACAAGAAATAAGGAACAATATTTTGTTGTTTCCAAAATTTGTATTGAATTTTATGGATTTTAAAAGGAAGAAATTAGAAACAAAAACAATTCCTAAGACGAATTTGATAAGCATTTGAATTTTTTTGTTATTGATTTTTGAAAATGAAGAAACACTACTTTTTTTTTTTTTTGTTTTGCAATTAATACTTTCCAGAAATGTTTTTAAAATCCAAGTCAAGTTTAGAAAAAGAAAAAAAAAAGAAAAAAAATTAGGTTTGATGAGTGATAACGATTTCATTTGTCGTTTTCTGTTTTTAAAACTTATATACTTGTTTCTACCCAATTTATTTAATTGTAGTTTTCATATTTCTTAAAACAAAATATATATTAAAATTCTTAGTTAAATTACAAACATTTGGCTTGAATTTAAAAAAACAAAAATATATTAAAAAACAAAAATTACTTTTAAAAAACACTTTTAAAAAACTTTTCTTTTTAGTCTTCAAAACTTGACTTGAATTTTAAAAAAATACTAAGAAATTATTTCAAAGATTGTTGGTAAAGGATTAAAATGAGATTGAAATACTAAGAAATTATTTCAAAGATTAGAATAACTTTTCTTTTTAGTTTTCAAGATATAGAATTGGGCGGAAAAAAATCAAAATGTAAATAAGAAAAAAAATTAATAATGGAGATGCGGGGTATCGATCCCCGTACCTCTCGCATGCTAAGCGAGCGCTCTACCATCTGAGCTACATCCCCACTTTGTTTATTATTTAAATTATTTTCAATACTGAAAATGACACTTGATCCTAATAGAAATTTAAACCAAAATAAATAATTCTTTGTGATGAAAGCTAAACATATATTTTAATCCCTAATATTTAACTATTTTTTTAAATTTACTCAACTATGATTTGAAAAAAGTTGGATATATTTTAAAAATGTCTAATTAAACACTTTATGTCAAGATGTTAAAATTAGATTATGATAAGATTACATAATATAATACTTAAGTTAGTAAGAATTTAAATAAGAAATTGGGATTTAGGGTTAAAATTAGTTGGGATTATGAGAACTCGTTCAAATGACCTAAATATAGTCCAACATAGTCAATGTCAAATAGATCTTACTGTAGATTATTTCAACCTAATTCTACAACTCGTTCAGTTTTCTTTTTATAATGGCTAAAATCATTTATTTTGGCTTTTACACGAAAGTGTATACCATGATTCTTCGTCTATCAATAACACCAGCATGCATTGCACGGTAAATGTGAAGAAGTAGACCATTATCTCGACAATAATGAGCAAAGCTAGTATTTTCAAAACATTTGACTCTTCAACGGTTGAAGAGTCAAATATTTTGAAAATTCAACCATTGCAATATAAAGGATCAGTTTTGATATTATTGACCGATTTGTGCGTATATCCAGAAATCTTTCTCATTATTACAAAAGATCCTTAAAAAAAAAAAGAATGTATCGAATCAAATATATATTTCGTCTTTCTTGTGTTAAAACTTTGACAACGGTATAAATTTAGTAACACTTGTCCTACCGGATCTATTACAAGAAAGGGATAATCTGGCCAAATCCTAAAAAATTTCTTTGTAGTTATAAAGTCTAATTCACTTTATTTTCACTCTAAAAAAGACACATGAGCAAATCATAAGTTGCCATGTGTCACAATTTGTTTTTTAGAATATGACTTAATTTTAGAGTTTAAATTTTAAAGTTTAGAGTTTTAGTATTTAGGAATTACATTTTAGTATTTAGTATTTAGGAATTAAAGTCTTCTTTAAATGATAATCAACCCTAAATACTAAACTCAAAACTCTTTCGAGAGAAAAAAAAAATGACAAAAAAAGATGGGGTTGATTCGTGACAATGACAACCTGTAGTTGAGCCACGTGTCGGGCTGCACACACAACGAAGTTTTACTCATGGAAGAAAGTGGTTAGTCCATCAAACTTTGACTTTTTTCATTTTTTCGAACTCAAGCCGCATAAGTCAACATTAGGATCACATGCTACTTAATGACCATGTTATGTCATAACATAACCTCATCTACTTAATATAACCTCATTTACTTAATGACCATTTTTTTTACAACAAGAGCATAACTCAATTGACATGATATATAAATTAGTGATCAATAGATTCTAGGTTCGATTCCCACCCCACATATTGTTATTAAAAAAAAAAAAAAAAAAAAAAAAAAAAAAAAATCTAAACTATTTGGAGCTATTTTGAGAAATAGTTTTCAAGATTTTTTCATACATTTCTTATTTTTTTGCAATATATATTGCTTCCAACTGATCATCAGTTCATGAACAATCATTTCAAATAACACAATCATCTTCAACTTTTTCAAACCACCCATCATAAATCAGTTCATAATTCATAATTCATAATTCATAATTCATAATTCAAATAAAACTAAACCCTATTTCATAAAAACAAACTTTCAAACAGACCCTCCCAACAATCCAACCCAACATGAAATTGCAATATTATTATTTGTCTGACCATGACAGCAAAGTTCCATTTCATCACCACCACCATTATCAATCCAACCAAATCAATGCTAATAAATACCTAAGCCCTCCAAAAAAAAATAAAAAAAAATAAACAATGGCACATTCAAACAGAGCATTTGGTTTCCACTTGCCATCATAAAGCATAAACACCCAAGACATATCCATATTTACATCCCACTTTATGCATTATTTCCATCAAACATCATCATTTTGTCTAAAATTTGTCTCTTCCTTAAACACATAAACATTACTGTTGACTTGTAACATGAAGCAATTATCCATTTCCAAATCTAATCCCAACATCTTTAACAATATTACAACAATAACATGATGACATGAGAGAAAAACAGAGAGACAAACAGTAAAAACACAGAGAGGGAGAGATTTCATCACACTTCATATTTGGTGGAGTTGTTGAACAGTCAAGCTTTTTTTGGCCATACAGAGATGAACAACACACAAGTCTTGATGTAGACTTCACAGTCAAAAAAAGAAAAGAAAAGCACTTTCATGTTTTTGGTCATTAATAGAATACTTTTTCAGAAGTGCTTCTATTCATGCCACATGTTGAGTTTTCTATTGGTCAAGAAGTTTAGATGTATTTTAAAAGTTTTCCTATAACTTGCAGGCCTCCTTAATCTCTATACTTTAGAATGACTTTAATGACCATGTAATTTTTAAATAATACAATTAACATAGTTGTCAAATTAATAGCAGGTATCTATTAGTATCAGACACAAAATTAACAACTGTACAAATGTTCAAAGTATAGAGATCAAATAGAATTTATGGATATTTTCTTAATTTATAATATTAATTATGCTTACGTGGTCATGAAATTAAATTATGTTTTTTATTACTTATTAAACACGTAACATCAAATCCTACTTTTCCTTCTTCCTTCACAAACTAACAAAAAGTTCAAACTTTTTTCACTTCTCCCTCTTTTTTAAATTTAGGGTTTAAAAAGGTATTAATCCCTTTCTATTCAAGTTATATCAGAGGAGAGGGAAAGAAAAAGCATTGTCATGAAGACCAAAAGATTATTTGGACCAAGAATTCTGGAAAAAGTGCTTGCAAATTTCACATCTTCAGATTCTTTACTGTAAAGGCAAAGTAAGACTTTCACACAGTAGCACTGAATTTCTATCCTAAGAAACATGCAAGAATAGATAAGACCCTGAGCTAACCAGAAACACACCTTTAATTGACAAATCTGTCATCAAAGTACAAAAGAATCACTAATTAAGAGCTTGTTTCAAATGCCTATGCCTATCTAAATGTTTAAAAAGTATTTTTTAAATGTAAAAGAAGTATTTTGAAGCACTTAGAAAGTCATCCAAAACAGCTTCTTAGTCACCTTTTTTTTTAAGGAGCCGTTTGGAGCGTTGAGTGAGTTATTATAATCGGTGGTTATAATAGTTGTGAATAGTAAATACTATTGAAGTCAGTAAAGTTATTTTATTGACTTTGGGTTATAATAGTCGGTGGACCAAACGTAGACTAAGTTATAATAATTCAGTCCATCCAACTCCAA
Source organism: Herpetospermum pedunculosum (assembly GCA_028017165.1). NCBI lineage: Eukaryota > Viridiplantae > Streptophyta > Magnoliopsida > Cucurbitales > Cucurbitaceae > Herpetospermum > Herpetospermum pedunculosum. The sequence goes on along the minus strand of CM051524.1, from coordinate 79,223,706 downwards.
GTTGGTGCTTCAAACGCCGCCTAAGTGTTTGAAAAGGCTGTACTAATTTTAAAAAGTGCTTTCAATTGGCGAAAATCACTTCTTACTATTTCAAAAGTGATACTAAACCCACATCCATTTTGATGAACAAAGTGTTGCAATAACTTCTCTAATGTCTTATCAAATGACAAATGGTAAAATCTCCAAATCAAAACCAAAAACAACTTTTCAAAAAGCAATGGTAAATGCTCCCTATAACATATCTCATCTTCCAACAAGATTGTATATCAAGTTTCAACAGCTCTAATTGATCCAGTCAGCTGTCTGTCTATGTCTATTACCAAAGAAAAAGACTCAACAACATTCAAACATTATGACAAATCCCATTTTCATAGTCAAGCCATTGAATATCACTTTTCATGCAAACAAAAAAAGGAAGTTAAAGTTAGAAAATACGGGCACAAAAACTACTGTTTTTATGAAGTGTTAGACTACTACACATCAGAGCAAATGTTCACTAATGCTGACAAGATTGACAATTCCCACTGTTCTGTCCCCATTGCAACATTAGTTTGAGATATAGAACCGAGAGGCAAACAAGACATTGGCATAAAACAAAGATAAACACTATTCTTGACATGTTTATTGCAGAGAATTTGGGTTCCAGACAAAAAACAAAATTATTATAGCCACTGTAATAATAATAATAATGATAATAACAACAATAATAATTATAGTAATAATGAGAATGATAATATTCACAACAATAAACCAAAATTTCTGAAGATTATTGAATAGAAATGTGTAGATTTTTCACCTGAACTCCACCTACCTTTCTGCAATCTCCCACTCCAAAAAAATTCTCTGAACCAAAATGTTCTTCTTCCCCTTCTTCCTTCCTTCCTTCCTCTTCCTCTTCCTCACACAAACCAGAAGTTGCTCAACAAATTCTCAGACTCTTGACTCTGCTCTGAATGATGCTGATGATGAGAAAATTCAAGCACACACTGTGTAAAGAACCCTATAGCAGATGCTAATATTGACATATACAATGAAGATTCACAAAAAACCCAATTGAGATTCCTTTGACCCTTTACCCCCATTTGCTTCAATGGCAATTTCAAGCCACTTTCACTGAACCTGACTGAACAAATCTATTCCCAATTTTCCTGTGTTGATTCTGCATATGGGGAAAAAACCAGTCACATATTATTCAAACATTCATCCCAAACTCTAACAAATTGAATTAAAAAAAACCCGAAACAGCAAATTGAAAGAGTTCCAGCAGAATGTAAACACGATTACTCTTAGATAGAGTTGCAGCAGAAAGAAGCACACACTAAATCAATAAAAAAAGAAGAAGAAGAAGATCAAAACCTTGAAATTAGGGCGAAGAACGTCGGCGGCGACGCATTCGGGAGGGGTTTCGAAGAGAGACTGGGAGAATTGCTTGAAAACAACACCAACATCGAAATAAATAACGCCAGAGCTAGGAATGTCGACGCGAATGCCCTTAACAGGGAACCACAAGAAGAGATCCTGCGCCGAAATCCCAGATAAGGAACCGATCTGACCGTAACTCAAAGTTCCGGAAACATTGGTCTCGTAATGCAGTTGATTCTCAAACATCGCATTACACTCCCGATCCAAGAACACCATAAAACGCCCACTGTCCTCGTCGATTTCGTAATCCCTGACACCCTTTGGAAGTAAGCCCTTGGGGAGGCCGTGAGCCAAAAGAACATCGTAAATCGACTTGGAATCGGAGTTGTTGTTGTTGTTCAGAGCATGAGGATCCGCCATTGAAGGAGTGAAGTAGAGGAAGAAGAACCAGAGGAAGAGCATGGTGGGGGAATGGAGAGGGGAAATTGAGAAATCTGAGTGGGAACTGGAAGTAGGGTTTTAGAGGATTGGCAATGGAGGTTGAGAGTTGAGAGTGAGAGGGATTGTTGACAGCAGATTACAGAGAGGAAGAAGGAAGAAGGAAGAAGAAGATGAAATTCAAATCAATTATTGGAGATGAGATGAGTGAGAAGGGGTGGGGCCCTCAATACAAGAATTCTTCAATTATGAATATATATTCTATAAAACTCCAAATTGTACACCATTTTTTTTTTATTTGGTGATCTATAACTAACATGATATGTCTACCTTTAATATTCTTTTATTATTATTATTGTTATTTTGTCTATTTAGTGTTTGAATTATTCTATTTTTTTATTATTATATGCTTCAATTATTAGATGTAAATTGTAATCAAGATTTTAAATATCCATGTTGATGCTTTTCAAAAAAAAATATATATATATATATATCAAAATATTGAGGTGGAAATATGGGTAAAAGGTTGATATTATTATAATTTTGAATTTTTTTTTTTTTTTTTTTTTGATAGAAATTAAGAAATTCAAACAAAAACAAATAAATCTATATATATATATACATAGGGCTGGTTGCACAAATAACAATCAGGCCTAAACTAATTGACTTTAAAATGTTTTACAAATATGGCAAAAAAAAAAAAAAATTGTTTCTATCACTAATAAACTTTATCATATCACTGATAGATTTATTAGTGATAGACTATTATCACTGACAAAAATCTATAAAAAACTGAGGTGATCAGCGATAGACTTCTATCCGTGATAGACTATTATCACTGACAAAAATCTATAAAAAAAAAAACTGAAGTGATCAGCGATAGACTTCTATCAACCCTAAGATATCAACGATAGAAATTGCTATATCCGCAAATTTTTTAAAAACATGCTATATTTTTAATTATCTTATTCTAAATTGACATCTGTTACAATTTTTAAATAGGTTTAAATGTTTATTAATCATGTTATATTAGTGATATTTGTTTTCTTTTATGTTTCATTGATTTTATGGTACAATACATATGTTGATTCACTCCTTATGCCTATCGAAATTTAAGGACACGTTAGTAATCTTTTATGTTTTTTAGATTCACTTAAGTCCAGTGAATATGCATGTGTGCAATCTCGATTCTGTTTTTAAAAATTGTTTATCTCGATTCTGTTTTTAAAAATTGTTTACAGATGTGATCGAAACATTGTAAATTTTGAAAACATTTTATTTGTAGTGTATCTAGGTTTTGAATTTAAAATTTTAAAACATGATTATATTTAAAGATAAAAAATTGAATAAGTATAGTATTTCAAAATTATTCATTTTTGTTAAATTTAAATAGGTATAATATAATATATTATAAATTATAAGAAAATTGTAATCGATGTCAATTTAGAGTAAAATAATTAAAAATATAGCATTTAAAAAAAATTTTGCAGATATGACAATTTCTATCAAGTATGGTGATAGTATTTATATTATGAATATTCAACCTAATATTTAGTCACCTAATTTTATGGTTTATAAAAAATAAATACAGGGATGATGATCGAATCTCCAACCTATGCTCACTTTGATAATAAATTTGTTTAGTGACACTATATTCAAAAGTCATTCTGTTAATTATAAATATATATATTTTTCTAACCTCATTTTTTTTTTTGGTTAATCGCTCTAAAGTTATTTTTGGATAATTCATCTCTCAAATGTTTTTTAAAGATATTTTTTTTAATTAATTCATTTTTCAATTACTTTTTATTTATTAAAAAATTTAATAAAAAACATTTTTGGTGATGTAAGATTGTGACAAATCAATTATAGCTTGATTGATATAAGGTTGTGCCCTGCAAAAAAAAAAAAAAAAAAAAAAAGTTTTAAATAATTTTTTTTTTCCAATTTTTTTTTTTTTTGGTAAAATTGATTTTATTTAAAAATATTTTTTTTTTAAAAAAAGGTAAGGTACACTATTTGTCTATGTAATGGTAGTATAGATAGTGTGAAGTGTTATGCAACAAATGAGGCTTAATGTAATATTTTGTTGACTAAATTTTATATTTAGTTCATAAATTTTGATGCTTATATAAATTTTTTGACCTTTAAAAAACCTCAATTACATCTTCAAACTTGAAATTGAATTGTTTTTACTCCTAACTTTATTATTTAAATGTCGATGTAACATGTTAATTGTACTAAGAGAGATAATTTGTATATCGTGATAAACTTTATTATTTAAATGTCGGTATGACATGTTAATTTTACTAAGAGAGATAGTTTGCATTTCATGATAATGAATAGCACAAGGTAAGAGGATAGTTAGACAAAATAAAGGTATATGAGCTAAAAAAAAATTGGTTTAAAATGGGCTTTGTATATTTGCATCACTAATTTTTTTGACCTCGCCTACTAATTAGTTGACTCTCTTGTACTATAATATATAAAATTATCACTTGTTACCTTAGTCAATCAGCTATGTCGATATTCAAATAACCGCGTTAATATATATTTTTTTAAAAAAATATATTGCGTTAATGACAAAGATTTATTACATATCATCGAAATTAAAAGAAAAATCAGAAACGTAATTAATTTTTTTTTTAAATTGATCAACTGTCGCATAAAAATTCTAAGAATAAATTTGTAAATTTAACCTAACATGAGCGTTTAGTAGGTTACATTACTTTAAAAAGGAAAGAAAAATATGAATTTGGATCACATTTTAAGATAATTAGTTTCCTTGAAAAAACAGAAAGGAAAACTAGGTAATAAACATAGGGTTTAGTTGAAATTAAGATTAAAATATATGAATTAGAAATATACATTTTCAAATATTAAAAAAAAAAAAAAAATAGAAAATAGAAACAACCTTTACCATCTTACCTGTCATGTTTAAAAAATCACCCAATATACTATTTCTATGAAATTATACAGGTGTAACATAATTAAAAAGGGCTGGTTGCACAAATAGCAATCAGGCCCAAACTAATTGCAAATTTAGCAAACTTTAAAATGTTTTGCAAATATGGCAAAAAAACTCGTTTCTATCACTGATAGACTTTATTATATCACTGATAGACTTCTATCAGTGATAGACTATTATCTCTGATAGACTATTATCACTGACAAAAATCTATAAAAAGCTGAGGTGATCAGCGATAGACTTCTATCAGTCATAAGATATCAGCGATAGAAATTGCTATATCCGCAAAATTTTTAAAAACATGCTATATTTGCAAACAATAAGTCTTAAATTGTCATTTACTACAATTTCCCAATTAAAAATACTAATTATGTCGTTGAATGAATTTCTATAAATATAAATCATTGTATATAATGGAAAAATATATTGATGTTTTATTTTATTTCTTTTAATCCTATTCTGATTTCTTAACTTTAAAACTTAGTATTTTAATATCTAAAAATTAGGTTTTTTTTTTTTTTTTTTTTTAAGAAATCTAAAAATTAGGTCAAATCGAACCTAAATCAATTGGTATAATATTAAGATCTAAAAATTAGGTTAAATCGAACCTAAATCAATTGGTATAAAATTATATTTGAATAAAAGGTTAGGGGTTTAATTTTCCACCCATATTAATTAAATAACTTTACAAAAAAAAAAAAAAAAAAAAATTATTTACAAACTAAGAATTAATCGAGACTTTGAACATCTATCTAATTCCATAAGAAAAAAGAACATAAAAAATAACCTTTTTTTTAAAGTATTTAATTTACGTGGGGATTGCACTCATCACTTCTTAGGTAAGAACACAATCTATTTTTTTTTATTTTTTTTATTTTAGCAAAGCTAAATACAAAGCTTAGCGAGAGTAAAATCACTCAGAACAACAGACTCAACTTGAGGAGGAAAATCTTCCAACCAGACCACAGACGAAGAGTCAAAGCAAGTTTTGTCAACTGGTGCGCCATCTCATTTCCTTCACGATGTATGAAACTGCAAATACCCCTAAATGGAGGGCAGAAACGAGAACACATATCTCTCATTTCCTTCACGATGTATGAAACTGCAAATACCCCTAAATGGAGGGCAGAAACGAGAACACATATCTGTCACAAACACCCCTGATAGATCTTCCACAGTCTCCGGAAACAAATCACAAATCTGAGATGAGTCGTCTCAAGCACTATCGAAAGAAACCGGCCTCCCAAGCCAAACGCAGACCCTCTGCCACCGCCAGTCCTTCCGCCATCGCCACACTCCTCACATGTTGGATCCATGTTACTATTGTGAGCATAACCCGACTCCAGAATTCCGAACCACAACTCCTAAACCTGCCACACCTCCTTCCTTCACAAAATCTGCATCCATATTTACCTTATACACATCCCCCAAAAGAGGACTCCACCTAGCTCGGACCCGAGGCACACAACAAACTATAGACCCATCCCTCGCCCATTCGCCACCCGATAGGCAAGAACACAATCTTAAGTCTTAATCAAGAACACAATCTTAGGTCAATTAAGTATTGGACAAAAATAACCTATTATATTTATAGAAAATTCACTTATAAATTTAAAAATAATAAAGTAAAAAAGTCATAATATCTCACATGCACCATGCAACATTTATTAAAATTCTCTAAAAGTATTAAGATATTTTAAGATATTGTTTTTCATTGGAGTATTTATTTATATTTTAAAGTTGATTATGTTAAGCATAATCTTTTGGGATATACTTTAATAAATAGGAAAATTGTAGTAAATGACAATTTAAGACTTATTGTTTGCAAATATAGCATGTTTTTAAAAATTTTGCGGATATAGCAATTTCTATCGCTGATATCTTATGACTGATAGAAGTCTATCGCTGATCACCTCAGTTTTTTATAGATTTTTGTCAGTGATAATAGTCTATCAGAGATAATAGTCTATCACTGATAGAAGTCTATCAGTGATATAATAAAGTCTATCAGTGATAGAAACAGGTTTTTTTGCCATATTTGCAAAACATTTTAAAGTTTGCTAAATTTGCAATTAGTTTGGGCCTGATTGCTATTTGTGCAACCAGCCCTTAATAAATACACTCACTTATTTTTTATTTGAAAAAAAAGTTATATATATATATTCTTGGAAAATTGTAACATGTCAATTTAAAATAAAATAATTAAAAATAGAGCATGTTTTTAAAAAATTTGCGGATATGACAAATATCTTATGGCTGATAAAAGTCTATCGCTCATCACCTTAGCTTTTTATAGATTTTTGTCCGTGATAATAGTCACTGATAGAAGTCTAATATGATAAAGTCTATCCGGGATATAAACAAATTTTTTTGTCATATTTGCAAAACATTTTAAAGTTGCCTAAATTTGCAATTAGTTTGGACCTGATTTCTATTTGTGCAACCAACCCTATATTCTTTTCAAATTTAAATGATAAAAAATGATAAACAATTGAGGTCGTTGCATAAATAACAATTAGGTCCAAGACAAATGTAGTAAAATATAAAATATTTTACAAATATGACAAAAAAAAAAAAATAGTGACTATCATTGATAGACTATTATCACTGACTATATCCATTGATAAAATGCCTATCACACTACTATCGGTGATAGCCACTGGCAAAATTTTATAAAAAACAGAGACGATAGACATAAAAAGTGTCATATTTGCAAATCCTTTGCAAAAATGCTATATTTTTTAATCGTTTTACTCTAAATTGACATCAACAATTTGCAACATTTTCAATGAAAGTCTTCATTATTTTCTTTTGATCAATTTGCAAATACAAATTTACATATTGATTTATATTCTAAATTGACATCAAACAATTTGCAACATTTTGAATGAAAGTCTTCATTATTTTCTTTTGATCAATTTGCAAATAAAAATTTACACATTGATTTATATTTTATATAAATTAAATGACTAAAATCATCTTGAGAAAAGTCAATAATTATTAATCAAAGACGCAATCTATTGCTTGAAATAATCATATTGCTTCCCTTTTACACTTTCTTGTTTGTGTGTTTTAATATGTTTGAATAATATATTTTGACTAAGGATAAAGAATAATTGATATTCAAATAAATTCATTACTAATGATATATTATATATGCGTGGTTCATATCAAGCTTAAGATATGTATGTTAAAACTTGTACAATGTGAATATTAAAGAGAATGCTGATATTTTTTTTAAAAAAAAAAACAATGACCCATAGATTTATTAACAATAATAATAATTTTTTTTTTTTGACATAATAATATAAATTTAAAACCACGACTCTTCATAAGAGATATAAATATGAATAAGTAGTTGGTGCTTAGGTTGACTAAGTATTATTTACACTAAAGTGAGCATAGCTCAGTTGACATATGTATGACTCGATGACCAAGAGATTTGTGGTTCAAATCTCCCACCCCAATATACTAATAAAAAAAACAAAAAAAAAAAACAAAACAAATAATTGTTACTTAAAATATCTACTTTTGATACTTATATTAAATCATTACTTAAAAAAAAAAAAAAAAAAAAAATTAATCATATTTTCATTGTTTTTATGATCAGTAATACCAGTACGTACGGGAGAATTTCTAGTACATCGTGGTATGGAAAAACTCCATACCACTGCCTTTAAAAAAATGACACGTGGCGAGATGGTTTAAAAAAACAATATATTTAATAGTGTGGGTCCCAGTTAAACAATTATCTCGCCACGTGTCATTTTTTTAAAGGCAGTGGTATGGAGAATTTCCATAGCACGGATGTACTAGAAATTCTCCCGTACAAAAATCAATGATGTCAATTAACATAAAATTGTATTTTTGGGTAAGAGGTCATGAGTTCAATCTCTCAAATCACTTCAATTTTTTTTTTTTTTTTTTTTTTAAGTAACAATTGTCGTATGTTTAATTTTACAGGAAGACCCTAATTTCGTATCGTGAGAGAGAAGGAGAAATATTTTATTTCAACGCTCAAAAATTATTTTCTCTCAAAATGTCGATTTTCAAATATATTTTAAGACCTTTCAATTTTGATTTTCATCTCCATTTTAAAGAGAAAGTTATTTGAAAGTTAATTAGGGGTTAAAATGAAATGATAGGTGTACGACTTAAACTTACTCCAAAGTTTTAAGAGAGCATAAATGAAACCACCTATATGCTCATTTCTATCTTTGTTTTTATAATTCACCATCATATTACATTTTTGTTTTTTTTATTTCTTCATGAAATTATAGAGAAAAAAAAATATTGATTTGAAACAATTTTAAAGCTCGATGATAGAAATGAAAATTTTGAAACAATAGGGATATTTTTGTCTCGATGAAACATATCCAAAGTTTAGGGATACTTTTTTTTTTTTTTTTTTTTTTTTTTTTTTTTTTTTTTAGCCTAATATAACAAAAATTAATGATAAAAGACTAAAACAATTAAATATACTATTTAGTTCCAAATATTCAATTTTTCTTTTTAATTTAATCCATATTGTTTACAAAATTTCAACAGTCTTTTTAAAAAAAATCCTTAATGAATGTTAAATTTGTTGATAAGTAGAGATATCCATAGAGTGGAGTAGGGTAAGGTCTTCTCCGCTCCCGTCTCCGTCTCTTATTTCATTGCTCGTTCCTGCAAAATTTCTTATTTAATTTTGCAGGACGAATATTCTCTCCGCGAGTAATTTTCCGTGCGAATAATTTATTTTTAACCAATATTTTTGAAGTTTTGTTATTTGTTAAGTTATTAATATTATATATATATTTAATTTAATAAAACAAGATGTGTGTGTTTTTTTATGAGAGAATATATATATATATAAATTAAACGGGGCGGGTATATGCTATTACTCGTCCCCACCCCGTTTAGCTAATGGGGTAAAAAAAATTCTCTCTCCTTGTCCTATTCTCCATCCCATTTAGAATGGAGTGAGGAAAATTGACATTTCTATTGATAAGCTTCCCTATATAATATCATAATATTTTGTGAGTTACATAAATTTAAAGAAAAGTTAGGTCACTTAAAACAAGAAATGTTGAAATTTCTACTAATTTTCCATAGAATGGGAAAATAAATTACAAGTTTTATTCTTTTAGCTGCACTCATTTTTCATCTAAATTTCTGTTCATCACTAACAAATTTTAATATTCACCAGTGGAAAGAATATAATTAAAAAAATGTTAAACCAAAAGATACTATAAAAATAATAGATATTAAATTGAAAAAAAAAACAGTCCAAATTTAAGAGCTACAAAATATATAGGGCTGGTTGCACAAATAGCAATCAAGCCCAAACTAATTACAAATTTAGCAAACTTTAAAATGTTTTGCAAATATGGCAAAAAAACCCATTTCTATCATTGATAGACTTCTATCAGTGATAGACTATTATCTCTGATAGACTATTATCACTGACAAAAATCTATAAAAAATTGAGGTGATCAGCGATAGACTTCTATCAGTCATAAGATATCAGTGATAGAAATTGCTATATCCGCAAAATTTTTAAAAACATGCTATATTTGCAAACAATAAGTCAATTTCCCAAATATATATACCCTTTAATTAACAATTGTTTTTTATATATAATTCACTAAATCGATTTGAAATAATTCTAATAAATAAATAAAGATATTATTTTATTACACATGGAAATGAGAAAAAAATCCAAAAAAAAAAATGAAAACTAGGAAATTGAGAGGAGAGAGAAGAAGAAATGGGATTAGAGTGGAATTAGCTGGATTCCACCTGTGAAGCCAACTGGCACGTGTCAGTTAAAGGGGACAAATATTAACATGACACGCGTCATTTCAGCGCGTGGAAAATGTGAACCAAATGCCAGATAAGCATTGTTGAAAAAGCTATGTGGCCATCGCCACACAATAATGCTTATCTCTTATTAGGATAATCACAAACCTATATGCTACCAAACAAACAAATTAACATCTCAATTTTTTTTTTTTTTATTATTTTTTTTTCCTTCTCTTTTTTACCTCAACTATATAGGTGTGAATTCATACCTTTAACTATTTTGTTTATGATAGATTGTAGGAAGATTGAATAACTTTGTTCAAATTACCCTTTTTTTTTTTTAATTTATATATGTTTCATTTAACGACCGATTAAGATTTGATATCTTGTCAACTTAATCTTAGTTTAACTGTTAATACATTATAGCGAATAATAGCATAATTCAACTGATATGATGTATGCATTAGCGACCAATAAATCTTAGATTTAATGTCTCTCACATTCCCATGTTGTAAATAAAACAGTTAATACATTATACAGCAATTGTTTTCTTAGGTTGGATTGTAAATATTGATTTTGATAGGAATATGGCTTAGTTTTGTGAAAAAATCAATGAAAATATTGTAAAAATGTTGATATAAATGAATATTAAAAAAAAATCATATATTTTTTTTATAAAAGGTATTTACATTAATAAATTAGTATTACACACTTTTTAAATAAAATTACAAATTCTTCTTATTGATGATATATTTATGTGAGTGATGCTTTGGTGACATTTTTTGAACAAATATTTTCTTCATTTTTCTTTTTTTTATTAAGGTGTATGAAAATATTGATTTGCCAACATAAATATAACTCAACTGGTATAAAATATGTACCCTATTAAGGATCAAATATTACAATTTTTCATTCTACATATTGTGTAAAAAGAAAAACAATAAAAACATTGATTAACATTTAATGTCGATGGCCGGGACATATAAAAATGTTGATAGAAATTATCAACATGGAAACAAAACTTTAATACATTATGTATTGATGGAAGTTTGAATTATTGACCTTCACATTAATTATTCTCTATATTCTTAAAAATAAATAAAATATTTGATTTGACAATAAGTGTATACTAAATGTAAAGGAATGAATGGTTGTATTATAAATAGTAACTAATTAATTTTAATTAGATTTTTTTTTTTGAATAATTTTAATTATAAGTTAATTGTGTATTGGAGAATAATGTGTATTTTTTTTTTTTTTTTAGTACATTGGGGGTGGGGGGAATCAAACCACAGACCTCTTGGTCATCAAGTCATACATATGCCAGCTGAGCTACGCTCGCTTTGCCAGAATAATGTGTACCTACCTCATGGAAATGGAAATGATAAATACATTCATTTATCAATGGAAAGTACAACCGATCATTTCATCATTTCCATACCTTTATATTGTGTATACCTAATCATTTTTATTATGCATCAATAACTATTCCATTAATAATATCTTTGATTAGTAATTAATTAATATTTTGAATTGATTTTGATTGTGTTATTAATTAATCTATTACAATTATATGAAGTTATCCGGATTAATTTCATAACCAAAAATATAAATATAATTAAAAAAAACATTAAATATATAATTTAGTTTTTAATGTTGATATCCATTTTCAATCATGTCTTTTAAAAAAGACTTAATTTTCTATATAAAAGTCAGGATAAAATGGAATCTTTTAAACAATTAGGGATGAAATTGGAAAAAGAACCATATTTTTTACTTTTTCTTGTATTTGAAAGAACACATTCCATTCCATGCAATTGCTCAAATCCAAAGAATCTCTCTCCCTAAAAAAAGAAAGAGAGAGAAAGTGAAAGAGACAAGGAGAGGTAGCAAAAGGATTCAAATGTGTTGTTACATTAATTATTTATCATCAATAATTAGTATAGTTTTGTCTTATCATATAATAATAATAATAATAATTGTAGTAGTATTACTAATAATAATAATAATGAATTTTAACCCTAAAAGAAAAAAAATAATAATAAAATGCCTTTTTGAATGAAGGTTTTGAATACATCTTTTATAAACCATAATAATTTGTCTTCTAATTATGTTGTTCATAATCCATAATGCAAAACTAGGGCTTCAATTATAAGTTTTCCTAATTATAGAATTATTAAAGTTAAAACATGTTTACTCCCTCAAGTTTACTTTATTTTCTAGTTTGATCTATAAAATTTATAAAATTTATTTTAATCATCTTCAAGTTTTAATAAGTATAATTTTATGATGCTACTCGCTCGTTGGAATTTTTAATTTTTAGTAAAAACTAACCTGGTTTGAACCCGAGGTTTGAGAGGATTTTAAATTTGATATCATTTCTCATGTTTGGATGCACAAAGAAATTAAGGACCCCGTTTGTTGGTGATTTGAAAATAATTTTCAGAACAAAGAATTTAGTAGAAAATAAAAACAAAATCCTTATTTTTATTATATTTCAAAATTTGTTTGGTTGTTAAAATAAATAAATAATAATAATAAATAATTTGATCTAATTATTTCTTATGTACGATTTTTTGAGTTCTTTCCGTTGTGTGTTGGATCAATTTTTTTTTTTTTTTTTTTTTTTTTTTGCAAAATCGTATCTCCTATTTTTTCAAAAAATATATCATATCTTCTATTTTTTTTAGAAGAATATATCCCATATTGTATTTCCTATTTTTTTCGGAGGATGTATCTCGTATTTTCATAATTTTGAAAACGAAATTAAAAACAGTGAAAACAACATTTTGTTATTTTTTAAAATCCATCTATCTTTTTAGTTATTTTTTGAAATAATTTTTGAAAATAAATATACCAAACGTCTCTTCATCATTTTTCTTGTATTTTTTATATTTGAAAAGATAAAAATGAAAACCGATCCCCAATCAAAGGGGCCTAAGGGATTTGAAAATTTAAAATATTATTTTTTTGAAAAAAAATTCCTTTCCAAATTGATTTCAAACTTTAAAAAAAAAACCTTTGCCAATTTTACCTCAGAAAAATCTATTTTTCTTTCTTTTTAAATTTATCCATCTCTATACCAATTTATTGTTTCTTCATGCAAACTTTTCTTTCATATTTGAGTTGAGTTAATCAAAGATTTTTTTTTTTTTTTTTTTTTGATAATATAAGAAAAGTGAAGGTAGTTTCTCTATTTTGTTTGTAATTGTATTTTAATACCATATTTTTAATTGCTTTGTTCAATTTTTTTATATTTTTTTTTATATTTTTTTAAGAATAATATGTTTATTGTTTATTTAACCTCTACATGCACCCATAATAATCATTTTAAAAGTAGTTGGACCCAAAATTTAGAAACATAAACACTTTAGGTTAAACCTAAACATAATTAGACTTTAAAAGTGTTAAAAGATATAGACTTTATGAGAATAAAAATTTGAAAATTTAGAAACTTAATCATTTTATTTTTATTTAAGTTCATGGATTAAATAAACACACCATCAAACATAATTTAACCAATCTTTTACGAGTTTATACATAAAAAAAAATAGGTTAATTAAAAAAGAGTAACAATTTAGTCCATAAACTTTAGTTTGTAATGATGTAGTCTCTGTAATTTTAAATTTGTACAATTTAGTCCGTAAACTTTAACATGTAACAACTTAGTCCTTACACTTTCAAATTTATAACTATTTAGTTCTTACAGTGAGAATTATTATCAAAATTTAGTGTCACTTTTTAGTACGTAACACTTTAGTTTTTGTAGTTTAAAAATACATTTGGTCTCTAATCAATTTATCGATCTACTAAAAAATTTCATTAAATCTTAATAATATTTTTGGAGACAAAGACTAAATCGTTACAAACTAAACTTTAGAGACTAAATTGTTACTTTAAAGTTGAAGTAAAAAAAGTTTTATTTAATTAACATAAAATATAAATTATTTGAAGGTTTCATCTAAAATCTTTCCCAACAACATAACAAGAACACAAACAGAATTATTAGATAACTTGGAGTAATACACAAACTTCTTTTACTTTAATACAATAGCTTAGAGATGTAAAATCAATATATTAACTACTAAAACATCTTATCAAAGTTACATAATCCTCAAGCTTTAGTGACTTAATTGCCATTTCTTAACTTTTAATCCAACTTTAATTGATGGGATCTTAAATTATTAACTGTCAAATCATTTGGTTTAAACACTTTTGATAAAAAGAAAAAAGAAAATAGGCAATTGGACTAATGATTCAAATGAAAAAGACCAAACTGTTGTGTTTGAATCTCAATATGGAAAATCTTAGATAAGGCTTAGGTTGAAAGATTCTAACTTTTCTCCAATTAGTTTGAAGTAAAAAGGCACAATTTATTTTTTGAAAAAGCAAAAGAAAAAGAAAACTAACATTTTCAATAACTACAAATAAATATTAACTTAAATAGGTCTCTAAAGTAAACTGCAAATAATATTCATAGACTTGAAATGCAAATATTACTCCAATTACATCTTAAGATCATGAATATTTATAGGACTTAGACCAAACATCTCACAATATGACACCAGCTGATCACAACCATGCACTTAAAAAATGTTTTTTTTTTCAAAGCTATTAGTTGAAATGTCTTGAATCTGTTATGACCCACTACGACCGATCGACATTCAGCTGGGAAGCACATGGTGGGGTTTGGGGGGCAACCTCCCTAAAGAAAAAAATATGATTTTTAATTTTACTATTTATTTTCGATTTTACTATTTACCGATCATCCAAGTTGAGCTACAATTCTCAAAACTTCACTAAACCCAAGATATGGTTGAAAAATTCAAAGATGTAGTTCAACTTCAACGATCTTTATCTTTTGATACATAATTTCAAAAATAGTGAAACCGGGTATCAAATTGAAGCTCTTTGTGTTAGCTTTTCAACCGTATCTTTTTCAAATTTTTTGATTATTTGAGTAAAAATATATCATTTTTTTAATGCACACTGCTCAAAAGAATCTTCAGTTTGAAATTTGCAAAACTATAGTTCATCGATGATTTTTATTTTTGATACACAACTCCAAAAATATTGAAACCATGTATCAAATTGAAACTTTGTTAGCTTACCAACCATACATTTTTTAATTTTTTTGAATATCGGTAAAAATATATTAATTTTTTAATCCAAAAGAATTTTTTCATAGCTGGAGAAGGCTCCTTCTATGGGAGCATCTCTTTTCAAAAGACGACTTTGCTTATGTGTAGAGGTTTTATTTTGACTAACTTTAAACCAACATTATTTTTAAAAATACTTTCAAAACTACAATATTTTTATAAAAAAATTTAAAAATTACAATATTAAAAAACAAATAGCTGACTTTTAAAAAGAATATTAAAACTTTTAGGGAGTCTATTAAAAAAAAAAAACTCATAGTCTTTAGTTGAGTATTTTTACATATAACTTCCTTGGGTTTCGTACTATATTTTTGGATCCCGCCTCGAAAATATTTTTTTTTGTTCTTTTGTTGAGATAACACTCCACTTTGTTGAGCACAAACACCATCACAAGTAAAAAATGTGTAATACCCTTTGCTGAGCCCAGCAGATACTATAGTCATCCTTCGCGGTTGTGCTCATCAGGGGAGAATCCAAGATTTTATATGAGAGGGCACAAATATATATAAATATACTTTTAGAAAAAAAATTAATTTTGTGTCTAATAAGGTATTGACATGTAAAAAATATATAATTATCTATATAAATATATAAGCTACAAAATAAAAAATAAAAAAATTGGTGAACAATGTTTACACTACAAAATGAGATTAAAAACTTGGGGTACCAAAGATCCAACACGAGTAAACAGTAGATTAACAGGCTCCTCCAACCATCGAACCACAAGACAATATCAACAAAATTGACGAAAATATTATTATATACTCGAAACAATACTATCCTATAAATTTAAAATACAAAGAGAAAAAAAATCGAGGGGGCACGTGCCTCCTCTGGCCCCTACGTGGATCCACTCCTGGTGCTCAGCAGAGGGTATTAGCAGACTTTTTCTTGCGATCATTCTCAGCAAATGTGTGTTCATGTTCAACAAAGATAAAAAACATGTATTTTAAATAATCGAGTCAACTGACATTACATTACACCATCCAAAGAAGATTATCTGTGAAAATAGATGGTGTTATGTATAAGTATATATAAAAGATGGAATGAAATTTTATGTATCAGTTTTACCTTTGCTGATACTAAAAGTGTTGGCCAATTTTAGTCTCTAACAAAAAGAAACTCAAAATCACACATAAATGTGACGATATTATTATTTTAGAAGAGAAGACTCTCCTTCTCACAGTCACCATGCTTTAGCCAACCTTAGTTGCTAGCAATAGCATGCAAGCCTCAACTTACACAAATGTTAAGATTTCAAATAAATTTTTAATAAACATAGGATTTAACTCCACGCACTTCAAAGCTATTTAGGTAATGTGTTTATCCGTTGCACTACGTGATTATTTAATATATATTTTTTTAATTTTTACTTGATGTTTGAGTCGAGTTGACCATTTGTTAAATTAACAAAATGATAACATGTGATAGTTAACTCAATTCAATTACCAAATTGAAGTAAAGACGAAACTTCAAGAACCAAAAATATCACTTTTAAAATCTCCATCAAATAAAAACTTATTATAAATCTCAAAGACTAAGACTCCGTTTGGGACTACGATAACTTTTAAAATAATTGCTTGCAACTTTATTTTTAAAAAAACCAGCTTGATGAATCAAATTAGTATTGTAATAAATTTGAGTGGTAGACTTGAATAAGTTGGTTACTATGTTTGGTAAATAAATATTAAATTACTGTGATTTAGCAACAACTAAAATAGACATATTATAAAAATTTGTATATTTTTTTTTAAAAAAAATAATATGGTATTATTTTAAAAAAAATATTTGCATTTGATTTATTAATTTTAAAAAATTATAAAATAAATTTGGTAGTGGAAAAAATATACTAGATATATAAAATAATTCTTAATTTTGACAACATTTGAAAATTTGTAAAGGAGCTAATTGTCAGAAAATCTAAAAGCTAGCGAAAAACAGTTTTTTAGGAAGGTGTAAAATGAACGTATTATGCCGAAGTGATTTTAACAGATTTTTAAACAATTTGATTTACCAAACACAAAAAGCTGTTAAGACTTTTTCTTAATCACTTTCAACTCCCTCTTAATCTCAAACCGAGCCTAGGAAGTGTGATTTTGAAAAACAAATTGAAGTTTTATTTTTATTTTTTTACAACATGTGGGGGTGGGGATCAAACCTAGACCTTTTAGTCACTAATCATACATTTACCGTTGAAAAAAAAAATCTCTATAACACATTTCATTTTAATTAATTAAGATATAGAAGTAAATATGTGTTTTCTTGAATTTTAATTGTCTCCTTCATCCCTCTATTTTTGTCTTAGTTTGCTTCTCTTCATTTTACTGTTTTTTTTAAACATGATTGAGCGAATATGTTGATGACCAAAAGATCTGTGGTTTGAATTCTTCCACTACTCAAATTGTTGCGGTTTGTCGTTTTTAGATCATTATAGAGAAAACATTCCCCTTCAATCTCAATTATTGCATTTTGTGCCTTAGTAGGCATAGTAAGTATTTTCTATTTATTTGTCTTTAGCTCTTGGTTCCATATGCAATATTCCAAATAAATGAGTTGCCACATGCCACATGCAAGATTCCCAAAGAAATGAGTTTCGTAGGAAAAAAAAATTGAAAGTCAAATTTATAGGTTAAGAATTAAAGATATAATTGTATTTTAGATGTGGTTTAAAAATTTAAAATTGAGAGATTTCAATTCTAATTTTACTTAACCCTCTCTATGTAAGCTAATGGGTTTTGGAGAATAAAGTTACAACTTGGAACTAAATTACAACTTTCTTAATTTAGCCAATATGAGCATAATTCAACTAATATAATGTATTATCTAGTGATTAAGAGGTCACAACTTTGATTCTCAAAATCTCCCACAACCACGCTCTAAGCATAAACTCAAAAGAACAAGCTAGCAAGAAATAAAAATTTTCGAACGAATCCTAAAATCCAAAAAACAAAAAACCCACACGATAAAGGTGAAGAGAAACTTATATGAACACACGTGGCGACCGCTGATTGGCCGAAATTTCTCAGTCAACAGCTACCAAACTCAAACCTACCATCGTAATTTATCCTTTAAATTATATAAAAAAAAAGTTTAAGTTTTAAATTCTGCCAACATGTCTTGATTAGTCAACCAAGATCAAATGTTGAAATACCTCATCTACATGTTCTAAAAAAAACAAAAAAAAATTAAATTTTCACCTTCATATTTGAAAAAAAAAAAAATGGTTTGTAATTCTACCTTTCTATTTAATTATATTATTATTTTCATAGTAATGTCAATAAAAAAAAAATATTATAAAAAAAAAAAGAGTATCTAAGGCTGACCGGCCGGCCGCCTGGCGAATTGTAAATGAATGATGCCAAATGACAATAGCAAAAGGATTGAAAATGATGGGTTTCTAAAAATTGGAAGAAGTTTTTGTGATGTTATGGAAATTGTATTTGATTATTTAACATATTGTTTTTTAAGTTTGAAGGTTGATTACATCTATAGAGAAAAGATGGAGACAAACATTTTGGAAATTAACGTTATTTATATGATGTGTTCACATAGAATGGCGTAGAGAAGCAAAGCAAGATTGTTGTTGATGGGTTTGGAGGGAGATGAAGATCCATCCGCCCCCCAGATTCCAAGAGAATCCTTATTCAGATACAATTCTCCACTGGTTCAGGTTTCCTTAATTGGCTTGGTTTGCTTTTGTTGTCCTGGTATGTTCAATGCATTGAGTGGCATGGGTGGCGGAGGTCAGCTCGATCCTACTGCCTCCAACAACGCCTCCACCGCCCTCTACACCGCCTTCGCCATCTTCGCCATCATCGGCGGCGGTGTCTACAACATCCTCGGCCCCCGTCTCACCCTCTTCGCCGGTTGCACCACCTACGTCCTCTACGCTGGATCCTTCCTCTACTACAACCACTACAAACAACAAACCTTCGCCATCATTTCCGGCGCAATCCTCGGCATCGGCGCCGGCTTCCTCTGGGCCGGCCAGGGCGCCATCATGACCTCCTACCCCCCGCCCCACCGCAAAGGCACCTACATTTCCATCTTCTGGACTATATTCAACATGGGCGGCGTCATCGGCGGCCTCATTCCCTTTTTCCTCAACTATAACCGCACCGCTTCCTCCGTCAACGACGCTACCTATATCGCCTTCATGTGCTTCATGTCCCTCGGTGCCCTAATTTCTCTCGCCGTCTTGCCGCCCAGCCGCGTCCTTCGCGACGACGGTTCGCGCTGCACTAATATCAAATACTCCAGCGTGTCCACCGAGAGCGTGGAGATTCTGAAGCTGTTCTTGAATTGGAAGATGCTGTTGATCGTCCCGGCGGCGTGGTCGAGCAACTTCTTCTATACCTACCAGTTCAATAACGTGAATGCAGTGTTGTTTAACCTGAGGACAAGAGGGTTCAACAATGTATTCTACTGGGGAGCACAAATGGTGGGGTCAGTTGGGATTGGTTACCTGTTGGATTTCAGTTTTAAGAGTAGGAGGAGGAGAGGTTTGTTTGGGATTGGTGTGGTTGCAGTCTTAGGTACAGGAATATGGGCGGCTGGTCTCGCCAACCAGCTCAGATACTCTCGTACTAAGGTGTTGGACAAGCTGGATTTTAAGGATTCAGGTTCTCATTTTGTTGGTCCTTTCTTCTTGTACTTCTGTTTTGGGTTGTTGGATGCCATGTTTCAGAGCATGGTCTACTGGATTATTGGAGCCTTGGCTGATGATTCAGAGACCTTGAGCAGGTACAGTGGATTCTATAAAGGAGTGCAAAGTGCAGGTGCTGCAGTTGCTTGGCAACTTGACGCCCACAAACTCTCCTTCATCTCCCAACTAGCTCTCAATTGGTCACTCACAACACTCAGTTATCCTCTATTAGCAATTTTGGTGTTCTTGGCCGTCAAGGATCATAGCAATTATCCTATTCATGAAACCCATCTTAAGGAGCAGCAGCTTATTACTCCTCCATTACCTAACAACCCTCCACTCATCAACTGATGCTAAGCTTACCTTTCTATATATCATTGTGTATGTGTTTCCTTTTTCCAACATCTTAGCTTCTTCATGTAATAATGTTTTTCACATATATGCTCTCCAAAATACTATATTGTATAATGAATACGTTTCTATTTGTTGTTCTTGAAAAATGAGTGTTACGATATAGAATCGAATAACAGAGAACAAAAGCGTAAAAGAAGATCGACACAGATTTACGTGGTTCACTAACGTCGTGTTACTTACGTTTACAGGCAGAAGGAAGAGAGAACAATATTATTTCGAATATTAGAGAATTACAAAATGACAGACTAAGAGACGGGGTTGAAGTCATTACAAAGTTTATATATGACACCCTTCTAATGACCTAATACAAAATGGGTCAAAGTCCAAAATAAATAGTAAAACTCAACCAGCGAGACCCTCGTATCGAACCAGTCGTAGAGGGCCATAACAGATTCAAGACATTTCAACAATAAGATTTGCATCTGATTCGTTCTCACATTTGCTCAATCGATCAAGATAGAATAATTTTTTTCGTCCATGTTGTCCCTTCTAATATCTCGAAGAAACATCATTGTCTATGTTACAACTTATCGACCCAATTTCAGAATAAAAATAAAAGTAAAATAAATGAAAGAATGATAATGAGATTAATAGAAATTGATAATAGACAAAGAGCTTAACCTTCCTGTAGGATTTTCAAGGAATTTCTAGGAACTCTAACCACCGAAGGTTAAGCTCTTTGTCTAAACTTGCTCTTGTAACTTAAAATTAATTGTAATAAGTAGTAAATTCGTGTTTGTAAAATTCTTAACTTTAAATTTTAAAATTCAGGTTAGGGTACTTGTTAAATTAATATTAAATTACTACAATTCAACTATAATTAGAATTTTACTAAGGTAAACACATTATTTTAATTATATTTATATTGATAATTAATATCTAAATTTATTATAATTTTTTTAAAAAAATTATATGAATTTAAATTGTAAGTAGGTTAAAATTATTTGATAAAAAATTAGAAATAATAATCGTTAAAAAGAATTGAACCATTAATAAAAAATAAAAAAATAAAAATAGATTTAATTTTTTTTAAATATAATTAGAGAAGATGACAAATTTTTAAGGCCTAGAAATCAAAAGCTGGTATTGAATTAGTTGAACTAAGACTAAATTAAAAATTAATTTTAGATAAGTTAAGAAATAATCAGATTTATCAAACTAAGGGTGTGTTTGGTTTGGATTCCTAAGGGGCCGTTTGGCCCACGGAGTTGGGAGGAGTGGAGTTGTGGGGAGTAACTTACTCCCCGTTTGGCCCAAGGAGTTGTTTAACTCGGACAAAAAATATCAACTCCCCAGACTTCTACAGTAATTACTATTCAACTCTCCTTCATTTTCCTCTCTTTCTCTCTCTTCCTTTTACAATATTTTTTAATTATTTAAAAAAAAAACACAATTTAGACAAAAGGTGTAAAATGACTAAAAATGCAATTCAACCTATTTTTTATTTTAAATATAAATTAAGTTGTTGAATTAAAATTAAAATTGGTACTCAAACAAAATTTAAAATGTAGTATTCAAGAAGAAATAAAAATATAAAAATATAGCTTATTTGGATTCACTTATTTAATGGATTAAAATCTTTCAAATTCACACGTAATAGTTAATCGACTATTGTACGACTATTTGTTTTATTTCAAAACGATCCAAATAAAATGAATAATTAATGTGAGTGATATTGAAAAAAAAATGTGAAGTATGGTAGTCAAAGTTATTTTGGTTATCTTCGAATAAATTTGTAAAGGACACATAAAATAAAAAACACAAAAATCGTATTCTTAAAATTTATTGTAAGAAGTTCTTGATAATAAAAATATGAAAAATTATAGAAAATAGGTTCTAGGTGTAGTGCATATGAAATTATGAGTTTAAGTGGGTGGAAGCGAGGAAGAACGTGTTTGACACATAGATATGTTTATGTGTTGTTTTTTTTTTCTTTAGAGAAATTTGTAAAATATACTTACACTAAAAAACAAAAACAAAATCTCACTTCTAAAATTCATAAAATTAAAAAAATTAAAGATTGAGTCTTTAAAAAATAATAATAAATATATATTATTGATAATCAAGGTGAAAGAGATTAAAAAATTAATGTGAGGTATTGTGTTCAAAATTATTTTTTGTTATCCCCAAAGAAATTTGGAAAGTAGATAAAATAAAAATAAAAAATTGCATTGTTAGAATTTATTAGGAAAAGTTCTTAATAAGGAAAATTAGAAAGTTTGTAGGAAAAAAAAATTGTATCGAAAAAACTAGTAAAATAAATTCAGATTTCAGAACTTGAGGTTCAACAACTCTCTGTCAATGGGAGGCGGAGAAAGATGTGTTTGACACATGAATAGACTATACTTATGGGTAGACAATCTTATAATTCATAAAATTAAGGATGAGTCCTAACAAAAAATATATATATATTTTGATAATCAATGTGAAAAAATAATGTCAAATATTGTGCTGAAAATTATTTTTGTTGTCTTCAAAGAAATTTGTCAAGGATAGATAAAATAAAAATAAAAATATTTCATTTTTAGAATTTATTGGAATTGGAAGAAGTCCTTAATAAGAAAATTTTGAAAGTTTGTAGAAAAAAATTGTGCGAAGAAAACAGCTAAAATAAACTCAGACTTCAGAACTCCAGACTAAACAACTCCCTGCTCCAAACACACCACAGACTTCAGAACTCCAGACTAAACAACTCCCTGCCCCAAACAGACATACCTCAGAACTCCCCAGACCAAACAACTCCCCAGACTAAACAACTCCGGACAAAACAACTCCAACTCCCCCAAACTCCTTGGGCCAAACGCCCCCTAAGTGTTTAATTGTTGAAAAAAGTCATTTTGGAATAAATTGAGGTGTTTGGCAACCACCCAAAATGAATTTTTGGAGAATGAGTTTTTGAAATAATGCATTTTAGATGAAACACTTGATATTAACTTTTGAAAAAAATGGTTTTGGGTGTTTAATTGAAAAACCCACTTAATTCTCATATTGTATTAAAATTACCAAAATACCTTCACACTGTTATTTTAAATATCTTAATTCTCATATTGTATTAAAATTACCAAACCACCCGACCCCAGCCGCCCCCGGCCACCGCCGCCCAACCCCGACCACCGTCGCCCGGCCACGACCCCGACCACCTCCCGACCCCGACCCCGACCACCGCCATCCCACCCCGACCACCGCCGCCCGACCCCGACCACCAATGCTCGACCCCGACCCCGACCCCGGTCGCCCATTCCCGACCACCACCGCTCGACCCCGACCCCGACCCCAGTCGCCCGACCCCGACCACCGCCGCCCGACCCCAACCCCGATCACCCGACCCTGACCACCTCCCGACCCTAACCCCGACCCTGGCCGCCTGACGCCGACCGCCCGACCCCGACCCTGGTCGCCCGGCCCCGACCCCGACCACCACCGCCCGACCCCGACCCCAACCACCCGACCCCGACCTCGACCCTGACCCCAACCAGGGTCGCCCGACCCTGACGTAGACCACTGTCGCCCGACCCCGACCCCGACCCCAGCCCCGGCCACCCGACCCTGACCCCGACCACTGCCGCCCAGCCCCGATCCTGGCCGCCCGACCACCGTCGCCCTACCCCGACCCCGGTCGCCCGACCCTGACCACAGCTGCCCGACCCCGACTCCGGTCGCCCGACCCCAACCCTAACCCCGACCACCACCGCCGCATGACGCCGACCGCCCGACCTCGACCACCGTCGCCCAGCCCTGACCCCAACCACCACCGCCCGACCGCGACCACTGTCGCCCGACCCCGACCACCGCCGCCCAACCCCAACCTCAACCCCAACCCGGGCCGCCCGACCTTGACCCCGACCCTGGCCGCCCGACCCTGACCACCGTCGCCCGGCCCCGGCCCCGACCTCGACCCTGACCACCACTGCCCGACCCCGACCTCGACCAGCGCTGCCCATCCTCGACCCTGACCCTGACCACCACCGCCCGACCCCAACCCCAGCCGCTCGGCCCCGACCCTAACCACTGTCGCCCGGCCCCGACCGCCCGACCACCGCCATCCGACCCCGGCTGCCTGACGCCGACCGCCCGACCCTGACCTCAGCCCCGACCCCGACCCCGACCACCACCGCCCGACCCTGACCCCAGCCGCCCAACCCCGACCCTGACCCATACCACTGTCGCCCGACCCCGACCCCGGCCCCGTCCACCCGAACCTGACCCTGACCACCTTCGCCCGGCCCCGATCCCGGCCGCCCTACCCCGACCCCGGTCGCCCGACCCTGACCACCATTGCCCGACCCTGACTCCGGCCGCCCGACCCCGACCCTGACCCTGACCACCGCCGACCTCGACCACCGTCGCCCAGCCCTGACCCCGACCACCACCGCCAGACCACGACCACCGCCGCCCAAACCCAACCCCGGTCGCCCGACCTTGACCCCGACCACCGCAGCCCGACCCCGACCCTGGCCGCCCGACCTTGACCCCCACCACCGCCGCCCGTCCCCGACCACCACCGACCGAACCCGACCCCGACCCAAAATAATTACAAAGTTAGAATTTCGTATTGATAGTAGTCTTTTTTATATAATTTTGTTCGTGATAATAGTCTATCAGTGATACAAGTCTCAGAGTCTTTCAGTAATAGTCATAAAGTCTATCAGTGATAGCCACTGATTTTTTTTCTATATTTGCAAAAAAAAAAAAATTTAACTAAATTTGTAATTATTTTGGGTCTGATTGGTGTTTGTGCCACCAGCCCAAGAAAATAACTAAAACAAATATGAATTCTCACAAACTAATAAAAATAAATAAAATAGGATTAGTAAGATTTTAAAAGAGACTTTTTGAATCTCATGTCATTTCGTTTTTGAGATAAATGAATGGATCATTCTTCCAAAGCTACCCAATATAATAAGAGAAATTGTGATGAATCATTCTTCCAATGCTGCATATTTTCATCAATGTTTCAATATAATATATATATATATATATATATGAGTAACAATCAACACCATGCGTTGGGCCCAAATGATACAAACAAGCCCAAGACATCACATGTTGCCTTCATCCACGTTTTTGTTTTTGCAATTTTAAAGTGTTTATAAGAAAACAGTACAATTAAAGTTTCCATGAAAAATAGAAAATGCATTTTTTTATTTTTTATTACAAACAGAAAATAGAATTACACATAAGTGAGGCCGAATATGATGGACTTCGAAAAAGAGAGAGAAAATAAACACAAACACAAGTTTGATGTAATAAGAAGAGAAGAGTTGGAGGTTAAGACCAAGAAGCATAATCAGCAAGAGGGAGTATTGGGGAGACTACACTTGGCTGGCAAAGCAAGAGCAAGATCAGGATCAATCCCAAGTGAGGGCAGCAATAGGGAGTGCTTATACTTGCAAAAGCAACCAAAGTCTGCCTTCGACAGCCCCTCGCAACAGGCAGCCGCTGGCACCTCGGTCGGGCACGGCTCCGTCACCCACGGCTTGCACGCCGTGAGACCGTCCTCGCTCACACCGCACACGTCCATTGCCACCGATATCCCCGCTAACCCCACCAGCATCACCACCGCCATAACCGCCACCTTTCGACCCATCTCCATTGTATTATGAGAGTAGTGTAGAGTTTTGGTATGTGTTTGTGGTTTTATATGCGTTTAGAATGAGAAAATTGAAAGGCAAAGGAAGTGGAGATGAAGAAATTGGAGCCACAAGTTATGTTCCCGTGAATGAATATTGGCAGAATGTGGCTGTTGGGTATCCTATAGTTCAATTTCATTTTTGCATATTTTATATATATATTTGGTTTCCTAACCGATCTAACAAGAATTATAACATTTCGAGGACCACCCTAGCCCAATTAGTAATTTTTATGGTTGTAACAATCTAGCCTAATTAAGTTTTTTTTTTTTTTTCTTTTTTGATTACATTGGGGGTGGGGGGATTCGAACCACAGACCTCGTGATCGTCAACTGATACATATGCCAGCTGGGCTATGCTCGCTTTGGCAATCTAGCCTAATTAAGTTACCAATACAAAATGGAGTTGTCTATTCAAATTTCCCTACATATATAATTTAGTTTGGATTATGCATTATTTTATATATATTGGTTACTGGTAGTGGTGTAGTGAAAAGGTAAATGTCCTATGAGACAATTCAATCGGGAGAATCGAATTTGTGACCGACTCTTAGTCACTAGGTCATATATTATATTGGTTGAGTTATACACATTGTTGACAATTGACACTTTTCTAAGAACATTTTGTTTTGTTGGTTGTATTATTTTAAAAATTGTTCTTGATATACCATATATGTCGCCATAAGTTAAATTAACCAGTTTTTTTCTTTCATGTCGGGTTATCAGTTTGTTAATAATATTAACGACATGAAAGTTAAACTTAAGCCAACGTGAACGTATATAGCTCAACAATAATTGATATGTAATATCTTTTGAGGCTAGAAGTTCAAATTCACGTACCTATTTGTTGTAATAAGAAAAAATATTAAGCTAATTGTTGTGTCATACCAATTAACTAATTTTAGTTTAGTGAAAATGTGGAATGTCATATTTTTTTTATTTTTTTTTAAGTAACTAATCAATTTTTCAAGCCAACTTGAACATAACTCAATTTTGATCAAGATATTATGTCCTCCACCAAAAAGTTAATGGTTCGGATCTCCATTTTCCATATATTGAACTACAAAATAATTTAACCTACCTTTTACCTAATCATTTATTCTTTATCAACAACTTATAATTTGTATTTGACCACTTGAACTATTAAGCTATGTTCAGGACGATAATTTTAATTTTTTATTCATTAGTGATTATTTAAATGATAAAGTTCATAAATATGAGAGTAAGAATTAAATCCTACAACTCTCTAGGATAGATAATCAACATGAGCATAACGCAACTGATTAAAGTAAATATTTTCGACCAAGAGATCAAAAGTTTGAATCTCCACACCCGCTTGTTGAACTCAAAATTAAAAAAAGAAAAGAAAAAAAATATACTTTTTGGGACATATAGAATGTCTTAATTATTAACTTATGTTCAGGTTGACAAAAGATTGATCATATTGAGAATGTTAACGTAGTTTCACAATTAGTTAGAAGTAAGAGAGAAAAATATATGATGTATAAGTCAAGTTATGGTAAAATTAAACAAATAACAACAACAAAAAAATGTGAATTTAATCAAAATAGACAATATCATTATTATAGAATTAACGAGAGACACGTTTTTTAGTTCAACAACTGCAAAGGTAGATGATCGAACCATCAACTTTTGGAATGATAATTTGGTGCATTAACCACTAAGTTCGGATGGACACCAATTATTTTAATATATGATTTTTTATTATTTATTTTCCTGAAAAAATGAATGAAGTCAAGAGAAAAAAAAACAAAGTGAAAATGGGTGAGGTAACCAAAGCCCCGTGAAGAGAAATTTGGCTGGACATAGGATCACGAGAGTAACAAACAAAAATAATTTAATTAATATTATTATCTTTAAACTAGAGAAGAAATGGGTGATGATCCAATACAAAAGCCCACACCCTTTGTACATGGGTTGGTTGACCTAATTTTGATTATATTTTTTTGTTTCAAATTAAATAAAGTGGACTTATTTCTGTGTATATAACTTCATATAAATTATTTAATATTTTTAACATGAATCACCAATTCCCCATTATTCTTTACTCAAAAAAAATAATTAAAAAAAAAAAAAAAATTACCATTACGATTAAAACATTATAAATCTGTAACGAAGAAAAGAAAGATGTTTGAATCTCTATTTATGTCTTCTCTATTTATGTCTTAACAAATTTGTTTTGTTTTGTTTTTCTTACTTGGGGTTTCAGATTTTTCGACTAATCAGCTTTAATGTCTCCTACAAAATAATCACAAAAGTTATAGTTAACAGATTGAAACAGATTCTTCCCGATGTTATTTTCGAACATCAAAGTGTTTTTGTTCCAGGTAGGCTAATCTCAGACAATATCCTAATCATATTATGACAAAAAGATCAGATGTTAAGGGGCTGGTTGCTTTGAAACTCGATATGAGTAAAGCCTATGATAGGGTAGAATGATTTTTTTTAAAACATATCATGATTCAGATTGGTTTTGACCCATCTTGGATTGAGATGATCATGGATTGTATATCTACGGTTAGTTTCTCTATTTTGATCAATTGTAAGGCAACACGTCTAATTCGTCCCCAGAGGGGTCTGAGACAAGACGACTCTCTGTCCCCCTATCTCTTTATGTTATGTGCGGAGGGTCTGTCGAGTCTTTTCTCTTCATCTCTACTGAGGAGTGAGATCTCAGGATGTCGGATTGCTAGGAGTAACCTAACAATTGCTCATTTATTTTTTGTCGATGATAACTTATTATTTTGTGCGACCTTCGTGGCTGAATGTTTATCTATAAAGAGGTCATTGGAATCTTATGAGAAAGTGTCAGGACAGTGTGTTAATTTTTCTAAATCTTCCATGATGTTTAGTCTGAATGTAGGGTCGGCCTCCCGAAAAGCCATTAGTGATTTAATGCAGGTGAGAGTGGTGGATAACTTGGGGAAATATTTAGGACTTCCTTCTAATTTCTCTAGAAATAAAAGCAGAGACTTGAACTTCCTTAAGGAGAGAGTACAAAAGGTTATTGTAGGTTGGAAAGGAAATTTGTTCTCTGCGGGGGGAAAGAGGTTCGGACTAAGGCAATGACTCAATCCATTCCTACCTATGATATGTCTTGTGTTAAAATACCCAAAGCAGTTGGTGATGAGATATCCAAATATATGGCTAGATTCTGGTGGGGTTCTACCTCTGTAAAGGAAAAGATCCACTGGAAGGCATGAGATAAGATTTGTTGGCCAAAGGAGGAAGAGGTCTAGGTTTTCGAAACCCAGAGGGTTTTAACCAATCTCTGCTAGCCAAACAAGTTTGGAGGATCCTGCAGTTCCCTGATTCATTGGTGTCTAGAGTTTTCGAAGGTAAATATTTTCATGATTCTTCAGTGTTGAAAGCATGAGTTGGTTATCGCCCCTCTTATGTATAAAGGAGCCTTATATGGGGCCGAGAGCTCCTCCTGCTAGGCCTAAGAAAGAGAATAGGGAATGGTGAGAAAGAGAATAGGGAATGGTGAGGACTCTATGATTTTTGTCAATCCTTGGATCCCTAGGGAATCCACTTTCCGTTTAATCACCCTCATCTACAAAATGTAAGAGAACAGAAGGTCATTGAGCTCATTTCAGGGAGGGGTCAATGGGATAGAAGGTTGTTGGATGAAATGTTTTGGGAAGAGGATGTGGATCAAATTCTTTCTATTCTTATTTGTCAAACCAGAATAACAGATAAGTGAATTTGGCATTACAATAAGAATGAAGATTTTTCCACCAAAAGTGCTTACAAAATGTTCATGGCATCCAAGACCCAAGGGTCAACTCTCATCCAATGATTGTCAAGGTAGTGGAAGGGAATGTGGAGTTGCAAGATGTCAAACAAATCAAGGTGTTTATATGGAGATCATTTCACAACATTATCCTACTAATCATAATTTGTGCAAGAAAAAAATCTTAGTCCATCCATGGTGTGCGAATTGTAATGGAGAAAGAGAAACAATTTTCCATACTTTTTTTCAATGTAGGAGGGCAAAAGACATCTAGTCTATTATTCTCCCGCCAATTCGTAGTGCGATTGTCCCCTGTCCATCGTTTCAGGATATGTTCTTGTGGGCTTCTGAGAATCTATCGAAGGAAGAAGTTGTGAAATTCTTTGTGACTTGTTGGGCGATTTGGACGGATCGTAATTTATCATCGAAAGAGAAATCGTTACCTGGTGTCGCAGCGAGGGTGGAGTGGGTTGATTCCTTTTTTAGCGAGTTTAAGGCAACTACGGTTTTGACCTCTGAAGTTGGAAAGGAAGAGAAATGTTTGAGAGTCTCTTCTATGAGGCGGTGGATGTCGCCAGTGTGTGGTGAGCTGAAAATGAATGTGGATGTGACAATTCATCCATCTCTAAATCGCATGGGGTGGGAGTGGTTATCAGAGACGAGCAGGGACACCTGGTGGTGACTTTGTCTGAACAAATCGAAGGTCGTTTTTGCGGCAGAAGCCATGACTCTCTTAAGAGGGCTGCAATTGATTTCTTCGAAGGGTTTGTTGAAGGTTGGGGGTGGAATCAGATGCTCCGTTATTAGTAAACGCCTTGCATTCTAAAGGTCATCCATTTTCACCTCATGAGGCTTTGCTAAAGGAGATTGGCATCGGTTTGGTGGGAGGAAGAACTATTAGGCTGCATTTCAGCCCAAGATTATCAAACAAAGTAGCCCACATGTTGGCGGGCCAGACTTTGAATATTGCTGGTAGTTTTGTTGGGATTCAATTCCCCTTAGGTGGTTAGCTAACATTATTTTCCTAATATTTTCGTCATTGTAGTCCAAGTGTCAATTTATCTCTCTAATTCTATTTAATCTTTTAAGTTAAAAAAAAAAAAAAACAAACAATTTTTTTTTGAATAAAAGCAAAAACCTTGTTGAATAGACAATATCATAACTAAATAGCACATCACCAAAAGTACTTCGTTTTTCGAAATATTATGATGTGTTGAAATTTCAAAAATATTATTAAAATACTAAAAAAATCAATTTTTATCATTATAGTTTTACACTTTTAGTGATTTTCTATTTTATTTCTTGAGTTTTAAATTTTTTTATTTTATTTTCTTAACTTATATTCACTTCCACTTTTGTTTTCCTTTGAACTTTTGAAATCTTCAACTTATATCTCTCAGCTTTCAATAAAGTAATTTCTTTTTCTTAAAAAAAAAAAAAAGCTTCCATAAAAGCTCTTATTTAACCCTTTGCTAAAACCAAAATGATAGTTCAACATATGACTAATGAACAGTAGCAATCAATTTTTCATCAGCCTTATAATAAAACTTTTATTACAAGGATTAAGGATTATTTTTAAAAGATACATATTATATATTTAACCATATTTAAAATAAATAAATATTGTACTCATAATATTTTAAAAAATATACTAGTTTGTTAGTCATTTGTTCAAGAGACAGTTATAACTAAAAAAAAAGAAAAAAACCTGAAATTCTTTGTTGCAAATGACAAGTCTATTTAACAAACAATTTTAGTACATGTCAAATCGAGCATAGCTCAATTGGCATAAGGTTGTGTCCGTGACTAAGAGGTCATAGATTCAATCCTTGCATTAATTAAACTACGGTTACAAAAATAATAAATAAAATAATTATCTTTTGAAGAAAGGTAAGCACACAATTTGAGGGAAGTAGGTGCATGCTTATTGCTTAAAGTTTAAGGGCAGTGTGTTGTGATGTGAAGGAGATGCAGCTTTTGTTTTTCCCCAACTGTCCTAAGTGTTGACCTGTGGAAGGACCAAAAGAGAGAGATGTCAGAGAGATAGAGGCCATTCAATTTACCTAATTAATTAGTTTTATATTATGTCTAAATTCCAACAACAAAAAAAAACAGCACAAAACACCAGGTTCTCTAGGGCACCCATTTTATTTTTAAGAATGCCAATCAAACTTATGGGTTTATTTTATTATATTCTATACTCATTCACATCTACATTTTCTTCACCTACATATAAGGCCAACCTCAAAGATAATACTTATATAATCAAATGATAACAACTAACCTATCACCTATATATGTTATATTTATATGCTATGCTATAGTTTATAAGCTTATTTTTCAAAAATAATAAAAAAAAAAAAACAAATTTGTTATTAGGAACCTAATTAATAATCTATTAAAACAAAATTTAAATACGAAAATTAGATTTGCATAATTTTCGAAGAATTTAAATTATACATAATGTAATTTTAATATTTCAAACACTAAAATTATAATTTAACCATAAATATATCATAAAATGATAATATACCACTCGTGTTCTTAATCATAATTGAACTACAATGTGTTAAAATTATTTCTAAGCTTAGTGGTAAATGCATGTCTAAATTTGTGGTTAATTTGCCAAATCGAACATAGGTCAATTAGCATAAAATTTGTGTTTTTGACTAAGAGGTCATGAGTTCAATCTCTGCATTAATTAAAATACTTTTGCAAAAAAAAAAAAAAAAAAAATTATGTATATGTGATGGCAAAATGATAGAAATGGGTTTCTGCGAGGGGTCCAAGTGGAACAAGACCATGATTAGTAAGTACATTTGGGACAACCTGATGTTTTTTGGGTTAAATGGGTTCAGAGTATTTATTTAAAAGGGCAAGACTTTTGGTTATACACAACTAGAGGGGATCCGATTTGGTATTGGTAGAAGCTCCTCAAGCTTAGAGTGACCATTTCTAAAACCATGTTGTAGGTTGATTATGGTTAGCAAATTTTATAAATCTCTTCTTGGAGTTGAGAAGGTTGATTATGCTCGAGTTGTGTAGTGTAGAATCTCACTTCCTAAGCATAGATTCATCATTTGGCAGATGGTGAATTCACAGTTGTTGACGAGATAAACTTCAAGAGTTGCAAATCTCCATTGCTTCCTCGTATTGCCCGATATGTACTAATTTTTTGGAGAGTCATGATCATTTATTCTGTGTGTGCCCTTTCTCTGTTGCGTTATTAAGGATGGTTCATGAATGGTTGGGTTACGTGACCCTTGATTTTTTTTTATTGGAAGTGTTGGATTGGGCAGTTGGAGTCTAATTTACAACATCAAGTATTGTTTGCTGTCATTGTTGCGGTTGTCTATTTCATTTGGTGCAACCGAAACTTATGTGTTTTTTAACAAATATCTTATATTGTTAAATTGGTTAATGATTTGATTAAGTGGGCCATTAAAGATAAATTTGGTTGTGTTGGGAGAAGAAAGTTGACCACTAAAGATAAGGTTAAGATTCTGACTAATGTTGTAACTAAGTTTATGTTTTGGTTTGTTAGCTTTGTTAAGCTTTGGGTGTGATTGTGTTGTTTGATTTAATAAGAATCTCTCCTTAAAAAAATAGAAATAAATAACTGGGCGTGATTGCGTTGTTTGATTTAATAAAAATCTCTCCTTAAAAAAAATAGAAATAAATAAATAATATGTTAGAATTGAATAAAATAATAAAATAGTATAATGATGGTGAATCTTTGAGGATCAATTATATATTTTAAAATATTTTCCATCTATATATGGTTTTGGACAATTTTTTGTTAATAAATACAAGAAAGAAAGTGAGCCAAAGAAAATAGGCCCATGACCCATGATAGTTCATATTGAGGTATATTTGAGTTAAATTGAGAGTGTGTGTAGCCTACTTTTTAATTTAAACAATTTTTAAAAATATTTTTAATTATTATATTTTTTTAATGAAAAAAAAAATTGGTTGCAGTATAGGAAAAGTGATTAAAAAAAAAATATTTCTTTAAAAAGAAAATTCGAAAGGCATCTCAAATTCACAGAAAAATAAGGGGAACTTGACTAACTCGTGCTAAGAAGTACAAAGACGCCATAGATTCACAGTTCAAAATTAAGAGATAATTAAAATTTAATTAGAGTTTAAGAATTAAATTTATAATTTAACCTAGATTTGATAAAAATAAAAAAAATGTTATCTATATTGAAACTCAAACACTAACCAAATTTAGTTCAATACCTATCATTAGAACTCAGCCCCCAAATCTTATACAAGTAGAGTGAAGCATACTATTGTATGATAACTTATCATTAAAAATCAATTATCATTTTGAGTTATCATCCATTATTTATATCTCTAGTTTTGTGATGTTCACTTATTTCAACTATCTTTCATCATTCAACCAAAAAACAATCATATTTATGAAACTTATGGAAGAAACTTTGAGATATTTCAAAGATTTTTTTTTTTGAGAGAATGTAAAAGTAAAAGTAATAATAATTATAATATTAAAATTAATAGTTAAAATTAATTTTGAATGAAAGGATGATGGAATATTAATTTTTTTTTTTTGTTTTTTTTATAACATCGATAACATGGTCCGTCATCGCAGAGAGTCTCTTAGTCAATAGTATTTAACCAGTTAACTTATGTTATGTTGTCTTTTTTTAGTTGAACTACTATTATTGATGAGAAATTAGAGAATATATATATATATATATATATATATAACTACTAATAATTCATTTACATGAGATATCAAATTGTCAACAAAAGTATAGCTCAACTAGCATGATGTATCGTGACTAAGAGATCATAGGTTCAATTCCCACCACATATGTTGTCAAAAAAAAAAAATATCAAACTATAGCCCAAATATAGAATAAATGTATTTCAATCAAATGAATAAGTAGTTGTGAAGTTCGAAATTTTCATAGAGAGGACTTTTTTTGTTCTAACGTTATATATACTTATACACACAATATTTCAAGATTGAAAATTTAGGGGAGGATCAGATAAAACCTGTCAAATCTCGAGTACAACTCTATTGATATAATTTTGTGTCATTGATTCTAAGAGGTCACAAGTTCAATTCTTCATTAATTAAATACATTTGTAAAAAAAAATAATATAGATAAAACTTTATTTAATTAAATTGTGAATATGTTTTATTTGTTAAATTTTGTATCATTATTATTTTACAATATTTTATATTTTATATATTTAGCAAAAAAATATTATTTTTTAATTGTAATTTTTATATTAAAATTTTAAATTTTAAATCAGAATATATATATATATATATATATATATATATATATATATATATTTTTATTGTTTTCAACTCTATATGATCACATAATCCATGAACAATTCTACAAAATAAATATAATTTATTGAATCTAAAAACAAAAAAAAAAAACATTCATTTAAATTGAAAACCACACACCTCTAAATTATTTTATACAATATTTTTAATCTAAAGTAAACATAATAAGAGTGGACAATTATTTATCCTTCTCTTAAGTTGAATGATTCTACTCTTTCTCTCCAAGTCCGAATGTATTTAAATTCACATTATATATAATTGTCGTCAGAATGTGTTTGTTTAAATTCCTAAGTGTTTAGTTTTTGCAAAAAAAATCATTTTGAAATACATTGAAGTGTTTGACAACTATCCAAAATGAATTTTTTGAGAATAAGTTTTTGAAATAATGCATTTTGGATAAAACACTTGATATTAACTTTTGAAAAAAATGTTTTTGGGTGTTTAATTGAAAAACCTACTTAATTCTCATATTGTATAAATTACCAAAATACCCTCACACTCCTCTTTTAAATTTTCTCCACCAACCAACCTCCTCCGACCACTGCCGCCACTCACCGACCATCACCGATCGCCGCCGACCACCGCCTCCAAACTCCGACCACCGCCGCCGCCACCCGACCCCAACCACCGCCGCCGCCTGACCCCGACTGTCGCTGCCACCCGCTTCGGCCACCCGACCCCGACCCCCATCTCCCCGGCCACTCGACCTCGACCATCGCGCCCCGACCACCGTCGCCCCGGCCACCCGACCCCGACCACCGTCGCCCCGGCCACCCGACCCCGACCACCGCCGACCTGGCCACCCGACCCCTACCACCGCCATCTCGGCCCTGGCCCCGGCCCCGACCACCCGACCCCCGTCTCCTCGGCCCCAGCCACTCGACCCCGACCCCAACCCTGACCCATTCACCGATCCCAGCTGCCCGACCACGACCCCGACCCTGACCCCGACCCTGACCCCGACCCCGACCCCGGCCACCACCGCCCCAGTCCGACCACCCGACCTCTGCCGCCCCGGCCCAGTCACCCGACCCCGACCCCCGCCGCCCCAGCCATCCGACCCCGACCCCCGCCGCCCCAGCCATCCGACCCCGACCCTACCACCGTTTGCACGGACCCGACCATCACCTCCCCAGCCCGGCCACCCGACTTTTGTCGCCCTGGCCCCAGCCACCCGACTTTTGTTGCCCCGGCCCCAGCCACCCGACCCTGACCCCCGCCGCCCCAGCCACCCGACCCCAACCCTACCACCCCCGGCCCGGACCCGGCCACCCGACCCCGACCCCAACCACGGCCACCGCCGCCCCGACCCCGGCCACCCGACCCCGGCTATCTGACCCCGACCCCCGCCGCCCCAGCCACCCGACCCCGACCCTGACCCCGACCCTGACCCCGACACCGACCCCGACCACCGTCGGCCCCCGACCCTGCCACCCGACCTTGACCACCGCCGGCCCGACCACCCGACCCCGACCCCAGCCGCCCGACCCTGGCCTTGGCCCTGACACCGACCTCGACTCTAACCATGGTTGCCCGACCGTGACCCTGAACCCGACCCCGAGCCCGACCTTGACCCCGACCGCCTGACCCTGACCCATACCCTAACCGCCAGACCCCGACCCCGGCCACCCGTCCCCGACCCCGACCGCCAAACCCCGACCCCAACCATCAACGATAATAAACCCTAAACCCTAAGCGGAAAATATAAATTTAAACTTATTAATTCATATTGTTTATTAATAATTGCCCCTTATAATAATTTGACATTAAGATAAACACTTTTAGTGTAGAGCAAACCAAACACACTTAGTAGATAAAAACACTTTTGAGTAAATGTAACCAAACACAGGAGTGTTTTAATTATAAACATTCCTAGAAAAAATGTTTTAAAAAAAATGCATTCTTTGAAAAACATTTTTTTGGTAGTCAATCCAAACACACCCTTAATATGTCCACTTCTGATTTACTTTTTTTTCTATAACGTTATTTTTTTTTTACACTACAGAAGAAAAATGAAAGCTAAAAAATGGAGGCATCTTATAAGAGAGAAATTCGGAGAGCCATTTCGGTGGGTTCCCTCCCCAATCTCCCGATAAACTCTCCTTACAAGCATGGTTAGCCAATGCATTAGCAATTTCATTGTTATTCCATTTGATATGGTTGAACGATCCATTTTGTATCTTTGAAGCTTGGTGTTTGATTTCATCAATAAACAGGTTGATTTCCGACAGATCCGACTTTACTCCATTTATGAGATTTATCAACAAGGAGATTCATACATATAAACCAAAGTTTTAAATGACGATGTCGTCGGAAATATCGAGGTCTTAATTTTATGAAAATATCAATATTGATGGATATTTCTAAAAAAATCATTACAAAAATAAATTAAAAAATAAGCATTTCACGATGTTTAAATAAGTTGAAAAAACCATTGTTATTTGATATTATGTTCAAATTAGTGATAGTTTATTGATATTTTTTGTTACGTTAAATTATCAAAAATACTCCTGAACTATAGGTTTCGTTTCAAATATACCTCTAAACCTTCAAAAGTTTAAAATTTATTCGCCAAAGCGAGCATAGCTCAGCTGGCATATGTAGAACTTGATGACTAAAAGGTCTGTGGTTCGAATCCCCCACCCCCAATGTATTCAAAAAAAAAAAGTTTAAAATTTATTCTTGAATTATGAAAAATATTTAAAAAATGTCATCACCGTTAACAACACATGAAATTCTAATGTGGATGGTCAAATTCTAACTTGTACTTGTGTGACATTTAAAAAATGAAATTGGTAGACATTTGAGGTGTTAAACAAAGCATGAAAACACTATTTTATGGATTTAAAAGATGAGGGCAAAATCGATAGAGAATAGACCCGTCCACGTTTTCATGATTTATTTAACACCTTAAATGTCTATATTTTTCCTTTTTTTTTTCATGTCACACAAGTTTTTTACATAATTAATTAAAAAATATAATTAATTGTTTATGAAATTTTATATAAAAAAATATATAATTTTCTTAATATTTCAAATTTTGATTGAAATTTTCAAAAAATGTTGAAAAATATAAATATGGAAAAAGTCAATTGAAACAATTAAAAAAAGTATATATATATATATATATAATATAAATAAGGGTTGGTTGCACAAACAGCAACCAGACCCAAAATAATTGTAAATTTAGCAAAATTTAAAACTCAAAAAATCAATGGCTATAGACTTCTGACAAAATTCTATAAAAAAAGTGAGGTGATAGACTACTAAAATAGACTTGCTGAAGGTGATAGACTACTAAAATAGACTTCTTTCAGCAATAAACTTCTACCAATAGACCATACTATCAACGATAGAAATTGCTATATCCCCAATATTTTTTAAAAAAATGTTATATTTTTAATTATTTTATTCTAAATTGACATTTGTTGCAATTTTCCTATATATAAATATACATTAAATGACAATCTTGAAATATAGAATATACAGAATTATTTAAAAAATTTAAAAATTGAAGGACATTTAAAATTTTAAAAAATGCAAAATTAGAATATTTCAAGATTTATTGGATTATAGTATATAAACAGAGTATATATATATATATATTAGATTATAATATATATGTTAGATTATAGTATATAAACGAAGTATATATGTTAGATTATAATATAAACGAAAGTATATACGTTGAAAAAATTGAAATATTTCAAGATATAGAGTTGGCTGGAAAAAAAATGTTGAATCACGACAAAATGTAAATAGAGAATAAATTAGTATACATTAAAAGATGAAATAAAATTTGTCATAATATTTTAAATTTTGATTGAAATTTAAAATAATTGGTGAATAAGATAAATATGAAAAATGTCAATTAAAAAAAAAAATAGGGTTGGTTGCACAAATAACAATCCGGCCCAAACTAATTGCAAACTTAGCAAACTTTAAAATGTTTTGCAAATATGGCAAAAAAAAAATATGTTTCTATCACTGATAGACTATTATCACTAACAAAAATCTATAAAAAGCTGAGGTGATCAGCGATAGATTTCTATCAGCCATAAGATATCAGCGATAGAATTTGTCATATCCGCAATTTTTTTAAAAACATGCTATATTTTTAATTATCTTATTCTAAATTGACATCTATTACAACATGTTAGGGTGAGAGATCGAACCTAGGATCTCATGATTACTAGACAATACAGTCGTTGACCTATGCTCTTGTTGGCGTATATATATATATATATATATATATATATATATATATATATATATATATATAT
Source organism: Herpetospermum pedunculosum (assembly GCA_028017165.1). Taxonomy (NCBI): domain Eukaryota; kingdom Viridiplantae; phylum Streptophyta; class Magnoliopsida; order Cucurbitales; family Cucurbitaceae; genus Herpetospermum; species Herpetospermum pedunculosum. The sequence goes on along the minus strand of CM051524.1, from coordinate 79,183,932 downwards.
TAATGAAGAATAGAAACATAATATAAATAATTCAAAATCTATTTAATAACATTATTTTAAATGAATTTTCATAAAAATATATATTTTCAAATAAAATTGAAAATTTAAATATGAAAATTTGATGAGAAGAAATTATTTTTTTGTGTGACTATAACTTAACATCATGAGATTTGTGTTTTTAGTTAGAACTTAGAGGAATGAATAGAATTATTTGAACAAATAGTTTAAAGAGAATCAATGAATATCACTTCAATCTTTTCTTCTACTCTTACTCCAAAGATGTTCTCAAGAAATTACACATAAAACAAAAGCAAAGATATGCTAATCACTTATCTCATTAGTGGAATTTTGAAAGAAAAAAATAATAGTTAAGAATAAATTGGAAGGAATAATCAAAAGTGAAAGTATAAAAAGAGACTATATATTAAGTCCACCCAATTATAGAGGGAGAGGTTTTTTTACAACTATTATTATGAATAGATAAAATAAACAAATACTTGATGCTAACACGAGAATAGGTATAAAATTTGTAATTTAGATTTAGAGGTCAAATATTTGAATAATCGAATCTCTTACCCTACGTATTGTAAAAAAAAAAATCAATAAATTGATTGAAGATGTAATAAAAATTAAATTATATACTAATTATAAATAATAATAAAAAAATAGTTGAAAAAGAAAAAACATAATCAACGTGTACTATAATTACAAGTTAATTAATATCTATATAATTTGAGTGCGATCATACCAACATTAATGCATCAGATTTCGTTAAGCGTACTAGTTACCAAATCGAGCATAGCTCAATTGACATAAGGTTGTGTTATTAACTAAGAGACCATAAGTTCAATTCTCGCATTAATTAAAATACAGTTAAAAAAAATGAAACAAATATAGTTAATGGATTATTTTAGTTCTTTTTTTGCAACGGTGTTTTAATAAATGCGAGAATTGAACCCATGACCTCTTAGTCACGGGCACAACCTTATGCCAATTGAGCTATGCTCGGTTTAATTCATGTAATTTCAAAAAATCTTAAATTTTTTTTTTTTTTTTTTTTTTTGAAGGAACCAAGCTCAATACAAACTCTAACCAATAACCAAGTCACTCAAAACCAAAGCTTCGATCTCAGGAGGGGTATCCTCCAGTCAAATCAAACGTAATCGAGAAACCAACGCCATTTGCGCTAACTTATGCGCCACCGTATTGCCTTCTCTCACAGTAAAGCTACAACTGTCCCTAAAAGGTCGAGGGAACCGCACACATAAGTCATCAATCAACCTTCCCACTTCCGTCAGGTCCTCACAAGGTTCCTCGAACAAGCGACAAACTCGAAGTGAATCTGTCTCCAAAACCATCGGGCTTAACCCCGCCTCCCATGCCAATATTAATCCTTCAGCTGCCGCAAGACTTTCTGCCATCAACGCATTCCGCACATGCGGAAACCACCTTGTCGCTGTCAGCATAACACGACCCATAAAATCACGAATCACGATTCCTACTCCGGCCGTGCCGTCGACATTTAAAAACCCAGCATCCACGTTCACCTTATAGAGCCCACGAGGGGGGGCCGACCATCTCGACCGTCTTTATATAATTAGTTTAAAGTTAATTTTCATCAAACTTAATAAAATAATAGTAATCATTTTTATTCAAGATAAAAAAAAATACCATGTAAATATATTTTTGATAAAAAAAATTAATACAAACTATTTTTTTCAAAATGTATTGATAAAAATTAATACAAACTAATTTTCTTTGTTGGAAAAATAACCATAAATTAACAGACCAATTTTAAGATTAATAGACACTAATTAAATTTAGACATTTGAAAACATAAAAAAATAAAACCAACAACTCTCAAATACAATGATTTTAAGATTCATAAAAAGTATAATGACCATAATATATATATATATATATATATATATATATATATATATATATATATATATATATTTTAAAAAAAAAGGAAGTTACCCACTCATTTTTTTTTTTTTTAATAATGGATTCCACTTTCATATTAGCCATTATGAAAGTTTGTTGAAATAATGGAAAAGGGGGTTTAGTGATTGTTTTGATTGAATATATATAAAGATGTCTTTAAAGACTCTTCCACCACAAGTTCAACTAATTTTAATTATAATTGTTATTAATATAAAAGTGATTTTATAAGGAAATTCTAAATTAATCTATTACAAAAATATTCAAAAGTATTTGTGTATTGCTTTTGCATTGACTTGGAGAATTGTTGTCCTTTTGTGTTAAAAGGGTATTGGTGGTCCAGTAAGATTCTAATCATATTAATATATCTTTAAATACAATGCAAAATTAAATTCTCAAATTTGCACACAAAATTCAAGATGGGCTATTTTTTAGAAATTGAAGAGAGATGAGAAACTTTCAAATGACTCAATCAGCCTTTCTTAACTCACTGATATCAACTGCCAAAGGCGAGCATAGGTATGTATTGATGACTCCCACCCAATGTACAAAAAAAAAAATTGACTAATATAAACATGATATTTATTAATACAAAATTCAAAAATATTTAAAATTTACAAGTCTAAATTGATTTTTTTTAATCGAACTAAATTGCTTTTTAAACAATTAAAACTAGATTATTTAAACATTATTCATAATTGTTTTTAACATATTTGTGCCATAAATTTTGTTATATTATTATTATTATACAATTTTATAAATTTTATAGTGTATTAAGTTTACTACCTAAAAAAAAAAAAAAAAAAAACGTCAGCCCGGTTTTGTGCAGGGTGCCCACCCGACACCTCAATTGAAGAACTCAACACCGAAATTACCTTAGGAGGCTCCAGTACCAAATGCCTTTTTTTGGGTGCTAGCTTCAGACAATATGCCACCGACTTCACTCGGCGAAAAGATACACCTAAAAAATAGTAACAAAAATCAAAATCGACGGGGATTGACGTTACATTAAGCTGAATCCCGACGAGAATTCAAGCGGAGCCACACGAGCCGAACCCGACAGGGTTCAGACGAGGCTCAACACAGGATGTTGACCTAACGAAAGGAGTCGACCCCCGTGAGGTCAGCCAGGCATAATGGGAAGCTCACTCCATAGGGCCAACCCCGCTCTAAGGAAAGCAACCTAGTGGATCGAACCTAAACTAAATATTGTTTCAAAATGAAACACCCTTGAGGAGCCTATCTCAAACGGATCATAAGAAAGGAAAAAACCTATCCTAAAAAATACACCCCAGGAGAACAACCCAAATAGTAGTAAAATCTCGAAAGAGAAAGGAAATCCACGTACCAATTGAGACGGGGAGAGTACCAACAACTAAGAAATGCTCCACCAAGAGGCCTTGTTGCACCAAACTTGGACCCCACTGAGGCTTGTCCGGTAAAAGAAGGGCAGTAGCCCGAAACGAGCAAACTTGTGTCAAAGCCGGTCATTTTCCATTAACTAGAACGAAAGAAAATTGGGTCAACATCCTGCAGAGAAAGCAAAAAAGAACTGAAAACAAAGAGTAAAAGAGCAACGTACCATGAATCTTGAAATCCGTCAGAACAATCAAACCGTCATCGGAAGCCGCCAACCTGAAGCCACTCACAAAGAACCATCTTTCAACTTTTTAACAAAAGTGGGGCACTGAACGATAGACTCCTCAGTCAGACGAGGACTTAGGTAGTAAAAAAGGGAGCCCCGAGAGCTCTGTTTCAGGACATGTAAAGATATAAAGTCAATAACCTTCATGGGAGACGCATTCCAAGCCACAATATGTAACCCCACCAAAGAACTACATCCATTAGGCATGAGCTGGCCCGTGGCTATGCCCGCCAATGAAAAAAACCTCTGAGCAAAGGAGTGGAGCGGAAGACGAACACCACTCTCAAACATCGCTGGATATAAAGCTAACTCGCTCGAAGGAGGAAGCTTTGCACGCTCGCATGAAAGCCAAGGGCCCCATCCTCACATTCGTCGGTATGTTGTAGGTCGCCTTGAGGATGTCTAAAGCTTCTTAGGTTAATGGTCTCAAAGAACGGGCTCGAGGTACTACTGGGCGAGACTGACGTTTGGATTTTCCTCCTGAAGAAGGCTCAAAAGTTACATCGTTTGGGTTAGTCAAGCATGACTCGACATTCCTTGGATGGCCCCATCAAATCATCCATGAAAGGTAGAAGGAAAAGATGCAGAAGAAACTAAGAAGGAAGTTCTACCCTCTACAAAGGATGAATAACCTCTAGGAATCCTCATTCAAAATTTTGCATAAAAACTAGAATGGGGATTGAGGGAAACTGTTATGGGTAAAATCTTCTAGGTGTAACGAAAAACCCACTAAGGAATAAAATCCAACCCATAAAAAAAGGTCGGGGACAGAGAATGTCAATCCCCTAGGGGCGGCGTGGCAGAAGAGGGATGAGGTCAGTTCGGCAAAACAAAAGGGTCGACCCTCACGTCGGCCCGACCAAAGAAGAGCTTAACCAAAGAAACAAGCTTGACCCCCTTCCTCGGGGTCGGTTCGGCGGGAGGAACATGGCCGTCCCCATGGGGTCGGCTTAAGCTGCTAGGAAACACCTTCCTGTCAGGCGGTTACATAATCTTTGTAACTCTTGAATCATAAAACAATCCTATGGGAAGTCTATATAAAGAAAGTGGTAGAAAAGAAAAGAGTAAGCAAACTATACTTTCCTCACTTATGAAATACTTTCCATATTCATCTCTCTCTATCAGCATTAACTTGAGCGTCAGAGTCCGTGTGGAAAGCACCACACCGATCTTAGCTCACCTTTTTTCTCTCTTCATATATTGCAGGTTGGGGTGTACATGGGTTGGGTTGGGTTGTCGAGTTTTTTGACCCAACCTGTCAATTTTCGGGTTAGGTTGGGTTGGGTCGTCGGGTTAAAGTTTTTTTAACAATAAAAAATCAGAATGCTTGTTCTTGATAAAAATATATATATATATATATATATTTAACAAAAAAAAAAATCAATGGTTGCAATTGAAAAATCAACAATCATGGTTTTATGCCAATCAGAATGCAAAAAAGATGCATCGAAATACCTGACATCCACGTCGGAGAAGAGAGCGACGACGACAATTAGTTGTGAGAGGCAGAAAGCGACAACAACGAGGCGACAACTGCAAGGCTGAAGGGGGCGTCTGCGACCGGCGAGGCGAGGCGGGGAGAGACGAGAGGGAAGAGATGAGAAGACAATTTAAAATTGGAAGCCCTAATTTTGTAAATCAATAAATAAATATATATATATATATATATATATATTCTTTTTAAAAAAAAATATATGTAATTCGGTTTGGTTCGGGTTGAACCGAGCCAAAATTGGTTCAACCTGCGAACCGACCCAAAAAAAAAATAACCCAACTCAACTCGTACAATTGGAGTTGGATGAGTCAGATTTCTCGTGTTCGGGTTATTTGTACATCCCTAATTGCAGGTTTAAGTTCGTTCTACATCAAAATACCAAATTTACCATGAGTACCAAAATCTGGTATAACACCTACGATAATCAATGTATACCACAAGTACAAGTCAATTTATATCTAAATCAGTAATTGATTATATAAATCAAAGATCATAATCTAAAATAAATTTTGTTGGATTCCCATTATCAATGAAGGCATTTCTTCTTTTTGAAATAATAGAAAAGGGTTTAGTGATTGTATTGTTTGAATATAAAGATTTGTTTAATTACTCTTTCCACCACAGCTTCAAGTATTCTTTTGACATGGAAAATTCTTTCCTTTTCTGTCATAAAGTTATTGACAAAGACTATAATGCTAATTAATATGTCTAAATACAATTTTATAACCTAAAACTTTATTCATCTTTCATTTTGTTGAGTTTTTATTATTGATCTTTTATCTATTTTGTACAGGTCCTTTGAAGATTTTTTTGAAAGAAAAATACAAAATTGATTTTAGGAAGAAAGGAATTTGTTGAGAGTTGAATGTTAGGAGGAGAAAGAAAGAGTAAAAGCTGCAAATAAAAAGTGTTTTTAGAGAAATCAGAAGTGAGGGTCTGTGAAGGGAAGGGGTTAGAGGGAGGGTATGGTTATGGGGCTGCAGGCCAGGCAGCCAGGGCTGACGCACTGTGAGAAACCCAAAGATTAGCTGCCTCAGATTTGTCAGAATCCTCTCATTTCATTTCATTTTTTAACTTCCACTACCTCTATCGGCCCCTACCTTGTATTTGACCCAGTGTTGTAATATTTACTTTAAACGTAATTTTTTACTCTTACAGAATTTTTGTTTGAAAATTATTGATTACTAACTTATAAACCATTGACTTAATGGTCATGAAGGGTATTGAGAGACTATTAAAATCTTTTCGGAGGTAATGAGTTCAATTCTGGTGGCTACCTACCTAAGAATTAACTGTCTACGTATTAGTCGAGGTGCGTGTAACCTGATTCAGACACTTAGAGTATAAAAAAAAAAAAAAAAAATAGAGAAGAATGATATTTGAGGAAAACTTGATTTTCTTTTTGGTTCAAATAAGGTAAACGCGGGGTGCGTAATTATTATAGTCGATGCACTAAGTGGTTGTTGGATAATATTTAAGAATATAGTGAGATAAAAACAGTGTAGAAGATGGAGGGGAAGGAAATTTGTGTATGTAAAAACAGGAGGAAGCAGTAGGTGAGGTGCATAGGGGTAGGCGTGTGGGGTTTGTAAAAGTAGTTTTCAACACACACACCCTTTGCCCTACTCTACTGCTGCTCACTGTTGTTTACACATAATGCACAATTTAAGTCTCACCCCTGGTTTTGTGGTCTTTCATAGAGTAGCTACTTCTTCTTATTTTTTTTGTTTCTTTCTTTTTATTAAATAAATAGTAATGTGGTTAATAAACAATAGATGATTGAAATCTAATATTAAGCCTCCATCCATTGATAGAATAATAATCCAAAAAAGTGAAAATAGAGAATGAGAGCAGTAGAATTAGAATATATAGAATATACACACTGTTTTATTTTCACTTTTCCCAAAAAAAAACAAAAAACAAAAAAGCTAAAGAGGCTCCCTTCCCTTCTCTAATTTAAAAAAGCAAACTCTCTCCCTCTCTCTCTTCCCTTACTCCTCTGTCCTTGTGTCCCCCTTCTTTTTATATACCCCTCCTCCCCCTCCCTTTCCTTTGTATTTCTCTCAAATCTGCAATCTGCAATCTGTAATTTGCAATCAAATCAAACTTGGTTCGTAAATGGAGGTATGTAACAAAACAAGCACAACACAAGCTATGATGTTTGTGTTTTTTCTTCTTGTTTAGTTATTATTGTGGTTTGTACAGGACTACTACTACCGGAGGAATTACATTCCCACATTCGGAAACTGGGAATGGAATGACCATCTCCCTTTCACTCAGTGCTTCGAATCTTCCAGAATCGCTGGATATTCCGACGTTCAAGATTTGTACGTTGCCGGTGATCTCTACCAAAACGACATCGTTACTCCTGCCATCATCGTCGTTCCTCGCCCTAGGGTAATTCTTTTTTTTTTTCTTTTTTTTTCTTTTTTTTTTTCTTTTTAAATTAAATAATGAGTGGATCCACTTTCTCCTCCGTGTGTGATTCATTTTTACACTAATGCTCTCCTTTCTTTTTCCTTTTTCTTTTTTTTCTTTGCTTTCTTGGACAATAAAGGTGAAACTGCGTGATACCCACGTGACACTACTCCATTCCTACCAAAAGAGGAGGAAAAATAAATATTTATTTATTATTATTATTATTTTGAGAAGATATGGATTAAAATAGTAAATTCTATTGAAGTCAGTATACTTATCAGTTCATCCAACAAACACACGAATATATGTTGAATTGTTAGTTCAACATGTGAGGTGGAGGATCGAACTTAAGACCTCTTGGTCACTAGTCTATACATGATGATGGTAGAATTAGGTTTGACATGTTTAATTGAAGTTAATTATGAAAATGAATTAAATGTAATTTTGCAGAGGAAGCGCGAGAGACATGGAAAGAAAGAAAAATGGATGAATATGAATGAAATTGCAAGCTCTCCACCAAAGCCAATGCCTAAACCAGTTGACGAAGACTTGTATAAAATTTCACCTGACCTCCTCGCCAAGCCCAAAAAGGTCTTTTTCTCTTTTCCCACTTTTTTTTTTTTATTTTTTTTTTTTAAAAAATTTAGATTCCACTTTAATGCAATTTTAGCTTAACCAACTCACTTTTCCAACCAACAAGTTGTGTGGGTGATTTTTAAAAAAAAAAAAAAATCATCAACTTTAGAAAAATGGGTTGAATTTATTTATTGCTTTTGACAAATGGGTGCATCTTACTATAATACTCAAATTTGGGATTTTTTTTTTATATTATAAATTCTTCAACATTTTATTTTTAACATAAAATTAATTTTTGTAATCATTTTTAATTTTGTGTCCAATCATTTCGTGAATGTTATAAAATAAATGTTGAATAAATCAAGTAGATATATTCGACACAAAATTAAAAGTTGAATCGAAAATTTAGGTCATGGTTGATAATGGATTAAATTTTTTGTTTTTGGTTTTTGAAAACAACACAAGTTCAAAGAGGTTAGATAATTACTATTTGTTTTTGTATTTTTTTTATAAAGTAAGAATTAAAATTTTAAAATAGTATTAATTGATTAGAATGTATAAATTGCAACATTTATCGAAATTTAATTAAGGTCCAATTATTCGATGAAATTGAAAGTTTAGGGTAAAATGATTTCCGGTTGAATATAAAGAATTGATCGTGTAAAATGAATTTGATTTTGATATATATATATATGGTTTGATGTTTTGCAGAAGAGAGGGCTGAGTTACATAAGAAACTGCTTTGTGCCAACTTGTTTGATTTGAAGAAGAAGAACATAGAGAGAAAGATGAAATGGGACAATCAATCAATGTATATTTTTCTCATCAAAAACAGACAAGAGACCAAATAGTACATACCTTTTGGGGATGTTTGGTTATCAAATTCATATGATATTTTGATATTATATATATAATTTTAAATTTGTGTTTTAATTAGAGAGGGAGGAGGAAGTATTTGTAACAAGGTTGTCCCATTGGTTACTATGTTTTTTTTGTTTGGTGTAATGAATATTCTAGACATTGTATTTGGGCTTCTTGGATTTCTTCATTTTTGGATTACACTTCCACCTATCAATCAATCCCCTATGTGCTTCTTCCTTATTACTTTCTTCATTTTTTATTTTTTATAACATATCCAGATGGTTTAATTATGTTCATCGGTTGCATCAACATTATTTAATAATAATGTAAGGAATCTAATGCACATTGCATTAAAATTTAGGAGGAAGTAGGCTATTATGTGACAATTACTCTTAGTTTCTCTTAAAATTCCGTATTACCATAGTTTATTGTTTGATATTATGAAGTTTCATCTTAAAACTAATTGAAAATAAGAGGAGTAACACATGTATTTTATATTGTGAGTGAGATCCCGTCATCTTTTCGATGTGAGATCTTCAACATCCCCTAAAGATGATACTTTTTTGAGTTTACTGTTGAGAACTCCACATCGAAAAGATGAAATGACCTCACTCACAATATAATATACTTGAGTTACTCCTTTCATTGTCAAATAATTTAGAATAGACCCTCATGATATTAAACATATGGTATGAACATTTCTATATGGCTGTGGATTCAAGTTTTTGGGAATCCTACTCAATAAATAATCCTATCCAATCTATACAATTTTTTAATTTGAAATTAAAAAATGCAGAATTATATTTAAAAACATAAAAACTTCACTAAATATAGTAATTTAGATTATAAACTCAATTCATTTTTGTTAAATTTAAATATGTATAATATATATATAATATTATATGATATTATAAAATAATAATTATACAAAATTATACATTAATTAATAATAGTTATATTCAACATAATATTAAGTTGTTAAGTACTACTCGTTTGATGGTTTATAAAAATCTTATCAAAAATATTTTAAAGAATCAGATAAATTGAGATCTAATTTCTAAATCTACTACCAAACACATATCTAAAAACATGAAATTTACATCTTTGTTTTCATTAAATCTCTTGTTTTTAAATTTAGTTTTCATATCACCAACCAAACCGACCCTAAATAATCCAATCATTTGTACATTTTAAGCAAAAATTATTATAATTAAACCCACATTTCCTTCTCCAAGGCATTGTGGAAACCAAAATTTATATAAAATCCAGTATGCTAACTTTTTCATGAGAAAAATAAAATGTCAACATGAACCTAACTCAACTGACATAAAATATAGACCTTCGATCAAAAGGTCTGAAGTTCGAATCTCTACCCCACATGTTGTACAAAAAAAAAATTGAGGGAAGAAAAATTAGGTTTAAATCTCATTTTGGTCACTCAACTTTTAAACTCGTCTTCATTTTTGTCCTAAACTCTTAAAATGTTCATTTTGATCTTTTAACTTTTAAATTTGTTCTATTTTGGTCTCTAAACTTTTAAAATGTCTATTTTAGTCCTTGAGCTTTCAAAAAAAATAACCAGGACATCTTTATCTTTATCTTTATTTTGTTTTTAACAAATTAACATAGTTTTGAATATGTATTAGCATGTAAATAAGAGCACGGTTTCAAATCATATGAGTTAGAGATTTTTTTTTTTTCTTTTTTCAAAATGTGAGCATACCTCAACTAACCACCTAAAATATGTACTTTCTACCAAGAAGTCATAGGTTTGAATCCTACACCCCACATATTTTATATATATATATATATATTATTTATTTTATTTTTCTAAATTAATTTTAAATTTTAGTATAACCATATGAGTTTTTTTCAAAATAAATTTAATCTTAGTAATATACATATTATTATGAATTTAGGTCAAATTAATGCTAAAATCATGGACTATTAGACCCAAAAATGAAATTTCAAAACATATTAAAATTTTGGTTTAAATCTTATTTTGGCCTTATACTTTCAAAATGTTTATTTTGATCCTTGTACTTTCAAGTTTTGTTTATTTTAGTCTGGAATATTCAAAACATATATTTTGGTCCCTTATTAATTTTTTTTTAAAAAGTGATCATTTTGGTTTTTTTATGTAAAGTTCTAATATAAAATTTATATACAACGAAAATATTTTAAATGCAAAAGTATGGCTATATTTCAAGAAATTATTGAGTATATTGTGTGTGCTGAAATTGTGAACGAATAATACGAGATAAAAAATAAATGAATGAACAAAAACAATCACCTTTTAAGAGTATAGGAACCAAAGCGGACATATTAGAAGTAAAATGACTAAATTAGACAAAAGTTGAAGGTATAGGAATTAACAAAAGTTGAGAGTACATGAATCAAAATGATATTTAAATCTAACATTTTAAAAAGTATATGGACTACATACACAATATTGAAAGTTTAAAAACCTATCAAAAACTTTTAAAAATATATGTACTATATTAGATACAACCTTAAAGCTAAGGGATCAAATTAGTATTTTTTTTCTAACTTCTCAAACTTATAATTTTTTTTTTTTTTTTGACAACACCATGAAGTGAGTGATTGAACCTCTAACATATTTGGTTACTCGTTCATACATCATGTCAGTTTTGTTATGCTCATGTTCTCCTCAAACTTATAATTTTTAATCCACACGCGTAGACACATCTTTCAAAGTTTAAGAACTACACTTATAATTCAACTTAGAAATTTCGACTCTAATAACCGATTTATATTAATAAAATATAAACAAAAGACTAACTCAGCCTCACATAGAGATAAATCCAATACCATTGAACAAAATAAACCTTAATTCAATAAATATAATCCAACCATTCTAAGAGTTATTGAATTCCTATTCTAAAATATTAAAGATCCAAAAAAACATGTTGAAATTATAATGTATACAACAAGAGAAAAAAAAACATTTGAAAAGGACAAGTGAGAGGAAAAAAAGGATTCTTGTGACTTGTGAGATTGGAATATTTTAAGAAGTTAACAGTTATATGTGCATTCTTCTTCTTCATCTTTTTCAAATGGAGAATCTACCAAACCTTTTCTTTCAAATTGGGACCAACTTTTTTTTTTTTTTTCTTTTTTTCTTTTTTTCTTTCTTCATTTTTCTTCCTCCTTTTAAGTCTTTCTTCTTTTGCTATCATTGTGTTACACATTAATCATTTTAATATTTTCGCATAATCATAATGTACCTAACTGACTTTTTAAACTCATAAAACTTTCACATATTAATAATGCACTCAACGAATCTTTTGAATCTTATAACACGTTTTTTTAGAATTTTAAATTGATGCAAAAATAATATCATATTAAAACCTAATATATTTGCATACTAATATTATAAGTTCCTAAATGAAACTAATATATTACAACAATGTATTAGTTTGTTTAACTCATACATCTTAAAATTAACCACCTTTTAAGCTTTTAACAAAAAACAAATTCAAAACAACAATGTATTTGATTTTTTAAATTACCTATTTTGAGTCTGTATATATGGGAACAATTTTAAACTTTTTTTTTTTTTTTTTTTTTTTTTTTTTTAATTTTTTTTTAAGAAATGGATTACATGCAAAGAAATGGTAAAAAAAAAAAAAAAAAAAAAAAAAAAAAAAAAAAAAAACTTATATACACTGTTAATTGGTTAAAACATTAGAGATGAAAATCTCACCCATAATTGATGTATAATAGTAAAGAATTCTAAGAAGTTAATAGTTGGAGTATTTTTACACATTCCTTGAGTTCCGTAATGTTTTTGGATCGTGCCTCGAAAATAATGTTCTTTGTCTTTTCGTTGACGTCATCAGCACTTCACTTTGTTGAGTGCGAGTATCATCGCGAGGAAAAAATCCGTAATACTTTTTGCTGAGCACGAGAATACTATGGTCGTCTCCTCGCGATCGTGATCAACGAAGGGTATTAGCAGACTTTTTCCTCGGGTCGTTCTCAACAAACACATGTTCATGCTTAACAAGAGTCAAAAAACATGTCGACACTTAGGGGGAATCATCTATGAAAAAATATGGTGTTAATTAGTTATATGCAAACAATTCATCTTCAATAAAGTCTAGCAAGCCCTTTCTTTGAAATTGGGACCAACCTATATACATTGACTTGTTTTAGTCTCTATCTTCTTCCTCCTCCTTTCATGACTTTCTTCTTTGCCATCATTAGTTACACATTAATCATTGTAATATTTTCACACAATCATGATGTACTAAATTGACTTTTTAATCTTATAACTTTAGCATAACTATAATGCACTCAACCAACCTTTTGAATCTTATAAAATGTTTTTTTTTTCCTCTTTTGGATTTTGATGCAAAAGCAATCTTCTTTGGAACATAATATATTTAGGTATCTCTATTATAAGTTCCTAAATGGAATACTTTATGTCTTATTTAGAACATACTTATTTATTTATATATATTTCTATGATGTATTCTTGCATTCTTTGTTCCAAACAATTAAAAAATTTAAGTTTGTTTACCTCATATTTTTTAAATTTAATATCTTTTAAACTATCTATTTTGAGTCTTAATATAACTATAATTTTTTTTTTTTCTGACAATATGTAAGGGTGAGGGATCCAACCTAAGACCTCATAGTCACTAATTCATATATCATACGAAATGAGTTATGTTCTTGTTGGTTAACGTATGCACTTTAGTTCTTCTTCTCTTCACTATTAAAGAATCTACACAAAATTTCTTTCAAACTGGGGCCAAACTAATATATCTCTTTTTTAGTCTTTCTTCTTCTTTCATGTCTTTCTTCTTTTTCCATCATTGCATTACACATTAATGATTTCAATATTTTCATACAATCATGATGTACTTAACGGACTTTTTAATCTTATAAAACTTTCACATAATCATGATGTACTTTTGAAATTTATGAAACATTTATCGGGATTTTAAATTGATGCAAAAACATTGTTTTTGGAACCTAGTATATTTACATATGTTTGTTATGTTTATTATCGTAAGTTTCTATATAAAACTACTTTACGTCTTACCTACAATTCTTTAAGTTTTGTGGAAGGCTCAATTGTGCAGGCTCGAAAGGGGACAACGTCCAAACACTAGAGAGAGTGTCGCCAGGCGGCAGACGCTATAATTATCGTAGCGTTGAGACACACTACAACATTTACCTACAATACTTTACTTTGTTTTTTGGATGCTTTCTTTAAATTGGGATAGCAATATCTTCCAAAAAGAATTCAATACGATGAAATTTTGTCGTGAAAGTAAAGATTTTAAAATTACTTTTTGTTTGTACTTATCATCTGAACAAAGAATGTAAAAACAATAAATCAAACGTAACTAGATGAAAATGATAGTGCTTATTTTCAAAAGCATACATTATATTTTTCAAGTGAAAGGAAAGATTTTAAAGTAAAGAATGTGAAGAGAAATAATTGAAAGAAGATGAAAATGAGAGTTTGTTATTTTCAAAAGCAATATCATAAATGTGTGGTTTGAATTCAAAAGTAAAGCATTTTTTGTTTTTACTTATGTTGTTGTACAATTGACATTTTCAAAAACATATTTATTAATGTTATTTGTGTTTGGTGTGCCTGTGAGGGTCATGTTTGCAATTTTCCAGGTGAGAATTCCCAATCCACTTTGTTTCTTTCCTTTTTCTCATTTGTCATTTTCTCTTATTCCTCTTGGGTTTTCTTACTCACTATATTCTCCCCTTTTGTCCACTCACAATTTTAAAAAAAAGATAAAGCTGTAAAAAAATATTAAATAATAATAGTAATAATAAATAAATAATGAATATGTTTATGAACAATTTTTCTATTCAGATTTTAGCTTTTTATCAATTAGTTAAATTAAGATATATGTATATTTTTTTAAATTTATTTTTAAAAACTTGGTTAGGATTTGAAAACATATGTTGGAATTAAATTACAAAAATAAAAAATAGGTAAAAAAAAACTCCAAAACACAAGTTAAAATCCCATGATTTTTATAAAGGTAGAAGCACAATAAGAAACATATAATTCATCGGCATACATATAATTAATGTATCAATTAGCCCCTTCCATACATATATCTTTCCTAATATATTCCATAAGACTAAAAAGTTTAGATCACGTAATAATATTGAAGTATAAAGTTTTTACATATATCTTCATCGGAGTGTTTCGGGGATAACTTGATTGCTTCGGAAATAAATGTTTTTTATGGTATGATATCTCAAGCGGATCTGGTCGAGCTTCCTGTCACAGGTAGTTGGTACACTTGGACTAATACGCCCAGGGGCCGACTGACATTATGAAACGTTTGGATAGAGTTTTAGTCAACTCTAGTTGGATGTCTTCTCAGCCTGTTTGTGAGGTGTGTGCTCGTAGTTGGGGTATTTCGGATCACTGCCCGTTGGTGTTTAATGCTGGGTACCACCCCCTTCATCGGTCGTCCCCATTCCGGTACTTTTCCACTGGGCTAAATATCCTCGTTTCTTAGAAATTGTGGCTAGCAAATGGGTTCAGTTTCCTGATGTGTCTCTTTTGGTTGGTTTAATGAGAAACCCTAAGGCTCTCAAGCCTATCTTTCGCATGCATTTGAATGTTCCTTGCTGTGTCTCAGCCTGTAGGTGTCTTCGGCCCGTGCTCATATGGAGGAGGCTCAGTTAGCTAATGCTGAGAATCCTTTGTCCCCTACTCTTCAGGCCCAGGCTAGTAGCGCGTCTCATAATTTCTGAGCTCTTGTTCGTAAGGAGAAGGCCTCTCTCAAACAGAAATCCAGGGTGCAATGACTGGCTCTTGGGAACCATAACTCTATTTTTTTCCACCGAAGTGTCAAGTCTCGAATTCTCTGCAATGGCATTCAGTCTCTCACTAGTAGGGATGGTCGTTCTCTAACTTCTCATGTTGATATTACTATGGAGGTGGTAGTCTATTTCCGCAACATTTTTGGTACCCAGACGATTGGTTACAGGGATCTTACTAACTAGTTGGCTTCGATTGTTGGGTTTCGTTGGTCTGTGGAATATGGAGATGATCTGGTTAGACCAGCAGTAAGGCCCCTGGCCCGGATGGCTTCTCGGTGGGGTTCTTCAAAGTTGCCTGGAGTGTTGTTGGGGATGATTTTTGTGTTGCGGTGCTTCACTTTTTTGACTTTTGCTACCTTCCTCCCGGTGTGAATGCTACTGTTATTACGCGGGTTAAGAAGAAGGATCTCTCTATTGAGCCTGGTGATTATAGGCCCATCTTGTGTTGTAATGTTGTGTACACGTGCATCTCGAAGATCCTGGCGAATCGCTTAGGTACTTATTTACCTGCATTTGTAGGTCCAAATCAGTCAGCTTTTGTCAAGGGTCAGAGTATCGTTGATAATATCCTCTTGTGCAAGAGTTGATGGGTGGGTACCACCTTAATAAGGGATCTCATCGGTGTGTTGTGAAGGTTGATCTCCAGAAGGCTTATGACTCTGTCCATTGTGATTTTTTGTTTGGCCTTATGTTAGCCATTGGGACCCTATCCAGTTTGTGAGCTGGGTTCGGGCCTGTATCACATCCCCCACGTTATCCTTCCTAATTAATGGCTCGCTTGAAGAGTTTTTCCCGGGTCGGCGTGGGCTTCGTCAAGGTGATCCCTTGTCTTCATACCTATTTGTGATGGTTATGGAGGTTTGGTCCCGGCTGTTGAATGTTCCCCCTAGGGATTTCTCTTTCCATCACCGTTGTGAGAAGATCCTCCTAAATCACCTCTGTTTTGCAGATGACCTGATGATTTTTTGTGGGGTGATTGTGCCTCCCTAGTTTTTGTCAAGTCTGCTCTTCTAAGATTTCAGGGGTTGTCTGGACTCTATGCTAACTCTGCGAAGAGCTCGATGTTTTGTGTTGGAGTTTCCCCTCCTGAGGCTGCAGGCTTGGCTGGTTTGATGGGTTTTTCTCTTGGTTCCTTGTCAGTCCGTTATTTGGGTCGACTTTCTTATGCGAACTGTAAGCCTCTCTTGGGGAAAATCACCGAGCAGATCCAGAATTAGTCTGCGCGTGCCCTTTCTTACGTTGGTCGCTTGCAACTCATCCAGTCTATTTTGCAAAGTTTTTCAGGTTTACTAGGCGAGTGTGCTTATATTGTCGGCTCGTGTTGCAGATGAGATTGATTGCATTCTCCGAGCTTATTTATGTTGAAGAAGCTCTTCCGGTAGAGGTGGAGCAAAGATGGCTTGGGAGACCTAGACATTTGTCATGTTCGTTCTTGGAATATGACAGTTTTCATGAAGCTTCTTTGGCTTCTTTTTACGCGCTTTGGCTCCTTATGGGTTGCCTGGATTGATGCTTATGTCCTCCGTGGCCTATCCCTTTGGTCTGTTCGAGTGTCATCCAGTTGGGCGTGGTGTACTCGGGCCATTTTTCATCTGAAGGAGCAGCTTTGTCCACTTGTTCGGATTGCCATCGGGGATGGTCGGCGATGCCATGTTTGGGCAGACTCCTGGCTACCTGAGGGCTCTATTGCTCAATGGTGTGAGGAGGGGTTGGCTAGTGTTGTAGGAAGCACGGAGCATGCCCTTGTGTCATATGTCCTCCTCCCATATGGGTCTTGACAATGGCCTTGTGTGACTTGGAAAAGGGAAGATTTGCTTCATCAGGTTCATGCAGTAGTCCCCAACATGCAGCAGCCTGATCGAGTTATTTGGGACCTTGGTAGGTCTGATGTATTCTCGGTGGCTAGTGCTTGGGAGACTCTACGTCCTCAGCGAGATTATGTGAGTTGGGCAAATTTATTATGGTATAGGGTAATATCCCCTGTCACTCTTTTATTGCGTGGCTGGCGGTTCGGGATCGTTTATATGCTAGGGTTCGACTTCATGCTTGGGATCCCTTGATTCTGCCAGGTTGTGTGTTGTGTTCAAATGCCTTGGAGACTAGAGATCATCTTTTCTTCGAGTGCCCGATCAGTTAGCAGGTGTGGACGGGGCTTTTACAGTGGGGGTGCTCCTCTCATTGTATCGTTGTTTGGTCTACTAAGTTGACTTGAATTTGTAGCATGGGACGAGGTGCTTGTCGCAAGCGTCATGTTTGGAGGCTTGCTTGGTGCGTTGTTATCTACCAAATCTGAAGAGAACGGAACTCTCGTGTTCACGGGGCTGGTACCCGTTCTCCTCAGTTTGTTCTTATTAGTGTCTATGCTGATATGACTTATAGGTGTGCCTCGTGGTTTGGGGTGTTTATGGCCCCTACGTCTATTAGTGTTCCGCCTTAGGACTTGTTTTCTTGAGTTGTTTTCGTGTTTCCCTGTTGTGTTCTTGAGTGTCTTGGCTTCAGGCTATGGGCCCCCCTCGCTTGCTTTTCGTAATATATATTATCTTAAAAAAAAAATTAATAATAATAAAATTAGAAATTGATTTTTGTCCAAAAAAAAAAAAAAAATTAATTACAATAATTTTGTAACTCTAGGGAGATAAAAGTAAAAGTTGGAAAGTGTGATAGTAACCAATCATATCATTCATAGGCTTTCAAAAAGAAAGAAAAAATCATGCATTACAGTCCTGTTTGGTCTTTGTCTTGGATTTTCTTTTGGTTATTTGGGTGTCTTCCTTTGAATATTCCATTGTATATCTGCAACCTATATATATACATGTAGAGAAGTCAAAGTTTGATGACAGATATTGGCCTTTTACCAGTCATTTTTTAGCACCTATGTTATGTCACTATTGTATTCCAAGATGTTCACTTTTCTTTTTTCTCCTTTTATACTATTCTATTTCATGGGTTTAAATTTAATCTCCGCAATTTAAAATATTTCAATTACATCTCTCAACTTTCTATTTTGATCAATAATAACCCTTTTTTTTGTTGTTAACATTGTTACTCTACTTTAAATATTGATGGAACACATTGAGACCATGCTTCATTATTTGGCACAATGTAACATAAGGAAGTAAGTAAGCAAACTATATAAAATAAGGGTGGATAGGTCAAAACAATTTGGTTTAAAATGCTCACCTAATTTAATTTTTTGGTCCACTCATTCTTATTCTATACAATTGACTTATTCATTACTCGTTATTTCATTCAATGTGTCATGTTAGTTGAAAGTTCGAAGATATTGTTGAAATTGTTTAAAATTTAGAGGTTAAACCTACCCAACTATTATATTTTTGGGACTATATTTAAATAAATAATTAAAAGAGAGATTTCATTGATGAATGAAATGAAAGGAGTGGAAACTTCAAAATACATGTAGGTTACAAGAAAGTTGTCTAATTATAAAATAAAAATGAAAGACTATAATCACCATTTACACCAATATAAAGCCTCAAAAAGAATTAACTCCGTAGTTTCAAAAAAAAAAAAAAAAAAAAAAAAAAAAAAAAAATTAACTCCGTGAATTTATCAAAAGAAGTCAAACAATCTCTTAAAATTCTACTTTTTCTTTCACCCAAAAAAATCAAAAGAAGACTTTGTTAAGAGCTAGCCAATCATATTACTATCCAAATGTCTATCACTTAGTGCAACGAGTGAGCACTCCGCTTAGATAGTCCAAAATAGAGGTTCGATTTTGCTTTAGTGCATATATGGCTAGGGGACAACTAAATTTATAATTTTATCTCATTTTATAAGTAAATTACCCCCATAATTTCAACATATTTTTTTCTATATTAAAATGTGGGATAGTGAAAGAAACATTTTTCTTTTTTTACTGAGTTGTCTTTCATATAATTTTAAATTTTCAAATTTACTCATAATAATAGCTCATGTTTTATTTATTCCATTACTTATGTTTTGTGTTCTCTAAATTAGATCAAGTTCCAAAAAAAACTTTTAAAACAAAGTATATAATCATTATCAAATGAATAGATAGAACTCTTCTAGTAATAACTAAAACAAAGCAATGAGGCCATATATTTTCATAATTGTGAAAAAATTATTTAATTATTCTTACAAAAAAAAAAAAAAAAAAACTTTTTTCTTTTTTTGGAACTTTTTAAGTGAATAATTTTTTTTTTTTTTTTTTTTTTTTTTTTTGACATTGGAGGTGCGGGATTCGAACCACAGACTTCTTGGTGTCAACACATACATATGTCAATTAAGCCATGCTCGCTTTGGCAAAAAAAAAATATAATTTTTTTTTGTTGAAGTATATATATATATATATAAACATTAACCAAAATGACTATTTGAACTAGGGCTCGTGTGCCACCGAGTCAAGAGCCAAGTTTGGTAAATCTCAAAACACTCTCAAGTGAACTATCATTGAATACTTTGGTGTTAACACTGCAACAAATCATTGGTATCACATTAAAACTACCCTTCCTTTTGCAATTAAGCATCTCCATGTGATATATATTGTAAACAGTTACATACAATAACAGAGCAATGGGAAAGAAATTATATATTTACAAACGAAGTCGACTACGAAGCTTGCAAGGCTCTAACTCGAGCAGTCAGTTCCCGAACTTGACTCCTCAGACGTTCAGGATTGCAGAAGAAATCAACAAAAACTCGACGTTGTAGCCCAACCTCCTGAGAGTGATGTTTTACAATCTGCATGTCACAGTAGAATGTAAATCAGACCAAGGATTCTAGATTTTTCACTGTCGAGACTATAATGTATACAAGGTGCGTTTCCAATTTACATTTTTCGTGAAAATACTAACAGAAATCCTTGCGAGACATTTGGCTAGAAGTTTACTAGTATAACTTAGAGCTAGAAATCTGATCTTATATGTTGAGTTTAACACGTGGAATGAGGAGATTCGAATATCTGATCTTATATTTGATCGAGGATATATGCCTTAAGTTGAGTTATGTTCATATTTGATAAGAAGGTTTGCTTATCCTACATCATAAGTTTTCTAACCTCAAGTACTACTTAAACTTAGTTAAACTTAGTTACATTCACTCAAACTTTCGAACTCACTTTCGAACTCACTACTCAGGCTAGGCATTAACTTTTACAAATCACGAATCCACGTATCAAACAAAACCAAAGCCTTTAAAATGACTATAGGGGAAAGGAATGTCAGTTATTAGTTGGTTATCAAAACCGTTTGCAAGGCATAAAATATTTCATATCTAATGACAAATAGATATTATGCAATTCATATAGCAAACAGACATTTGATTGACATAATGAAAAGTTTGTAGACTTTAACCAAACAGCATGGATAAAATTTTGGTAAATACAAGCCAAAGATTATGAAAAAGGAAATTATTTTCTCAAAGATTACCTCATTCTTTTTACAGTGCTCCAAGGTAACTTCTTCAACTGCAGAAGATAGTCTGGCGTTTATCTTTTCCATCTCATCCAGCTCTTTCATTAAGGCCTAGAAAACATATAAATGTCCAGAAATGAAGGACCATTGTGCAAAAATAAAAACACATCACAGACAAGAAGACAATCTAAACACAAAAGGTATAACAAACTAGAAGCACGAATGAAGGCATAATTAACTGCAATATGATAAATTAAGTTAACTTAGACGGCTGCAAAGACTTAATTCAAAGTATCAAACATCTTGTTTTAATGTTTTGAAAAAAATGAAATATAGGTTATCTGGGTGCTAACGATTCCAAGATTTCCAATCAGTTTCATACAAGGATGACTAAAATATGCATTGATAAGAGGAAGAGCAATCCCTGCAGGAAATTATTATGATGAAGACTTGTACCCGTGGTGTCAGTATCGGTTGTGCAGTTGTAGAAGAGGCGAAGAGTAATTGCTGCAAACTTTGAATAAGGGAGCACCTACAATTAATAATAGAAAGAACCCTTTAATAATAAACAAAAAGAAAGAACATGAAGTAGACAGGAATATAGAAGATGAAACATATTAACCATAATCTGAAGCAGACTGGTGGGTTGCAAGCTGTTTTAAGCACTGGATAAGTCTTGCAATGAAAAAACATCAACAGATGATTCGGCATTGTGGCCATTACCAACATACAACTCACAATGGGATTCCAGAAATCTGCTTTGTGAGCTCATTAGTCAATCTTCCCCCTCTTAACAGATTTATTAACTCTTCTGAGCTCAGCTCATAGATCCTCATCCTCCCCTCCTTAAACCTTCCTTTAGCTTGTCAAACTTAAGGGAAGTCTCCATCTCTTCTTGTTTAGATAGGTTCTTATTCACAAAAGGAAGGTTAAAGAAATTTTAGGACCCAAGACCCAAAAGGCTGTTGATGAAGTGTAGTTAAGAATAATTTCATAGTTTTATTTTGAGTTTGTTTGAGACTTGAATTAGTTTTAGTTGTTAATGGGTTTTCGTTAGTTATTTTGTTTGTTAGCGATTGGTTAGTGCACTTACATCCTCTGTAAATGGACACAGCTAATGCCTTATATTTTGCTACAAGATTTTAGAGTTTAAATCATTTTTAAAGATGAAGTCAGAAGTATAGACCAGATTTCTTGATGTCTCAAGTCCAAATTCTTTTATAATCACTCATGATCTACTACAATGAGCTACTGAAAATCCTTCTTTACCTCAACTATCCTTGCACGATTTAAATATTTATACACGTCAATAAAATAGTTTCCTAAAAAATTGTTGCTTATTTGAAAATTCAGCTAATAAAGAAATAAAATAGCTCCACGCCATATCTGGACCTTCATTTCAACACTAGCTTCTCCAATAGTTAAAGGAAAACAGACAACACTAATGCTTGATTACAAGTGTATAGATGGACACTGGCCATTTCTTTAGTCCAGCAATAATTTTCTAGAGTCAACCATCAGACTTCTATTGCCTCATTTGAATATTATTAAGTGCACAAAAAACTAAAGGCGTAAAAGATATATATGGACTTGACACTCTTATATAAAGGAATAAGATACTAACAGATCATTGATGCATCTGTTTCTGTCGCCTGGGAGGGAGTTTTCAAGATCAGATTGAATGGTTCTCAAGTCTGAATGAAGACTAGATATCTGTTGAATAATGCCTGGAGCAGATACATAAGTTGATACTCCAGCCTGGATATCTGTATAAGTCAATTAAATTGTCAGTGGAAAGTAAACCGAATATTCCATGAAAAAATCTGTTTCCTCAAGAAAGAAAGAAAGAAAAAAAGGTTAAGGATCAGTGTCTGTCAAATCAGGAGCTTCTTAATAAAAAATTTACAAAGTGATGAGTAGAATCAGGCAAGGGAGAGCCTAAAAATAAATAATTTCTTAAATTTAGGAGAATAATAATCTCTTATTAGACATGTGGACTCCTAGGTCTTCTTATATAGGAGAAAGACCTAATACAATAAGGAAAGTAAAAGACCTAATACAATAAGGAAAGTAAAAGATCTAATACAATAAAGAAAAATAAAATAAAGTCAATAAAGACTAAATATTAATTAATATCTACATAATTATAAATACTAGAATTTCTAACACTCCCCCTCAAGCTGGTTTAAAGATGTCTTCCATAGCCAGCTTGTCAATCAATTTATCGAATTGCTTCTTCGGAAGCCCCTTAGTTAGTACATCAGCAATTTGCTCTGTCGTCGGAAGATAAGGAATACATATTGCACCTGTATCAATCTTTTCTTTAATAAAATGTTTGTCAACCTCAATATGTTTAGTTCTATCATGTAGAACTGGATTATGCGCTATAGATATGGCAGCCTTATTATCACAATACATTTGTATAGGTTTAGTTTGAGAAAACTTCAGTTCTTCTAGTATCTTTTTGATCCATATGCCTTCACAAATACCATGCGCTAAAGCTCTAAACTCTGCTTCAGCGCTACTCCTGGCCACTACATTTTGTTTTTTACTTCTCCAAGTAACCAGGTTCCCACCAACAAAAGAACAATAACCAGAAGTAGATCTTCTATCTGTAATACTTCCTGCCCAATCTGCATCAGTATAAACTTCTACTTGGGAGTGATTATGTTTTTGGAATAAAATACCTTTTCCAGGAGTCCCTTTTAGATACCTCAAAATTCTGTAAACAGCATCAAAATGAGTTGGTCCTGGTGCATGCATAAACTGACTTACCATGCTTACGGCATATGCAATATCAGGGCGTGTATGAGATAGATAAATTAATCTTCCAACAAGTCTCTGGTACCGTTCCTTGTTCTTTATTTCTTCTACTTTTGCTACTTCTAGCTTTAGATTAGGTTCAACAGGAGTTTCTGCTACCTTGCAACCAAGTAATCCGGTATCCTTGAGTAAGTCGAGGACATACTTTCTTTGATTAACAAAGATACCTTTCCCCGATCTTGCAAATTCCATCCCTAAAAAATATTTCAGCGGTCCCAGGTCCTTGATCTGAAACTCACTTGCAAGATTTTTCTTGAGATCAACTAGACCAACTTCATCATCACCTGTGAGAATAATATCATCTACATAGACAATCAAAATTGAGATTTTATTATTCTCAGAGTGTTTATAAAATATAGTATGATCTGCTTGACTTTGAAGAAATCCATAGCTACACACAACTTTTCCAAAACGCTCAAACCAAGCTCTCGGAGACTGTTTAAGACCATAAAGGGTTTTCTTTAATTTGCAAATTTTACTCCACCCGAATTCTTTTTCAAAACCTGGTGGTAAGCTCATAAAAACCTCCTCCTCAAGATCGCCATTTAGAAAGGCATTTTTCACGTCGAGTTGATAAAGAGGCCAATCTGAATTTACTGCAAGAGACAAAAGAACTCTAATAGAGTTGATTTTAGCAACAGGGGCAAACGTTTCCTCATAATCAATCCCATATGTTTGAGTGAAACCTTTAGCTACCAGTCTGGCCTTATATCTCTCAATACTACCATCTGCATTACATTTTATGGTGAACACCCATTTACAGCCCACTGATTTCTTATTTTTTGGCAATTCTACTATTTCCCAAGTCCCATTTTGTTTTAGAGCATTCATCTCCTCCATAACTGCTACTTTCCAAATTGGATCTTCTAAGGCCTCATGTATATTCCTTGGAACAAACAAGTCATCTATCCTAGAAGTGAAAACTTTATGACTATTTGACAAATTTTGATATGACATGTAATTTGCAATAGGATATTTGGTACAAGTTCGAATACCTTTTCTAATGGCTATGGGAACATCAAGATCAGACACAATTGGCAAAGTATTTTGAATAATTGAAGAAGTAGGAACGAAGGAAGGATTACCAAGATTTTCAGTTTCATTCGTCGGAGTCTCAGATTGGCTCTGCGAAGGATCAACTATCTGGTCTTGGTTACTCTGATTGAATTTTCTTCTAGTATAAAACTGTAACTCGGGAACTTGATCAATATGATCATTTTGTAGTATTTCTCCCCTTGATTGAGAAGATTCTATACTTGACATCGAAGGACTAGTAACATCAGGAAAAATAAGACTAGGAAGACAAGTAGAAACATCCCAGAAGTTATCTTCCAAAATTGCTTTCTCCCCCTGAAGAGAACTTTGGGTAAAATATGGTTGATTTTCTAAAAAAGACACATCCATGCTCACAAAAAGTTTTTTTGTCTGAGGATCAAAACACTTATAACCTTTTTTATTTGAAGAGTAACCCAAGAAAATACATTTAACAGCTCTATGATCAAGTTTTGATCGAAAGTGACTAGGTATATGAACATAAGTAGTACACCCAAAAACTTTGAGAGGTAAATCAGAATATATGCGAGATGTTGGAAAAATATGTTTAAAGCAGTCAAGTGGAGTTTTAAAATTCAAGATCTTAGTAGGCATCCTATTTATTAGATAAGTAGCCGTGAGAACTGCTTCACCCCATAAATATTTTGGAACATGCATGGAACACATTATAGCCCGAGCTACTTCAAGTAAATGCCTATTTTTCCTTTCAGCAATCCCATTCTGCTGAGGAGTATCCCGACAAGTAGACTGATGAACAATACCTTTATCTTTCAAAAAATCACCAAAAACTTCATTAAAGTACTCTGTTCCATTATCAGAGTGTAAAATACAAATTTTGGTTTGAAATTGGGTTTCAATCATATTGTAAAAACTTTTAAAAATATCTTTCACCTCAGATTTTTTTTCCATTAAAAAAACCCAAGATAGACGAGTATGATCATCAATAAAAGTCACAAACCACCTTTTTCCACTATGAGTCCTAATTTTAGAAGCACCCCAAACATCACTATGAATTAAATAAAAAGGTTTGGAAGCTTTGTAAGGTTTTGGTAAATATGTGGAACGATGATTTTTTGCAAAAATGCAACTTTCACAATTAAAAGAGGAACAATCAATTCCCTTAAATAAGTTTGGAAATAAATGTTTGAGGTAAGGAAAACTTGGATGTCCTAGTCTATGATGCCAAATCATAATTTGTTCATTAACAGGAAGAGAACTAATACTACTGAGACCCTGAGTTATTTTATTGCTAAAAGAACCTTCACTAAAGTAGTAGAGGCCATCAAACATCCTAGCAGTGCCAATCGTCTTCTCCGATTCCTGATCCTGAAAAACACAGTGAGACTCAAAGAATATAACACGACAGTTAGAGTCTCTAGAAAGTTTCGAGACAGATAAAAGGTTACAGGCTAATTTTGGAACATGGAGGACAGACTGGAGGGAGATATTTTCAGTCAATTTAATAGTTCCTTTTCCTGCAATAGAAGAAAAACTGCCATCTGCAATTCGAATCTTTTCATTAGAATACGAAGGAGAGTATGAGTCAAAAAAATGAGAAGAACTAGTCATATGATCTGAAGCTCCGGAATCAATAATCCACGGAGAAGAAGTGTGACTAGAGAAAACTTGAGGATAACTCTCTGTTTGTGCCAATGAAACACAAGAATTATTAGATGATAAATTGGTTGGTAGCAATTTAAAGATTTGATGAATTTGCTCATTTGCCATTGTATCAAATCGTGAGTTAATGGGAAATAATAAATATAAACCAAAATTGAACCAAACCAAGCAAATAACCACCGAACCTGACCGAATATTGCAGTAAACCAAACCAAATTGGATCGGTTCACAAACCCAACTTCATCTTCATCGCGTGAACAAAAAAGTGGGTGTAGAAGTGTGCTTGCGACAACGGCGGCTAGGGTTTCGGCCGTGGTGAAAGTGGCGGCTAGGATTTTAAAGAGCTAGGGTTTCCTGCTCTGATACCATCTTAAATTTAGGAGAATAATAATCTCTTATTAGACATGTGGACTCCTAGGTCTTCTTATATAGGAGAAAGACCTAATACAATAAGGAAAGTAAAAGACCTAATACAATAAGGAAAGTAAAAGATCTAATACAATAAAGAAAAATAAAATAAAGTCAATAAAGACTAAATATTAATTAATATCTACATAATTATAAATACTAGAATTTCTAACATAATTCAATCATCTCATCAGTAACTCTAATTGCAAAAAAGAGATATACGTATAACAAGAAGGATAGGGAACCCATTTAACATTGATTCCTTCTTTATTCAGAAACAACATTCTCCAGTTCAAACAAAAAGATATATTTTTTTTTGCTTAATAGACCAGTATTGAATTTAAACCCCGGATATACAAAAGAAAGGTTATCCTTACTTGAATGTATGCTTAATAGATCTCTGACACCATGCAGAAAATTATCGCGATCATCAACCGCACCTTGTTCTTGTATATCAGAAGCAGCTTGAATCAGTGCCAGGCAACGACCCTGTAATGAGTAGTGGCATAAACCATAATCATAGAACACTAGAAGGGTAAAATACTAGCATGTGCTCCAGACTAGAGTTTGGTTAATGGCCATAAAGAAGGCAGACTATCAAATTAATGATAATCAGTAGAGCAAGAACTAACATCAAGGAAAAATAATTGTTAACTCAGACTTCGGATTTCTTTGTAATTATATTGTTTGTGATGCAATTACAGCCAACAAAATATTATTCCATTACTGCAAAACAAATATTAAAAGATGAGGTCAATACCACTCGTCCTTTGGTGGCTAACAAATATGCTTGAAGTTCTGACTCTATAACTTTAAGCAATGAATATGCTCCAAGCATGTTCTTCTTTTCCAGTTGACAAGCTATTTTCAGGAATTGATGCCTAGCAAGCTGATTGACCAGATGACTGATGAACTGCAAAACGAAACTAATTGTATCACCAATATAAAACATTTGGAAAATTGTGCAACGGATGCACTCAATAAAGACTCACTATCTTTCCTTTTTTTTTAAAAAAATTTTAACAAGAGAATTTTTCATTGAATAAATGAAAAAAGACTAATGCTCAAAGGATACAACTCCAAAAGGGAGACAAGGAAAAAGAAATAATACAAAAGAGAAACCCTTCAAAGAACAACATATGAAAAACTTGGAGATAAACCGAACCAACAGATCAACCAAACCAAAAAATTTGAACCAGAACTGAACCAACCATATCTGAACCAAACCAAACTGCAGCAAGACGAAGATCAGAACTGAAACAAAACTCCAGAAGAAAAGATTACTAATTCCTCAAGATACATCCATGAAGGAAACAGACGGCCAAGGACGACAAACCAATCACACAAAAACGGGAAAACCAGCAAATAAAGAGTCATTATCTTATAAAATGTTATTCTCAAGCTTAGAACGAAAAGGTGGGAACTATAAATGATGAGACAATCAAATGATAAAACAAACTCTGTTTCAGGAATAGCTATGTTTCATCATTTAGTTTTATCACCACAGAAGCATCGTTGGATTAATTTTCCAGATGTCCATCCTTTTAGGGAAGACTAGTTGTACTCAACAGTCAACACATAGAGAAGTATCAATTTCTTTCACAAATCTCTCTCGACATATCCCAAAATTTTGACATCTTGTTCAAAAACAATCATTGTAGGTACACTATGTAATCTAGCTATCTTTTTGAAAAAAAGGTTTTTGAGTAAGAAACTGATAGTTTGACTTGGCCTAGAAAAAAGATTGATGCTGTTAGAATAGGTATGAACAAAAATCAGGTTATTTAGATCTTAGATAAGCTTGGCTCATTTTCTTGTCCATTTGTCGAAATGAGTGGCTAGAGCTCTTTCGTAGTCCTCGCGATTGTGAATAGAAAGAAATTAGAATTTATAACAAAAAGTAGAAACATATGGATAATAAATCTGAGTTTTCACAATTTATAGCCTTAAGTTGGAATGCCCTCCACTTGTTGTACAGATTCTTTAGCGGGGGATCCCTCTTCTCCAGGCCTCTAGATTGTATTGCTCCCTTTTTGCTCCATTTCAATAAATTCAAACACACGTACAAAATAAAATAATTAGGGGTAGTCATTGAGGCTGAGTGTAGAGTTTTTTTTTTTTTTTTTTTTTTTTTTTTTTTGATAAGAAACAAATTCATTGATGAATGAAAAAAGGAGCAAAAGCTCGAGCACCTAGAGGTGATTACAAGAAAGCGGACTAATTAGCGGTCAAATGAGAAAAGCTATAATCCGAAAAAGGGTGTAAAGCGGACCAATTAGTGTAAAGTGGCTCAAAGGGAATGCGTTTCATCCCCAATGTGGCTACCTATGCATGCAAACTAGCCCAACCACTCACAAATATAAAAATAAAAAATACAAACAAAATAAAACATAAATTTTGAATCCCAACTAATAATCCATAAACACATACTTAAGAGTAGCAAAAAGAAAATGATGTCAACAGAAATTCATGAGAATAGCAAAAAGAAAAAAACAAAGCCGCCTATACCTTATGAATTCTAAAGTTACATCAATACATAAGAGTAGTTATTGAGCATACCACTTTCTGTCGATCAATGTAGTACTCTTGACGCATGACCTTCAAATCATAATCACCTAATTGATTTAATATCAAGCTGCATTAGAATCATTGATAATAATAATAACACTAATAATAATAATCCAACAATTTTGAAAAAGAAAACCACCGTAATTTTGTACCTTGCAAAATGTACGTGTCTTGCAATTGAGCCAATTCCCAACACAGATCAGGGATAGTCTAAGGGATAAAAGGAGTTAGATTAGAATTACACAATCAACATATATCATATGATCTACCATAACTTTTTTGGAAAGGATATGTACTAAAGAAAGAAAAGGAACATCCACTGATTAAATTAAAGAATCAAGATATGAGACTGGGAGCTATTGAGTAAATCTCAATTGCTGACCAATTCTAATAAATATGAACACACAGGATTCTCCAAGATATACTCTAAGAGTTGGGTTGTATTCAGACATCAAGGAAGAAAATTAAGCAGAATTATATAGGAGTTTATTAGCTAAATACTGATAGTGCATTGGTACATAAGAACTAATGAATGCTATGCTTTAGTAGTGAAAGAAAAAGGGTCATGGTTTAACTTAAAATAGTCTCAGATATTATCAGATTGAATGAATTTAAACTCTATCCCAAACTGAGCTGATTGAAGGTAAAGCTTCATGAGGTAGACCCTAGAAACCCAAACACAATCATTAATCAAAAAGATAAACCATCTAAAAATAGATTAACATACAACAAAAAGAATGGATATGATCTAAATTGCAACTAAAACTACATGAGAGCAATTCAACAGATAAGCAGAAAAAGAAACAGTCAGAGGAGGAGAGCAACAGCAAAAAAAATGTGAGGACAATTCATGTACAAACCTCAGATAACAATTTGTTCTCTTTAACATAGAGATTTGAAAGCTCCCCTACCAGATCAGAATTCTTTCTCCTGTGAAAATAATCATCAAGAAGCTAATCCCATAAATGTATCTAACTTTCAAACTTCAAATTTCAAATCTATGTCATCTGTTCAGACAAATAAAATATTTGCGTAGCTCTTTCTTTTCTACTCTTTTTATGGAAGTCAAAATTAATTAAAGCAAAGGGCATATAAAAGAAAAATGGATGATGTATAGTCAAAGTACAACCACAAGCTCTAAAGCTTTAATTTCTGAAAAACCCCAAGCGAAAGAAATTATTTTATGAAACTTCAACTTTAACTTTCCAAATAATTATATTATTTAACAAACTTGCTTCTTTCTAATATGATGGCTTTTTTTTATGTTTTTCTTCCTCCTATCCACTTTTGGTATTAAATAGTTAGAAACAAGCCTAAAAGATCTTAAAGTATAATTAGACACCCTTTGAAACTATACCTGAGAGAATGAAGATCAAGATGAATATGGGCTTCATCTGATGTTACTTGCGACTTGAGAACCATTAGAATAGCTTGCTGCTTTGCGTTTTCAACTTGGGCTTCAACCCATTGTCTTTCACTTGTCCCAAAACTAAAAAGCAAAGCATGTGTCCCAAATCATCATTAAAAGAGCATAAATCAACAAAAGATTAAAAAAAATTAATACATGCAGCACCAAAGAACTAAAGAGAAACAACATTTAAAGAGAGAACCTCTAATTAGAACTCGATGAGTATTAAAGGAACCTATGAAAGAGAAATAATCACAAAAGAGAAACAACCTAAAGCACCTCAATCATGATGGATTTCTTAGAGTATAATGCATAACCATTTATCATAAAAATACTGAAACAGTTGGCAACAACAAAAAAATAAGAAATAAAAAAAAAATACTGAAACAGTAAAAGCATGGTCCAGAATACGAATGTGGAAACTGTGCCAACAGTAAATAAACATGCTTAGGCATTTATGTCTTGTTATTTCTGAGGGAAGAGGAAGAAGAGGATGAGGTTAGGCATTAACAATAAAAGTAGCAAATCCCATAAAACTGTTGGACAATCCTTTGAAGAAAAACATACTCAGATCATGTTAAAACATGTATGATTTGAGGTGGATCATGTTTAAATCTTTTAGATCTTTTGGATCATGCTTGAAATTTCTCGAGACTAATGAACCAATACTTTTCAACCCCAGCCGATCACTTAGGAATTAAGCACCAATTCAAGTAAGCAAGTAATGCACTTGGCTATAAAGATAAGAAATAAATACATTGAGCGTAGCCTTTGCAATTCAGATACGCGTTGATGATGGGATGTCTCCAAATCTGCAGGACGAAAAACCAAGCAATCCAGAAATCAATAAAATCAATCATAAGTGCATTGCAAGTCAAAGGACTCGGATCACTCACCTTCCCCTCAATCAAAAGACGACATTTTGCCAATATTTTATAAAAAACCACAAATTTAATTAACTGGTTTAATTTTATAAAAGCTCATACAGTACAGAAACCTATGTATAAGGGAAATAACAAAATGAATGAGAAAGGGAAAGTAAGATATAAGAATATAAATTACAGTGAATTCACCTTTCGTGAGTTTGTTTTTGGGTAAGAAACTACTTTTCATTAAAGAACAGTTTTTTTTTAGAAGAAACAAATTCATTGATGAATGAAAGGAGCATAAGCTCGAGCACCAATAGGTGAATTACAAGAAAGAAATCCAATTAGCAATCAAATAAGATAGACTGAAACTGGAAAATGGAGGTTTACATTTACACCAATATAACGCATTGAACACGATACTGTCCATAAACCTATCAAAAGATGAGAAAACATCCTGGAAAATACGAGCATTCCGTTCGCCCCACAAGAACCAAAGGAACACTCTATTGATTGCCAACCAGATGGTCTTCCCGTCACCACGAAAAGGGTGATGAAGAAAAATAGATGCCCTTTTCATTAAAGAACAGTAAAAACTAAAAAGTACGAAGGATAATATACAAAGACCACGAGGGTTACAAAAAGGAATTCCAGCTGGTCCAACAGCACAGAAAGAGGATTCTATTACGTCATAAGAATACTGGACTGGAACTTAAACTTTGAGGGTTCTCTGCATGGGTATTGTGATTCACCAAATCCGGAGTTAGAGAAGTTTGTTCTAAGGAGGAAATTGATGTAATGAGATACAGGACTAAACATGCAATACCCTTAAATTGCTGCAACCTAGTTTGCAGTTTGGTTATAAATTTGTGTGGTTTATTCGACTGTTGTTGCTCAGTTAGAGTTAGTTGACAGCCCCAAAAATTTCTAAAAACAAATCCTCTAGATATTTTTGGATAAGAAACGAATTCATTGATGAATGAAAATGAGCTAAAGCTCGAGCACCCAAATCCTCTAAATATTAATCACGAAAACAAAGCCAAAGTACCCCCAGGCCTGAACCACCTGCCCTAGACAAACATTTTTTATCGTATATGTTTTAATTCAAGCATGTATACTTTTTTAAAACATGAAATTGCAAGTACCAACTTTGATTAGCAAAATTGTAACACAGAGGACAAAAAGGCCACTTAAGACAAGAATTGCAAGGAGTGCCACCTCATGAAAATAAAAAGGAAAAAGCTGTAGATCACGATCTTCAACAAATTCATACCTACTGAACTAGAGAAAAGTTAATATAACTAGAGGTAAAATAAAGCTCACAAGAACGATACCTCTTACTAAGATATTTGACATGTCATCAACACTCACCCATGAACATTTAGACTTGCCCTCCTCAGCAACTAGTCGATAAGGCCCCTAACATTATTGCATGACAAAAACAATGAAAATAAATTATAGGGTAGAAGTTTGGTGACACAGAAATCAAATGTCAAGCACATTAATTTATAATTTCATCATATCAATAAAATTATATATTTTTCATTAAAAAAAATGATAACATTAAAGGACGAAAAAAAAAAAAGTGTTTGTCCTGTGGGGCTTTTAGAAAATTAATAGAATTTTTAAAGATTTTGAGAGACTGGTGGGAAGAGGTTTGGTCCCTTGCTAGGTTTAATGCTTCTAATTGGGCATTTGTGTCCAAGGATTTTGCTTACCCTTATCATCTTAAATTAGAGCCCTTTTTATATAGCTAGTTGTTTGGCTTCTTTTATTTGGCTATTTTTGTATGTTCTTTTATAGTTTTTCATTTTTCTGAATGAAACTTGGTTTTCCATCTAAAAATATATATATTATCCCAAC
The DNA here is from genome assembly GCA_028017165.1 of Herpetospermum pedunculosum. Classification (NCBI taxonomy): domain Eukaryota; kingdom Viridiplantae; phylum Streptophyta; class Magnoliopsida; order Cucurbitales; family Cucurbitaceae; genus Herpetospermum; species Herpetospermum pedunculosum. The sequence goes on along the minus strand of CM051524.1, from coordinate 79,150,154 downwards.
GACTATAACCAACTTATTCTTTAACTCCTGTCCTTAATAATTTTGTTAGCCTTCATAATAAAAGTAGTAGTATAGAATTACCACATGTCATGGTATATTAGCATTAAATATATAAGTTAAAGTTTATATTTTAAAAAAAAATAGATAGTGAGAAAAGAAACTTCTTTGAGAATTTTTGTTCATCATCCTTTTAAGGGAGAAAAGAAACTTCTTTGGCTAGCCTTCAACAGAGTGTTCTTCTGGTCTCTATGGGGGGAACGAAATGCTCGCATTTTCAGGGACGTTTTCTCTTCCTTTGCTAGGTTTATGGACCTTTTAACGTTCAATGCTTTATATTGGTGTAAATGTAAATCACCTTTTTCTAATTTCAGTATTTCTTATCTGACTTACAATTGGAGGTCTTTCCTGTAATCACCTTTGGGTGCTCGAGCTTTTGCTCTTTTCATTTATCAATGAATTTGTTTCTTCTCAAAAAAAAAAAAAAAAATAGATAGTGATTTGATATTATTATCCTAGTTACTTCTCAGAACGTGAAGGCTTCAAGCTTCTGTGTGCTCATGAAGGCATAAGCCTCTCATGTTCAAAGAAGGCAAAAGATTCAAGGCTAAAAATTTGAGTCTTACTTAAAGCCTCAAGGCATTAGCCTCAAAAACCTTTTAAAACATTGGTAACTAATACTCCACATCAAAATTAATTAGAAAGCTCTTCTGTCATTCCGTGGCTTGGGCTTGGGGAAATCTTATCTCCCTTCCCTTATTCGTATCTTGTTTTTGCTGAATGAAAGTTCTATATTTCCTATCAAAAAAAGTAGTCACATTTTGTCATAAGTGAAATCTTCTTTTATTTTCATTGGTGGCCAAAAGAACCCATTAGGCAATTTCAAAGTCAAGATTTAAAAATCAAATCTGCATACCGTGTCTAGTTGTTTAGAAAACCACTGATTTAGCTCCTTTATGCAGGATGAATCCCCGACCAAGTATGGATGGAAGTCAGAATAAGCCAAATAGATGCCATCATCTGTGAAATCAATCATATTCATAACTTGCACAAGTAGGAATCAAAGAGGAAAGAAGAAAAAGAAAAGAATCTGTTTAAAAATGAATTGAACTTAGATTATTATCCAAGGGATTTGGAAGTGCCAACGTAGTACAAAGAAAATTTGCATGCATGCATGATGCTCAAGCTTAGTAATGAGTGAATACACTTACAAGTCATGAAATAACACAACTAAATGTCCCTCTTTTGCAACAATACTACCCATATCTTATTAACAAGAACCAGAAAAGAAGTATAATAACAGCAATTAAAGCACTCCAAGAGGGGGCACTAGAAGACAAAAGATCCTATAACTCCTAAGAACCCATATCCTTATAAAACTTCTCTTTCTCTCTCCATAGACTACGAAATTTCCAAAATAGTATTGATCCTCCCCATCTTAGCTTCTTCCTTCAACCAATGACCACCAACATCTAAAGGTTAAAACCTTACATAGTGGGGGAAATTTTACTGCAAACTAAAACTGGACAGGAATCTATTCCAAAATCTTTGAGAAAAAAGACATCAAGGAATTAGTGCCAAACATTTTTAACATCAGTCCTCCATGGAGTTTATATAGATACAAAGTAAATATGAGACAGTTTTCACCACACTTTATCCTGTACATGAACCCCTTCCAAAACCAACAACCATACTAATGCTTTTCAAGCATTTAAATTTTCAAAACAGCTAACAAAGATTGGAGGTGACATTTTCCTGAGAGACAGTGAGGGTATTTAAAGAGTAGACTTACAAAATGCAACGGGTATCTTTCTAATCACACACACATGACATATTTAATATAGAAAAATCACAAGAATCAAAATACAAGCTTGAAATTAATTTAAAATAACTGACCAAATCAACTTTAAAGTAGTAAAATAAAAACTCATCATAAGAAGTCGTAAAAGAACAACTAAAATAATACCATCGCCAGAATGATAATGAGCCAACTCTTGGGCTGTGGACGTGATCCTTCCAAGAACTGCATTCATCTAAATTATAAAACAAAAAAAGAAAAGAAAAGCATTTTAAGATGTCTTTGAACGAAATAATTCACCAAGTAATTTCTCAAGGGGATGTTTACAATTACAACAACCTATCTTTTTGAGGAAATGAGAATTAAGATCCCTGGCTAAAAGAATAGATGAATGTCACAATCTAAGAAGCATAAACAAAGACACTAGATAGCAATCTGACATGGTACAAAAACAACATTATATAAAAAATTAAGACAGACATGACAAGGACCCATTAAATAAAAAATTATGACACAAAAATATATCTTTAATTGACCTTTTGCTGCTGCTTGCTGGGAGAGCTTATTCATAGATTTCAAGATTAATTGGTGTTTCTAATAAAACGTAACTAGATCAAAAAGCCCATTTAAAAAATCCTTTAATAAAATGTTCACCCAGTTGTTTATATACCTCTAAATTCCTTGCAGAAATGCTATCATCTATACTTGTTAATTGTCCATTGACACTAGAAGTTGCAGCAACTCGCGCCCGTCTCCCTTGGGTCAAATTAGAAGCTTGGCTTGTAAGCATATCATATTGTGACTGGAGACGTCTAAGTTGTCTTTGTAACTCTAATGCTTCAGATTTATATGTGAGAGTTGCTTCTCTACCAATGTTGGAAACAAGATTGTAAAATGCATAAGAGTTAGCGATAAAAATAAAACATAAGAGCCAATATTAAATAATGTACGCAATATGGACTTTACAAGAACAATTGAACATGACCATGACAGACAACACCGCATCTATGATTTATTTATTTTATTTTATTTTTGAGGAAAAAAAAACAAACTTTTCATTGATTAAGTGAAAAGTTACATAAAGTTCCAAAAGAAGACCCCAAGGTTACAACAAAAAGTACAAACTTCTCCCTTGATACAAGTCACACAAACATCCTAAACCAAACATTGAAGCCTCACAAACCTCCAAAAAAAAAAATCACATACTCCCAATTTAGCCCAATTTAATCCTTGTAGATAACTTTCCCACCTAGACAAAATTCTTGTAGATAACTTTCCCACCTAGACAAAATTTTAATAAAGGGATAGCCCTGAACATATTTATCTAACAAGACCCATATGGAACCATTTATTTTTTAAACTTCTAAAACCTCCTACCAACTCCTCGTAGCCTCTAGATAAAATTATCAGAGATTTCTTTTTGGAAGGCTCTAGAGGAGATAGGGGTATGCACAACATTAACTGGGAGAAAACTCAACTTCCTCAACTTTTGGGAGGTTTAAGTATTGGCAATTTTCAGCTTCGAAATTTGGCTCTTCTAGCTAAATGGATTTGGAGATTTCTGCATGAGAAAAATGCCCTTTGGCGCAATCTTATTGTTGGTAAATATCATCATTTTGTGACCAATAGTTTATGGTCAACTCACATTGTGTGAGGCTCTTTTAAAGCTCTTCGGCGTTTTATTTGTTCTACCATAGAACTTATGACTAACCGTGTTAAAAAATGTCTTGGCAATGGGGTTTTCACATCTTTCTGGCATGATTAATTGTTGAAATGTGGGGTTATTGCTACAGTATTTCCTAGGCTTTTTCGATTGTCTACTTGCCCAAATATTAAGGTTGCACAGGCTAGGAATAGTTCTCATGTTGCTTAGGACTTACGTCTGCGTCGAAATCTCAATGATCTGGAGATGCATGAATGGTCTAGTCTATCCCATCTCCTTTCGCTGGTTTTTCTAGGATTTGTAGATGATTCTTGGTTGTGGTCTCTCGATCCCTCCAAGTGTTTTTTGTTAAATCTCTCATGGCTGATTCAACCCATGTTATTGGTCCTAGTTTGAGCGATTTGTAATCAGTGATTTGGAAAGATACTTACCCTAAGAAACTTAAAAAATCGTCCTATGGGAGCTTAGTCATGGTGGAACTAATACAGTTGATCGTTTATAAAGGCGAATGCCTCACCTTACTCTCTCTCCATCTTGGTGCGTAATGTGTTATTCCCACGCAGAGCATCATTGTCAACTTTGTGCCCACTGTAGCACCAAATATTGGACAACAATGCTTGATTCTTTTGGTTGCTCTTTGGTTTCGTGGCTTTTGTCCAATGACATATCCGTTTTTGTGGGTCATCCTTTCCGTGGTGTGAAAAATACCTTATGGTTGGCTTTAAATCGAGTTTTCTTTTGGTATCTTTGGTGTGAAAGGAATGCAAGGATTTTCAAACATGTTTCTCGACCTTTGATAACTTTTTGGATTTTATTTTATTTCATGCTTTGTATTGGTGTAAATATACACATTTTTTTAGAGATATAGTTTATCTTCTTTAATTTCTGATTGGAGAACTCTTTTGTAACTCACCTATTGGTGTTAAATAACTTGCAAACAATCCTCTTATCATATGATCAATGAAATTGTATCTTGTTTCAAAATAACTTGCAAACAATCTCCAAACCGAAAACTATTGTTTGTGTTAAGGACACCAGGCCCTCCCTCCACATATCTCCACAATGACATGATATTACCCACTTTAGGCATAAACCCTCATGACTTTGCTTTTGGTTTCACCTATCGGTGTTGGGAACCCACAAAGCTCCTTGTATTTCATTCATCAATGAAAATGTTTCTCTTCTAAAAAAAAAATCTTCCATCCAGCTCCAACAACCAAACTCACTTATCACTTCATGATCATTACTACCTGACTTTTGAGTGAGTCTAACTAAGATCACTAGCAACCGACTTTCCTCTGCTTCCAACAAACTTCTTCTTGTAATAATTTTCCAGCTATCTGTTCTTGAGTCCCAAACATCACTTCCTAGCCAGAATTTTGGTGCCACCACCCTATAAAATATTTGAAACTTGACCACCAACGGTAAATCCTAGACCCAACTACCTTCCCAAAATTTAACTCTCCATCATCTTAATAAAGTGGTTTCCTAACAAATAACAACGGAAAAAAAAGGAAAAGAGGACAGAGATAAACAGTAAATGTAAAACCCTCCAACTCTTTTCTTTTATGTGACTTCCTTAAGACTATTATGAAGCTAATATCAAACCAAGTATACACAAAACATGGATTAAATAAATACCCCACGGTCTGAGTACTAAATCTCAATGAAGTTAAATGTGCACGAAAATAGTGAAATATTCAATGGGAGCAACATGTAGAGTTCGAATTAAATTATTCGGTATTGTACCTTATGTCCTTCAGTCCTTCTTCTCCTCCAAAAAGTGCGTCCTGGTTGTCTCGTCTAGACGAAAAAGCCGAAATACTATCATAAGCCGAATCCAAATCCTCCCCCTGTCCAACATACCCAACAATTAAAACCGCACAATTCTCCAATCAAAACGAAACCAAACAGAAAAAATCTAAAGAACACACCTCCAAAAGCTTTCCCTCTTCCAGAAATAGCCCGTACCTAGATATCACACGTCAAAATTACACTCGCCAATGAACAAAATTCAAGCCCATCACAAAGATTTCACAAATTAACCAAAAGAGGAAAATGGAGAAGAAGTTACTGGGAGAGCTCGGAAGGGGAGAGGACATTGGAGGAACGAAGGCTGGAGCAGATCCAATCGAGAATGGAGCGAGCATCGTCGTATTGAAATGGCCATTCGAAACTGTCAGGGTCCAATGCCTGAGCTCCCTCGTACCCCAATTCGCCCAACAAACCACACAGCCTCGGCCCACTCATCTGCTGGCTTCTGGGTTTCGACAATTTCTCCTCCTCGATCGATCTTACAGCGAAATTTGAAGTCTGCCGCCCTTTTCTCCCTGTGTTCTTGCTTTCTGACCAGTGATTTGAATGTCTTCCAAAGAAATGTGAGATTTTTTCAAAAGTATCACCCTTTGGCCTTTACCCTTCTTAGTTCATGATAGTGTGGGTATTTTTTTCAAAAAGATTCCAATTTACTATACTCCAAAAAAAAAAAAAATAGTTTAATTCTTAATTAGTTTTTTTTTCTTTTTTAAATACATTTTGTTCCTGAAATTTCGTGAAGATAGATTTAGTTTAAAACATTATAGATTTATTTCAAGTTTGTAACAATTTAGTACTTTAACTATGGTATGGTATGTAATATATATATATATTTTTTTTTTAATTCCGCAATTGCACGGAGGGAAATTGAATCTCTGATCTCAAAGAAAATGAGTACATGTCAATTAGAATTATGCTCACTTTTGATATCTAATCATTTAATCCTTATAACTTAAAAATATTTAATATCTAAGGTGAAAAATCTATCAATTGTCAATTTTAATTATGTAACAACTTAATCTTTGTAGTTTATAAACACATTTAGTCTCTAGTCAGTTTATCGATTTACATATCTCATTCAATCTTAACAATATTTTTCAAAATTGAAAGTAAGACACTAAATCATTGTTACAAACTAGACTTCAATGATTAAAGTATTACTTTCATGAAAATTCAAGGACTAAAAGTGATTTTTATCCTATATTATTATTATTTTTTGAATTCAACATGCGATATCCGAGATTGATATTTGTCATAACAACATTTATGATGGGTGTGTTATCATAAAATTAGTTATGCAATCTACTTATTCCCCCTTGCTAACTATATTTTGAGCTGTTGGAGGCAGCCTTCCTTCTCTAGATCTAACCATTGAGCTATTATTGTTTAGTTGGTTATTAGTTTTAATCCTTGGTGGTTTGAAGTTTGAACTAGTATAAATACTCGGTGTTTATTGACTCTTTTTGGGTGATTTGTTTACATCAAGTTTGGTATAAGAGCATTCATTCTCTGGGACCTAATGACTCGAAAAGGTGTGGTCCATATCGATACAGATTCCATGAACATGAGTCAAGTTTGCAGTAGTAGTGTTGGCTAAGCTAGAGGATCCTTCTTCAGTAGCAATTGGCAATGGTAGCCAAAATTAATTACCATAACAAAATAGGTCAATCCGAGTATCGCTTTTAAGGTTCGATACCGAATTGTTAGAGAGAGGAGAATTATTGTGTTTTCAAACAGGTAATGAACATGCATATAAAACAATGACAATAGACTGCCCTGAAACCGATAAAAGACAAACAAACGACTTAAACTCAATAACTTAGGGTATGTTTGGACTGATTTTCAAGTGCTTAAAAATGGGTTTCAAGTGTTATAAAAGTGTTTTTAAGCACTTGAAAAGTCATTCCAAATAGACCTCTAAACTCATCGATATTTCTCGAAATTGGACTTGAAGTCAGGCAAAACCTCCACCAGACAACAGTGTATTCAACCGTTTGAAACAGACCCCTTTTGATTTCTCATTAGAAAATTTCTGTGAGCCTAGGAAAATGTAATCTGATATGATTTCTTACCATACTATTGAACAAAGATCCAGTATCAGGATTTCAAGTTCAGCAGCAGGATGATTCATTTGGTTTGGCTTCACATTTACATTCTGCTCGCACAACGCAAGAACATCAATATTTTCATTGCCAGACCACTTCAAGCTCTGAAAAAACCACCACGGATATTCCGAAGTTATAAACTTTGGCTTTTTTTTCTTTACCCAAGAATCAGAAAATATGATGTTTTTTCTCTAGACCTCTGAAACTGTGTTATACTTCAAATACGTCGTCTCTGGCAACTACTTCGTAAAAATAAGTCAGAAATAGACATAAGATAGATGCATATCAGACAAATAGATCAACTCGAGCATAGCTCAACTGGTTAAGGCATATGTCTTCGACCAAGAAGTCAGAGGTTTGAATCTCTCGCCCCAAATATTGTGTTGAACTCAAACAAAAAGATGGAGTTTTCAGCATCCTTCTTTTTCTCTTCCTTCAAAACTTTTTGCAATATTACCTTAAAGGACTAACGACCCAACCAGTAATTGGATTTTGCCTCCGGACCCTAAATTTTTTATTAGAGCCTTGCAATCTGTCAAGTATAGCATATGTAATTGAATCTGGAGTTAATCCCTGCTGTTTAAGCTTTGAATACAGATCAACTGTTTCAGCAGTTCTCCCAGCTCTTTCAAGACAGTCAAGTAGGATGTTGTACGTCACAATATTTGGACAGCATCCTTGAGCGATCATTTTATCGAACAAACTGCGAGCCATCTCAACTTTATCCGTTTTCCCAAAACATTCAATGAGCGTGCTGTATGTTACAACATCAGGATTCAATCCCTTATCTTGCATCTCCAGAAATCTCATGTGAGCTTCATCAACATCTCCATTTTTCCCAAGGCAATTGATCAAAGAATTGTAGGATATAATATCTGGTTTACAACTACTATTCTCAAGTTCTTCAAAAACTTTCACAGCCTCCTGAACTTCCCCAACACGTCCTAAGCTCGATATAAGAATATTATACGTGAATACGTCGGGCACCGGCCCATCTCGTTTCATCTTCTCATAAAGATCATGAAGGTGAGTAACTTGCTTTAACTTCCCCAAAGTAGATAACACCATGTTATACATCATAGTATCAGAACTAATTCCCTTCTCGTGAATCTTACCGAGCAGGTCGATAGCTTCTACAGTTTTACCTGCACTACATAAACTCTCCAACATGGAAATGTAAGCATCTCTATCCCCTCTATCATGAAAGCTCCACATATTGCAAAAAAGACGATGAGCTTCACTCGTATGGCCTAGTTTGCTTAGTGTCCTAACAAGATAAGCATATAATGATTTGTTCATAAACTTATTGGACACTCCCAGAACTTCATCCAATCTCCCCAACTGTCCTTCTGCAATCAAAACATTCAAAATGACACTATACGTAAACTCATTCGGCCTACAATTGTTCTTAACCATATTAGAAAAGAGAAGAATTGCCTTGTCAACCATTCTGCTCTTAGAAAGTGCTTCAATCATTGTATTATATGCAATCAAATTAGGAGTACAGCCTTTTGTTAGCATTTCTTCAAAGAGCGCCAAAGATTCTTCAGTTCTACCTCTTTTTCCAGTCATTCTAATCATAATAGTATACGTATACTCATCTGGATTACAGTGCTTCAATTTCATATCCTTAAAAATTTTGTAAGCTCGATCAAGCTGTTAAAACACAACAACAACAACAACAACAAAAATTAGGACAGAAGAAACAATTGAAGAACTATTTCATACAGAATCAAACATAAAAAAATGGTTTCAACATTGTAAAATCAAACCTGTTCATCCTTAGCCAGAGCATTCAACAGCATATTGTAGGCAAAGATATCCAGTTTATACCCTCTACTCCGCATTTCCATATACACATTGAAAGCGGAATTTGAATCATGGGATCGAACATGAGCTTGAAGCAAACACCTATAGGTGTAAGCATTAAGCTTCAAGTCCCATTTCTTAATCAAATCTGTACATAATTCCAAGTCCTCTTTGCTACCAAAAATTCCAATCAAGATATTGACAGTAGAAATCGTACCACGTATTTGATCTCTATCCATCTGCGACAGAATCTCACGAACTTGATCGAAGCGTTTAGGGGAAGAGGAGTGGGAGAGTATGAGAAGGATGCGGCTGTAGGTGAAGACATCGTGGCGAAACTTAGGGCAAAGGGAGGGGCAAAGCTGGAAGAATTGCAGAGCGAGATCGGGGTTTAGGGATCTGAGAATTTCAGAGGATTCGGCTGGGGTTAGGGAGACGGAGAGAGATTGAAAGTAGGAGGATAAATCGGAGAAGCGATCATCAATGGTGGATGAAGAGGAACGGGGTTTGGGATTGAGGAGTATCTGAATGGCTCTGCAGATGAGATCTCGGCGGGGAAGAGAGTAGCCGCGAGAGTCGGCGGGAAGAGGAGCCGGCGGAGTGACCTCGACGGAAACGGAGCGTCCGGTGGGAGAAGAAGAAGTGATTTTGGCCGTGTATTTGGTGGCGAACTGACGATGTGCAGCGGCGGTGGGTTTAAGGCTACGGTAATTGTGGAGCCGGAGTGACTTCATCTCCGCCGTGCTTGTGGCGCTGGTTGGCTCGAACGGCGAACTAAGCAACACCTTTCAAGCATTTTTTATTTTTTTTTGTTATATTATTATTCTTTCGTTAAATTATATAAAATAAACCTGAACTGGTTTCATTTTTTTTTTAAATAAGAACTGGTTTGAATTATGTCTGTATTTTGAAAATGTTTCATTATTATCAAACTTTAAAATTTGTCAAGAAATTGTCAAACCGAGCCTAACTCAATTGGCATACGATAGGGTTTTTGACTAAGAGGTCATGAGTTCGATTTCCGTGATAGATGTTCAAATATGGTTACATAAACAAATATAACAAGATGTAAAATATGGCAAAAAATCATAAATAAGGATAGTCATTAACAAAAAAAAAAAAAAAAATTAAAAAAAATATAAGTATATCAATAGTTATCACGAATAATCATTAATCGATGCGGAGACTATTTACAAATCTTTTAAAAAGATGTTATATTTTTAATTATTTTACTACAAATTAACACCGAATGCAATTTTCCTATCTATAGTTGTACATTTTCCTATTTATAATTTACAACTATAGATAGAAGATTAAGATTGTTCTTACAATTTATTTCATCTAAAAAAAATGTCGTTTGTATCAATTTACTTGAATAATGTTTTTAAACGATGTCAGGAACGTCTTCAAACACACATGAATTGTCATATCAATTTTCATTTTTTCTTTTTTTTTTTTTTAAGAGAAACTCCCCAAAGGTACTTTTTAGAATTAATTTTTCTAAGGGTGCTTACAGAAAATTTGATTGTGTTTAAAAAAGCATTTTTGAATATTCCAAACACATTATTAGACTTCAATGGGAGGAAAAAGAAATTCCAAATTGAATATACATAAGCGTTTTTGACAGAAAAAATCATCATATTAGCATTTCAGTTCCTTGACAGTATTTCTGACACAAAAATTCACCAAGCTCTCTCAATTGGCCTTTCATTTCCATTCCAAAAAAGTTACCCATTGGAGAGGTTGAAGAAACGATCCTACACATTTCAGTTTATTTGTGTTCACTCTACAAGCTATTTCCATCGTTAACATCATCTGTATCTGTATGTAAGTGGTAACAAAAGTTCAGTTTATTTGTGTTCACTCTACAAAACCAACCTCAGATCTAGAGTTGAATCTATCGAAACAACGAAAAATGACCCTGGTTGTTCTAAACTTGAGATGGAGAAGACACCCTATTATCAACTGCAGATATTGGCAACAACAGCCAAGGGAGAGATGAACTGTATAAGTACATTCTAACCTCTTCTTCACATAGATGCAGATAATTTTTTGTCTATTTTCAGTCGCTGTCACTCTCGCTCTCGCTCTCGGAAAGGTATCTCTGCGGCTGCACATCTGTTCGTTGCCTTCGGGAATTTGGATTCTGTGAGGCAAAAGCTGGATTTCCATGCATGGGTGCAAATGCTGAAAGATAAAATTAAGCTATCTGTGAGTACTTTCAATTAAATAGCATATCCAAAGTTGCCAAAACAACTGCCCCCAAGTAATTAGAGGAGCTTGGACACCTCTCTCTCCAGCAAATTCAAACCGAAACAACAAAATTGTCGCTCTTACTCCCTCTATTTTTATTTTTATTTATATTCGTTAGTGTTCGGGCCAGCTTGTGCCCACCTCGACTAATCTCACGGGACAACCGTTATCCTACGTAGGGTTTGAACACATTCCCTCTAAACCTATTATTATTTTCAAGACCTTTATTGATCACTAGGCCAATCTATAATGGTTTACCCCCTCTATTTTTTTGTTTTTTTAATAAGAAACCGAGCTTTCATTGAGAGAAATAAAAGAATAAACAAGGTACAAAAAAACAAGCCTACCAATGAAAAAACCCCAAAACTTTACGCCTAAGTATCTTAATAATATTTTTACCGTCTATCCTACTTATAATCTTAACATTACCCCGCCCCTAAAACACATTTTATCCTCAAGACGTGGTTGATCGTTAGAAACCAAAGAATTAAATAACAAATGTAAAATTTACTCCAAAGCCAAAGCGGCATAAGAACAGTAGAAAGAATTAAATAACAAATGTTGCCACTAGCAAGCATCTGAGCTAGGAAAGCAGGAAATTTACAACAAAAACCTTATTTTGAATAGGCATATACAAAAATTTATACCTGATAGACTAACATTGGAAAGGGGAAAAGTAAAAGCAAAAAGTAAAAGCGTCAACCAAATGGTAAATTGAAAAACCAAAATCGAAGTCATTCTGAAATTGAGCGAAATCGACTTGCATAATCTATGCAAATTAAGCTCAGGTTTATTACTCTCATCTAATCTTCATAAAAAAGTGCAACTAGTTTGTTCGAGCTATGAGAAAGCCAGATTGCACCTGAAGGCACAATTTTATGAAACATCCATTCTATAGAGCTAATGAATATCATGATGTGATTGCAAAATCAAGAACCAAGCGATCAATGGACTCCAAACAGCAAGAAAAAAAATAATAAAACGAATCGAGCAATTTATTCATTTAAACTAACCTCTATCTTTCATTCTTCTCTCCCTGTCGTATTCAAACTTATCTCTAATTTGGCTGACCTTCTCCCAGTTACCACCTTGCATGTTCCTCCTAAAATCCTGTTCCTGCACGGAAAACCCCATTCCTTCCAAGTCAAAATTAAAGTAAATAAATGTAAAAACACTTAAGTCATTCATAGTGTTTCAAATAAAGGATTTGGGAATGACAAAATTGCAAAATTGAGCTGATGACAACCCTTTGTTGTTAAACAAAAAATAATAATAATAAATTAATTAATTAAAAAAAATAAAAAAAAATAAAAAAAAATGACAAAAATGACAAAATTGGAATTTGATTGTTTACATAGATGACATCATACTAACATCTAATGAGGAATGATTAACTACTCTAAAGAAAAAGCTTGCAAGTGAATTTCAAATCAATTGCATGGACATATCGTTTAAAAGTCATCAAGGAAAATCGTTTCTCTTCTAAAAAAAAAAGTCACAACTACAACTATCTATAGATTGAAGTGTGTACTATCTTGACAGGACAGGAAGTATTATAGGCAGAAGATCTACACTGTTGTTCTTTTGGTGGTGGGAAAAACAAAAACAGAAAAGAAACATAGTGGCTAGGAGTAATGCTAGACCCTACATATAACAACTCAAAGACACTGATAGTACAAGATTAAGTATCCACTTGTTTGTTAATAAAGCAAGTATATGGTTATGCCGCTGTCGGTTTACTACAACCCTAATCTATCCGCAATCTCTTGGAATGATCTCATGATAGATTTCATTGAAGGCTGGCTGAAATAAGGAACAAAGTCCAATTTAGACCGCTTAACCAAGTCCACCCATTTCCATCCTCTTAAGTACCTCTATACTACTGCCTCTGTAGCTAATCCATTTATCAAATTTCTTGGCATTCCTACGTCCCTTATCTTAGACTGTGACAAGATATTCTTTTTTTGAGAGAGAAACAATATATTTCATTGATGAATGAAATCGAAACGGAGACAATACTCCCATCCACCATTGATGGATTACATAAAAGCTCTCACAATTAGATACTAAATTAGAAAGACTGAAAACTTTAAAAGGATGTGAACATTTACACCAATATAAAGCATTAAAAAAGACCAAATCCAAGAAGCTATTAAAAATGAAGATTTTTCGTTGAAGATTCGTCCATTCCGTTCAAGCCAAAGAATCGAAGAGAATAATCGATTGAGAGCAAGTCAAAGAGTCTTTTTGCCATCCTTCAAAGGGTGTCCCACAAAAATCAAAGAAAGGAGATCACTGATGTTTCCAGGGCCCCAGGCCTAACCATAAACCACCCAAAACTCTCCAAGCACGTAGAAAATCCAACTTTGGAGTTTGTACCATGCGTGACATAGTAAATATTAGTGAAGAAGATAAAACCTTGAGATCACTAGTATTCTTCCCAGTCTTACTTCTATTTACTCGCAGAGAAATATCAAGTTTAAGCAATTGTACTGTCTTCATAAAGAGAAGAGAAGAGTATTCTCAAGAATATTTATTTTCTATTCCGTTCTCCACACAATCCTTGTGCATTTCTCTGGATTAACACAATTATATCAAACACTGCACTACAAAAGTTATACTTGACATATCTTGAGAGTTAAAATGGTAAATCAACTTTTACAGAGACTCAACCCATCTTCAAAATGGAGTATATAACAAGCTCTGAAATTAAAATGTGTTAACAAAAATTAACAAAGAAAATTCTATATTTACCTTACTTCGATCAGCACTGGATTGCCTGTTCCTGAAACGCAGGCAAAAGCAGAAAAACTAAGACAATGAAGTCACATTACAAATCTACTCTTACAGAAACTTAGAATTTTAAATCAAGAAAGGTGAATGGATAGAACAAAGCTTTCAATTGAAGATCACTTCAATAATCAGTAGCTATACCAAACTAATATACATGAAATCACAAAAAGTCCAACCTATAAGGGGAAAAATCTTCATCTTCAGCAGACTCATAGTTTGCATGTTCTTGGGCAAGTTTTTTAGAGTAACCCTCATCCCAGTACAGCCTCTCCCAGTTCTCCCTTAGCTCCTGATAAAGCTCCATGTACTTCTTACACCAAGGCTCGTGCTCCTTCAAACACCCAACGATTGACGAGTAAAACATTTATCATAATCCCAAACTATTAAATTATTAAATTATTAAACATAAGCCAGGATTCAAATATCGATATCAAATTTCAATTCTATGGATATATGGATATGAACTAGTATTTCAATGAATAATTGTCTTTTTCACTTCCTAAATAAGTTTCAATCCTTGGTTATAAGAACCAACTTTCTTCTTCACATCAATTCGATAGAAGCCATCCAATCAAACACAGGGAAGAAAAAGCAAAAGAAAAGGGGGCTAACAGATTCCTTGAGAACGAGGCGAGTCCGGCGCATGAACTGATCCCTGAGCTGCTTCCGACGCCGATTGGGGAGATTTTCTCTGGGTATAACGAAGCGCTCGCGAGGGGGCACATTTTCGCCGATTTCGTGCATTTCGCCGTCAATAGCCCACCACTCAGACTTCTCGTCGGGCTTCTTTACGGTGAATGCGGCAGGCCTTGACCGGCGCCTGGGCGGTCCGGCGTCCGTCCGGAACGACCGAAATTGATGAGATTTGGAGCATAGAGATGAGGACAGAGTCCGGAGTCTGTGTGTGAGTGAGAGCATAAGCTTTGTGGAGCTTGACGACGGTGAGACGATTTTGCAATAGGTCTGCAACGTTTGATTTGAAATGGGGGTTTTGGCTGGTGGATGGGTTTTTGCCGGGAGTAACCTTAACCTACCATGAACCCAAACGAAAAACAAATAAAAAAAATTAAAAATTATTAGACATCTTTTAAAATTTATGTATCAAATAAATACAAATTTAAAATTTATGAACTAAATTTATAATTTTAATAAAAAAAACTAAGGTCAATTACAAAAAAAAAATTTGATTTGTGTAATAGATTTTTGAACTTTAGAAAATATCTGATGGGTCTTAAAATTTTAAATCTAATAGCATTGTTTTTTAAAATCCGGGACAAGTCCCTCCGAGCTTCATGGAAGGTGCGCACCTTTCAAAACACTGTCTAATACATCAATAAGTTTTAAGAAATTTCAAATACGTCAATAATTTATTAGACACCAAATAAAAAAATTAGAGATTTATTAATCAAAATTAAATTGAAAGTTTTAGGACAAAAACATGAAATCTCAAGGACTAAATTCAAAAAAAAAAAAAAAAAAAACTGTTTTAGTCATTCATTTATTTTGGGCAATAAAATGTTGAACCAATTGAAGAATATTTTTCTGAAACAGCAGTCTGCAAGATTTCGTTCACATGAACCAAGCAGTAACATCCTTTACCTAAAATCACAATGAAAAACGAAAAACAAAATATCAATAGATGAACACATTAATAAATTAATTTTCTTGTGTGAATTATAATATTGCCGCAGCAGATTATTAAACTTAGCCATACAAAAGTCACAATCTAATAGGGGGAAAAGGGCACAACTCATGAACAAATTCAACTCTGAACTATAAACAGTTATCATAGAAAGCTTTTACAAAAACAAATATATTTCATCTTTGGATTCTGTTGTTAGCTATTTGAAAATGAATTGTTTTTTGATTCAATATCTTTCACACTTTGAACAATGGCATCTATGTTTCTTGCTAGATGATTTGAGTGCTCCTCCATGTCTCTTAAAATCAAGGCAAGCTGTTCTTGATAAGATGCACATCGCTTTCGTTCTCGCTGTAGTTCGGCAGTTAATTCTCGAATTTTTGCATCTTTCTCATCCTGAAATAATAATAACAGAAACATGGGAAATATATAAAATATGTATCTTGTACACTATCATTGAGAGCAGGTGCAGAAAAAGGAGAAAAAAAATCAAGAGACTTCCCTTTTTATTTACATTGGAATGCTCAACAAAAAGCGTTTTTCTTTTAACTACTCGAGAACTTTCTTTATCCATCTAGATTGGACGCCTTTTGGTTGAACCTCTTTAGCAAAATAGACATCTTTGCCTATTAGATTGTGGAGATTTAGGTGCCTTTATCTACCTAACTATACTGACACTCATTATGTTTTTGTGTTCGGCTTTTCCCACTCTCGAAATGAAATTTCATCCCATTCCTTTTTTTTTAATGGCCAATTCACTATGCTCACAAAAAAGAGGATTCCATATACACATGCTAATGAAAACCCATCACTGAACCTATCATCCATTTCCTTCTAAATTAACCACAACAGCACTCTAGAAGCGTGAACCCAAAGTACCGTTACTTTGTCTCTCAGTCACCACCATACAATGGGAGACCTTCAAGTTGTTCGAGAAATCCAGAAGCTCGACACTCAAAACTACACGACGTGTTCCATTTGCTTGGAGTCTTACCTCCAAGGCCAAGACTTATTGGAAGTAGGGCAGTAAGGCCATGCTTGTATGATCTGCTATTACAACTACAGTTGATGAAGAAATGTTCAAGCGTATCGAGGAAACCTTTATATGGTTTGAAACAAGCACTATGAGCTTAGTACAGTAAAATTGAAGATTTACTAGTCTAGAGTGGCTATACAGCAGCTCTGGTCGATTCTAATTTATTTATGAAAGCTCAAGACTTGAAGTCACAATCATATTAGTCTATGTGAATGATCTAATCATAACAAGAGGCCACACCGAAGAAATTCAACAGATAAAATGGTACCTATTTGTTCTTTTAGAAATGAATGGACTTGGAAAGCTAAACTAACATCAATGCGCAAACTTATATGCACTAACAAATGATGAGTAATTTAGAAAGCTAATAAATATATATTCTAAGATTTGAAAATGGGAAAGTGATTGGTAATGATGAAGAATGCTCCAAACTATATATCTCCAAACCCCCTGCCTTAGTTCAAAATACAAAAAATATGACCTTACACTATTGGACATCATCCAAATTTTATGAATTTCAAGAAACTCTTCCCTAATTCATTCAATAACTAAATATTTTCACATTCTAATCCACAAACTTGAACCGACAAAATCGACACTGATTTGACACCTGAATTCCAGCAATCTTATTCCTTCATACCAAACATAGACATTTGAATTCCAGCGATAGTTTTCCTTCACCGAACACAAGCATCTAATTTCTATACTTCAAGTTCCCCTCACATTCTCAGGCTTCAAATTTTCAGGCTTTTTGTTAAAAATAGGACATACTTTAAGGGGTGGAAGTTTTAGAGGTTGATGCCGGTATCCTAAACACTCCCTGAGACTTCATTAAAGAGAGGAAAAGATTGATGTCCTACAATATTTAATTTTACAAAAACCAAAAAAAAAAAAAAAAAAAAAAAAAAAAATTCATGAGGGCTAGTTTGCGCGCACCTCGACTAATCTCATGGGAGAACCATCTGACCTTACTACATTTAGTTGTCAAAGAAACTAGTAGGATATTAAATACTATATAGGTGGCCACCATAGTTTGAACTCATACCCTCTAGACTCTTTAATATTACACATATTTATATATTGTGTGCCTTAGAAGTCCTTACTTTTTTTTTTCTTTTGTTAATTATAACACAATAGAAAAAAAATTAAAGTCCAATCACTGGCTATCAAACCGTTTCTGTTAATGGCAAAGGTGAAGACAGGCTAGAACACGCATTACTCCAGAACAGAGGTACACAAAGTGAAACTTAAGGGCAAAGATGAAACTAGAAGTCTAGAACAAACATCATTTCAGAATAAATGAATAGAAAATGACTCAAAGTAGCCCTTACCCGTGTCTGGAATTGAAGAGCGTTTCGACGAGCACTGGCAGGAATAACAATCAATGGATGATTGTGATCCTTGACGAATTTCGTCACAACCCATTTTCCAGTTTTCTCTTTCTTTACAACAACCATTGCTTTACACCCTTCTCTTGTTACAGCTCGAGGCTTCCTATTTTCACTTTTTTTGGGCCTCAATTTGCGAAACCCCTCTTTATTACAAACAAATCGACGCCAAATAACCGCACCATCACGCATCGACCGACGAAATGCATCAACGCGCATAATAAAACCAAGGCGTGAAGCATAAGCATCGTAGAAAATCTTAGCAAACTCCTCAGATTCAAACTCCATACCTACATATGGCTCTGTATCTGAAATATTAATCGCTATTGTTTCAGCTTCAGCAACTACTCTGGCGAAATCCTCCCCGCTAGGGTTTTCTACAACATCCCCATCCGAGGGGAATCCATCCACTACCAGAAAAACAAGCCGAATTTTTCCGAATTCGTCAAATATGGAACAGAAATAGATACAACTACATCGAAGAATGCGGAATCGAGGAAACTTACTTTGATTCGCCCCAATACAGGAAATTGGGAATCACTGATCCTCGAGTATTCGAATTGCATTCGACGCTGCAAATTCTTCAGGCTCCAATCTCATTTCTTTGGTGTGTTTTCCGATTGTGATATAGAGAATCGTGAATTGGGAAGGTTTTAGGGGTTGAAATGGAGATTTCTGAATCGTTGTTCCGGCATGAGAGTGAGAGGTTATGGAGTTTGAAGTAAACTCTGCAAAACGTCCATGAATGAGTCAATGGCGAACAGTGCATTTTGTTATATGGAGACTCAAAAAATACAGTGTGTTCACTGACACTGCGAGCACTGCATGAGCTACACATATCTACACATATTTTAAATTGGTTATGTTAATTTTTTTTTAAATAATAAAAAATTTAGTTATTTTCTCACTTACGCGTTAAAGTTATAGATCTCTTTTACGCTTTGTTTGTTAATTAAAATACTAGAATCAATTTTTGATTTACAATTAACAAATTCCTTGAAATATTAGAATAATTTTTTGATTCATGGTCAAGCTCTTCGACTAAATAACCCACGACTTTATAATTGGCGTGAATTTTGTTCTTGTCGAGGGATTGTACGACACCGGTGAGGGAAGACTCGTATTGAACTTTGAGCACGACGTAAACGATTTTGACCGTGGCAAGGCCGTTGGTGTTGTCTATATGTCGAACTTCGGGGTTGGTGTGGGTGAAGAGATGGTTGTTGATTGCTACGCATTTTACTTTAATGGAGGTTTTTGAAGAAATTGCCATCTGAATTTTCTTGTGAGGAAGAAATGTTTTTGAGAGATGAGAGTTGGTGGTGGTCGGATTTTGAAGCTCCAAAAAATGGCAATGAGACCAAAGAAATGAGAGTTAAATTTTTTGATTGGGAGCTCGTTCACTCAAGTTTCTTCTTCTTTCACTTTCATTCTTCTTCTTTTTAGGGTTAGAAATCCGTTTGTGATTTTAATGGCGAAGAGAATTTTGCTTTTTTCATTTTTGTTTGGTTAGTGGTGAGTGAAAAGGACACATGGCAAACTAGATCATCACAAAATTTTGGAGGAGACCTGAATTAAAAGAAAAAGAAAAAACACGCTTCAACAAACCACCAAAAAAAATAAGTTTTTTATTTTAAAAAAAATGTATAGAACTTATCCAATTAAATTGTGGCACCTAGCTGGGCTGCAAAAGATACGTGTAGCTCATGCAAGTAAGTTTTTCTCCTAATTAAATGAGATTGTATTTGTTGATTTTTTTTACAAAGGGCTTTTAATTAATGCGGGGATTTAACTCATGAACTCTTACTCGAGGACACAACCATAACTCTTCCGGCAAAGATTTTTATAGATCTTCTCCAGAGCACTATACACATCTGAAATCTCGGTTAAAAACTTTCACCACATTTTTCATAACTACACCTTCATAAATAAGTTTTGAGATTCTAAAAAAAAGAACTTTTATCATTAAAAAAATATATGAAAAAGTTGTGTGAATTTTGTGATATAACTTCTTCGGGTAGGATTTTTCTGGACCTTCTCCGGAGCACTATACACATTTGAAATCTCTGTTTAAAATTTTAACTGCGGGGTGTGATAGAATTAGACTATTTGTCCATAAGCTTAATTTTGTCAACCAAGCATATTGTTACCATAACTTAAGCCTAAAGACTTAGTATGATTGTTGCCATTATTATAGTCCAGTCTTAGTATATAATTAGACTAATTATGGACTTGTAACTAGTATATAAATTATGTTCTCTCAAATGAACAAATCATCAAAAGTTATATTATTTCAAGTCTTTTCAAAACATTGAAGTTGAACTTAGTTTGAACGATATTTTAGAAAGAAAAAAAAGTGTGAAACTTTGGAAAAATAACGACATTGTTGAAACATAAACTAAAATTTAGGTTTTTTTTTTTATTTCTGCTTTTACAACTCATTATCACGTCACTTTTTTATTTATTTAATAAATTTTTTGACATAACTATATTTTAGAAAGAAAAAAAAAATGAAACTTTAGTAAAATAGCGACATTGTTGAAACATAAGCTAAAATTTAGTTTTTTTTTTGTTTTTTTTTTAATAGTAAGTTAGACTTCATTTGATAACGATTTCATTTTAATTTTATGTTTTTGAAAAATAGGTTTGTTTTCTTGTAATTTCTTCAATATAATTTGTAAAGAAATATTTGAATTCAATTAAATTTTAAAAATAATTTCTAAAAACATTAATAGAAAAAAAAAATGAAAGTAACGTTTAATAAGTTTAATTTTTAGAAAAAATGAATGGTAATTATGAAGCGAAAGTCATAGTTGTATTTGTGATAATCCAAACGCAAGAAACTTGAAAACTTCGAAAAGTGCTTTGGCATGGAAAAGACAAATGAATGTCATAAGCCAAAGTGTCGTGTTTCTCCTCTTCAATTAAATCCTTCTGTCAAATTTTAAACGAAGACAAAACAAGCTTCTTCATACATTAATGGCGGTTCATCCCTCCTTTCTCTCCCATTCACTCTATAAATAAATACACACACATCAAATCCAAAAGCACTTCAAAAATAAGCCAGAACCAAAAGCACTGCCGATTCAGAGCCATGGCCCTTTGGTGTCGAGGTACGTTTTTTCCCCCATCCCTTGCTTGTTTGCAGACCCACGCTCTAAAACCTTCTAATTTTTTCAATCAAACCTTTGAGAAATTGGTAGAAAATTCTGTTTTTTTTTTTTTTTTTTTTTTTTTTTTTTTTTAATTTGGCTTTCATAAAAAACTGTTTTTTTTTTTTTTTTATCATTTTATATCTACACAAAAGATTTTCAAATATTATTATTTATAATTTATCTTATTTCTATTTTTAGTTTATTGTTTCTGATTTATTTTTCTATTTAAACTAAATTAAATTTTGTTTGTCACAATTTTTTTTATTATATATTTTTATCGAATTATTTAAAGTATTTGTAATTTAAATTATAAAAATTTTACATTACTATCTTCTATAAACTTTGAAGTTAATATTAAAATAGCTTGAAATTGGAGGTAATTTTTTGCTGTTTTTTTTTAAATTATTATTTTTTAAATATTTTTATAAAAATATTGTATGATTCAAACTATTTTTAAAAATATTGTTGTTTTTAATGTCACACGAGCAAAGATGGTCTTTTGAAAAAGACGATTTGCATAAATAATATGGTTGGAAAGCTAACACAAAAAAACTTTAATTTATATATGATTTCACTATTTTTGGAGTTGTATGTCATAATATAAATATCATCGAAGTTGGAAGATGAAACTTAAAGCACCTTTAATTGCAATTTGGACAGGGAAGATGGCGTGGCCGGAGCTGCTGGGAGTGAGAGGCGAAGAGGCGAGGACGAGGATAGAAAAGGAGAATCCATATGTGGATGTGTCCATAATTAAGGAGGGGAGGTTGGTGACTTTTGATATCAGGTGTGATAGGGTTAGGGTTTGGGTTACTGAAGAAGGAATCGTTACTCGAATTCCGATTCTTGGCTGACTCTCACTCATATAAATATATGCATCCTTCTAATACCTAATGCATATATACTTAAATGAATAAATAAAATGTTTCTTCGTAAATGATAAATACTTCATGTCAGTGTGCTATGATGTGCATGTTGGTTGGTAATAAATGTTTTAAGAGCATAATATTAATCGTGATATGTTCGATATATCAAGTGTTGCGTTTTTGTGTCAATGAGCATTTTGCTCAACTGGTTAAGACATATATGTTATCGACTATTAAGAAGTCAGATGTTTGAATTTCTCACTCTCACACAAGTCACATGTTGTTGAACTAAAACATAAAGCATTGTGTTTTCTTTTTTATTATATATATAATTTTTAAAAGATCGATAGGATTATTGTAAATGTGAAGTAGAGATTTAAATTTTCAAATCGAGCATAGTTCAATTGACATAAAGTTGTGTCTTTTACTACGAAGTCATGAGTTCAATCCCCGCATTAATTAAAATACATTTAAAAAAAAAAAAAAACTAATTTAAATCGTGTATATACCATATACATATACCTTTTCTTTTCCTTTCTTCCACCCATTCGAACAAAAAAAAAAAATCACTCGTTTGGAAAAAAAATAGGTACAAAATCAAGAATTTAAAATAATTTACATCTTTTAAAATTCTGAAATTTAAAGTCATTTCCATCCCCTCCTAGATGTCGAATAACCCTCTCGAATAAAACTAAAAACATAATGCTTGTAAATGACTCACGATATATAACAACAAAAATAAATAAAGGTTTAAATTTCGTCGACATGTCAATAAAAATATAATTCAAATGACATGATATCGACTAGTGATTCCACCACATGTTAATAAAAAAATAAATAAAAAATAAGATTCGCCGACATGAGTAAACATCATAATAAGTAGACCTTAATTCTTTTAAATAAAAAAAAACTTACATGGGGCTCTCCTTATCTTTGGCGAAAAGCACCAACATTAACACCTGTGTTTTCATTTCTAGGCTATATTGTAGCTTTTTTATCGTTTTTTTTTTAACTCTCCTATTATTGCTACTTATAAAGTTTTGATTAAAATATTATTTTGATCATATACTTTAGATTTTATTTCATTTTAGTTGAGGTTTAAAATTTATTTTATTATTATTTTTTATTTTATTTGTGAGTTTCCGAGTTAGCTTGAGCGCACCCCTATTAATCTCACGAGACAACCGTCAAATCTTACAACATTTAATTACCAAAAAAATTCGTAGAAAATCTTGGAGACCAAATAGAATTTAGAACCAAACCTGGGGACCAAAAATGTATTTTGCCCTAGTTTTTATTAGTTTTTTCCTATAAGTTTTTTAACATTGTTGATTTTTTTTTTTTTTTTTTTTTTTTTTTTTTTTTTTTTTTTTTTTTTAATGCAAGGATTGAATCATCTGAACTAGAGAAAAAAAATTGTTTTTATTTTAACAAAATCCATCAAAATTAATAAACCGTAATGAAATTTAAATTTAAAAATTAACTTTATAATAAAATAAATTGAAAAAAAAATTGATTGACATAACTCAAAAGTCAAACGTAGTAGAAAACTTTGAGCATTAACTCAAAACGAAATCAAAAGACAAATCCCTAATGCGTCGAAATTTACAAACCTCCACAATCTTCTCCCAAATTCCTCAGAAATTGCTTCCCAATTTCATACTTCACGAAGAGGCAATGGCATCTCCGTCTTTAAAATCGGCCGAGAATTCGGCCATTCTTCTTCATCACGCTTCTGATTCTCTTTTCTCCGGCGAAGCAAAGAGACGATGCGCGGCGGCGAAAAGAAATCCGGTCTCAATTTTGCCCTAATGGCGGTGCTTCTGCTTCTGGTTGCGATCGAGGACGCCGGAATCGCGACGGCGATGGCGAGGCCAATTAAAGACTCCGGCGGCGAGGCGCTCCAGCCGCAGGATAGAGCGCCGGTTCCGCCGTCTGGCCGGAATCCTTGCTCTCACGTTCACTTGCCTGGCGATGGAAGGCATTGCCTTTGATGGATAAAGGTTCAGAGCTGAGTTTTTTTAGTTTGCGACGATGTTCTTCTCTCTCTTTAACCGGCCGTTTGTAATTGTATATATATTTATTTATTTCTCCGATTAGATTTTAAAATTTCGGCACTAATAGTAGATTTAAATTTTGCTACACATCCACTTATCGGAATAGTTGTTCAACTAAACTTAGCTCATAATTAATATAATTGTGAAAAACAAATATTATTAAGCATATCTCAACTCAACTCGTTAAAATATATATCATGATCCCAAAAAAATTTAAAAAATTTGAAGTTTGATTCTTTACTCGCATAATATTGAACTAAAAAAACGAACAAATCAAAATATTCAACCGTCAACAAAAACATAGTTCAACTGACATGATGTATGACTAGTAACTATGAGATCTTAGATTTAATCTCCCACCCCACAAGTTGTAAAAAAAAATGATAGACTGTTATGGCTCATATAATATATGACTATCATCGATAGACTATTATTAGTAATAGTTATCGACAAAATTGTATAAAAAATTATTTTATAAAAAACTAAACTGAGTCCGATAGTTGATAGAAATTGTCATATTTGCAAATTTAATTATTTTATTCTAAATTGACATATCTTATAATTTCCCTAGTTTTCTATTTATATATATATATATATATATATATATATATATATATATAATCAGTTTTTTTAATTGAATATATTTATGGTTAATAAACCCCTAAAAAATATGGTTAATAGAATGGTTTTTAATATAATTTTAGTCGTTTAGACTACTATGCACTTTCAATTTGGATATTTTAAACTTAATTAATAATAGATTTCGTTTGTTGATAATGTTTAGAAAATAAAAAGGGTTTTCTCAAAAAAAAAAAAAAAAACCAAAAATTCATTTTTAGGAGCGATGAATCTCCGTTTAGGCGGGAAGGGAGTGGAAAAAAAAAAACTCGCGCGCCTGTCCATGGTCGATTCCCCGTCACGATCTTTATTTTTTAAATATATGAATTCATTTATAAATAATAAATATTAAATTTAAACTTTCACATATATATATATATAGAAAAATTGTAACCGATGATTTTAGAGTAAAATAATTAAAAATATAGTATTTTTTTTTTATTTTTTTTTGCAGATATGACAATTTTTATCCCTGATAGTATGTTCGGTCGCTGATAGAAGCTCATCGCCGATAGTAGTATTTTTTTATAGAATTTTGTTAGTGATAATAGTCTAATAAAAGTGACAACCATATATCAACGATAGAGTATCAGTGATAGTCACTAATTTTTTGTCATATTTGTAAAATATTTTAAATTTTGCTAAATTTACAATTATTTTGGGGCTGATTGTTGTTTGTACAACTAGCCCTATCTATCTCTATCTATATATATTTATGGAAATTGAAGAAATATTTCTTTAAATGGAAATTTTCACTAAGAAAGTAACAATTCAAATAGTAAGCTTATTATAAAAAAAATATTTAATTTAATCAATTCTATTTTTTTTTTAGAAACTATAGACGAGGAATAATTTCTTGTGGGAAATCTGATTCCAGGAAATTTTCCGTGAAATTAAATGGGACAGGGACATTCGATCTCGTCCCGTTCTGTAGACATCTTTATAGGTGATAATGTTTTTTGTAGACATCTTTATAGGTGATAAATTTAAATTTCTGACATTTTGATCGAAGAATATCGGGTAAATTATGTTACAAATTAAAACTAAATCAATAAGATTGGACACCAAACATTTGTAATATAGTCTATACTACAGGCATATATATATTTTGAAAGGGTTATTATCACAAATAGCCTATATGGCAAAAAAACTATCAACATTAACCCTGTTTTTTGCCATTATCAACATTAACGCGTCTCGGTGCATCCTGGCCAGGATTGGGCACCAGGATTACGTTTTTTTTTTTTTTTTTTTTTTTAATTATTTATAACAGTTATGTAATTTACGTTTTTACCCCTCTTTATAATATACCCTCTATAACACTATTTCTTTAACTTGGATGGGAAGTTTTCATCCTATTCACTTTTTTTCTTTCTTTTTCCTTCTTCACACAACATTCCATTGGAGTTCATTCCTTCCTTTTCACTTTCTCACGATTTTTGCGTGCAAACAAGGTATGTTTATCCAAATGTTTATCACATTGAACAATAGCTTCATGAGCAAGTCAATTTTGGCGCCATTTCTCGTTCATTAACCCAGATCCTGGTCGGAATGTATACAAATCCTGGCCAGGATTTGTATACATTCCGACCAAGATCGACCAAGACCGAGATTTTTTTTTTTTTTTTTTTTTTCATACATTATAACTTACGTTTCTTCTTTTATGTTACTTACAGAATGCCTCGTGTGTTGGTGGCTTATGGTGGTAATTGGAAGGAGACGGAGACAAAATATGAAGGGGGTGAGTTGAGAGGGATGGTTTTGGACATAGGAATAAGCTACGATGAGTTTTTATGTCGAATTTATAGGCTAGGTGGAATAAATGTTGATGAGTATGACCTAATAATAAGATGTTTGTACAATGTTAAGCCTGTTGTTCCATTTATTTTTAGAAATGAAGATGACTTACAGTTTTTCTTGACTGGCGAAGATGTCTCTAAATTGGCTTTACTAGTATCAACGGTTAGAAAGGAAAATATGGAAAGGCTGAATAGTCAGAATATGCCATGCATCCGATCGTTTCCCTATGTATCTGATAATTTGTCTGAGTATAGCACGGGGGGAATGAATGCACGATCACCAAGTCCATTAAATTATAATGTAATTGTTGATGACTTGGGGGAGGATACAATAATGCTAGATAGAGATATGTCGACAATGGATGTAGAGTTGTCTACTGATTTAGTGAGGGAGACGATTGTAGAACATGTTACTGATACAAAACCTGTGACTCAAAGTGAGTTATTCATGCATGGAGAACCGGTCATTGATGGAGTACCGGTGACACAAAGTGATGTGGTCACCAAACGTCGAAAGAGGAAGACGGTCATTGATGGAGTACTAGTGACACAAAGTGAGGCAGTCACCAAAAGTCGAAAGAGGAAGCGTACTCCAAAATATTTTGATAACCCGATAGTCATCTCAGGTGAGTCTACTAAATCTGATAAAGATGTTGAGGTTGGAAATATTTTTTTGTCGAAGATGGATTTACGCATGAAAATGTCACTCTTTGCTATAAAGCAAAACTTTGAATTTAAGGTGGAAAGATCTACAACAAAGCTTTACCTTCTAAAATGTGTTCAAGATGGGTGCAAATGGAGGTTACGAGGTATTAAGATTAAGTCCTCTGACATGTTTAGGGTTTCCAGATATTGTAATGTGCATACATGCGTGCGTAGACTAATGAAGCACGACCACAAACATGCTAGAAGTTGGGTTATTGGCAATATTATAAAGAGGAAATATGAAGATGTAAGTCGTAGTTACAAGCCAAAAGAAATTATTGACGACATGCGACTGGATTATGGGGTGAACATCTCATATCAAAAGGCATATAGAGCCAGAGAAGACGCATTAATGAAAACTAGAGGATGTCCAAAAGAGTCTTACCGATTTCTCCCAAAGTTTGGGGAAGCCATGAAGATTGTGAACTCAGGCACCCGTTTTGAATTAGAACTCGGAGAAGATCAACACTTCAAATATGTATTTATGGCTATAGGTGCTTGCATTAGGGGATTTTTGAATTGCATTCGGCCAGTGATTGTAGTTGATGCAACTCACTTAAAAGGTAAATACAAAGGCATTCTAATAGTTGCTGCTTGTATTGATGCGAATAAGCAAATATACCCGATAGCATTTGGTATAGCTGATAAAGAGACAGACGAGTCGTGGACGTGGTTTATGAGAAGACTGCAAGAGTCCCTCGGGGAAGTTAATGGATTGGTGTTCGTATCTGATCGACATAAAAGTATAGTGAAGTCTATTAACACTGTGTATCCAAACTCCAAACTCTAAATGAATAAACAAAAAACAATTGTACCTTTGTTAGGAGTCGCAAATACTCCTTCATCGTTGCTAATTCCTCCTTCACAGCTACTAGTTCCCCTTTAATTGCTACTAGTTCGTCATTCACCTTTGTATTCATGTTTTCCAAGCGAACTTCAAGACGTTCTAAAGGCCGATTGCATTTGTGCGTCGCTTGATCCTCGGGTGGTCCATCATTATGTGGTGCTTTTGCCTCATCTACAGACTCACGATGAACCCCTGATGTTGATGCGGGTAACTCCTGTATATACCCTTCAACGGCTGCATCATGTACTAACAAGTCAGGGTTTTCAACAACTGGCTCGAGAATAGGTCGTATACGTGGTGTGTCCAGAACACGATGTTGGGTTTTATGTCCTAAAACTCGTAGTTTGTAAACAGTATGAATGTAAATATTATATTTCAATAAAGTTGTTATTGAATTTTAGTGAATTGTGTTTGTATTAACCTATACCAATAACTAACACCCATGGCAGTAGTGTGAGTACTTGAACTTCATGTGTGACATGAATGTGAATCAAGTTCAAGTAGACAGCCAAAATGGTCTATAGTATAGGGATAAGGCTGGGTACCTTATCCTGGGGACACTATTGGACGCGGCTCACTTTGTATAGTACAAAACGATGTGATTCGAATCGTTTCATGTAGAGACATGTGAGTGAGGGCGCCATGTGCAATGAGTTTGCACAAGACCGAACCAAGAAATAAAATCGCTCTTTCTTTATAACACCGTTTACTGTAAAGACCGATTTTTTCATATGATGACTTAGGTAACTCGATCTCAATCCTGAGCTTACTATGGACTCCTGTTTATTTGACCTTATCCTTTGACTTGTACGGGTGAGAGTGGCCAGATCGCCGACTCAATATGCCTACCATCTTGGGGATAAGATTGAATAAGTGGCTGGGGACATAGTTGTAGCAAGATTGGAGTTCACTCCTACCCGCTTTAAGGGTTAGTAGAAAGGTTGTTCCCTTTAGTGCTGACTCCAGGTCTTGAACAATGGGCCCATCCTCTCCTGATCAGGGAGGAATCTGATTTGATGGTTGGACCACAAATCAATTGTTCATTAGAGGTGTCAGTGGTACTTAAGGAACAAGATATAATACAAGGGTTAAACGGTATAAATGACCCGTTGTGATTATGAACGACCTGTGAAGGATCGACTTACTGATGATAGTTATATCAACAGGACACAATATATCTACAGTGAGGAGAGTGCAGCCCTTGGACTTTAGTGGAGTCTCCGAGGGTTAACGAATGTTGGTTAGTTCGGTTAAAAGAGTTTTGACCGGATAATCTCGTATCGTTGGAGCTCATGATCTGTAGGTCCTTACGGTTCTCCTGGCTAGCTCGGATAAAGCCGTGAAACAAGTATAAAAGAAAAGAAAAGAATTTGAATTGTTCAAATTCAGTTTGTGGAAGAAGGATAGACATATTTAAATATGATTTAAATATAGACATATTTAAATATGATTTAAATATGGCATCGGCCTGAAACATGAATGAGATTCATGTGAAAAAATAGTCGGGTTTTTATGAAAAACCGAGTTTAGTTATATTATTTAATCAATATTTGATATTGAATTAAATAATATTTATTAATTAAAAAGTTTAATTAATAATAATTATATATATATTTTATTTATTAAAATGTTTAATAAATAAAATTATTATTATTATTTTTAATAATAATAATAATTATATATTTATATATATATATATATATATATATACATGTGTCTTGCATGCAGCAAGACACATGTTGATATATATCAATATATATATATTAGATGTGTTTGGGCTGAAACACAGAACTTAGAAGAAGTTTAAAAGAAGTTTTGAAAAATTGGTTTTTCAGATAATTGAATGAGATTCAATTAAAATTGAGATGGGTACATGAAAATGAGTTTTTTCATTTTCTCTCTCTCTATAACTTCTTCTGCCGTCTTCTTCCTTCAGCTTTCTGTTGAAAAATAGTTTTTCTTCGTGAAGCTTCTTCCTCTTTTCTTTTGTAAAAGGAGTCCCACCACTCCGTTTCTCGGCCTGAGGATAGCGGGACTACCGTGGGTGGTCCACGAAGATTTCGTGAGAAGGCTCGGTGAGCTCGTGAGGAGCTTCTGGCGGTGAATCTGGAGAAATACGAACGACAAGGGTATGTGTTCTAATTTCTCTTTTTCTTCGCTTTTGCATGTTTCCATTTGTTTAAATTGATGAAATTAGAGTGTCCATGATCCAAATTCGCTTCCGCTGCGTGCCATGGGCTTCCGCTGCGTGCCATGGGCGCTCCATCAATTGGTATCAGAGCGTTTTTGGCCACTCAATTTCAATCAATTTAAATTATGGTGGGTTTTATTTAGAAATTGTTTCTGAATGGAATTCTAAAGTGAATATCGATTTTGGCATAGTTTCTTTTGAATTTCCTTATTTGTAATTGCCCGAGAATGTATGGGCTTTAATGTATGCTAAAGAGTCTGTATTTTTAGAGTCATTAGAGTCCATATAGGGTTCTTTGTGAAAGAAGTTTGAGATTGAAACTCGCCGAAAGGTTCGGTGTAAGTTCAATTTCATTCAAGGCAATACGAGAAGAAATTCGAAGAAAATTTTGGCCGAAGCGTTCGGAGGAAGCAAGTTGGTCAAAGGCGGTGCGAAGAGTTCGAAGTCCGCTCAAGACGTGGCTTGTTGATCAAGCTTGTAATAAATTAGTTATTGCTTGCTAAATGCCAAAATCGATCCACTTTAGTATGTTTAATTAATTATGCATTGCGAATGTATGTTTTAATTAAATTCCATGTTTGTATGTGCATAACGTATGCCATATAGATTTAAAATCCCACCGTAGGAAGCATGCTTCATGCATTGAAAATATGTTATAAGTGTTATAATATATCGTATGCATATTTGGCAATTCATGATTTTTGATATAAAAGTTATATTAATTCATGAATTAGTTGTTGTTAATTTAATAGAATAATTGATATAAGTGTTATATTAATTATGAAATTAAATATACAACATAGGTTGCCATGGTTTTATGCATATTATAGGTTATAAATGTTATAATATATTGGATGCATGTTAATTCATGAGTATTAATATAAGAGTTATATTAATTCATGAATTAGATGTTGTTTGCTTAATAGAATAATTGATATAAGTGTTATATTAATTATGAAATTAAACATCCAACATTAGATGCATTTTGTTTGTTATAAGTGTTATAATGTATAGGATGCATGCTTAATTCATGAGAATTGATATAAGTGTTATATTAATTTATGAATTAGGAGTTGTATATTTAAAAACATAATTGATATAATTGTTATATTAATTATGAAATTAAATATTAAACTTGTCATGCCTTAGTGATGCATGTTTGAGAAGCATGTAGAAGTTTGTTGTAGTAAGTCTTAGTTTTGCAAAGCGTTGTAAAATTGGCATAGACTTTTAAAATCTATAACAAAGACAAAGGCATGCTCACTAAGGGTTGAATGTATCGTTCCGTTTCATTAGATGAATAGGTCGATATCTTGTAAATGCTAAGGTTACAAGAAACTCACCCGGGGACATCCTGTTCGAGGTTGGAGGTATTTAAGCTGACGGTTTACGGAACACCTCCTACCTGGGGACCATCCGGTTCTTGAGTAAAGTTAACCCGGCTTTATGAGCATGCGTGAGTGGTGTGAGGTAATAAAGTGTTTATCACCTAGACATCATAGGTAAAAGTTTGTTTTACCTAGACTTAGGCCTTATTGTCTTAGCCGGATAATGCCTGAGTAATTTACCCATTCCGTCTTAAAATACTTAGTAGAGGTGTTGAGAAGGTATATATGATATGTCCCTCTCCTCCTACGTTCTCTGTCAAGTTCACACCGTGAGAATTATGCTCGGCCTCGTGATGTCAATAGGGCATCCCCATTCGGATGGTATTTGCATAATTCAAGAGCAAGGTGAATGGAGAAAGTATTTATAGTAAGTGGGAGAAGGAAGTATGTCAATACATCCTGCGGTCTCCTCCATTGGATTGAACCGTGAGATTCCTATGTTCTGCCTGCTAGGTGCCCACAAGTGGTACCGATCCATTCGGAGGGCCGTTTCATAGGAATCGGAACATCTCAATCACCATTTATGGATAAAGAAACATAGAGCCATTCCCAACTTTGACATTTCCATTCGGTTGCATCGTTGGGGCCGCCCTATGAATTCTAAAAATGGAGGGTCACACTTACGAGATTTGCTAAGGAGTTAGTAAATCTTGACCAAACAGCGATAACTAAGATGCTATAGGAATATGAGATATTCTGGTATTAGCATTTAGTCAAGAATGTCTTGATTCAGTGAAGGAATGCTTGACTGCCCCTCGGTAGCGACCATTCTGACCCACTGAAGTATCGTTGCAGTTTAATAATGAGTTTTGGGTACATTATTATTCTTTGCTAAATTCTTGATTGGTGTCTAAATTAGGTTAAAACCTTTTCACTAATATTTATACATTCTCTTTTCAGCATGTCTAGCTCTTTCATTCACTTACTAGCTTCCGATAAGTTAACCGGCGATAACTACGCGACCTGGAAATCGAACTTGAATACGATTCTCGTTCTAGATGATCTCAGGTTCGTCTTATCAGAGGATTGTCCTCCCCCTCCTAGCTCGGATGCGACTCGAACTGTTCGAGAAGCATATGATAGATGGACAAGGGCTAATGATAAAGCCCGAGTCTATATCTTAGCCAGCATATCTGATGTGTTAGCTAAGAAGCACGAGGATATGGTTTCTGCTAAAGAAATCATGTCTTCATTACAGGAGATGTTTGGACTTCCGTCCTCATCGGTCTGTCATGAAGCCCTCAAATTCGTTTACAACTCTCGCATGAAGGAGGGAACCTCTGTTAGGGAGCATGTCCTTAACATGATGGTCCACTTCAATGTGGCGGAAGTAAACGGAGCTATTATAAATGAGTCAAGTCAAGTAAGTTTTATCTTGGAATCTCTTCCGAAGAGTTTCCTTCAGTTCAGAACCAATTTGGTAATGAACAAGATAAAGTATAATTTGACTTCTCTCCTCAGCGAGCTACAGACCTATCAGTCCCTACAGACTTCTAAAGGAAAAGAGAAGGAGGCAAATGTTGTCACTTCTAGGAAATTCCAAAAGGGGTCGTCTTCAGGGAGTAGGTCTGAACTTTCTTCTATTAAGAATAAGAGTATTCAGAAGAAGAAGAAAGATAAAAGGAAGGGAAAAGCACCTGCTACTGCTAAAAGCAAGAGTAGATCTGCAGACAAAGGAAAATGTTTCCATTGTGGTGTAGATGGGCACTGGAAACGGAATTGCCCAAAGTATCTTGCAGAGAAAAAGGCTGAGAAAGAAAGACAAGGTAAATATGATTTACTTGTTGTTGAAACATGTTTAGTAGAACATGATTGTCATACCTGGATACTTGATTCAGGAGCTACTAACCATGTTTGTTCTTCTTTTCAGGAAACTAGTTCTTGGCAGCCACTTTCTCGCGGTGAGATAACTCTCAGAGTTGGAACTGGAGAGGTTGTCTCAGCTGAAGCAGTGGGAGCTGTGAAGTTGTTGTATAGAGATAGTTTCATTTTACTAGAAAATGTACTCCTGGTTCCTACCTTCCAGAGGAATCTTGTATCTATATCTTGTTTGTTAGAACAGTTGTATAAAGTATCTTTTGTTCATAATGAAGCGTTCATTACCAAAAGAGGTGTACGTATTTGTTCTGCGAAACTTGAAAACAACTTGTATGTGTTAAGACCAACCGAAGCCAAAGCTATTTTGAACACTGAAATGTTTAAAACAGCTGAGACTCAAACTAAAAGGCAGAAATTTTCTCCAAGTACTTATCTTTGGCACTTAAGACTAGGTCACATTAATCTCAATAGGATTGGGAGATTGGTTAAGAGTGGTCTGCTAAATCGTTTAGAGGACAACTCTTTACCGCCATGTGAGTCTTGTCTTGAGGGAAAAATGACCAAACGATCTTTTTCTGAAAAAGGTCATAGGTCCAAAGAACCTCTAGAAATCGTGCATTCGGATCTCTGCGGTCCTTTGAATGTCAAAGCACGAGGAGGGTATGAATATTTCATCAGTTTCATTGATGATTATTCGAGGTACGGTTATCTTTATCTAATGCATCATAAGTCCGAAGCTCTTGAAAAGTTCAAAGAGTATAAGGCAGAGGTTGAGAACACATTAGGTAAATCGATAAAAATACTCCGATCAGATCGA
Organism: Herpetospermum pedunculosum; assembly: GCA_028017165.1. Classification (NCBI taxonomy): domain Eukaryota; kingdom Viridiplantae; phylum Streptophyta; class Magnoliopsida; order Cucurbitales; family Cucurbitaceae; genus Herpetospermum; species Herpetospermum pedunculosum. The sequence continues at coordinate 79,115,594 of CM051524.1, read as the reverse complement.
GGTGGAGAGTATATGGATTTAAGATTCCAGGACTATATGATAGAACATGGAATAGTATCTCAACTCTCAGCGCCAGGAACACCACAGCAGAATGGTGTGTCCGAGAGGAGAAATAGAACCCTGTTAGACATGGTTCGATCTATGATGAGTTATGCTCATTTGCCTAGTTCGTTTTGGGGATATGCAGTAGAGACTGCAGTATATATTTTGAACATGGTTCCCTCTAAGAGTGTTTCTGAAACACCTTATGAGTTATGGAGAGGGCGTAAAGGTAGTTTACGTCACTTCAGGATTTGGGGGTGTCCGGCACATGTGCTAGTACCCAATCCAAAGAAGTTGGAACATCGTTCAAAATTGTGCCTATTTGTAGGTTACCCCAAGGAAACGAAAGGTGGTCTATTTTATGATCCTCTTGAGAACAAGGTACTAGTATCGACTAATGCCACGTTCTTAGAGGAAGACCACATGAGAGATCATCAACCGTCGAGCAAAATTGTTTTGTCCGAATTTTCCAGGAAAGCTACAAACGGATCAACAAAGGTTGTTGATCAGGTTGGTTCTTCTCAAGAGTTGAGAAAGCCTCGACGCAGTGGGAGGGATGTAAGACAGCCTGACCGCTACATCGGATTGTCTGAAACTCAAGTCGTCATACCTGATGATGGCGTTGAGGATCCATTGACCTTTAAACAGGCAATGAATGACACAGACAAGGACCAGTGGCTTAAAGCCATGGATCTCGAAATGGAGTCTATGTACTTCAATTCGGTCTGGGATCTTGTAGACCAACCAGATAGTGAAAGACCTATCGGTTGCAAGTGGATCTACAAGAGAAAACGAGACCAAGCTGGTAAGGTGCAAACCTTTAAGGCTCGACTTGTGGCAAAAGGTTATTCCCAAAGAGAAGGGGTGGACTATGAAGAAACCTTTTCTCCTGTTGCCATGTTAAAGTCGATTAGAATACTCTTATCCATTGCTACATTTTATGATTATGAAATCTGGCAAATGGATGTCAAGACTGCCTTTCTGAATGGTAATCTTGAGGAGAGTATCTATATGGCTCAACCAGAGGGATTCATACTTCAGGGTCAAGAGCAAAAGGTTTGCAAGCTTAATCGATCCATTTATGGGTTGAAGCAAGCATCTAGATCTTGGAATATAAGGTTTGATACGGCGATCAAATCTTATGGCTTTGAACAAAATATTGACGAACCTTGTGTTTACAAGAAAGTAGTCAATACTGTTGTAGCTTTCTTAGTCTTGTACGTAGACGATATACTACTCATTGGGAATGATGTAGGGTTCCTAACTGACGTTAAGAATTGGCTAGCGACCCAATTCCAAATGAAAGATTTGGGAGAGGCTCAGTTTGTTCTAGGGATTCAGATCATAAGGGATCGTAAGAACAAAGTGCTAGCGCTGTCTCAAGCATCTTATATTGACAAGGTGTTGTCAAGATATTCGATGCAGAATTCCAAGAAAGGTTCGCTGCCTTTTAGGCATGGAATTCACTTGTCTAAGGAACAGTCTCCTAAGACACCTCAAGAGGTTGAGGATATGAGACGAATTCCCTATGCATCTGCAGTTGGTAGTCTCATGTACGCTATGTTGTGTACACGACCCGACATCTGCTATGCAGTAGGAATTGTCAGTAGGTTTCAGTCTAATCCAGGATATGATCACTGGACAGCCGTTAAACACGTCCTCAAGTATCTTAGGAGAACGAGAGACTATGTGCTTGTGTATGGCGCGAAGGATTTGATCCTTGCAGGATACACTGACTCTGATTTTCAGACTGATATAGATTCTAGGAAATCTACATCAGGATCAGTGTTCACTCTTAACGGAAGAGCAATAGTATGGAGGAGTATAAAGCAAGGTTGTATTGCTGACTCCACCATGGAAGCTGAGTATGTCGCAGCTTGCGAAGCAGCGAAGGAAGCTGTATGGCTTAGGAAGTTCTTGACAGATTTGGAAGTTGTTCCAAATATGAACTTGCCAATCACCCTTTATTGTGATAACAGCGGTGCAGTGGCAAATTCTAAAGAACCTAGAAGCCATAAGCGTGGAAAGCATATTGAGCGGAAGTATCATCTCATCAGGGAGATAGTGCAACGAGGAGATGTGATCGTCACACAGGTAGCCTCGGAGCACAACATTGCTGATCCGTTTACTAAGTCTCTCACGGCTAAAGTGTTTGAGAGACACCTATATAGTATAGGGCTGCGAGCTGCTCAGTAGGACAGTGGGAGAAACTTTAGATATTTGATATTCTAGTTCTCTCGACCAGCATATACTCCACTGACGTTTTAGTCCAAGTGGGAGTTTGTTGGGTTTTATGTCCTAAAACTCGTAGTTTGTAAACAGTATGAATGTAAATATTATATTTCAATAAAGTTGTTATTGAATTTTAGTGAATTGTGTTTGTATTAACCTATACCAATAACTAACACCCATGGCAGTAGTGTGAGTACTTGAACTTCATGTGTGACATGAATGTGAATCAAGTTCAAGTAGACAGCCAAAATGGTCTATAGTATAGGGATAAGGCTGGGTACCTTATCCTGGGGACACTATTGGACGTAGGGGTGTTCAACCAACCCGGTAACCCGAAAAACCGGACCAACCCAACCCAAAATAGCAGGGTTGGGTTGGGTTAAAACAGCTTCCGGTTTGGGTTGGGTCAAAATTTTCAAGAACTGACCGGTTCGGTTCGGGTCTTGGGTTCAACCAATTTTTTTTCGGTTCAACCCGAACCGAACCGGTTTTATATATATTTATAAGGATTTCTATTTTAGGTTTGCCTCATTCACAAGTCACATACGTGGATACCAGTACGCCAATCGTCATACTTCTCTCAATCTCCATGGACGATGAGTTTTGAGTTTTGACGCAGTCGCCGTTTGATCGTCTCTCCCGCCTTCAAAAATCTGATTCTCTCCATATCCTCGCCTTCGTCATTCTCTCCATACTCATTTTTGTTCGCCCTCGCTCTCTCCGACACGCCCTAGCTGCCCTAGCCCCCAACGCTTGTAAGCCTTGCCTCCAAAAATCACGTTGTTGCACCCTGCTGCCTGCTGGTAAACAATTTTTTTTTAAGCTAATCATTAATTTACCTTCTAATTTAATTTTAGTTTGTATTGTACAATTTTTTTAAGTTTAAACATTAATTTACCTTCTAATTTAATTAGTTTGTATTGTACAGAATATTTGTGTTCTTTCGAAGTCATCACCACGTAGTTGAACAAGGAGGAATCACCCATATTTAACTTCAACCACTAACATTTGTAAGCTTTCCATTCATTTATTTATCCCTTTCAAAATGCATAAACAGAAGCTTCTAATAGCATTTCTTCTGAGATTATACCCACTTCAAAATCTATTGCAAAAAATGAGGAGATTGTTATTTATTTTAGTTTAATTTATTTATCCCTTTCAAAATGCATAAACAGAAGCTTCTGATAGCATTTGAACTTGTTTTAAACTTCTTATTTCACATGTTACTGATGTTAATGTAAGTTGATTGTTATTTATTTTAATTTAATTTATTTTATAGATGGACAAAAGTAGTACAAATACAAGTGGTTCTAATGAAGAAACTCATCATTCTCCTCCTCTTCCTCGACTAGACCAAATTTCTAAACCACCCTTGCCTCCAAAGTCTACTAGAAAGAGGCCTAATAAACCAACTTCTTCTGTGTGGGATCATTTCACAAAAACTGAAGTGAATACTAATGATGGAGCTAGGTGCAAGTGTAATTATTGTGATAAGGATTATGCATGCGACACTAATAGTTGTGGAACTAGCACACTATGGAAGCACTTAAAAAATCAGTGTAAAAAGTATCCATATAGAAAACAAGAAAAAGGACAAACCACATTAGCTCTTGTACCTTCTAATGATGGAAAAGGAGGCAATGCTAGTAACTTCGTGACTACATTATTTAGTCAACAAGCTTGTAGAACAGCATGTGCGAAGATGATAATTATTGATGAGTTGTCTTTCAAATTCGTAGAGAATGAGGGTTTTAGAAACTTTTGTAGTATTTCATGCCCTAAGTTTGACCTTCCATCAAGAGTAACGGTTGCTAGGGATGTGTTTCAACTTTATCTTGAAGAGAGAAAGAAGTTGAAATCTTTTTTAGGTAAAAACTCTCAGAGAGTTTGTCTCACAACAGACACTTGGACTTCGTTGCAAAATGTTAACTACATGGTACTCACTGCACACTTTATTGATTATGACTGGTTTCTGCATAAAAAGATTTTGAACTTTTGTCAAGTTGCTAATCATAAGGGAGAGACTATTGGCAAGCTGATTGAGAGTTGTTTGTTGGAATGGGGGATCGACAAAATATTTTCCATCACTGTCGATAATGCAAGTTCTAATGATGTGGCTATTACTTATATTAAGAGAAGACTAAAAAGTTGGAAATCTGTTGTCTTAGATGGAGAACTATTACACATGAGGTGTTGTGCTCACATAATTAACTTGATTGTGAACGATGGGTTGAAAGATATACATGACTCAATTGCTAGTGTTCGTAATGCAGTAAGATATGTTCGATCATCACCTAAGAGATTGACAAGGTTTAAAGCTTGTGTGCAACAAGAGAAAATTGAGAGTAAAGCTCTTGTTTGTTTAGATGTGTCAACTAGGTGGAATTCTACCTATTTGATGCTTGATCATGCAATGAAATTTGAGAAAGCTTTTAAAATCTTAGAGGAAGAGGAGTCAGATTTTGTTGATTATTTCGAGGAAAATGACCAAGGAAATAAAAGATTGGGGCCACCAAATATATCTGATTGGGTAAATGTAAAGGTGTTTGTTAAGTTTTTGAAGAAGTTTTATGATGTCACTACAAAGATAAGTGGCTCTTTATATGTGACTTCTAATGTTGGTTTTCATGAACTTCATAGTATTCAAGTGACTTTAATCAAATGGAGCAAAAATCCCAACTCTATTCTATGTAATATGGCTTCAAATATGAAGAAAAAATTTGACAAGTATTGGGGTTCAGTTGAGAAGATGAATAAATTGATATTTCTTGCTGTTGTGCTTGATCCTCGTTACAAGTTGGATTATGTGTCGTTCTGCTTTTCTAATGTTTATGAGAATGACGTGGTTAAAACCATGATTAATGATCTGAAGATATATTTAATTCGTATGTATGACTTTTACAAATCATGTGACCGCACTGGAGCTACTAGTAGTGATTCCCAACAATCAAGTTCTTCTAGCACTAGTATAGACATAGACACGAGTGTTGATGGTGAAGAAGAAGAAAATCCGCAATTAAGTTATAAGAAGAGGAGAGAAGAGAAAAGTTCAATGGAAGTGAAGAATGACGTGGATCGATATTTGTGTGAGCCTAATGAGGAAGTAAATGATGATTTAGATATTTTGTTTTGGTGGAAAATGAATAGCCATAAATACCGTATTTTGTCAAAAATTGCCCAAGATGTTTTGGCAGTTCCGGTGTCTACTGTGGCTTCTGAATCTGCATTTAGTACGGGAGGGAGGATTCTTGATTCTTTTAGAAGTTCTTTGACTCCGAAAACAGTGGAGGCTTTGATATGTTCGCAAAATTGGATTCGTGGTAGCTCAATGTTACTAGATCTTCCTTCTCAGCTTGAAGAGTTAGAGACTTGTGATAAGATTGAATCAGGTAATTAATTTTTTTTATAGTTATGAATTTATAGTGTATTATAATCAAATAAATAATTATATATTTACTATTTAGTTTTGTTTAGTTTGTTTTCTAGAGACGGTACCCCTCTCCACCATTGTGAAATAATGGATTCGAGTAGATTGATCATTTTAATTGTAAGTGATTTTTATATCATATATTGATAAGTATTCTTTTCTTTTGTTATATACAATTTTTTATAATATTAAATTTTGTTTGTTGTATTTATATTTTCAGATCTTGACGTTAAAAGCAGAAGCTTAAGATTGAAGAACTAAGTCTAATGCTGGTGGACGTGATGGTGCCAATTCAATGAATTTAAAAATTCTTTTAAAATTTTAAGAATTTAGTATCGTAATAGATTTATAGTTGAATTACTTAACATATATGTTTTTTAATCACCGTAGTTTATTTTGAAGTTTAATTCTTTATTGTGTTAATTTAGAATACATACTTTTATATTTTAGGGTTGTTATTTAGTTTAAGACATTTGAAGTTTTTTAGTACTTAATATTTTTATATTTAAGTATATTTGAAGTTAATTTTTTAGATGAATTTAATTTTATTTAAATATAAATGAAAGGTACAATTGAGGTTATACAAGCATAATGACGATTGATTATAAAATATAATAAAATAAAATAAAATAAACTGAACCCGGTGACCCAATCCGACCCAACCCGATTTTTTTGAGTTGGGTTGGGTTGGGTTGGACAAACAAATAGGGTTGATTGGGTTGAGGATTTGACCAACCCGAATTTTTGGGTTGGTCCAAAAACTTCCCTCAACCCAACCCAACCCAACCCACGTACACCCCTAATTGGACGCGGCTCACTTTGTATAGTACAAAACGATGTGATTCGAATCGTTTCATGTAGAGACATGTGAGTGAGGGCGCCATGTGCAATGAGTTTGCACAAGACCGAACCAAGAAATAAAATCGCTCTTTCTTTATAACACCGTTTACTGTAAAGACCGATTTTTTCATATGATGACTTAGGTAACTCGATCTCAATCCTGAGCTTACTATGGACTCCTGTTTATTTGACCTTATCCTTTGACTTGTACGGGTGAGAGTGGCCAGATCGCCGACTCAATATGCCTACCATCTTGGGGATAAGATTGAATAAGTGGCTGGGGACATAGTTGTAGCAAGATTGGAGTTCACTCCTACCCGCTTTAAGGGTTAGTAGAAAGGTTGTTCCCTTTAGTGCTGACTCCAGGTCTTGAACAATGGGCCCATCCTCTCCTGATCAGGGAGGAATCTGATTTGATGGTTGGACCACAAATCAATTGTTCATTAGAGGTGTCAGTGGTACTTAAGGAACAAGATATAATACAAGGGTTAAACGGTATAAATGACCCGTTGTGATTATGAACGACCTGTGAAGGATCGACTTACTGATGATAGTTATATCAACAGGACACAATATATCTACAGTGAGGAGAGTGCAGCCCTTGGACTTTAGTGGAGTCTCCGGGGGTTAACGAATGTTGGTTAGTTCGGTTAAAAGAGTTTTGACCGGATAATCTCGTATCGTTGGAGCTCATGATCTGTAGGTCCTTACGGTTCTCCTGGCTAGCTCGGATAAAGCCGTGAAACAAGTATAAAAGAAAAGAAAAGAATTTGAATTGTTCAAATTCAGTTTGTGGAAGAAGGATAGACATATTTAAATATGATTTAAATATAGACATATTTAAATATGATTTAAATATGGCATCGGCCTGAAACATGAATGAGATTCATGTGAAAAAATAGTCGGGTTTTTATGAAAAACCGAGTTTAGTTATATTATTTAATCAATATTTGATATTGAATTAAATAATATTTATTAATTAAAAAGTTTAATTAATAATAATTATATATATATTTTATTTATTAAAATGTTTAATAAATAAAATTATTATTATTATTTTTAATAATAATAATAATTATATATTTATATATATATATATATATATATATACATGTGTCTTGCATGCAGCAAGACACATGTTGATATATATCAATATATATATATTAGATGTGTTTGGGCTGAAACACAGAACTTAGAAGAAGTTTAAAAGAAGTTTTGAAAAATTGGTTTTTCAGATAATTGAATGAGATTCAATTAAAATTGAGATGGGTACATGAAAATGAGTTTTTTCATTTTCTCTCTCTCTATAACTTCTTCTGCCGTCTTCTTCCTTCAGCTTTCTGTTGAAAAATAGTTTTTCTTCGTGAAGCTTCTTCCTCTTTTCTTTTGTAAAAGGAGTCCCACCACTCCGTTTCTCGGCCTGAGGATAGCGGGACTACCGTGGGTGGTCCACGAAGATTTCGTGAGAAGGCTCGGTGAGCTCGTGAGGAGCTTCTGGCGGTGAATCTGGAGAAATACGAACGACAAGGGTATGTGTTCTAATTTCTCTTTTTCTTCGCTTTTGCATGTTTCCATTTGTTTAAATTGATGAAATTAGAGTGTCCATGATCCAAATTCGCTTCCGCTGCGTGCCATGGGCTTCCGCTGCGTGCCATGGGCGCTCCATCACACGATGCATATATGTCTTCTCCATTGCAGTCGGCACAAGCTTAAGTGCGACTCGAGCCTACACATAACAAAAAATTGATTAGACCCTAACAAGAAACCCTAAACCCTACAGACAAGAATACAAGAGTAACTTACAATTGCCGGGTCAAACACTTGAGTGGAAATAGTGTTGTACGTAGGGGAATGAGAACATGACCACCGTACAATGCGTGGGATGGCTTCATCGTCCAGCTTCCGCGCTACGCGCCCAGTTAAGGAAGAAATAGTCTCGTATGCCCATACCTACACAAAAGAAATAAAAACAATAATAAGAAGCTTACAACTATGCTACTGCATGGATAATAACAATAGTGAGTTGAAATGCTCAAACCTGGAAAGCGAAGGCAAAACCGTATAAACTATACGTCTCTTGCTTTTTATTGTCTGCAGGCTTGTTCTTGTACGAAGCAACCTTTCCTATCAATGCTTTCATGAGGCTCTTAATTGTCCTATCAAATACCATTCTGCTCCAGTCGTACTTGGATAATAGTTCCCAGTTGTCTATGAAACCCAACAACTTCCAGTCCATAAACTGTTTTTTCTCCCTTCCCATCAGGGCAAGCTCAATGAAATAAAATACGGCTATCTTCACCGCATCTTCATTGTTTTCAAACTCCATTTTTGGAAATGAGGTTTCCAGTTCTTTACCTTTCATATCCACTCTATCATTCAAATATAATCGCCTAAGTCTAAGATGATCCGGTTGAACCAAATGGACATCCCTAGTCCCACGTCCTAATCCAGTAATTAGGTCGAACTCTTCCTGACCAAATGAAACTTTGTTTCCTAAGAGGTTAAAACTAATTGTATTTGGTCTACTCTCTTCCACCTCTCTTAGAAGAATGTAATGTATCAAGGGACCATTGAAAACTAAGTCTACGTCTATGAATGACCCGAAACATGTTTGCTTAAATAAATCAAGTTGCACGAGGCTTAACTTCTTCTTAATATTGGCTATAGTTTTTCCTAAGTGTGAACAACATGTAAGAGCAGCCGGAAAGTGGTCATCTTCAACAATTTTCATTAACGGGGCCATCTAGTACAAAGCAAAAAAAGTTTAACAACTAAGTCTCAGGCAGAAACAATGAAATTTACAAACGAACACCTAAATTTCATGTAAATAACAAACGCCAAACAAATATCCGAACGCCTAAAAAGCAATCACATTTTAAAAAATAAAAAAAAAAAAAAAAAAAAAACGCCTCTGCCTTTGGTCTTGGGCAATCCTGGCCAAGATCGACCAAGACCAAAAAAAGGAGAAGAATAAATAAATAAAAAAAAAAAAAAAAAAAAAACGCCACTGCCTTTGGTCTCGGGCAATCCTGGCCAAGATCGACCAAGACCAAAAACAGGACAAGAATCTCGTGGTCCTGGTGGTTCTTGGTGGTAAACAAAATTGAATTTTCTTTAAACAAACAACACTGCCTTTGGTCTCGGGCAATCCTGGCCAAGATCGACCGAGACCAAAGCCAGGAAAAGAATCTCGTGGTCCTGGTGGTCACCGAAAATTTAATTAAAAAAAAAAACAACACATGCTTTGGTCTCGGGTGATCCAGGCCAAAATCCACAACAATCTCGTTGTCTTCGTCGCGCGAACTCAGTTTTACAAAAAAAATTCAAAAAAAAAAAATCAAAATCCTACGATTTCTTGAAGAAAAATAAATCTCTTCTTGATTTCTTTACCAAATCCTCTTAATACAAAAACCCCAAACCTCTAAACCCTCAAAAATCATATTTACAAACCAAAGAGAAGGGAGAGGAGAAGAAGAGAAGTTGAGAGTTTTACCTTTCACCTAAACCGGCGACGACGGGAAATAGAGACGGCGAAGGCGACGGGAGATAGAGACGGCGAAGGCGACGGGAGATAGAGACGGCGAAGGCGACGGGAGATAGAGACGGCGAAGGCGACGGGAGATAGAGACGGCGAAGGCGGCGGCGTCTGCGGCGAAAAAAAAAGTTCAGGGAGAGACGAGAGGGGAGATGAGAAGGCTGAGAGAGAAGGAGGAAGATGAAAAGGCTGAGAGAGAAGGAGATGTTGAGGAAGATGTTAATTGAATTTTATAAGAGGGTAGTATTGTCATTTCACTCCAACGAATTTAAAAAAAAAAAAAAAATACGTAATCCTGGTGCCCGATCCTGGCCAGGATGCACCGAGATGCGTTAATGTTGATAATGACAAAAAACAGGGTTAATGTTGATAGTTTTTTTGCCATATAGGCTATTTGTGATAATAACCCATTTTGAAGGGAAGAATTATATTTATAAAAAATGAAATAAAAAACTTTCTTGGAAATTTTGGGCCTTTTTTTTTGTCAATTTTTTCATGCATTTGTGAGTTTGATCACTCTCTCTCCTCTCTCTCTCTCTTGAAATGTTAGAGCAAAAATAGCCACAAGATCAAACTCCGCCCAAAAATGGCGGAAATGGAGGATTCAAGATTACTACCGCCACAAACCATGCAACACGAGGACAAACCTCAAACACAGAGACAGAGAAAATCAAACTTCTGGGTTTACGCAAGAACTTTTCCCCCAGCAGGCAGCAATTCAATCTTCTCCGGGCCAACTTTTGATCTTCTCATTGCTTTTACATACAGAGAATCAAATGATTTTGTTCACGTAGCTACATTTTGGACATTCATTCATATTGGGAGTCAGAATGGTATGTAAATTAACGATTCGATCTTCAAATTTTGAGCAATTCCACGTTTGCGAACATTTTGGCAGTTTCATGAAATTGGCGGCAGATTTTACAATGGGGATATGATTTTCGTTCGTAGAGTTTATTAGCAATGTAAAACCCTCATGTGATATGAAATGATTGATTTGGCGGTCTGTTGATACGAAAGAAAGAAGGAACATGAGAGGAAAACTTCTTGTTTCGTATTCTGTTTCTGTACAATTTGGTATTTTTTTTAGAGATTATGTTATGGTTATTGATGGCTCTGTAGATTATTCCGATATTGAGCTGGAGATGCTTACATCCTTCTTGAGCTATAGGCACTGTGAAAACATGTAGATATATTTATGTAATTGTGTATCAAATACTTTTTGAACTGTAATGTTAGATTGAAAAGTAATTTCAATCCAAATGTTGGGTGTAAAAAGCTTTATTTATCTAATATATGGTTGTGAATTTGAATACTTGTTGAGATTATCTTTAATTTGCTGCAGGACAAGCCCAAGATCATCGTTGGTTCTCAGATATGGGTGGGAGATATAGAGTCTGTTTGGACTGATGGAATCGTATTGAACATCACTGGGGAAGATGCTGAGATTCAAACCAGTGATGGGAGGCAGGTAAAATAGTTTAATTGTCTATTTTTTTTTTTTGAAATAATAAATTAAACAAGAGTTGTATAAGAAATCCAGTTATAAAGAGGCCTGCACAAAAGAGAAACAATATAAGCTTACACAAACTACAATAGTGAACCCTCAGTCATGGAAACTTAAGAAAACGAGGAATACATCCAAATTCTCTGGTGACTGGACTTCACAAAGATCCATGAAGTGAGCTCTATTACAATCTTTCAATGTTTCAAGGTGTTGAAGGACATGAAATGCACCATTATCTCTTCCTCCATTGCTCAAATGTGAAATGACGACATAAGTCGTTTTGAGCTGGGATGTTTCGTAAGCTTTGTGAGAACTCTCTCTTCATGAAATTCCAGAAGCTTCATGATTATTCTGTTGTTTGGGAATGATTGGCTATTGAATATCAAGTCGACACATGTCCCTTTTCTATTATTTCTCTTTGTATGGATAGGCTGAGTTTCCATAAAAGAGGAGAAGATAGATAAAGTATAAAGTGTTTAAAACCTTTTCCACCTTTTCATAAATAGCACATAATTGAAGTTGCTCGGCACCTTTTCATAAATAGCTCGGTACCTTTTCAAAAAAATAAAAAATAAATAGCACATAATTGAGGTTGCTGATCTTTCCAAGATATACCAAAGCAAGTACAGGAAACTATTTGGAGTTTTAGATTTCTATATTCCAAACATCTCAACGGTTAAGACATTTCTTTCTAAGAGGTCGAATGTTCGAATTCTCGATGTAATATTCTAAAACAAAGAAAGAAGAGAATTATTGAGTTCCTTGAAAACTAAAGTCTAAACATTGGATTTCAAAGGAGAATTGTTGAGTTCCTTGAAAACTAAACAACAACATATCTTTAGACGTTGGATTTGATTTCCACCCGTTTCAGTGTAAACTATATATCTTGTTAAATTACCAAATTCTGAAGATGTTATTTCAAAGGAGATACCTGAGCTATTGGGCTGGACAAATTTATAATAGCCTTGAGAATTGCCCATCAGTTACTCACCTATTGAAGTACTTTTGTCAGTTCACTTCAAACTTCAAAGTAACATGCACAGAACTTATATGTTTTCCTTTTCTCATTTTAACTCATTTTTGACTAATATTCCTTATGGTCAAAGTTGACAGCCACGTGTCATTTTGATTCTTCTTTATTCCTTCTGTTAAGATAACACCTACCTTTATAGTTTTGAATATAATCATAATCTCCTGATATAAGTTATACTTATACATTTATTGACTATCGGTTTAATTATTGAATCAATGTACAAGGTGTGCCTCACATTTTAGGGTTCTTGAAGTCTTTGTTCCTCATCGTGCCTATTTTCTTAAAAACAACTCAATTTATTTTGCATATGTTTGGAAAATATTACTCATGTTATTGTTGGCAGGTGGTTGTAAAAATGTCAAGTATATACCCAAGGGATGCAGAAGCTCCTACTACTGGAATTGACGATATGACTAGAATGTCATATTTGAATGAGCCAGGGTTGCTGCATAATTTGGCTGTCAGATATGCATTAAATGAAATCTATGTAAGATTGTTTATGGGTTTAAATGATTCACCTGGTGAAAGAAACAGGTTCATTACACTCCAGCTAGGGATCCAAATAATAACTCTCTGACGTTATACAGACTTATACTGGAAATATTCTAATCGCCATCAACCCATTCCAAAGTATTTCAAATCTGTATGACGCCTGTGTGATGGAGCAGTACAAGGGAGCACCAATTGGGGAGTTGAAGCCTCATGTTTTTGCAATTGCTGATGTCGCATATAGGTGAGCTTCTTTTTGTTTTCGTCCTAATTTTTGTTTTCTCCTGAGATGACATAGACTATCATAAACCTGTGGCAGGGCTATGATAACTTATGGGAAAAGCAACTCCATTCTGGTAAGTGGTGAAAGTGGGGCTGGTAAGACTGAAACCACGAAAATGCTTATGTGTTACCTTGCATTTTTGGGTGGCAATGCTGCATCTGAAGGACGGACTGTTGAACAACAAGTTTTAGAAGTATGTTGGATTCTAACTCTAGTAAATCTAACTACCGTAACACAACGTAATCAACATATACCACATACAATATTATTTCAGCGCCCCGTGTCTCTAAGGTGCATGGAATTATCAATTATGCATTGTTTGGTTCTTGCAGATTTCTATTTCTATTCATCATGGAGTATTAACAAGATTAGAGGTGGATCTCTTTGGTATATATGTAAAATGCATGATTGAAATTGGCTCCTACTAAAATATGTGAAGACATTTAAAGGACACTTGCGGCCATATAGTTTATCATGGAATCTTTGAGATATAAAGAGCGAGGAATGCACATCATAAATTTGTTTTGATCTTGGTATATGCCTATTTTTATTTATTTAATTATTTTTGTTGTCGATCCACATGTATTTGAGTCTTTATGTAACTCTAAATATCTTTTACCTGTGAGAAATTTTCAAAATTGCTATATTTACGACATCGGGGGACATTTTTTGTCCTGATAAGAACCACACTTTGTGTTGAGAACGTTTGACAATTCAAATTTTCAAACTTTCATTATTTTGCCATTATATAATTGATGAATATAGAGTATGAACCAACTTTGCATGTAGGGTAGAGCTTCATTAAAGAAAAAGCAGAAGCATTCCTGAATTTTTTTTTGACGCCATAAGAAACTAATGGCAACAGACGGAATTAAGTTCATGGAAGAAAATGGTTTCAGATGCCTTTTTCCTTTTTCAAGGGGATGGTTTTCTTACAATACTTTCATTTTTTCTCAGGAGATTTGAGCTTTATTTATTTATTTATAAGTTTGCATTTCCTTATGAATCTTTGCAGTCAATGTGCAGCTACTTTTGCTTCGCTTGGTTGATGTATAATCTATTTGAAGTAATATTTAACTCCAGTCTTTGTAATGTCATGGGATGTGGAAACTTAAATCACCTTGTTTTTCTCCATGGTTTCCCTTGTTATGTGGTGACATCTTCTCAAGTTTGGTTATATTTTATTTCTCTCAACTTCCCTGAATCCTGTTTAAACATGTGTTTTTAAAATATGATGCAGTCAAATCCAGTTCTTGAAGCTTTTGGCAATGCGAAAACAGTAAGAAACAACAATTCAAGGTAAAAAGTTATCCTTATACTTTAGCTTTTGCAAACATAGGGATAGGGCTTTTCTCAGAAATAATTGAATTGACAATTACATAAACTGACTTTTTCTGGATGCCGTGCTTCCACTTCCAAGTACATGTTTACTGTGATATTAGACCCTTCGTTTATTCATATGAACTTTTTCTTCTCCCGTAGAAGTGTGAAATTTCAATAACTTATTGCATGATTTGCCTATTGATAATTCATTGTGTACATTAGCACAGCCGTTTTGGGAAATTTGTTGAGATCCAATTTGACAACCAAGGAAGAATATCAGGAGCTGCCATCAGAACTTATCTTCTTGAGAGATCACGGGTTTGCCAAATATCAGACCCTGAGCGCAACTATCATTGCTTTTATCTTCTCTGTGCAGCTCCACCTCAGGTAGGTCTTTTTTTTTTTTTTTTTTTTCCCTTCTTCTTTGAAATAGTTGAAATAGTTTTTCTTGTCACCTAGTGTTCATCAGCGGAGTGATTTGTTTTTTCAGGAGAGAGAGAGATATAAGCTGGGAAATCCAAAATCGTTTCACTATCTAAACCAATCAAATTGTTATGAACTGGCTGGTGTGAATGATGCTCATGATTATCTTGCTACAAAGAGAGCCATGGATATTGTTGGAATAGGTGAACAAGAGCAGGTGATATCTTCCTTGAGATGTAGCTATTCTTTTGCTGTGTCAACCTACTGCTAAAAGCATTCTCTTCTCCTTTCCTCACTCTTTCTTTCAGGATGCAATTTTCAGAGTTGTGGCTGCAATTCTCCATCTTGGTAATATTGACTTTGGAAAAGGAGAAGAGTCTGATTCATCATTTGTAAAAGATGACACAAAATTTCATCTTGACATGACAGCAGAGCTTCTCATGTGTGACTGGAGCTTTGCTTTTATCACTTTGTATTTCTCATAATAACCTGCATGTTTTGTATTTTCTGATCTTATAAATATTTCAGGTGTGATCCCCATGCATTAGAAGATGCTCTTTGCAAGCGCATGATGGTTACACCGGAGGAAATCATCAAGAAAAGTCTTGATCCGCTTGGTGCAACAGTTAGCAGGGATGGATTAGCCAAGACAATATATTCTCGTTTGTTTGACTGGTAATATTGGTTATCCTAGTATTGTCACGTTCGAATTCTGTTGTAGATCAATGTTTTTTTCTTACTCCATCAACATAAATTATTACAGTTTGTTGTTTTTAACTTATCCAGGTTGGTAGCTAAAATCAATGTTTCCATCGGACAAGATCCTGGCTCAAAATATCTGATCGGAGTCCTTGATATTTATGGTTTTGAGAGCTTTAAAACTAATAGGTGATCCCTCTTGTAACTCCCTGGCTTTTGATGAAAGTTCGTCAAACTGGACAGATCTAGACACCCATGCTCACAACACATGCACACATAAAGATATTTGTGCCATTTTCATGAAATAGGATCATTTGATCTGTTACCTAGCTTTTTACTAATTGAGCAATCATAAAGATCTCTTAAAATTAGAGTAGTTATTGATTTGGGTTTAGTTATTAATTGACAAGTGCATGTTGACTGTGACTATCCTTCACTCTCTTCAGTTTTGAGCAATTCTGCATCAATTACACAAATGAAAAGCTGCAGCAACATTTCAACCAGGTATGAGGTCAGTCTCGTTTGAAAACTTTGTCTTTGATCTTTACTTTCTTCGTTTTTTTACTTTTCATTTTTCAATGTCAAATCTGGATGTTATGATGTTATCCAGCACGTATTCAAGATGGAGCAAGAAGAATATGTAAAAGAGGAAATTGATTGGAGCTACATAGCATTTGTCGATAATCAAGATGTCCTCGAACTCATTGAGAAGGTTCAATTTTTTCTTAATTTTGCTCCTGGAGTTTAAAGATGCCACTCACAACTTATGCTATTGCTTTCTTCTCATTTAAAAGCATATAGAAAGTACTTCTCACGTGTCACGTCTCAACTAATTTTCCATATCCAATAAGGAGGGGTATCCTTGAAGGTTAGGATAGGACATGCTTATTCTAGGGGATCACGTGGTTGAATGAGTTGATAAGAGACTTGGCAAGAGTAAATCCAATTTTACTGAAGGAACATCACTTTATTCTTGTAAGCTTTCCTACATAATATTTGTTTCTTATCCAGATTCTTGTGAAGGTTATGAAAAACTTTCTTTAGGAGGGAGTAGATTAGGCTGGTGGCACCCATTTAGTTAATTGGGAGAGTTTGGAAGTCATGTCTAAATGTGGATGGCGTACCCGTACCCTTAACCTTGTTAAATGGAATATTACATTGTATTTATTGGGAGGAAGGTATAAAGTAACATTTTTTTGTTGCACTTGCACCCTATTATTCGTGTTCTAACCTTGTTGGAGAAAGACCCTAAGAAAAACTTTATGCTTCTTGGGAAACGGCTTTCCAAATTTTGTGCATCACCACTTGTCAGTGATATGTCATTATATAAAAGAGCAGAAAGCAAGATTTGCAATTAAGGCACCCATACTCGCAAGCTTTCACCCTTTAGAATCCAGGAAAACGGCTGAAATAGAATCCTTGAAGCAACGAGGACAGATTGGCTCTTTCGGTACTTTTAAATTTGAGAGCATAAATCTGTATTGCTTATCCAATATGTGCAATTTAGGTCCTCTTATATTATATAGGAGAAAGATCTATTACAAATATGGAAATGAATGAATGCAATAAAGACCAAATATTAATATTTACACAAAAATATTGAAAATTCCAACACTCCCCCTTAAACAGGTTTAAAGATGTCTTCTATAGCCAACTTGTCAATCAATTTGTTGAATTACTTCTTTGGAAGTACTTTAGTTAGTACATCAGCGATTTGCTGTGATGTAGGAAGATAAAGGATACATATTGCACCTGCTTCAATCTTCTCTTGTTCTATCATGTAGAACTGGATTATGAGCTATAGAGATTGCAACTTTATTATCACAACTAATCTAACTGGATTATAGTATCATGTAGAACTGGATTATGAGCTATAGAGATTGCAACTTTATTATCATAACTAATCTGCATAGGTGTCTTAAGAGGAATCTTTAATTCTTCAAGTATCCTTTTGATCTATATACCCTCACAAATTCCATGCGCTAAAGCTCTAAACTCCGCTTTAGCACTACCACATTTTGTTTATTACTTCTCCAGGTTCCTCCAACAAATGAACAATAACCAAAGGTAGATCTTCTATCCGTAGTACTTCCTGCCCAATCTGCATCAGTATAAACTTCTATTTGGAAGTGATTATGTCTTTTGAATAAAATATCTATTCCAGGAGTCCTTTTTAGATGCCTCAAAATTCTATAAAAAACTTCAAAATGAGTCTGTCTTGGTGCATGCATAAACTGACTTACCATGCTTACGAGATATGCAATATCAGGACGCGTATGAGATAGATAAATCAATCTTCCAACAAGTCTTTGATATCGTTCCTTGTCCTTTATTTCGTCTGCCTTTGCTACTTGTAACTTTAGATTAGGTTCAATAGTAGTTTCTGCGATCTTACAACCAAGTAATCCAGTTTCTTCAAATAAGTTGAGGACATACTTTCTTTGATTAACAAAGATACCCTTCTTCGATCTTGCAAATTCCATCCCTAAAAAGTATTTCAACGGTCCAAGTCCTTGATTTGAAACTCACTTGCACGATTTTTCTTGAGATCAACTAGACCAACTTCATCATCACATGTGAGAATAATATCATCTGCATAGACAATCAAAATTGAGATTTTATTATTTTGAGAGTGTTTATAAAATATAGTGTGATCTGCTTGACTTCAAAGAAATCGATAGCTAGACACAACTTTTGCAAAATGCTTAAACCAAGCTCTCGGAGGCCGTTTAAGATCATAAGGAGATTTTTTTAATTTGCGAATTTTACTACATCCGAGTTCTTTTTCAAAACCTTATGATAAGCTCATAAAAACCTCCTCCTCGAGATCGCCATCAGAAATACATTTTTCACGTCAAGTTGGTAAAACGGCCAATCTGAATTGACTGCAAGAGACAGAAGAACTCATAGAGTTAATTTTAGCAACAAGTGCAAACGTTTCCTGATAATCAATCTCATATGTTTGAGTGAAACCTTTAGCTACCAGCCTTATATCTCTCAATACTACCATATGCATTATATTTTATGGCCACCCATTTACAACCTACTGGTTTCTCATCTTTTGACAATTCTACTATTTTTCAAGTCCCATTTTGTTTTAGAGCATTCATCTCCTCCATAACTGCTACTTTCCAATTTGGATCTTCTAAGGCCTCATGTATATTCCTTGGAACAAACAAGTCATTTATCCTAGTTGTGAAAGCTTTATGACTATTTGACAAATTTTGATATGACATGTAGTTTACAATAGGATATTTGGAACAATCAATTACCTTAAATAAATTTGAAAATAAATACTTGAGATAAGAAAAACTGGGATGTCTTAGTCTAAGATGTCAAAGCATAATTTATTCTTTAATAGAAAGAGAGCTAATACTACTGAAACCTTGAGTTATTTTATTGCTAAAAGAACCTTCATCAAAGTAGTAGAGGTCACCAATCATCTTCTCCGAATCACGAACCTGAAAAATACGGTGAGATTCAAAGAATATAACACGACAATTACTATCTCTAGAAAGTTTGTTGACAAATAAAAGGTTACAGGCTAATTTTGGAACATTGAGGACAAACTGTAGAGAGATATTTTCAATCGATTTAATAGTTTATTTTCTTGCAATGGAGGAAAAACTGTCATCTGCAATTCAATTTTTTTCATTAGGATACGAAGGAGAGTATGAGTTAAAAAAAATGAGAAGAACTAGTCATATGATCGGAAGCTCTAGAATCGATAATCTACTGAGAAGAAGTGCGACTAGAGAAGGCTTGAGGATAATTCCTGTTTGTGCCAATGAAACATAAGAATTATTAGATGATAAATTTGTTGGTAGCAATTTTAAGATTTGATGAATTTGCTCTTTTGTCGTGGTATCAAGTAATGAGTTAATGGGAAATAAAGAAATATAAACCAGACCAAGTGCTTACCTAATAAGTAGGATACCTAGTATCGAGGACTCTCTTGCTGATGCCTTCTACCTTATTTTTTCGGATGAAATTATTGAGTCTCCAGTGCATTCAGTAGTCGAAAAGCCCCAAGAAGTAGAACCAGTTGCACCTTCCCCCTCTGTACCAGCCAAATTCTCCTCTTTACTAGACTTGTGGCATTCAATTAAAGACAATCCCCTCATCTTCCCCTCCAACTATCTCCCAAAAAACTGTAGCAGAACTCTAAGCAATGAAGGTTCTTTCATGGAACACTAGAGGTCTGGGGGATCCCTCCAAAAGAGTTGGCATCGGAGAATGCGAACAATTGCATTCACACTCCCCTCAAAAAGCAATTAAACAACTCTTCAAATTCAGATTTGTTTAATGCTCCAATGTCTTCCCATGAGTTACCAATTGTCACCACAAATCATATTCATGTGAACTCCTCGGAATCACGCTTCATTAATGCCCTTCCTTTCTATTATACTCGGAAAAGTCCTAATGTGATTACTTCTCCACATGGCCCACGATTCACTGATGCCAACTCAGACATTATTGAAGAATTATGTACTCGATTATTGACTGCTCCAATTGAAGTGGAACCTAAGAAATCAGAGGTACTACTTCAATCAAATACTTCTAATATGATCCAAATTGAATTGACTTTTCCAGACACCAATGTCACCTTAACAAAAGGTCTCATTATTCCACCCTTCAAAATTCCAGCATCCTCTCATCTTCATTTTATTGATTCTGATGATGATAACGATATAAGTGTAAGTAGTGAAGAACCATGAGTATTAATTGAAGACACACAAGATGAAGTGGATTTGTCTCATGCAGATTCTTTTGAATTTCTTTTCAAAGATGAAGGAAAAGAGTATACAGAAACAACTATTATACCACAAGCTTCAACAAAAGAAAAGAGTTTACTAGGTAATGAGGAAGAGTTTACTATTACCTAGTAAACTCTCTTCTTTTGTTGAAGCTTGTGGTATAATAGTCCGAGACATTCCTTCCTCTTCAGCTCAAGAGCACAATTTATAGAAAGGAAATGTATTTTACATAGATAGAGGTAACATGAAAACCATCTCCTGGAATACATGGGATTTGGGAAGTGTTTCTAAACAGGTTGCTTGAAATAAATTTCTTAAACAACAGTGCCCTGATATTGTGTTGATCCAAGAGGAAAAAAAAAGCTGATTTTGATAGAAAATTGATTAAATCACTATGGAGATCTATTGATGTGGGCTGGATAAATATTACATCCACTGGAAGATCTGGAGGTATTCTAATTATGTGGGATGAAAGTAAATTGAAAATTTACAGAATATCTTAAAGGAAGCTACACTCTTTCGATTAAAATTTCATTCTTGAATGATAGAACCGGTTGAATAACAAATGTATATGGGCCAAATGATTACAGAGAAAGGAAAAATCTTTGGAATGAATTGAGATCACTATTCAAGTGCATTGGTGGGGACTTCAATATTACTCGATGGGTTCATGAAAGGCTGTCTCAAAGAAGACAAACGAAGGGTATAAAAAGTTTCAACAGTTTAATTGCAGAGCTTGGAGCTTCCTCTTTACAAGGGAAAATTTACATGGTCAAGGCTTGGGAACTCATCTTCACATTCTTTAATTTACATGGTCAAGAAGGAAATGCAAGGAAAAAGATTTATTGTCTGAAATTGCTTACTTTGACTCGAAATCCGAGTTAAACGAGCTCTCAACCATCGAACTCGAAGTCAGATCTGTGGCAAAGTGTAAATTGATGGAGTTCTATTTATCATATGAGAGGAATATGATTCAAAAATGTAAACTTCAGTGGCTAAAAAAAGGAGGTGAAAATACTGATTTTTTCCACAGATTCTGCATCTGATAGCCCAAAGAGAGTTAGTATCTTAATATCTCTTTCAAAGCAAACTTTCTTCAAATACTCATGGCCCCTCTATGGCACCAAAACCTAATCTCTTGTGGACCAATGCGGTCAAAGCTATTCTTTTTGAATTATGGTTCGAAAGAAATCAACGGGTGTTCCAGAACAAAAGTCGTCATTGCCTAGATTGTTATGAAGCAGCCCGCCTGAAAACTTCCTCCTGGTGTTCTCTTTCTAAATCTTTTGTTTTTTTTATCTTTTCAAGATCTTTATCTTAATTGGTTAACTGTTGTTCATCTTTTGTAAGATCTTTTATTTTCTACTTTCTTCCCTTCTTCTTGGAGTTTCTTTGTATTTTGAGCATTAGTCTCTTTTCATATTATTAATGAAAAGTTTTGTGTCCTGTTTAAAAAAAAAAATTATGTCGAATGAAAGCAAGGGTTTCGAGACAAGCTCGCACATCTTTAGACCACTTCCCTCTACTTATAGAAGCCGAAAATTTTGTTTTGGGGCCCATCTCCATTTAGATTCTACAATACATGGCTGTGTTCTTCAGATTGTGGGGTTGTTATTGAGCACTCTCTACAGCATGATAGTTCCTCCAGATGGCCATGATTCTTAATTATTTCTAAACTACGAAATTTGAAAGAGGCATTGGCAGTAAAGTAATCCAGTAATATAGTCTTCTTATGAGACATTGGCAGCAGTTATTCTATGTATGGGACAAATAATTGGTCATGTAGCACGAATGCTAAGCTCTACAAATAGATAGTTGAGAAGATAGGGATGTACACATTCATACTTGGGTTGAACAAAAATCTTGACGATGTTAGATGTTGAATTCTCCCCATTAAACTACTTCCTACACTAAGAGAAGCATTTTCTGGGATGCACAGAGAGGAAAGCAGAATATAACTAATGCTATAATTAAAAGGTTGCACAAGGAACTCCTTTGGACACAAACACAGAATGGAAAAGAGTAAGATTCATTTCTTTGTATCCCATAAAAAAATTCATCTCGTACAATAGATTATCTCCTAAGTTTCAAGTAGCTTCTTAGTTCTTGCTTTGCCCACTTAAGCAGAAGAATGAGTTAGTTGAGGGAGGTTTTTTGGTTAAGAAGGTGAACTCAGTAATGTTTTAGGGGCATGGGGTTGAGTTGTCAGTGAGGAAGAGACGTAATGGTGGTCTAGGAACTGAAGCTTAGAAAAGAAGTTGTCTAGGAACTGAAGCTTTTTCTCTTGGAGAGGCCAAGCTCACGAATACTTGGTGAGAGTTTTATTTATTGTTTTATAAAACCTTTTCTGGTGGCTTATTGTTTTTGGAGTAATTCAAGGGGTATTGCATATGCATGAGTTTATCGTTTGGTATTAGAGCATCACTTGGTCTAAGGATGCTCAAAATAACCAAAAAAAATTCATTCCTGAAGAACTGAGAGGACATTTATTTCAATGCATGCGCTTTAATTTCTCCTTTTGATGAGCTATTTATTAATGATAATTGGATGAATAATTTTGTCCAATGAACTGTCTTTGGATAATATTTGAATTCTGAAGTTGGAAAATATTTTACTATTACTTGGAATACCTGAACATGATTTACTAACTTAGCTTATTCTCTCAGTATCCCTCTCTGGCATAGCTTCTAATTCTTTGTGCCTTTGCAGAAACCAGGTGGAATCATTGCCCTTCTTGATGAAGCTTGGTATGCTCATTCTTTTACTGTAAACTTATTAATATTTTCTTCCCCCAGCCATAAGACAAGTTGCACATTTGATCAGCACGCAGAGTAGCTCTTCATGAATTCATAAGTTTTATGCTCTAGAAATTGGCCTGGTCAGACTAAGACATAAGTTAAGCCAAAGTGTCGTTGTAATTTCTACATGCAACATTTTTCTTCGAAACTACTAGTATTTCCAAATGCTATTGAGTTTCTGTAGGTGGAAAAGAAATCTCTAAACATATTGTCAATTAAATCTCACAATCTAAGAAGCGCTGACGTTGACACGACACGGCGATACGCCAATTTCAAAAAATGTAGGATACGAATACAGATACGTTGGGGACACGTTATAATTTATATATTATTTTTAGATAATATATGTGTGTATATTGTCGTAGTAATACTTCAAAATAAATTAATCATGCATAATCATACAAATTGAAAGAAAAGAAATGGGGATGATGTGAAATCAAGGGGGAGAAAGAGTCACAGGGAGCAAAGAATAAAAACTTAGGGGGTGTTTGGGGCGCTGAGTGAATTATTATAGTTGGTGGTTATAATAGTTGTGAATAGTAAATACTATTAAAGTCATTATAGTTACTTTATTGACTGTGGGTTATAATAGTGGTGGGTCAAACGTAGACTGAGTTATAATAACCTAGTCCACTCCACCCAACTCCAAGTTGGTGCCCCAAATACCCTTTAGGGTTTTTTTGTTTGTTATTTTAATTTAAAAGGTTGGGCTAACTATTGGGCTATATTTATTTAAAAAAAACAACTATTGGGGCTTTTAATGGACAATCACAAATTTAAGAAAAAAAAGTCGAGTGTCCGCCCTAATTTTTTTGAAACAGGACAAAACTTTTCATTAAAAAAATGAAAAGAGACTAATGCTCAAAATACAAAGAAACTCCAAGAAGGAGGGAAAAAAGTAGAAAATAAAAGCAAACATAAAAGATCATACAATGGATGAACAATAGTTAACCAATTAAGATAAAGGTCTTGAAAAGATAAAAAGTCAAAAGATTTAGAACACCAGGAGGAAGCCTTTAGGCGAGCTGCTTCATAACAATCTAGCCAAGGACGACTTTTGTTCTGGAACACCCGCTGATTTCTTTCGAACTATAACTCAAAAAGAATTGCTTTGACCGCATTGGTCCATAAGAGATTAGGTTTTGGTGCCAAAGAGGGACCAATGAGCATTTGAAGAATGTTTGCTTTGAAAGAGATATCAAGAACCCAATGGATTCCAAAAACCTTATACAATTTCTCCCAAAAAAGCCTTGCAAAAGAGCAATAAAAAAAGATATGTTGAAGAGATTCTGCATCTGATTGACATAATGAGCAAACCGACGGAGATATACAATGCTTAGGGAGCTTTTTCTGTAGAACGTCTGAGCTATTTAAAGATCCATTTAGCATAATCCAAATCAAAATACTAACTCTCTTTGGGCTTTTCGATCTCCAAATAGCCGAGAAAACATCCGATTCCAAGGGAGAGGATGAAGAGGAAGAAAGTGAGGCAAGATACCGTGTTAGAGATTTAACTGAACCCTCCCCCCCCCCCGAATTTTCTAAAGACCACATTTTTGTATCTGGCCGAGAATCAACTTGTGTTGAGGATATTTCACCCAAAAGTGTTTGAAAATCAATGATCTCTTCTTCTTTTAGCCGTCTTCTAAAGCTGAAATTCCATGAAAGGGATGAAACATCCCAATAATAAAAAATTGTACCTTCATGAAATGAGGTAATCAGAAATAATCTAGGAAACTTTGATTTCAAGAGAGTGTCCGCCCTAATATAAATAATTAAATAACAGGACACCGATTTTGGCGTGTCGGGCACGTGTCCGGGGCGTGTCGGTGTCCGACATGTGTCCAAAACGGACACTTCACCTATAATGGAGTGTCCGTGCTTCCTAGCTCACAATCAACGAGCTTGATGCCTATATATTTATCAATCTATTGTGATAAAAAATTAATGATTAAACTTACATTTTTTTTAATAATAATTTAATCTCTAATCAATATTGTAATGAGGAAATATTGGCCACATGAACTAGTCCATGAAGATCTTGTTGCATAGATGCCTTCTCTTAGATCTTTGGCTTGTCTTTTTTTATTTGATTATTTTTTTTTTCTGATTTTTTTCCCATTTGACCTAATTAATTTTATAATTTTTATTAACAGCATACTCCCAAAATCAACTCATGAAACATTTTCACAAAAGCTATATCAGACCTTCAAAAATCATAAACGCTTCATCAAGCCAAAATTGGCTCGCTCAGATTTTACGATTGTTCATTATGCAGGAGATGTGGGTTTGTCTTTTTTTAAACTATGGTTAAATTACAAGTTTAGCTCCTAAACTTTCACGATTGTGTCTAGTAAGTATCTAAATTTTACAAAGTATTTAATAGGTTCCTGGACTTTTAATTATCTAATAGGTCCTTGAAATGTAGAAGTTTCCAATAGGTCCTTAAACTTTCAATTTTGTATTTAATAGGTCTCAAACCTATTTAACATCTTTTAAAATTCACGAACCTAATTTTGTGTCTAATGTGTTTGTGAAATTTAAAAAATGTCTAAGAGGTTAGGGACCATTAGATACAAAATTGAAAGTTCAGGGACCTATCAGATACTTTTAAAGTTCAAGGACCTATTAGACACAACTAGTTCATGGGCTAAAATTGTAATTTAACCTAAAGTTTTTTAATTTAGAAATAAGAAACTTAAAGGTCAATCTACATTACATGCACTTTTTCAGGTTCTATATCAGTCAGATCTGTTTCTAGACAAAAATAAAGATTATGTTGTCCCTGAACATCAAGATTTGTTAAGTGCTTCAAAATGTTCTTTTGTTGCTGCCCTCTTCACTCTTCCGGAGGAGACGGCCAAATCATCAAAGTTTTCTTCAATTGGCTCTCGTTTTAAGGTATTATATGTTATGGACTTGCAGATTTTGAATGATTTTCAGCAAATGTCCTCCTAGACTGCACAAAGGAAAACTACCATAATTATGCTTGTTTGACCCATTTTTCTACAGTTACAACTACAGCAGCTAATGGAAATATTAAAATCGACAGAACCCCATTATATAAGATGCGTGAAGCCCAATACTGTCCTACAGCCAACCATATTTCAGAATGCTAATGTTATGCAACAACTACGTTCTGGTGTAAGTTCTAAGATAAGTGTTTTCGTCCAACCTAAAATTAGCATTAATTAATTTGCGTTGGACACTGTCATTTGTGCAGGGTGTTTTGGAGGCAGTTAGAATCAAATGTGCAGGATACCCTACTCACAGAACATTTTCCGATTTTTTATCTCGATTTGAAATTATTGCTCCCGAGGTATTGGAAGGGGAGTAAGTATTTTTCCTTGTTTGTACTTTGAAGTAGAATATAAATGGCTGTTGCATTCTGCAATTTGTGAAATACTTCCCTTTGGGGTATTTTAACATTTCCTTGCTAATGCTTATGATCAGCTATGAAGAGAAGGTAGCATGTGAAAAGATTTTAGAGAAGACCGGACTTAAAGGTTATCTGGTAAATGAATCTATACTCTTGCCTTTTAAGAGTGCCAACGTCAAATTATATTGTTCAAGTATTTGTTATTTATTTCCTTATTTGTTTTAGCTCTAATTGGTAATGATTGATAGAGCTAAGTATTTTTGCCTTGTATGTTATTTTTCTTTCCTTTTTATGTCCCGAGTGATTTTCTATTTAGACAAGCCATAATTTTTTTATCATTGAGATGGTATCAGAGCCTTGATGCTCTTTCGATCGATCTTCATTGTCGATTTTTTATTTTTTTTGTTTCATCGAACACTTGAATTTAGGGAAGAAATTCAAATATTGTATTTCTTCATTATATATTCTCAAATACAAGAACAAGGTCCTCTCATATAGAAGAAAGACCATTTATCAATAATGAAAGGATAAAACGTATCCATGAGTTACAAAAAGTTTCTCCAATTTGAGAGGACCTTGTTCTTGTATGCTGTTCTTCATGCCAAAGGGTTTGGTTCTGTTTTCCGTGGATGTGTTTCTAGCTTTAATTATTCTATTATTATAAATGGTCGTCCAAGAGGCAAGATTATCCCAACCCGGGGTATCCGTCAAGGTGATCCACTTTCTCCTTTCCTCTTCATTTTGGTTTCGGATTGTCTGAGTCGCCTCCTCTCGCATGCCTCTGATTTGGGCCGAATCATTACCCACCCTATTGCGGATTCACAATTCTTTTTAACGCATCTCCAGTTTTCGCCCTTTTATTCTCAAAGTTTGATGTTCCAGCTCTAGAACACCTTTTTGCCATCATTCGGGTCTTTGAATTAGCCTCTGGATTAAATGTTAATCTTGCCAAGAGCGAAATTTTGGGTATCCACATAGATGATTTCAACATGGATCTTTTGGTGAACAAATTTGGGGTATTTTAACATTTGGATGTAAGAAAGGTCTTTGGCCTTCTACCTACCTTGGGTTACCTCTGGGTGGAAACTCGAATTCTGCCTCTTTTTGGCTTCCTGTGATAGAACGATTGCAACATAAGCTTCACAATTGGAAATACGCCTTTATCTCCAAAGGAGGTCGACATACCCTGATACAAGCTACGTTGGCTAACCTACCAACATATTATCTTTCCTTGTTTCACATGCCTGTGAGGATCTCTAATGATCTTGATAAACTGGTTCGCGACTTCTTTTGGGAAGGTTCAAGGGACTCAGGTGGAATGCATAATGTTAACTGGGAGACTACCCAACTCCCAAAGCTTATGGGAGGACTTGGGATTGACAACTTCTGCAGTCGCAATTCGGCTTTATTGGCAAAATGGATCTGGAGATACATATCAGAGGAAGACAGCCTTTGGCGTAACCTTATTTCAACAAAGTATTATCTGGCTGCAGGTAACCTTGCTTGGCCTCAACCCATCCCCCCTGGTTCCTCTAAATCTCCTTGGCGTTATATTTGTCAGACTTTGGATTTGGTGGCTAGTCGGGCAACTCGTTTGCTTGGTAATGGTGCATCTACCTCTTTTTGGTTTGATTCATGGCCGGAATGTGGTCCTATTGCATCGGTTTTTCCTCGCCTTTTTCGGCTCACCTCCCAACCAACTATTATGGTTGCAGATGCTTTCTTCCCAAGCCTGGAATTTATCGCTCAGGCGCAACCTTAATGATCGAGAAACGACAGAATGGGCTTCCTTATCTCATCTTCTCTCTCCGATTCGCCTTCGGACTCACAAAGATTTATGGACCTGGCCATTGGAATCATCGAACTGCTTTTCGGTTAAATCTCTTATGGAGGCCTTAGTTGGGGTGGATGATCCTTTGAAACGAGACCTTTCCTTAGCAATATGGAAAGATGCTTATCCCAAAAAGATAAAAATCTTCCTTTGGGAGCTTAGTCTTGGGGCGGTAAACACGGCGGATAGGCTTCAACGGCGTATGCCTTATTTCTGCATCTCTCCTTCTTGGTGTTGTATGTGTGCCTCTAATGCTGAAACTCCTGGTCATTTGTTTGCTCATTGTTCCTTTGCATCTCGTTTTTGGGACTTTATTTTGGAAGCTTTTCATTGGTCTTCGCCTTTGCCACACAACATTTATGATCTCCTAGCTACCGTTCTGGTGGGTAATCCCTTCTTGGGAGCGAAGAAGACCTTATGGCTTGCAATTATCAGGACTTTCCTTTGGTATCTCTGGAGAGAAAGAAATGCCCTGATTTTTCGGGACAAAGTATCTACTTTTGATCGTTTTCTAGACACGGTGCTTTGTCATGCGCTCCTATGTTGTAAAGGAAGTGCACCTTTTTCTCATTATAGTTTATCATCTTTATCCTCCAATTGGAGAATTTTTATGTAATTCACCTATGGGTGCTCGGAGGTTACCCTCCATCATTTCATTCATCAATGAAATTGTTTCCCTTCTAAAAAAAAAACCAATAATGAAAGAATATTACAGATATAAAATAATAAATATACACAACGCACAACGCACAACCAAGGAAATCCATCACTTCCCTCAAGCTAGTTTGTAGATATCTTCCATAGCCAACTTGTTGATACGTTTATCGAATTGTCCTTTGAAAGACCTTTAGTTAGCATGCCAGTCGTTTGCTCTGTCGTCGTAAGATAAGATATGCATATTACGCCTGCATCAATCTTCTCTTTTATGAAATGCTTATCGATCTCAATATGCTTTGTCCTATCATGTAGATCTGGATTAAGAGTTATAGCGATGACAACCTTGTTATCACAATATACCCGTATAGGAATCTTTTGAGACAATTTCAGTTCTCCAAGTATCCTGTCAATCCATATACCTTCACAAATTTCATGAGCGAGGACTCTAAACTCGGCTTCAACACTACTCCTGACTACTACATTTTGTTTTTGACTACGTCATGTAACTAAATTTCCTCCAACAAAAGAACAATAACCAGAAGTAGATCTTCTATCACTAGGGCTTCCAGCCCAATCTGCATCAGTAGACACTTCAACTTTAAAATGATCATGTTTCTAAAATAATATACCTTTTGAAGCTATGTATGAAGGATAATATTTCACTTGTCTTTCATTGATTGAAGAAGAGGTGAATTTATACAAGAGGAACTCAATCAACTATGCAGAAATCAGCTGACAATCTAAACCTATATGGATTTTTTTTTTTTTTTTTTTGATATGAAACATAGAACTTCATTGATATAATGAAAGGATAAAATGTATCCATGAGTTACAAAAAGCTTCTCCAATTTGAAATGAAAGAACTAAGACTATAGTCACAAAAAAGGGGGGAGGGGACAATTTACACCAATTCATAGCAAGATACAAAATAGATGTAAAAAAGTCACTCGTGTTCTGTTTCTTATCTGTGAAAATGAAGGAGTTGTGATGAAGCCAAGTTGTCCAAAGGAAACACCCTAATCATGTTGAGCCAAATAACCGCCTTCTCTTTCTTGAATGGATGACATTCAAGGGTGATGGAGAGAAGCGCTCAAATCTCCCAAGGGAGGGCAGTTTGCCAACCAAAAATTAGGTCTGTGCCCACAGACACGCTTTCTCAAAATTCCCTCTCTCTCCCATCTGGGCCCACGAACCTAAAATTAGGTTTAAAAAACTCCACATCCACCCATCATCCCAAAACCCATGAGTCCGACACCGAGGCATACTTATCCAGCCCAAATGTCGAATCGCCCCATCCTCTCTCAGCCGAGCCCACATCCCCCTGCCATCTGGAGCTTACCATTTTTTATGAACCCACAACAACCATCATCGATCATTCACCTTTGGCGTTTCTCCTTCCAATCTCACCGGTACCAACCTCTCCCAAGCTGGGTGTTTGGGTTGTCGAGGTGTTGCTGTGTGTTTGGTAGCTGGGTGGAAAGTTTGATTACGGGAGAGGTTGGTACCGGTGAGATTGGAAGGAGAAACGCCAAAGGTGAATGATCGATGATGGTTGTTGTGGGTTCATAAAAAATGGTAAGCTCCAGATGGGAGATGGCAGGGGGATGTGGGCTCGGCTGAGAGAGGATGGGGCGATTCGACATTTGGGCTGGATAAATATGCCTCGGTGTCGGACTCATGGGTTTTGGGATGATGGCATTTGGGCTGGATAAGTATGCCTCCTTCCAATCTCACCGGTACCAACCTCTCCCATAATCGAACTTTCCACCCAGCTACCAAACACGCTACCAAACACATAGCAACACCTCGACAACCCAAACACCCGTCCTTCTCTCTCCTCTACCCTTAGTCAACTATCCTCCATACTCCACGAAAATGGCCTCTGTATTATGGCCATCCCTCCAGCCCCTCAACCACCAAAAAATAAAGGGAAGGCCACCACAGCTAAAAAATCAAAGATCAATAGGGAGCTGCAAAATCTTCAATCCACTGTGCACTATGACAAAACAACTACTTTGAACATCTCGGAGGGTGAAAATGTTGATCAATGAAATTTATTTCATGGAATGTAAGAGGTTTGGGTATGTAGAAAAAACAAGCATTAATTTAAAACACGATTTTGAATCATAATCCGAGTTTTGTTTTGCTTCAGGAGACAAAAAAGAAAGAAATGGATAATCTGACTGTTCAATCTGTCTGGAGTTCCATCCACATTGGATGGGCTGCCCTCGACGCGGTTGGCACGAAGGGGGGCGTTCTCATTATGTAGAACGTGCTTGATGTTAACATCACTGACACTATAAAAAGGGGGTTCACCTTTTTGCTCTCGGTTGTTTATGGCTCTTCCAAGAGGAAGTATCGCGAAAATTACTGAAAGGAACTGCATGATTTGGCTGGTTTAGGGGGTGATCGATGGATTATTGGAGGGGATTTCAATGTTACCCGCTGGTCATGGGAGAAATCATGCAACAGATCCATAACTAAAAGTATGGGCATTTTTAATGATTGGATTGCAGACCACAACCTCCTAGATATCCCTTACAGAACGGTTGTTATACTTGGTCCAACTTGAATGGTAATTACTCATCCTTAATTGACCGGTTTTTTCTAACTAATGATTGTCTTGAAAAATTTGGCACAACTAATCTTCGTAGACTTGTTCGAGTCATATCAAATCACTGCCCTCTGGCCCTTTCTTTTGGGGACATTACTTGGAGTCCATGCCCTTTTCGTTTTGAGAACTCTTGGTTACAGATTGACTCCTTCCGGTCTCGGTTGGAAGCATGGTGGATCCAAAATCCCTCTCAGGGTCGGCCGACCCATGGATTGATGATGAAGCTTAAGGCTTTGAAGCAAGAATTGCGAAGTTGGAATCTAAATCTCAGCCACAACACTTTACAACTTCCCTCCTTCTAATCACAACTGAAGGAGATGGACAATTCAGAAGATTTGGGTGTTCTTAGCAATGAACAGTTGGTTCACAGACGTTTAATTTGAGGTCAGATTGAGGATATAACAACCTGCAAACATGTTCAGTGGCGTCAAAGATGTAAGCTCAATTGGCTTAAAGAAGGGGACGAAAACACTAAGTTCTTTCATCGATTTATGGCTGCCCGTAAGAGGAGGAGCTCCATTCTAGAGGTTCTTTCGAGAGAAAGGATTAGTTTACTTACTGCATCAGAGATTGAAACAAAATTTATTGATTATTTCCGCTCTCTGTATACAAAAGACGATCATGTTCGTTTCCTTCCAAACAATGTTGTCTGGTCCCCGATTAGTAGAGATCAAGCTGCGGTCTTGGAATCCGTTTTGTCCGAGGAGGAGGTTAGACTTGCGGTTTCCTCTATGGGTACATGTAAGTCCGCGGGACCTGATGGATTCACTGCAGAATTCTTCAAGTTCTCCTGGCCTATTGTAAAAGAAGATGTCTTGTCCATGGTTCGAGATTTTTTTACAACCGGTATCATTAATGTTTCTGTTAACGAAACGTATATTTGTCTAATTCTAAAGAAGGTTGACTCCTCATCTGTCACTGATTACCGCCCTATCAGCCTAACCTCTTGTGATTATAAAATCATTGCCAAAGTTTTATCTAATAGACTGAAGGTTGTTCTTCCTTCTACTATTGCTGAAACCAAATGGCCTTCGTGGCTGGTCGACAAATCATTGACGCATCCCTAGTGGCTAATGAGATAATTGAGGATTGGAACTCATCGGGCAAGAAAGGAGTGCTTATTAAGTTGGATCTCGAAAAGGATTTTGATAAAGTGGACTGGGATTTTCTTGATGCAATTCTACAGGCTAAAGGCTTTGGTCATCGTTGGAGAATGTGGATTCGTGGTTATATCTCCAGTGTTAATTACTCGATTATTATTAATGGTCGCCCAAGAGGTAAGATCATCCCGAGTTGAGGCATTCATCAAGGTGACCCCCTGTCTCCTGTCCTGTTCATTCTTGTGGCAGATTGTCTTAGCAGGCTTCTTAATCATGAAGCTCATTCTGGGCAAATCATTGCTCTTCCCATCGGTAATTCATCAGTTAGACTGAATCATTAACAATTTTCTGATGATACATTATTATTCTCCATTTTTTACCATGCTGCTTTGATAAATTTATTTGATATTATCAGAATCTTTGAACAAGCATCGAGGTTGAATGTCAATATGGCCAAGACTGAGCTTTTGGGTGTCCTTTTAGACTTTGAAGAATTGGATTTTCTTTGTTCTACTTTCGGGTGTAAACAGTGCCATTGGCCATCGATGTATCTTGGCCTCCCTTTGGGTGGTAATCCAAAAACCTCTCAGTTTTGGCTCCCAGTCATTGAACGAGTGCGGAAAAAGCTTCATAATTAGAAATATGCTTATATTTCTAAAGGGGGTAGGCTCACTCTCATTCAATCTGTGTTATCTAGCATGCCTATGCCTACTTCAATCTGTGTTATCTAGCATGCCTATGCCTACTTACTACTTATCGATTTTCCATTTGCCTACAAAGGTTGCTAGCTCGTTTGACCAGCTTATTAGAAGTTTCTTTTGGGAGGGTTCTTGAGGTGAAGGAGGCTTACATAATTTTAATTGGAAGCAAACACAACTTCCAAAGTTGATGGGAGGCCTTGGCATTGGAAATTTCCAGCAGCGAAATGTTGCCCTTTTAGCCAAATGGAACTGGCGGTTTCTACATGAGACCGATGCTCTTTGGCGCACCGTCATCGTGGCCAAATATTATTCAACCAATTTTCGATGTTGGCCTCGTGGGGTTCAACCAAGCTCTTCTAAATCTGCTTGGAGATTCATCTGTTCAACTACTGATCTTATTTCATCTAGGGCTCAAAGGAGATTAGGTAATGGAAACACGGTCTCTTTCTGGCATGATTTTTGGTTGGAGGGTGGGGTTCTTGAAATTGTCTATCCTCGACTTTTTCGGCTGACTACAAGTCCTGACTTAAAAGTTAACGAAGCATGGGTGGCCGAAACAGAAGCTTGGAACTTGCACCTACGTCGTAATTTAAATGATTTGGAATCAGACGAATGGTCGTCCCTATCACATCTATTATCTGGGGTTTCTCTTCGACAGTGCAACGATTCTTGGATTTGGCCTTTGGATCCAACTAATATTTTCACTGTTAAATCCCTCATTGAGAATTTGGTGGTTGTATCGGATAATGTGAGAGCTGGTCTTTACAAAGCGATTTGGACTGATTTTTACCCTAAGAAGATTAAGGTCTTTTTATGGGAGTTGTGTCTTGGTGCTATTAACACGGCTGATAGACTTCAACGTCGCATGCCTTTCATGAACCTTTCTCCTTCTTGGTGTGTAATGTGACTTCAACGTCGCATGCCTTTCATGAACCTTTCTCCTTCTTGGTGTGTAATGTGTTTCACGCAATTTGAATGCACAACCCATATTTTCCTCCATTGTGCCTTTGCGTCAAATTATTGGGCCTTTATCCTTAACATCTTTGGTTGGTCTCTGGTTATCCCAAACAACATGGCAGATTTTTTGGTTACCATTTTTGTTCATCATCCTTTCCATGGTGAAGCTAAGACTTTATGGCTTGCTTTCAATCGTGTGTTTCTCTGGTCCTTTTGGAAAGAACGAAATGCTCGCATTTTTCGGGACTCTTTTTCTCCTTTTGAAAGGGTCATGGATTCTATCATTTTTAATGCTTTGTATTGGTGTAAATGTAAACACCCTTTTACCAATTATAGTTTTTCTCAATTGACCGCTAATTGGTCAACTTTCTTGTAATTCACCGATAGGTGCTTGAGCTTTTGCTCTTTTTTTTTCATTCATCAATGAAATCGTTTCTTATTAAAAAAAAATCTTTTCATTCCAGAATAATTTTCTTATCATTGAGACGAGTAAAAATTCATAGTTACATAAAAACCATGGAGTACCTTGGATCTGATAATAGCCTTCTACCAGAAGGATAAGAAGACTGGAAAATCTTGAATTAAAGATAAGGTTCATTTGATGTTAGATAACCATGATTTAATTTTTGGCTATTCGGATTGTGCTTATGTATATAGATCTTACACATTCAACTGCGGCCATCCTCGTCAGAATGCTCACAGTATAATGTTAATCAGACTCGTTATGTAACCTAATCTGCTATGGAAAATAGGTGCTATCCAAAGTATAAAAGGTATTCTTGGTAAACAAGGAAATTAAGGATCCTACCTAATGTTTTAGTATAGAAGAGGATACATGTGCCTGTGATTATATCGCAACATCAAGTAAAGAGATATAAATATTTTTAGATGGGGAAAGAAATGATTCATGAGTAGAAAAAGAAAAATCACAGCTTTCAATACATGCTTTAACGCTAGTTCAATAAATGTATCAGATCAAAGGCATAGGAGTGGCTCATAACTGTCTGATATATAGAAATTTTACATCTGGTGGGTGCTCGTGGTTGAAAGTTTCTGATATTAATCACATATTTTTGCAGATAGGGAAATCAAAAATTTTCCTAAGAGGTAATCTGATGGCTGAACTAGATGCACAAAGAACAAGAATATATGGTTCTGCTGCCGCAGTTATACAGAAGCATATCAGAACTCGATTTGGTCGTAGAAAGTACATGGCTCTTCGAAAATATTGCACTCGTCTACAATCATATTGGAGAGGTGAGCACCCCCCTCCCCCCCCCCCCCCCCCCCACAAAAAAAAAAAAAATAAAATAATAAAAATAATAATAATGATAATAAAGTGCTGCAAAAATGCATTATTGTTCTTATTCTTTTATTATTATTATTATTAAGTTCAGGGAAACCCCCCCCCCCCAAAAAAAAAAAATAATAATAATGAAGTGCTGCAAAAATGCATTATTGTTCTTATTCTTTTATTATTATTATTATTAAGTTCAGGGAAGTATTACCTTACTATTTTACCATATAGGTGTTCTTGCTCGTGAAACATATGAAATTATGAGAAGGGAATCAGCTGCCATCAGAATTCAAAAGCATATCCGCGGACACCTTGGCAGGAACATCCATGTTAAAGCAAGGATCTCTGCAGTTGTTCTTCAGGCTGGTATGCGAGCAATGGTTGCTCGGAGTGAATACAGACATAGGAGGCAGGTTAAGGCTGATAAGGCTGATAAGGCTGCAATAGTTATTCAAGTAAGTTCATGGATGTTTATACAATTGGATCAATGATTCATTGCATTTATCATTCTCACGACTCTGAAGTCTGATTTCTTAAGTAATCTTTTCCCTTTTTCTTTCAAGTCCAGTCTTATTGGCGTCGTTATAGAACCTTTTCGGAGTATAAGATGATTAGAAAATCATCAACCAGTTCACAATGCGGAATGAACACAAGAACTTCTGATGAAGATCTTAAGAAGCAAAGTATGGTAGGTAGCATTTTCCCTATAGGTATAATTACTGTCCTCTTTTCACTGTGGATATTTCAAAGACGTCGAGAATTGCTCTTTTCCTTAATATTTCAGTTAACGACTAGATTATGACCTACTTTTTTTTAAAATAATGTTCAAGTAACTTGTATAAAAGCAATATTATTAATTCCTTAGTAAATAAATTATTCATTTATATCAAATTCGGAAAACAATATTTTATTTTAGAATTTTATTTCATAACAAATTAACTATAAACTTATATATTCTATCTAAAATAATTTCAATTAATAACTAAAATCAAGAGAGAAATCTATTTAGATTTTAAATAAAGTCGCAGCGGTCTTTAAGGAAAACTTGTTTATTTTCCAACAGCTATAAACCATGTTTTTTAAACATTTACTATGTTATTATTTTTTATATATATATAATGCAATATTTTTTAAATCCCTAGAAATAAATTAGAAGACGACGACAAATATGTTATGGAGCTCAATAGTTGGAAAGACATTAATGAGTAAGAAGCTAGTCTGGACTTTAAAGAGAGTTATGAGGGAATTAATAGAAAATAGAAAATTCTCCCCTTTTAGAATACCATAGATTTGTGATTATTGCAGGGGGGCTCATTCCAGCTTGGAGTGTCAAACAGATTTGTTGAACTGAAAAGGCACAGAACAACATTGGCTTTCACGTTGTAGTTTTTGACTTGATGGAGCATTATTATGTTTTTGTGGTAAAACACAGATGAACGAGTAAATCTAATTTAAGAGTACCTTTCTTCTTAACTGATAATTCAAAATGGTGATTACAGACTAACTTGGAAGAAACAGAGGAGACTAACTTGGAAGAAACAGAGGAGACTAACTTGGAAGAAACACAGGAGACCAACTTGGAAGAAACAGAGGAGACTAACTTGGAAGAAACAGAGGAGACTAACTTGGAAGAAACAGAGGAGGATCTGGTCTCGCCTTCGTTGCTCGATAGCAGTACAGACACTATTGATGAAACAATTGATATGATTGCCCAGGGAAGCCATCTTTCTCCTGAAATAGAACAAGCATACTTTATTATTAAAGAGCCCGCTAGTCCAGTTAAAGATGCTGAAAAGGTGGTGGGGACTCTCAGAGAAGAAGTGGCTAATCTAAAGGTAACTCTAATTCAACCAATATTGACTGGTATGGTATGGTATCGTATTTCTTTCATTATTCCTGTCTTTGTTTCTAGGAGCTTCATTTTTGTTCTTCGTGTGACAAACTGTTATAATGAGCTTGATTTGAGTAAGTAATGTGGTGCTGTCAATATAGGCAGAGCAGTCGTTGACTGCTGAGATGGAAGAGAATGAAATGGTAGAAGATGAAGGATTAATTTTGAGAAAGATGGATTCAAGTATACAAATGCTGTCATGGAAATTTATATATGTGAGATGCGTGTAATGTCATATAGGTTGTGAAAGAGGTGTCAACTGATAAAAAAAATATAGGTTGTGAAAGAGCGGGAGTGTCATATTTGATATTGTATTCATTTTTATTAGATCATTGCAACAGAAATGTCTAATGGGACTGCATCTAGATATGCAATTGAATAATAATTTGTTTTCAAAGCTTTTGGATGGTCCCTTACGTTCCCTAACAACATAATTGATCTCCTTTCTTCTATTTTAGTGGGCCATCCATTCCATGGTCCAAAGAACGTTATGTGGCTTGCCCTCCTGAGCTTTTTTCTTGAATCTCTAGGGATGACCGTTTTATGGACTCTGTTCTTTCTAGTGCTTTTCTTTGTTGCAAAAATAACCACCATTTATTCATTATAACTTGTCTTATTTTATCTCCAATTGGAGAGCTTTCATGGAACTCATCTATAGGTGCTCGGATTTTCTACTCCTTTATTTCATCGATCAATGAAATTGTTTCTCTTTAAAAAAAAAAAAAAACAATTTGTTTTCAAAGGGTAAAATTCCAAGTCTCCATATTGCATTTAACATGAAAGAAGGTAATACTAATAGTTTACATTCAGTTTTTATGAAGAATATCTTTTGTTTTTATTAGAATTTTTTGTTTTTTTCGAATTCCAAAATGGTTAAAAGTTGGCAGAATACATTTTCGTAAACAGGTCATGTTGCAGGTTGAAAGGCAAAGAGCTAACGAGTGTGAAAGGAAGTATATTGTAACACAGAAAGCAAGTGAGCGAGGACGTAAAAAACTGAAAGAATCCGAAAGGAAGGTGCTTCTACTTCAGGACTGCATAAACAGGTATTACTAACATTTTGCTTCTTAAAAGCATACGATATTTTCACCTCGGTATTGAATTTAGTGTGGAAATGGTGGTTACAGTATCATTTTGTCCATATACGGTAAATTTTGTTTAAAAATTGGAAGGTTGATTTTAAATCTGTTCAGACATGACTGTTT
Organism: Herpetospermum pedunculosum; assembly: GCA_028017165.1. Taxonomy (NCBI): domain Eukaryota; kingdom Viridiplantae; phylum Streptophyta; class Magnoliopsida; order Cucurbitales; family Cucurbitaceae; genus Herpetospermum; species Herpetospermum pedunculosum. Next base: position 79,076,574 of record CM051524.1, on the reverse strand, counting down.
CTTTTCCTTTTTCCTGCTACCTGGGAATTTTCCAATCAACATTTATAGAAGTCTATTGCTAACTAAAACTAGGAAATATTTTTCTCTCATTTTTCTATTAATAGCTATTTTTTATCTTCCCGTTTATAATTTAGAACTGTGTTATTAGTTTCACATTGATGGAATTGAGATGGTGCTCAAGCTCTAATTCAAAGATGACCACCAGATCCTCGACTTCCAGTAGATAGAATCAGCTTGCACATCCTAATTTTTTTTTCCAGCCCTAGTCTAGTGTTAAAAAAAAAACGGTTTTATCACAAAGTCATGAATTATTACAGTTTTTTTGTTTGTTTTGTGTGTGGTAAGAAACCGAGTTTTCATTGAGAGAAATGAAAAAAAAAAAAAAAAACCCAACAAAAAGGGTGTTTGAACCCTAACTAGAGAAAATGACTCCAATCCAACATAATAAAACCTAGCTCATAATTACAAAAATGTCATGTAACCAACGCCCAAAAGGAGGCATTAAACCTAACAACCTCCCAAACCTCCTCACGATCTCTCCACGTGTCTCAAGATCCTGTGTTCCTCTCAAGCCAAATTCCCCATAAACAACAATGAATTTGGAATGCCACAAAACTTTGTCCTTCTCTTGGAAAGGAGAACTCAGAAGCACCTTCTCTACCATTGAGAAGCAAACTCTACTCCGAGCCAAACATAAACCAAATAAGTTAATCCATCGCCTCTAAAGGGATTGAGCAAACTAGCAACCCCACAACATATGGTCAAGGTCCTCCTCCGAGATACATTACAAGGGAAAAGTGTCTTTGAACACAATCCATGGTATTGACTCTACCATGTAAAACCTGCCACAAAAAAAATTGAACTTCTATGGATTCTAACCTTCTAAAGAGAGGAAGGGTGGAGAAGGGGTAGTAAAAAGAGCTGCAAGAGAAACCCCTAATGGATCGGGGTCCAAATCCTAATGTCCCTTTTCCCTAGGTAGGTACATCTACTGGTCACGAAGGAGGAAAAAAAGAACCCCTACTTTTGTCGTCTCTCTACCAGAAAGAGGGCAACAAAAGCCCAAAGGGTGTTTGGGGCACCAACTTGGAGTTGGGTGGACTGAGTTATTATAACCCAGTTCACGTTTGACCCACCTTTGACCCACCGACTATTATAACCTACGGTCAATAAGGAAACATGGTCAATAATGGAATGAAAGAAATATGCGCATTTTTAGAGACATTTACAAAGATGCAACCCATTTCATAGATTCTACGATTATGTTAGCTATTACTTGGATCAAGTTATCATCTCCTTTTTGTAATTATGATCTTACCACCCTCTATGACCATTGAAGATGCCTTTTGTTATTAACTGGATAGGATTTCTTTTGTAACACTTTTTCATACTATCAATGAAATTGTTTATGTTTCCTAAAAAAAATAAAGAAACACACAGACTTCAATAGTATTTACTATTCACAACTATTATAACCACCGACTATTTTAACCCACTCAGCGCCCCAAACAACCCCAAGGAAATTGAAGGAGAGGGATTTGAGGAAGGCAATATCAAGACCACAAAATGCAACCTTTTATTCCAGAGATGGTATAACCATGAAAACAATGGACAAAGGTACTGGGCTTATCACCCACCCAACAATCCTCCCAAAAATATACCTTCAAGTCATTCCCAATGAAACAATTCATAAATTGAGAAAAGAAGGGGGAATCCAGAACTTTCCAAATATTTCTACTAGGCCCTTAAAACCAGCACTTTAAACCCACTGGGAAGGGTGTGGACCGTACCTACTCACAAGAACTCTGTACCACAAAGCATAAGGTTCCACGAAGAATCGCCAGAACCATTTTGCCAGGAGAGTCTCGTTGACTAATCTCAAGCTCTCAATCCCTAGTCCTCCTAGTTCCACCGGCTTCGCCACCACCTCCCACTTAACTAAATGGGACCCTCCCCCCTCATCAACTCCTTCCCATGAGAAATTTCTCATCACTCTCTTAATAACCTTGCTCACCAAGACCAAGACCAAAAATTTAAATAAATTTTAAAAGAAATAACTGGGAATCTCACTCAAATTTGACGGGATAAGTGGTTATGGAAGTGTATGGCCTAGTGCGTCAGCTTTAGAGATAATTAAGTCTTCCTCAGAAAGTTACTAGTAACCTGTGGGATACAGATTCATTTCTTTCTACATAAAATATGCACCTATTACCCATTTGCTTGTATGCAGATGGAATCATGGATAATGATGTTGTGTAAGACTGTGATAGCCCCCAGTAGTTAAGGTGTATGGGAGAAGGAGGGGTAGAACAGGAATTTGGGGGAAGGATTGAAAGCCACGGTTAGGTGAGTGGAGTCCAGTTAGTTAGCAAGTCGTTGGAGGAATATATTTTGTAAATAAGCAAGAGAGAGCGGGGGAGGACATCTTTTGTGTAATAGAGTAGATGGTTTTTGGAGAGATCGGGGAGCTCAAAATCTCCCCTAGTCCTTGTATCCCTTCTTGAACATAAATAACATTGTTGAGTTCTATCAGACTCTCTGTGAAGTGGTACGGATTTATTCCATGGAGTGCTGGGTACAACAAAAAAAAACAAAAACATGTGTATTGTTAGAGTGCTGATACTAGTATTGTAAATATATTAGTTAAAATGTCTTTTATTGTCTTTTTGCTTTCCCCTACTTAGGTCAACCTTGTACACTTGTATATATATCTCAAGTGAATCGAATAGATGAATTCTAATTCTCTCAAACCCTTAGCATTTATATAGTATCATAGCAAGGGTTTTAGGGTTTTAGATTTCTTTTAGAACCTTCTTTTGACGTTAGGTTAGGGTTTCAAGTGGGAGTTGAAGTTTGGGCCATCATTTAGAGTAGTCGTTTGTCAACACCACCCACCTCAAGAGGAGCGTCGCCGCCGTTCGTCAGAAACAGTTGCGCGTGCGTCATATGCGCCACCGCACCTTTCTGTCTTCGTCACCACGCGTGAGGGCGCGTGGGTTGTCCAAATCGGTTTCTGCCACTTGGGTTCTGTTCGGGTTGTTATTTTCGGCCTTTGTGTGTACTTGAATTCAACAAAATCTACCCGGTTAGCCTTGGGTTTGTTATTTACCTCAGGTTCTGTTTTAGTTTCGAGGTTCAATTCTGTTTTTTTTTCCTGGGATTATGACTGAGAAGACAGTAGTTATGTCAGGGATGATACCGATGGTGTCGAAAGTCACGAAACATAAGTTGAATGGGTCTAACTATTATGCATGGTGAACCAACGTTCGTCATTATATTCAGAGCATTGAAATGGAGGATCACGTGACTGAAGAACCACCGAAAGATGCCACGAAGAAGATTTGATTGATGGACGATTCTAGTATGATTTTACAAATCAAGAATTCGATTGAGAATGAGGTCGTTGGGCTCGTGAATCACTGCGAATCTGTCAAATAACTAATGAAATACTTGGAATTTCTTTATTCTGGAAAATGAAACCTCAACAGAGTGTTTGATGTGTGTAAGACCCTCTTTCAACCTGCCCAAAGCGGAAAATCTCTTTTGAGTTAATTTATGGAGTGCAAAAGAAATTGTGCATAATTTAGTACTTTGCTGCCAGTGGGTCCTGATGTACAAGTTCAGACTACCCAACATGAAAAATTGTTCATCACGAGTTTTTTATTTGGTCTTGACTCTCAATATGATATGGCGAAAGATCAAGTTCTTTCTAGTTCGGACGTCACATCGTTGGAAGATGCTTATACTCAAATACTTCGTACAGAGAAGTCACCAGTGGTCCTTCCATCTTAGTCTAACAGTGCTTTCGTTGGACATACTGGTGAGTATAGAGGTAATCGAACGATATCTTAATACTCAGAAATCGAATTCAAGAGATGTTGTTTGCTATTATTGTCATAAGCCCGATCATCTGATCAAAGATTGCAGAAAACTGTTGAATAAGGGTCAAGGTCAGGGTCAGAGGTTTCAGTCTGCCCATGTTGCATCGATTATTGATACCCCTGAAAAACCCAGTACAATTTCTCCAAAAGGAGTTTGCTAAATTTCAACTGTATAAAGAGTCCTTGACAACATCTTCTACTCCTATTACTGCCATCGTCGAGAAATGTATGTCTTATTTCCTCCTCCTTGAAATGGGTCATTGACTCTGGCGCTACAAATCATATGACATGTAATCCCAGTTTATTTTCTCACCTTTCTCCATCTACATCTTTGCCTAATGTTACTATAGTTGATGGAACCACCACTTATGTTTTAGGATGAGACACAATCAATCTTACCAAATCAATGTCCTTATCCCTGTTTTAAATTTGCCACAGTTCTCCTTTAATTTGATTTATGTCCGTAAACTCACTCGTGATCTTAATTGTTGTGTCTTATTCTTTCATAATTATTGCTTATTTCAGGATCTTACGACGAAGAGCTAAGAAGCACCGACACTTTAAAAATGGTAAAGTGTCGGTGTCAGACACGCCCCCGACACGACACACTTCCGACACGCCCCTGACATGTGTCCGACACGCCAGCTGGCGTGTCTATTTTCAAATTATTTTTTTAATTTTCCGACACGTTTGTGACACTCCTGGGACACGGCTGGCTGATTTTTTTTTTGTCTTTAAAAACATAACCCACCCAAGCAAGTCAAGGCCCATACTTTTAACCCATTTATTTTTAATGAAAGTATTAGGGCGGGGGCAAAACTCACGATTTTTTCTCCAACTCCAAGTTCTTACTATTTCCCTCTCCCACCCAAACTTTCTTACGATTTCCCTCCCACCCAAACTCAATTGGCAAAGGACTCCTATATGAATTGTATGGAATGTATGTTGTTTTGATGTTTAAAGGTAGAAAAAAATTATATTAAAAGTATTAAATATTAACCATATGTCAAATCAAAATATGCATACACACAAATATATATATATATATATATATATATATATATATATATATATATATATATAAATTAACGTGTCCCCAGCGTGTCGTGTCCTACTTTTTTGGAAGTTGGTGTGTCACCGTGTCGTATTGTGTTGTGTCGCGTGTCACGTGTCAGAATCAGTGTCAGTGCTTCTTAGACGAAGAGGACTATTGGTAGAGGGCGTAAATATGGAGGTCTTTATATCTTTGAACCACAAATACCTACTGCCGCCACATGCTCTAGAGTGTTCTCTCCCTTTGAAGAACATTGTCGTTTGGGTCATCCGTCTATTTCAGTGTTGAAGCGTTTTCGTCCTCAGTTTAGTCATTTGTCTTCTTTAGATTGTGAGTCATGTCAGTTTGCTAAGTTTCATCGTTTGAGTTTGTATTCGAGAGTCGATAAACGAGTTAGTGCTCCGTTTGAGTTAGTTCATTCTGATGTTTGGGGGTCCGTGTCCTATCGAGTCCCAAAGAGGGTTTTGGTATTTTGTTACTTTTGTCGACGATTATTCTCGTGGAACTTGGTTATATTTAATGAAAAGTCGTTCTGAATTGCTTTCTCATTTTTGTAACTTCCATGCTGAAATTTGAACGCAATTTAACGGTTCTCTTAAAGTCCTACGAAGTGATAATGCTAAGGAATATTTTTCTCATGCTCTTGGTTCGTATTTAGGTGCACATGGAATTCTTCATCAATCCTCTTGTGTTGATACTCCATCTCAAAATGGGGTTGCTGAACGAAAAAAACGTCGTCTCCTCGAAACTGTAAGAGCCTTAATGTTTTAGATGCATGTTCCAAAACATTTTTGGGTTGATGTTGTTTCAACGGCTTGTTTCTTAATAAATTGCATGCCCTATTTTGTTCTTAAGGGTGAGATACCTTATCGTACTTTGTGCCCTAAACAACCATCATTTTCTCTTACACTCAAAATATTTGGTTGTACTTGCTTTGTTTGGGATGTTTGTCCTCGACTCACCAAACTAGATCCAAAGTCCTTAAAATGTATATTTCTTGGATATTCTCGTGTTCAAAAAGGGTATATGTGTTATTGTCCTAGTCTTGATAGATATTTTGTTTCTTCGGATGTCACGTTCTTGAAGATTCTTCTTTCTTTTCTTTACCTTCGAGTAAGGATCAGGAGGAGCATACAGAGAAGGATGATGATTTTCTTATCTATACAATTGTCTCCTCTTGTGAGCCCCTTCCTGATCCATCTCCCCCATCACTGTTTCTACTCAGCCACCTATTACTCAGGTTTACTCTCGTCGATGACCTCTTTCAGTTACACGCCCTGTACCAAAGGCTTCTTCGTCATTAGATCCAGGACCAAACGATGATCTTCCTATTGCTCTTCGTAAAGGTAAACGTCAGTGCACTTATCCCATCTCCTCTTTTGTTTCATATAACCATTTGTCTTCTCCTACATGCTATTTCATTGCATCTCTAGAGTCTTTATCTAGTCCTAAAACTGTTCGTGAAGCTTTGTCTCATTTTGGTTGGCGTGCTGCAATGGTAGAGGAGATGAATGCCTTAGATGACAATTGTACTTGGGATTTGATGTCTCTTCCTGCAGGAAAGAAGCCTATTGGTTGTGAATAGGTATTTGCAGTTAAAGTCAATCCAGATGGATCTGTAGCTCGGTTGAAAGCTCGTCTTGTGGCTAAAGGCTACGCACAAACTTATGGAATTGACTATTCTAACACTTTTTCTCCAGTTGCTAAATTGACTTCTGTCAGATTGTTCGTTTCGTTAGCATCAACCCATCAATGGCTCTTGCATCAACTTGATATTAAAAATGCATTTCTTCATGGTTATCTTCAAGAAGAGGTGTATATGGAACAACCACCAGGATTTGTTGCTCAGGGGGAGAATGGAAAGGTATGTCGCCATAAAAAAATCCTTGTACGGTTTAAAGCAGAGTCCACGAGCGTGGTTTGAAAAATTTAGTCAGGTGGTTGAAGACTTTGGGATGAGGAAAAGCAAGTCAGATCATTTTGTCTTTTATAAAAGATCTGAGAGTTGTATATGTTGATGATATTGTTATTACTTGTGATGGCACATTAGGTATCCAATCTCTCAAGACTTTTCTCCATAATCAATTCCATACAAAAGATTTGGGAATGTTGAAATACTTTCTAGGAATTGAGGTAATAAGAAGCAAGAGAATTATGCTATCACATAGGAAATATGTACTTGACTTGTTGGCTAAAACAGGAAAGTTAGAGGCTTAGCCATGCAGTACCCCAATGATATCCAACTTACAACTCACAAGAGAGGGGGAATTGTTGAAAGATCCTGAAAGGTATAGGAGATTAGTAGGAAAACTTAATTATCTTCCAATAACTCGACCATACACAGTGTATTCAATGAGTATTGTGAGCCAGTATATGTCTTTTCCTACAGTTGACCACTGGGCTGCATTAGAACAAATTATGTGTTATTTGAAGGGTGCTCCCGGACGTGATTTTTTATATAAGGATTATGGTCATACTAACATTGAATGTTTTACCGATACTGATTGGGCAGGATCTAAGGAAGATACAAGATCAACTTCAGGCTATGAAGCACGGATACCTTAAACAGAGGAGAGTATCCGTATCGGATACGTATCCGATACGGATACGTCCGGATACGCTTTGGATACGTGTCCGATACGCAAATTAGAGTATCCTATTTTTTATTTTATTTTTTTAGTTTCGGATACGTTCGGATACGCAAAGGGATACGTTCAGGATACTTTGACAATTTTTTTTAACCACAAAATTTGACATTTTAAAGGTTAAAGCCCAATACTTAAAAGTTAAGCCCAATTTGACATTATAAACAAAAAGAAGAGACAAATTAAAATCAATAAAAAGTAAAAACTTAAATTTAAAAACATAAAAAATAAAACCCTAAACCCATTTGGCCATCTCCTTCCACGAACGAACCCTTCACCATCTCCTTCCTCGAAGGATCCCTAAACCCATTTGTTTGAGTTTCCTACTACAATTGTTAAATTGTTAATTAATTTGACATTATATGTTTTTATTGGAATATATTTAGTACTTTATGTTTAATTTACATATATCCTAAAAAAAAATAGCGTATCTTTAACGTATCCGTATCCTAGATTTTTAGAAATTAACGTATCGTCGTGTCCTGTCGTATCCCGTATCCGTATCAGTATCCGTTTCTGTGCTTCCTAGACTTCAGGCTATTGTGTGTTTGTTGGTGGTAATTTGGTTTCTTGGAATAGTAAAAAACAAAATGTGGTGTCACGTTCGAGTGCTGAATCAGAATATAGAGCAATGACACAGTCTCTGTGTTAATTAGTATGGATATATCAACTTCTTATTGAATTGGGGTTTGATATCACAACACCGACTAAATTGTGGTGTGATAATCAAGCAGCTCTTCATATCGCATCTAATCCAATATTTCATGAGCGAACTAAACACATTGAAGTCGACTGCCATTTTATACGTGAGAAAATAGAGCAAGGTTTGGTATCCACAGGATACGTGAAGACTGGAGATCAATTAGGAGATATCTTCACGAAAGCATTAAATGGAGCACATATAGATTATCTCTCTAACTTGAGGGGGAGTGTTAGAGCGTCGATACTAGTATTGTAAATATATTAGTTAGAATGTCCTTTATGGTCTTTTTGCTTTCCCCTACTTAGGTCAACCTTGTACACTTATATATATATATATATATATATATATATCAAGTGAATGAATAGATGAATTATAATTCTCTCAAACCCTTAGCATTTACATGTACAAGCTATCACATAGCAACCTGGAACGAGATGATGTAGAGAATGGATGCAAGAGAATAGGAAAAGCAGTGAGAGAGATCTAGGAAGCATGGACACTCCATTATAGGTGGAGTGTTCGTTTTGGACACGTGTCAGACACTGATTCTCCCGAACACGCCCCAGACACATGTCGTACACGCCAAAATCGGTGTCCTGTTATTTAATTATTCATTTTAGGAAAAGAATAGGAAAAGTTTTTATTATTTGCTCTCTGTGACACTCTCCCCCTACTTTCACGTCATCTCCGTTTCCTTTCTTTCAATTTGTATGATTATGTATGACTAATTTATTTTGAAGTATTACTCTGACAATGTATACACATATATTATCTAAAAATAATATGTAAAATATAACGTGTCTCCAATGTATCCGTATCCTACATTTTTTGAAATTGGCGTATCGTCGTGTCCGTATCCGTGTCAGTGTTTCTTAGGGAGAGATAAATGCAATTCTATCGGCATGGTTTTTAACACAACTGCGAGCGCACTCTGTAAGATCTAAAAATTATGTTTCAGACTCTTATACTTTGAGAATTGTAAATGTGCATATCCCTTCATTTTGTCAAGTCTCTCATTTCATTGCTCATACGACCTTATAGGAAATGCTAAACCTTCACTTCCATCACATTACTCTCACATGATAGAGAGATATGTAATATCTAATTGAGTGTCATGTCACCCTAATAAAGAGGTAAGGAAAAAATGAGAAATTTATCTTTAAAAAGGGGTCCTCATGATGTATGGGCATAGCTACATAGAATTCATTCATTCGATGAGATAAACAAGCAAATTATGCTACCAGGCTGATAAATATAGTGGATTACAATTGCGGGGATCAACCTCATCTTTGGGTCGGGTCAGGCTGGCTCGGCCCAATGATGAGGCTGATGCGGGGAAGACAATCGCAAATCTTGGAAAAGTTAAAGGAGATGCTGATTTAACTGACACTATGCAACGATAATAACATCTAATATCTACTTGCCCGTTATTTTGATAATATAAATCTGAGCTAGTGTGTGACAGGATGATATATTGCATGTCAAACCAAATCTCGGAGATGAAAATGATCGTGAGCACTTCTAACTCGGATGAATCTAGTTATATTCCAAACGATGTTCTGACGGATGACACATCCACATCTAGTTGCTCTGATACATCATCAGAAGAAGACTTCTCCTTTCCTGTTCCAACTCCGTCTACGCCAAATTTCTCTTCATTTGGTACCAATGCTTTTCAGCGGATAGTGCAGGATATTTCAGCTGCAGGAACTCCAGGTACTTCCACTTTACAACGATAGAGTATTTCAGCACCAATTAATCCATTGTAAGACAAGTAAATATTTGTAACGAGGTGCAATAAATTATAGTCTAAATGCATATATTCGAGAAGGAATGGTTCTTATCTCCTAGAATGTTGACAATTTTTCATTTATTTCTTAAGATGTTGTATATATAGCCACACTTAGTCATATAGATATATCGAATAGTCCAACCATAATTGGTATTATATAAGTATGAATATATGGATCTTTCCCTTGAAATTGTAATTATTGTTCGGTGTTTGATGGCAGTTATTTTTGTGATTGATCAAACTGTTAGCAAAATATTCCTTTTATGAATGAGTTTTTGAATAGTGAAAAATGTTTTCGAAACAACCGTGGGTTGACCTAGTGGTCAAGAAGGGTCATCTAAATAATAAAAAGGCTTAGAGGAAATCGGTTCAAGTCTATATCCTACTGGTTTTCTTGACAATCAAATGTAATAAGGTAAGACGGTTGTCCTGTGAGAATAGTTGAGGTGCGTGCAAGCTAGCAAATACTCACGAATATTAAAAAAAAAAAAATACTATTTTAGGATTTGGTTACATAGTTAAAAGTAACTACAAAAATTCTAAAAAATACTTACCTAACTCTTGCTCTATTCTTGGTCTCGAAAAAGTTTCTTATTTTAGGATCAAAGCTCCTCGTTGCCGATGCATTTAGTTTAGTAACAGTGATTTGCATTTTGCAGGATCTGACAGGGAAGGGGGATTCTCTGACTACTTCTAATGAGACCTCTTGTACATTTCTTCTTCCCTCCAAATATAATTAGGAAAAGTTGTCATAGAATTCCTCAGTCTTCAAAGGCATTTTAGCTTTAGCACCTACATTCAAATGAAGTAGTAGATAACTTAGCACAGAGATTCAACTACCAGAACCCTTTGGGCCTTTTAGTTACTTTTTTTTTCCTATCTTATATATTCAAATGTATATTATACATTTGAATGCTTAGATCACTGTTTTTAGTCTTAAAACATTCACTTGTATTCTATATTTTATCATCAGTTCACTAACTTCATACTTCATGACACTGTCAATTATTCTGACAAAAGACAATTAGTTTGGAAATGGCTGGATTTTGAAGATTAATCACCATTGTAAAACCATATTTTGACCACTTTACACTTTTTTATTGTAGGTTACACATGTACACAGAATTTTGTTGTACTAAAAGTGTTATAAGTGAATAATTTTTTTTTAGGATTAATTGCACAAACCACCCTTGAACTATGTGGTTTGTTGCTATTAATCCCTGAACTTTCAATTTGATCAATCACACCTCTTAAAGTTTGATAAGTGTTGCAATTAACTCTTTTAGGTTCAATTTCAGTAATGTAGGGAAAGTGCAAAATTGTCATATGGAAAAAATAAACCAAAATCACCCTTATTCTTCCTCTCATCTTCTCCCTTCCTCCGGTCAACCTTGTCGCCACCGCCGTTCACCTCCCTACAGCCGGCCACCGCAGCTCGCCTCCCTCCAAAATGTTCATATACTTGTAAATTCATTTATGAAATTGGGCGGGATTTGAGAAGAGTAGTGATTGTGGATGAATGAATAGTGTCATTCGATCTTCTTAGTTCTTTGATTGGCTATGGAGATTTGGTTCCTGAAATCTTGTGGGGGTTTTGATCTGTAGGTGAAGAAATGGCTGGATCGGATGAGAACCACCCGGGTGTGATTGGAAGGGCAAATCTCCATGGTAATTGAATCAGAAATGATTTTTTCTTTTTAGGTGTTTCTTCATGATGGGAATTTCGATTTGATTTGAAACTATAGTTTCATCAAGGCCTGTAGTGGAAATGAATTTTTGTGTCTCTGGGATGAATTTTAAAGGGAGATTACGAATGGGTAGTGGTAGAGGTGGGGGCTGGTTAAAACCGCAGAGCTTTGAGCACTATTAATAATGGCAATGTTGCAGCAACTCCTCCCCTTCGTCTAGAAGACAAAGGTGAGGCGTGCTGCGATCGCTGGCTGTAGGAGGTGGGTCACGGGGTGACAAGGTTGGCCGGAGAAGAAGAGAGGAAGAATAAGGATGATTTTGGTTTATTTTTTCTATATTACAAATTTTTCCTTTCTCTATGTTCCTCAAATTGAATCAAAAGAGGCTAATTGCAACGCTTATCAAATTTTAAGGGGTGTGATTGTTCAAATTGAAAGTTCAAAATTCAGGGGTTGAATTGCAACACTTGTCAAACTTTAGGGAGTGTGATTGACCAAATTGAAAGTTCAGGAGGGTAATTGTAACAAATCCCATAGTTCAAAGGTGGGTTTCTGCAATTAACCCTAACACCCTACTTTTGTTTATATAAATCACATGTAACTTCTTGTCTTGGAGTGAATTACTCATTTGTGTCAAAGTGAGTGTAACTCAACGGTAATTGTTATGTACTCGGAAGTTGAAGTTTCAAATTTTTCTTACCCCATTTGTTGTACTAAGAAGAAAAAAAAAATACGATTAATTGTAATGAGTACAATTTGTATTACTTTTTAACTTTTTTTTGATAGTATGATGACATAAATGTATCATATTCAGACTACATGAATACAAAAACTTGTAGATTATTTCTTTAATGTGCATGCTTGAGATTGAGAGCATTTTTTTTTCTCATGAGTTTATTTTCAAATATTTTTGTTTTGGTTGTGCAGAGTTGGTTGTGGTTCTTATTGCTATAATGTGTATTGCATTTAACAGAAAATTTTGCTTATGTGTAATGTATATGAAATCTAGATAAAATATCGGTATTCAAATTATTTTTTGTAAAAAATATATTTAAATTAATAATTAATTATTTTTTTTTTTTACTTTCAAACTAAGTTATAGAACTTGTTATTAGTATCGAGATTCATATTAAAATTAATAGATGATATTTGTGATGTTTTAGGTGTATTTATAAATGATATCGAAAATATCCATTAACTCTTCATATTTGTATCGAACCCTCCGATTTACAGATATATCGACATATCAATGAATATTTTCATCCTTGGTTGGAAGCCATGTATATGGAATTTAGTTTCAATTTCTACTATATATTATTAATGTTTCTATTCAAATACATTACGAAATATTTTATAGAAAATGATTTGATGGAGCATTTATGAAAGTTTTAGAAGTATGAGGGTTGCAATTAGAGTTTAAAGTCTCAGAAGTTAGGTCCTATACTATCCATAAATTGTAATTTACTTATGAAATTGTTGCCATTAAACTCAATAGCTATTGTCGTAGCTATATCTTATATGGTAGCGATTTTATAATTATATAGACTAATTGTCGCAGACTTTATAGTTTTCAGGCCGTTTTTGCCATTATCGTATGATAATTAAACCTACTTTTTTTTTTTTTTTTTGAGTACATTGGGGGTGGGGGGATTCGAACCACAGACCTTTTGGTCGTCAACACATACATATGCCCACTGAGCCATGCTCACTTTGGCAATAATTAAACCTACTTACCTATACACTTTGAGTTATTTTTCTTAATTTTATCTTAAAAAAAAAAAAAAAAAAAAAGTGAGAATAAGAAAATCCAAATATTTACTAAGATTTAAAAGATTCTCAAACAAAAAAAGAAAACTTGGGTCACACAACATCAGAGACCATTTTGTTGAACTCATTGGAAGTCCCCATTGGAAGCTTAAAACGACTTAGGGGTGTTTGGCCCAATGAATTGGTGGAGAAGAAGTTGGGGGAGAAGTTTTATCCCTGTTTTGGTCCACAGACTTTTTAAACTCGGATACAAAATATAACTCCTCAAACTTCAACCGTAATTACTACTCAACTTTGTCTCGTTTTTCAAGGCCGAACATTTCTCCCTCTTTCCCTCTCTCTTTTCCTCTCCCTCCCTCCCACCCACAATATTTTTAATTATTTTAAAAAAGCATAATTTAAACAAAATGAAAAAAAAAAAGACTAAAAATGCAATTCAACCTATTTTTATTATTTTAAATATAAATTAAGTTGTTCAATCAAAATTGATACTTAAACTATAACCAAATTTAAAATGTAGTATTCTTATCATGGAGAGAAATAAAAATATCAGCTTATTTAGATTCGTTTAAATTAATGGATTAAAATCTTCCAAATTCACCTGTAATATTTAACCCACTATGGTAAGACTCTTCTTTATTTCATAACTATCTAAATAAAATGAATAACTAATGTGAGTGATATTGAAAAAAGTGTGAAATATTATTGTCAAATTTATTTTTGTTATCTTCAAAGAAATTTGTGAAGGATACATAAAATAAAAAACAAAAATCACATTTTTAAAATTTATTGAAAGAAGTCTTTAACAATGAAAATATGGAAAATTATAGAAAAATTTGTAAAAAAAAAATAGCTAAAATAAACCGTCATTGCTGATGTGCTAGTTTTCAGGTGGGGTGGATTTAGATGAAATGACGAGTTTAAGAGGGTGGAGGCGGAGAAAGATGTGTTTGACACATAGTTCAAGGTAAGACTATACTAATGTGTTGTTCCTTTTTTTTCTTTAAAGAAGTTTGTAAAATATAACTACATTAATAAGAATAAAATAAAAACTCAATCTTATAATTCATAAAATTAAAGATAATCCTAAAAAAATAAATATATATATATATATATATATATATATATATATATATATATATATATCTATCAATCAGGTGTGAATTTAGGGTAAAATAATTAAAAACATAGCATTTTTTTATATAATTTTATCTGATAGCCATTAGTTTTTTGCCATATTTGCAAAAGGTTTTTGTTAGGAGATCTACTAATCCAGATTCTTATTTGCATTCAAATTTCTTAACATTAACATTGAGAGGTTGAGAGAGAAGACATTTCGTAACAGAAGATAAGTGGAAAAATAATCACTTATTTAATGAAGGACACAAATGAAATTTCACGACATTGTGACATTGAAAATATAAGACAACCGCCAAAATTAGGCTAGAAACGACATTTATCATAAGCCAAAAACGACATTCCTCGTAAGCCAACTACTCTTTGTTGAGGCTGACAAATTGTCATTGGTATTGTTTAACATCATTTCATTTTATTTTCATCATGAAGTGCTTGTTTCATTGTTTTCAAATTGATAAATTATAGTATTAATATGAAGTTGTCGGATTGGATGTGCTCTTGTAAAATCTTATGGTTTTGAAGATGAAGGAGGAAGAAATTAGAAAGAGAGAAATAGAGAGAATTTTGGAGACAATCTTTACGGTTGCAACATTTATACAAGTTTGTGGTTCAATTTGAAAAAATTGAAAGTTAAGAATCTACATTACAACACTTATCAAGTTTAGAGTTGAATTTGATAAAATTAAAATTTTTATAAGCATGGTATTAAATTTCCGTCGACATGTCGATATTTCCATCGACATTTCCACATATCTATAGGCTCGACATCGACATGAAGAGTAAATCGACATTTCCGTCGTACAATACAAAAACAATGAAATATTAAAAAAAAGAAACAACAAAACGTAAATATTATATTTTAGTTCATTTAAAAGTGTAAAATATTTATTTATTAATTTTAATATTTTTTAAAAAAATTTATTTTTGTTCAAAAAAATATCCATCCACGGACATTTATATTAAATTGAGACCTTCGTTTAAGTGAAAATATATATATATAAGTTTAGTTTTTTTTTACTCCACTTTTGTTTTTAAAAATAAAAAGTGAAAATATATAAAATATAGGGAAATTGTAGTAAATGACAATTTAAGACTTATTGTTTGCAAATTTAGCATGTTTTTAAAAAATTTGCGGATATAGCAATTTCTATCGCTGATATCTTATGACTGATAGAAGTCTATCGCTGATCACCTAAGCTTTTTATAGATTTTTGTCAGTGATAATAGTCTATCAGAGATAATAGTCTATCACTGATAGAAGTCTATCAGTGATATAATAAAGTCTATCAATGATAGAAACGAGTTTTTTTGCCAAAACATTTTAAAGTTTGCTAATTTTGCAATTAGTTTGGGCCTGATTGCTATTTGTGCAACCAGCCCTAAAATATATATATATATATATATATATATATATATAAAAAAATCCGCGTTTATTGTACGCAACTCAATTACCAAATTGCCCCCAAACCTCAAAATCCATCTTCCTCCTCCGTCGACTCCGAGAGAAAAACACCCAAAACAATTCTGCTGCTCAAAACTCAAAGCTCCAATCTCATGGGCTCCGTCAATGGCGACGGCGAAATTTCCTCCTTCGCCTGCTCATCCGAGATGGAGAAGTTCCTCTGCGACCGCTTGAACGACCCCTCTCTGCCCATTGCCGAGCGCTTCCGAGTCCTCTTCTCCCTCCGCAACCTCAAAGGCCCCGCCCCTCGCGATGCCCTCATTCTTGGTCAGTTCATTTTTTTTTCTACATTTTCCTGAAGATTTTAAGTTAGAGTTATGTTTAATCTGTTCTTTGTTGTTCTTATTCCGTTTGACTGATTGTCGAAATAAATGCTTTGCTATTTCTTGGAAGTAATCCGTTTAGTTCTGTTTTCTGGGTTCCAATGATAGTCTGCTATTGATATTTTGTCGTCGTCTTCATTTAACTTTTACTTCAAATTATTGTTCTTTTGAACTTGCCTGCTATATAGCCCGAGACATACTTAATTTAGAATGGGAAAAAAAACTCATTGTACTTATTTTTTCGTGCATAGCGACTAGAGATTCTTCGAATTTGTTGGCTCATGAGGCGGCATTTGCATTGGGCCAAATGCAGGATACAGATGCAATCCCAGCTTTAGTGACGGTTCTTAATGATCTTTCTTTGCACCCCATTGTTCGGCATGAGGTGAAATTATAGCCCCCCTTGTTATCCTGTGTATTTTGAATTTGATCAAGTGTTCTGTTCTTCCAACTAACCTGTCATTTTTGTTTTTGTAATGGTGTAGGCAGCAGAAGCTCTTGGAGCTATTGGTTTAGAGAGTAATATTCCTTTTCTAGAAAAGAGCTTGGCTTTAGATCCTGCTCAAGAGGTTAAAGAGACTTGTGAATTGGCTCTTAGGCGAATTGAGCAACTGAAAGATTCTGGTAATGAAGGTGAATCATCCACAGTTGAAAAGTCACCATTTATGTCTGTCGATCCAGCTGCGCCGGCTTCTTCTAATGCTTCAGTATGTCAACTGAGGTATGTCGATGCAATTGTAACAGATGAAATATCCTATTTGCGTTATATAAGAATGATATTTCTTGATAGTAGCTTCTAATTGACAATGGTTTCTGATTACTTTGCTATCTCATTTTCCCTTGAAGGGAAATTCTTCTGGATGATGATAAGGGCATGTATGAGCGGTATGCAGCTCTTTTTGCTTTACGGAATAATGGAAATGATGAAGCTTTAACTGCCATTATTGACTCTTTAAGCTCAACAAGTGCTCTGCTAAAGCATGAGGTTTGTTTTACTCTAACATTTTTATTCCACCATATCAACAAGGACTGTAATTTCTTAAAAAAACAATGGTTTTATATACAATTTTTCTTTATTTTCTTTTTGGAACTTAATCTGGTCCATTATGTTAATTCTTACAGTCAGCCAGTTCAACAATATAATTCAATTAGGGAGTTTGCTGTTGGTTTTTCCTTCCTTTTTTTGTTTTTGAATTCTTGACTTTTTTTTACCTTCGTTGGAAATAAAATTATTAGTTTTTTTGGAAAGTTGGAATGATCTTTTGAATTAATTGAGGATGATTGCTCAGCATGCTACATTGTAAAGATACTGTTTCCTGATTTGGATGTTACTACTTTCTGTGATTATTAGGTTGCTTATGTATTGGGCCAATTGCAAAAAAAAGCAGCTTCAGATGCTCTCTCAGATATACTTGAGGATGTTAAAGAGCACCCAATGGTTAGACATGAGGCTGCAGAAGCTCTTGGTTCCATTGCTGGTATAATTATTTGATGTTTTGTTCAATATACTTATTCTTCGCATTACACAAGTATTCTTCTTTTCCTCTGTTAAACAGAAAATGTAACTTTATTAATTGTTTTGTAAATAGTTCTGAAAAGTAATCTGCTATTGTTAATTTGTTATGTAATAGGTCTTAGTTATTATACGACAAAAGACAAGATTTTATCTGCAATATATCCAAGTAGCTATATGCAGTGCTTCTTAAAGTATGAAATGCTTCAAGGCGTAATAGCTCTTTTGAGGCTAAAGTGCGAGGCTAAAAAAAGAGGTGTATTATGGAGCATGAAATTGTTACACATGGTGGCACACGCCTTATTGTAGGTGCTCGCAACATGAGTATATGTAGATATGCTGGCCTGGCATTTTCATCATCTTAAGAGATTGTAGAGACCCTTAATTTAATAATTCTTAGTATTCACTATTCAAGTTAGGTACCAAAATAGGAACCATACCTTATCTTTATTATGTTTTCTATTACGAACATTGTTTCATGAATATTGAAACTATGATGGAATTCAAGATTCTCGTCCAGCGTTAATTGATTAGAAGAAGCAGATGCATCCTCTCCCATCTTCTCCTTCTTTATATATCACTTGCTATGCTTAATAACAAGTTATTGCGCTCTATTGGGAACATCTTTTTCCAGCACCTAACTTTCAGTTGCTTCTGGCAATTTTGGCTGGTGCCTCTGTCGCAGTCTGCTTCCTTATTAATTGGATTATTATTTTGTTTTCATTGAACTTTTGTAGATGAAAAAAGCACATCACTTCTCAAGGAGTTTGCAAATGATCCCGAGCCTATAGTATCGCAGAGTTGTGAGGTTGCTCTAAGCATGCTGGAATATGAAAGGTTGGGAAGATCATTTGAGGTATATATTCTCGGCTCCGTGACCATATTTTAATGGATACATTTTTCTATATTGTCTTGGTTAATATACCTGTAAGTAACTTTAAAAATAACGCACCCTGCAGTTCCTATTCATGCAATCTCCCCAGGTGCAATAAGCTGCAACAAAGAGCAAATAGTATCAATAGCCAAGGTTAGAAGCAGCCCCATCTCTTGTTTGTCTGCTACAAATAGATATACTCGGAAACTGAAAGCATGTTTAGTTATATAGGTGATTTTTCTTTGACTTAGTGGAGATCAGCAAGAATGGAACGATATATACAGTTATTACCTGTGTTTATTATTCCATTTGGATGCATATATATTTTCCCCAACCGGAATGAAAAAGAACAGAAATTTTACTCAAGAGCATAGAAAATTCTATATTTTCAAACAGGTAGCCGGTTTTCTGATTTTTTGTTGATTTTTCCCTTTCTCATTTGGCTTTGAGGGATGTCATAGTAGTGAAATTTTTTGAGTAAGTTGATTCCTAATAAAATTTTAGTTAAACCATCATGGGTTGGCTGACCTAGTGGTCAATAAGGGCCTTGAAAATAATAAAAGGTTTAGAGAGAATGAGTTCAAACCATGGTGAATTTATTATCCTACGAGCTGACCTTTCTTGGCAATCAAATGTAGTAGGGTCATGCGGTTGTCCTATGAGATTAGTCGAGGTGAATGCAAGCTGGCCCGGACACTCACAGATATAAAAAAAAAAAAGTTAAAATTAAAGGGATTTATAGGCTAAATTATAATAAGTTAAATTATACAAAATGTTGCTATCGTTGTACAAGTTTCAATTCAATCACCACTGTTTTCATTCATTTGAAAAAAAAAACTTTCATTGGTGTATAATTGAAACTTTTAAAATGTTGGGGGTAAAACTGAAATCAATTGCAAAGGTTAAAGCATATCTAGAATTTAGTTGTCAATAAATTATATGAAATATTTAATAAGATGGAGAAATGGAAGATTAATTTAGTTTTAATAAAGGTTATCTATAGTTCAAAAATTATGAATTAAATATTAGGATTTAATATTTTACGAGTTTCCTTGATAATTAAATATAGTAGGGTTGGGTGGCTATCTTGTAAGAAAAGTTGAGGTGCGCACACAAGTTGGCTCGAGTATTCACGTACATAAAAGAAACATGTATGATTTGAGTACATTCTTACACTAATACATTAGTATACATACTCGATGTACATTATCAATTTATTAAAAGTAAAATAAAGGTGATCTATGGTTGCTACATTTATTGAGTTAGCTTTTACTTCATTAAATGTGTTTTAAATGATAATCAAACCTGTTTTTTCTCTTCTAAAATTTTTAATAAATAAAAAGCACTTAAAAAAAATTGGATTAATTTAAAAGTCATTTTTTTTTAATAATATTTAGTGTGGGAAATTTAAACTTCTAATCTCTTAATTAATATTCATATATTATGTTAGTTGAGCTATGCACATATTGGTCAAAAGCTATTTTAAAGAAACTCGTGAGAGATAAATTATTAAATAAATGACTTTTCAGTGATTAACCGAAAATCTTCCCAAAATAAAAAAAAAAAAAAAATTGCTAGTTAGGGGGTGTTTGACCAATGATTTGTTGGAGAAAGAACTTGGGAGAGAAGTTAACTCTCCGTTTGACCACATACTTGTTGAACTCGGGTAAAAAATATCAACTCTCCCGGCTTCAACAATAATTACTATTGAACTTTACAGACTTACTATTAAGCCTGTCTCATTTTTCGAGGCAACACATTTCTCTCTCTTCCTCTCCCTCCCTCCCACGATATTTTTATTTATTATATTTTTTAAAAACGTAATTTAAACAAAATGTGTACGACTAAAAATGCAATTCAACTTATTTTTATATTTTAAATATAAATTAGGTTGTTCACTCAAAATTGATACTTCAACCATATTCAATATTCTTACCATGAGGAGAAATAAAAACATCAGCTTATTGAATTCTTTTAAATTCATGGATTAAAATTTTTTAAATTCACATGTAATATTTAACACAATATTGTACGACTCTTTTTTATTTTAAAACTATTCAAATAAAATGAATAATTAATGTGAGTGATACTGAAAAACAAATGTGAAATATTGTGGTCAAAATTATTTTTGTTATCTTCAAAGAAAATTGTGAAGGATACATAAAATAAAAAATAAAAATCACATTCTTAACATTTATTAAAAAAAAATCCTTAACAATAAAAATATGGAAAATTATAGAAAAAAATTGTTAAAAAAAAAAAAACCCAGCTAAAATAATAGTCATTGCTGAGATGCTGGTTTTCGGGTGCAGTGAATTAAAATGGTATGGAATGACGAGTTTAAGAAGGTGGAGGCGAAGAAAGATGTGTTTAACCCATAAGTCATGATTTTTTTTCTTTCTTTTTTTAAGAAGTTCGTAAAATATAAATACATTCATAAAAACAAAAAAAATCTCAATTTTAGAATTCATAAAATTAAATTAAGGATGAGTCCTAACAAAAATGATTATACATAGTCAAACCGAGCATAACTCAATTGACATAAGGTTGTGCTCGTGACTAAGAGGTCATGGGTTCAATCATCGCATTAGTTAAAATATCGTTGCAAAAAAAAAAAAAAAAAAATGATTATACATATATAGGGGCAGATCCAGAAATTTATGTCAGACACAATTCAAATAAGGTTAAATTACAAGTTTAGTCTTAAATTTTTTATTTGTGTCTATAAACTTTAAAACCTAACCTAATAGGTGTATCTAACAAATCCATAAATTTTTAAATTTTTATCCAATAGAAACATATTCTAAATTTTTTTTTAAAAAAATTGTTCTATTAAACATAAATTTTTATTTTGTGTCTAATAGGTCCTCAACTTATTCGACATTTTTTTATTTTATAAAATCACGTATCTATTAGATACAAAATTAAAACAGGCCGGGATCAAACTGAAGCCCAAAGGAGAGGAGGGTTGTGGGCGTGCCCCACTACCATTGTTCCATCAACATTTAACAATTAAAATTCGCATTTGGGTATAAAAATATACAAACCAATTCAATTTAATTATGCATATTTATATACAAATATACAAACCGAATAATTCGAGGGGGGCACGTGCCCCACTGGCCCCTACGTGTATCCGCCACTATATATATATATGTATATATATATATATATATATATATATATATGATAATTAATGTGTAAAAATAATGTGAGGTATTGTGCTCAAAATTATTTTGATTGTCTTTAAATTTTTTTTTTGTAAAGTATAGATAAAATAAAAATAAAAAATTTTATTTTTAGAATTTATTGAAATTGGAAGAAATCCTTAATAATGAAAATTTGAAAGTTTGTAGAAAAAAATCGTGGTGAAAAAAGCTGCTAAAATAAACTCAACCAAACACACTTCAAACTTCAGAACAACAACACACTTCAACTCTTCTCAATTCCTACAAACACATACTTCAGAACTCCTTAGACTAAACAACTCCAACTCTTCTCAATTCTTTGGGCCAAACGTCCCCTTAATATATATATATATTTTTTATATCCGTGAGTGTCCGGGCCAGCTTACGCGCACCTCGACTATTCTCACGGGACAGACAGCCTGACCCAACAACATTTGGCTGCCAAGGAAACCTGTCGAAAATTAATTCCTAGGGATGTGGTCCCCTTAAAATATATTTTTTAATAAATGTAAGAAATAAAAACATTTTTATTGAAAACATTTTTTTACAAGTGCTTAAACTAGATGGTATTCCAAAACAAGGATGAAAATATTGATATCGGTATTTCAATTTTACATATCCATAGATATATTGATAAAATATCGATACCATGGATACTTCTACTGTAAATATTTGTTTAAAAAATATATTTAAATTAATAATTAAATTCCCTTTTACTTTTAAACTAAGTTATAAATCTTGTTATTAGTATCTAGATTCATATTAAAATTAATTGATTTTTTTTAATGAGTATTTATAAACGATATTGAAGATATCCATTAACCTTTAATATCTATAACGAACTCTCCAATTTACGGATATATCAATATTTTTATCTTTGTTCCAAAGAGACTCTAAATTTTGTTGTAGAATCAAAATCTATTTTACTCTTGCATGAGAAATAAGCTAAATTATAGAAAAGACCTTTAAACTATGTGTCTCGTTTCAATAATACCTTTGAACTGTAACAAGTTTAAAAAATACACTCTCGGTCTTTAAAATTGTTCAAAAATACCATTAATTTTAAGTTTTGGATGGAAAATGTTAAAGTTTCATCAATACCTTTGACCTTTAAAGTTATAAAAATACTCTCGTTGAAAAAAGTTTCTTCTTCTATCTAATGATTAAGAGATTACAAGTTGGAATCTCTCACTTCAACAACAACAACAACAAAAAAAAAGAAAAAAAAAAAAAGAAAAAAAAAAAAAAGAAAAAAGAAAAAATCCTTTCTAATATGCCAACCTTTATTCCCTTCCAACATGCCAACTAATGCAACTATTTGTTTTCCTCTCTAATGTGGTCTCCAAGGTAGTATTTGAACTCTCTCTTGGATAGATCTTTCCTATCATATATATCTTATCTATTATTTGTAAATCCTCACATTTTTATGGTGTAACAAGATGACAACTTCTCTAATTCATTAGAATATAAGGGTATGATTTGGTATGAAATCTTGAATTTGGATTATATTTTATGTTTTTAAGATTTATTGTGTTCAAAGAATATGTATTTGTTGGTATCTCGAATTTGTATTATATTTTATGTTTTTCAGATTCATTTGTTTATAAGTTAATTAATATTAGTTTTATGGTTTATAAATATGCACATTTTCAACAATAGTTAAATTGAGATTCAGTTTCTAAATTTACTCTTTTTGTTTAGTACATTGGGGTGAGGGATTTCGAACCACAAATCTCTTGGTCGTCAACACATACCTATGTCAGCTGAGTCATGCTCCCTTTGGCATTTATAAATTTATTACCAAACATATATCCATCCCTAATAAGTGAAGTTTTACCAAAAACATAGTTTATTTGTGAACATGCGCTTAGTGAAGTCTTATATATTATTTGGTCCTTTTTTAGACCTGTAAATATTTTCTGGGCAGAAGCTCATGCGCTTGAGGCACCATTATATTGTGAGTGAGGTCCGATGTGGAATTTCCTCAACATGCCCCTTCAAGATAGTGTCTCCTTGGTTCCATCATAAAATCCATGATTCCATTTTTGGACCGAATACCCGTTTGGGCTTCGTGGGCTCTAATACCATATTAGACATCATGAGCTTCCATCATAAAATCAATTGGTGATAGGAGGAGTAGTCCATGTATGTTATATTGTGAGTGAGGTCCTTTCATCTTTTCGATGTAGGATCCTCAACAAACAACAACCCTATCATCAATTTTATGGACTTATATTTAAGTCTGAAAATAAGGAAGACAAATCAGATGGATGAATTTGTTTTGGAGAGGAAATACTTTCCTCTCTTTTTTACGGAAGTGATATTCTCAAATTTGTGTGGGAGTCCCACCAAATTGTAACTATTCTTGTATTTTAGTAAACACCATGAAAAACAAATTTCACATAGAATAACATATGATAATGTAATCCAAACATGCAAGGTATAGTGGTTTTGACTTAGCCACTTTGTCATGTCACCCACATCCATCAACATGTAGGGTTCTCTCTTTGGGACCCCATATCCCAACCCTAATAATTATGACTCTCTCACCCACCTCCCTCCCATATGGATGGTTGAATGTTGTCAGGTGGTTTTGGAAAACAATAGGTCTTGAAGTGGGCTGCCATTGTGTGCTTGAGAATCCAACTTCAATGGATTATCAAGAAAGACAAAGCCATTATTATTAATCCATTTCAGCTTGTTGGCCACTATATGATTTGTTAGATAAAACATGTCAACTTTATATATACTTTTTTCTTAAAGAAAATAAAAGTATGTCCATTTAGTCCACTTACATGCATTGAATGCCATTGTTTGACAAGACAGACTATTTGTGTTTATTTTAAAAGTACCAAGTATATTGTCATTACATGCACACTCTCATCCTCCACTTCCTCAATATTGTTGTTCATAATCAAATCAACACTACTTTCAAATTGTGATCATTTAGATGTGATGGTCTCAAGTTAGATGTTTACAATTAAAGAAAGAATCTTTACTCATGTGACCATTATATTGTGGACAAACATCTTTATTTAGAAATAGTGCATGCTCATATTTTTATCTCCAATTTACTTATTAGGTTCATCGATCCTAGTGAATCTGCTTAATAAAACAAGTCATTTTTATTAAAAATATATAATTTTTTATTTATTAAAAATATATAATTTTTAAAACTCATGTTAAAGTTTTGTTATCATATATTTTTAGAGAGAGTTGCTTCGACATACATCAAATAAATATCAGTTAATTTTTAAAAAATAATTCTAATTAGTATAGGTCTCAGTAAAAATGTTTTATACTCTAATTGATAACAAGGTGTAGAGTAGTCAAATCGAACTTAACTCAATTAGTAAGGTTGTGCCTTTTACTACGAAGTTTTGGATTCAAACCCCACATTAATTAAAATATCTTTGAAAAAAAAAATGAAAAAATGTATGTATAGAGTATATAAAAAAAGCTTTTATATTTACAATAATGCACACTTTGTGGGCTACTTTAATTTGTGTTATCTAGACTAGATATGTGCACATAATTAGATATATATATATATATATATATGTTACATGAATCAAAGATTTTAATGCTTATAGCGTCTCAAACTTAGGTTTTTATTTGAAGTGTTAAGATAATTGCAAGAGCTACTTACACTCTATAACTTGAGGAAACAACAATAGATTCTTCAATGATTCTTCTAAATTTATTTTCTAGCTATGGGAAGATATATTATTATTTGTGTTGCTTCACGATGTATTAAATTTTAGTTGTTTTGTAATTATGGTTTATCAACTATTGTACTCAATTGGAAGACTTTCCTCTAATCTCTCATCTTTTCTCCTCTAATGAAGTATCTTTTTCAAAAAAGAAAAAAAAAATGTTTAGAGCGTCTCAATGCTATGATTTGAAGCATCCATGTCCATTTGGTTTACACCTCTTGCTTAGAGGTCTCAATACTATTTGACTTAGCTTGTAGCTTCTCAATCTTGCTTTAGAGCCTCCATATATTGCCACCAATTTTGTTATTAAAATAGGGGTTTGATGTGTGGCAAGGAGGGGTAGATTATAGGGAGGAAATTAGTGAATGGAATTGATTTTTGAAAGGAATTATTTGGGGCGTATAGATGTAAGAAAATTTATCTAACTCGAGCCTTAGCTCAATTGTGCTTTATTTATTAAGTTTTTCTCTATGGTTAGGTCCCATTTGTATATACTTGGGTGACATTTGACATATCTTAACTAAACCCGTTGCATGGGATCATCGTGCAACTTGTATGCGTGTGTAGAGAAGCTTTGAGGCTTGAGATCTACCAAGTTTTACTTCCAAGATGACATTATTTTCTTCTCCTTTTCTAATGAAAGTATATAAATGATATAGTAAAATTGCTCATTTTAATAGTATAAGTCACTTTTCTACATTTTCTTTTGGGATGAGCATTCATTTTTTTGCTTTATTTGCAAATGAGAAGAGTGGTTGCCATATTTGTAATTAATTATTATTTTTTTGCTATATTTGCAAGCACTTCCTCATTTATAATTCAAAACACATACAAAAGGTAAATAAAACAATGTCAAATTATAAAACTAGTCCTTATGATTTAGAAAAAATTAGAATTTGGTTCGTTTGATAAATTTTCATAAATAGTCTCATCATTGGAAGTCATTAACGAATTGAGTACGTGACAATTAGCTACTATATGTCGATGAAGTGATATTTTGTATTTAGTTGACTTGGGTAGGTTAAAGTAGCTGACGGGATAAAAAGCGTGCGTGGTCAATTTCAAAGAAGTTGCATTATAAATTGTTCATTTTCAACCAATATTTTATCCAATCAGCTACATAATCCACACAGTCAACTAAATAGTAAATACAAAAGATCACTTCATTGACACATCAATAGCTAATTATCATATGCTCTCAATCTTTTAGTGATCTCTAACGATATAGACTATTTATGGAATTTTATCAAACCATAGAATGAAATCCTAACTTTTAAAATCATAGAGATTCAATTCTAACTTTCTTTAAATTATAGGTACAGTATTTGTAATTTAACCATAAAATAAAGAATAAGTATATTATTTAGTTCTTAATGTTTGAGTGCTTTTTCAACTTTTTCTGAAAAAAAAAGTGTGTTTTTTCAAATTGAATCTCCATTGTTTAAAATGTTTCAATTTACTCACTAATGCCACTTTCAATTGGTGAAATCTAAAAATTGGTGTATGATAAGTTTACATGACATAATACTAATGGATTGTTACGAAATTAAAAGAGAAAAATTTCAAATCCCTCCAAATTTTTAAAAAAATGGTAGAAATTTTGATTCGTTTTCTTTTAGGTGACCTAATTTTAAATTTCTTTCACAACTCACAACTATCTATCATGTTAGATAAATTTATTATCAACAAATTTTAACAAAATAAAATAGTTGAAAAATGTCCTAACATAAAAACTAATTTGAAAACTTTTTTAAACAATAGGAACTAGCCACATTCGACAAATTATTCAATCAGGCTGCCACAAAATTGTGTCGGCATCTTAATAACCGTCAGATGTAGATCCATAAATATGTTTGTTCCTAATAATCACCGGATACAAAAGCAAAGTACTTCTACAACTTCTCTCACACATCCACGATTAAAACTACCGGCCAGATTGTAGCAGTCTCCTCAAATAATTTTTCTGAGACGAGAGATCCCCACCAAAGCTAGGGGTTTAAAAATGAAAAAAAAAAAAGCTTACCAATTGGCAAAGTTATGAAAAAAAAAAGTATAGTAGTTAGAAATAAAGTATTTTGAGATTGAATACCAAGTAGAAGCGAAGATTCCAACTAGCTCCCAGAAAGCTTCTCGACTAGACTTGAAAAGTCTCCAAAGAAGGTTTTTGGTTGGCTTTGCAAAATAATGTCACTCAAAAACTGAACATTTTTGCCCTCAATTTATAGAGAAGAAAGAAAACAAAGGCCCAACGGTTAGCTCTTTAAAATAAAGAAAACAAAAGCTGGTTTAATTAAGTAAGGTCACACACTACAAGAGTGCACGTGAGTTTTATCTCTAGTACCCTCCCCTCTAGCCAATGTCTTTTGGATCAAAGATATTGAACCGCGAGGGCTTAAGTCTCGGATAAAATAGATGTCAAGTTTCACGTGCTTTGTTCGTGAATGAAGGACATGATTACCGCTCAATTGAACATCTCCAATGTTATTACACCATAGCATCGATAGAGATTGAAAAAGAAGAAACTTTCTATTCACGAAGCAAATACTATATCGATATAGTAATTTAGTCGCGCAGATTATATGTAAGACATCTTAACTCAGCTTTCGTGCTAGAACGAGAAATGATTTGTTGTTTTTTTGTTCTCCGAGTGATTAGTGTTCCCTCCAAAGAAAATGCAATGGTGAGATCACTTGTAGACTTGTAGTCGTATGGATTTGATGCCCAATCAACATCCGCGCAAACCCTCACACTTGAAAATTATTAGGTCGTGATAAAAGCAAACCAAAGGATTTGATGCCCAATCCACATTAGCAAACCACTTTTCTTATTTTATTTTTACTTATAACACTCATTTATTTGTGTTTACAAACGTTTAATTAATTTTAACCAAAATTTTATATTTTACCCACTAAATTTCAAAATTTAATTTAAACCATTAAAAAAAAAAAAAAAATTGGTTGCACAAACCAGAATGAGACCCAAAATAATTACAAATTTAATAAAATTTAAAACAATAGTCTGATAGAAGTCTATCAGTCTATCACTAATAAAATTCTATAAAAAAGACTATAAGTGATAGATTTCTATCAGTCTATCACGACAAAATTCTATAAAAAAAAACTACTATGGATAGACCATACTATCAATGATAGAAATTGTCATATCCATAAATTTTTTTAAAAAGTCTTATATTTTTAATTATGACATTTGTTACAATTTTCAAAAAACAAAATTGTATTATTTATTAATTGAAAAAATTAAACATTAAATGATAGTTAAAATAAAATACAAACTTACAAAACCTCGATGTAACGAATATAAATAAACAAATAAATAGTTTAACTTAAAATATCAAAATTTGTTTGACCAGATCTCAAAAAGTATTTGTATAAACTTGGATTTATTTGTTTGTTTTTGAAATATTTTGTATTTTCGTGCTTCCAATCTCAACATAAAATCATACTTATTAAGTGTTGTAGAAAAATAAACGAAATTAGTGACATTATTCACCTGGTTAACAATAATAAAATAAAATAAAAGTATTGAGTTTATTTGTTTATCATAAAATTGCATGATTAAGAATTTAGGGTTGGTTTGATAACGTCCCTTTTTTGTTCCCTGTTTCTTGTATTTTAAGAACTAGAAACAGAAATATGTTTGATAACTAATCATATTTCTTGTTTTTTTTGAAGAAAAAAAAATAGAAACTTGTTTGATAACGTTTTCTTTTTTGTTTTCTCTCTGCTTTTTTTCCTTTTTATAGTTTAAATAGAATTTAGTTTTCATAATCTAAAAAACAATTATCTAAATTTTACCTAATCTAATACAAATAAGTTTCGATGCAAAATTAAAAACAACGATAAAATTGTATTTATTCTTCAAATGTTGTCCAAATTTGACATGCAATGTCATCTTCCACTCGAGTCATTCTATCTTAAACAACGATATCGACTTGGATCCAACTCATTTATATAGCTCTGTAAATATCGTGGTTGTAAATTATTAAAGTGAGACTAAATGCATATGTTTTAGTGAGAAAAATGTATATTTGAAAATTTCTGACGGGTTGAGTGTATTAAAAATTAAAATTATATATAAAAATGATGCACAATTAAGAAATAAAAAAAAAAATATGTTCTGTCTAAGTTTTGAACGAGACAGAATTTGAAGGGGCTTTCAAACAAACCAACATTAGATTTGTTGAATTTTTAGGAACGAAAATCTTATAAAAGAAACGGAAGAAAGAAAAACAATATTTTGTAGTTTTTTGCCTATTTTTAAAAAATGTTTCTCAAAATTTAGAAACAAAAAACATGACGAACAGTTATCAATTAAATTTGTTTCTTAAAAAATAAGAAACTGGAACAAGAAACCAGAATGTTTGATATAAATACATAATTTTTAGTATCTCAATATTATGGTCGCCATAATATTGAAAATTGCAATGACGTTATATTTTTTAATAATTATTAGTAATTATATATATAAATATAATACAATTACATAAATAGGAAAAAAATGCAAAATTGTGTTCGCACAATTCTAAATCGGTAGAGTAAACTCCAATTCATCCCAAAAAAGGAAAAAAAGAAACAAAGCTGATGAAGACACAAACCCTAAAAACTATTCTGCATGGCACTGTCATTTTAATTAAGGAACCAGTTTCTTCTCCACACTCTTCAATATGACAAAAATCAGTAGATGAATTGGTGTGTATTTACAATTTTGAAAAGAAAATAAAAACTACAAAACCACGTAAATAAAACAGAAAATTATATTAAATCACTATTTTCTCTTTCCAAAACTAAAAAAAAAGTGTCAAACTATTAGGTAGTTACTATGTTAAAAAATTAGTTAGTGTTTAGTTAGTATTTAGTTAGTTTTTATATATGTTTTAGAAATAAAGTTTAGTATTTGTTTGGTATAGATACATCATTTTCTAAGAGGAATACAAGAGGAAAAATTAAGAAGGAAACATAGTGGGTTTTGTCATGGTATCAACGCGAATATCTTGCTAAACTCGATCATACGAAAATGCTAGAGCGGCGGCATAATCTGCCGCCGCCGCCCAACCTCAATCCTCCGATGTTGAAGTGAGTTTGCCCAACTTTGTTTCTTTCCGATATTACATTTTGGTGTGTCTATATTCTGTTCAAAAGATGAAGATGTAGATGTTGATGGAAAAATAGTCTACATTCTTTTTTAAGAAAAGAAAAGAAAAAAAAAAAAAATCGGTCCAGATCTATACCAGCCGCCGTCGTAGCTTTGCTCGCCGTTCGTCGGAAGTGAAGGAATTGTCCTCGTCGAGAGCTGGTAGTCCAGCAACCACTTCTCTTTATCTCATGATCAAGTTCTGCATCAGGTAACCTATATGCTCATGAACCTTACAGAATTGGAATTTGCTTGCATGATATAGATGGATCTAGTTTTTTAAGCATTAACTTTTCAACAAAAATTCTTGAAAAATTGGTTAGGAATGATCTGGTTTATTCAAAATAAATATTAGACAAAAAGAAAAATAAAAAATGTATTTAAAACAATTTGAAATTGAAAACTACTAATAAAAAATGTCAGAAGTGGGATTTGAACCCACGCTCTCTCACGAGAACCAGAACTTGAGTCTGGCGCCTTAGACCACTCAGCCATCCTGACAATTTGTTGAAATTTATCTTTTTTAATTATCTATAGCGTTAAATAGTATAGATGTTGGGTGCGGTGGAGATAGGATGTAACAACTCATTAGAATAATGTTGATTTTTTTTAGTATAACAAATGTGGGTGAAATTTTGAATCTCGAAATTAATGGTGAGAATTAAATGTTTATTACTATTGAGTTATGCTCAAGTTGGAAAGCACTCTTGGGTGCGATCATACCAGCACTAATGCACCGGATCCCATCAGAACTCTGCAGTTAAACGTGCTTGGGCGAGAGTAGTACTAAGTTGGGTGACCACTTGGGAAGTCCTCGTGTTGCACCCCTTTTTAAAAAAAGTTGGGAAAGCACTCTCATTATTTCATTATTGATCATATCTCGATACTAACTTACTTTAATGAGTTGAGCTAGTCTTAGATTGTCCGTTGTCAATGTATGTTAGAAAAGTAGAATAAATTTCAAACATATAAATGAGAAAAAAAAATTACTTATGTTATCAAGTCGATGGTTCAATTCTCATATCGTATATGAATAAAATAATAATTTCCTTGGTTTCTTGGTTGTTCTTCATGGTAAATTTCTAGCCCAAAAAAAAAAAAACGTAAACATTAATATTTTCATATTTACTAGCGTGCTTTGTAATTTTTTTTTTTCAAAATACATTATAGGCGAGAGATTCGAACCACATACATCTTGGTCGTCAACACATGCACGTGTCAGCTGAGTCATGCTCGATTTGATAGCTTTGTAATTCTATTAAAAAAAGAGGTAAACATAATTATTTTCATATTTACTAGCATGCTTTGTAGGATCCATCTAATTTCATTGATAATATAACTTCCTATATATATATTTTTTTTAGTGGGACAAATGTTGATTTCTTTTGAGAGTACAAAAAAGTAAGGAAAGTGTCATTTTATTTTTTATATTTTAACTATAATATATTTGTGAAATGAGATTAGTTCAGTAGTAATTGACATAAACCCTTTAGATAGAGGTTTGATGGCTCCATCTCTGCAATTGTTGTATTTAAAAAAAATTATAAAAATGAAATTGAAAATTATAAAAATTCTTCTTGGCAATTTCAGAGAATTAATAGAATGTATAAAGAATACAATGACTTAATAAGAAATACATACCTATGACCTATTTGTATTAAAATATAATAATAATACAAATTCTACCCTTGATAAACCTTAAAAGATAACACTTGATAAACCTTACAAGATAACACTTAAAAGCTAACACTTCTTTCATCATGTACAAAATAGCAAGGTAAATTTCTACTTTTTTTAATAAAATATTTTTCATATTTACTAACATGGGTTGTAATTGTAATTCTATTTAATTTTCATGGAGTATATCTTCTTATATATTAATTCATTTTTTAGTATGCCATAGGTTTATTTTCATTCCACTAGCTATCAAAAGTAATTGAGCAAAGTTAATGTATTTCATTTATATTAATCCTTATATATTTAGCATGTAAAAGAATTGAAAATAATTACTAAAGTTCTTTGATCATAATTGGACACAAAATAATACTTTTTTTTTTTTTTTTTTTTTTTTTTTTTTTTTTTTTTAGTTCAATAGCATGTGGGAATAGAAGAATCGAATATCGGATCTCTTGGTCGAAGACACATATGTCTTAACTAGTTGAGTTATGCTTAGATTAACCTATCTTTTAGAATATAACACCAATCGACCATAGACTTGATAGGTTGGAGACATTAACAACTCCTTTTATAAGACAAAATATTGAATCTCTATCATCATATTTGTAATATATTCTTCAAAATATATATATATATATATATATATATATATATTAATATTAGAATGAGAGTAAAAAAGTATTACCTAATTAACTTTGAGTATTGTATCTATTTAAGTTTCATAAATGTTAAAAAAACTCAATTGCATATCTGAATTTTTTTTTATTGTACTTTCATTAGCCTCTATGATTAACATTATTAACAAGTTCAACTGGAACAACACTCAATTAGTTAAGACACATACTTTGACGAAGAAATTAGAAGTTCGAATCTCTGACCTCTATATGTTGATTAGCATCGAATTGATATGCCATATTCATTAAATAAATTATGGCATAGCGTCTAATTTTTTTTTTCTTTTTTAAAGAGCATAGCACTATAGATATGAAGGTGGGAAGATTCAAACATTTCGACCGAATAAGATAAGTTATCAATATCTACCATTGAATTATATTTAAGTTGACAATAAGAAAATTTGAGTCCAGTGTAATGTGTCAAACCTAATCTGCATGTCACCTCAATTTTACATTAATGGAGTTAACAACAGAGAGTAAATAGAAGCAGACAACCGAAAAACTCAACAAATGTAATCGAAAGTTTTGAAATTCAAGGACTAAATAGGTAAAATACGTAAAAGCAAAAGGACTAGATTCATAAAATAACCCAATAACAAGAAGGCTACAAATGAACCAGATGAAACATGTAAGCAAATAAAGCGGGTTTGGTTTCTAACATCTCTTTTTGTCGTATGACAAATATTTGAAGGAATCTCTCATCTCCCCCAAAGAGTTTAAAGTTTTTGAGGATGAGATGAAAGATGAAAAAAATCATAAAATCATAAAACCAAAATAAAAAATAAAAATAGAAAAGAAAGAATGTAAATTAAATTAAATTTGTAGCCCATTAAGAAGACCTAAGTTCATTAAGTATTCATTATAATATATATACACCTTCCCACCCTCCTCTATCTCTCACAATTTTTCTTGTTAACAATAATAATCCTCCAAAACTCCCATCAATATATGGCAGCCTCTTCTTCTTCTCCTTCTCCTTGTGGAGCTTGCAAATTTCTTAGAAGAAAGTGTGTCAATGGCTGCATCTTTGCTCCTTATTTCCGCCACGAGCTCGGCGCCTCTCACTTCTCCGCCATCCACAAAGTTTTCGGCGCAAGCAACGCTTCCAAGCTTCTCGCTCACCTCCCGGACTCCCACCGCTGTGAAGCGGCAGTGACCATCTCGTACGAAGCTCAAGCGAGGCTTCAAGATCCGATCTACGGTTGCGTCTCGCACATTTTCACTCTCCAACAACAGGTTTTGTTTCTTTCAAATTAATTATACCCTAACCTATCGGCTTAAGCTTTCAGATTCAAAGATAATTTAGCATTTTCAAAGAGTGTAAAGAATATGAGTAAACGATCAAACTTGCCCTAACCCATCAGCTTAAATTTTTGGATTATTTTCGTGGATTAATTGAAACCCTAATTTTTAGATCGATTTTGATTGTTGTGTGAATGGTTGGGGAAATGGCAGGTTATGAATCTAAGAGCTCAAGTGGCTTATTTGAGAGAACAAGCAGCTCAAATCCTTCTCAACAGCTACACGACAAGAAACCCTAGTGAATTTCTGTACGAAAAATCTCCATTTTATTCCGATGACGACCCATTACAAGATCTTCAAAGTTGGCTTCTGGCGGAGAGCTGCAGCACCACCGCACCGGAGTTTGAACCTGCGCCGTTTCCGTACGTTGAGATGAGCGTCGCCGATTCAAATCTCGCCGGAGACTTCTGCTGCTAAGAGATTAGATCAATGGCAACCAATAATAAAACGGAAAAGTATGGGTGTGTTTGTGTTTGTGATAATCTGAATTTCTTTTATATTTTTTCTGAATTTATTTTTTGTTTTGTCTGAATTTATTTTTTGTTCTGTCTGTTTTTGTTTGTGATAATTATCTGTAAAAGAAAAAAAAAAAAAAAAAAAAAAACCTAAATGTTGATAAATGGGGAACCCTAAGATGTTTTTTTTTCAAGACATTAACATAGGTTTTCTTCATATGTTACCATTCAAATAAATTAGTGAAGGTTAGGATCTACAATTTTGAAAGGTAATTTAATGTCTAACAAGTTTTTTTTTTTTTTAGTTTAACAATTGTGTGGGTTTGTATTTAACCCATCAACGAATGTTAATTGATACATTATCCACTAAGCTATGTTCGGATTGATAATACATTACAAATTAAATTATGCTTAGTTAATTTTCATCCAAATATATGTTAATATCTAAATAACTATGTGATTAAGTTTTTTTATTTTTTTATATTAGATTTTACCGCACATCTCAGGGATATAAGGACCAATTATATAATTTCAAAGATTGATGGTTCGATCTTCCACCCTCTGCGCGCAATAATTGAACTTAAAATATATACATATATCATATCTCTTATAGTGAATTAGACCATTTGAGAACATCCACAAATAAATGAATGGCTATTTTCTATTGAACTTATTTATATATATCCTAAGACATATATATATGCCTAGATCGAGTTTATCTATAAGACCTAACTCTAGCATAATTTTTAAAACTAAAATGCTAGTAAGTTTTTTTCAAGAATATTTTTATTTTCCACTTTGTATTCAATTTTTAAAAAATGTTTTAAAAATAAACAAGTAGTTTTCTAACTTTTTATTCCTTTTTTAAAACAAAATTGAAAGTATTTCAAAAGTAGATAAAACAAAACAAAGAATTTATATATTACCTTGTGTTTTAGGCTAAATATAGAAAATTTAGTCCTTGGAAATTTATGTTTTTTTTTTTTTAAATAATCTTAATGTGTTTTAAAAAAAATATTTTATCAAGTTTAATTTTTTCTAACTCAATTGTTTTCTATTAATTGACATCTATGGAATTCCTAGGTAGATTATTTGGTGATTGAATTCATTCTTTAGGTTGCTTTTAATAGTGTAAGGGCCCTTCAGGACCACTACGTCAACCCTTATACTCAAATTCAATTGTTGTTGAAATGTAACCTTAATATTTGTTGAATAATTTTATTTTTTTTTATTCGTGAATTGAATGTCCGGACCAGCTTTTGCGCACCTCGACTAATCTCACGGAACAACCGTCTGATCCTACAACATCTGATTGAATAAATTATCCTAACTACTTAGACAACTTAACCTTTTGTATGTACTCAATTACAAATGGCTTGATTATGAACTAGCATATGAAGAATTCCCATTTTACAAGTAAAATTACTTAATAATTATCACGTGCGCAAATTTTATTATTATTATTATTTTTTTAGTGTCCGGACCAGCTTGCGCACCACGACTAATTTTTGTTAAAAGATCTTAGAATTCTTAGTTAAATTTTAAAAATAAAATCAAGCTTTTAAAAACTAATTTTTTTTCTAAAAATTTGGTTTGAATTTTGAAAACACTAATAAAGGATAGATGATGATGATGATAAAAAAAAAAAAAAAAAAAAAAAAATGCAAGTAATTAATCAAGAGTAAAACTTGCTTGCTGCCTGGACTACAAGTATCTTTTGCAGCCCAGCCACCTGTCATGATTTGATTGACTAATATTCAGTCAATCAAATCGTAAGAGAAGTATTAAGTAGAGGAAAGAGAGAGAAAATAAGAGAAGTTGTTTATCTGAGGAAGAAGAAAGGGAACGTTACCGAAGAAGAAAATTAAGTAAACGGAGTGAAGGATTTTTTTTATTTAAAAAATAATATAAATATTCAGTCAATCAAATCGTAACACCTGTTGGACTGCAAAAGATACTTGTAGCCCAGGCAGCAACCAAGTTTTACTCTTAATGAGTCAAATACACCTTTATTTTTAAGAATTGCATAAATAATCAAATTATGTAATTTTATTCGTCATTTAAGTACATTTTAATTATTTCATACAAGCTAACAATAATATATTTCGATAATAATAAGAAATAGTTGCAACACCTTTTTATTAAGTAGTGCATATATGAAAAGTTGGTATTCATTAACCATTTAACCATTCTATATCCATTAAAAAGAGTGGAATGATTAATCATATTCTTCTCATATAACATATAAAGTGTATAACTCAATTGGTATGATGTATGAATTAGTGACTATGAAGTTATAGGTTCGATCTTCCACCTCCACATGTTGTTAAAAAAAAAAAAAAACGTATAGAAGGACAGTATGATCATGAATGTGGTAAGGTTATCAGGCTTCGACCAGCCCGGGACTTATCACAACAAATGTGTAGGAGTATGAGAAAATTAACACAACAAATGTGTAGGAGTATGAGAAAATTTGAACATTCGAACTCAAAACACATCCAAATTCTGAATTGTTATTTCGTGACAAACAAATGTATTAGAAAATTATCTAGCTTAGAAATATCATATTAAAAAAATATTTATTTTTCTATCTTTTATTTCATTCCATATTTAATATGTGAATTATGTTTAGCTAGAGTTGGGTAAATGGTTAAAATATCTATTTATCCTTCTGCCTTCAAAACCTCACTTTACCGCAAAAGTTACTCGTTCAAATTAAACTCTGCATATACCCTCTTTTTCATACTTTGAGTAGGACCTATCATCTGTTTATAAACTATAATGACTAAATCATTAGATAATAAAAATTGGCACTTAATTTCAGTTAGATTTTTTATTGGAGGAAATAAATTGTTGTAAAATTTAAAGTAAACCATGACTAAATTATTACATACTCAAATTTAGAGATAAATTTTTGTACCAATTAGAAAGTTCAGTGACTAAGCAAACTAAAATTTAGATACAAAATTATTACCTCAACGAAAATAGAAAGACAAAAAAGTATAATTTAACCATTTATAAAATATCGATGTCGACGAAAATAATTGAAGTCTGAATTTTATAGAAATGTCGACAAAAATATCGATTAAATGTCGATATCAATGAATATTTCTAGAAAAATATTAAAAACAAAAAATTCAAAAAATATATTTAAATTAATAATTAAACATTTAACTCTATTTAAATGAGTTAAAATACTTATAATAAATATTATATTCATCATAGTTACATTTTGTTACTATACTATTAATATCTCGTCAATTTTTTACGGTATAATGAAAATGTCGATTCACTTATTATGTCGATGTTGAGCTCGTGGATATGTGAAAATAACGCATACACGAGGTCTAACACGACTCAGCTTCTCCTATTGTCGTCTTTTTCCTCCGTTATTCTAGTGAACTACAACTTGAAACACAATCGAACCCATTTTTCCTTGGTTTCACCACGAAACCTCTTTAGTTGTTTCGTTTATACAAAACTCTCAATCTTGCTTACAAGACTATCCCTGCAAAACACTCACGCTCACAACCCGTACAAATAACATCCTTGTAGAGGAGATTCACACAAAATTCATATACAAAATGGGTACAAAAACCACACTAAAATAA
This sequence comes from Herpetospermum pedunculosum, assembly GCA_028017165.1. NCBI lineage: Eukaryota > Viridiplantae > Streptophyta > Magnoliopsida > Cucurbitales > Cucurbitaceae > Herpetospermum > Herpetospermum pedunculosum. The sequence goes on along the minus strand of CM051524.1, from coordinate 79,037,961 downwards.
AGCAATTCGTGCTGCCAAAGAGAAGAAAATTTCACCACGTTTTTGCCACTATTTTTGTCTTCAATATGGCTATACATACCTAGTTGTTTAAAAAGAATCTTAAATACCAACTTTATTGGAGGCTCAAAAGAAAAGAAAATATAAAGATGTCATATGAATCTAAACTAATTGATTTGCCCATTTAAAACATTAATCATATCTTTAAAAGATGTTCTTCAACAAAAACGGAGTTTCAAGAACAAATCTTCTTAAATCGAACACTAATTAGTGACATCTCATGTGACACATTTTGCGTCTGTGACATTTCATAGGACATTGCATGTGACATTTTGCCTCTGATCTTGAAAACTTGCCTTTGATCTTGAAAACTTGGACAAAAATAAACAAGCCAATAAAAATAGTCAAACGCACCAGCACCTAGATTATCCAAAAATGAGTTTAAAGTGATTATTCAAAAATCTTCTAAATATGTAGCAAGGAATAATATATATATAAAAAAAAAATTAATTGAATCACTATTATTGAATATAGGCCACATTTACTTCCCGTAATCAATTAATGGTAATTCTATGGGACCCACATCGATTAGGTTTGATGACATTTACCAAAATATGGGAACGTTGTCGCCCCACCTCAAAAAAAGGTAATCTCATTCCCCATTTCTCTATCAGTTTAGAGGTGCTCAATGAAATTATCATTGATTATTATGTGTGTCGTCTCACCCCTCTTTTTTGTTTATTTTTCCATGTTTGTCCATTATTTCTCTCTCTTCCTTTAAATGTCAAAGGAAGTCATGATCATCTCTTTCACCTTTTCTTCTTCCTTTCTTCTTCTCCCTTCCTTCGGTCAACTTCGTCGTCGCTCACCTCACTCTAGCCAATCTCATCGTCGTCGCCCACCGCCCATACGTTAGAAATGAATTTCTTTTTCTTTTAAAAAAAAGAATTTCTTATTCTTTGTCTTGCAAGCAATGAGTTTTCTTTCTCTTTCTCTTTCAATAAATGAATTTTCTTTTTCTTTCAACAATGAACAAATTGATAAGAGAAGAAAAACTCATTTTGATAAAAAGATGAACAAATTGTGGAGAAAAACCATTACTTTAATGTTGGGTGAGGGTTATTTTTCTTTTATGAGGAAGAAACAAAAATGGGTTAATGGAGGAGGGAAAAGATTGAAGCTCCAATGACGAAAAACAAAGAAAGAAGAGAGAATAAACGGAGGAAAATGAAGATTCATGTTGGAAAATGGGTTTACGAGTACCTACACGAGTAACGCTCGGACAACAAGTCTGCACACGAGTAACGCTCGGACAACGAGTCTGCACACGAGTAACGCTCGGACAACGAGTCTGCACACGATTAAAGCGAAAGGGTATTATGGTAAACTCACGAAATATTACGTGCAAGTAAACACACCTATCAATAGAATTCAGATTACGTTTGAATTAGCATTATGTAAACACTATCAAGGTATACCGATTACGATTGAGCCTTAATTCATTATGATTGTTAGGGAAAAATCAGGTGTGGTAAACATGGTCATAGTGTAAAAATCGAATTGTTATTCAAAACACTTTAAAAAATGGTTTGTTGCATAAATAGCAATTATGCCCAAAATAATGACAAATATAGTCGAATATAAAATATTTTGCAAATATGGCAAAAAATTAGTGATAGTCATTAATAGACTGCTAAGAGTTATAGCTATTGACAAATTTATAGAATTTTATAAATTGTATATAAAAAAAATAGAAGTGTACTAGTAGTTATCACGGATAGTCATTGATCTACTGACTATCACTAATACAAATTGTTATATTTGTAAATTTTTGTAAATATTTTAAAAAAATGTTATATTTACAATTATTTTACCTTAAATTGACATCTCGTGCAATTTCTCTTAAAAAATAATGTAAAAATAAATAATTATAACAATATGAGAGGTGAAACCTCTAACCTCTAGACCGAGTAAAAAAAATAAAAATTATAAAATATAAAAATATTATTTAAAAAAAGTGCTTAAGTTAGAAGGGTATTCCAACACAAACATAGTTAGAAGGGTATTTCAATCTGAACCTAGTTTAAGTTTTACAAATGTTTGTGTAGTAAAATTTATGGACTAAATTATTAGTTCTATGATAGTAGGTTACCAAAAGTGTTTTTTTAACCAAAGTAAAAAAATATACATGAAGTATTTTTTAAGAAATCATTGATGTGTGTTTTATTTAATATTTATAATTGGAATTCTTCAAACTAAACATGTATAATTGTTCTCTCATCTCACACTTTCTTTCACTAATTTTTCATTGCACTTACTTTCGTCTACAGAAATTGATTATTTGGCCATCTTAATTGAGTTAATGGTTCAGGTTTGCATACTTTATCTCACTTCTTTCTCTCCACATATATACTTTATCTCCCTCGTTTATCTATTCATACACTTTTTCTCTTATAAATATTGTAAAGTTTTTTCACTATCTTCGATACAAGGGCCTAGCTCAACGATATGATGTATCGCCTAGAGACCATGAGGTCCTAGATTCAATCTCCCACTCTAACATGTATCAAAAAAAAATCTCCAATATATTGGTTTAATTCATACGGTTAGGCATGTTGAACTATATCTTCCTTTTAATTTTTTTTTTTGACCATTTTTTTTTAAAGTTTAGGGACTAAACTTATAATTTAACTTTATCAATTTTTAGTAATTATTGAAAACAAGTTTTACTCGAACAAAAACTCGTTTTGTGTCAAGCCGAGCATAGCTCAATTGGCATAAGATTGAGCCCGTGACTAAGAGGTCATGAGTTTAATCTTCGCATTAATTAAAATACTGTTGCAAAAAAAAAAAAACTCGTTTTGATTGGTTTTTTTTTTTAAAGTTCAATAATATGTGAAGTGGGCGTAAATTTGAGCTTTTGATTGTTTAGGTGGGGATATATTTTTAACCCGCTAATTAAGCTTATATCCCATTCTAATAGATTAAAATTAAAGTAGAAAAGTTATTTTATTTATGTAAGCATTTTTATATAATAGAAATAATTTTGATAAAAAGAATTTTAAATCACACACCCTCTAACTCTGATATACTTTGCTTTTGTCTCCCATATTAATTACCCCACAAATGGGAGAAACGGCTTCTTTTGATCAATGAATTGAAAAAAAATGAGGTGCACAGCAGAAAGCTTGAGGGACTAGGAAACATTATATTCACAATAATTTATAACAAAAAGTAATATTATGATTATAGTCAATCATATTGTTATTAAGTGCACATTAGATTGTGTAGATATGTAGTTTGAATAGAAAACATTATATATTTTTTTAAGTTTTTTTTTTTTCGCAAAAGTATTTAAGTGATGCGAGAATTGAATTCATGACCTCTTAGTTTAAAGGCATAAATTGCGAGGATTGAATTCATGACCTCTTAGTTTAAAGGCATAAATTTATATTAATTGAGCTATGCTTGATTTGACAATTTTTTTTTTAAATTAATTTAGAAATATCCTCTAGTGAATTTACATGAACGGAAGAAACCAATAATCTCTAATCTTTTGCAAAGGTGCAGATTTATTTATGTTATCTATTCTGCCGAACAGACTTGAGGATTTTATATCTCAATGTCTTGCTATGCCCCAGGTAAATGTCAAACATATTATGTGGTGCAACATTTTTGGGGCCATTTTATGGTATATTTGGTTAGAACGAAATGATAAGATTTTTAGTGATAAATCAAAGTCCATTCATCAGCTATGGGATGAGATTATCATCAATGCTGCTTCATGGTGCTCCAAATCGAAGTTGTTTTGTAATTATGATACTTCTACTATAGCGCTTAATTGGGAGGCTTTTCTCTAGCCTCTCATTTGTACTCTTTTCTGTCTGATCAATGAAGTATCTTTTTTAAAAAAAAATGGATTAAGGCTTCAATCGTAATCGGTTTACCTTTGACAATGTTTATTTAAGGTTAATTCAAACGTAATCTGAATTCTATTGATGGTGTTTATTTGCACGTAATCATTCATGAATTTACCATAATACTTTTTCGCTTTAATCGTGTTCAGAATCGTGTGTGGACTCGTTAATTTCCAGGCGTTACTCGTGTACAGACTCGTGTGGATACTCGTGGGATCGTGTGTTGACTCGTTTTCCAGGCGTTACTTGTGTGCAGACTCGTGTGGATACTCGTGGACCCATTTTTCAACATGAATCTTCATTTTCTTTCTTTTAGTCTCTCTTCTTTCTTCGTTTTTCGCCATTGGAGCCTCAATCTCTTTCCTCCTTCATTAACTCATTTATGTTTCTTTCTCATAAAAGAAAAACAATACCCCATTTTAAAGGGTTTCAACATTAGAGTAATGGGTTTCAACATTAGAGTAATGGGTTTCTCTCTTTTCTCCACAATTTGTTCATATTTTTATCAAAATGGGTTTCTCTTTACTCCACAAATTTTGGATCAAAAAAATTGCGGAGAAAAAAGAGAAATGAGGTTTGCCATGAGGCGTGAAAAAATTTGTTGAAAGAAAAAAGAAACCTCACTTCTTGAAAGAAAAAGAAAAAGAAAATTCATTTGTTGAGAGAGAAAGAAAAAGAAAACTTAATGTTTGAAAGAGAAAAAAATAAGAAAACTCATTTTTTTTTAAGAAAAAAAAAACTTTAACATATGGGCGACGGCGGGGGATTGGCTGGAGTGAGGTGGGCGACGACCGACGAGGTTGGAGAAAAAAGAAGAAAGTAAATGAGATGAAAATGAACATTTCAAAAAAGAGAGAGATAGGAGCAAGCAAACATGTAAAAAATAAACAAACAAACAAAAAAGTGGGATCCAGGTAATTTTCCATGGTAATCTCATTCGGCAACTCCAAGGGTAGAGAGATGGGGTAATGGGATTACAAAATTTGGAGGTGAGACCCACATTTTGATTACGTTTGCAGATTTTGGTAAACGCCCTCAAACGTAATTGATGCATGTGGATCTCACAGTAAAAATTATTATTGATTCATTACGTTTGGAGGAAAGTAAACATGATCTTATTGTTTTTCTTAACATATTTAACATATTTAGAAAGTTAGACATATCAGCTTATATATAAGGTTATAACTACAATATTGTTGTAATTAAATCCAACAATTATAATTTTAGTTGTAGTTGAATTAACTTATAACTTTGGGGTATAATTACAACATTTTTTTTTTAGTTTAACGATGCTTAAGGCTTAGGATTTAAAGTTTAATAATAGTAAAAATCTCTATGATGGAGGGAAATTGCAGACCTACAAACAGGTTGGTCAAAACTGACCTCAAATTGAAATTTTATCCTTTCTGACCATTTGTGAAATTCCTCTTTTACCTCTCACCTAACAAATGGGTTCTCCTCTATTTTTCTCTATCCTCTCTCCTACATTTTTCTCTTTGCACTCTCCCTCCCTTTCACTTTCTCAAATTCAAATCCGTCTATGCCCACAAAAAAAGATTAGATTTGAGATTAGGATTGGTGAGGAGAAAAAAAAAATGTGATCGCCCAAAAAGAAAATCTGAAAACAAAATGTGATCATAAAAAAAAGATTTAGATGATTACATTTGAGGAGAGAAAAAAATTTGTAAAAAAATCTTGTAAAAAAAATTTCAAATCACATGCTCGTTTAAACAAATACCACAAACTAACAATGTTTAAACAAATATCATGATCGTTTAAACAAATATCACGATCGTTTAAACAAATAGAGGATGGTTTAAACAAATCCCACGATAAACAAATGTAAGGATCGTTTAAACAAACCTCACGATCGTCTAAAAAATCTCAAATCCCACAATCGTCTCAACAAATCCTCTAAAAATAAATCTCCCTTGCAATTTTTTTTTCTGGTAAATCTTTCATTATCTCCATTGATTTGCAAATGCTACTTCACCTCTATCACTCTTGGGATAACTTCTAAACATAAAAAAATTTAAAAAAAAAAAAAAAAAATTCCTTGCAATTTTTTTTCTGGTAAATCTTTCCTTCTCTCCATTTTGCTACTTCAACTCTAATGATTAATGATGCAGGCTGGGATAATTTCTGAACATAAAAAAAAAAATCTCCCTTGCAATTTTTTTATGGTAAATCTTATATATCTCCATTGATTTGCAAATGCTACTTCAACTCTAATATGTAGCAGGTTGTTTGGATAATTTCTGAAGATCACCTATTTCTGTTTTGAAAGATTGAAGTTCAAAGAAGAAGGAGACTAGGAGAGTAAAATTAAGGAAGAAGAAGGAGGAAAGAGAACAAAATGAGAGAAGAGATTTTTTTAAGCGTGGGATAAAATAGGAATTTCACCTCTTTTAAAAAATGAAATGTAAATTTGAAATTTCAATTTGATGAAAGTTTTGACAAACCTTTTGATTTATAACCGTATGTAATGAAAAAAGTTATATATAAAAACCATAAATGAAAATCTTCAATGTTATTTTATCTACCCCATGATATTTTAAGAAACAAAATTAAAAATTAAAAAAAGAAAAAAACTACATTTAAAAAAAAATGAATAGAAAATGAGGAAGTGAGATATGTGCCAAGACCTTCAATTAAAAATGGGATTTATAAAATTACATTATTATATAATTGTACATTTAGGTTTTATAATAGGAATCGTGTACATTGGAACTCGTGTATCATGTACAAATTTTCTATTATCGGTGTAATTTCTCATGTACCATGTACGCGACTTACCGTAAGAACTAGTGAACGTCGTATACGATTTCGCTAAATCGTGACCAACGTCTATGTCCACCTATTTTTTGAATTAATTTCAAAATTTCCATATAATTATAATTTTTTTTTATTTAAACTACAGTGTTTATAAAAATAAAAAAAACAAAAATGGCTCATATTGAAAATTTGAGATTAAGATTGTAATAATCCTGATATTTTCAAGGGTAATTTTTTTATTTTTACCTATTCTTTTTCAAAAAATATGATCTAACAATTGATCTTTATGTTATTAAAGAAAAATATTATAGCCAACACGAGCATAGTTCAACTGACATAATATATGAATTATTGGTCAAGAAGTCAGATGTTTGAATCCCCAACTATATACACGTTGTAAAAAAAAATTATATCATATACATATGACACGTTGACATATACAACTATCATTTTGTTAAAAATAAAAATAAATAAAAAATAATAATATCGGTTGATAAGTTTTTTAATCAATAGCGAGGATTGTAATTTTTTTTAAAACACCTTTTTTTTTTTAGTTCAATTTGGGGTGGGGAGTTTTGAACTTCAAACCTCAAAATTGATAACATTTTTATGTCAATTGAGCTTGACAAAAAAAAAACATAACGATTGAATTAAAACTTTTTAAATTATACATTGTAAATAAGGATTTTTTTATATTGTAGTTTTCCAAAGTTATTATAAAAAAATATAGCTAATCTCACATTATTTATAAAAATAATGTTGATTATTTGGTGGATGGAGATACGACGAGGTTCATACACGTGGGTGTCATATCGTCTCTTGTAGAGGCGGTGTGCATTGGATTTGGTGAAAAATGTCAAGTTTGAAGGTCGTTAATACACGAATCTACAAATTTTTAATTGATTTTTTTTTTTTTGTCGAATCGAACTAATTAGTAATAATTGACATGTATTTCTTTCTTCGAAGTTGAATTTTCACCCTCAACGATTGTTATACTCAACTATCAATAATTATTTTGTTGTTCTAGTCTAGTATAGTGGATGGTGCACCCTCTTTCATCCTTGAACACTCCGGTTCAAATGCAAAAATAAGATTATTTTTAGGTTGGTTGCACAAATAGCAATTAGACTTAAAATAATTGCAAATTTAGCAAAATTTAAAATTTTTTGTAAATATGACAAAAAATTAGTGGCTATCTGATAGACTTCTATCCGTGATAGACTTCTATCACTGACAAAATTCTATAAAAAATACTAGTATCAGCGATAGACTTCTATCCACGATAAACTTCTATCAGCGATAGACCACTATCACGGATAGAAATTGTCATATCCGCAATTTTTTTAAAAAAAATGCTATATTTTTAATTATTTTATTCTAAATTGACATATTTTACAATTTTTCATTATATTTTCTCTTTTTATTTAACAAACCACTGTTTTTTTCTTTTCTTTTTATCTTTTATTATTTCCCACTTTTCCTCCTAAAATAGAAATTTAAATAAATCATTTTATGATTTCTATTAAATACGTTAAAATTTTAATTTCAATTCATATTTTACAAAATATTTCAAAATCAGGTCAGATTTTACAATTTCTCATTTTTTTTTTAACCTTCGTGTAGTCATGTTTTAATCCAACTTTCATAATTTCTCATTTATTAATTTTTTTTTTTTTTTTAATTTTTTTTTGACAACATGAGGTAAGAGGATTCGAACTCGAAACCTCTGCCTCATAAAAAATTCGAATATTATGTTTTATTAATTTATTTTCGAATATTATGTTTTATTAATTTATTTTTCTCCATAAAAATTCAAATATTATGTTTTAATGTGACCTTAGTTTTCATTTTTTTCCTAAATTTAGCTTACAAAACCATTTTTAGATCATTAAATTTTCATTAATAATTAAAAAAATAAATAAATTAAGTCCTTTAGGTTTGGGTTTGGTAACATTTGTATCTCCAAAGTTTCAAATCCAACAATTATACCTTTGATTTGGTTCGTATTTTGTCCCTCGGTCAAATTTTAAGTAAGACCTCTTTTTAATTAAAAATATTTTTTTAATTATTAAAATTATTCTAAAAAAAAAAAAAATCTTTTTTTTCCTTCTTCTTCTTGTTCTCATGGTCTTCGTCGGCGACTATTGTTTTCCCTCGTTTTCCTCTTCCCATTTTCTTCTCCCTCTCCTCCCTCTTTCTCCCCTTCTTCTCCTCCCACGTTTCAAAAAAAAATATATACAGATTTGTTTGGTATTCTCTACATGTATAGTAAGAGCTTCATATTCTCTCTCTTACATGCAAGATCTTGCTCATTCTCATTCATATTGTATAGATAATTTTTTTTTAAAAAAAACATGGAGAGGGGAAGAAGGGGAAGAAGGGGAGAAAGGGGGAGAAAGAGAGAGGGAAAAGAAAACGGGAAGAAGAAGAAAAATAGTCGTCGGCGACGGCCATGGGAAGAAGAAGATGGAGGGAAGAGGGAGGAGAAGGAAAAAGAGAGAGGAAAAGGAACGAGAAGGGAAAGAAAAAAAACAGTCGTCGGCGACGCCGGTGACGATCATGGGAGGAAGAAGATGAAGATGGAGATGGAGATGGAAAAATAAATAATAAAATAATATATTTTTAAAATAATTTTATTAATTAAAAAAATTAATTAAAAATCTGTTTAGGGAACGTATTCCGTCCTAGGTTGTGCGTCGAGTGGTTCTGTTATGTTCTCGTGGTCTCGGCGTAACAATCTACGGGCGTTACTTCTCTTATGCAGATGCACGTCTGTTTAGGGAACGTATTCCGTCCTAGGTTGCGCGTCGAGTGGTTCTGTTCTGTTCTCGTGGTCTCGGCGTAACAATCTACGGGCGTTACTTCTCTTTTGCAGATGCACGTCTGTTTAGGGAACGTATTCCGTCCTAGGTTGCGCGTCGAGTGGTTCTGTTCTGTTCTCGTGGTCTCGGCGTAACAATCTACGGGCGTTACTTCTCTTATGCAGATGCACGTCTGTTTAGGGAACGTATTCCGTCCTAGGTTGCGCGTCGAGTGGTTCTGTTCTGTTCTCGTGGCCTCGGCGTAACAATCTACGGGCGTTACTTCTCTTATGCAGATGCACATCTGTTTAGGGAACGTACTCCGTCCTAGGTTGCGCGTCGAGTGGTTCTGTTCTGTTCTCGTGGTCTCGGCGTAACAATCTACGGGCGTTACTTCTCTTATGCAGATGCACGTCTGTTTAGGGAACGTATTCCGTCCTAGGTTGCGCGTCGAGTGGTTCTGTTCTGTTCTCGTGGTCTCGGCGTAACAATCTACGGGCGTTACTTCTCTTATGCAGATGCACGTCTGTTTAGGGAACGTATTCCGTCCTAGGTTGCGCGTCGAGTGGTTCTGTTCTGTTCTCGTGGTCTCGGCGTAACAATCTATGGGCGTTACTTCTCTTATGCAGATGCACATCTGTTTAGGGAACGTACTCCGTCCTAGGTTGCGCGTCGAGTGGTTCTGTTCTGTTCTCGTGGTCTCGGCGTAACAATCTACGGGCGTTACTTCTCTTATGCAGATGCACGTCTGTTTAGGGAACGTATTCCGTCCTAGGTTGCGCGTCGAGTGGTTCTGTTCCTATGAGATCGGCGTGCCGACTTAAAGGCGTTACTTCTCTTTTGTAGATGCGTCAGTTTGGGCATTTCCACTATACGTGAAATGTGCGCGTCTACTTAGAGAACGTACTCCGTCTTTGTTGGTACGTCAGATCGTCGCGTTCCGTTTCTGCGAAGTCGACGTACTGATTTAAAGACGTTGCTTCTCTTTTGTAGATGCGTCAGTTTGGGCATTTCCACTCTACGTGAAATGAGCGCATCTACTTAGAGAACGTACTCCGTCTTTGTTGGTACGCCAAATCGCCGCGTTCCGTTTCTGCGAAGTCGACGTACTGATTTAAAGACGTTGCTTCTCTTTTGCAGATGCGTCAGTTTGGGCATTTCCACTATACGTGAAATGTGCGCGTCTACTTAGAGAACGTACTCCGTCTTTGTTGGTACGCCGAATCGCCGCGTTCCGTCCCTATGCGATTAGTGTGCCGACTTGAAGGCGTTACTTCTCTTTTGTAGATGCGTCAGTTTGGGCATTTCCACTCTACGTGAAATGAGCGCGTCTACTTAGAGAACGTACTCCGTCTTTGTTGGTACGCCAAATCGCCGCGTTCCTGTTTCTGCGAAGTCGACGTACTGATTTAAAGACGTTGCTTCTCTTTTGTAGATGCGTCAGTTTGGGCATTTCCACTATATGTGAAATGAGCGCATCTACTTAGAGAACGTACTCCGTCTTTGTTGGTACGCCAAATCGCCGCGTTCCTGTTTCTGCGAAGTCGACGTACTGATTTAAAGACGTTGCTTCTCTTTTGTAGATGCGTCAGTTTGGGCATTTCCACTATACGTGAAATGTGCGCGTCTACTTAGAGAACGTATTCCGTCTTTGTTGGTACGCCGATCGCCGCGTTCCGTTTCTGTGAGATCGACGTACTGATTTAAAGACGTTGCTTCTCTTTTGTTGATGCATCAGTTTGGACATTTCCACTTTACGTGAAATGAGCGCATCTACTTAGAGAACGTACTCCGTCTTTGTTGGTACGCCGAATCGCCGCGTTCCGTTCCTATGAGATTAGCGTGCCGACTTAAAGGCGTTACTTCTCTTTTGTAGATGCGTCAGTTTGGGCATTTCCACTATACGAGAAATGTGCGCGTCTACTTAGAGAACGTACTCCGTCTTTGTTGGTACGCCGAATCGCCGCGTTCCGTTCCTATGAGATTAGCGTGCCGACTTGAAGGCGTTACTTCTCTTTTGTAGATGCGTCAGTTTGGGCATTTCCACTCTACGTGAAATGAGCGCATCTACTTAGATAACGTACTCCGTCTTTGTTGGTACGCCGAATCGCCGCGTTCCGTTCCCATGAGATTGGCGTTCCGACTTAAAGGCGTTACTTCTCTTTTGTAGATGCGTCAGTTTGGGCATTTCCACTATACGTGAAATGTGCGCGTCTACTTAGAGAACGTACTCCGTCTTTGTTGGTACGCCGAATCGCCGCGTTCCTGTTTCTGCGAAGTCGACGTACTGATTTAAAGACGTTGCTTCTCTTTTGTAGATGCGTCAGTTTGGGCATTTCCACTATACGTGAAATGTGCGCGTCTACTTAGAGAACGTATTCCGTCTTTGTTGGTACGCCGATCGCCGCGTTCCGTTTCTGTGAGATCGACGTACTGATTTAAAGACGTTGCTTCTCTTTTGCTGATGCATCAGTTTGGACATTTCCACTTTACGTGAAATGAGCGCATCTACTTAGAGAACGTACTCCGTCTTTGTTGGTACGCCGAATCGCCGCGTTCCGTTCCTATGAGATTAGCGTGCCGACTTAAAGGCGTTACTTCTCTTTTGTAGATGCGTCAGTTTGGGCATTTCCACTATACGAGAAATGTGCGCGTCTACTTAGAGAACGTACTCCGTCTTTGTTGGTACGCCGAATCGCCGCGTTCCGTTCCTATGAGATTAGCGTGCCGACTTGAAGGCGTTACTTCTCTTTTGTAGATGCGTCAGTTTGGGCATTTCCACTCTACGTGAAATGAGCGCATCTACTTAGATAACGTACTCCGTCTTTGTTGGTACGCCGAATCGCCGCGTTCCGTTCCCATGAGATTGGCGTTCCGACTTAAAGGCGTTACTTCTCTTTTGTAGATGCGTCAGTTTGGGCATTTCCACTATACGTGAAATGTGCGCGTCTACTTAGAGAACGTACTCCGTCTTTGTTGGTACGCCGAATCGCCGCGTTCCGTTCCTATGAGATTAGCGTGCCGACTTAAAGGCGTTACTTCTCTTTTGTAGATGCGTCAGTTTGGGCATTTCCACTATACGGGAAATGTGCGCGTCTACTTAGAGAACGTACTCCGTCTTTGTTGGTGTGCTTCCCCCATAACACTCTCACCCTTTTTTTTTTTTTTTTTTGCTTTAAGATTTCTCCCCATTTTTGGAAGGCTATATGTGTTGTTATTTTCTTTTTTTTGTCATTCGGTTTGTTTTGTTTTAAGGGTGTATATAGCTCCCTTTTTTTTTGTTGCGTTTTCTTGGTAGTCGCTTCATGCTTGCATGTTTGTGTAGCTCATTTAATTCTTTCGCCATACTTATCGCTTTGTTTTGAATTTATTAACTCTTTCGAATTTGTTTTGCAGGAACATGGTGTATTTTGCAGATGCAGATTTTCTCTGGAGAGAAACATCTCGTTCTTTTACAAGATGAACATCAACCCTTAAAACGCGGAGTTAACCTCCTAGTAGAAGAACCCAATATCGGCGATTACTCCAATAAGTGGTCGCGACTCGGAAAACCAATCTAAACTCCAACAGTAAGGAACGTCAACTGGAAGAAAAGAAGATTTATTTGGACCGATCCCTCCTAGGTGTTACAGAGACGAAAACGGAGATAGAAGAGGCGAAAGCGAAGATAGAAGCTGCGAAGATCGAGCTTGAGAGGCTTTCCAATTTTGTCTCCGCTCGGGAGCAGGTCTTGCGTCGCGGGACACTTGAAGTCTCGCGTGTACGCGAAGGGATTCGTGCCCTCGAATGTGCCCCCATTATTGACGAGGACGATGCTCGAGCCGTTGCTGCAGTTCGCGAGCTTCTAGAGAGCTCGCGCGCGGAGTTGAAAGAGTTTCAGTGGGCGCCTTGATTTGCGCATATATGTGCATATATATTTTTTTATCTATCTTCTTCTAGATTTCTCTCGTGTAAAGGAACTTTTTTTTTTTTATGAACATTTGGCTTGTCTCCCTCATTTTGGAATAATACTTTTCCTTTGTTGCTTTGTTGAACTTTTTTTTTTTGTTGCTTACGTATTTCCGAAATCAAGAGATCACTTGTTTGAACGTAGCTCGAATGGAATGAATGTATATTTTTTTATTGCGCGCGCCTGGACTTAAAGTATATATGTATTTTTTTCTTTAAGTTGCCTACGTACCCTTAGATGGAAGGGATCAAGTCATAACGTAGTTCAAATTACAATATTCTTCATTTTTTTTACTTGGGCCGTTCACCTTTTAAGCTCGTGCGGGCTGTTGCGTGCTCAATGTGTAAAGATAAATATGCAAAAGGGTAGAGAGAGCACTTAGAACATGCAAGCATACATGGTCTTACAGCAAGTAATGAGTATATTTAATTCGTTTTTTCCACAGAGACTTGTTTTTAGCTATTCGCGAAGTGTGTTTGTTAAGAAAGATGGGATGGATTTGATGGGATAAAATTGGTTTTTAATTAACTACTTTCTGCTGAATGTATAAAGGAATATGCCATAAACAAATTAAAGTAAAAATCAGGCTTAAAGAACAAGAGATGGAATCAATAAACGAAGAAGAAAACAGCTAGACAGTAAGCAATTTAGCAGAATTGCGAGAGCCGCAATTAATCCGCAATTAAATGGCAGCGAAACTGGTTAAATGGGTGAATTAAGGGCTACTAATGACTATCCTATAGGCAGTTTATTACGATTATCAAGCTTTGGATCAACTCTCTATACATTAAACTCACTCTATCTCAAGTATCGTCCGATTCCATGCATGAGAGACTCAAGTTTACTCGACTTCAAAGTAAGGTCTTAAGCATCTTGTTAAAACAGGAGTGTTCAGTTTATACTAGGGAAACGCCTATTCCTAGGCCGTTTCCTGATTACCATGAAAGGCTAGCATGATTATACGACTCTGAACTCTTACTCCTTCCAGAGGTTAGGAGTTCTTTGGACAAAATGGATGGCCAATCGAAATTGCCCGTGGGATGAAGCTTACATATAATCAATGTTCGAGTGTTGATCTACCTACTTGACTTACGTTTTTTAGCCTATAGTTCTGTCATTAGCATGCCCCTAAATGAATTTAGTTACTCATGGATATATGAAGAACAGAAATATAAGATAAAGTAGACATGCTTAGAAGGGAAAAGTGTGTAAAACAGCAAGCCAAACTCGTAGCAGAATAAGGAATAACTGTGAAATGCAGAAACTTACTTTGATTACTTAAAGTGTTTGAATGACAAAGGAAAGCTTAAACAGAATGAATTCAAGGCAGACAACAACGAAATGCAATAAGTAAATGACTAAGCTAAGAACAACATTGAACAGAAATGGAATTGAGAAGGAAAGAGCAGAAAACAGTAAAGGTGTGCTGGAAATCTTCGTGGCAGTCGCCTCGAATGATGGTGATGAGAATTCAGCCGTGCTTGGATGAATCCAATCGAGAGAGAAGAAGAATCTTCTCTCCTTCCTATCAGATTATCGACTCCAAAAGCTGAGAACCTCACTCCAACAGACGGCAAGGGAAAATCGAGAGAAATGGTGGACTGTGAGAAGACTTCTGCACGTTGAATGATGACTGAACCTCCGACTTTGGCCCCCTTTTATAGTAGTTTGCAGGTGCGATTGGGCCAAGGAGAACCATCAATCTTCAACGTCGTATATCAGAATGGGTGGAGGAGAAAGAACGAATCCCTGAAAAGTCGGATCTAAACAGAAAAATGTCAGCCAACTTACGGTTTTAACTTGAATAATTGCGGCCACCGCAATTATTCCGCAATGCATTCGCAAGGGTTATTTTTTCATTCTTTTCTTCGGTTTTCACCCCTTTTCCTACCTATTGTGCATAAGTCCTATATTAGCTACCTTCTTCTAATTCTCATATTAAAGCATAGGTTTTGGCTAAATGCTCACAAAAACACCTAAATGTGTACATCTTCTTAAGCTAAATGGGTCCTAAATAAGTCACTTTCAGAGACTTAACACACCCCCAAACTTAAGGCTTTGCTTGTCCTCAAGCATACTAAGGACTTACTTAGGCTGCTGTTTCTTCTTCTTTTATCTACTCACTAACTCCCTTATATTCTTGTCTCTAGCAGTGCTGTCCTGTGACACACTTCCAAGTTTAGAACTAGCCTCTTGTCTAGCCTCTTCTGACTTCACCTGCCTACTATACCCACTGCTTTTGTTAACCCCCCTACTACTGATCTAACTACTTCTATGATATCATGCTACTATCCCTAAGGTTTCAAATTCTACCAAGTTTTACTCCAGACTCAGTACATGCTTCCAGCTTATTTTTAATGTGTCTAGGATTCCTTAGAGTCATGCCAGTCTTAGTATTAACAGTGACAGTGGTACTTTATAGAGAACAACCTAAACCCTGGCATCACTACATTGGATAAACATTCATCTCCCTAGACAAACCTAAAAGCTATAACCTTGTGCTTAGCGCATTAAGGATCAGAGTTCTTTTTCATAGGACATCTAAGCCACAAGATTATAACTCCCAAGCACACATTCTTCTTCCCCTATTTCTCTTTTTTCTTTCTTTTTTTACTTAGGTGGAGTCTCCCCTTGGTTTGCCTTTTGATGCAATGCCACTTGTGGTTTACACACTTGGCACTGATTACTCAGCAACTTGAGAAAGACTCCCCTCTTTATTCTATTTTTCACTTTTTCTATTTATCACAAAAATTTTTTTAGGAGAAGAAGAATGCTTATGTCTTAAGGAAGAGAGGAATGTTCCTAGGCCTAGGGTGGCCTCCCCCAAACTTCAACTACTCATTGTCCCCAATGAGTGTTTGAGGTGGCACACCCCCAAACTTGTCCTAGAAGCATCTAGTCTAAAGTAAAACAAAGAGAATCTAAACATCCTAGGCATAGGCAAAACATTCTAGAAGCAACTATCCCAGCAGCAGAAAATTTGAACAGAACAGACAGGTTTAAGGACTTATGGTTTATGCATGCTGAGCACTATTCAGAGGCAAATTTAAACTATCAACAGGTGTCCTATGACACTCATCCAGCATGCTTTAAGATCAGCTATATAAGGTAGTCATGCTAGCAGCAAAAGATAGAATTTAACAGATCACAGCCTAACTAAACGGGCAGTCAAAAACATGCAATCAGTCACAAAAATTGCGGGAACCGCAATTATTTCGCAATACAATCTGGGCAGATTTAACATTAACTCAGGCCCCTAGCATGCTTTTTCCCGTTACTCATGCATCCAAAAAAATAAAACTAAACTATCCTACCTAATCAACTAACATCAGACTAACCTAAGCAAAAGGAAAAACACAAAACTAAACATCCACAACAGATCAAAATTTAACCACAAAACAGCATAATATACATTAAAAAAGCAGGAAAATTGTCTTTTGGTTCTTGAGGGATCAGTAATACTCCCTCTAGTGCTCTTCAAACCAGCACTCAATTCTCATCATCTTCATCTGGTTGCCTTGGTCGTGGGGCCACCCATGGAGTTAGGAGGTTGGTGGGGAAGTCCGGGAAGGTGCATCCCAACTGGTCTGCAACCTCTTTGTCCCTCGCCTGCGCATAGTTGGCCCATTGAGCCATTCTTCTCTGCAGGTCCATCAAACAGGCCATGGATAGGGACTGCTCAGCAGCCAACCTATCCAACTCAAACTCCATATTGCCCTTCCTTCTCAGCCGTAGGTGTGCAGGCAACTCCAGATGGCCTGTGTAGGGCAGCTGCTGCTCCAAGCGCTCGGTAGGAACTCCTGCAAGCAGACATAACTTTGTTATGATGTTGGGGAAAAATAATGGTCCCTTACCCTTTTTAGCACACTCGGCGATGGCAGCATTGATGACTTCTCCCACGTTGATCGTGAGACCTCTCATGATAGCATAAACCAGCAGCGAACGGCTCTGGTTAATGGTAGTCTCATGCGTCACCGGGGAGAGTCTTCTTCTCACGAATGAAAACCACACAGCTGCCTTTGCCGTGAGGTTGGCACTCATGAGCGTGTGCCGCCCATTGCGTGAGACTGTCCAGGAGGCCTCAGGCTGGCCAATGGTGCGGATGGCTTCTTCTAGCACAGCCTCAGTCGGCTCATCCACTATCCGTGCATAGTCTGTGTGAGGCTGGCCCCTTAGACCGAATGCTTCATTGATGGCCTTAGCAGAGAAGTCCACTTCCACCCCTCTGACCACAGACAGGCCATCCTCAGGGCTGAGCACGTTCGCATAGAAGTCATACACCATGCTTGTGTATGCTGGATTGGGAGGTCGACAGAATTCCTCCCAGCCATGGTTAATCACCCCTGCGCGCAAGAACTGCGGCAGGTCAGCTAGGCGATCAAGGAACCCCTTCTCGTGCAACAGGTCCCTTTTCCTCAGCTCCACGCCCCTTGATTCAGCATCAGACGAGACATATCTCACTGATGGAGGTTCATCTTCGGGGTAGAGTTTAGCCTTCCCCTTATCAGCTGGCTTGGAAGATTCAGCAGCCTCCACCTTGAGGCGTTTGAGCGAAGGCTCAGTACTGTCTTCTTCTGCTGAAGGCACTCGCTTGGCCTTCTTCTTCTTCAGTTTCTTGGCTTTCTTGGCTTTCTTGGCCTCCTTGTTGGCCTTCTTCTTGGCCTTCTGCCTCGCCTGGAGTTGTGGGAAACAGGCCCCCAACGTCTCCTCCATAGAATCATCAGCAGGCGTTTGCTGTGCAGGCTCAACATCAGCAAGGGTGAGAAGCGCTTCCCTCGCAGCCGCTTCAGCTGCGTCGTCGGCCTTCTTCTTGGCGGCGGATCTCTCAGCCCTAGTGGAAACCATGGTCGAATCTTGGAGGTTTGGAGAGAGAGATCAAAGGTGGAGAGAATCGCAGAAATCTTGGAGAGCAAAGAATGAGAAGATCGTATCAAACGGGCGCCTTCTAACGGCTATAAAAGCAACGGATGAAATCCCAACGGCTCTTTTTGCGGAGTCAGCAATATTTTCGCAATTCTAGGGACAAGATTTCATACAAAATCCAAACTTTGATCGCCCGTATCTTTCATTTGGCCCAACCGAATCTTGATTTTTAAAGTGCGATTTACTCCCCTTGATCCCCTCTTTCGATTCCCTACAAAAACAAACAAAACAAACATTAAATACGCAATTAAAATTACACCACAAAACATACAAACGATCATCGATAAAAACAGAAAAAATAAACTAAGGCATTGGCCTTGACTAAACGAGCACAGGAACCACTCGTTCTCTCTCGTTTCTAACTTCATGCTTCATGTAGGAGGAAGGCTGAGAGAGTCTTTACATCCCCCTCCTCATAGTAGTGCTTCAACCTAGCACCATTTACCATAAACGGCTGTCCTTGCTGCAAGTTTTTAATCTCTATGGCACCATGAACAAAGACATTAGTAATAATAAAGGGACCTGACCATCTAGACTTTAATTTGCCTGGAAATAGCTTTAATCGTGAATTAAATAGCAATACAAGTTGGCCCTTCTTAAAGTCTTTGATCCTAAGTCTACTGTCATGCCATATTTTTGTCTTCTCTTTATACATCTTGGCATTCTCATAGGCCATGTGCCTAAGCTCATCAAGTTCATGTAGCTGTAAAGATCTTAGTGTCCCTGCATCCTTCACACAAAAATTTAATTCTTTCATGGCCCAAAATGCCTTGTTTTCTAACTCAAGTGGCAAGTGACAAGCCTTGCCATATACCAACCTATAGGGAGACATGCCTAGAGGTGTCTTATATGCTGTTCTATAAGCCCAAAGTGCATCCTCAAGCTTGAAAGACCAGTCCTTCCTATTAGGCTTAACTACCTTCTCTAGAATGTTTTTTATCTCCCTATTGGAAATCTCAGCTTGGCCATTTGAGTGTGGGTGGTAGGGAGTAGCTACCCTATGTCTAATGTTATATTTAGCCAATATTTTCTCCATAGCCTTATTAATGAAATGTGACCCCTCATCACTAATGATAGCACGAGGAGTCCCAAATCTAGTGAAAATGTGTTTATGCAAGAAATTAGTGACTGTCTTAGCATCATTATTAGGACATGCCTTAGCTTCTACCCACTTTGACACGTAGTCTACTGCTACTAGAATGTATAGATTACCTGATGATGGAGGGAATGGTCCCATGAAATCAATGCCCCACACATCAAAGAGCTCTAACTCTAAGATGTAGGTGAGGGGCATCTCATCCTTGCGACTGAGATTACCTGTCATTTGGCACTCATCACAGCTGTGGGCAAAGGCGTGTGCGTCCTTGAAGATTGTTGGCCAATAGTAGCCACTCTGAAATACCTTCGCAGCTGTCCTTTGGCCACCAAAGTGACCACCATAAGGAGAGGAGTGACAGTGCTGCAGCACAGACTTCGCTTCAGCAGCTGAAACACATTTCCTCAACAACCCATCAGCACAGGTCCTGTAAAGTATGGGGTCATCCCAGATGAATTTCCTTGCTTCATGGAGGAACCTCTTCTTCTCTTGTCCTCCCTTGAACACTGGTAATACCTGTGCTGCACGGAAGTTAGCAATGTCAGCGAACCAAGGTTCCTCATCGTTATCACGATGAGTTAAAGCAAAGATATGTTCATCTATAAAAGCATCAGAAATTGCGGGGTCCGCAATTTTTTCGCAATTGTGCTGCAATCGAGACAGGTGATCTGCAACCACATTTTCACAACCCTTCTTGTCCCGAATGTCCAAATCAAATTCCTGCAGCAATAACACCCATCTAATTAGTCTAGGCTTAGCATCAGCCTTTCTCATTAGATATTTTAAAGCAGAATGGTCAGTATATACAATGGTCCTAGTTCCTACAATATAGTTCCTAAATTTTTCACAAGCAAATACTACAGCAAGCATCTCTTTCTCTGTAGTTGTATAGTTACATTGGGCCTCATTCAAGGTCTTACTAGCATAATAGACAGGATGTGTGAGCTTGTCAATCTTCTGTCCTAACATGACTCCTACAGCATAGTCACTGGCATCACATAGCATCTCAAATGGGAGATCCCAATTTGGTCCTACTATGATTGGTGCTGTGACCAGTGCTTCCTTAAGGGTTTTCCAAGCTACTACACATTCTGTAGAGAAGATGAATGGCCTACCTAGCTCTAGTAGCTCACATAGAGGCTTGGCTATCTTAGAAAAGTCCTTGATGAACCTTCTATAGAAGCCAGCATGCCCTAAGAAACTCCTAATAGCTTTGACATTCTGGGGCTCTACCAACTTCTCTATGACCTCTATTTTTGCCCTATCCACTTCTACACCTGCCCTTGACACTCTATGTCCTAAGACAATCCCTTCATCTACCATAAAATGGCACTTTTCCCAATTTAGGACTAGGTTGGTCTCTTCACACCTAGTCAGGACTTGTCCTAAGTTTTCTAGACAGGTTTTAAATGAGTCCCCAAAGACTGAGAAGTCATCCATGAATATTTCTATCATGGACTCATCCAACTCAGAGAAGATTGCCATCATGCACCTCTGGAAAGTTGCCGGTGCATTGCATAAGCCAAAAGGCATTCTGCGGAAGGCAAACGTTCCAAAAGGGCAAGTGAAGGTGGTCTTCTCTTGATCCTTAGGGTCTATAGTTATTTGATTGTAGCCTGAATAGCCATCTAGGAAACAGTAATAGGCTCTACCAGCTATTCTGTCTAGCATCTGGTCAATAAACGGTATGGGGAAGTGGTCTTTTTTAGTTTCTTTATTTAGTTTTCTGTAATCCATACATACCCTCCACCCTGTGACAGTCCTTGTTGGAATTAGTTCGTTATTCTCATTGACTACCACAGTTATTCCCCCCTTTTTAGGTACACACTGGATGGGGCTCACCCACTGGCTACTAGCTATGGGGAAAATGACTCCTGCATCTAACCACTTTATTATTTCTTTCTTCACCACCTCTTTCATAGAGGGGTTTAACCTACGCTGGTGATCTACCCTAGGTGTGTGTTCTTCCTCTAGAATAATTTTGTGCATACAATAAGAAGGGCTAATGCCTCGAATATCAGCAATAGACCATGCTATAGCCTTCCTATGTTGCTTAAGCAGTAAAATTAAATCAACCTCATGCTGTTCACTTAGCTTAGAAGAAATAATTACAGGCAGTGTGTCATTATCTCCTAGATATGCATATTTGAGGTGAGTAGGTAGTGGTTTCAGTTCTAAAACAGGTGGATGCTCAATGGAGGGCTTCAGAGGGTTAATAGTTCTATCAGTTAAATCTATATTCATACATACATGCTGAGGGTTATTTACAGGCATGTTCATTATGTCAGCTACATTTAGATCATCTACATCTATTTGTACATATTCACTAGCATGCTTGGTTAATAATACATGCTCTAATTGTTCTTCCATAAGTGAGTCAATAACATCCATGCTAGCACAAGACTCAGAATCAGAGGGGTATTTTAAAGCTTTGTAAACACTAAATTTTACCTCTTCATCATGAACTCTCATAGTTAACTCACCTTTTTGCACATCTATTAGTGCCCTACCTGTGGCTAGAAATGGCCTACCTAGCAGGATGGGTACCTCCTTGTCTGCTTCGTAGTCCAGGACAATGAAATCTGCAAGGAAAATGAATTTGTCAACTTTAACTAGAATATCCTCAATCTTACCTTCTGGATATGCGATGGATCTGTCTGCTAGTTGTAAAGTGACAGTAGTTGGACGTGCTTCTCCTATTCCCAACTGGCGGAATAGGGACAGGGGCATGAGATTTATGCTGGCGCCCAGGTCACAAAGCGCTCTGCCCACGTGCTTGCCTCCAAGTTCTACAGGTAAGGTGAAGGAACCAGGATCCTTCTCCTTCTTGGGCAGCTTGTTCTGGAGGATGGCACTGCACTCCTCGGTGAGGTTTACTGTTTCAAACTCACCAATTATCTTTTTGTTAGTAATGATATCCTTCAAAAACTTTACATATGAAGGCATAGACTGTAAAACCTCTACAAAAGGAATGTTCACATGCACTTGCTTAAGTATTTCTAAGAATTTATTAAAATGAACTTCCTGTTCCTGCTTCTTCTTCAGCCTTCGAGGATATGGAGGTGGTGGCACATAAGCAGGCACGTCAGGACGCCTTAAGATAGGTGGAGGTCTTGGATTTTCTTCTACCTCCTCACTGATTGGCTCCAGCCTGGCTCCTGATGTGCTAGTTGGTGGTGGACCTTGGCTTGGCAGAGACTCCAGTGGAGCACTAGACTCTGTGTTCTCTACTCTCTTTGGTGTGTCTTTTGGAATGCTCACCAATGGTCTCCCACTCCTAAGTTCAATGGCTTGAACTTGTTCCTTGCCATCTCTCCTTGGTATCTCGGTGTCAGCAGGGAGTCTACCTTGGGGCCTACTTTTAAGTTCATTGGCTAATTGGCCTATTTGGTTTTCCAGGCTCCTAAGAGTAGCTTGCTGGCTCTGAAGAGTAGCATCATTCTTAGCGATATACTCCTTGAGTAGGTTTTCTACAGAAGATCCTACAGGTTGATTATAAGGTTTTTGGTACATTGACTGGTTATGTTGGGGAGTGAAACCAGGTGTTCCACTCGGCCTTGGTTGGTTAGGATTTTGGTTAGTGTTTTGCTGGCCACCCCATGACAGGTTAGGATGGTTTCTCCAACCAGGATTGTAAGTTTGTGAGTAGGGGTTGTTCCTTGGCTGCTGCTGACTTCCTACATAGCAGACCGAGGATGGATTCCCAGGACAGTATTCATAAGGGTGTCCTTCCCCACAGAATCCACAGATTGGTGCCTCGCCTTGATTTGGTTGTACGCCCATTGACATGGCTGTGGCGGTATTGGCACTGGTTTGGAGATTGGCCTGAGCCATTTGCTTAACTAAGTTGGTCAGGGCATTTATTTGGGTGCTCATGGCGCTTAGAGCATCCTTGTCTTGAGCTCTAGTTGGCTCTACAGGATCATCTGACCATCTACAGTGAGATGTTGAGATCTTCTCCAAGATCTCATAAGCTTCGTTGTAACTCTTGGACAACATGGAACCTCCAGCAGATGAATTTAAGACTTGTCTGGTGCTGGGGTTGCATCCTTTAAAGAAAACTTCTATTTGAATACACCATGGAATGCCATGGTGTGGACATTTAACGAGAAGATCTTTAAATCTAGTCCAAGCTTCGTGAAGAGACTCACTTGGAGCTTGTTTGAATTTGACTATGTCATCACGGAAAGTAGAATTCCTATCAGGTGGGAAGTATTTGACTAGGAATTTTTCTGCTAGATCTGTCCAATTGCGGACAGATCCTGAGGGTAAAGAATTTAGCCACGTTTTGGCTTTGTCCCTCAAAGAGTAAGGGAAAAGATATAGCCTCAGGGCCTCTTGGGAAACTCCAGGGATTAGGAAGGTGTCACTAACTCCTAGGAAGTTCCTAAGGTGATTATGGGGGTCCTCATTTTCTATTCCAAAGAATTGTCCCACAGTGGACAACATCTGGAACATCACTGGCTTTAACTCGAAAGAGTGGGCAGTGATTTCAGGACGGATTATGCTGGGGTTCAGCTCCCCAGGCATAGGTACTAGATATGAAAGAATGGCACTATTCTTGTCATTCGCTATTTCTATGGGGTTGCGAACGGCAGGTGCCGGATTTGGAACTAAATCGCCCATTTCTTTGGTTTCAGGTAAGATTTGAGGTATAGGAGGTTGTTTAAAGAGGCGTTTCTTTGCTTTATTTCTAGCTCGAAGTGATCTTTCAGGTTCAGGATCGAACTCTAAATTACTATGTGAACGCTCACTCATAAACTACCTTAACAGTACCTGCAAAAGAAATGAAACAGATTAGTTTCACTCAATGATAAACTTGGTTTTCTTAAACTTAACAACTTCGTTTTCACTTAAAAATAAGTCCCCGGCAGCGGCGCCAAAAACTTGTTGCGTGCTCAATGTGTAAAGATAAATATGCAAAAGGGTAGAGAGAGCACTTAGAACATGCAAGCATACATGGTCTTACAGCAAGTAATGAGTATATTTAATTCGTTTTTTCCACAGAGACTTGTTTTTAGCTATTCGCGAAGTGTGTTTGTTAAGAAAGATGGGATGGATTTGATGGGATAAAATTGGTTTTTAATTAACTACTTTCTGCTGAATGTATAAAGGAATATGCCATAAACAAATTAAAGTAAAAATCAGGCTTAAAGAACAAGAGATGGAATCAATAAACGAAGAAGAAAACAGCTAGACAGTAAGCAATTTAGCAGAATTGCGAGAGCCGCAATTAATCCGCAATTAAATGGCAGCGAAACTGGTTAAATGGGTGAATTAAGGGCTACTAATGACTATCCTATAGGCAGTTTATTACGATTGTCAAGCTTTGGATCAACTCTCTATACATTAAACTCACTCTATCTCAAGTATCGTCCGATTCCATGCATGAGAGACTCAAGTTTACTCGACTTCAAAGTAAGGTCTTAAGCATCTTGTTAAAACAGGAGTGTTCAGTTTATACTAGGGAAACGCCTATTCCTAGGCCGTTTCCTGATTACCATGAAAGGCTAGCATGATTATACGACTCTGAACTCTTACTCCTTCCAGAGGTTAGGAGTTCTTTGGACAAAATGGATGGCCAATCGAAATTGCCCGTGGGATGAAGCTTACATATAATCAATGTTCGAGTGTTGATCTACCTACTTGACTTACGTTTTTT
Organism: Herpetospermum pedunculosum; assembly: GCA_028017165.1. Taxonomy (NCBI): domain Eukaryota; kingdom Viridiplantae; phylum Streptophyta; class Magnoliopsida; order Cucurbitales; family Cucurbitaceae; genus Herpetospermum; species Herpetospermum pedunculosum. The sequence goes on along the minus strand of CM051524.1, from coordinate 79,012,841 downwards.
AGCCTATAGTTCTGTCATTAGCATGCCCCTAAATGAATTTAGTTACTCATGGATATATGAAGAACAGAAATATAAGATAAAGTAGACATGCTTAGAAGGGAAAAGTGTGTAAAACAGCAAGCCAAACTCGTAGCAGAATAAGGAATAACTGTGAAATGCAGAAACTTACTTTGATTACTTAAAGTGTTTGAATGACAAAGGAAAGCTTAAACAGAATGAATTCAAGGCAGACAACAACGAAATGCAATAAGTAAATGACTAAGCTAAGAACAACATTGAACAGAAATGGAATTGAGAAGGAAAGAGCAGAAAACAGTAAAGGTGTGCTGGAAATCTTCGTGGCAGTCGCCTCGAATGATGGTGATGAGAATTCAGCCGTGCTTGGATGAATCCAATCGAGAGAGAAGAAGAATCTTCTCTCCTTCCTATCAGATTATCGACTCCAAAAGCTGAGAACCTCACTCCAACAGACGGCAAGGGAAAATCGAGAGAAATGGTGGACTGTGAGAAGACTTCTGCACGTTGAATGATGACTGAACCTCCGACTTTGGCCCCCTTTTATAGTAGTTTGCAGGTGCGATTGGGCCAAGGAGAACCATCAATCTTCAACGTCGTATATCAGAATGGGTGGAGGAGAAAGAACGAATCCCTGAAAAGTCGGATCTAAACAGAAAAATGTCAGCCAACTTACGGTTTTAACTTGAATAATTGCGGCCACCGCAATTATTCCGCAATGCATTCGCAAGGGTTATTTTTTCATTCTTTTCTTCGGTTTTCACCCCTTTTCCTACCTATTGTGCATAAGTCCTATATTAGCTACCTTCTTCTAATTCTCATATTAAAGCATAGGTTTTGGCTAAATGCTCACAAAAACACCTAAATGTGTACATCTTCTTAAGCTAAATGGGTCCTAAATAAGTCACTTTCAGAGACTTAACACGGGCCAGGAGCAACATGTAGTTTATACTCTTACGTTAAGGAGTGTTACATTTGTTTTTATGCATAAAATTTCTTAAGAAATTTGCCGTTGATTGGGCCAATCCTTAATCCATCTTGATCCACAATTTTGTATGCCCCATTTGTATAGACTTCCTTAACAACATAGGGTCCATCCCATTTAGGGGTGAACTTGCTCCCCGTATGTCTCGTTGTGATGATAGGTCTTCGAACCGCGAGCACTAGATCGCCAACTTGAAATGATCGAGGCTTCAAATTTTTGTTGAAAGCTTTGGTCATTCGCGCTTGGTAACATTCCAATGCTTGCTGAGCATCCAATCTTCTTTCATCGAGCGCTTCCAATTCTTCGAGGCGCAATCTTGCATTGTCTTCGGTAGTTAACCCTTCTTGCACCGCCATTCGTAAGGAAGGGATTTCTCTTTCCAAAGGGAGCACAGCTTCAACCCCATAGACTAGGGAATAAGGTGTGACCCCTGTAGGAGTGCGGTGGGTAGTTCGGTAAGCCCATAATGCCTCACCAATCTTTTCCTGCCAGTCTCTTTTTGACTTGGAGACTACCTTTTTTAGCAAGTTGCACAACGTCTTGTTGAATGCTTCTGCCAATCCATTTGCCGGAGCGTTGTACATGGATGACTTGCATTGCTTGAACTTGAATTTCTCACATAAACTGTCCATTAGACTATTGGAGAATTGTCTTCCGTTATCGGTCACGATGCGGTGAGGGATGCCGTAACGGTAAATGATGTGGGTTCGGATGAAATTCACAACAGTTTCCTTCTTTGCCTCCTTTAGCGCAATTGCCTCGGCCCACCTTGAAAAATAATCTGTCCCAGCGAGGATATAAGAATGTCCCGCTGAGGACTTAGGTGTTATTGGACCGACGAGATCAAGCCCCCAGGCTTCAAAGGGCCATGAAGCTATGGTTGGGTGAAGTTAAGACTTTTGAACTTGAAGATGAGGCGACAAAGCCTTAGATTCAGAGATGAAGCGACGAGACCTCCAAAATCGAATTTAAACTCAAAACTTGCAACAAGTAATGCCAAAATTCGTGCTTGAAGCGACCAACATTCGAACTTCGACTTGAAGCGAGTAACGCTTGATTTTTTAACTTGTACTTCAAGCAGGCGACACTCAATGTTGAATTTTAAGCGATTAACACTCAGTCTTAAACTTTAAGCGAGCAACGCTTGGTCTTGAACTTGAAACGACCAACGCTTGAATTTGAACTTAAACTTGAAGTGAACAAGGCTCGAACTTGAACTTGAACTTGAAGCGAGCGACGCTCGATCTTGAATTTGAACTGAGCAGCGCTCGATCTTGAACTTGAAGTGAGCAACGCTTGGTCTTGAATTTGAAACGACCAACGCTTGAATTTGAACTTAAACTTGAAGTGAACAAGGCTCGAACTTGAACTTGAACTTGAAGCGAGCGACGCTCGATCTTGAATTTGAACTGAGCAGCGCTCGATCTTGAACTTGAAGTGAGCAACGCTTGGTCTTGAATTTGAAACGACCAACGCTTGAATTTGAACTTAAACTTGAAGTGAACAAGGCTCGAACTTGAACTTGAACTTGAAGCGAGCGACGCTCGATCTTGAATTTGAACTGAGCAGCGCTCGATCTTGAACTTGAAGTGAGCAACGCTTGGTCTTGAATTTGAAACGACCAACGCTTGAATTTGAACTTAAACTTGAAGCGACCAACACTCTAATTTGAAGTTGAAGCGATTAACACCCAGTCTTAAACTTAAAGCGAGCAACGCTTGGTCTTGAAATTGAAACGACCAACGCTTGAATTTGAAGTTCAACTTGAGGCGACCAACAATAAAGCTTGAATTTGAAGCGTGAAACACCCGACCTTGAACTTAAAGTGAGTGACACTTGGTTTTTAACTTTAAGCGAGTAACGCTTGATCTCTGACTCGAAGTTGACACGAGACGACATCCACTTTAAAGATCACCTAAACTTTGAAGATGAAACAATCACCTAAACTTTGAAGATGGAGTAACAACCTCGATTTTGAAGATGAAGCGACGATATCAGCTTTGACGATGGAGCGACAACTTCGACTTTGAAGATCACCTAAACTTTGAAGATGAAACGATCACCTAAACTTTGAATCTGAAGTGACCACCTAAATTTTTAAAATGAAGTGACGACATCGACTTTGAAGATCATCTCAACTTTGAAGAAGAAACGACAACCTCGACTTTGAGACGAAACGAAGCTGCCATAGACCTTGGAGATGCGATCGCACAGCGCAGCAAAACTTGGAGATGCGATCGCGCAACGCAGCTGAATTTAGGTTGTGCGAACCTCAAACTTTGGGTTGGCGAAACACACCGCTTAAAGTGATTTGCACATTAAGCTTGTAGTGTCACCATCCCAGTAGTGTGCGCGTTCGACCAACGACGTCGCTTTTGTCGTAGCGTTCATCTGCAAGTTTAATATCATATTGTAACTTCAATTATTGTGTTACATTTGATAATGTTGAAAGCCCTCAATTTGCGTCGGGATGTTCAATAGGATTTGACGTATCGTTGTCATCGCCAGTAGGGTTGAATATCTTCAATTTGTGGCATCACTCTAAATAAGGATGAAAATCTTTGATTTGCAACGACAATGTTCTGTAGTCATGACGTTTATTTTTATTTGAAGAGATTGGACTTAAAACTTGTTTAAATCTGTCTACGTACTCTTTGAACAATAGAAATCAAGTCGAGACGTAGTTCAACACATGATGATTTTTTTATTGTGACTGAACTTAAAGATTTTTTTTTAAGTTGCCTACGTACCCTTGAATGGAAGGGATCAAGTCATAACGTAGTTCGAATGAATGATTTTTTTTTGGGCCGTTCACCTTTTAAGCTCGTGCGGGCCAGGAGCAACATGTAGTTTATACTCTTACGTTAAGGAGTATTACATTTCAACAGATCTTATCTGCATCACGGTCTTGCTCAGATCCTTCGTTTGTAGGATTCGTTAGAATAATGATATTTTTCTTCACCTTCAAGGAGCCTTCTGTATTTATGAGAACAGATAATTTCCTCTTCATGCGCGAAGGAACACGACTGTGAATTTTCTTGTCGCTACTTTCTTCATCGAAGAGTCTTGCCCCTACAGACTTCATCTTTCCTTGTTGTTGATCACTTGTAACTTTGAGGCGATCAAAAACAGATGTTGAAGGTCGGTCTTTCTTTGATGTGGAGACACTTAACCTTTGGAAAGCGGAAGTTCGAGTGGAGGTAGAAGTTAGACATGGATTTTCCTCTTTTGTCACGGCCATACTCATCCTTTGGAAGACCGAAGTTCGAGTAGTTGAAGGCTTGATGCGATTGAAGACAGAAGTTCTTTGGTCGACTTCTTTTGAGTCGTCGACTTCTTCTGCGTTGATGTAGCATGAAGTTGCAAAGATTTCTTCCTCTTTCTTGATAGGAAGTAAACTTCTTGAGAAGAATTCTTTTAAGGTCACCCGTCGTCGAGGTTGAGAAAAATATTTGTTTTCTCTTCTCTCGTGTTTAGGCTTCCTCGAATTGATTCTTCCTTTCTTCTTTGAAAGCTTATTGTTTCGTTTATCATCTCGAAACATGCAATCTTCTTTCTGGACGGGTCTTTGTCGTCGTATTTTCTGACGAGCCATGACGGTCCAACATTTATCCTCATTTCCGATGACCTCATGTTTTACTTGAGAAATTTGTTTTGGGGTTTCATGTCCGAACCGAACAATTATTGGTTCGAAGGTCCCAAACTGGATCATACTTTCCTTTTGCTTCTCAAATGAGACCGGAGATAATTGAGCGCCGAAGTTCATTGTTACTGCAGCGTGGTTTGATTGAGCTATTTCATCTAAGTCTAGCTCGATTTTTCCTTCTTTAGCTAACCTTAGAATTAGCTCCTTTAGGACGAAACATTTATCCACTGGATGACTGATAACTCGATGATACTTACAATAGTTGGGATCATCGACTTTGTCCATTTCTTTCGGGCGCCTACACTCGGGAAACTCAATCAATCTTGTTTCCAGTAGTTGCTCTAACATGTCAGGAATGTCAGAGTTTGGAAACGGGTAGACTTTTTCTTGTTTCTCTTTTAAAGTAAGGCGACGTTTCTCGCCTCCGTCATTTCTTCTCTCTGTCCTGTTTTCATTTCCTTTTGAGGGAAATCTGAAAGGGGTCGTGTTGACGACCATGGATTCCTCCACGACATTTTTAGTGATTTTCCCAACTCCCTTCGTTTCCGTCTTTATTTTCTTTACGTCGGGGACTAAGAGGTCTTTGTTTCCTCTGTTGGCAATACTCAGCTCCATATCATGGGCGCGAGTTGCTAATTCCTCGAATGTTTGGGGCTTTATCCCTTGTAGGATGTAGTGAAGTCCCCAATGCATGCCGCCGATGCACATCTCGACAGCAGACACTTCTGTGAGTCGGTCCTTGCAGTCAAGACTTAATGATCTCCAACGGTTGATGAAGTCGATGACTGGCTCGCCCATCCTTTGGTTAGCGTGCGAGAGTTCAGACATACTAACTGTTCGCCTCGTACTGTAGAAGCGATTCAAGAAGTCTCTCTCAAACTGCTCCCAACTGTCAATCGTCTCGGCTTCCAAGTCGGTGTACCAGTCGAAAGCGTTTCCTTTCAGAGTTCGGACGAATTGCCTAACCAGCAAGTCTCCGCGAGTTCCAGCGTTCTCACACGTCTCAACAAAGTGGGCAATGTGTTGTTTAGGGTTGCCCTTGCCGTCAAATTGTTGAAACTTTGGCGGCTGATACCCGATGGGCATTCTCAAGTTGTCGATCCTCTTTGTATACGGTTTGGTATACAAGAGGGAGCTTTGGGTGGGTCCACCGTATTGAGCTCTGATGGTGTTGGTAATCATGTCCTGCAGTTGTTGGACAGATAAGGAAGCGACCGAAGTTGAGTGTTGCGCTTGGTCTTCCTGGATGACAATTTTTCCTTTGTCATTTCCTCTTGCTGCAGGAGTTTGACTTGACTCTGCAGCCTCTCTACTTTGCATCTGATTTCTTAAGTTTGCAATCTCGAGGTCTTTGTCCTCGACTGCTTTCATCAGAAAGTTTATTTTCTTTTCCATTTCAGCGATCACTTCGTCGCTTATGCGTGCGTCTGCCATCATTACAGACATCACATTTGGATCAGACCCCTTATTTGGTTGATCAGATGAGGGAACAAATTCATCGTACAAGAAATTTTCCTGAGTGATTATCCCCTCACGCGTAGACTCTGTCATTCGTTCCTCCATAACATTTATTTCAGTCATCATGGAGGATGTTACGTCAGAATCGAACTCAAATAGAGGGTTACACCTGACGGCAAATTCGTCACTTGTAGACGTCCCCGCCAATGCCATTCTTTCTTCCATAGTATTTGTTTCAGTCGTTATGACGGATGCTACGTCAGAATCGAACTCGAACAAAGGGTTACACCTAACAATAAATTTGTCACTCGTAGATGCCCCTGACGATGTCATTACTCTGCTTACAATTGTGACAAAATCATGTGGACAATCGTGGGGAGTAGAACTCGTGTAGCAGTTGTTCATGACTACGGTTGTTGAAGGAGTTCTGAACGACATAACTTCACTTGTTTTTTTTTTAGGTGAGGGAAAGAGATGAGAGGTAGAGTGGTCCCACCAGGCGTGCCAATCTGTTCACACGAGAATTCGAACGACGAATGGAAATTCGACACGTGTAAATGAATTTGAATTTGTGTTGTTGTATTGTATTTATCAGTGCGTTGTGGATTACAATCTCTAATGTTTGATCCTCTGATTCTCTCTCTCAAATGTAAATGTATCTTGAGGGCTTCGCAGCTTGTTCTCGATGTTGGATTTGTTTCGAGGGCTTTGCAGCTTGTTCTCGATGTTGAATCTGCAGCTTCGCGTAGCGGTGAAGTCTTCAGATGTTTGAATTTGGAGTGGCGTTCAGTCTTCAGGATTTCAAAGAGTCTTTCGTAGTTTGAGAATTCTCTCTGAGTTCTTATGAGAAGAAATTTTCTGAACCTTAGAAATGAAAATGAACTCTCTATTTATAGAGTTTTCATGGGCCTGGACCCAATGGGCTTGGGCTTTGGGCCCAATGGGTTTGGGTTTGGACCCAATGGGTTTGGGTTTGGACCCAATGGGCTTGGGTTTGGACCCAATGGGCTTTTGGGCTTTGAGCCAAATTGTCATTTAATCTTTCTGGCCCGATTCGACTTCGAGCCCAATTGTAGTTTGGCCGACTTTGCTCGGTCAAGTCTATCTGATCCCCGGTCGTGATGGAGACACATGGCGACCACTGATTGGCCGAAATTTCTCGGTCAACAAATGAATCTGTTCACACGAGAATTCGAACGACGAATGGAAATTCGACACGTGTAAATGAATTTGAATTTGTGTTGTTGTATTGTATTTATCAGTGCGTTGTGGATTACAATCTCTAATGTTTGATTCTCTGATTCTCTCTCTCAAATGTAAATGTATCTTGAGGGCTTCGCAGCTTGTTCTCGATGTTGGATTTGTTTCGAGGGCTTTGCAGCTTGTTCTCGATGTTGAATCTGCAGCTTCGCGTAGCGGTGAAGTCTTCAGATGTTTGAATTTGGAGTGGCGTTCAGTCTTCAGGATTTCAAAGAGTCTTTCGTAGTTTGAGAATTCTCTCTGAGTTCTTATGAGAAGAAATTTTCTGAACCTTAGAAATGAAAATGAACTCTCTATTTATAGAGTTTTCATGGGCCTGGACCCAATGGGCTTGGGCTTTGGGCCCAATGGGTTTGGGTTTGGACCCAATGGGTTTGGGTTTGGACCCAATGGGCTTGGGTTTGGACCCAATGGGCTTTTGGGCTTTGAGCCAAATTGTCATTTAATCTTTCTGGCCCGATTCGACTTCGAGCCCAATTGTAGTTTGGCCGACTTTGCTCGGTCAAGTCTATCTGATCCCCGGTCGTGATGGAGACACATGGCGACCACTGATTGGCCGAAATTTCTCGGTCAACAAATGCCCCCTTTTTCGAGAGTTATGCACAAGTATGTGTGGGTGAGTCTCGGAAAAGTTGAATAGATAAATCGAAACGTAGGACATCCTAATTTCGACTCCGCTTTGACGTATCAATTTTATCGAAATATGAAGTTCGATTCATAGATCAATTATTTTAATTGACGTCTCTTTCCATGTCAATCGATCAAAAATATGAATTTGGCTCGTAGTTTTGATCTTTCTTATCTGACATAAATTTGATTTAAACTTCGGTAGAGAGATTTTTTTTCTACCTTAGTTTATCTTGAGATGTAGAGTAAGGACTTGTGTCTGCCCAATTGTATTTTGAATAGGGTTTGACTTTGAATTTTACTCTAATTTTGACGTGGATAAAATATACCCAAACCGCCAATTTTGATTTGAGACTTGGATTTAGATAACTTTTGACTCTAAATCATGTCTGAAAATAAATTTTGGAATATGCCCAAAAATTTTAATTTTCTCGGTCAAAAAAAATGGTAAGCTTCTAAAGTTTGGCTTGAATTCGGAATAAGAGTGTTGGAATTTTTTTTATTTTGGCATAAATAATTGGCCAGATGAAACACTAGAATGTGAAAACAAATGATAATCAAGAAGCTTGTTTGGTAGAACGGAACTTGGATGGCTTTTACTTTCCTTGGTCTTGAGTTCAAAACTCAACTTTGAAAACATTTTAGATAGATTTTCTTAACCCTTTAAATGAAGGGTATTTCTGTATTTTCATAATCATAACAAAACCCTAATTCTTTAGGCTTAAGAAGTACGCTCCTTTTTGGCTTAAGAAGTACGCTCCGCTCCTTTTTTTTTTTTTTTCACTTTCCTTCACGTTTCTGCAGACAGAGGAACTTCCTTTATTCCCATTTTTTTTCCTTTACTTTTCTTCCATCTTCACCAGAGGATGTTCGCTCCGCCGCAAATAAAGCGTAAGGTTCATTCGTGATTTTTTTTACAGAAGCTTTTTCCTTTTCTATTTTTTTCTTGAGACTTTTTTTTTTGTTGATTTTTTTTTTTACAGAAGCTTTTTCGTTTTCATTCTTGATTTTTTTTACAGAAGCTTTTTCCTTTTCTATTTTTTTTGTTTTTTTTTTTTCTTGAGACTTTTTTTTTGTTGATTTTTTTTTTACAAAAGCTTTTTCGTTTTCATTCGTGATGATTTTTTTTTACCGAAGCTTTTTCCTTTTCTATATTTTTTTTGTTTTTTTTTTTCTTGAGACTTTTTTTGTTGATTTTTTTTTTACAGAAGCTTTTTCGTTTTCATTCTTTTTCGTTTTCATTCGTGATTTTTTTACAGAAGCTTTTTCCTTTTCTATTTTTTTGTTTTTTTTTTTCTTGAGACTTTTTTTTTTGTTAGATTTTTTTTTACAGAAGCTTTTTCGTTTTCATTCGTGATTTTTTTACAGAAGCTTTTTCCTTTTCTATTTTTTTTGTTTTTTTTTTTCTTGAGACTTTTTTTTGTTGATTTTTTTTTTACAGAAGCTTTTTCGTTTTCATTCGTGATTTTTTTTTACAGAAGCTTTTTTCTTTTCTATTTTTTTTTTTTTTTTTTCTTGAGACTTTTTTTGTTGATTTTTTTTACAGAACCTTTTTCGTTTTCATTCGTGATTTTTTTTACAGACGTTTTTTTTTTTCTTTGTTATTTTTTTTTTGTTACAGAAGTTGTTTTTTTTTTCGAAAATCTTAAACCCACTTCTCTATTTGGGCTGTAATTTGTTTTATGTAATTTACTGATTTTTTTTGGAATGCAATTTTTTGTACAGAAGTTTTTTTACTTTGTTATTTTTTGTTACAGAAGTTTTTTATTTATTTATATTGTGTATATATATTTTTTTTTACAACTATGAGATTGGTAAATTAAATTTTATTTGTGATGGACATTTAATTTAGTTTATGGAATGGGTTTTTAATTTAGTGATTAGGTGTTATGTACTTCAAGATTTGGCTTTAGAAATCCTCGTAATTTTGAATTTGGAATTTTGTGATTAAAAAGCCAATTTTTTTTTTTAGTTTTAAATTAAGGCTTTTTAAAATTAGTTAAGTGATTTGAGATTTTAAAATTTTTAATTTTTGCTTTTTTTTTTTTTTTAAATGAAATTAATAATTAGAATTAGTTATTTTAATTTTGAAGTTGAGATTTTGTAAATATATTATTTTATTATATATATACATATTGATTTGAAATTTGTTAACTTTTCAATTTTAAAATGGAATAAACAAGTGGGGGAATTTTTTTTTGTAGGTGTGTCACTTCTTTTACCGCCAAGTCATTTTGTTCAGCTTCCGTGGCCTCGACGTAACAATCTACGGACGTTACTTCTCCTATGCAGATGCACGTCTGTTTAGGGAACGTATTCCGTCCTAGGTTGTGCGTCGAGTGGTTCTGTTCTGTTCTCGTGGTCTCGGCGTAACAATCTACGGGCGTTACTTCTCTTATGCAGATGCACGTCTGTTTAGGGAACGTATTCCGTCCTAGGTTGCGCGTCGAGTGGTTCTGTTCTGTTCTCGTGGTCTCGGCGTAACAATCTACGGGCGTTACTTCTCTTTTGCAGATGCACGTCTGTTTAGGGAACGTATTCCGTCCTAGGTTGCGCGTCGAGTGGTTCTGTTCTGTTCTCGTGGTCTCGGCGTAACAATCTACGGGCGTTACTTCTCTTATGCAGATGCACGTCTGTTTAGGGAACGTATTCCGTCCTAGGTTGCGCGTCGAGTGGTTCTGTTCTGTTCTCGTGGCCTCGGCGTAACAATCTACGGGCGTTACTTCTCTTATGCAGATGCACATCTGTTTAGGGAACGTACTCCGTCCTAGGTTGCGCGTCGAGTGGTTCTGTTCTGTTCTCGTGGTCTCGGCGTAACAATCTACGGGCGTTACTTCTCTTATGCAGATGCACGTCTGTTTAGGGAACGTATTCCGTCCTAGGTTGCGCGTCGAGTGGTTCTGTTCTGTTCTCGTGGTCTCGGCGTAACAATCTACGGGCGTTACTTCTCTTATGCAGATGCACGTCTGTTTAGGGAACGTATTCCGTCCTAGGTTGCGCGTCGAGTGGTTCTGTTCTGTTCTCGTGGTCTCGGCGTAACAATCTATGGGCGTTACTTCTCTTATGCAGATGCACATCTGTTTAGGGAACGTACTCCGTCCTAGGTTGCGCGTCGAGTGGTTCTGTTCTGTTCTCGTGGTCTCGGCGTAACAATCTACGGGCGTTACTTCTCTTATGCAGATGCACGTCTGTTTAGGGAACGTATTCCGTCCTAGGTTGCGCGTCGAGTGGTTCTGTTCCTATGAGATCGGCGTGCCGACTTAAAGGCGTTACTTCTCTTTTGTAGATGCGTCAGTTTGGGCATTTCCACTATACGTGAAATGTGCGCGTCTACTTAGAGAACGTACTCCGTCTTTGTTGGTACGTCAGATCGTCGCGTTCCGTTTCTGCGAAGTCGACGTACTGATTTAAAGACGTTGCTTCTCTTTTGTAGATGCGTCAGTTTGGGCATTTCCACTCTACGTGAAATGAGCGCATCTACTTAGAGAACGTACTCCGTCTTTGTTGGTACGCCAAATCGCCGCGTTCCGTTTCTGCGAAGTCGACGTACTGATTTAAAGACGTTGCTTCTCTTTTGCAGATGCGTCAGTTTGGGCATTTCCACTATACGTGAAATGTGCGCGTCTACTTAGAGAACGTACTCCGTCTTTGTTGGTACGCCGAATCGCCGCGTTCCGTCCCTATGCGATTAGTGTGCCGACTTGAAGGCGTTACTTCTCTTTTGTAGATGCGTCAGTTTGGGCATTTCCACTCTACGTGAAATGAGCGCGTCTACTTAGAGAACGTACTCCGTCTTTGTTGGTACGCCAAATCGCCGCGTTCCTGTTTCTGCGAAGTCGACGTACTGATTTAAAGACGTTGCTTCTCTTTTGTAGATGCGTCAGTTTGGGCATTTCCACTATATGTGAAATGAGCGCATCTACTTAGAGAACGTACTCCGTCTTTGTTGGTACGCCAAATCGCCGCGTTCCTGTTTCTGCGAAGTCGACGTACTGATTTAAAGACGTTGCTTCTCTTTTGTAGATGCGTCAGTTTGGGCATTTCCACTATACGTGAAATGTGCGCGTCTACTTAGAGAACGTATTCCGTCTTTGTTGGTACGCCGATCGCCGCGTTCCGTTTCTGTGAGATCGACGTACTGATTTAAAGACGTTGCTTCTCTTTTGTTGATGCATCAGTTTGGACATTTCCACTTTACGTGAAATGAGCGCATCTACTTAGAGAACGTACTCCGTCTTTGTTGGTACGCCGAATCGCCGCGTTCCGTTCCTATGAGATTAGCGTGCCGACTTAAAGGCGTTACTTCTCTTTTGTAGATGCGTCAGTTTGGGCATTTCCACTATACGAGAAATGTGCGCGTCTACTTAGAGAACGTACTCCGTCTTTGTTGGTACGCCGAATCGCCGCGTTCCGTTCCTATGAGATTAGCGTGCCGACTTGAAGGCGTTACTTCTCTTTTGTAGATGCGTCAGTTTGGGCATTTCCACTCTACGTGAAATGAGCGCATCTACTTAGATAACGTACTCCGTCTTTGTTGGTACGCCGAATCGCCGCGTTCCGTTCCCATGAGATTGGCGTTCCGACTTAAAGGCGTTACTTCTCTTTTGTAGATGCGTCAGTTTGGGCATTTCCACTATACGTGAAATGTGCGCGTCTACTTAGAGAACGTACTCCGTCTTTGTTGGTACGCCGAATCGCCGCGTTCCTGTTTCTGCGAAGTCGACGTACTGATTTAAAGACGTTGCTTCTCTTTTGTAGATGCGTCAGTTTGGGCATTTCCACTATACGTGAAATGTGCGCGTCTACTTAGAGAACGTATTCCGTCTTTGTTGGTACGCCGATCGCCGCGTTCCGTTTCTGTGAGATCGACGTACTGATTTAAAGACGTTGCTTCTCTTTTGCTGATGCATCAGTTTGGACATTTCCACTTTACGTGAAATGAGCGCATCTACTTAGAGAACGTACTCCGTCTTTGTTGGTACGCCGAATCGCCGCGTTCCGTTCCTATGAGATTAGCGTGCCGACTTAAAGGCGTTACTTCTCTTTTGTAGATGCGTCAGTTTGGGCATTTCCACTATACGAGAAATGTGCGCGTCTACTTAGAGAACGTACTCCGTCTTTGTTGGTACGCCGAATCGCCGCGTTCCGTTCCTATGAGATTAGCGTGCCGACTTGAAGGCGTTACTTCTCTTTTGTAGATGCGTCAGTTTGGGCATTTCCACTCTACGTGAAATGAGCGCATCTACTTAGATAACGTACTCCGTCTTTGTTGGTACGCCGAATCGCCGCGTTCCGTTCCCATGAGATTGGCGTTCCGACTTAAAGGCGTTACTTCTCTTTTGTAGATGCGTCAGTTTGGGCATTTCCACTATACGTGAAATGTGCGCGTCTACTTAGAGAACGTACTCCGTCTTTGTTGGTACGCCGAATCGCCGCGTTCCGTTCCTATGAGATTAGCGTGCCGACTTAAAGGCGTTACTTCTCTTTTGTAGATGCGTCAGTTTGGGCATTTCCACTATACGGGAAATGTGCGCGTCTACTTAGAGAACGTACTCCGTCTTTGTTGGTGTGCTTCCCCCATAACACTCTCACCCTTTTTTTTTTTTTTTTTTTGCTTTAAGATTTCTCCCCATTTTTGGAAGGCTATATGTGTTGTTATTTTCTTTTTTTTGTCATTCGGTTTGTTTTGTTTTAAGGGTGTATATAGCTCCCTTTTTTTTTGTTGCGTTTTCTTGGTAGTCGCTTCATGCTTGCATGTTTGTGTAGCTCATTTAATTCTTTCGCCATACTTATCGCTTTGTTTTGAATTTATTAACTCTTTCGAATTTGTTTTGCAGGAACATGGTGTATTTTGCAGATGCAGATTTTCTCTGGAGAGAAACATCTCGTTCTTTTACAAGATGAACATCAACCCTTAAAACGCGGAGTTAACCTCCTAGTAGAAGAACCCAATATCGGCGATTACTCCAATAAGTGGTCGCGACTCGGAAAACCAATCTAAACTCCAACAGTAAGGAACGTCAACTGGAAGAAAAGAAGATTTATTTGGACCGATCCCTCCTAGGTGTTACAGAGACGAAAACGGAGATAGAAGAGGCGAAAGCGAAGATAGAAGCTGCGAAGATCGAGCTTGAGAGGCTTTCCAATTTTGTCTCCGCTCGGGAGCAGGTCTTGCGTCGCGGGACACTTGAAGTCTCGCGTGTACGCGAAGGGATTCGTGCCCTCGAATGTGCCCCCATTATTGACGAGGACGATGCTCGAGCCGTTGCTGCAGTTCGCGAGCTTCTAGAGAGCTCGCGCGCGGAGTTGAAAGAGTTTCAGTGGGCGCCTTGATTTGCGCATATATGTGCATATATATTTTTTTATCTATCTTCTTCTAGATTTCTCTCGTGTAAAGGAACTTTTTTTTTTTTATTAACATTTGGCTTGTCTCCCTCATTTTGGAATAATACTTTTCCTTTGTTGCTTTGTTGAACTTTTTTTTTTTGTTGCTTACGTATTTCCGAAATCAAGAGATCACTTGTTTGAACGTAGCTCGAATGGAATGAATGTATATTTTTTTATTGCGCGCGCCTGGACTTAAAGTATATATGTATTTTTTTCTTTAAGTTGCCTACGTACCCTTAGATGGAAGGGATCAAGTCATAACGTAGTTCAAATTACAATATTCTTCATTTTTTTTACTTGGGCCGTTCACCTTTTAAGCTCGTGCGGGCCAGGAGCAACATGTAGTTTATACTCTTACGTTAAGGAGTGTTACATTTGTTTTTATGCATAAAATTTCTTAAGAAATTTGCCGTTGATTGGGCCAATCCTTAATCCATCTTGATCCACAATTTTGTATGCCCCATTTGTATAGACTTCCTTAACAACATAGGGTCCATCCCATTTAGGGGTGAACTTGCTCCCCGTATGTCTCGTTGTGATGATAGGTCTTCGAACCGCGAGCACTAGATCGCCAACTTGAAATGATCGAGGCTTCAAATTTTTGTTGAAAGCTTTGGTCATTCGCGCTTGGTAACATTCCAATGCTTGCTGAGCATCCAATCTTCTTTCATCGAGCGCTTCCAATTCTTCGAGGCGCAATCTTGCATTGTCTTCGGTAGTTAACCCTTCTTGCACCGCCATTCGTAAGGAAGGGATTTCTCTTTCCAAAGGGAGCACAGCTTCAACCCCATAGACTAGGGAATAAGGTGTGACCCCTGTAGGAGTGCGGTGGGTAGTTCGGTAAGCCCATAATGCCTCACCAATCTTTTCCTGCCAGTCTCTTTTTGACTTGGAGACTACCTTTTTTAGCAAGTTGCACAACGTCTTGTTGAATGCTTCTGCCAATCCATTTGCCGGAGCGTTGTACATGGATGACTTGCATTGCTTGAACTTGAATTTCTCACATAAACTGTCCATTAGACTATTGGAGAATTGTCTTCCGTTATCGGTCACGATGCGGTGAGGGATGCCGTAACGGTAAATGATGTGGGTTCGGATGAAATTCACAACAGTTTCCTTCTTTGCCTCCTTTAGCGCAATTGCCTCGGCCCACCTTGAAAAATAATCTGTCCCAGCGAGGATATAAGAATGTCCCGCTGAGGACTTAGGTGTTATTGGACCGACGAGATCAAGCCCCCAGGCTTCAAAGGGCCATGAAGCTATGGTTGGGTGAAGTTAAGACTTTTGAACTTGAAGATGAGGCGACAAAGCCTTAGATTCAGAGATGAAGCGACGAGACCTCCAAAATCGAATTTAAACTCAAAACTTGCAACAAGTAATGCCAAAATTCGTGCTTGAAGCGACCAACATTCGAACTTCGACTTGAAGCGAGTAACGCTTGATTTTTTAACTTGTACTTCAAGCAGGCGACACTCAATGTTGAATTTTAAGCGATTAACACTCAGTCTTAAACTTTAAGCGAGCAACGCTTGGTCTTGAACTTGAAACGACCAACGCTTGAATTTGAACTTAAACTTGAAGTGAACAAGGCTCGAACTTGAACTTGAACTTGAAGCGAGCGACGCTCGATCTTGAATTTGAACTGAGCAGCGCTCGATCTTGAACTTGAAGTGAGCAACGCTTGGTCTTGAATTTGAAACGACCAACGCTTGAATTTGAACTTAAACTTGAAGTGAACAAGGCTCGAACTTGAACTTGAACTTGAAGCGAGCGACGCTCGATCTTGAATTTGAACTGAGCAGCGCTCGATCTTGAACTTGAAGTGAGCAACGCTTGGTCTTGAATTTGAAACGACCAACGCTTGAATTTGAACTTAAACTTGAAGTGAACAAGGCTCGAACTTGAACTTGAACTTGAAGCGAGCGACGCTCGATCTTGAATTTGAACTGAGCAGCGCTCGATCTTGAACTTGAAGTGAGCAACGCTTGGTCTTGAATTTGAAACGACCAACGCTTGAATTTGAACTTAAACTTGAAGCGACCAACACTCTAATTTGAAGTTGAAGCGATTAACACCCAGTCTTAAACTTAAAGCGAGCAACGCTTGGTCTTGAAATTGAAACGACCAACGCTTGAATTTGAAGTTCAACTTGAGGCGACCAACAATAAAGCTTGAATTTGAAGCGTGAAACACCCGACCTTGAACTTAAAGTGAGTGACACTTGGTTTTTAACTTTAAGCGAGTAACGCTTGATCTCTGACTCGAAGTTGACACGAGACGACATCCACTTTAAAGATCACCTAAACTTTGAAGATGAAACAATCACCTAAACTTTGAAGATGGAGTAACAACCTCGATTTTGAAGATGAAGCGACGATATCAGCTTTGACGATGGAGCGACAACTTCGACTTTGAAGATCACCTAAACTTTGAAGATGAAACGATCACCTAAACTTTGAATCTGAAGTGACCACCTAAATTTTTAAAATGAAGTGACGACATCGACTTTGAAGATCATCTCAACTTTGAAGAAGAAACGACAACCTCGACTTTGAGACGAAACGAAGCTGCCATAGACCTTGGAGATGCGATCGCACAGCGCAGCAAAACTTGGAGATGCGATCGCGCAACGCAGCTGAATTTAGGTTGTGCGAACCTCAAACTTTGGGTTGGCGAAACACACCGCTTAAAGTGATTTGCACATTAAGCTTGTAGTGTCACCATCCCAGTAGTGTGCGCGTTCGACCAACGACGTCGCTTTTGTCGTAGCGTTCATCTGCAAGTTTAATATCATATTGTAACTTCAATTATTGTGTTACATTTGATAATGTTGAAAGCCCTCAATTTGCGTCGGGATGTTCAATAGGATTTGACGTATCGTTGTCATCGCCAGTAGGGTTGAATATCTTCAATTTGTGGCATCACTCTAAATAAGGATGAAAATCTTTGATTTGCAACGACAATGTTCTGTAGTCATGACGTTTATTTTTATTTGAAGAGATTGGACTTAAAACTTGTTTAAATCTGTCTACGTACTCTTTGAACAATAGAAATCAAGTCGAGACGTAGTTCAACACATGATGATTTTTTTATTGTGACTGAACTTAAAGATTTTTTTTTAAGTTGCCTACGTACCCTTGAATGGAAGGGATCAAGTCATAACGTAGTTCGAATGAATGATTTTTTTTTGGGCCGTTCACCTTTTAAGCTCGTGCGGGCCAGGAGCAACATGTAGTTTATACTCTTACGTTAAGGAGTATTACATTTCAACAGATCTTATCTGCATCACGGTCTTGCTCAGATCCTTCGTTTGTAGGATTCGTTAGAATAATGATATTTTTCTTCACCTTCAAGGAGCCTTCTGTATTTATGAGAACAGATAATTTCCTCTTCATGCGCGAAGGAACACGACTGTGAATTTTCTTGTCGCTACTTTCTTCATCGAAGAGTCTTGCCCCTACAGACTTCATCTTTCCTTGTTGTTGATCACTTGTAACTTTGAGGCGATCAAAAACAGATGTTGAAGGTCGGTCTTTCTTTGATGTGGAGACACTTAACCTTTGGAAAGCGGAAGTTCGAGTGGAGGTAGAAGTTAGACATGGATTTTCCTCTTTTGTCACGGCCATACTCATCCTTTGGAAGACCGAAGTTCGAGTAGTTGAAGGCTTGATGCGATTGAAGACAGAAGTTCTTTGGTCGACTTCTTTTGAGTCGTCGACTTCTTCTGCGTTGATGTAGCATGAAGTTGCAAAGATTTCTTCCTCTTTCTTGATAGGAAGTAAACTTCTTGAGAAGAATTCTTTTAAGGTCACCCGTCGTCGAGGTTGAGAAAAATATTTGTTTTCTCTTCTCTCGTGTTTAGGCTTCCTCGAATTGATTCTTCCTTTCTTCTTTGAAAGCTTATTGTTTCGTTTATCATCTCGAAACATGCAATCTTCTTTCTGGACGGGTCTTTGTCGTCGTATTTTCTGACGAGCCATGACGGTCCAACATTTATCCTCATTTCCGATGACCTCATGTTTTACTTGAGAAATTTGTTTTGGGGTTTCATGTCCGAACCGAACAATTATTGGTTCGAAGGTCCCAAACTGGATCATACTTTCCTTTTGCTTCTCAAATGAGACCGGAGATAATTGAGCGCCGAAGTTCATTGTTACTGCAGCGTGGTTTGATTGAGCTATTTCATCTAAGTCTAGCTCGATTTTTCCTTCTTTAGCTAACCTTAGAATTAGCTCCTTTAGGACGAAACATTTATCCACTGGATGACTGATAACTCGATGATACTTACAATAGTTGGGATCATCGACTTTGTCCATTTCTTTCGGGCGCCTACACTCGGGAAACTCAATCAATCTTGTTTCCAGTAGTTGCTCTAACATGTCAGGAATGTCAGAGTTTGGAAACGGGTAGACTTTTTCTTGTTTCTCTTTTAAAGTAAGGCGACGTTTCTCGCCTCCGTCATTTCTTCTCTCTGTCCTGTTTTCATTTCCTTTTGAGGGAAATCTGAAAGGGGTCGTGTTGACGACCATGGATTCCTCCACGACATTTTTAGTGATTTTCCCAACTCCCTTCGTTTCCGTCTTTATTTTCTTTACGTCGGGGACTAAGAGGTCTTTGTTTCCTCTGTTGGCAATACTCAGCTCCATATCATGGGCGCGAGTTGCTAATTCCTCGAATGTTTGGGGCTTTATCCCTTGTAGGATGTAGTGAAGTCCCCAATGCATGCCGCCGATGCACATCTCGACAGCAGACACTTCTGTGAGTCGGTCCTTGCAGTCAAGACTTAATGATCTCCAACGGTTGATGAAGTCGATGACTGGCTCGCCCATCCTTTGGTTAGCGTGCGAGAGTTCAGACATACTAACTGTTCGCCTCGTACTGTAGAAGCGATTCAAGAAGTCTCTCTCAAACTGCTCCCAACTGTCAATCGTCTCGGCTTCCAAGTCGGTGTACCAGTCGAAAGCGTTTCCTTTCAGAGTTCGGACGAATTGCCTAACCAGCAAGTCTCCGCGAGTTCCAGCGTTCTCACACGTCTCAACAAAGTGGGCAATGTGTTGTTTAGGGTTGCCCTTGCCGTCAAATTGTTGAAACTTTGGCGGCTGATACCCGATGGGCATTCTCAAGTTGTCGATCCTCTTTGTATACGGTTTGGTATACAAGAGGGAGCTTTGGGTGGGTCCACCGTATTGAGCTCTGATGGTGTTGGTAATCATGTCCTGCAGTTGTTGGACAGATAAGGAAGCGACCGAAGTTGAGTGTTGCGCTTGGTCTTCCTGGATGACAATTTTTCCTTTGTCATTTCCTCTTGCTGCAGGAGTTTGACTTGACTCTGCAGCCTCTCTACTTTGCATCTGATTTCTTAAGTTTGCAATCTCGAGGTCTTTGTCCTCGACTGCTTTCATCAGAAAGTTTATTTTCTTTTCCATTTCAGCGATCACTTCGTCGCTTATGCGTGCGTCTGCCATCATTACAGACATCACATTTGGATCAGACCCCTTATTTGGTTGATCAGATGAGGGAACAAATTCATCGTACAAGAAATTTTCCTGAGTGATTATCCCCTCACGCGTAGACTCTGTCATTCGTTCCTCCATAACATTTATTTCAGTCATCATGGAGGATGTTACGTCAGAATCGAACTCAAATAGAGGGTTACACCTGACGGCAAATTCGTCACTTGTAGACGTCCCCGCCAATGTCATTCTTTCTTCCATAGTATTTGTTTCAGTCGTTATGACGGATGCTACGTCAGAATCGAACTCGAACAAAGGGTTACACCTAACAATAAATTTGTCACTCGTAGATGCCCCTGACGATGTCATTACTCTGCTTACAATTGTGACAAAATCATGTGGACAATCGTGGGGAGTAGAACTCGTGTAGCAGTTGTTCATGACTACGGTTGTTGAAGGAGTTCTGAACGACATAACTTCACTTGTTTTTTTTTTAGGTGAGGGAAAGAGATGAGAGGTAGAGTGGTCCCACCAGGCGTGCCAATCTGTTCACACGAGAATTCGAACGACGAATGGAAATTCGACACGTGTAAATGAATTTGAATTTGTGTTGTTGTATTGTATTTATCAGTGCGTTGTGGATTACAATCTCTAATGTTTGATCCTCTGATTCTCTCTCTCAAATGTAAATGTATCTTGAGGGCTTCGCAGCTTGTTCTCGATGTTGGATTTGTTTCGAGGGCTTTGCAGCTTGTTCTCGATGTTGAATCTGCAGCTTCGCGTAGCGGTGAAGTCTTCAGATGTTTGAATTTGGAGTGGCGTTCAGTCTTCAGGATTTCAAAGAGTCTTTCGTAGTTTGAGAATTCTCTCTGAGTTCTTATGAGAAGAAATTTTCTGAACCTTAGAAATGAAAATGAACTCTCTATTTATAGAGTTTTCATGGGCCTGGACCCAATGGGCTTGGGCTTTGGGCCCAATGGGTTTGGGTTTGGACCCAATGGGTTTGGGTTTGGACCCAATGGGCTTGGGTTTGGACCCAATGGGCTTTTGGGCTTTGAGCCAAATTGTCATTTAATCTTTCTGGCCCGATTCGACTTCGAGCCCAATTGTAGTTTGGCCGACTTTGCTCGGTCAAGTCTATCTGATCCCCGGTCGTGATGGAGACACATGGCGACCACTGATTGGCCGAAATTTCTCGGTCAACAGTCACGTCACTAAAATTTGACAGAGGGACAAAAACGAACCAAATTCAATAATTGTTGGATTTGAAACTTTGTGGAATCCAAATGCTACCCAACTAAGACCTGAGGGATCGATAATTTTTACACTTTATATATATGGGAAATTGTAACAGATGTCAATTTAGTAAAATAATTAAAAATATAGCATTTTTTAAAAAAAATTGCGCATATGGCAATTTCTATTCTTGGGGTCATATAGAATTTTGTTGGTTGTGAGTGATAGTAGTATATCAGTGATAGAAGTCTATCAGTGATAGTCATATATCAATAATAGAGTCTATCGGTGATAGCTACTGATTTTTTACCATATTTGCAAAATATTTTAAATTTTGCTAAATTTGTAATTATTTTGGGCTTGATTGTAGTTTGTGCAACCAACCCTCTGTATATATAACAAAATATTTGAAAGGATGTTGAGTAAAACAAAATATATACAACGAGGATGGAAGAATTTAATCTTTTTATTTAAAAAGAAAAAGTTTAAAATACTTTGGCTAAGAATTAAACATTGGGGAATATGAATTTGAAAAGCACGTAAATAAAGCATGGTCGTGCAAGTTTGTCTCTGCTTGTAGAATAATTGATGGGGCCAAAGATTTATGTTATAAAATTTGAAAAGAAAGCACTTCTTTTTATCATTGTTTTGGATCTTCCAAATTGCAAACCCCACTCAACATTACCACTTACACTTACTCCCTTTTACACAATTTATTGTCTCCTACTTTTCAAGTACAAAATCCAATCACTCCCAAGGATCACTATTTTAATAACAAAAAAGGCAACAACATTTATGTCATTCTAATTTAGTGTGAGATACTCTTTTTCTTTTTCTTTCTTTTATTATTAAATTATTTAACTATTGATAATAATCTAAGCAGTTAAATTTTTAAGATGGTAATAAGTGTCTTATCTTTTTTAACGTAAAAATAGTAAATAATAAAAATATATTGTTATGAGTACAAACAATATCTCAATTAGTTCCAACAAAGTCCCTCACATAGTCATAATTAGAGTCTCCACTTTGGGACTTTGATTCACTCTTAGTTGAAACGAATTGTAGCTCCACCTGTTTATCAACATTACTAATATTTTCTGTCCTTTAAGAAGAGATACTATCTATCTCGACTTGAATTAAGTGTGTTATATTGTTCAGGTTGATACTTATTTTGATTTGACACTTATTTTGATTTTAGTTGGTTAAGGTCAAATAATATTGAAAATTAAATAGAAATTGATTGTGTAGAATATTATATAATTAATGTCATAAGAGATGCATACATAAACATGTCATGAATAAACATAAAAATAACAACTTTGAAAAAGAGTATAGAATAAATTCTCAAATATTTATTTTTATTTTTATTTTTGACAACATGTGGGGTGAAAATTAATCTAGGATCTTTTAATATAGTTGATACATCATGTCAGTTGAGCTATCTCTGCTAACGGTAAAAACATGAACTTCACATCTTTAATTAAAGTAAATTTCTCTTCCCATGTGCATGAGAATGAAAAAAATGTTTACCCCTCCTCCCTTAAGGATGGCAATAATGGCAACTAGTAAATGTTAGAAAATCATTGAAAGATAATGCATTCTTGTCTAGAACAATCGCAAGATCGAAACTCAAAGAAATTGACGAGACCTGCACGTGAAAGAGCATGTGGTTTAATTCGATACGATGCAAAACTTTATCAGCCACTGACATGTATGAACAACAAAACCTGGATTATATATGGCTATATGATGATTTCTATTAGCCAATTTCTAAATTTACTTTTTAGTAAGAATGTTGTTTTTAATTTTGCAGGTTAGTGCCAAGAAGTTTGAAAAGTATTATCCCTTAAACAAAAAAAAAAAGGAAAAAAATTGAAGAATATCCCTACCAAATGAATGACACTACAGTTTTTTCTTTTTTTTATAGAAAAATTATTATAATTGTAATAAATAATCCCTACCAAATGAATGACACTACAATTTGTTTTTTGTTTTTAAGGGGTTTACCTTTTAGAGAAATTATTATAATTGTAATATTTATTGTCGTAGTTTATAGTAGTTTGATCATTTACATTATATTTCATAGAAAAATTAGTTAGTTTTGATTTATTTAAACATTGAATTATATTGTGCAAAAAAAAAAAAAAAACTTTTGTTACTTTTGTAGCTTCTTATTAAAAGCTATGAGAAGTCTTAGACTTTAAATATAACTCGGGTATTTTTTTTATTTATTTTTACAACGTTTGGGGTGTGAGATTCAAACTTTTGACCCCTTAATTGATGATACATATATTTTATGCTAGTTGAGTTAAGCTCGTGTTGGTTGAATTCGAGTAGTTACAACTTTATTTAAAATGTTATAGAAGACTTATGATAGCACATTTATAAAGTTATTAATAAACATAATAGCTAACAATTATATATATTTAATATTAATAACATTTTAATAAAATTATGAAAAAAATAGAGTTTTTTAATTCTTAAATAATTTTAAAGCATGTTTTAAGATCTATAAAACTTTTTTACAGCACTTTTAGATTTCTTAAAATGCTATCTAAAGCATGTTTTAAGATCTATAAAACTTTTTTACAGCACTTTAGATTTCTTAAAATGCTATAAAAAAGTCTTAGACTTGTAATAGTATCGTCACCCCTTTAGTTATTTTTTAACAATTGTATGTTTTTTGTTTTTTTTAAATAAAAAACTAGTTGCCTAGAAGAGTATATCAAAGCAAACTAGTTTTTTTTTTTTTTTTAGTGTATATCGGGGTTAGTAGTCAATCATGAAGACGTTTGTGCTCGGCATAAACCATTTGAAAACTATCTGAAGTAGAGTCATTTTATGAAACAGGTTTTATTATTTACTTTTCGTCTTCTAAATTTGTTTTATTTTCATTTTGAATTGATACAACTTGAATAATTTTGAGTTTTAGTGGATTATATGTTGTAAGAAATGGGTTATTAGATACATTTCCTTTAAGATTCCTCCAATCAAATAGGGATATGAGTTAGATCTATTGGCTTCTTCATATAGCAACTAGATTGTTTCGATATTCTCTTCTAGGACATGCTTACTTTTCTTCAATATGTGTAACCATTCATTAATATAGACTTTTCATTTGTGAGGGTCAAAATTGTTTCTTCTTTTGACTTCTATACTTCATACACATGTTTTCTAAAGCGGTTTGTAAATAACTAAAACTACTTTTGTCATCTCAAAATCACTTTTAATTTAAAATGATCGATAGTGTTTCACAATGATAGATAAGTGATAAAAGTGATTTTTTCTAAGTGATGGGAGAGAGATTTTATTTTTAAAATGTCTATTATTTCAAATTTAAAAAAACAAAACATAAACAAACAAAAAAAACTCTTCCTATTTCACTACTTTATTTTGTCTTAAAATGATGTGAAAAGGTTATTTTTTCTCTTCTAAATTTTTTTCTCTCTATCATTATTTATCTCTAATTTTTTTCAACTCTCTCTAAAGTTTTTATAATCTCTATTTCTAACTTTATTCTCACACTCAAATTTTTATCCATTTTTCACTCTCCAATAATTTTTAAATCTCTTAATTTTTTTTCACATAAAATTGTGTTCCTCTCTCTACAATTTGTGAATCTCTAACTTTTCTCTCTGATTTTTTACCTCTTTTGCTAAAAAAAAATCCCTCCCTATAACTTTTTTTTTCTCTCATTTAAAGTTTTCGTATCTCTCGAATTTTATGTCTCTACCTTCGAATTTATGCTCCCTCAAATAAAACTCTCTCTATAATTTTTTTGCTCACTCAATATTTTTTCTTTCCCTGTCTCTAACCTTTTGAAAACAAACATTAATTATGAAAAACATTTTTTACCAAATCATCTCTTCTTTTACACGTGTAGAATCAAATATTAAAATAAAAATTTGCACATCCGGAATACCCATTTTGAATTTTAGGGTTTGTACATCCGAAATACACTAGTCATAGTCAATGTGGTGGAATATGTCTTTGTATATACCAATAGAGGTCGTGCATGGATGAACCATTATGAAGGTATATCCGCAGGTATACATCACCAGCCATACCTAACGAAAATTAGAAATCTCAGCTGCAATTAATGAAAATTAAACACTTCACCTAAAAATATTCTGGTCTTCCAATCATTTTATTTTAAAATTCTAAATTGTAAATTAAGAAGGTGGTAATAAATAGTAGGGTTATAATGGGGAAACAAAATTAACAACCCTCCCCTACCATCACTCTAGACATAGTGTGCAAGCATTCCCACTTTTACACATTTTCTATTTCCACTATTTAAAATTAGACATTCTTCTTAATTTCCCTTTTTTAAATTCACGAATCTATGTTGGACACAAAATTCAATTTTAGATACAATAAATTCGTTTATTTTAAAAATTGTCAAAGATGTCAGAGACCTAATTAGATACAAAGTTGGAAGTTTAAGAACCTATTAGACACGTTTTAAAGTTCAGGGACTTTGTTAAACACAACGACAAAAGTTCAGGGACTAAATTTATAATTTAACATTCATCTTTTCACACACTTTCTCTTGTGTTTATACAAAAATAAAAATAAAAAGTTTTAATTAATTAAATTAAAAACAACATTTTTCTTTTAAATATGTATTTAATTAATGCACGATGGGAGATCGAACTTTTGACCTCTTAATCCTTAGTTATTTATACTTTTGTAGCTATATTCATATTGGCGAAATTAAAAACAATATTAAGGGATTAAAACTATCCTAAGAAAGTATTTTATGGATTAAATATTTCTTTTAAAAGAATTCCCAATCATACCCTAAATCTTAGGATACTTTCTTTTGTCTCCCATATTACTCCCGAAAATGGGAGAAACAACCTTTTTTGATTAATGATTGAGACACATTAGCAACATATACCAGAAATCTTCAGTACTGTCCAAAATTAATTATAATAGAAAGCTACATTTTGATTATAATAATTAATATAATGGTATTGTTACTTGGTATATTAAAATGTTGATATGTAGTTTAATTTGAGTAGGAATTTTTTTTTTTTTTTTAAGAGGAAAATTATTAGGTCTCATTTGATAATTATTTGGTTTTTAATTTTTGGTTTTTAAAAATTAAGCTTATAAACTATAGATCACATGTGATTTCCTACCATGACTTTCATCTTTGTTAAGAAAACATTACAACTTTTAGCCAAATTATAAAAACATTACAACTTTTAGCTAAATTCTAAAAATAAATTTTTTTTTTTTTGTTTTCATAATTTTGACTTAATTTTGAAAACATTTCAAAAAACTTAATTTTGGAAACATTTCAAAAATAGATAATACAGCAAAAGAATTCATATGTAAATATATTATTTATAGGCTTAATTTTTAAAAATCAAAACAAAAAATCAAATGATTATTAAACTAAGTCTTACCTATTCAATTTATGACAGTGAGTGGAAACCAGCTAAAATATTTTCAAAAGCTTTTGGAAGGGCAGAGAATTTATTAATTGTTTTTATTAAATTGCATTATAGTCCCTCCATTTTAATCATAATTTTAATTTAATCTCTATACTCTTAAAAAATATTGTTGTTTTTCATTCATTTAAAGATTAAAAAACATTCTAATGTGACGAAAGTTTTAGTTGTTTTTTTCTCAAAAATAAAGGAATTTCTTTAAATAACTTGATCAGCGGAGGTTTGAGTTTTGTTTTTATCGTGTCACTTTAAACTTGACATTTTAACTGTTGAGATGACAAATTCAATATGATTTTCTGTCTCTTGTATTTGAAGAGGAAAATACAGAAAATCAATACAACCAACCCCAAAAAAAAGATAATGAGTAATATTAAGGAATTACCGTATTAAAAAATTAGTTAGTATTTAATTAACATCTAGTTAGCATTTATATGTATTTTGGGAAGTTAGGGTTAGAATTGTGTTGTATAAATTCAACATTTTCTAATGAGAAATGAAGACAAAAACAAAGATTATCAAAGAAATACAATGGGTTGGAGCAAGTAAAATGTCAAAAAAAAAAATCATTCTCTCAAATTTGAATGGGTTTTGAATGGGTAAATTTGATGACGAATGAAGGACCCAAAAAAATCACTTTCAAATTTTAGTGGGTAAAATGTCAAGTCTGCAAATTTAGGGACCCAAAGAGAATTAAACCCAAACCCAAACTTCAATGATGAAAAAATTATTTTTTCCTGTTTTTTTTGTTGAGGTCAACAATTTCAAAGGTGAAAATTATATTTTATTATAATGTGGAAAATTCTTTATACACATCTTTATACTTTCGATTATATTAATAGAGAAATTGTACTGGGTGTCAATTTAGAATAAAATAATTAAAAATATAGCATTTTTTTTTTTGTAAAAGATTTGTAAATATGACAATATTTATTTCTGATAGTCTTCTATCGCGTCACTGATCGCAGATCAATGACTATCAAGTGATAGTTACCGATATACCTCTATGTTTTTATAGAATTTTATGATAGCTATCAGTGATAGCTATTTTATGAGTAATTATGACTATGAGTGATAGCAGTCTATTAGTGATTATTGCTGATTGTTTTTACTATGTTGGCAAAATATTTTATATTTTTCTATTTTCTATTATTTTAGGCGTGGTTGAAAGCCTTGTATTAATATTATCTTTTTTTTCATAAAATAAAATAAGGGAAATTGTAGTAAATGACAATTTAAGACTTATTGTTTGCAAATATAGTATGTTTTTAAAAATTTTGCGGATATAGCAATTTCTATCACTGATATCTTATGACTGATAGAAGTCTATCGGCGCTGATCACCTCAGCTTTTTATAGATTTTTGTCAGTGATAATAGTCTATCAGTGATAATAGTCTATAGTCTATCACTGATAGAAGTCTATCAATGATATAATAAAGTCTATCAGTTTGCTAAATTTGCAATTAGTTTGGGCCTGATTGCTATTTGTGCAACCAGCCCATAAAATAAAATAAAGTAAATTCGTTTTTTTTTCTTTTTAAGAATATATATAGCATATAATTATTGGAGTACGGCTAATAAGGATTCCAACTTTTGATATTTGAAGGTGAAAAAGTTACGATCAAATTGGCAAAAGTAACATACTTTTTTTTTAAGAAAAAAGTAACAAGAGTATTACCAAAAAAAAAAAATCCTACTTTTATACTTGATTCAAACCCTACGTATATTTCTTTTCAAAAAAAAAAAAAAAAAAAACCCTACGTATTACATTTTAGTGTCAACCTCAACTTTTAAATATTTTGTTTTATTTTCTAAACTCAGCTTAAAAACTATTTTTAATCCTTATCATTCATTTTTATAAATAATTTTACAAAACAAATTACCATGAACATAGTTTAACTGTCATAAAGTATATGCATCATCACCGATATTAAATTGTGATTAGTTATAAAAATTAGTAAGTATACATAACATCATTTATAACTCAAGTTCAACAAATGTCATTCATTAATATGTTTATTTTGACACAGTTAAGTATGATCATGAAAATAAGTTAATTATGACAACTTTTTTATAGCATCATTTATAAAGTTTTCTTGATGAACAATTCAATGACTAAAAAAAAATGTCAAGAAATATGTTTATGAAATCTCAAAATTGTAATAATGATATGGTTGTTATTATTCATTTTAACTCAAAAAATATTGTTGACATCATTTACATCATTCGCAAAATCATTTTTTATACATTAATTGTCATGTCAGTTTACATATAAATGATATCAGGTATTGTCTTCAAAACACATTGATTTTTTTTAGTACAATTTTTATACATTAATTGTCGTATCAATTTTCATTCATTATTTTAGTGAAAAAATCATGAAGTATATGTTTTAGAATAATTTCAAATTTAAAATACAACTTGCTATCAAAAAAAAAAAAAGTTTAAAATACAACTTTTCAAAGTTTGAAAATATATAATTGAAAACTATCCCAAAAAAAAAGGGGGGTCTTTTGTATAATTTAATAAAAATAAATAAATAAATAACAATCCCCATTAGATTTTTGAAACAAAATATATTTTTTTAAAAAAATTATTTAAATAATTTGAGACTTAAACTTCTGAAGTCTTTAAACACAATTTTATAGCAATTGAGCTATATTCGATTTCCTCATTCAAACAAAATATTTGATTGGTTATCAAAATAAAATACAACCAGCATGAAAGTGCTAGAATATAATCTTTAATTTTTTTAAAAAAAAAATCTAGCAATAATACACACTTGGGACTAGGAATTTAAAATTTGAGGAATTTGAACACAAAAAGAATGTAAATAAAGGAAAGTTGTGCAACTTTGTCTGGATTTGTAGAATAATTGATGGGGCCAAATATTTAATGTTATAAAATTAATAAAGAAAGCACTTCTTTTTATCATTCTTTTGGATCTTCCAATTTGCAAACCCTACTTGACTTTACCACTTTACTTAATCCCTATATTACATACTTTGTTGTCTCCTACTTTTTCCTAGGATCACTATTCCAATAATTAAAAACAAAACATTATTTAATGCTATACTAATTAATAATTGAGGTTTATAATTATATATATTTATAATCAGGTGAGAGATATTGAAAAAATAATACGAAATATTGTGTTAAAATTATTTTTGTTACCTTCAAACAAATTTGTGAAGGATAGATAAAATAAAAATAAAAAAAATCATTCTTAGAAATTATTGAAAGAAGTTCTTACTAATGAAAGAAGTTCTTAATAATAAAATTTTAAAAGTTTGTAGAAAAGAAATTGTACCGAAAAAATAGTTAAAATAAACTCGATTTCAAAACTCGAGGTTTAACAACTGTGCCTCAAACACAACACAAATTTCAAAACTCTAGACTAAATAACTCTTCACTCTAAATATAAAATCTTTCGAACTTTCGAACTAACTAACTCTCCAGACTAAATAACTTTAGACCTTATTAACTCTAACTCTTTGTCCCAAACAATCTCTAAGTTATTTTTATTAGATAATTTGATTCTATCAGTTTTATAACAACTATCTCCAACATGACTTGGAATGAATATGCATAATCACGTAAGTTATTTTTATTAGTTCCTATACTGATAATTTGATGCATATCTTGTTTACAATGTGACATCAATATTATCTTTTATATATATATATATATATATAACTAAGTTTTTAATAATTTACCACACCAAATGTATTTGATGACATTAGCACAGAAATTACCAGCAATGTAATTTATCCATGTTTTTTTTCTACTAGTCCTACTTTATATTTTTAAGGAAAAAAAAAATACTTATAAACTTGTCCGTATATTAATTTTCACCCTAAACTTTTAATTTTATCAAATTGTATGTGAACCTCAAATTTAAGTAAGTGTTGCAATGTTAACCTTAAACTTTAATTAAAAAAGTGTTGCAATTTTCCTCCTGTAATAAAAAATTTTCGTTCGAAATATCGTTATAAAAATATTCTCATGTGTTCAGTGAACTATATTATATGTATTGGTACAAAATTAATAAGATTTCAAAGAAAACGATATCATACCTAAATTTTGTGAGTTTTGAGAAAGTTATTCAATGGTTAATTGGTGTATTAAATCAAACTAAAATTTGTGCAAACTTAATATTATTAGAATTAGCGAGTTTATGGAGATTTTTTTTTTTTTTTTTTTTTTTTTTTTTTTTTTTTTTTTGTTGTTGTTGTTGTTGTTGTTGTTAAAATTAGTGGGTGAATTAGTAGGGAATTAAAAGGTGGGTTGAAATTGAAACACTTATAGTCTTCATCGCGTTAAATTTGGTAAAATTGAAATTTCAATGAGAAAATTGATACAACATAATAAGTTGGGGAAAATTGTAATGAATAGCAAAATAAATTAGGGTAATTAAAAATATAGCTACACTTTTTTTAGTTTGCAAATATAGCAAAATTTTCAAATTTTGAGTTTTTTCGTTTTTATGGATAGAAATTTTTTCATCCCCTCAATTTAGAACTTCCTTTGATTTCATCAACAAATAAGAAATCCCTTGTGCCCTTGATTTCAAGTCTCCTCATCATTAATCCCTTCACCTTTCAGCATCTCCTCCACGGACTAGTTTCTTAAAAAATCTAACCCTTGGAAAATTGGTCTCTTTTTGCGATGTTTCTCAAGCTGAGGATCTTCACTACGCTCACCTAATTTTTTTATCACCTTCTCCAACCCAATAAATTTATGTTCAATTGCTTGATAACCGGATACTCCACTTCTCAAGACCCAATAAAATACTATTTTTCTCTTCTTTTAAATATAATGATGTGATTTGAGTTTTTACCCAATCAATTTACTCTCTCAGTTGTACTCAAAGTTCTTGTGGTTCTCACCTTGCGTATTGGGAATCTCTTGTTGCCATTGTCATGTTATTCGACTGAGAATTTGTCTCATGTGTGTACAGAATGCTCTGATCAATGTTTATACGGTTTGTGGATTGGTCCAATGCGCATTATCGGCCTCATCCATGCAAAGAGCCCATGCAATTTGCCAAACAGAGGATGATGACAAACCGATGAAGAATGTGTGAAGATAATATCAATGATTGAACTATATCAGTGATAGACTTTAGACTTTATAACAGTTAACACAGTCTATCAGTGATAGTCTTCTATCACTGATATACTTCTACATGTGATAGAAGTCTATCACCGAACTTCTACATGTAATAGAAGTTTATCACTGATACTCTATCATTGATTCTTCAAGAAAAATCATTTGAATAAATAGTTTATTGATACTATCACTGATAGAAAAGAGTACTATCGTTAATAGAATACTATCACTAATAGAAAATAGTACTCAGCTCACTAATAGAATACTATCACTGAGTACTCTTCTGATTTTAAATGGAGATAAAGAGAGTGATTGAAAGTAAAAAAAATATATAGCATTCTATTACTGATAATATCAATAAGCTATCACTGATAGCATTCTATCAGCGATAGTATTCTTCCATTTTTACCAAGTAATGTCATCTTTATTCTAAAGTTTACGAAAAGAAAAAAATATTTATAGCATTCTATCACTTATAGTATCAATAAACTATCATTGATAACTTTCTATCAGCGATAGTATTCTATCAACGATAGTACTGCGTTCTATCAGCGATAGTATTCTATCAACGATAATACTGCGTTCTATCAGCAATAGTATTCTATCAACGATAGTACTCTTCCGTTTTTACCAATTAGTAATGCAATCTTAATTTTGAAATTTACGAAAAGAAAAATTATTTATAGCATTTAATCATATCAATAAACTCTCATCGATAACATTCTATCACTGATAGTATCAATAAACTATCACTGATAGCATTATATCACTGGTAACATTCTATCAGTGATAGTACTCTATCATTGATAGAATCTATCAGTGATAATACTCTATCATTGATAGAATCTATCATTGATAGAATCTATCATCGATAGTATTCTATCACGGATAGAAAATAGTACTATCGTTGATAGAATACTATCATTGATAGAAAAGAGTATTATCGTTGATAGAATACTATCACTTATAGTACTATTCCGATTTTAAATAGAGTTAAAAGAGTGATTGAAAGTAAAAATATATATAGTATTCTATTACTGATAATATCAATAAGTTATCACTGATAGCATTCTATCGGCGATAGTATTCTATCACTGATAGTACTCTTTCGTTTTTACCAAGTAATGCAATTTTTATTCTGAAGTTTACGAAAAAGAACAATTATTTTTAGCATTCTATCACTGATAGTATCAATAAACTATCATTGATAGCTTTCTATCAGCGATAGTATTTTATCACTGATAGCATTCTATTAGCGATAATATTTTATCACTGATAGTACTCTTCCGTTTTTACCAAGTAACGCAATCTTTATTCTGAAATTTACGAAAAGAAAAATTATTTATAGCATTCTATCATTGATAGTATCAATAAACTAGCATTGATAGCATTCTATCACTGATAGTATCAATAAACTATCACTTATAACCTTCTATCAGCGATAGTATTATATCACTAGTAATATTCTATAAGCGATAGTATTTTGGGATGTTCAGGCTTTTTGGTCTTTTACATGAATCGAGCTTCTTTTTTTCTTTTCTTTTTTCTATTTGTAAAATGTTTTACAATTTGCTATAATTGTAAATAGTTTTGATCTGGTTGCTATCCATGCAATGCCCATAAGTTGGGGGTAAAATTGAATTTTTCCTTAAAAAAAAATGTACGAATTATATATCCCATAAATGAGCTTTAAAAAAGGGTTGGTTGCACAAATAGCAATCAGGCCCAAACTAATTGTAAATTTAGCAAACTTTAAAATGTTTTTGCAAATATAGCAAAAAAATATGTTTCTATCACGGATAGACTTTATCATATCACTGATAGACTTCTATCAGTGATAGACTATTATCACGGATAGACTATTATCACTGACAAAAATCTATAAAAAGCTGAGGTGATCAGCGATAGACTTCTATCAGCCATGAGATATCAGCAATAGAAATTGCCATATCCTCAAAAATTTTAAAAATATCTATATTTTTAATTATTTTATTCTAAATTGACGTCTGTTATAATTTCCCTTGAAATTATTCTGTTAAAAGTATAAATATATAATATATATTTAAATCTAAATTTTGTTTTGTGGCTTTCAAACAAAAGTTCCTTTCCGTTGATATGAGAATGTAAAAAGAAATAAAGAAATATTCATGTTATCTAATAAATTATTAAAAATTTGTAGATCATATATTTATATTTATATTTTTTTTAAAAACGATGCAAAGCACATAAATGCTAACTAGTACCAAATTTGTAAACAACTTCAAAATTACTCTCATTGGATTTGGAAGACACTATCCATTGAAGTTAAATACTATCCATTGAAGTTAAATGTATAGAGTATATGCTTGTGAAAGACGATAGACGATATATCTAAACTGTCAAAATAAGCATAGTTCAACTGGCATCATGTATAAACTAGGTTCCAAAAGATCAAAGATTTAAGTCTCCCAAACTTAGCCTTCTCTGATTTTTTCCATGGTCGAAAACATTTGAAAAATCACAGGTGTGATAAGATATTTGGCTTTTGAAGAATGAAGTTTTTTTTATTGAACATTGGAATGTTGTAATATTTGATGCCATACTCTCTCTATTATATTATATGTCACGTTAGATTGTAATTTTGAACTTCTCCAATCTAAATTACGTATCATTTTGATCTTTTGACTTCAAAAAATTTCGACAATTTTTTCTTTCTTTACTTTAAAAAATTAATGTTTTTCTCCCTCCTGAATGAATTTCCACGTTTAATGGCTGTATGATTGGAAGAAGAAAAAAAACAACAAAATAAAACACAAGGATTACATTTAAATTTTAAGAATTGAGTGGTTGATCCTTATAATTTTAAACATTAATTTCATCTCTTTAGTCAGAATTTAGTTTCAATTTGATTTTTAAAGTTTCAATGTTTTTTTAATCAAATCTCACAAAACATCAAACTGGCGTAAGATGTTACCTTCGACCAAGAGGTCAAATATTCGAATCTCCCACCCCACATGTCTCGATAAGAACCTTCATATCTAGCAAGCCTTGAGACATTTAGGGAACGTTTGGGACACCAACTTAGAGTTGGGTGGACTGAATTATTATAACTTAGTCTACGTTTGACCCACCGACAATTATAACTAAAGTAACTATATATATATACACACTTCAATAGTATTTACTATTCACAACTATTATAACTATCAATTATAATAACTCACTCAACCCCAAACAGCCCCTAAAAAACTCTTAGCCCATAAGGGGGTGTTTGGGGGAGTGAGTTGGGTAGGGTTGGGTGGGTTATTATAACCCACCCCATGTTTGAGGCACCGATTTAGGAAGAGGGCGTTTGGGGTTATTATAACCCCCAGTGCTACAGTAACACTGTAGCACTCTGTACTTTTTTTTTTTTTTTTTTTCTTCAATTTGTCGATTTTACTCTTTGTTTTTTTTTCGGTTTTTTTTTTCAATTTTTTCACTCAATTTGTAGATTTTTCCTCTATTTCTTTTTTTTTTTCACCTAATTTGACGATTTTTCCTTTATTTATTTTTTTAACTTTTAAAAAATTAATATGTAATATACATTTAATTATACAAATACAACAAAAAAAAAAAATGGTAGAAAAAAATAAACTAACATAAACACATATTTCAAACTCCATGTTAAAGAAAATTGTATTACTTCTCTCTCCACCGAACCTCATGTTATCGATTATTTGTGATTTCCTAAATAATATTTATTTTTTTAACTTTTAAAAAATTAATATCGTAATATACATTTAACTATACAAATACAACCAAAAGTTGTATAAAAAAAAAAAACTAACATAAACACATATTTCAAATTACTCCATGTTAAAAAAAAAAATATTTTAAACCCCCACTATACAACTCTGCACCCCAAACACAGACTTACTAAACCCACACTATACAACTCTGCACCCCAAACACAGACTTACTAAACCCACAGACTATTATAACCCACCAACTATAATAACCCACCGACTATAATAACCCACCCTGCGCCCCAAACGCCCCCTAAATGTTAAAACTGCAATAATTTTCACAATCATTATTCGCTAAATTTCAACATTTCAAGCGTTGCTTTTTTTTTTTTAACAACATGTGGATGTGAGGTGGGGGATTGAACAAGAGGTCACTAGTCTATACAATATGCCGGTTGGACATATTGGCCAACATTTCCAACGTTATTCAGATTTCAAAGACATTAAATGAAATTGAACTTCAAAGGTATGTTTAGAAGAATTTGAAATGAAAACCTTCGATTATGGCATTTAGTAATGTATTTAAATATCACTTCTGAGACTTGATTATAATCAAATGAATAGCAAAAAGTTCCAGAGTCAACAAACAAACAATCACAGTTGTATTTTTCTTTTTTTTCTCATCAGAAACTAAGCTTTTCCATTGAGGGAGTGAAAAGTATAACCTAGGATGTACACCGACCAATGGAGTTAACAAAAAGGGTCTCCAAATGGCCAACTAAAAAAAAAAAAAAAAAACATCCTCCCGTGGTCCATCAATTATATTCTTAGGGCATGATATGTTTGGGAGTAATTTTGAAATGGTTAAAATCACTTTTGTTAATTTCAAAACACTATGAAAATATACCTTTAATCATTCAAAATCAATTTTGATTGTATGAAAACACCGTATAAAAGTGTAAAATCAAACATTAAATTGAATTTGAACGATTAAAAGGTATGTTTCGGAGGAGACATTTTGAACATGACAAAAATTATTTTAACCATTTCAAAATCAGTCTCAAACATACTCTTACACATACCCTTACTGTATTGTACCCTTGTTATGCTATATATATAACAAAATATATATATATATATATATATATATGTGTAATTAGCCTAATAATAGAGCTAAAATTGACTAAGTGGTATAGGACTTTATGAGAAAATACCTTCATCGTTGCGTGATGGCAAGCCTTTAAGTACATCCCTCAAAGCATGGTAGTGGCTATCACATTTATGATCAGAAATGATGTTGCTTGATAACACTATTTGCTGGAAATGTTCATCAGGATGCCGCTTCCACAGGGTGAAGTATTCTGGACTACTATCCATATGCCTCTTCAGATAATAAACTGTCCCTGGTACGAATAGCTCCTCGGGATTTTTACATCTTGTGGCTTCATTTTGAGCAGCGGCAGCATTCTGCACCGCAACGGTAGGGTATGAAGGAGACTCTTTTCTGTTGTCATCATCTGTTAAAAAGGGAAGAAAGTGACTGGTTAAGGGAAGGAAGGATATCTAAAAGGATTTGGATTTTAGTCAAAAACGGTATAAGAGCTATCAAAAAGGAGAGTTCTTGAGAATAACCTCAAAGATTAGGAACTAAACATTTAGTCGAAAACGGTAAAATTGACATGAAATAGATAAATACTGACCAAGGAACATTTACATTTGCAAGTAAATTTATGGTTGAGAAAAAAAAAACATGCAAAAAAGAAAATAAAAATGTAAGGTAAAAGAACAGTCTTGTTTAGAGTCTGGAAGTTACTAGTTAGTTGATCAATTTGATGCGGATTCGGTCAAGAAAGAGAAAATATTATGAATACAAAGTTTCATCACATGACTGCTCGGTTAATCTTGCCCAATCTAGGACCAAAACTAAATGAAAGCCATTAAAACAAAATAATATTCAACTAATTTATGCCTGAGGAAAACATTAAGCAAACCTGAGAACGTTAGGATTGGCAGGGACCGCAAAATTATAACAGAGCAATGTTTGGTTTATTTGGAATGAAGATGAAACAAAAGACAAACTAGGGAACATAGATTAGCTTACCAGAGGATATTTTCTTGCTAGTAAACTTTGCATAATCCGCAAGCTTTCGAGCAACATCTTGTGCTGATGTAACCACCTGCTTTGCATTTGTGACCAAACCAATGATACTATTCCAGTCTTGGCTTTCAATCACACTCGT
The DNA here is from genome assembly GCA_028017165.1 of Herpetospermum pedunculosum. Lineage (NCBI taxonomy): Eukaryota > Viridiplantae > Streptophyta > Magnoliopsida > Cucurbitales > Cucurbitaceae > Herpetospermum > Herpetospermum pedunculosum. The sequence goes on along the minus strand of CM051524.1, from coordinate 78,975,255 downwards.
CCTGAATCAGATGGAACATGAAATTTGAGACTACCTTCCCCTCTAGCTTTTTTTTTGAAAAGGAAACAGGTATTTTCATTAATGAAGAAAAGAGAACAAATACAACAAGATAAACAGACTACGACAAAATGTAGACCAATAAAGCAGATTAGATTGATGCCTGATCTATGCTACGTGTAACATCTTCAAAATCTATTCCTGATCTATGCTACGTGTAACTTACCAATCAGTTTGTAGAATTTCAGTCCTTAGCCTTGTTAGAGAAGCTAGACTTAATCTAGGGATAACATCATCCTGCCCAAAGTAAAGTCAGAGACTTTAAGTGAAGCAACAGAATGAAATAAGAACTATCAAATTAAAACTCCAGGAAATTTTGACTTAAAAAATGGTAGAATACATATGAGGACTGCATGTGGCAAACCTGCATCACTACAGTGGTAACATAGTCAGCACAGCTCTCAGCAAGTTTCCTTGAAATGCAAGGTGGTGTTGCATATCCAATGGCAGAAACAATATCAGGGCTAAATCCAAGCTCCTTATTTGACTTCTTACGAAGCATTACAGCTAGTAACGAAGCTATAGCTCCACCAAGAGAATGACCCACCAGCCTTAACCTAAAACCCTGTTAATGAATTAGATACAGCCACGACAAATGCTAGCAGGGTGATGGAAGAACTTAAGGAATAAGCTAAAAGAACTTCAGTAAACATAAATGTCACCTGATGTTTCTCCAAGCATCTTCTTATCATTCCGATCTCATGATCAAGAAACCAGCGAGCAGATTCAGAAGTGCCAAAGTGTGTAGAATATCCTTCAAATGTCACTTCTCCATCGCTTGATGTAATAATATCGGTGATGAGATCATATACTGTGTGAGTTCCTCGAATTCCAAATATTACAAGTTTCTTTCTAGTATCAACCCCTATATAATAACCAGGCCTCATAACACTCGAATTTTTAACAAATTTCAATATGTTGCACTCTCGAAGCATGGTGCTTCTTGCAAGCATAGCTGCAGAATCCTTATAACAACCTTTAGCTAGTTCAAGGTGGTAGATGAGGTCTTCAACCTGATTCACAAAATCATTAACTATAAGATCTTCAAGTCAGGTTTATTAGGATTTGAAAACTCTTAAATTGAAAATAAGAAGGAAACAAAAACAGAATTTCAATGTATGGACTGTCCATATATTTTATATATTAAAAAAAAAAAGATGCGAACAGATTACAATTGCATCTGAAGAGATCTGGACACCCTTAATGTCCTCCAATGGAGTTGTTGAAGCCTGACGGAGATATATAAGGTATAATCCACTTGTAAGATCACTCAAGCTCCAATCCTGGATTCCCATCTTACTCCGCTGGATACTTGCAATGATTTCTGAAACAGAACGACTTCTAGGTGGAATTTGATTTGAATTCCATTCCCTGTAAGTCACAAGAACTTTATTAGCCTCCAAAACTATAACTTAGACACAGCCTGGAAGTTTAAAAAGAACGTAAGAAAAGCAAAAATAAAATGCAGATAGTATATAGGCCACACCATCTGTTTTAAACAAAAAGAAGTACATCAACAGAAAATTACAAGACAGTAAATTGTGTTTGTTAAGCAATAACATATTTAATCTGCACATTTTTTCTTGGACGCAAGTAATAATCAAATTAAAGAAATAATGATTGCCCACAAGCTAGGAAGCACGGACACTCCATTATAGGTGGACTGTCCATTTTGGACACATATCGGACACCGACACGCCCCAAACACATGTCCGACACGCCAAAATCGGTGTCCTGTTATTTGATTATTCATTCTAGGGCGCACAATCCTGGACATTTTTTTTCTTAAATTTGTGACTGTCCATTAAAATCCAAATAGTTTTTTTTTTTTTTTGAATAAATATAGCCCAATAGTTAGCCCAGCCTTTTAAACTAAAATAACAAACAAAAAAAACCCTAAATTTTTATTCTTTGCTCTATGTGACTCTCTCCCCTTGATTTCATGTCATCCCCATTTCCTTTCCTTCAATTTGTATGATTAATTTATTGTAAAGTATTACCACGACAATCTATACATATATTATCTAAAAATAATATATAACTTATAACGTGACCCCAGTATCCTACATTTTTAAAATTGGCGTATTGCCGTGTCCGTGTCAGTGTCCGTGCTTCTTAGCCCACAAGAGAGATGAGAAGTCCTACTAACATAAACAGACCTGATGACAATGCCCACCTATACAATTGCAAAGCTGGTTCGAGAGCTTTTGTCAGCCATGCAAGCTCTAACCTCCGGTTACTATCACTTATATCTTCAGCATCAGAAAAGTACATAGTAGGTTTAGAACCTTTTTTGATACTCTTCGCCATTTCTGACCTTACAGAAACTTCAGGTAAAACTTCACCTTCTTTATGCACACATTTTTCCACCTGATCTGCTTTTGACCTCTGAAAATGCATAAGAACACTATTCACAGTTACAGAGCTTGTCTGCCACTCCTGTTTCCTGAGAAAACTTCTGGCATAATCTGCAGGGATGAAGAAAAGACAATCCATGTAAACATACCCCCTATGAATTATAAAACATCTACATTGTAGCCATGAAACCTTCAATTGATACCCGAGAAGGCACTTTAAAATTTATGATCAAAGATAGAAGTGTGACAGAATAATACCTAAATGATTTTCTTCAACTCTTTGTAACTACATACTAGATTTCTTTTAAACCTCTCTACCTTTGGTTCTATTATTCAATGTCACTAATCATTGATTCCAATTGGAGAGATTTCTTGTTATAGGTCTCCTTGTAATCCACTTGTAGGTGCTCGGAGTTTCCAAAAGCTTAATAAGCTAATGGGTTATGGTAAATTAATCTTATATAAATACTTCAACACTCCCCCCTCACTTGTGGGTTTGAAAATTATTTGTTGAATGCCCAACAAGTGAAATTCAATATTAATTGGGGAGGAAATGACTTTACAGAGGTTTGAACTCAAGACCTCCTGCTCTGATACCATGTTAAATCACCAATCAACCCAAAAGCTTAAGTGAAATTCAATATTAATGGGTTATGGTAAATTTAATCTTATATCAATACTTCAACAATTTCATCCATCAATGAAATTGTTTCTCTTCTCATAAAACCATTGATAGACATAGCTTGCAAACTGCTCTATAATGTGTCCCATTGATAACGCAGTCACACGGTGAGCACATAGCTCTATATTTTCGCCTTTCACTAAAAATGTGTCTCATTGATAAACCCGCCTTTTTTTCCATTTTCAAGATACGGGCTTCTTTTCTTTTTTTATGAAAATCCAAACTTTCATTGAGAAAAAATGAAAGAATACAAGGGCATACAAAAAGGGAGCCACAAAAGAAGGAGGTGAACTAAAAAAATGGCTTTCAATCAAGCAAAATAAGACCTAACAAATAGTTACAGAATAATTTATCAACCGAAGCCCACAACGACACATTGAACCTAATAAGAGCCCAAACATCACGTCATTACCCACAGACCTTTCGAGCCCTCTAAAAACTTTGATATTCCTCTCCCCCAAAGGCCCCCACAAAACAGCACACACCCCAGTCTGCCACAAGCAAACGTTTATTCTTATATCCAAATAATCTATGTTTAATAAAAAAAAATTGTCAATAAAAAGATAGTTCAACCGACTTATATGAACAATGAACGAGAAGTCTCAAGTTCGAATCTTTCTTCTCTATGTTGTTAAAAAAAAAAAATTAAATCATATATATTGATTTTTAAATTTGTTTATATTACTATGAAGCTTCATAATCTAATAATCATATATCTTTTTAGAGATTAAATTATGAACGCCCCAAAATCGAACTATACTAAATTGGATTCCTGATTCAATCAATAATTTCTTTTTTTAATGATCTAATCTCAATTCTATCTCATCGGGTACTCAACTGCTTCCTGGCAAGAGAGCGAGTTCGACTCGCGAACGATCAGCAAGTGAAGGACCGATCCTCAGGAATTGCCAAAACATTTGACTGCAACCCCTATGTCTGGTCAGACACAAGCCAAACTCCTCGAAGAAACAGCTCCAAACCGCATGGACTAACTCGCAGCTCCAGAGAATATGACTCAATTCCTCAGCCGCCCGCCTATACAAGATGCAACACAACGGCCCAAACAAATTGAGCACTTTCCTTGAAACTCGATCCAAGGTATTGTAACCTTCTTTGGAATTTCCACCTTCCACAATGAGGCAAAGACACCACTCGAGGGAGAAGGATCGACCAGGCAAAGGAAAAAGGATTTACAAGTGAAGCCAACGAACGGCCAGGGACTCCAAAGACGAACCCAGGACTATGTCTAAACTCCCCAAACAAAGAGAGGAAGACAATAACATCTGATATTTCCCTATTGGACAAAGCACGTCGGAACCCCAAAATAGGAGAAGGAACAGGTACAGAGTTTGGCAACACCTACGCCACCGAGTGATGCCTCATAGAAGATAAGTCTACCCCTTTTGAGAAAAAAACTCATCTTTCAGGACGAAAGCCTCATACGAATCTTACTCACAACCAGATCTCAAAAAAGACTCGTTCAACAGCTATGAGTCGTGACCCAAGGGGAGGCCTAAATAAGATACATGGGCTTGCTTGGACAGTCGTTTGAAAGATGCTTTTGATTTAAGGAAAACTGTTCAAGAGGTATTGCTTGTGCACTTACGATTCTGAATTATTTAATATTTCCATGTCTGAAGTTCAAGCTTTTTGCTGCATATTTGACTGAGGCTATGCAGGCAAAGTATCTGGCAGAAGCTGGAGGTGCTGGAATGGGGAACTCCTTTCAGGGACTTCTTGGAAAAAAATTCCAAAGATATTTTACTACAACTTTTTAAGTTCGATTTAATAAGTTTATAGGGTGAGAGTCGACTTGTTTTGTGTTTTTCGTCTTGCATACTTTGCCCATTCATCTCAATATGCATATCCAGAGAGATGAATTTGAACTTAGAATTCCATGGAATTGTGAGAAACAGAAAAGAGTGCTATGTACAAGTTAGGCATACTCAAATCCATTTAAGACTGAATTAAATTAATTGGAGATTTATAATTCAATTCATTTCTAATTCCATTTAAAAATAAAAATCATGAATTAGATTAAAAGTAAATCTCCAGGCATTGCCTTCCACAAACAATATCAACAAATTATCAATCCTAACTTACTAAGAGATTGAAGTAAACAAAGTAACAAAAATCAACATCAATTTTTCTTCTCAATGCAGCAAAGTTCATCATCATATTTTCATAGAGTGTCAAGATTCTCCAAGAATCGTAAAACAAAAACAGTCAAAGATGCAATAAGTAACAATTCAACAAAGAAGAACAAAGAAATTTCACTTACGGAAGTTGGGAAGAAAGCGTCTCGTAGCTCCATTGGCCATGACGGCGGCGGAGGGATTTGGCTGGGGAATTTAGTCGGCAAGAATTTGACGCTCAAGAGAAGCGGGATTGCGGCAGATCTTTGGCGGTTTTTGGTACAGAGAGCCGGGAAGCTCAGAGCTGATTATTTATTAATTATTACACGAAAATGCGCCATAAGATTTGGATTTGATTTTTTCTTTTTTTTTTAGTTTCATTACATCGGAATTGAAATGAAGAAGAAAAAACTCTCCTTTTTTTTCATTTTTTTAATTCTAACATATGAGGTGGAAGACTCAAAAATAATTTATTTTTTTATCGAATAGATATATCTTAACCAGTTTTAAGTTGCCAAAGCGAGCATATGTATGTGTTGACGACGACCAAGAGGTTTGTGGTTCAAATCCCCCCACCCCAATGTACTCAAAAAAAAAAAAAAACAGTTTTAAGTTGACTAAGTGAGAAAATTTCAACATTTACCCAACAATTTTTTTTTTATTATTATTATTTTACCAAATTTTTTTTTGACATCATGTTAGGGTGGGGGATTGAACCTAGGACTGCAGTACGATACCGTTGAACTATGCTCTTGTTGGTATACCGAACTTAGCAAAGCAAGTGTAATTATACGATTATATTATATAAGAAACCCTAAATTTTGGGACTTAAAAAAAAAACTTATTTTAAAAATATCGAAGTTTTTAGTCTCTTCTCTTTTCAATTTAAATTTTTTTTAGTACATTAAGAATAGGGAGATTCGAACCACACATCTTTTGGTCGTCAACACATACATATGTCAGTTGACATGGTGGGTTTGACAATTCAAATTAAGTACCTTCAATCTCACTCATTCAAAGAGGTCAACATTGGGTCAAACATTTAATTTTAGATCCATGGCCAAGAAGGTGGTTTTGAATGAGTTTTAATTATTTCATTTTTTTTTTAAGGAAATATTAAAATTTTCAGCCAAATTCTAAATTTAAAAAATTACTTTTTATTTTGCAAATACTTATAATTTAAAAAGTTACTTTGTAAATAACAAAACAAATGAAATATAAGTGAAAGTCTCCATAAATCAAATGGTTTATAAACTAGCTTTAGATTTTCATTTTCAAGCCTTTTAGTTTTGGGTAAGTTAGGAGACACTTTTTTTTTAATTTATTTATTTATTTATTTGAGAGATGTAGTGTAAAAATATTTTTGATTATTTTTAAATATTATAAAAATTTGAGAGGAATTCTCCATTCAACACGAAGATCAAAAATAATTTAAAATTTGATTTTTTTTTTAATTTATTTATTTATTTATTTGAGAGATGTAGTGTAGATATATTATGATTATTTTTAAATATTATAAAAATTTGAGAGGAATTCTCCATTGAACACCAAGAACAAAAATAATTTAAAACTTGATTTCAATTGTTTCACTCTAAATAATTTATTTCACCAACTCAATTTCTAAAAAGACATTTTCAATATAATGTAATTGGAATTCGCAACATTAACATTGATATTGGTTGGAATCTCCCACTGAAGTTTGGCAATTGCGGCTGATTGTTCCCTTCGCAAACTCAAATATGAGTATTATGAGTTTGAGAGGGAGGCTAATTTCGGTGTTATGTTTTAGGGTTTATTTATACAAGGGTAACTAGTTTTTTGCTTTATTATTCTATTTTAGTATAAATACGTCGCTATATATGTATTTCTAATTAAGTCATTCTAATACAATGTAGCCTCAATACATTCTATAAATTCTCTGAAATTTACAAAGACGAGTTAAGTATTTCATAATCAGCACAAAAAGTAAGGGAGAGATCGGGTCTCCTTGCCTAAGACCTTTCACTTCCTTACAATGACCTTGAACACATTCATTCATCATGAGCGTATAGGAAATATCTCTCAAACAGAGCATCACCCAATTGACAAACTTTGAAATAAAGCAAAAATGATTAAGAAGACTTTCTAGGAAATTTCAGCCAACAGTGAAATGTGTGATTTATTGCTATCTTGTTATCATAATTTACTGTGATTTCAATTAACTATTTTTTTTCAACGATTTTTTAAAATAAATATTTATAATTAATTTCTAAAATATTTATGTTAATGCATAAAAAATATTTAAATGTGTTTGATTATATAAATTAAATTATATTTTGATTTTGAACTTTTTTTTGCATGTGTTTATTACTAGTTAAAATAAATTGTAGAATGATATTCACATTGTGTGATAGAGATTAAGTTATATTTATTGTATTTTAGATAAAAGTTAACAATCAAATCAACAATAAATACTAATTTTAAGATTGGATGAAAGTATAGAGATTAAATTAAAATACAAGAAACAAAATGATATTTTAACAAAAATATATATATTTGTCAAAGCGAACATGACTGACACATATATGATGGTTAGACCTTATGTTAATTGAGCTATGCTCGATTTGACAACAATTTACTAGTGTTAGAGATGATTTATACCACCTGGATGCATGTCAAGTAACAACATCCATTAACCGACATGATAATAAAAAATTGTCAAGCTGAATGTGGTCGACGTTAATTAAACAATACGAGCCTCTCAAAGTTTGAGGGCGGCATAAGTTTTTTTTTTTTTTTTTTATTTCATTTCTTTTTTTAAACAAATAAATAATATATTGCTCAATTTTTTCTCTAGACAAATTAAATATTAGAGTGCATTTTTTCTCCTTTAAGAAATTATTTAAATACTTTATATTATTTACTATTGTAAAATAAAAAAAATTATCATTGTTGTATTTAGGCCTCGTTTACCCGTATTAAAATTAGATCCAATTTGTTACGATGTTGTTTGCTGCATGATTAAAACGTAATTTGATTTTTATGGACATTTATTAAATGTTAAATTTGGTAAGTTTACCATATAATAACTTTCAATAATAATAATAAAAATAATAGAAATAAAGGAATAAAAAATTGTGCTTCTCACTTTATGTGTTTCCCATTTTTTAACGTTTGACTATCGAATCGTCTTCCAATCTTTTTCCTCCTTCATTCTTCTTCGACCAAAGTTTTTCGTCTTCTCCGAACAAGGAATCTGAATCATCCACTTTGACTTCTGTTACCGTTGTCGTCGAAGCAAACATTGTGCATACACTTCCCCAATGTTTGCATCGAGAGTAACCGATCAATGAATGGAAAAAATATATTTTGTTCATTTACTTTGTCGTTTCTTGCATGCTCTTGTTTTGACTTTTGGTGTGAGCCTTATGCAGACTATTGTGCATACACTTGTTCTTTGTCTGACTTGAGTGATTTAGCAGAATCTCATTTTTTTTGGGAGACTATCGTTTATGATTAAAGGTCAGTTGAGGATCTGAGTTTTCGTGATGTTTCACAGTCGCTAATAAATTGAAATATAATTATTTTATCACCTTTGTTTCGATTATTTTATCATAGAAGAAATCAAAGAAACGAAAATATGTTTGCGTAATATTTAAAAATTCATTATGCAGATGGTACAAATTACCCGAACTTGAAGAATGAGAGAAAATAAACGAAGGCGGGAGTGATGGTGAAGTTGAGGATATCGAAGAAGAAAAAGCAAAACATGGAAGAAAAAAAAAATAAAGGGTGGATCCAAGTAATCTAGAATGAGAATCAGATTGAGCATCATTTTAGATAAATAAAGGGCCATAATCGAATTGCGGATTACAACGTGGGACCTGTAAATTGATTATGTTTGTAATTTTTGGTAAACGACTTCAACGAAAATGGAAGTGGGATCCATAATTTGTTTGATTTATTACGATTTGAGGTGAAGTAAACAAGACCTTAGTCATTTTATGATTTTTATTGAATGTTATCATAGTTAAATTGTAATTTAATATTCATTTGGTTTAGAAAAAATAAAAATAAACAAAAAATGAGCAATATTTTATTTATTTATTTTAAAAAAAAAAAAAAAAAAAACACAAGTGAAAAAGGAAGAAGCAAAAACACATATACCCTAGCCTGAACTTTGGGGTTAATTGTTTGGGAAGACTGACATTGATTATATCGAGACTAACTATTCATTTAGACTGTGTACATGTCGTTTCTTGTAGAGACGACCTCCGACTTGATAAATTTTTGTCATGTCGTTTAATGAATGTAGTCTCGAGACCACCTATCTTGAATTAAAATTATAATATGAATACGATAAGTTTCTAAAATACTATATTTTAATAAATAAATTAAAAAAAAATCACAATATTAATAAAATAAAATAAAATAACTCCTCCAAATTTATGTACTAAAAAACTAAATCTATGATTTAAAAAAAAAAATAAGTAAGAAAATATCCATTTTGCAAATTAAAAAGAGTTATTTTTGTTGCCATTAATTTGGTTTGAGATTAATTATCTGAAATCTTCACCAATCATCATTCTATCAAAAACTTTGTTCGAGGACAAAATTCTCTCGAACAATCGACCGTTTAATTTTCACCTTTTACTATTGCAATTGGACCACTGTTTGCTTTCTCTCTCAGATTCAGAAACCCTAGCTCCGGCTTTTCCTTCGAGTTCTTCACCATTTTCAAACTCAATGTCACCTGCAAACTAACTTCTCTCGATTCAAAACCTCTAGCCTCTTGCATTTGAAGTTTTACAGGTACGAATTGTAAGAATTTCGCGCGCGATTTTCATTTCTCCGTGTCTTTTCTGTGGGATTACTTTCCAAACTCGATTTCGTTGCCTAACACTGTAGTGATGATAATGTTAATACTGTTCTAGTTCTAGATTCCTACATTTTCTTTCTTTCTTTGGTTTTCTTGAATTATGTTATGTTTTGGGTGCTTGCTCTTGGTTCCCTGAATTTTCCGTATATTGTGTGCTTTTGTTAAACAAGTTAAACTTAGAAGTTTGTTTTGTATTCATCATGGGGTTTTCGTTACCTGTCCTTTTCGACTGGTGCAAATATTTTCTAGTCCTGCAATTTTTGGTTTCTTCGATTCTTTTTTGGTTTTTAACTTGTTTGGGTACTAAGACCAGCCTATGGAGTCTGCCACTAGAAGGAAGGTAGGGAGTGAAATCCAAATTTTACTAGCATAGTCACAAGATATAAATAAGTGCTTTGTGATTCCTAATCAGAGCAGTATGCAATGATTTCATCGAGGATAAGATGCTTTTCTATTTAAATTGCAGATGAAGCTTTTATTAGACAAGTGAAAAAGGTACCTGTATCTTCACTATTAAACAAACTGAAGCAGTTAGGGACATAAGCAGGAATTCATGTTAATTTTCCTGTTGTGGTAACGTCACTGCAGTCTTTGTTACACCCTCTCCTTAATCAGGGACTATGGAGGAAGATTGTACTAGGAATTCCTTGAACCAAGGAGTTGAAAATCTCTTGGCTCCCCCGGGTTTTATTTCTCGAAGATCCTTCAGGCTGAGGAGGGTAGAACAAATTGAGAATGACGATTCAAGTAAAACAAAGAAAACCGAAATAGGGACTTCGTCGGGGGCAATTGACATTGAAATGATGGAGGCGGCTTGTAGACAGAGACCATGGATACTATTTAACAAAAACGAGGATTCTGTGGAGTTTGAATCTTTGGAGCATGATGTGGTGAATTACTTTGCTTCCATTTATTTTGTTCTTTTCAATTTGTCTACTTTTTAGAGTGAAATGTTTCAGTTAATATTAAATGTTCGGTACCTTTTCTTTGAATTTTATATATCCATCTTAATAATAGATTTATTGGATCAGGGATGTACTGTGTATCTTGTTTCATGAGGCATGAGGATATTATATTAGTTATTAAATATTTTTTAATTAAGTCAGCAAATCAATTGTGATGTGCTAATAAGTTGATACTTTAATCATTTCACGTGTATTAATAATAATATGTTTCCCACAAAACATTACTTTTTAATCAAATCTTTCTGTACTTCCATTTGAGTTAATGAACTTTGATTTTTCAATAAAAAATAGCGCATTTCAATAATTATTAAAATTATGTAAGATCGTAATTATTTAACCTACAAGTGTTTTTTTTCCTGTTTTTGTAAATTATGAAAAGTAGCTGCTAATATTAATAACTCAATACAAATTTTTCTATTTATGTAATTGGTCCAGAACCTCCCTCCAAAGTCTGACCTTCCGAAAGGGGTAGCACATGGAAGTCCGGAATGCAGTAACTGTCTGAAGGTTAGCCTCAATCCGTTGGTTGAAAATTTGACTGAAATCTGTCTCAAAATTTTCTATGAACTTTATAACACCAAATCACTATATGCTAAAGTCTACGTTAACATTCTGGAATAGGTCACTGCAAGGTGGCATCCTGAAGATGCAAGAGCGGATGTTCTTGAAGAGGCTCCTGTTTTTTATCCAACAGAGGAGGTGTTGAGCTGTAATGAATGAAATTTACTTATTTCACTGTTTATTTTGAGTTTATATGTTTACTACATGCGTAAAGGAGAGTTTTTACTTTTGAATTCCTCTCTATGTTACTGATAATTGTTCCCGCAGGAATTTGCAGATACACTTCACTATATAGAAAGAATACGTTCAAAGGCAGAGTCATGTGGAATCTGCCGCATAGTTCCTCCTCCATCATGGTTGCCCCCACGTGTTTTGAAGGAAAAGGAAATTTGGGAAAATTCTCCTTTCTTAGCCCATTGTCAGCGGATTGACGGGTTTCAGAAGAGTTATGCATGTGGCCGATTTCTTACAGATATTGAAAACATCAAGAATAAGAGGAGAAGGTTAGAGTATGATTGTGGTAATAGATGTTTGACGGATCCTGATGAAAGTTGTGGTATTGATAAGAAAAGCCCAAACTCAGAACTTGGTCAAGAGTTTACTCTTAAAGCTTTTAAAAGTTATGCAGATGACTTTAAATCCCAGTATTTCAGCAGTGGAAATAAGGTCATAAATACAGAAACAAATTCATCCATGCTTCAGGAGCAGTGGGAACCAATGGTGGATCAAGTAGAGGGTGAATATAGACGCATTGTTGAGAATCCAACCGAGCAAATTGAGGTAGCAGAGATTATATATTTTGATTTCGACTTTCTTCAGTCTGATAAGCTCCAGTTTGCTGATCCTTTTGCATGATTGCTTTTAGGTGCTATGTGGTGATAGTTTGGGTAGCCCTTCACTTGGCAGTGGATTTCCATCATCATCTAGTCCTTCGATGGAATCAGGTCATACTGATCATATGGACTCTGGATGGAACTTAAATAATTTACCTAGACTACCTGGTTCACTTCTTTCTTTTGATAGCTTCAAGACATGTTCTATTTTATCGCCTCGAGTTTACGTGGGAATGTGCTTTTCTACAGCTTGTTGGGTAAGGGTACCAGAATATCAGTTTATTAAGTAGAGGTTACCTTCTTTAATTATTTGTTGGACTGACAAAACTTTTTATGTTTTATTTTTTTATTCGAAGAGCAGGGATTTCATTCTTCAGTTTCTTTTTCTTGAATAGAGTTCCTAATATTTTTATTGTTGCTCATATTCTCCTTTTAAATTATTTTTTGGTTTTGTTTGCTGTTCGGGTAAGATGAAAAGAAATGCTTCTTATGGGACATATTGATCATCATGCCAACTGGAAGTACTTTATGTTAATGCCTGTACTTATTGATATAGTTGTACATTTTGAGGAATAATATATGTTGTGCACTTTTTTCCCCTATTTTTAAAAACAGCGAGTTGAAGAACACAACTTACCTTTGTTATGTTACTTGCACTTGGGAGCTCCTAAAATCTGGTATGGCATTCCAGGAAGATACATTGATAAATTTGAGGTAGCCATGAAGAGCCTTCCAGAAATTTTTGTGGAACAGAAAAGGTCCCAGAGAGTAATGGTGAGTAACGACATTCTCATCATTCAAGAAGACTTTGTATTGGAATTATGTTTAGTTGTTTTATATTCTCATACCATTAAGTTTTATAAGAGTATATTCTTGAATGACTAATGCATATGGTATGTCATACTATTACTATACAAGTTTATATTCAAACATTTTTAATTTACTTTACCAGATAACGAGACAGTGTAGTTTAAAGTATGATTTGTTCATTTCAGTGCTTGATAAAATGAGAAGAGCACAAACCTACTCGAAGATTCACGTTACAGTTCCTTTATAATACAGGTCAGTCAACCATCAATTGCCATGTTGAAGAGAGAAGGCATACCGATTTATCGTTGCATTCAAAATCCAGGAGAGTTTGTTCTCGTCTTTCCAGGATCATGCCATTCAGGATTTAACTGTGGCTTTAGTGTTACTGAGGAAGCAAATTTTGCTCCTCTTGACTGGTTGCCTTACGGTTATAATGCTATGGAGCTCTACTCTTTAGAGAGAAGAAAAACATTGATATCCTTTGATAGGCTGTTGCTTGGAGCAGCCATTGAAGCTGTGAAGGCACAATGGGAACTCTCATTATGCAGGAAGGAAACTAAAGATAATTTACGATGGAAAGACGTCTGTGGAAAGGACGGGATATTAGCCCAGACATTCAAGGTATGCTTGCAATTTCCACACGTTGCCAATTTTTTTTTAGTTCAACAACATGTGGGAGTAGGGAGAGCATATATACCTTAACCAGTTAACCTTTTGGTCGAGAGCATCTGCATTAACTAGTTGAACTATACTTTGGCTTCACGATACCAAATTTTTTACTTTTTTAAAGTTCTTCATGAACATCAATTTGTTTGGAAAAGTTTTGGTTTCTTTTTCCCAAGTAGTTTCCTTTTCAAGTCATATGTTTGGATCTTACATTGCCTAGAAATGTATTTTACATGTCTAGATAACTGGCTGAGATTTTCCTTGAAACTGTTTAATCCTGATCTCCCCTTTGTGCAGTCTCGTATCAAAAGTGAAGGGCTCAGGAGAGAGTATCTCACGACAGCTTCACAGATGCGGGAAGTAACCGAAAGTTTTGATGCTGTCCGGAAGCGCGAATGCAGCATTTGCCTTTATGATTTACACTTGTCTGCAGCTGGTTGTTCATGTTCTGCAGATAGGTACTCTTGTTTGAATCATGCTAAGCAACTTTGTTCTTGTGCTTGGGGCGACAAATTCTTCGTCCTGCGGTACAAAATGGGCAACTTAAATCTTCTTCTTGAAGCCTTGGAAGGAAAATTAAGTGCAGTCTACAAATGGGCTAAAGAGAATCTTGGACTGGCTGTGCATTCCTATAAGAAAAGTTCACTGCAATCTCAGTCTGCTGATAGCCCACAGTCTTCGAAAGGCCATCAATCCGACGATGCAGAATCACCAAGTCCCGCTAATAACTCGATTAATAGAATCAAGGCAGAGATAAAGGCACGTCTTCTCCAATCGAAATCCTTGAAGATGAAAGAAAAGGAAAATGTAATAGAATCTGAAGATGCAGTTAAAGACAATGGCATTCATACAAATTCCGATTCTACAATTCTAGCAGAAAAAACTGCATCCAAGCTACAACCAGTGACTTTGAATGAGCTCAAAGGAAAAGAGAATACCTCAACCCCAGCAGTAGTTTTAAACGAAAGAGGAGATGGTTTAATCTTTTCACTCAATTTGGAGTCTTCTCGAACTTTACCTGAGAGCTCGGTCTCAAGTTTCTTGGAATCCGATGACTGCTGGTCCGATTCTGGCTTTTAAACGAATGAAGAAGGATGTACTTTGCCTTAGCTTCGGATTTTATAATAGCCAAAATACTTCCACGGTAGACAGTTGAGCTAGATTGTAGAATTCAACTCTCAAGTGAAGTTGGCTTGTGAAGAAGCAGATGGTGTCATAGATCTCTCATCCTTCTGAACGGCAATGATTTCCGGTCAGGGCGTCGTTGAAGGTGCGTAATTCGCATAGATTACTCTAAATTTTGACCCAAAACTTTGAAATCATAATTGAGTAATTGTGTGCTATTAAGCTCCATCTCTCTGTGTCAAGAGTGTGTCAAGAGTAGGATAGAAGAATTACATAAAAAAGAAAAAAAAAACCGAGTATTTGACGATACTAGGTTTTTTGTAGTTTGTCAAAAAAAAATGTAACATTTCATTTTTAATTGCAAGCATTTACAAGAATTAAGCGATTCTGATGCTTATAATGTACTGGAAGAGAGGATTTATCACAATGAAATTCTCAAGGCATCTTTATCAACATGCTGTATTGATTCATTTTTATCTATTCATTTGCTAGTTTAGATTATGATTCTTTTCTTTTTATATATCTCGATTGCATCTTTTGTTGGTTGATTCTGAATGTTAATCATTTGAAGCTCATCTTCTGCAACAGACTTGTAAAGAACTTGTTTGTTTAGTTTTCAAGGGTGAATTTTGATGCCAACAAGAGCATAGCTCAACGGCATGATGTATCGCCCAGTGACCATGAGGTCCTAGGTTCAATTATAAACTCAATATCATGCTATTTAGGTTAAATTACCAATTAGTCTCTGGACTTTTAAAATTCACGGATTTACCAGACTCAAAATTGACATTTTAGGGTTCCATTAAACATAAAATTTAATTTTATATCTTATGGATGAATGATTCAATCTTCATGCTACTTAAAAACAATTAAAGTTTAATTTTTTTGAAGTTTTGAATTTTTCATAGATTTATTAGATACAATTGAAACTGATCTAGTAGACACAAAATTGAAAATTAGATAATTTTGAAAGTTTAGACATTGATCTCAAAGTTAGAGACTAAACTTGTAATTTAACTTGATATTTAAATGCAGGCACGATATTGCATGAAATATATTTTTTAAAAATAAATAAATAAAATAATAATTGTGAGAAAGAAAGAAGTCAACACAGACATAACTGACCATCATTTATGCCCTAAGACGCAAGGGTTTTTTCAACTATTTTTTAAAAAAAACTAATCCAATTGATTTTTTTCTTTAGGGGGTTGTCTCCATACCCCAGCGAAATCAATTCATAACGAGTCATAACAGATTCAAGGCATTCCAACTAATCCTAAAGGTTTTTTTCTTTTCATATTTTCACTTCAACCATGTTATCTCTTCTTTATATTTTTTTTTTTTTATTTTTTCTATACAAAGTGCGCCTCGCAAAATAAAGCCTGCGCTTTATTGTAAGGTCCTAGACTCCAGAGGGTCTTTGCGCCTGAGTGCGCCTTTTAAAACACTGCTCACCATTTTGACAAATAAAATTTATAAATTAAAATTAAAATCTGTGAATTTGTTATACTCAATTACAAATAAAATTTCAAAATTAAAATTAAAATTAAAATTAAATAAATATATCAAATGTTAAAATAGAGAGAATAATATGTTGAAGAAAAGAAAGAGGAGAGAAGTAGACATGGCTATCAAATAGCCTTAAAACAAAATCATAGCATGTCCATCTCTCAAACCTTTGTACAAAATAAGGGCTTGAATATTTTATGTCAATTTCTATCACCATGACCATCCCAATGACATCAAACAATCCTTTAAAAAGAGAGAATGAAAGAAAAGGAGGAGAGAGAAGTCACGAGAAAAAATGTTGGAAATATTAATACATTCCAATATTTTCCCTAGATTTCTCGACATTTTCTTGACATCTAGAAAAAAAAACATATGAACTCCTTTGCAATGTCTAAGACTCGTGTGGAAGTACCACCTATAAAAGAGATAATCTTGTTTATGCATGGGATGTTAATCAAATTGTAGTCTTCACAATAAATGATAACTTTGTCAGGCCTAAGATTCAGAGTAGGATTTGACACTTGATGGCTTCGACATGTCACATTGCTGTCTATAACTACTTCTAAGAGTAAAGACTGCTCCCACAAACTAAAACATGTTCTTTCGGGATGTTTTGTCCTCACTCACATGCTTCCTAAGAAAATTTTAACCTAAGATTTGTCTAAGCCAAGCACGCTTAACTTTGAAGTTCCTATGATTGAGTCATCGAAAAGAAGGGTACACCTTGTTTGTATAGGTAGTAACTATCAATTCTTTCAAGTCTTTCTTAACAGTTAACCATACTTCTGAATCTTCAGGATCTCTCTCATTTGGATGTGCTCTCGATTCATTCATGTATCCCTCTTGAATTCGAGCGTTATACCAACTATCATGGAAGACTCTACTTTGTAAGATGACTATTTTGGTTAGGCATAAAGAAGCATTTTTTCCGGTGTTCAGTGATGCTCCCTTTCCTGAAAACTAGAGTCATTTATAGCAACAAAAAAGTTTTTGTGGTCGATGACGATAAATTGATTGGTGTAGGAAGCAACCATGGTTGAACAATGTGGTGGCAAATAGAGGGGAAGGGGGACAACAATATGATAGATGGAACCATCATTATTTAAAAAAAATATTAAGATCAATTTTGAACTTCGAATGGTTGTAACAATATGATAGATAGGACCATAATTATTTAAAAAAATAGCAAGATCAATTTTGAACTTCGAATGTTTGTAACTCACCATAATATCCCCTAAAGTAGAGATTTAAAATGTAATGTTAACTTCTCTTTTTTTTTTCCTTACAAATATCACGAGCCACGTTTAGATAAGATGTTGACAATGGTCTCAAGTTCATTTTGTTCTTTTTTAGTTCAACAATATGTATGTTCGAATCTCTACCCTCTTAATTGAAAACACATATTTTATGTCAGCATAAGTATGTTTATGGTATGGTGAGGTTGGCACCTTTGGAGTTCATTGACTATTAACTTTTGAAAATTGACTGGGGGAGAGATGATGCATCAAGAGAATCAAGTGTTGTACTTATCTACTTAATATGTTATTTATTTAATTTTAAATCTAAAATTATAATATTTTTAATTTTAAAAATTATTATTTTTTTATAATTTTAAGTAAGGTCATTTAATAATATTTTAATAAATATATACAATCTCTGTTTTTAATGTTGTTCAATTTTAGTAGTACATATATTATCTCCTCTCCCCTTTTGTTGGATGAGAGCATGGTATCCAAGAACCAAAATAAAATATAAAAATATTATAAAATCACTAAAAATACACTCTTTCTAGTTACTCTTTCTGTTTCTATGTACTCCCACTAGCAAACCTTTTTCAAAAAACTAAATAAATAGAAAAAAATAGCTAACATAACTTACTTTCATGGTACCAAATCATGATAAGGCAAATACATCAATAGCTAACTTTTTTTTTTTTTTTTTTAAGTTCAATATGAGATGAAAAAATTCAAACTTCTGACCTCTTAATCGAAAGTATATACATCTTGACCAGAAGGTTGACAAGTAAGATTGACAAGTAAGATTGGCAAGTAGATGATTAGCTAAGTAATCAATTTATTGCTTTTTTTCAGATGGGTAAAATCTTATGGGCACATGCCATTTTCATGCTTCAGTAGTAAACAAATAAGATTAGAATCCAATTGGAACTCAATATCCCCAAATCCATCGAAAAATTTGGAGTACATCTGCAATGAAAAATTGGCAAAAGAGATTGACTACATACAGTCCAGATCAGATACAATTTGCTCTTTCAGGCCTTGTGATTTTTTGCCATCTCGTCGACATCCAGTTCGATTTCCAATACCGGCGAATCCTTTTTCATGCTAAAATAACTAGTGAAAACAAACACAACTCAGTCAGTCCCAAGAACACTTTCGCACGTTTTCTATAGAGCAAACTACATGTAGTGAATAGTGGCTAACCTATTCTGCACCGGGCCATGATCGACTGCTGTTCGTAGACAATATATGGCTCTGCCTACAATGTCTGACATCTGAACTGGACCAAATGTTCGACTGTCCTTTGCTTCCTGACATGACTTAAAAATATTAGCATATATGATGAATAACCGAAATTTCATTGAGAAAATATGAAAGAATACAATGACAAACAAAAAGAGACCCAGGAGGCAAGCTACAAAAAAAAAAAGGGGGCCCAATCAAGCAAAATAAGACCTAACGGATAATTACAAAAAAAACTTCTCAACACAAGCCCACAAAGAAACAAAGAATCTAACAAGGGACCAAACATCACATGGAGAACGCTCAAGACCTCTAAAGATTCAATTGTTTCTCTCTTCCCAAAGCCCCCACAAGATAGCGCACACACCCGATTTCGCTTCTACAATTTGGATCCGGTTCTGAGTGGCCTTGGCCTGGCTAGACAAAGGGGCTGCAGAGAGACGATTGAGGAATTTCTTTTTCATCCCCCTTTCACGAGAAAGGTATATGAACTATTGTTTTCTTTGTAATGTTAAATATCTCATCTCACCTTATTCCAAATAAAAAATCCAATCAATCTTATCCAAGTAAAAGTTCAACTCAGCATACTTAATCAAATCATAACACAATACACCAAAGAGAACGGTAGATGCACATATTTATCTTCCCTTCCTAAGCAACTTTTTATACACAGAAAACCGTACAATCCTATTTCAAACGGTCTCTAAGAAGCTACCTACAAGCACCACTTCAAAACTATCTTTTGTGCATGATCAAAATTTCTAAATTAACATAGACTAAGTGGTTTATTATGCAAAGTTTAGAAACTAAAATAGAATAGAATGTTTTGCCGTTTAAAAAAAATCAAATCAAAGAAAACAAAAAAGAGCCACAAAATAGTTTTTGACAAATAATATGAAAGGGCACAACAAAAAACTGGCTCAAATTACAATGGACCCAAAAATAATTGATCGAAAATTAACATAACCAGCAAAGCTTTATACAAATTTGTAGAATGAAGTTGGTGTTGGTGTTAGCTACTCCTAAAATTCCATAATTAAGAAAATAAAACTCACTCAAACAGCACCAGCAAATCTCAAATGGAAAAATAACCAAAAGGGTATGATCAAAAGCAAAAAAGGTACCGCCATCGTAGCAAGACCAATACCAATGCTGAAGACAAAACTATCCAAAGTAGAAGAAGAGGCTAGATTCAACTATCTACAGCAGAATTATGGTGAATAACGTTGTATTATACCTTCGGCTTCAACTTCTCATTATCTGCCAACAACCAGCACTGATCCTTCTCAAGTACAAAAGGCTCATCTTTTTCATCAGTAGACACCATTTCATACCCTTCAACTGCAGCCAATCTTCTCACAAGATAGTTCTCTGGTTTCTCTGGCTCCTTTACTACCACGACATCTCCAACATAAACACTCCTGTGAAACAAACATGGAGAAGATTATTCGATACAGAGGTAATAGGGTGGGCTATGAAGCACGGACACGAATACGTCCGGACACGTGTTTGACACGCCAATTTACGTGTCCCCTATTATTTTTTTTATTTAATTTTGGACACGCGTTGGACACGCTGGAGCAAAATTTTAACCAAAAAATGGGGCCAGTCCCTTTATTTTGAGCACGAAGTTTAAAGCCCCATAAGCTTTTAAATTTTAAACACAAAAAAGACATTAAAAAACATAAATGATAAATATGTTTCCATTTCCTTTTTTGTATTTACTCTCTAGTCTCAGCTCTAGTTTGTATTGATAACTTTGTTTTGTTGAATAATGGACAATGTGTTTTGTGCTACTACTATTGTTAATTAACTTGACATTTTATAACTTTGTTTTGTTGAATAATGGACAATGTGTTTTGTGCTACTACTATTGTTAATTAACTTGACATTTTATGCTTTTTAGTGGAGTACATTTAGTATTTTATGTTAAATTTACATATATCCTTACAAAAATAAAAAATAAACGTGTCCCCATCTTGTCGGGTCCTAGTTTTTTTAGAAATTGACGTATCACCATGTCCTGTCATGTCCGTATCCGTGCTTCTTAGAGGGTGGGCTAAAGTTTGGTTTTGTTATGGCCGAGGGCATTTTGGCCACATCCAAACTGAAAAATTGTGGTTGTTTAAAGAAATCTGCAACCTTAATAAAGTTGTGATTCGGAGGGACTTGTCCAGAGAGAACCTTTTGAACTTTGCTTAAAATCAACCTACAAGAACTTATTCCCAAAGAAACTATTATGCGGGCTGGGAAAGGTAAGCTTAGGTGGAATCTAAATGGTGACAACAATCTACCTTCTTTCCACCAAATAATGTCTGCTAGCAAAATAGAGAACTTCAACTCTAAATTTTGCTCTACTCAAAGGGATTCTAAAAACATTTTTTTAACATTTAAAAATATTTTTTTAAGAACTAAGAAAGACATTCAAAACAGGTTCTAAGTCTCTAATACTTTTTTTTATAGGAAACAGAGACAATTTCATTGATAATGTGAAAATGGTACAAAAGATGTCCTATCAAAATAATTTGTCTCTAATACATAAATTGAGAGAAGAGTTTTTTGTGATTATCTCTAAAGATGAAGCTACAGAGTGGTTCCCTTTAATTTGTCTTGGATCCTATATCTACTATGGATGGAGGTTGCCTCGAGAGACCATTTGCTTTGCCCCGCCCCGTCCCAAATGGGACGGGGAATCCCCGATTACACGGGGAATGGGGCAGGGAGCAGGGAATTTTTTTTGCCCCATTAGCTAAACGGGGCGAGGACGGGTAATAGCATACCCGCCCCGCCCCGAATACCCGCACTACCCCGTATACTTTTATATATATACATATATATATTATTCATCAAAACATTAACTACACATTCCTATTTTTGTCTTAAAAAAAATACACATTTTACCAATAAAGTTCCAAAAAAACACACATCTTACAAATAAAGTTTATTGAATTAAATATATATAATATTAATCAACTTAACAAATAACAAAACTTAAAAAAAATGGATAAGAATAAATTAAAAAGTAAATTATTCGGGGAAAAAATTACCCGCGGGGAATACCCGCCCCATCAACGCGAAATTAAACGGGAAATTTCGAGGGGACGGGGACAGGGGTGGGGAAGGCATTACCCAGCCCCGCCCCGCCCATGGACATCTCTAGCTGAAGAGGAAATCAAATAGGCATTGGATAATTTGGATATAACAGTAAATTATATAGGAGTGGAACATGTTCAAAATTGACTTCGCACATTCCAAGACATTTGTCTCAAAATCATCAATGAAATTGTTTCTTAAAAAAAAATTGTCTCAAAGGTGAGGTTATTTCTATGTTAATGGAACATTCATAGCCCATGGTTACTGAGAAGGAGAGTGCATTAAATTAAAGGTGCCTGAATGTAGATCGAGTTAACCTACCTACTATGATACATCAAATCCTAACCAAAAACTTTGTTAATCGTCTTAAAGAAGAAAACCTTGCTTCCCCAAGTTCTGAGGGGGAGGGAAATTTGGCTCTTCTAGCATGGGTTTGTGGATCGGTGTTACTTCCTGTGAACCTCATGGGTTAGCCTAGTGGTCAATAATGGGTCATTGGATTAATAAAGGGCTTAGAGGGAATAAGTTCAAACCATGATGACCACCTACCTAGGATTTAATATCCAATGAGTTCTCTTGGCAACCAAATGTAGTAGGATTAAGCAGTTGTCCCATGAGATTAGTCGAGGTGCGTGCAAACTGACTCGGACACTCACATATATCAAAAAAATAAAGTCACAGATGGTAGTGTAACTTTCTTGGACAATTGGATGGCTTAAGGGGGATTGGGTCAACGCCTATCCTAGTCTTTTATTCTATAAAGTTACAAAAAGTTTGTTTCTCACCAAATAATAATAATAATAATAATCACTGAAATGCAACAAAAGTAGAGTAGGGGACTGACTTTAGTTTATTTTTTACAATATGTGGGGTGGGGGATTCGAATCTCTGACCTCTTGATCGAAATACATGTTTTATGTCAGTTGAGCTATGCTCTTGTCGTCAAAATGACCAAGTTTGTAAGCATTTTAAATCTGTGACAAAAAAAAAAAAAAAAAAAAAAGAACTGGTGTTGCAAAAAAGAGAGAATAGTTATTTTATACTAAGAGGAAGACAAAGTTTACGTTGGATCTGCAGTGGGTAATTTGCGTACGAGAAGTGTTCCCCCTGCCTCACCTACAGTTGAGGCCATCTCCTCTCCTTTAATCCAGTGTAGGTATGTAAGCTTTCCCTGAAGTAAATTCTTCCAAACAGCATCACCTACTTCTTTGTCAGTAATTTGACCTCCTTTATAGTTCTGCATCAGAGTAAAGATTCTTCTTGTAATTGTTTATAAAAAATAGTTGAAAGGTTTAAATGGTTAAGACATCTCGACTTTTTTCTCAATCAAACACTTCTTAGAGTTCAAAGGTTCCCTAGCTCTAGGTGAGAACCGAGAAATAACTACAAGCTAACCCGGAAAAGAAAGAAGATGCAGAGAGAATGGAGATATAAACCATCTTAAGATTTGCTAATACAATCCAGCAAGGAAGGTATGAATATTCAGCAAGGAAGGTAAATCAATGGAGGTGTTTTTTATAGCTATCTTGATAGGACTTTATTTTGTAACACTTTTCATTTAGACTTTATTTTGTAACACTTTTCATTTTATCAATGAATGATATTTGTTTCCTATAAAAAAAATATATTCAGGAACTGGCATTAGCTATGCCCCATTTGCTTTTTCCTGGCACGCAATTTAATTATAGAGTCCCAGCTCACACTTATTCAACATTGAAAGTCCTGGCTGGCTTAAACTTCTCAAACATTATAAATATGTTTCTATAAGAAACTTTGGGCGGGAATGGTTTTAGAAAGTGATTTTAGTGAAAAAATATTTCTTTAAAATGATTTATTAAAAGAATATTTATATAATCATTTTAATGTTTGGATTTACTCATTTACATTTGTAGCGATTTTCATACAATCAAAATTGAATTTGAATGATTAGAGGCATGTTTGAGAGTGATTTTAAACATATGACATAAGTAACTTTAATTGTTTCAAAATCACTACCAAACAAGCCCTAAAAAGAACACTCAATTCAGAAAAGGAAAACAGGAGAAGACTCTTAACATCCTCCCACACTCAAGAGCCAAAAGAGAGAACAAAAAACCTCTCTATCTTCAGCTTGCATTGATAGAAAGAAGAAGGAAACGTTTTTTTCGAGGGAAAATGAAGTTTTTGTGGCAAGTTGGGGACTGTGCGATCTTACGGGTTTATAGGGGAAAGGAATAATAGAACCTTTAGATGGATCGAAAGGGAGTCTTGTGTTATTTGGTCTCTTGTTAGATTTTATTTCTTTGTGAACGTCAGTGACACGGTTATTTTGTAATTATTCTATAGGTCTTATTTTGCTTGATTGAAAACTCTTTCTTTAGGGTGTTCCCTTTTGTGGGTTTGGTTTTTTTGGATGCTCTTGTATTCTTTCATTTTTTTCTCAATGAAAGCTCGGTTATTAATCAAAAAATAGAAAAAATATAGAGGACTACAACAGAAGGCCAAGAACCCAATTATATGCTGAAACTAGGAAGAACTATTCTTTCCATTTGAAAGACTCGTGTCATCTATTTTCTCAAGCCATAATTTTATTAAAAAGAAATTGATAAATTCTGCTTCCTTTTGAAAGAGGGAATAGCAGCAATATAGGGATGATGTCCCTTGAGAAAAAAATAAACATTCTTTGGATATCACGTGAAAGAATTTAACTCTATGAGCATACTTTAAATTCTTTTAGGGGATTAACCTTTTATTTTTCAATGCACTTACTAATTTGCCCGGTAATAACACGAGTTAATCATATATCAAACTAACAAACCAAGAATTAACATTGAAGAAGTACCCATTCAAGAAATAAACAACATTCTACTGATTCTTCAGCAAAGAACGAGATCGAAAACCAAAAGATCATAACTTGTGGAAGTAAATTTCCAAGAACACATATCCGAAACTTCAAAAACCCAAAAATAAAATCAGAAGCCCGATGACAAACAAAATGTTAATTATTCTAAAGAAATTCGATTAATGTTGCCAATATGAACAATCAGAACAATCAACAACTTATGGAGCAAATACACAGTGATTCAAAGAAACCCATGTGGAAAATTGAAGAATAGGGTTAGATAGAGAAAGAGAAAGACCTTCCAACTGAGAGAGACAGAGTATTCGAGCTTGTGAGCTATGTAACGGAACCAGGTTGAGAGGGAAGCCATAAATCTCAGTGGTGGATGAATGATTTGGGCGCAGTTTTATGCCTAAAACCCCATGAATGATGAAAGGGAAAGAGAAGAAAATCCACTGTTTTTTTCTTTTTTGCAACTTCAATGTCAGCGTTTTATCTTCTTTTTCTCAAAGACTATTAAAAAACCAATGAAATGTTAACCCTTTACGCTCGTGTATTTAATACAGAGATGTGAAATGAGATCAATTATAAATATTTCATATTAAGTTAAAATTTATACAATTTTTTTTTAAAAAAAAGGCAAAAATTAATGAAAAATGGTAACAAATGTCAATTTAGAGTAAAATAATTAAAAATATAGCATTTTTTAAAAAAATTGCGGATATGGCAATTTCTATCCCTGATAATATTATGGTCTATCACGGATAGAAGTGGTATTTTTTATAGAATTTTGTTACTAATAGAAGTCTATCAATAATAGTCATAAAGTTATAAGTGATAGTCACTCATTTTTTTTTGCCATATTTGCAAAAAAATTTAAACTTTGCTAAATTTGTAATTATTTTTGGTTGATTGTTGTTTGTGCAACCCGCTCAAAATTAAATTATACAATCTTTTTTTTAAAGGCAAAAATTAAATTAGGACCAACAAGAATAGCTGAAATTTAGAAGTGCAAGTTGAAAAATAATAGCTAACTCGATCATTTTGTTGAAAAATAGCTAACTTCTATATTTAGAATAATATTAAAAAATAAAGATTTATGAAAAAAAAAATAAAGATTTATTTAGAGAGAATCCTAAAATAAAGATTTATTTCAAGAGAGAACGTAAAAAAATAATAAGAAACTAAGATATCGTCAATATAACAGCCACCAATTAAATCGAAACACGTAAACAAAATTCAATAAAGTCTAATATATGTATACACCTAAGGAATTAATGGGTGAATGTACATATAAGTATAACATAGGCCGTAAAAAAATTACATAAACAATTAAATTTTCAGCAAAATTGATGTTTATAAAATTAAGATGTTCATAGATGCTTGTAAGAAAATTATAAAAATGGCGCACTCGATACTTGTAAGAAAATTATAAAAATGGCGCACTCGATAATTTCTAGTGTGGGTATATATTCGTAGTTACATCTATAACAACGTACATGCAAATATATCATATGAGGTATATGCGCATATATACACCACAAGTCATTACTCTAAGCATTGTACAAATGATACTAAAAAAAATTAAAATGTTCATAGACGGTTGTAAGAAAATTATAAATATGGATGCCCTCGATAACTTCTAGGGTGGGTATATTCGTAGTTACATCTATAATAATGTGTATGTAAGTATATCATAGGAAGTATATGCGTGTATATACACCATAAGCCATTAATCCGTGAGCATTGGACAAATGATACTAAAAAAAATTGGTTTGCATATTGTCAATCAATTGTATCACGTGCAACATTGAATTATGAGATTTGCAAATCTTCCATCTTCCAAATCGATTTGAAACAGTCATCGATTTTCAAATTTGAAACCCTCTACCTTGAAAAAACTATCTACCTCAACCTTCTAAATCGTTGAATGCTTGAATTGGGCTGAAAATTTTGACTCTCAAAACCTTCTATGACGTATTTTCGGAGTGAGCAAGGATCTTCATCTCCCTCAACCTTTCTCTGTACATTGTCGTTTCAATTTTGGAAAGAAAAAAAAAACCATCGTTTCAAAATGCATGAATCTAGGAAGGTTGTTAATGTGATGAATGAGTGTTGTTAATGGAATTTATTTTTCTTTTTTTACTGTTAAACATTTTAAAATATAAGTTGTTGAAATTTTTTTTTTCTTCAAAACCATGAATATAGTTGTTAGAAACTAAAACAAAAAAATAAATAAAATTTGTTAGGTGGATTGTTCGTAAATAAACTATATACCAGGGGTATAATCGGGATGGAAATTGTCAACTCCATTCCCTAACAACGTGTTAGTCATTGGATGGAAATAAGAAAGTTTCTTAGCTCTTTTTCATTTCATTTTTTTATTCTTAGCTATTTTTTACAATTCTCAATTGTTTGTATAGCCCATTTTATATTTGTAATATATCATTGGAGATACATCTTACATGAGTTGTTGTGGGATAGATGTTTGTAGAGTAGGATTTTTTACCCAATTCTTTAATATATATTTGATTCATTATTCATCATCCATACATCGAGGAATAGGAGTAAAATTCCTACTCTACACACCCACTGGATTACATCTTTGATAACCAATCACATAACAACCCATGAGATGATATCACCAATAACCGATTACAAATATAAATGGGCTAGACAAACAATTCTTACAATACACAAATGAATTAGGTTGGGCTAATCCTAACTAGTGGGCTTCCTTAACACCCTCGCAAACCAATGACAATGGAGGCACAAACATTGAGCTTGAATTTCAACTGGTTGAACCCGACGACAGGGTGAAGCTTGGTAAAAATATCAGCAGCTTGCTCAGTAGCCGGAAAATGATATATGACAAGCTTTTTATGAAGAACTAAGTCCTGAACAAAGTAAATGTCAAGTTCAACATGCTTGGTTTTGGAGTGGAGAACATGTTTGACACTTAAATTAACCGCACTAAGATTATCACACCACAAAATATGAGGCTTGGTCGGAGAAAAATATGTAAATCACGAAAAAGAGACTGAAGTCATACTAATTCCGTAACAACAGTAGCAAGGCACCAATATTCAACTTTTATGCTATAACGAGAAATAATAGATTGTTTTTTTGATCCACACGCAATAAGATTACCACCAAATAAAATACAAAATTCAGCAGTGGACTTACGATCACCAAGATCAGAAGCCAATCAAGATCAACAAAACCATGAAAAATAAGTTCTTTGGGGCGATAAAGAAGTAACTCATGATCAATAGAGCCTTATAGATATCGCAAGATACGTTTAACAAGTTGTCAATGAACGAGTGAGTGTGTGTGTGTGTGACGCACCCATAATACTCCTACATATTGTAACGCACCCATAATCCCAGGACGAGTTAAAGTGACATATTGTAACGCACCCATAATACTCCTACATAAATGCACACCAGAAAAAAAAAATTCACCATGTCGAGTAGACACAAGAGGACCACTAATCATAAGAGTGCTATTAGACTTAACTTCAGCCATTTTAGCACGACTTATAGTAAATATAATATATACTTAGAATGAGATAGAAATAAACCTCCAGCCGGGGATAAGATACTTCAATTCCCAAAAAAAAAACTTAAGGGACCCAGATCATTTAGAGTAAATTTAGCATGCATATCACATATAAGTCGATGCACAATAGAAGACGAACTACCCAGAACAATGATGCAACATAAACAAGAATATAACAACAACCAGACGAAGTAGACCGTACCAAAAGAGAAGTATCAACTCGAGAAGTAACAAAACCCAAAGAGTGAAAAAAAAAACAAGATAAGAAGATCATACCAAGCCTGAGGAGCCTGTTTAAGGTCATAAAGAGTTTTATGAAGATGACAAACAAGGTTGCGAGCACCCTCGACCTAAAAACCTGCAGGTTGCTCCATAAACACAGATTCAGTCAACAAACCATGTTAGAAAGCATTATTAATATCAATTTTCCAAATAGTTTAACCATAATATAAAACCAAAGTCAAAAGAATCTGAATAGTAATAGGCTTGACAACCAGACTAAACATCTTAGAATAATCTACATCATTAGTTTGATGAAACCCTTTAGCAACCAACTGAACCATCAGAATTGCGTTTGATTTTAAAAACTCATTTGCAACCAACAATCGTTTTATTAGAAGGAGGAGGAACAATAGTCCAAGTATTTTTCTTTAAAAGAGCCTGGAATTCCTCTTGCAATGCATGCTGCCATACAAAGTATTTAAGGGCCTCATTGACATCGTGATGCTCAGCTTTAGTATAATCAACCAAAAAATCCTTTGGCTTAAAAATATCACCACTCCCACGAGTAACCATAGGGTGCAAATTCAAAGGAACCCAGGATTGAAGAGCAAATGATGGTTCGTTGTCGAGGACTGATGAACCTGAGGAAGGAGAAGAAGGGCTGACCGAGAGCAAAGAATTGGCAAAAGGTTGTGGGTTGTCCGAGAGCAATGAGTTGAGTAAAGAGCTAGCTGGAGACACATAATTAACCGGTGAAGACAGACAGTGAAAGTCATAAGGTAGATGACTCAGATTAGAGGGCAAATGATTGGAATTCGGACAATGGGATAAGAGAGTATGAGAAGAACACACACAATCATGTATCAACGGAGCAGGACATCCAAAAACAAAGTTTAGACCAAGAGACAAACAAGACTGTTTAAAGGAAGAAACTGAACCTAATTGATTTGCAAAAGGAAAAGAATTTTCATCAAACAACACATGACGAAAGATAAATATTCGACCATCACTAGATAAACACTTATACCCTCAATTAGAAAAGTTATAACCTAAAAAGGTACAAGGACTAGACTGGTAAGACAATATATGACTATTACCCTCAATGAGAAAAGCTATAACCTAAAAAGGTACAAGAACTAGACCGATAAGCCAACGTATGACTATTGTAGGGACACAAACAAGGAAAACACTTACAACCAAAAGTTCTAATAAAGGCATACATTGGCTTAATATGAAACAAAGTTTCTAAAAGGCTAACCTCATGAAGAATATGAGTCGGCAACCGATTGATTAAGTAAACAATAGTAGCAAATGTTTCATCCCCAAAACCTAAAGACATAGAGGATTGAGACAAAAGAGTGAGATCAACATCAACAATGTGACGAGGCTTACGCTCAACAAGACCATTATGTTGTGAAGTATAAGGAAAAATTATCCTATGTTCAATCACATAAGTTCTTAGGCAAGGAATAAAAGATTGAAACTCGCCATCTCCATCAATTTGGAGACGTAAAATAGTCAAACCTAAGAGCTTTTCCACTAAGGTGGGTAGCTTAATAAAGACTTGTAACGACACTGATTTAGCATTTAAGAAATAGATCTAGGTAAACCTACTATAAACATCAATGAAACTCATATAACAATGAAGGTCATTTTTAGATTGAGTATAAGCAGGACCCCAAAGATCACAAACTACCCAATTGTAAAGGAGCAGTGTAAACAGTAGAATAACGTTGAAAATGAAGAGCATGATGTTTACCCACAACACAAGCATCACAAAAAATTATTATATTCACAATATGTAAACGAGGATTACAAGAATGCAAAACACGTTTAACAATGGAAATGGAAGGATGACCTAAACGTTTATGCCATATATCTAGACTAGAAAGCGAAACATGAGTACAAGATGTAAGTAACTGGTTTAAAAATCAAAACAGAGGAGGCAACTAGAGAAAGATTCAGAGGATACAACCCCTCATGAACTGTCCCTTGAAGAAGAATCTGACCATTAACTTGATCCTTCACATAACACAAAAATGGTGAAACTCAAAGAAAACACAATTATCACGAGCAAATTGACTTCTACTAATTAAATTCTTTGTGACAGAAGGAACATGAAGAAGATTATTGAAAGACGAGTATGATTAACTGGAGATGTAAACAAAGAAAAATCGAAATGTGAGATAGACATACTTGTTCCATTTGCCACACATGAACTTGGTTTGTTCCTCCATAATCCCAATCAACCAAGAGATTATTAAAGTCACGTATGAGATGATTAGAGGCCCCTGAATAAGGGTACCAATTGTTGTCTTAAGACATATGTGGGGATGTGACCATAGAGACATATGTGGGGATGTGACCATAGCGGACATAGGATTAAAAGCAGAAGAATTAAAATGTTGTGAATTAAGAAATTTAGTGAATGAAGTGCCCGACTAAAATTTTAATTGAGCCAACATGAGCATGACATAATCAAGAACTAATGACCAAAATGGTAGAGGTTTGATCCCCGTCCAACATTAATTTTATACCTTTGCAAAGAAAAAAAATCGATTAAAACAAATGAGATATAAATGAAGATAAAGAGACAAAAATGAACGTTTTGAAAGTAGATCAAAATAAACAAAAGTTATGTGAGGCCAAAATGAATATTTTGAAAATATAATGACAAAAATGAACTAAAATCGAGCTAGTATTTAAACTTTTTTTTTTAAGTACAACTTAGAGTGGAGGATTCGAAACTCAAATTTTAGAGTCGAAAGCACATTTTTATGACAACTAAGCTATGATCGGTTTGACTTATTTAAACTTTTATTATACTCCTTTTAACGGTATAAAAATATCGAATATATTCCGTTATTATTATTATTATTTTTTTTTTTTTTGAGTACATTGGGGGTGGGGGGATTCGAACCACAGACCTCTTGGTCATTAAGTCATACATGTGCCAGCTGAGCTATGCTCGCTTTGGCATTATTATTTTTTTCTTAATTGTGCTATAAGCATGATATTAAATTTTCGTCAACATGTCGATATTTCCATCAACATTTTCACATATTCACAAGTTCGACATCGACATGAGGGGTGAAGCGACATTCCATCATACCGTACAAAATCGATGAAATAGTAAAAAAACAACCCAAAATATAACCTAACATGAATATAATATTATAACAAGTGTATTTTAACTTATTTAAAACTGTAAAATATATTTTTTTTTAATTTAAATATATTTCTAATTTTTTTTTTTCAATCTTCCATAAATATTCATCAACATTTTATGGATATTTCCATCGACATTTCCAACTGAGACCTCGATATTTTGGTTGACATCCACATTTAAATCGTTCGCTACAAGTGATAGGAACATATTTGTCAAAAAAAATAAATAAATAATAATAATAAAAAAATAATAATAATAATAAAAAAAAAAAAATCAAAATAATCCACTCTCTGTTTCCAAAGATTGTTGACATAAGGTTGTGCCTGTGACTAAGAGGTCATGGGTTCAATCCTCGCATTTATTAAAACACCGTTGCAAAAAAAAAAAGATTGTATTACATTTCAATTTAATTACTTTTTCTCCATTCTTTTGAAGGGCACAACGAAAATGCTGGAATCCTTCATGTCTTCAATTCACTCTGTATTCTATTTTAGTTCCATGGTCATCCGGATTCTCAGCCCTCTTTCCCTCTTTCTACAACTCTCATTCAATTCATTTTCTTCGAGATTCATCAACATTCCCAATTTTTCTTTACAACCCATTTTTGTTTTTGATTTTGATAAGTTTGTTTGCTTGTTTTCAACAATTTTGGGGTTGTTTCGAATTTGAGGAGGTGACATTTTGGATGTAGAACAATTCGATTGGGTAATTTGTTTCTGTTGTAGGGATGTTATATGGTTCTTGAGATTATTACAGTTTGAGAAATGGATTCGGCGAGGAGTTGGTTTAATAAGCTTCAGCCAAGAGATAGGCTGAGGGGTTCTACGAAGAAGAAGGATAGTAGTATGGAGGGGAATGAGGATTCTGTTTCTAGTACCGATCCATTGGATGAAGAAGCGCTTTCTAATATCACTAAGCAGAAGGTTGCTGCGGCGAAGCAGTATATCGAGAATCATTATAAGGAACAAAAGAAGAATCTGCAGGACAGAAAGGAAAGGTATATATGGTAATTAAAACAACTGTGAAGTAGTAATGTTGAACCATGGCAACCAAATGTGAAGCAGTGTTCAACCATGGCAACCAAATGTTGTAAGGTCATACGGTTGTCCGTGAGATTAGTAGAGGTGTGCCTAAGCCCGGGACACTCATGGATATATAAAAAAGAAAAAGTGTTTGTTTATATATATGAAACTCTTTTGCTAAACTTGAAGGAAAGCTTGCCTACTCTTGAATTCTCTAGTGATTTTCTCAAATCATTGATCATCCATTGTTGTTTATCGTTATTTATATTAATATAACAAACCATGGTGACCACCTATTTATTATCCTAGAATTTACTTGACAACCAAATGTAGTAGGATCAGACAGTTGTCCCGCGAGATTAGTCGAGGTGCTGGCCCGGCAATCACGGTTATAAAAAAAATAAAAGTAAAATATATATATTAATATAATGTATACAATTTGGACATAATTATAGGTTGTTATTTGAGTAAGTTTGGAATGGATGATAAATTTTGTTAATAAATTTTACGATGCAGACGAAATGTATTGGAAAAGAAGTTGGCTGATGCTGATGTTTCTGAAGAAGATCAAAACAATTTACTTAAGTTTTTAGAGAAGAAGGAAACTGAATACATGCGCCTTCAAAGGCACAAAATGGGTGTCGATGATTTTGATTTACTAACAATTATTGGCAAAGGTGCTTTTGGGGAGGTATGCTTTACTTTTTATATATATGAATTTCCTTTACTTTTTATTCTTTAAATAAATTACCATTTGGAAATGAGGATGAAATCCAATTCTAGGATGTAGGAAGTCTATGAAGCACGGATACCTTAAACAGAGGAGAGTATCCGTATCGGATACGTATCCGATACGGATACGTCCGGATACGCTTTGGATACGTGTCCGATACGCAAATTAGAGTATCCTATTTTTTATTTTATTTTTTTAGTTTCGGATACGCAAAGGGATACGTTCAGGATACTTTGACAATTTTTTTTAACCACAAAATTTGACATTTTAAAGGTTAAAGCCCAATACTTAAAAGTTAAGCCCAATTTGACATTATAAACAAAAAGAAGAGACAAATTAAAATCAATAAAAAGTAAAAACTTAAATTTAAAAACATAAAAAATAAAACCCTAAACCCATTTGGCCATCTCCTTCCACGAACGAACCCTTCACCATCTCCTTCCTCGAAGGATCCCTAAACCCATTTGTTTGAGTTTCCTACTACAATTGTTAAATTGTTAATTAATTTGACATTATATGTTTTTATTGGAATATATTTAGTACTTTATGTTTAATTTACATATATCCTAAAAAAAATAGCGTATCTTTAACGTATCCGTATCCTAGATTTTTAGAAATTAACGTATCGCCGTGTCCTGTCGTATCCCGTATCCGTATCAGTATCCGTTTCCGTGCTTCCTAGTAGGAAGTGTATGAAATGCTTACATTTTTCTTATTCGCCCTCATAAATTGATTCTTGGTGCCTCATAATATTTTTGACAGATAAACTTTTTATTATATGGAGTTTTAGTTGCTTGTATGATTTGGATGAATGAGAAGCATTAGGTAACTTTAAAAGTAAAGGCCTTGAGATTCAAGTTACAAACCAGATGTTACTTGACAAGATCCTTCTGAGTAGGCACTCATAAAAGGTGCTATTTTGTTCATAATTCAAACAAGTGTCCATTTTTGTCTTTGTAGAATAAATTCAAACAAGTTTTGAAAATACTGAAAATATGGAAAATAAATTTGTGATGTAAACTTTTGAAAATGTAGTAGTGTATTTGATTTGACTGTATCTTTTTCAATGATAGTAATCATTTTTCCCCATATTTCCAAGAAAGTTTGTTTGTTTAAATATGGTTCTAGTCCTTGAACTTTTACTACCCGTTCTTCGTTTTAGCCTTTGAACTAATAAAATTCTGGTTTTAGTCCCTAAACTTGTTACCACTTTACATTTTTGTCCTTTTAGCTTTTAAAATCTCATTAGTTTTCCAGCATTCATTAAACTCCACAGTCCACAGTCCCTACTGTAATGACATATGGATGATGAATGGTGCTCCTTCTTCTCATTTCCAGTAACTTAGAATAAGATTTTTGTGGCAAAATTTGAATGTAAAGTTTAAAACAAAAGTTGAAGGATTAAAATTTATAGGTGTACGTGTACCAAAATGGGAGGGGGATAAAACAAAAGTTGAAGGATTAAAATTTATAGGTGTACCAAAGTGGCTGATATTCTTATTCAGACGGGGAGTTCTCATTCCTTTTCTTTTGGTTTTAGTCGGGCGTAATCCAATAGGGAGATGACCGATATCATGACTCTCCTTTCTTTAATTAGGGAATGTGTGCTTAGACCGGGGAGAAAAGATATTCGTCGTTGGTGTCCGGATCCCTTTGTCGGGTTTTCGTGTTGCTCATTCTTTCAAGCTTACTGAATCCCTCCCTGGTCAACGAGTGCGTTTTTTCTTCTCTATGGAAGGTGAAAATCCCTAAGAAGGTTGGCCTATCCCTAAGAAGGTTGGCCTAGTGGTCATGAAGGGCCTTGAGACTATTAAAGCCCTCGTAGAGGGAATGAGTTCAATCATTGGTGGCCACCTACCTAGGAATTAATTTCCTACATGTTTCCTTGTCAGCCAAATGTTGTAGGGTCATGCGGTCTGCCCCGTGAGATTAGTCGAGATGCGCGTAAGCTGGCCCAGACACTCACATATGTCAAAAAAAAAAAAAAAAAAAAAAAATCCTAAGAAGATTTAGTTCTTTGTTTGACAAGTCATCCACAGAAAAGTTAATACTTTAGACCGACTTTGGAGATTGAGGTCCACTTTGATTGGGCATTTCTGTTGTATTCTCTGTCAGAAGGCCGATAAAGATCTGGACCATTTGCTTTGGATTTGGAACTGTGCTTTCGCTTGGGATGTTTGAAATTGTTTTTTTTGAGGTGTTGAGCTTCCAGTGTGCTAGGCACCATGGGCTTAGAGAGATGATCAATGCGTTCCTTCTCCATCCGCCGTTTCGGGAGAAAGGAAAGTTTTTTGTGGCAGGATGAGGTCTGTGCAGTGTTATGGGGTTTATGGGGTGAAATAAATAATAGGATATATAGAGGGAGAGGGAGCCTTGTGCTGTTTGGTCTCTTGCTAGGTTTTATGTTTCTTTGTGGGTGTCGATGACGCGATTATTTTGTAATTACTCTTTAGGCATCATTTTACTTGATTGAAATCTCTTCTTTTAGTGGGATTCCCTTTTGTTGGTTTGGTTTCTTTTTTGTATGTCCTTGTATTTTTCCATTTTTTCTTTGAAAGCTCGGTACCTTATAAAAAACAAAATTAGGGACAAAATTGAGATTCTAAAAGTTCACATAACTAAAATGAACCACCATGGATTGGCCCACCTAATGGTCATTGGGCATGTGAATGAGAATAAGTTCAAACCTCATGGTAGTTACCTATGAAGCACGGATACCTTGTATAGGGCAGAGAATCCGCTTCGGAAACGTTTCGGAAACGGATACGCAGGGATACGCTGAGGAAACGTATCAGATACTCACTTTTGAGTATCCCTTTTTTTTTTTTTTTTTTTTTTAATTCAGATAAGCCCAGGATACGCCCAGACACGCTAAAGGATACGTTTGGGGATACTTTTGACATTTTTTTTACCACAAAAATTGCTATTTAAAAACTAAAGCCCAAATTTTAAAATTAAAGCCCAGCCCAATACTTAAAAAGTTAAAAACATAACAAATTAGACCTAAACTAAACCCTCCATCTGTCTTTCTATTTTACGATTTCCATTTCACGAAGAAGCCCGCCCTCCTCTGCGTTTCCCTCTTCTTCCTCCTCTGTCTGCGTTTCCCTCTTCTTCCTCCTTTGCCAAGCTCCATCAAAACTCCAAAGCTTCGACATTTCTCCTCCTGATTTGGAGGCCGAGTTGTTAGATGATGGTGGGGATGATCGAGAGGATGTTATGGAGACTTGAAGGCCGAATTGTTGGAACTTTGTTTGAACCCTTTATAGCTATTTGAGTATTCAAAACATTGTTTAGTAATTTGTTGAATGTTGATGTTTGATAATATATTTAGTATTTTATATTTAATTTACATATATCCTAAAAAAAATACATAAAAAAATAACGTATCCTCAACGTATCCGTATCCTATGTTTTTAGAAATTGACGAATCGTCGTATCCTGTCGTATCCCGTATCCGTATCCGTCTCCGTCTCCGTGCTTCATAGGTAGTTACCTACCTAAGATGTTAAAGTCCTATAAGTTCCTTGACTACTAAATATTGTAGGGTCAGATCAGTTATTTTGTGAGATTAGTTCAAATGTACATAAACGAGTTCTGCCCAGACCCTCATGTTAAAAATTAAAGGACCAAAATGAAAAATGAATTAAAGTTTAGAACCAAAACCATTTAAATACCAAATTTGTTTGTGTAGTTACTATTTTGGGGGTAACTTGTTAAGTATATAATGTTCCTGATCTTGTAGGTTCGTGTTTGTAGAGAGAAGACTACAGGTCAGGTGTATGCTATGAAAAAGCTTAAAAAATCAGAGATGCTTCGAAGGGGGCAGGTAATGTTTGTGGTGGCCTGCCCTTATGTAGTAGTCCAGAACTTATTATTCTGATTTCTGCATACTTATGAGCACATTTGGAGATGTTTCAGGTGGAGCATGTGAGAGCTGAAAGAAATCTGCTTGCTGAAGTAGACAGCAATTGCATCGTGAAACTCTATTGTTCTTTTCAAGATGATGAGTTTCTTTACCTTATTATGGAGTACCTACCTGGTGGAGATATGATGACTTTATTGATGAGAAAGGATACTTTGACTGAAGATGAAGCAAGGTTTTACGTTGGAGAGATAGTTTTGGCTATTGAATCTATTCATAAGCACAACTACATTCATAGGTCTGTGGATTATGCTCCCTTGGATACTTATCATGAATTATTCCTTTCAATTGTAAAATTTAAGCTAATTCTGTTGTTCTGTATCACAGAGATATTAAGCCTGACAACTTGCTGCTTGATAAATTTGGGCACTTGAGACTCTCAGACTTTGGACTATGCAAGCCATTAGATTGCAGTACACTCCAAGAACAAGATTTTGATAGTGCCCGTAATGAAGCGGGACAAACTGATGAGCGCAATGCAGCTCCTACACGTACTCAACAAGAGCAACTACAACATTGGCAGAAGAATCGTAGAATGCTTGTACGTTTTCTCCTACCAAAGTTTGATTTCTCTTATTTTTATTTTAGATGCCAAGTGTTTTTTTTTATTTTTTCGTAAGAAACCGAGCTTCATTGAGAAAAATGAAAGAAAAACTAGGGCATACAAGAAACAAGCCCAACATAAGAAGAGTCCAAGAACTAACTAGAGAAACAGACTCCAATCTAACAAAATCAAACCAAGATCATAATTACAAAAAGGTTTGGTGACCGAAGCCTACAAAGACGCATTAAACCTCACCACACGACCTCTCAACCTCCCTGAATATCCTATTATTACGCTCAAGCCAAATACCCCACAGAATGGCAAAAAAGCTAGCGTGCCACAAGACTTTTAGATGACATATGTTGAAGTGAACTTATAGCTATGAAGGGATTAGTTTCATGGTTGACTGTTCACTTATTCTAGTGCTGCTATTAAATGGGGTCTTAGGAAATTTCTTGTTACAAAAGTTCATTTTCTTAGGTTAAATATCCGAAATGGTCCCTACCTTTTAGGTAATTTTCAATTTGGTTTTTAATCTTTTAAAATTATTAATTCTACCCTTACTATATTACAAAATTCTCAATCGTGCCATTCCATACACAAATTATCATAATTTGTTAACAAAAGGTTGATGTATCATTAAATTATTGTTTTTATTAATATATTTGGACAAGTGGACATGTCGCTCGGATGCTACTTGACACAACTCGGTCAGCCCATCAACAATTTTTTTCTTTCTTTCAAGTGGCGTGTCTAAGGGCGTGCTTATGCTCATATGTCCATAATATGTTAATAAAACAATAATTTAATGACACACCAACTTTTTGTTAAACATATTTTAACAAATTTCTTTTTCCAGTAGCATCTGATTGAGAATTTAAAATATATTAAGGTTAAAATTGAAAAAACTTAAAAGAATAAAGATCAAATTGAGAATTGTCTAAGGATTAGGGATCATTTGGTATATTTAGCCTTTTTTTTTATATATATATATATATATATTATATATCTATATAATCTAGCTGATTGTTTAGGTGCACAGGATTTCTTCTTTTACCTTATGGTATATTGGAATTTCAGGCTTATTCAACAGTTGGAACACCAGATTATATTGCTCCAGAGGTTTTGTTGAAGAAAGGTTATGGAATGGAATGCGACTGGTAATTCTAGACTCTTATATGTCTATTTAGGGTGAATATAACAGTTTGTATGAATTTTTTACAATTTTATGATTTTTCCTAAATATTAGGTGGTCCCTTGGAGCTATTATGTATGAAATGCTTGTTGGCTACCCACCTTTTTACTCTGATGATCCAATGTCGACATGTCGGAAGGTAACTTTCCTTTCCAATTTTGAATTGTTATCCGCAATTTATATAACTTTTGTAGTTTGTCTCCATTCATATCTTGTGGTGGTTGTTTATTGCGAAGAATAAAAAATTTAGATACTCCTTAGTCATGACTCATAATCATAATAAAGGTGTTTCAGTAGTTTAGGCCCCGTTTGAAAACTATTTGATTTATGATTTTTGAAAATTGTGTTTGTTTTCTCATCATTTTTTTACAATAGTTTTCATCTTTCTTAAGATCTTTCTTAAGGAAACATTTTAATTCATAGCCAAATTTCAAAAACAAAAACAAGTTTTTAAAAACTACTTTTTTTAGTTTTCAAAACTTAGCTTTGATTTTAAAAACACTTGTAAAATGTAAATGACAAAACAAAGTAACTCATAGGTGGAAATAATGTTTATAGGCTTAATTTTCAAAAAGCTAAAATAAGAAATCAAATAGCATCTAAAATAAAAATAACAATTCAGTTGAATCTCACAACATAACAATGTTTTATCCTACTTCCATTTTTGCATTTGAAACTGAACTTGACACGAAAGTAGTCATAATTTTTTTCCTGATGAGTGCGTAGTTATCCTTTTATTTGAAAGTCCATGAAACTTATATATTGCTTGCATTATTTTGTTGGTGAAGTCCTATGTAACTCATGTGATATCCCGATTCTTTTTCTTTCCCAGCTAAATATATACCAAATGGTCTTTTATTGTATAGTTGTCCTTTCATTTGGAAAGTCCAGGAAACCTTGATATTACTTATATGATGAACTTGTTGGTGATGCGGTACCCTGATACTTTTTATTTTCCGGTTAAATATATCAAATGGTCCCTAATTTTTTTTTATCTAATTCATAATTTTGTCCTTAATCTTTTTAAATTTAAAATTTCTTCGTGTATTTAAAATTCCCAGGCGATTCCATTCAAAATAAGTTAATGTTTGTTAACAAAAAACTGATGTCATTAAGCTATTTTTTTATTTTATCGTTACCTTTTTCAGATAGTGAACTGGAGAACTCATTTGAAGTTCCCTGACGAGGCAAAGCTATCTCCCATGGCAAAAGATCTCGTCAGCAAACTACTATGCAATGTTAACCAGAGGCTAGGTACAAATGGCGCAGATGAAATTAAGGTGTTGTATGGTGTGCCCATTGCTTAATTTCTTTTGGTTTAATTTGATTTTTTTTATAAAATCTAAAGGTTCTTGCCTGCCAATTTATCATCTAGGTTCATCTGTGGTTTGACAGTATTGAATGGGATAGGCTATACCAAATGGAAGCTGCATTTGTTCCTGAGGTTAAAGATGAGCTAGACACTCAAAATTTTGAAAAGTTTGAAGAGGTAGCTTGATGTTCCTCTATCTTTTGTTAATTTGTCAGATCAAGTTAACCACCATGGGTGGTTGACCTAGTAAGACCTTGACTATAAAGGACTTAAAGGAAATGAGTTCAAACCATGGTGGCCACCTAAAATTTAATATCTTATGCGTTTCCTTGACAACCAAATGTAGTAGGGTCAGGCGGTTGTCATGTGAGATTAGTTGAGGTGCTCGCAAGCTGGCCCAAACACACTCACGGATATTAAAAAACAAAAAAATTGCCAGAGTGAGAAAGTTGCTTTGGTCATTGTCTCATTTATTTTTTCTTCATATTTCTATGTCTACAGTCTGACTCGCAAAGCAGTACTTCATCTAAATCAGGTCCATGGAGAAAGGTAACACTCTAAGCATTGGTCATTTATATAGCCTTTCTTATATTCATTCACATTTGCCCTTAATTTCACTATGATTTAGATCATTATTGGCCATCCTTGTTAAACGGTTTAACTAAAAAACTTAAGCTAATAACCAATGTTCATCCTTGTTAAAAGGTTTAACTCAAAACTTATGCTTAATCATTTGTTCATATTCTTAACGCTCTCCCTCGAGGGCTTAGAAATTAGCACAAGGCCCAACAAGTGATTATTGATGTTAATGGAGAAAAAATACCATTACAATGTTTCAAGACTTCATGCTCTTACAAAACTTTGATTTCCTAAAATTCCTGCTAAATTACCAAACCAAATATTGCTTTTCATCGTAAGATTTGTCGATGATCTCTTAAATTTACAAATTGTGTTCTTATAGTCAATGTCTAATTCCCTTTTTTATTTTTTGGTAGCAGATGCTCTCATCTAAGGACATCAACTTTGTTGGATACACTTATAAGAACTTTGAAATTGTCAACGATTATCAATTGCCTGGGATGGGTATGTCCTCTCTCATACAGTTTGAAATGTTTACTTTCTGGCTTGATAAGCAGATCTTGCCAATCATAATGGGTTAATTTAGTGGTCAATAAGGGCTTAGAGGAAATGTGTTCACACCATGGTGGCCACTTACCT
The DNA here is from genome assembly GCA_028017165.1 of Herpetospermum pedunculosum. NCBI lineage: Eukaryota > Viridiplantae > Streptophyta > Magnoliopsida > Cucurbitales > Cucurbitaceae > Herpetospermum > Herpetospermum pedunculosum. The sequence continues at coordinate 78,933,402 of CM051524.1, read as the reverse complement.
AAGATTTAATATCCTACAAGTTTTCTTGACAATCAAATTTAGTAGGGTGTGTTGTCCCGTAAAATTATTGGAGGTGCGCGCAAGCTGGCCCGAATAGTAACAGACTAAAACAAGAAGATAGATAGATAAGCAGATCTTGCCAACTTATCATTTTATGTTGATGTTCTTGGGACTGCTAATGAATCGACACAGATTTCACTAAACATCTTTACACTTCAATTTGAAAATGTTTTCAAGGAATCTCTCTATTTCTCTCTCCCTCCACTAATTACACTTGAAGCATTTTGAAAATCACACATTTTAGCACCAAGTTCTAGTTGGCATGTTCTGAAGATCACTCATGGAAATTGTTTTTCTCTGTTAACGTGTAGCTGAATTGAAGAAAAAAAGCAGCAAACCAAAAAGACCTTCAATCAAGTCACTCTTTGGTATGCACCAATACTTTTCTTTTTCACTCACTGTTCACACAACGTATTACCAGATCGCCCCATTGCAATGCTACCTGACTGATTTGAATTACCGTTTTGGACAGATGGCGAGTCGGAGGTATTAGATGCATCTGATACATCTAATCATAGTCATAGTCAGCCTACCGAAGGTAGCTTTTCGAACTCAACGACATCTCAATTGGATGTAGTCGAAAAGAGGGAAGAGCCAATGTAATGTATCGATTCTCTGCTCATCATCGGATGAAACAGCAGGAGCTAGCTCTGATTCATTAGCTAATCTCAGTTGGAATTTTTTAGTATGTATAGGTCCAATGTAGGATGGTGCATTATTCTGCATCGAAATTCGTTGACCGACTTTGGTGTATCAGAAAATTAATTTTGAGCAATGAGGTGGAGGTAGGTTTTCGGTTTCTAACAATCGACCTTGGAGCCGAGCCTTCGTCCATGGTAGCTTTGTTCGTAGTCTGGTGAATAACAGATCTGAATAGTTCTCATTCTTCACCATTGAAGTTATTATTCTTTTTCTTGCCTTTTTTTTCTTTTTCCCACAATGTAATTTGGTGTGGGGGTATCTCTACAACTTGTTGTACAAAAGACACCAAACCAATAGCATATACACGAGTATTTCAGTGTAGATAATATACAGCAAAAGCAATTTCTTCCATCCTACCTCATTGCTTCACCGACCGCTCCTAATACGGCTTCGACACTTTTTCCTTGTGATTTGAATAGTTTTTCTGTCTAAATTGTCTACCATTTGTTAGACACGACACATTTTATTTAGATGTGTCTGAGATGATGAGTTGATGTCGAAAGAAAATGTATCATATTTGACAATAGAAGATATGTTTTGGTGACATTATTTTTCACGTTTGAAAGAGAAGTTTTCTATGATTACTTACTGAACTTAGCTATTAAGGTTAGAAGTAGTTGTCTTTTTTTTTACCCAAAATTTGTAGTTTTAGAATCTTTTATGACATGCATGAATTTGGAGGGAATTTTAAATGATAATTGTTTTGAATAAGAGACTTTTAATTTGGGATAATCACATCTAAAGATATATTAAATAATTGATAAAATCTTAAAATCGTCGATTTTTATCCTGGTAATCCACATCAGCCAATATATTTTAATGCGATAGATTATACAAATACTCCTGAACTTTAGGTTAGGAAAGTTAGGTTAGGTTTCAATAATGTTCTTGAACTTTGAAACCTTGTTCAAAATAACTCTTTCGTCAACTTCTTCTGACCTCTAAAATAGTGGTACAAGTGGCATAGGTGGTAGGTATCAATATAATTATGCCTCTAAACTTAAAGGTTAAATTTCAATTGTACCCTTATCGTTTCAAAATTTTATTTTAAACCCTTATCCTCTAGAATTGTTTCAAAACAACCATTTCAGCTTTTCTGTTAAAATGAAAACGAAAATATAATGTGATGATTTGTAGAAAAATAAAAGTTCAACATGGGCATACTTTGACAGGAAGCTGAATTTTCTTTTGAAGGGTTTTAATCACATTCAAAATGGTATCAATAGAGAGGGGAAACAAATTTAGGAGATAGAGTTTTGGCTGAAATGGTGGGAAAAGCCACATATTGTAAGAAAAGTCATGCACCGATAAAAATCAACCATCTATGGAAGCTAGGAGAACAAAGAAAAAGATTGACTTCCGAATGAAGCAATTTTTATCCTCAAATGAAAGAAATCTATCGAGAAAAAAATGGCCCTTAATTTTTATTGTCTTGGATTTTTTTTTTTTTTCACTCTTTGTTTCACTCTTTGTTTGTCCTTTGTGGTCTACTTACCCCTCAAATGAAACTTTTGAAAAGTTCAAGATATAATTAAAAGTTTTCTTAAAGTTCAAGGGTATATGGTATAATTTTTAACCTATTTTAATAATAAGTTAGATTTTTTTTTTTTTTTGAAAAAAACTTTAAAATGATAATTAATACCTCATCCACTAGGCTATGCTCGTGTTAGTAGTGGGTCATGAATGATTTCATTTGAGAACATCTACAACATACAACTGAAAAAAGGTAGTGCCAAGTGCCAACATAAACTAAAACATTCACAAATTCAATAGTTCTCATTTCCCCTTTTGGTAATGGACTAATGAGAAAATTAATAAGTTAAAGAATACACACATCCTCATACACCCTTGTGATGATGGCTTATGATCAGTTGTTATGTAATCATGTTGCTGGTGCTTAACTTCCATTTCACCCTGCAAGCCAAGATACAATTACTTGAGGCATTCAGAAGAAGAGAAACTTTAAATTCTATGAAAAATATCATTTTAACCCATGGTTGTTAGTGGGTTTAATCTTAAACTTTTAATTTCTATCACATTAAAATTTGAATTTAAATAAGTATTGCATTTAATACCTCTTCAAAGTTCAAACTATTTTAGAAAATTTTCCATGAATCAACTAATAAAGCATACAAAATCCAACTAAGAAAACACCCTAAATCATGTAACAAAAATCCCCAAACTCTATCATGGAAATACTTGAACCTAGCCACAAAATGAAATAAAACAAAAAAGTTCAAACTTAGTGATAAAATACTCAAAATCCAACTAATTAAAAGCATCCAACACAATTGGAATAATCAATACTCACAAAAGTTCAACCATAAATCTAAAAAAGGAAAAAGAAAGAAGCTTATCAAATTAAAGGTATCAATTGCACCATTTAGTCCAGTTAGGGTTTAAATGGATGAAATTGAAAGTTTAAAGTTATAAACTTATAATTGACTCACTTATATACAAGGGGTAAAAATTGAAATTTTCCCTGAAATCTATTTTATTAAAAACTATTCAAGTGATAGCAACTTACCTTTCAACAAGATAATAAACAAGAGGCCAAGAGGGGATGATAGCAAACAGAAGCACATAATTCAGTCCTCCATGGTTTTAGTCTTTTGATAACTGAACAAGTAAGCCGGTTGGTGATTGCATGGTTCGGAGGTAACCAGAGCCAATTAAATCCCGTATATGAAATCTCATATCGAGTGAAGAAAACCGAAGACGCTTCTTCTGCAAAGACGTCATCATCATTTCTTTATATTTGGTACGTTTAAGCAAAGAAATGAGTTCCTTTCTACCCTGAATTAAGAAAAAGAAAAGGAACACACATATCAATAAGTCACATCTAGTGAAAGATAAGTCAGAATTTTCATTAGAAGTACAATCTATCGAACAGATCATGCTCAAGTAAGGTCATATTAATCACAATTTTCATTGAATTTTAAAATTTATTTCGAACCTCTAAATCCACTTTCTTGAGTCAACTTCGGAACCAACTTGAGAAACACTAAGAACTTCAAGGAGCCTTGTGAAATCTGAAATTTCCTCTTCTTTGAGTAGTCTTCGAAATGTCAAGTTCCAAACTCTATGAACCGGATCCCATAAGTTCAAAATTGATCCATTTGGGAGAGAGGAGATCTTGAATAGGCTTGAGAAACCAAATTTCAAAGGGATTTCACCAAGCCAGGTGTCGTGCCAAAAAGATATTCTGGAGCCACTCCCTATTGTGAAAGGAGCAAAAAAATTTCACTGATTTCCAGCATCTTGAAATGTTTTTCCATGGGCTTCGAAGGCTGAAATTTGAATTCCCTATAGTGTGCCACTCAAATAAGTCATAGCCATATATGCTGGAAATTACCATTTTCCATAAAGATTGATGCTCATGCTCCATAGAAAACCGTCACCCCCATTTCGCTAATAAAGCCTTGTTTTTGTTACTCAGACCACCAATACTTAGACCTTCATTCAATGGAGAGTTTGTTGTTGTCTTCCAACGAACTAGGTGAGATACCTTTCCTCCATTATTGCCTTCCCAAAAGAAGTTTTTCATAAGTCTTTCAAGTTCCAAACAAATACTAGAAGGCATTATAAAAACCGACATGTAGTAGATTGGGAGATTGGAAAGCACTGATTGCCAAAGAGTAAGCCTTCCTCCACTCGATAGAGAATATCTTTTCCATCGATCAAGTTTCTTGGCCACTTTATCAATAATTGGCTGCCAAAAAGAGACATTCTTTGGCCGGCCCCAAAGGAAGTCCAAAGTATAAAAATGGCAAAACTTCAATTTTACAGTTTAGTTGAGCTGAAACTGCTTGTAACTTTGAACTATCAATGTTGATACCACAAATTGATGACTTTTGCCAATTAATCTTGAGACCCGAAAGTCTCTCGAAGGCTTTCACTGTTTTTAGTAAAATTTCTAACATTGGGTCGTCATTTTTGCAAAACATAAGTGTGTCGTCCGCGAATTGAAGTATGGGAATGTGAACATTTGCAGCCCCCACTTTGAATCCCTCAAAGAGACCTTTGTCGTAAATATTTTTTACCAAGGTTGTAAGTACTTCACTAACCAAAAGAAATAGAAAGGGAGAAAGAGGATCACCTTGTCTAATTCCTCTAGAAGCAAAAATCCTTCCTCTAGGCCGTCGTCCGTTTATAAATATGGAGAATCTTGGATCTCGAATACAACCTCTGATCCAAAGGATCCATTTAGGTGCAAAACACTTTTGAATCATTACTTCTTCGAGAAAATCTCAATCCACTGAATCGAAAGCTTTTTCAATATCAAGCTTTAAAATTCATCCCTGTTTTCTCTTCACTCTATATTCCTCAACCAATTCGTTGGCAATTAAAATAGGATCCAGAATTTGCCTTCCTTCCACGAATGCACTTTGAGAATTGGATATAATAGATGGCATTACACATTTCAAACGCTTTGCTAGTACTTTTGCTAGTATCTTGTAGGACGATGAAGTGAGACTAATGGGTTTAAAATCTTTGACCGAAGAGATGATATCCTTTTTATGAATAAGACAAATGAAATTTTTTTTCAAATGAGAGTTCACAATACCGTCGTTGTGAAAGTCTTTTTTTTTTTTTTTTTTTTTTTTGATATCCGTGAGTGTCCGGGCCAGCTCACCTCGACTATTCTCACGGGACAGACCGCCTGACCCTACAACATTTGGCTGCCAAGGAAACTTGTTGGAAATTAATTCCTAGATAGGTAGCCACCATGGATATAATCAGGAGAACTCTTTCTTGAAATAATCCCAAAACTTGAGAAAGAATTTGGTGATGAATCCATCTGGACCAGGTGCTTTGTTCTTGCCAAGATTATTGACTGCTTTCCGGAGTAATTAAACTTCTGTTATCACTAGGGCAAACCAATGTCCATTGAATGTTTGAAGGGAGAGCTCGTGGCTCTGGAAGTTTGGTGTATAAAGCAGAGAAGAAACCCACAATCTCTTTTTCAATGTCCTTGTAGGACAACAAAGAAACGCCATCAACTGATTGGATCTCAGTAATCAAACTTTTTCTTTTTTTTTCTGCCAAGTATCGATGAAAAAAATTGGTGTTTTCATCTCTTGATTCCAGCCATTTTAACTTACTTTTCTGCCGTAGGTTTCTTTCCTCAATAGTGTACAGATTTAAAAGCTCACTTTAAGCTAGAATACGAGCATCACACTCAATTGAAGAGAGAGTATTGATTTCAACTTTTTGATCAAGAGATCCAATTTCTGCCAATAGATTTCTTGTCATTGCCTTGCTTTTTAAGGCTTGCTCTGCATTCCATTTTCTCAATTCATCTTTTAGAAGCCTTAGCTTTTTATCAATAGCTATAGCTGCCCAACCGAAAGATTTATCCCGAGATAGCACTTTTTTAATAATCTCAACACATTCTTTCTCCATCAACCAAAGAATTATAAAACCGAAAAGGGGAGGGACCCCACATGAAATTTCCAGCTTCAAGAACAATTGGAAAATGGTCGATATCGTGCGAACTAATCGACTTGCTCGTGAATTACCAAAGATTGAGTCCCAATCTTTAGTGATGAAGAATCAATCCAATAAGGAAAAGCTTTTGCCTTCTCCTGATTTGGACCATGTGAACTTAGCATTTGATAATGAAAGTTCCATAATGCCCAACTCTTCAATAAAGGCATTAAATGTTTTCATATCTTTATTTGCTCTTCTTATCGGTCTCCTTTCATGAGCCCAACGAATGATGTTGAAATCACCACCTAAACACCAAGGACCATCGCATGTAGCATAGGTTGAACGAAGTTCATTCCAGAAAATTGGTCTCTCCTGATAATCATTTGGACCATAAATATTTGTAATCCAAACTACTGAGCTACCTCCTATGTGTTTAATACCTCATTAAGTCCAATTTTGTACCTGATTAAGTCTTGTTCCAAAAGACTCCAGAATTAAAAGAAACATTCAATTTTAAATCTATCTGGACCCAGCAGCTTAAACTTCCCCATAATAACTCTTGCTTCACTCACGTCCATATCCTCGAAAGGTCTTTACCACATTGTTTGTGATAGAACCCAGTTATATTGTAATATAAAACATAAATAGAATTACAAGATAAACGAACGGTAAATCAAGTGTTTGAGGTACTTGGACCCTCCCTTTCTTGAGATCACTCAAGCCCTAATTCGCTCACTATATAATTGTCTACCTTACTCTTTCTCCACCCTCTCTATTTATAACCAAGTCATCCTAACAAACTCTCTATCTAATTACAAATACACCCTTATAATATCTTAATTCCCTTCTAATGACATTTCTATCAGTTTGATCATATGGAATAATCAGTCTCGGAACATACCTCTTATTATCTTCCTTAGAGTATAAGCATTTGAAATTTTCCAGATTTCCCTTTCAATACTTTTGTCTTCCACAACCACAACTATGATCCATCTCTCAAATAGCAGCTCTATAATAAAAGATCTTTTCTGCGGGCAAGTAATCCATGAAAAGAAAGTAAAATTTCGCCCCCTCACTGTAACTATTTGGTGTGACATTTTTCAAACAATAACCTTTCCTCCTTATTGCGCAGATTCACATACTTCTGGAACAATCAAAATCCTCCCCATTCCTTGAAGCATTTTTGCGGCTAACAGTATTTCACCAGGTGATTACTTCTGAAGCAATCTCAAGCATACCGAGATTGATTCTTGTGGTTGTTCCCTCGATGACTTTATTATAATTTTTTACTACAATTTCCAAAACTCTTATGTTCCAAGAGAGAATTTTCATAAATCTTTTAACAAATCCATCAGAGGTTTTTTTTTCCTCTGCCTCTGACAATAATCTTGCAGTTTCTTTTGGCTTTTCTCCTTTTATAGCTTTTTTCTTTGTAAGACTTGATTTCCTTTTCACCATTAGAGTGTCCAAACTAGAGTTGTACGTCCTTTAATTGGTATAAAGAAATAATATATTCACATCATGGGAACCATCAGAAGGTTTAAGGCTTGATCATGATGCACCTCCAGTGGGAATAAAATTCAAGTAGAAAAAATTACAGAGAATAGTAGGACAGAGATACATTTTCCCTTTAAAAGCAAAATCGAAAGAAATTGTCAAATAAATTAACTCTTTCCAATTAAACAGCTCTTTCCTTCACCAATTTCCATCATACCTCACACTCAAGTTTGTCTTGTCTGCAAATGTCTACAAAAATTACCATATATCAGGCTTGTATCAGTGTGAATCACCAACTGCCCGATAAACTATCTGTCTATATTAATAAAATAAACTGACTCCAATTGTAGATTGCCCAAATACAAACAGATTTTGAAGGAAGGTCAAAAGTAAATTATTTCAGATACCTGAGAAATGCCTTTAAGTACAGAACCAATACTTGGAATTGCGAACCAATACACGTTTGGATCAATAAGTTGCCGATTCTGGAAAGAAAAATAGATGTGTATATAACATAATTGAAAAATACTTGGGAAGAAGCAAATGATGACCTTTCATTAAATATTCTATCTAACCAAATAAAAAGAGACCAGCGGATCTATGTACAAATGGCCATAAAAAAGCCATATATGGAAAGGAATTCTAATACTTAAAGGTATCCTAAAACAAAAGCCAAAAGGAAACAAAGAAAAATATAAAAGGAAAAATAGGGTTTCTGTTTGGGGAACTATGATACATGCAGCCTAAAATATTTAGTGCACTGGTCAGCTGAGATTGATAGAATACGAAATGAGTATTTGGTGCGGCCGTGCGGGGGACCTACGTGAATGCAAATGAGCAAGAGTGTCACTCAGCAATCTATCCAAAAAAAAAAAATTATGGGGCAGGGGTACCCTACATGAATGCAACAAGCCTTCTCTCCAATACACAACGTTTACCGAATACAGACATAAAAGAACTAAGGGTCTGTTTGGTTGGTGATCTGAAAACATAAATTTGAAAACAAAAGATTCCATGAAAACAAAGTTGCATTTCATGTTTTCATATGTGTGTTTGGAAGCAGATTTAGAAATTTGATCTCAATTTAACGAATTCTTCCAAATGTGTTTGATAAAAAAATTATAAACCATAAAACTATTTGTAGTTACCAACTAAATATTAGGTTGAATATAAACTATTAATAATTAATTTATGAACATATTTTATGTTATAAATTTTGTATAATTACTATTTTACAATATAATATAATTTATAATAGATTATATTATACATATTTAAATTTAACACAAATGAATTGAGTTTATAACATGAAATACTATATTTATTCAAGTTTTTATCATTTTAAATATAATTCTGCATTTTTTATTTTCAAATTCAAAATCTGGATACATTGAAAACAAAAAAAATGTTGTTTTTGGAATTTTCACGGTGATCACAGAATCCGAAAACAGTTTTAAAAAACAGAATCCAGATTGCATACCAAATGCATATTTGCTGGACTCAGTGAATCTAAAAAAATAAAACAGAATCCGGATTGCCTATCCTACCAAACAGGCCCTAAATTTCCTGTTTATCTCAACTCAAACCATATGCTTGCTGTTTTCCACATGAAAGGCTTTTAAGGAGAATCTCAAGATTACTTACTATGATTCCAGCGTTGATCAAGAGGGAGATATCTTCATCTTTAACCTTCCCCCCAAGAGACAAGAGAGTGCACTGCAGCAAGAAATTAACCAGTTGAGTTTCTTTTTTCTACACATGGAATATTTTGAGTCCTTGAGTTCAAAAAATTTAATAGGATTTACAGGTCAAGTATCTTGCTCAACAGAATGACATCGATATACTCATTTTAGAAGAATAGAAATTCACAGTAGTCAAATTGAAGTTAGTCAAATGCCAAAGAAATTTTGTAGGTTCCTCAATTCTTTTAGTTCTTTTACGAGAAACATAAATATTTCCTTTCATTTAAGAACAACCCAAGAACCTAAAGCCAAGGGGATTACCAAAAAAATTCTGCCATTGACTAATGAAAAAAAAAAAAAAAAAATTACAAAAACATTTATGATCGGAGTGTTATAGTATACTTGTGAATATAGGAGCTTATAATGTCCTTTATTGTAATTTACTATTATTAGGGTTAGGACTTTCATGTATGTCTATATATTGTTAACTCTTCTAAATGGAAAGGTGAATGATTCTCTCATATTTGGTCTTACGTTATCACGGAGCTCATAAGCAAAGCTTTGTAGAGAACCAGAACCCAACGATACTCAACCCTACCCAAACAATTACGAAACCTGATTTAGCATCCAAAATTCTAAAAGAAAAATACACTTGACCACACAGCCACAACTTTAGCTTTATGTTTGAACATATGGTCCATGAAAAATTGTTCTAACCAATCGCTCACCAAATGAGGGTATGCGAACCCAAATAAAGTTGTCCAGTACAAAATAATACAGGAAAATACAAGCTAACTGCAGTATGAAGTTTGTATTACACAAACCCGAGAAGTTTATTGGTCCCTAATACTAAAACGAGAGCTGCCTCAAGCAGAATTACTGCATCAAGACTACAGAACTTCACTTTGCTTTGGAAGGAGTCCCCCCAGCAAGCAGAGAGGTTAAAAATATGACCAGCCATCCTTGGAGTAATAAAGTTGTTATCAAAGATCTAAAATAATTTCTACCAAATCTGGCAGAGAATAGTCACTATGAAGGAATAACAATCGGTTATTTCATTCTTAGACATATAAGACACCACATTGGTTTTCTAATTTGGATCAACTCATCAGTCGTAAGCCCACCTCTAGATAAAATCCAAAAGAAAACTATTAACTTTCTTGAGATACCTTCCTTTCTACAAAGCTTTGATCAAAGATGTTGGGAGAGCACCATTATCATGATACAAAGTAATAAGGGTTGATCTGCTAGAGAAGCCACCAGCCTGGATACCCTTGAATTATCAAACAAAATATCTCAATCTTTAGAGACATCAAATCTATCAAACAAGGATTACAAAGAAACATCCCCCAACCTGGACCATTGGAAAACTCTCAAGATCTTTTTTATATTGACAAAAGGTTCTCTCAAATTGAACTATGCACACAAACCCACTCTTCTAGGAATATATCAATGAAGTAATCCAACACCTTCGTACTTCTAGTTCTGCTGTCCTAGACTTTTCATACCCAACAAATAATGTTGAAATCTCCACCAAGCCCCATATTGCTGCAGAGACCAAAACAGTCCTGAAGCTCCATCCATAACTCCTCCATTACAGTTATGGGAAGCTGGCCTGTATTATATTGAACTTCACATTTTTATCTCCAGTCTATTATAGAACTTAATATTTGAATGAAAAATGCAACATCTAGTGTCACATATACACATGATTAAAACATAAATAAATAAAATTATATTGCATGTCCTTTCAAGTGTCCATGCCTTTAATGTTATAGCAATGAAACCCTCTCCCTTTCCTACTGCCACACGTTTTCACCCTCTCCCATCAACTTTTCTCTCTCTTCTAAACCCACATTTCCCTCTACCTACTGCCACACGTTTTCACCCTCTCCCAACAAATTTTCTCTCTCTTCTAAACCCCTACTATTAGACCTTGACCCATCTTGTTTCATTTCTTCAAGCAAGGTTTCTTTCCCCATTTACCCTTCCAAAAAACCAGACCATATTTCCACCTGCTCCCATTCAACCCATCAGCCTCCAATCACTGAAACTGATTTACCCATCCAGCCTAAAAATACGAAAGTGACCGAACCAAAAATTTCAATCTCACCCCTTATTAGCTCTCCCCTCCTCACCATTGAGTCGATCCCCACCCTTAAACCGGTTTTCATCAACACTAGGAAATCCCAACTAGTATCTGGAACCTTTTACTCGACATCCAAAAACAAAACCATTTCTGATTCAGACAACCTTTTATCCTCTCCTTGCTCACAAGATAGCACTCCTCATACCCAAAAGAGAAGTTCCTTCTCCCTATTCTCCTCCATCCCTCTCAACGTTTTTTGATCAACATATTCCCCCTTTGATAGAACGTGATCAACCTTTAGCTATCATGCCTCTGGCTATCGAGAACCCACCCAAGCCACCAGATCAACCTTTGCTTCCTTTAATAGAAGGAATCTCTGATGATATCGAAATAGAGGAAGATTTGACTGACGATCCAACCTCTCATCTATCCTCTTTGTTCCCTTGGCTGATCAAATACGGGATGTGCATTATGCCCCTTCCTACTAAACAAAGACAAACCACTACTTCCAAAAAACAAAGGAATTGGGACAGAGAAGTCATGAATCTCCAATCGACTATCAATTACGGAAAATGCACAAACAATCGGCTTACGGGTAGAGAGTCGAACAAGCCTAATTGATCAAAACTTTTTGGTTTTGATAGAAGCTCTTGTTCTCCACAGAATAGATCTCTTAATAGTGGCTATAATCATAATGAGGATGACACAGCTGATTTTGAATTGTGCGATAATTTTTCAACCAAATCCTTCTCTCGGCGATCGATTTGGATAGAAAATTATCTCCAAAAGAAGTATTTCTCTTTTGAAGCTCCGCCAACACTGATGGTTTTTAGGATTTCTTCATCTTTCTTTCTTTTGTTTTTGTCTTGGAGAGTATGTATTTCGCCAATTTGGATCATCCTTATCTGTGTTCCATTGGTTCTTAAGATTTGTTTTGGTTTGTATCCTTGATCTGGATGGATAGAATCTATCCTCCTTTTTCTTCATTATATCAATGAATGGTTACTGTTTCTTATCAAAAAAAAAAAAAAAGACATGCCAGCCTGTCCATATCAAGTATTTATGCTGCTTAGTAAATCATCATCAACCAATGCTTTGCATAAATCCAAACTCTTGAAACAACCCGAAGAATATAGAGTCTATAGGAATTATACATTTACTCACAAGCTCCTGATGTCCAATACTAGGTTCCAATTTGCAATCAATAACATGTGTCTTAAACCACTTAAAAACTTCCATGCCACGTTGCATCCTTTCTTCAAATCTTGATATTACATGGTCAATCTGTGGGAGAAAAAAAAAACTTGTGAATCATGACAGCAATAAATGCATCATTCAATAATAAATAAATCCGCATGCTAGTGTCATAGAAATAAAAAATAAAAATAAAAATAAATAAATAAATAAAAAAATCCCTCAGTTTTCAAAATAAAATGCAAAAAGTACAAAACCTGAAGGGGAAGGTACTATATCCATCCTCATGTGAAGGCAAATAGAAAAGGGCACTCCAATTTTTATTTTTATTTTTTTTAACAAGAAACAAAATTTTAAATTGAAAAAATGAAAAGAGACTAATGCTCAAGGAATACAAACTCCACAAGGGAGTGAAATAAGAACAAAACAGGACAAAAAGAACTAAAAAGAAAACTAACAAAGAGAAAACTAACAAAGAGAAAACCAAAGAGAAGCTAAAAAGCAAACCAACACGGAGTGAAAAGAAACAAGAAAGATCTTTCAAAGAAGCCAAACTCAAACACGAAAAAATTGCCAACTGGAAACCACACAAAAGGCTGAAAAAAGCAACACCAATGCAACGAGGAGAAACTGAAAACGAACAACAAGGCTCCAAGAACTCTTAAAAACTAAACCAAGAAACATGCTGAAGTCGCTGCAACCAAGCCTTGACCAAAAAAGGAACCAACTGCAATAGAAGCTGCGAGAACAAAACGCGAACAACCGAAAGGAAAACTTCAACCAACCGAGAGCTCTCAAGAGCCATGAAAAAACTGAGAGAACAGACAGAAAAAACCAGATCCTTAGAAACTTGAACAAACAGAGAAGCTTGAAGGAAAAGAGCAAAACCAGAGCTTCAGAACCACTTGAGAAAGAAACGCCTACCACAGCCAAAAACAACTTTTACACCAAACCTTTTGATATCAAAGGAGTGATTTCACGTAACTCAAGACCACAAGCTTCAATAAGGAATGCAAATTTTCTAGGTGCTGAGGATGGAGGAGGAGGAAGAAACTCCTTTCACTTTCCTGAAAGAGAAGGCCAAAGGCTTCAGAAAAGGAGTCTTCAAGCACAAAATCATCAATGTGATTATCCATAGGTTGCACTGAAGATTCCACACTACTTAGGCTAACTTCAGATTCAGCATCACAACGAGAGGGAGAAAGATAAGTTGGGGGTCTTTTGTCGATTGTACGACTTGTTTGAACAAAACAGGACCATCTGAAGAGGAAACAATTAGGCTGCAAAGTCTGAGGTTAGAAGCTGTGAAGGAGCTGTTGATGATGAGTTCTGAATGCCCACTTTCTAAACGGAGGATACCAAGAGACGAGAACAACATTCGTTAATTAAATCAGGATCCAAAGTATCAATCTCGGTGAGTGGAGGAAATGAAAGAAAAGGCACTCCAGTTGACAATAAAAAAAGACGGATGATTATAAAATTTAAGACATGCCAAATCCATTATAGGTCCTTAACTTTACTCTTTCCTTCATAAATTCTACAATTCCCTTTTCAACAAATGTTCCCAACAAAAAGCTTTTAACACACCGAGCCAACCGATAATCAATGTTCGAGCAAATCAAGAAGGCTGCAACATTTGGACCAAGACTAAGGAAAGCCAAGGACCAATCTACCCCTCAAATGTCCACACACAGATTACAAGCAAGCAAAATGTCTATGACAAAATACCAGGCTTCAGGTTATAAAGATGAAACTTTTAATATTACACATTAAATAAAACCAACCTGCTTCAGATAGTCATCCAGAAACATTATTGCATGATCATCTTGTCCAGTATTTAGTTTGAATACACGCACTACTTTTTCCCGTTTTAGACACTGCATAAAACAAAATCTATGAACAAAGATCACCATAAACCAATTTCAAAATATGTTTGAAGAAGTTATAAAAGTGAAGTAATAAAAGTACAATTGAGAAAGCAATCCTACACAGCAACAATTCTTTTATAAGATTCCTACACAACAACATAATCAGCCGAGAGAACCCTCTTCTTGAGGGTGAAAGAAACAGTACTAGTTTGGATTACAGACACCTAGGAATAATAAGATGATGAAAAGTTTTAAGAAAATTGAGCTTTTATTCAAGATTGAAAGAATATTCATATGTTTCTTCCTTAAAGGTAGGAAGTTAGGATCGATTGATCGAGGTGTTGAAGTGCGCCTCAAGTGGGCTTCATTAAGGGGGCCTTGCTTCTTTGAAGCAAGGCGCAAAAAGTCGCGCCTTAGTGGGATTTTTAAAACACCGATCCAACCTGAGTCCTATGGAACATTGGATGATCCACGATGGAAGGAATTGCCCGACAATCAAAATGCACGAGATTAAAAAGGCAAAAAATCTCCAGAATTGTGCGGTTAGAGCCCTATTTTGGTTTCTTAGGAAGGAAAGAAATCAAAGGATTTTTTAAGATAAGTTATCATTTTTTTACTCTTTTTGAATTAGTGTGCAGCATTTAGTGTCTTGATGGTATTCTAACCACATTTTTTTTTTTTTTTGTAATTATAACCCTTATGATGATTATTATGTATTGGAAGGCAATTCCTTTGTAGCTTGTTTTGGAGTGGGTCTACTCCAGCCCTTAGGTTGTTATTCTTCCACTTTTGAAAATACTTTCAGTTTCTTATAAAAAAAAATAATAAATAATAATAAAGTGCATTGCTCATTGCCTCATATACACCAAAAACTAATCTTCCACTTTCCAGCGTCGCATGTTAATGCTCGGAGAAAAACTTTAAAACCTAGTGTTAACCACCAATCAACCCAAAAGTTTAAGCTAACGGTTTACGGTAAATTTAATCTTATATCAATACTTCAACACTCCCCCTCACTTGTGGGTTTGAAAATTTGTTGAATGCCAAACAAGTGAAATTCAATATTAATTGGGGAGGAAATAACTTTACAGGGGTTCGAACTCAGGACCTCCTGCTCTGATACCATGTTAACCACCAATCAACCCAAAAGCTTAAGTTAATGGGTTACGATAAATTTAATCTTATATCAATACTTCAACACCTAGAAATTACGGAGCAGAGAGAGGGAAAGAAGTATCGACCTCTAATTCCCTATCTACTTCTGTTCGGTCTTTCAAACTACTATACAACTGTGATTGCAAAATGAACGGTTGAATTAACACCTGAAAACAAGGAAAAATAAATAAACACAAAGTGTTATAATAAGCAATTTATGTTCTAAGAGCTTCACTAGACATAGGATTGATGTCGTTCGAACTAAGATGCAAAGGCTTCATAGAATGCAAAGCAAGGCAGAAGACAAGCACAAATCAAATCCATCTATTATTGCTATTGTTTTTAAACTCATGGTTAAAATTCTTGTTCCCCTCAAAATTCAATGATAATCCTAAGGTATCCCTACTAGTGTCCTTCTGCCAAATTTCTTCTGCAAGAGCTGCATCTCGAGCCTCGGCAAATTTCAACCATATTAAACTGCTAGGAAATGATCTCAACAAAACAATAATATTTAACTCACTATTGATCTCAAACTCCATAGAGATTAGCTAGTTAATCCTTGTACTAAAATCATTAAAGTGCTTAGCAAAAGACAATGTTCCAGCCATCTTTAAACTAAACCTTCTATCCATTAATGATCCATGCCCAAAGCCTTTACCAGCTACCAACTCGTCTTTTCTCAAATCCCCCATTTACTCGCAAGTTGTTCCTAAAATTGACCAGAAATAACATTGTTTATAGATTGGACGTCATGCTTGGATCATACGAGGAGTCTGCCTCTTCTTCAATGCAGTGCAAAAGACCCTTGCGCCACAGCACCCAAACGTCTTCAAAGATTCCTTCATTTGGGTATCGACCCGACTTTCAGCTTGGAATTATACTGACTTTGTTTGATGATTAAACTCCATAATCCCAACAAGCACCACAATCCATAAAAAGCCTCGGTTCCCTCCACCCAGTAGGTCCATAAAAACCCGAAAGGGGTTTTCTTAGCAACCAAATATTATAGAGTTCGGCAGTTGTCCCGTGAGATTAGTCGAAGGGAACCTAAGCTGGCCTACCGGTAAAAAAAAAAAAAAAACTCCTCAATTGGAAACCTCCACGGCCGTAAAACATACCCGAGATTCTCATCTCCAATACTTCGCATCCTATGGCAATAAAATGACCCACTAACTATAATTTTGAATTACTCGATCAAAAGAGTTGAAAAGCCCCATAACACATTGCACAGCGTCTCCATAAAACGAGCAATACCATACTCAACTAAAATAAAGAAGAAGAAAAAAACCCAAGTATAGAGACACGAAACGAAAAGAGAGAATAAAGAACCCGAACCTTGCCCATGTTGGGAAACTGAGCTCGCATCATACGAAGCGCCGCCAAAGTATCGCTAAATGTAAGACAATCCTCTGCCATTTGAAGTAAACATAACATAGTTTATGAATGAATGAATCAATCAAACAATCAATGAATTAGGCGACTAAAATGGACAGAGATGGTACCTAGAGATAGAATTTCAGTTTTGTCATCGCTATCATCTTCAATTTCGATCTCTCGTCGGCGCTTCCTCGCTTGAGATGATTCTGAAGAATTAATCATTGCTGAGAGCGAGGAATCAGCTTGATGTGTTCCACCTCAACTGTAAACGTGAGAAGGAATTTCTTCCCCCGCGAAAATTTCTATAGTCGATTCCCCGGGGAAATTTCTATGGCCGATTATCCGGAAAAATTCTAGTAGGCAAGACGCAAGCCACTATGCTTTTCATTAATATATAAACAATTTAGTTAGTCATTCAATTTTTAAATATAATATAATAATTTATTCTCTTTATTTTAAATTTGGATTTCATTTAATTTACCTCGAAAAAATATTGTTAAAATTTAATGAGATTTTCTATGTTAGATTAATAAATTTATTAGCAATAAAATGTGTTTATAAATTATAAAGGCTAAATTGTTTGATAATAAAAAATGACACTTAATTTGATGAAATTTTTCATGAAAAAAATTTAATTATTATATATTAAAGTTTAGGGACTAAATTGTTACAAAATTGAAAGTACCAAAACTAAGGGGTAGTTTGATAACGCATCATGAAAAAATAATTTTGTTTTAATGGGTCGTCTCTTGAAATGACGATCTTGAAAGAATATCGACTTTTCAAAATACGATCTTCTCCTTCATCCATGAAAAAGTTCTTTTGCATTCAAAAATTGATATTTATTTCATAAAAGATATGGTTCAAAGCTAATAGAGAGCATACTGGTTTCGCCATTGGAGTTGTGTATCAAAAGATCAAATTTCAGAACTGAAAAAAATTCGATATCTTATTACTTATATATGCAAAAAAAAAAAAACGAAAAAGATATAGATGGAAAGTTAACACTGGGAGCTTCAATTTAATATGTGGTTTCACTATTTTTGAAGTTGTATATCGAAAGATAAAAATCGTCGAAGTTGAGCTACCGTTCTCAAAACTTCAAGTTTAGGGTTTAGTAAAAAAAAAAATCAGTTTTGAAATTCGCAGAACTATAGTCCAACTTCGATGATGTTTATCTTTTGATACACAACTCAAAAAATAATGAAACTAGGTATCAAATTGAATTTTTCTGTGTTAGTTTTACAACCATACATTTTTTTGAATATTTAGGTAGAAAGATATCAACTTTTTAATGCAAAAGAAGTTTTTTTGTTAAGAAAATAATATAATTTTTTTTTTTAAAAGACGATCTACCTCCACACGTGGAACAATAACAACTTTTCAAAAGACTACATTTGTTCATGTGGAGAGGTTGTCTTTTGGAAATAGACATTCAATTGAAACAACACTATTTTTAAAAATACTTTCAAACCTGCAATATTATAATAAAAAAAATTAAAAGTTACAATATTAAAAAAAAAAAAATCATGATTTTATACTTATAATCGTTTAGGTTAATCAATTAAAACTCTAAATTAATAATTGTATCAATTTAAACTTTAAGTTCATAACAATTATCATTAATATCGAACAACCACTTGGTGCAGTGGGTGAGCGCTCCGCCTAAGATAGCAGAGAGTGAGGGTTGATTGATCCATGATTTAAACAAATTTTTGCCAAACCGAGCATAGCTCAATTGGCATAGGGTTGTGCCAGTGACCAAAAGATCATGGGTTCAATTCCCGCATTAATTAAACTACCATCGCAAAAAAAAAACAATTATCATTAATGTACTTGTTTAGGAAGAATCAAATAATAAATTTATGGCTGCTAAGATTTTGAAAAAATAATAATAATATGTAAGTCCTTTTAAATTAATTTAAATGAAATGAGTGAAAGTAGTTATGACTCATTGATAAATAGTCTAAATTGATTTGGATTAGTTTATTAATTTAGAGTGTTAATTACCCTTAAATTAAATTTTTCCTTTTTTTAATTCTAATTCAAAATGAACTTATGAATTTAGTGCATGAATGTTGAGACCGGAGATTCATGTTTAATAACTTTTATTAATTGTTTAATAACTTTTAAATTCATGCTTAGAGAGTGCTTCCCAATGAAAAATCTTTTCCATCTCATATTTATTTTTAATTAAAATATTAATAAAAAAAAACAGCAAAATTATATTTTCTTAATGAAAAAAATGAATATTTATATTATTTACTCGTTTGGATATAAAAATAAGGTTGGTTGCACAAATAGCAATCAAGTCCAAACTAATTGCAAATTTAGCAAACTTTAAAATGTTTTGCAAATATGACAAAAAAATTTGTTTTTATCACTGATAGACTTCTATCAGTGATAGACTATTATCACTAATAGACTATTATCACTGACAAAAATCTATAAAAAAGTTGAGGTGATCAGCGATAGACTTCTATCAGTCATAAGATATCAGCGATATAAATTGCTATATCCGCAAAATTTTTAAAAACATGCTATATTTTTAATTATTCTATTCTAAATTGACAGTTACAATTTCTCATAAAAATATTTAATTAATGCGTGCTTTTTTATTATTATTAATAAAGCAATAGAATTTTTTTTAAAATTTGGAGAAGGATCAAGGAAAGGCAATAAATTTATTCTTAGAGGAAAGAAAGGGAAACTTTTCCTTTCACTTTATCCTTATTTCAAAATCTACACTCAATTTAGGGTGGTCCCCTAAAGATGTTTGTCACCCTTATGTGAAAAGTGTGGATGAATAGATAAAAATAGAAAAATAAAACTATTTAAAAATAAAATTCTTATCAAATTTGATATTGACAACACTAAAGAATTAACGTGGACAACTCTTTGAACATATAGACTTCTCCCAAACCTAATACATTCGCCCTATCAACTTAGGTCGACTCAAGGAGAAGTTAGATTCATATTATCGACTAAAAGATAAGAGCACTAATTTTTATCTAAAGGTAAACACGTGCTCAACAAGTTTTGTAACCAAGCAAGACTTTGAAAAAAAAATACGCTCCATCTCTAAATGTTCTTCGACCATGAGATTTGAGCTTTGAATCTCCCACCCCCAAGTTGTACTAAAAAATGCTCCTCCACCCCTTCCGTCAACACATGGTGCCTCAGCGCGGTAATTAGAGTGTTAATCGTCCAAAACACCTTCGATTTCATCCCATCGATGAAATCAAAATTGAAATCATCCGCCATCGTCGCCTAATCCCTCGAAAAATCAAAATCATAGAGTTATTAAGTGTGTTGTCGAACTCCGCTCTCCATTTAACGCCACTGAATCTTTCGACCTTTAGATCTCCCGTCGAAAACTCGATCTCGAGGTGCTGGATCTAGGCAAACTGACGGAGAATTTGCGCGCGAAGAGTTTTGCGTTTCACATTGGAACAAAATAGGAGAAATTAATGAAAGAATGATTCGATAACGAGTGATTCATAGAACAACTAGGAAAAAAACGTAAAAAGGAAGAAAAAAAACGAGACATGGAAGAGAGAGGCAAGAGAACTTAGACATTTCTTGGGACGGAAAATGTCGGTTGAGACGTGTGAGATTTCTTGGGAGTTGGGTGAACTTCAACACTAAATACGGTTGAAGTCCAGAGTTTAAATTATCCTTGGGCCAAACAGGGTGAGCTAAACAACTCGACTCCGTCAAAGTCCTACTCCTCGGACCAAACACTCAATAAAACAATTCAAGGAAATTCTTCCAAATGTCTTTTTTGAGCGGGTATGTTTTAAAAAAAGTCAAAAAAAAAATATTGAAAAAATGGTCAAAACTAAAATTAAATTTAACCTTACTAGGGTTTATGATTTAGACGGGTATTTTAGTCATGGACATCATTTTAGATTATAGTATTTGGCCATTTTTCAAATAAAAATAAATTAGCATTTTTTTTCGAAACTACCTATTAAAAATATAAATTCCTCTAATTATTCCTAAAATGTATATGTTTTATTTTTTCCTTTTGGGATAAAAACGTTAATGTTTTTTTTTTTGTTTTTTTTTTTATTTTTTTATTTATCAAATATAAATAAGAGTGAAAAAGTATTTTTTAATTTTAGTACAATATATTTTTAAGAAAATAATTCCATAAAAAAAAACTATGATTCTTAGAAGAAAAAAAAGTGTACTTATTATTCCACATTTTATCCTCTTTCTTGTATATATACAAAAATGCTAAATTTTTTTTTTGTTTTTTTAGCACACGCTTGAAACACGGTTAGTCCTTCAACGTCATGGAAGTAATAATTTAGCCTATGTCCTTAACTTCATTTTGTAACAACTTAGTTACTATAAAATTTGCAACAATTAAGTTACTATCGTGAAAAATATTATTAAGATTTCTTACAAATGTTGATCGATTAACTGAGTACAAATGTATTTATAAATAATAAAGAATAAGTTGTACATAATAAAAATTAGCACTTAGATTTGATGATTTTTTTTATAATAAAATTAAATTGTTAAGTACAATGACTAAATTGTTATATATTAAAGTTCAAAGTTCTAAACGGATACAAATTTGAGATTACATGGACTAAATTGTTACCATCCATATATCAATGACCGGATTGTTATTTTCATGAAAATTGAAGGACCAAAAGTGTTTTTTAACCTACACAAAAAATTGGTCTTACTTTTTATTTAACAAGTTAATATCAAAATATGTTAAGCCTCTGGATCCTCCATTGCACGCACACATTGGGGCACGTGTGTGCACATAGAGGAAGGTTGGTGGAGGCAATGAGAGGTAAGTGCTTGCAAGCAAAGATGGAAATATTCGTCGATATGTCAATATATCCATAAATCGAAAGCTTCAACATGGATATTGAAGATTAATTAACATCTCTGATATCTTTTATAAATGTCATAAAACATTAAAAGGAAAACATCTATAGTGAAAATTATTAAGATTGGTAGAAGATTTGCACTCGTGAAAGCCCAACACCCAATCGAGAGGGCCTGACCCAAACGACCTAAACAAAGAAGCAGCGTCGAGCCGACCCACTGGCGTAACGGGTTGACCCCTCTTCATAAGTCCCTGGGGCGAATGAAGTTTCATATATAAGTATAGTTGAATGACATATCTACTTTTCAAAATATTTGACATATCTACTTTTCAAAATATTTGACAAGATGATAATTTAATGACAAATCAACATCAACCTTTCGTAATTAACTTTTATAACTTTAATTTACAAAATGACCTAGAGCCATTTTTTTCTAACCAATTTTTGTAAAAAAATACCATTTATTTAAATGTCGATATCCGTAAAAATGTTAATATCTCAATTTTACGAAAAATGTTGATGTTTATTGATATTTTTTTTTTTAAATCATAAAAATATTTAAACTATCGAATACGCATTGTATCGTCTTTTTTAAATAAGTTCAATTTTTTTTATTGTTATTATTGACATTATGTCCATATTAATGATAAAAAAAAATAAAAAATTAAATTAACAAATTAGCATTGCCCCCACCCTTTTTAAATAAGCTAAAGTTTTATTACTATTATTATTATTGATATCATGTTCACATTCGTGATAGGTTGTGTATATTTTTGTTCTATCTTTTTTATTTTTTTACTATATAATAGAAATGCTGATTTTTCTTTTATGTCGTTTTGAATTTATGGACATTAAAAAATGTCGACGTGCAAATAAAAATTTAATTCTACCCATCTTTGATATTATGGTTTTTGATTAGGGAAGAAATGATATACATGTCAAAGTGAGCCTAATTCAACGGTGATTGATATGTACTACCCTTTTATGAGATTGAATGTTCAATCCACATCTCCATATTTATTGAATTAAAAAAAAATAATATACATTTAAGCAAAGACCTAATCAATTTCAATTTTATTTACATAAACGTCAAATCGAACATAACTCAATTGACATAAAGATGTCATCTGATGTTGAAATTCGGTAAATTGTACTAACAAAAAAATCATTTACATAACTAAAAAGACCGAGTCAATTTGTTAGATAGAGATTCTTTGAATGAATTATTACCAACCTATATATATATATTTTTTTTTACTTAATATCTTAATATTATATAATATATAAAAAAAAAGTGAAATTGAGTTGATTTAAGAGTAAACTCCACGGCCACTAAAGTTATTGACACTCCAATGGTCAATGCAAGACCTTGTTCCCTTTTGTCCAATGGGATTGAATGTTGGGTTCAATCCATCCCATTAGAAAACAAGTTTCAAGTTTTTTTGGCAAATAATTCTATAATTTTTAGGTGGAAAATGAAAAATAAAATGCTGATTTTGGAATCATACAAAAACGACCGAGTTAACCTAACGTTGTTACGAACGAGCACGTATATTGACTTTAATCGAGTAGTTAACTTAATATGTTGTCACGAACCATCATGAAAGTGTCTCTTTGACTCTACACTTCAAATTTGAAATTGAATGACTATCAATATTTGATGCGGATAGAAAACTGATTGAATGCGTATAGTATATATAGGATCGTAACTTCAATTATATAATGTTGATCGTAGAGTTTTCTATATTTGCATAGGAGGTAGATATCTCGTATTTGTTTAATATTTATACAAATGATTTTTTTAGTGCAACCGCCTCATGATAACTAATTGCATTATTTTTAATTGTTGAAAGACTTTTTTGATTTGTAGTCTCGGAGGTTGTTACCAATAATCAAGTTTGACCATTGACTTTACATGACATGATATGTTTGTCAAATTCTTTATCAAATAAATTAGGGTATGACATGTAATACTCTAATTAATATGAGACAACAACATTTTCCTTCATAAATGTTTATCCACTAAGTTATATTTGGATTGATATCTCTTATAAGATTTGTTTGTTTCATTACTAATTGATCTTATTAACATGCCAACAAAAACATAGCTCAACGGCATAATGAATCGTCTAATGACCATGAGGTTATAGGTTCAATCTCCCACCCCAACATGTTGTCAAAAAAAAAATTGATCTTATTAACATATATTAGTAGTACCAATTTCAACTCGTTAATTATATTTGTGTTCAAGAAACTCATCAGAAAAGAAATAAAAAAAACACATTTAATAATCATGTGTCAAATTACATTCAAATCATTAATTATATTATATATTAATGAGTGTGAAGTCCTACTTAATGATGTCCCACAATGTATATCTCAATATCACCTTTTTTTTAGTTTAATTTGAGATGAAAAATTTGAACCTCAAACCTCGTGGTCGATGACACATTTTTATGTCAATTGAGTTATGTTTAGTTTGACTTAAATATCACGTTGGTGAGCCAAATTTATGAAAACATACCTTTTAACTATTATTTTGATTATTTTGAAACATATTATAACTCTAATATTGCATTTTTCATTCCGTTTCATTTTTGTCATTGTTGTCACACTTGAGCATTCTTCCAAATTTAGAATGTTGAATATGCTCATACTTCAATATTTATACTAAAAGTACTTCGTATATTTTAAAGTATTATTTTTTTTTAAAGAAATTTGAAAAGTAATTTTGACCTATCTTAGTAATCATCACAAATTCATCCCATGTATTTTTATATTTTTTTTTCAAAAACACTAGTAATTATGTAACCAAACACCATAAAATAAAATAAAATTACAAAGCACATTTATATTTTGATTGTTAAAATGTTTTAGAAAAAAGAAAACATTGTTTTATTAAACTTTTTAAAAACAAAAATCTTAGTATTTATCCTCGTTACATCTTCTCCAAACACATGTCATCGTCAATAACAACAATTTAATTCTCTTATACTCACGAGGTTCACTATTAAGGCGGACTATTCATTCCCTTGAGATTAAATATTTCAATTTTCATCTTTACATCATTGTTGAAAGAAAAAAAACCTCGTATGCTCATCCTTCTGGTCTCAATGAGATACAACATCAACAACACGACCCTCTACCCTCCTAACTTTAACTAACAACCACCTTCATACCACCTTCCATACATTTACACATTCATTTCAACTAATCTTGTTAAAAAAAAACATTTCAACCTAAAAGAAAAAACTCTAAAAAAAATAAAATAAAATCAACTTCCTCTCTATTTTCTTCAACAAATAGTCGACATTAGTATCAATTGAGACATCTACTCTAACGAACTTCTTAACTCTATTATTTTTAAACCTTTCATAACCTCCAAGGTTAAATTCTAAAACTAAAACTAAAAAAAAAAAAAAAAAAAAAATCTAAAAATGTATCTACCTTAATAACAAAAAATAGTAAAAAATAGTAATTAAAAAAATCAATTGATAGTTGTACTTTTGAAAATTACAACCAAATTTTATTTCCAAAAAAAAAAAAAAAACAACAATAAACAGTTTTTTAGTTGTCTTGCCAGTCGAGTCAAGTCAACACAATGAACGCGTGGGTCCCGTTACCATTAATCGACACTCTTTTTTCTTTCTCTTATATTTCTTAATTTTTTTTTAATTTAAATTCATTGACCGATTAATTGTTTTCTTCCATCAAATTTCTTCCAATTTTTTTCTTGTGTTCACATTCAATTTTCTCTCCCTCGTTTAAGCTCCCCCAAGTTCGCCATTGAAGGATTTCCCTCTGCTTCTCGTTCGTTCTTTCTAAGTTTTTCGAGGTTTTTTCGTTGAATTCAACAACCCCTTTTGAAGGGTTCTTCAATTCCACCACTTTTCGATGATCTCTGGTTGATTCTGCGAGTTATTGGTGAGGTTTTGCTATAATCGCAGTAGAATTTGTGGGTTCTTTTTGTTTTTGTTTGAAGGTTTAAACTTGGAATTGAATTGCTAGGTTTTTGTTTGATTGTTTGGTTAATTGGACATGGCTGTTTGTTGAAGCAATTGGAATTGGAAAGTGTTGAAACTATCTCCTGTTTTGCTGGAATTTTGATCAATTTGGATTCATTGTTCTGTTTGTGGACGATATGCTTTGTAATCGAGTTCTGGATTGTTTGGTTGCTGGTTTTGTGGTGGTGGTGGTGTTGTTGAGTAGTAATGGTTTTACCTTTGCTACTGAGACTGATTTGTCTTGTTTGAGAAGCATAAAGAGTTCGCTTCATGATCCTAATAATTACTTGAACTCATGGGATTTTAGCAATCGTACTGAGGGGGTCGTCTGCAAATTTGCTGGGATTTTGTGTTGGCATCCTGATGAGAATAGGGTTTTGAGTATTACTCTGTCTGATATGGGGCTTAAGGGTGAATTCCCTTCTGGGATTAAGAATTGCACTAGCTTAACTGGCTTGGACCTTTCCAGCAACCAGCTTTCGGGTCCGATTCCTACCGATATCGGAACCATTGTTAAGTTTGCTACTACTCTGGATCTGTCTTCGAATGATTTTACTGGTCCCATACCCAAAAGCCTTGCTAATTGTAGTTATCTGAATGTTCTCAACCTGGATCACAACCAGTTGTCTGGGGAGATCCCTCTGGAGCTCGGCTTGCTCGGTCGTTTGACGAAGTTTAATGTAGCGAATAATCTTTTGACTGGACCAGTTCCTCGGTTTGGTAATCTGTCGTCAAATAGTGCTGATATATATGCAAATAATCGTGGACTGTGTGGGAGTCCTTTGAATCCTTGCCAGTCGCCTTCGAATGGGCCTCATACTGCAGTAATTGCGGGAGCAGCTGTAGGGGGGGTTACGGTTGCTGCAGTTGGTGTAGGTATCGGTATGTTTTTCTATTTCCGTAGCGCCTCGATGAAAAAGAGGAAGAGGGACGACGACCCTGAAGGAAATAAGTGGGCAAGAAACATGAAGGGAACAAAAGGAATCAAGGCAAGCTTTTATTCTTTCTATCTTTGTCAAATTCCTAGACTTGTGTTTGAATTTTTCTTTTTTTCGATATCTGTTCTGTTTCTCTAAGGTTTAACTATATCTATGCAGATTTCTGTTATTGAGAAATCGGTACCAAAAATGAGTTTAAGTGACCTCATGAAAGCTACAAACAACTTCAGCAAAAACAATATTATTGGGTCCGGAAGAACTGGATGTATATACAGGGCAGTTTTTGAAGATGGAACTTCATTGATGGTTAAGAGGTTGGAAGAATCTCAGCGCACCGAAAATGAGTTCTTATCCGAGATGGCTACCTTAGGCAGCGTAAAACACGCAAACTTGGTTCCGCTTTTAGGCTTCTGCATTGCTAAAAAAGAGAGGCTTTTAGTCTATAAGGATATGCCAAATGGAACTCTCCATGATCAGCTACATCCTGCTGATGGTGATGGAAAACCGATGGAATGGTCTGTGAGACTGAAAATTGGGATAAGGGCAGCCAAAGGATTAGCTTGGCTTCATCACAACTGCAATCCACGGATCATCCACCGAAACATAAGCTCAAAATGTATCTTGTTAGATGAAAAGTTCGAACCAAAAATATCTGATTTTGGTCTTGCAAGGCTCATGAATCCAATTGATACTCATTTAAGTACTTTTGTGAATGGGGAGTTTGGAGATATAGGTTATGTGGCTCCTGAGTACACCCGAACTCTGGTCGCAACTCCAAAAGGTGATGTTTACAGTTTCGGAGTTGTTCTTCTCGAGCTCGTGACAGGGGAAAGAGCAACACATGTCTCAAATGCTTCTGAAGATTTCAAAGGGAATTTGGTCGAATGGGTTACAAAATTGTCTGAAAACTCCAAAGTGCAGGAAGCGCTCGATGCTACCTTGGTTGGCAAGAACGTCGACGGTGAGCTCTTACAGTTTCTCAAAGTTGCACAGACTTGCATCGTGCCAACTGGAAAGGAAAGGCCTACGATGTTTGAAGTATATCAGCTTCTAAGAGCCATTGGGGAAGGGTACAACTTCACTAGTGAAGACGAGTTAATGATACCTACAAACTCCGAATGCGACGCTGGCCTTGATGAACTAATAGTCGCTCGTTGAATATAGGAATCTCGACATGAAAGGTATTACAGTTAGGAAGAGATGATGACAATGCAACCAAAAGTTGTATGTTACTGTTTTCTAGTATTATTATGGTGCATAAATAAATACAAGAATTTCGCGAAGTTGATGTTATTAATCTCGATTTAATCCGAGTCGCTTATATTTGTATAATATTCATTTCTCTCTCTAATTTTTGATATCACAGAACATGTAAGCAAACAGATGTATGGAGAAGGATCCATAAAACTTGGCTGTCAAATGAGGCTTTTCATAGCTGTTCAAGCCATCTAAGCCATGAGAGGTTTGTTATGTTTTTGTTTTATGGGTAAAAATAGTAAATTTTAGTTAAAAAAATGGCCCCTTTTTTTCCCTTACCTATTTTCTTTACAATTATAACTGATTTTTACTTTTTTTTTTTTTTTTGGTAGACTGTATTGTATGATATGAATAAAGTTTGAAGTCCCATTGTTGATCTTGTACAGAATTGGAAATCATTTTCGTAATCTTCTGCATAATTGATTATAGTTTTAGCAATAAAGTTTCGAGAATGAATTACCAGGTCTGTATGGAAGTCATGTACAGAACTTGTTTGGTAGGAGAACTTTTTTTAAATAATTTTCAGGACAAAAAACAGAAAATCGATACTTTGGTTTCAGCATTTTCTTTAGGGCCGTTTGTTTTGAAGAAATTTGGATACTAGGTATGCTTAGATGCCCCGACTATGCTCGAAGCACGGACACGGATCAAAAACCTAAGATACGAATACGCTATTTTTTTCTATGTAAATTAAACATAAAATACTAAATATATTCTAATAAAAAAAACATATAAGTTCAAGTTAATTAACAATTTAACAATTGTACCGAAAACAATAAAACAAAAGTTTTTGTTCCGCAAAGGATTACACGATTAAGTTTTAATTTTTACATTTTTTAATTTTAAGTTTTTTACTATTTAGTTATTTTAATTTGTCTTTTATTTTTATTTAAAATGTAAAATTGGACTTTAAGGATTGAGTTTGATTAAAAAGTTCTCTAGCAGTGTTCGAAAACGCTTCCTTAGTGTATCCTAAACATATCGGAAATTAAAAAAAGAAAAGAAAAAGGATACGATAGTCGATAGGTATCCGGGTTTATTTGTATCGGATACGGATTCTCTGCCTTCTCGAGAGTAGCGAGAGTATCCGCGCTTCATGGATGCACAACATCGAAATTCAGATGCTCGATATTTTAGATTATTTTGGAAAAAGAATGAAGATGATCAAGAATATTTGAATAAATTACATTTATTAGAATGCATTATAATTATATGTAATTTCAACCATGTCCTTGTTTTTTATAAATAAAATGAACAAGTTGGGTGGACTAAGTTATTATAACCTATAATAAAATAACTATAATGACTTCAATAATATTTATTATTCACAATTATTATAACCCAAGAACTATTATAACGCCAAATCGAGCATAGCTCAATTGGCATAAGATTGTGCTCGTGACTATGAGGTCATGGGTTCAATCTTCGCATTAATTAAATACTGATGCAAAAAAAAAAAAAAAAACTATTATAACTACTAGAAAGGATTTTTTTATATAAATAATATCTTATTATAATGTATTTCCATAAATCGTGTCCATGGTACACGACTCAGGAGGTAACTCGTGTACCATGGACACGATTTACATGATGTGTCAACCTAAGTCGTGTACCATGGACACGGGTTACCCTAACTCGTGTACCATGAACACGGGTTACCCTAACTCGTGTACCATGGACACGGGTTACCCTAACTCGTGTACCATGGACACGAGTTACATATGACGTGGCTTGCAAGTGAGGTGATCATAACTCGTATCCATGGTACACGAGTTACCCACTAAATCGTGTACCATGGACACGAGTTAGGAAAATTGTGTACATGGTACACGATTTAGGTATCCTAGTTTTGTAAATACTTTGAAAACTACCTATTTCTGTAATAATTTATTTAAAATACATTATTAATATAAAAAATCCTAGTGCTTCAAACAGTCCCTATTAGATTCAAATTTGTTCGGATTCGAGTTTTAGTTGATAAGTTTTTTGAGTTATGAAAATGTTGATTGATACACTTAGGTGGAAAGTTTTTATTTATTTATTTTTCATTTTACATGCATTTTAATTTGGAGTTTTTTTTTTCTTCACTAAAATGAACATGAGACTCTTTTCACTCCCCAAGTCCCAACACATTAAGATGATTGGACTTCATTTATACTTTTACCGAACTCATTCATAAGTTTAATTATAATTGAAAGTTAAATTATACAAAATACTCGTAAATTTTAGAGGTAGTTTTATAATGCAACTATTTAGGATCTATGAGTTCTTACGATGATTTTTATATTTGTTAAGAAAACATTAGAACTCCTATTCAAATTTCAAAAACAAAAATATAATTTTGACAGTCACTTTTTTCTTCTACAAAATTTGACTTGAATTTTGAAAATACTTGTAAAAGATTGATAACACATTACACAACAAAAGGAACTCATAGATGATGTGTATTGTTTATAGGTTTAATTTTCAAAAACAAAAATACAGTTATATGTGTTTATGTTGGCCACACTGAAAGTAAGTCTCATTTGAAAATAATTTTGTTTTTAATTTTCTATCTTTCAAAATTTTGCTCGTTTCTACTCAAAAATTGTGCTCGTTTCTTCTTGGTTACTTTATTATTAATTCTTAAATAAACATTTAAATGCTTAGTTAAATTTCAAAAAGAAAAAGAAAAAGTTTAAAAATTACATTGGATTATCTTTAATTTTTTAAAATTAAGCCTATTTTCTCATAATTTTTAGTACCATGAATTTCATTTTTTTTTTAAGATTTGAATTTTTAGTCAACTTCAAAAAATAAAAAAAAATAAAAAAAAAAATATTTTATTTAATTTTCAAAACTTGACTTGAATTTATCAAAAAGTAGATAACAAATAAAAAAACGGTAAAAATAATGTATATAAACTTAATTTTCAAAAATGAAAAACAAAAAACCAAAGATTATCTATCGGGCCTAAGAAGTTTGCAAAAAGAAAAAATTATATATTTTTAGAAAATAGATTAAAAAAAAAAAAAAAAAACTTAAACTTTTTTAAACAAAAAACTAAGCCCTTCCATAATTAATTATTTGAAAACTTAGACAAACCAATTTAAAAAACTAAAAAAAGAGAGAAAATTAACTTTAAAAAAAAATTAGTTTTGTTTTTGTAATTTGAGTAAGAATTCAAATGTTTCTTTAATTCATCCTAAAAAAAAAATTAAGAGAAAAAAAAAAAAAATTAAAATTAAAAAACTAAAAATAAAATTATTATGAAACAAAACCTCTATATATATATATGAAACAAGGCCTATATATAAATAGAGGGAAATCGATGTAAATTTAGAGTAAAATAATTAAAAATATAGTATTTTTTTTTAAAAAAATCTGGATATAACAATTTCTATCACTCATAGAAGTTTATCGTTGGTAGTAGTCTTTTTTATAGAATTTTGTTAGTGATAAAAGTTTATCATTGATAGAAGTTTATCCGATAGAGTCTATTAGTTGATTTTTTGCCATATTTGCGAGTGACTTATCCACTTGAATTATGGTCAGATTGACAAAACCAAATAGTTATCAAACAAAGTTCAAAGACTAAAATTTGTATTTTAGTTTTGGGCAAAAATCAATTTATATCCTCAAAGTTTGAAGGTTGTGTAAATTAAAATCCTAAATTAAAAATTGTATCAATTTACACATCTCCTAGAAAAATGTTAGATTTCACACGTGTGTGAAGACTTATAATTTGACAATTAAACCCCTAAACTTTCATATAATTGATTTACTCGGAAGTTTAGGATTTTAATTGCTAAAATGAAATTCCAACATTTAACCTCGATGGAAATTTGATGTGATTGAGCTAGACTATGTGGGAAAAATTGCAATTTAACTAATAATATAGAAAAGAAAAAGAAAAAATGTAATGACATTGAGAAGCATAAATATGATGAACGTGGTCCGTTCAAAACCGTCCCCTAAAGTGGAAAATTCCAAATGCAGTTTCATTGATTAAACAGACGGTGGGCAAAATCGTCCATCTTAAAGTGGAAAAGGTCAAATTCTGTTAACAAGTAGATGCAAAATTTAATAAACAATAAATTTTTTAAATTATTCATCTCCTCCAATCCAATTAATTCTACATCATTTCAATTTTATCGTATTCTAATTAATTTTTTTATTTACCTCTTACCATTTATTTATTATTATTATACATCATGCCGTTGAGCTATGTTGCTGTTGACTACCATTTAAATGATGTTTGATGACCCAAAAACTACATTTCCTAATATTATGAGTGAGATTTGTTTTTAATAGAAAAACAATTCACATGGCCTTCATGTACTTTGTCACCTAAATGCTACTTACTAAGCGGTTATAAATAATTAACATGAAATTCAAATGAGTTTAAACATCCTCACGTTAACTTAACTTAGATAAAAATGACCAGTTTATATATGACTGAGAAACCACTAAATGAACCATAATTAATATTTCACTAGCATAAATTAGAGAGGTATTATGAAAATTGCTTAATCTAGAGGTGAGTCTACGTGACGATGTAAGGCCAAACCCCTACTAGCTCAATCAAAACGTGTTTTTGATACCTACTAACTCGTGTTTTTGATACCTACTAACTCGATCCAAATCATCTTATCCAAACACTAAAAAAATTGTTCAAAGAGATTCATCAATTTTTTTTTTTATAATACCCTAAATTTGAAACAAGAATATTTTTTTTAATATCAAAAAGCAACTTTTTATTCTCCTTTTTCGGTTTGAAAATAAATTTGGAAGAAACGTGTCCAACCTTTAACTTTTAAAAAGTGTTAATTAAAAATATAGCACATTTTTTTTTTAAAGATTTAAAAATACCATCATTTTTATTATTGTTTATCAGTGATAGCTACGAATATCTTATGTTATTATGTTTTTTTTTTTTAATAGAATTTTGTGGATGACTATTCCATATAAAATTTTGTAATGAATATTTCTATTAGTAGTCTATGGTGATAAACATTTTTGTCATATTTACAAAATATTTTATATCGTACTAGATTTATCATTATTTGAGGCTGTTATTTATACAACCAACCCTCAATGAACAGGTGTTGAAATTGACTATAAATTTAGAACAATTCAAGCGGGGACATAATTTATGAATGGTGATGAATTAATATAAAATGATATTAATAGTAGAGCTAAATATGGAATATAAAAAGATGATTTTTTATTTTTTTTTTACTTTTTTTTAGTTAAAAAAGAGAGAAATAAGTTTAATTAATAGTCATATAAATTTGGTGATTGAAACACATTTGTTTTTTATAATAGTAGGCAAGGCAAAAATGTGGAAGATTAAAAGCAAACTTCAACTTTCTCTTCAATCTTTGAACTCTATATTTCCCCTCAAATCTTGGAGCTCTTCTTCCCCAAAACCCAAATTCAATCTCCAGTTCCGACGTTCGTTTTCCATGGATTCCAATTCCAATTCCAATTCCTCTCCGTCGAGGACTATCTCCGTCTTCTCCACCATTCCTCACCCGCCGTCTTCCGACGCCGTCGATGGCTCCGCCGGTTCCACTGCGTCTCGGAAACCGATCAGTCTTTGGCCCGGAATGCACCATTCTCCGGTCACCACCGCTCTCTGGGAAGCTAGGTCCAGCATCTTTGAGAGGCTGCTTGATCCTCCCAAAGATGCACCTCCGCAGAGCGAACTACTCACCAAGACTCCTTCTCAGAGTCGGACTATTGTTATCTATAATTTTACTTCTGACTTCATTCTCAGAGAACAGTATCGAGATCCGTGGAATGAGGTTAGGGTTGGAAAGCTGCTTGAAGATCTTGATGCCTTGGCCGGTACCATCTCCGTTAGAGTATGCCGCTTTCTTTCGTCGTTCCTTTTTTGTTTTTTTTTGTTTTTTTTTTTTGTCTATTTTGCATGCTCTGCGTTTACTGAAATTGATTATGCGATTTTCTAAACCTAATTTTGCAATCTTCATCTCCGGGACGATTTGGAAAGAATTTGAACATTCGGAGATGATGATGAGTGTTTTTTGGCTTGAAGTTTTCGACTCTATGAAAAGATTTCACCCGTTATGGTTTTTCTCATTTCATTGAAAATAAAGGGAAAAAAAAAGGGCTAACATTTCATATACGTTATGATTCCTTTTTAATATTACATCGTAATTACTGAGAATTCAAATTTACGACTCTTTCAAAGAGGTAGAGATACTTTAAATGCTAATTATATATGTCCATCATCTTCAGAAACTTAGTGGTTTGAATTTTATATATATATAAATATATAAATATAAGAGCTTCAAATCATAATTAGGTGAAGGCTTGTAACCGGCTTTGACTGAGATGTATGAGTGAACAAGAAAATGAATTGGTATTTGGTAAAGGGTTTCTGCACTATGAATTAAGAATTTGTTTTTCCTTGTTTCTTCTTTGACAGCATTGTGCTGATGTTGATAGCACGACAAGGCCACTTTTGCTGGTAACTGCCTCTGTCGACAGGATTGTTTTGAAGAAGCCAATTAGTGTTGATGCTGATTTGAAAATAGTTGGTTCAGTCATATGGGTTGGGCGATCATCAATTGAGGTTCAGTTAGACATGATCCAATCCACAAAAGGTATGAAATAAATAAAAAAAATATGGTGAATCGATGACCATTCTGTCTGATAAAAGAATTATAGTTCTAATATCTCTCTCTTTGATTTATTTATTTATTTTTATTTTTATTTTTTTAATAAATGAACTTTTATGTAGTTATAACTTTTTTTTTTCTATCTCCTCTTCCAACTAAGGAAATTACCTTATCTTGCAATTCAGTTTTCAAATTCTTACTCTTTCTACTGAAACCCACTGAAAGGTTAGAGTTCTATTTGCAGCTTGGCCCTACATTTTGTCGTCGAATAATCTGTTCTTTAATAATACCATCCAAGAGCTCACATTTGCAACTGGTTCTGATTTTCCTCCTTGTTCTGAAATTCTTCAAAATCATCAACTCACTCTTCTTTTCTACCACAATCTATCTTTCTCGGCTGTGGTATCTTTAAAGGTGTATTTATTACTACATTTGAGTTTCATCTTAAGCATTTACAAAGGTAAAACCAGGCTAGCTTTGCACATTTTTTTTATAAGAAACAGAGACAATTTCATTGATAAAATGAAAAGTAGTACAAAAGATATCCTAAAAAAAACTACTCCATTGATTATAGAGGGTATTGATATCATGATTACAAAAAGACGGAGATATCTTGCACCAAATAAAACTCCTCCATTGATTATAGAGGGTGTTGATATCATAATTACAAAAAGACGGAGATATCTTGCACCAAGTAATGGCCATTAGAGAGGTTGAATCGATAAAATGTTTAATATCTCTTGAGGTGTCTCTAAAGATTCGGTTATTTCTCTCATTCCAAAGGTTCCATAGGAAGGCCCGGGCGAAGCAAAGCTAGAGGGTATTTTTTTACTTTTTGAAGGGATGACCCATAAACATAATGTGGATCAATGTGAAGATGTCTCTCGGTCGAGGGAAAGACCATCCAAATGCATCTTGCAAAAAGTTCCAGAAATTAGTAGCATATGAGCAACCACTAAATAGGTGGATTTGGGTTTCTTCGTTAGCCAGGCACATATGACAGCCAGCTTAGAGAGATATGGTGATCAGGGAGTCTCTTTTGGAGCTTATCAAAAGTGTTGATGGATGAGTGACTAAGCTCCCAAATGAAGGAACTTGACTTGCTACCAAATGAAGGAACTTGACTTTTTTTGGGTATCGGTCAGCCCAAATCATCTTGTACAAAGCTCCCAAATGATTCCTCAGCTTTGCACAAAATATTCTTGATGGAGCGCCCATGGCACGCAGCGGAAGCCCATGGCACGCAGCGGAAGCGAATTTGGATCATGGACACTCTAATTTCATCAATTTAAACAAATGGAAACATGCAAAAGCGATGAAAAGAGAAGTTAGAACACATACCCTTGTCGTTCGTAATTCTCTAATTTCACCGCCAGATGCTCCTCACGAGCTCACCGAGCCTTCTCACGAAACGTTCGTGGACCACCCACGGTAGTCCCGCTATCCTCAGGCCGAGAAACGGAGTGGTGGGACTCCTTTAATTCAAGAAAAGAGGGACAAAGCTCGCTGAAGAAAAACTCATTTTTCTTCACAGAGAGCTCAGAAGAGGAAGAAGACTTAGTTAGAGAGAGAGAGAGAGAGTTCCCAAAAATATATGAAATCTCATTTCACAATCGTAGAACCCAAACAGCACTCACTTTCTATTTTCTATTTCCTTTTTTTTTTTTTTTTTTTTTTAATTAGTCTGATGAATCATGATATATACAACGTATATATCTTACATGTGTCTTACATATTGCATGTAAGACACATGTAAATATATATATATATATATATATATATATATATATTTATATATTATTATTATTATTAATAAAAATAATAATAATTATTTTATTAATTAAACTTTTTAATTAATAAAAATATATATATATATAAATTAATTAATATTATTTAATTCAATATCAAATATTAATTAAATAATATAATTAATCCCGGTTTTCCGAAAACCGACTTTTCGCACATGAATCCTATTCATGTTTTCAGACCAATCTCATATTTAAATCATATTTAAATATGTCCATATTTAAATCATATTTAAATATGTCTATCCTTCTTCCACAAACCCGAATTTGAACGATTCAAATTCTTTTCTTTTCTTTTATACTTGTTTCACGGCTTTATCCGAGCTAGCCAGGAGAACCGTAAGGACCTACAGATCATGAGCTCCAACGATACGAGATTATCCGGTCAAAACTCTTTCAACCGAACTAACCAACATTCGTTAACCCCCGGAGACTCCACTAAAGTCCAAGGGCTGCACTCTCCTCACTGTAGATATATTGTGTCCTGTTGATATAACTATCATCAGTAAGTCGATCCTTCACAGGTCGTTCATAATCACAACGGGTCATTTAAACCGTTTAACCCTTGTATTATATCTTGTTCCTTAAGTACCACTGACACCTCTAATGAACAATTGATTTGTGGTCCAACCATCAAATCAGATTCCTCCCTGATCAGGAGAGGATGGGCCCAATGTTCAAGACCTGGAGTCAGCACTTAAGGGAACAACCTCTCTACTAACCCTGAAAGCGGGTAGGAGTGAATTCCAATCTTGCTACAACTATGTCCCCAGCCACTTATTCAATCTTATCCCCAAGATGGTAGGCATATTGAGTCGGCAATCTGGCCACTCTCACCCGTACAAGTCAAAGGATAAGGTCAAATAAACAGGAGTCCATAGTAAGCTCAGGATTAAGATCGAGTTACCTAAGTCATCAAATGAAAAAATCGGTCTTTACAGTAAACGGTGTTATAAAGAAAGAGCGATTTTATTTCTTGGTTCGGTCTTGTGCAAACTCATTGCACAGGACGCCCTCACTCACATGTCTCTACATGAAACGATTCGAATCACATCGTTTTGTACTATACAAAGTGAGCCGCGTCCAATAGTGTCCCCAGGATAAGGTACCCAGCCTTATCCCTATACTATAGACCATTTTGGCTGTCTACTTGAACTTGATTCACATTCATGTCACACATGAAGTTCAAGTACTCATACTACTGCCATGGGTGTTAGTTATTGGTATAGGTTAATACAAACACAATTCACTAAAATTCAATAACAACTTTATTGAAATATAATATTTACATATTCAAACAGTTTACAAACTACGAGTTTTAGGACATAAAACCCAACAAACTCCCACTTGGACTAAAACGTCAGTGGAGTACATGCTGGTCGAGAGAACTAGAATATCAAATATCTAAAGTTTCTCCCACTGTCCTACTGTGCAGCTCGCAGCCCTAGACTTTCTAGGTGTCTCTCAAACACTTTAGCCGTGAGAGACTTAGTAAAAGGATCAGCAATGTTGTGCTCCGAGGCTACCTGTGTGACGATCACATCTCCTCGTTGCACTATCTCCCTGATGAGATGATACTTCCGCTCAATATGCTTTCCACGCTTATGGCTTCTAGGTTCTTTAGAATTTGCCACTGCACCGCTGTTATCACAATAAAGGGTGATTGGCAAGTTCATATTTGGAACAACTTCCAAATCTGTCAAGAACTTCCTAAGCCATACAGCTTCCTTCGCTGCTTCACAAGCTGCGACATACTCAGCTTCCATGGTGGAGTCAGCAATACAACCTTGCTTTATACTCCTCCATACTATTGCTCCTCCGTTAAGAGTGAACACTGATCCTGATGTAGATTTCCTAGAATCTATATCAGTCTGAAAATCAGAGTCAGTGTATCCTGCAAGGATCAAATCCTTCGCGCCATACACAAGCACATAGTCCCTCGTTCTCCTAAGATACTTGAGGACGTGTTTAACGGCTGTCCAGTGATCATATCCTGGATTAGACTGGAACCTACTGACAATTCCTACTGCATAACAGATGTCGGGTCGTGTACACAACATAGCGTACATGAGACTACCAACTGCAGATGCATAGGGAATTCGTCTCATATCCTCAACCTCTTGAGGTGTCTTAGGAGACTGTTCCTTAGACATGTGAATTCCATGCCTAAAGGGCAGCGAACCTTTCTTGGAATTCTGCATCGAATATCTTGACAACACCTTGTCAATATAAGATGCTTGAGACAGCGCTAGCACTTTGTTCTTACGATTCCTTATGACCTGAATCCCTAGAACAAACTGAGCCTCTCCCAAATCTTTCATTTGGAATTGGGTCGCTAGCCAATTCTTAACGTCAGTTAGGAACCCTACATCATTCCCAATGAGTAGTATATCGTCTACGTACAAGACTAAGAAAGCTACAACAGTATTGACTACTTTCTTGTAAACACAAGGTTCGTCAATATTTTGTTCAAAGCCATAAGATTTGATCGCCGTATCAAACCTTATATTCCAGGATCTAGATGCTTGCTTCAACCCATAAATGGATCGATTAAGCTTGCAAACCTTTTGCTCTTGACCCTGAAGTATGAATCCCTCTGGTTGAGCCATATAGATACTCTCCTCAAGATTACCATTCAGAAAGGCAGTCTTGACATCCATTTGCCAGATTTCATAATCATAAAATGTAGCAATGGATAAGAGTATTCTAATCGACTTTAACATGGCAACAGGAGAAAAAGTTTCTTCATAGTCCACCCCTTCTCTTTGGGAATAACCTTTTGCCACAAGTCGAGCCTTAAAGGTTTGCACCTTACCGGCTTGGTCTCGTTTTCTCTTGTAGATCCACTTGCAACCGATAGGTCTTTCACTATCTGGTTGGTCTACAAGATCCCAGACAGAATTGAAGTACATAGACTCCATTTCGAGATCCATGGCTTTAAGCCACTGGTCCTTGTCTGTGTCATTCATTGCCTGTTTAAAGGTCAATGGATCCTCAACGCCATCATCAGGTATGACGACTTGAGTTTCAGACAATCCGATGTAGCGGTCAGGCTGTCTTACATCCCTCCCACTGCGTCGAGGCTTTCTCAACTCTTGAGAAGGACCAGCCTGATCAACAACCTTTGTTGATCCGTCTGTAGCTTTCCTGGAAAATTCGGACAAAACAATTTTGCTCGACGGTTGATGATCTCTCATGTGGTCTTCCTCTAAGAACGTGGCATTAGTCGATACTAGTACCTTGTTCTCATGAGGATCATAAAATAGACCACCTTTCGTTTCCTTGGGGTAACCTACAAATAGGCACAATTTTGAACGATGTTCCAACTTCTTTGGATTGGGTACTAGCACATGTGCCGGACACCCCCAAATCCTGAAGTGACGTAAACTACCTTTACGTCCTCTCCATAACTCATAAGGTGTTTCAGAAACACTCTTAGAGGGAACCATGTTCAAAATATATACTGCAGTCTCTACTGCATATCCCCAAAACGAACTAGGCAAATGAGCATAACTCATCATAGATCGAACCATGTCTAACAGGGTTCTATTTCTCCTCTCGGACACACCATTCTGCTGTGGTGTTCCTGGCGCTGAGAGTTGAGATACTATTCCATGTTCTATCATATAGTCCTGGAATCTTAAATCCATATACTCTCCACCTCGATCTGATCGGAGTGTTTTTATCGATTTACCTAATGTGTTCTCAACCTCTGCCTTATACTCTTTGAACTTTTCAAGAGCTTCGGACTTATGATGCATTAGATAAAGATAACCGTACCTAGAATAATCATCAATGAAACTGATGAAATATTCATACCCTCCTCGTGCTTTGACATTCAAAGGACCGCAGAGATCCGAATGCACGATTTCTAGAGGTTCTTTGGACCTATGACCTTTTTCAGAAAAAGATCGTTTGGTCATCTTGCCCTCAAGACAAGACTCACATGGCGGTAAAGAGTTGTCCTCTAAACGATTTAGCAGACCACTCTTAACCAATCTCCCAATCCTATTGAGATTAATGTGACCTAGTCTTAAGTGCCAAAGATAAGTACTTGGAGAAAGTTTCTGCCTTTTAGTTTGAGTCTCAGCTGTTTTAAACATTTCAGTGTTCAAAATAGCTTTGGCTTCGGTTGGTCTTAACACATACAAGTTGTTTTCAAGTTTCGCAGAACAAATACGTACACCTCTTTTGCTAATGAACGCTTCATTATGTACAAAAGATACTTTATACAACTGTTCTAACAAACAAGATATAGATACAAGATTCCTCTGGAAGGTAGGAACCAGGAGTACATTTTCTAGTAAAATGAAACTATCTCTATACAACAACTTTACAGCTCCCACTGCTTCAGCTGAGACAACCTCTCCAGTTCCAACTCTGAGAGTTATCTCACCGCGAGAAAGTGGCTGCCAAGAACTAGTTTCCTGAAAAGAAGAACAAACATGGTTAGTAGCTCCTGAATCAAGTATCCAGGTATGACAATCATGTTCTACTAAACATGTTTCAATAACAAGTAAATCATATTTACCTTGTCTTTCCTTCTCAGCCTTTTTCTCTGCAAGATACTTTGGGCAATTGCGTTTCCAGTGCCCATCTACACCACAATGGAAACATTTTCCTTTGTCTGTAGACTTACTCTTGCTCTTAGCAGTAGCAGGTGCTTTTCCCTTCCTTTTATCTTTCTTCTTTTTCTGAATACTCTTATTCTTAATAGAAGAAAGTTCAGACCTACTCCCTGAAGACGACCCCTTTTGGAATTTCCTAGAAGTGACAACATTTGCCTCCTTCTCTTTTCCTTTAGAAGTCTGTAGGGACTGATAGGTCTGTAGCTCGCTGAGGAGAGAAGTCAAATTATACTTTATCTTGTTCATTACCAAATTGGTTCTGAACTGAAGGAAACTCTTCGGAAGAGATTCCAAGATAAAGCTTACTTGACTTGACTCATTTATAATAGCTCCGTTTACTTCCGCCACATTGAAGTGGACCATCATGTTAAGGACATGCTCCCTAACAGAGGTTCCCTCCTTCATGCGAGAGTTGTAAACGAATTTGAGGGCTTCATGACAGACCGATGAGGACGGAAGTCCAAACATCTCCTGTAATGAAGACATGATTTCTTTAGCAGAAACCATATCCTCGTGCTTCTTAGCTAACACATCAGATATGCTGGCTAAGATATAGACTCGGGCTTTATCATTAGCCCTTGTCCATCTATCATATGCTTCTCGAACAGTTCGAGTCGCATCCGAGCTAGGAGGGGGAGGACAATCCTCTGATAAAACGAACCTTAGATCATCGAGAACGAGAATCGTATTCAAGTTCGATTTCCAGGTCGCGTAGTTATCGCCGGTTAACTTATCGGAAGCTAGTAAGTGAATAAAAGAGCTAGTCATGCTGAAAAGAGAATGAATAAATATTAGTGAAAAGGTTTTAACCTAATTTAAACACCAATCAAGAATTTAGCAAAGAATAATAATGTACCCAAAACTCATTATTAAACTGCAACGATACTTCAGTGGGTCAGAATGGTCGCTACCGAGGGGCAGTCAAGCATTCCTTCACTGAATCAAGACATTCTTGACTAAATGCTAATACCAGAATATCTCATATTCCTATAGCATCTTAGTTATCGCTGTTTGGTCAAGATTTACTAACTCCTTAGCAAATCTCGTAAGTGTGACCCTCCATTTTTA
Source organism: Herpetospermum pedunculosum (assembly GCA_028017165.1). Lineage (NCBI taxonomy): Eukaryota > Viridiplantae > Streptophyta > Magnoliopsida > Cucurbitales > Cucurbitaceae > Herpetospermum > Herpetospermum pedunculosum. The sequence continues at coordinate 78,891,163 of CM051524.1, read as the reverse complement.
GAATTCATAGGGCGGCCCCAACGATGCAACCGAATGGAAATGTCAAAGTTGGGAATGGCTCTATGTTTCTTTATCCATAAATGGTGATTGAGATGTTCCGATTCCTATGAAACGGCCCTCCGAATGGATCGGTACCACTTGTGGGCACCTAGCAGGCAGAACATAGGAATCTCACGGTTCAATCCAATGGAGGAGACCGCAGGATGTATTGACATACTTCCTTCTCCCACTTACTATAAATACTTTCTCCATTCACCTTGCTCTTGAATTATGCAAATACCATCCGAATGGGGATGCCCTATTGACATCACGAGGCCGAGCATAATTCTCACGGTGTGAACTTGACAGAGAACGTAGGAGGAGAGGGACATATCATATATACCTTCTCAACACCTCTACTAAGTATTTTAAGACGGAATGGGTAAATTACTCAGGCATTATCCGGCTAAGACAATAAGACCTAAGTCTAGGTAAACTTTTTACCTGAGATGTCTAGGCTATTAACAAGTTTAATTAACCTGATACCTCTCGCGCACGCTCATAAAACCAGGTTAACTTTACTCAAGTACCGGATCGTCCCCAGGTAGGAGGTGTTCCGTAAACCGTCAACTTAAATACCTCCAACCTCGAACAGAATTTCACCGGGTGAGTTTCTCATAACCTTAGTATTTACGAGATAACGACCTATTCATCTAATGAACCGGACGTCTCAATTAACCCTAAATGAACATGCGTTTCTTTGTTATAGATTTTAAAAGTCTATGCCAATTTTACAACGCTTTGCAAAACTAAGACTTACTACAACAAACTTCTACATGCTTCTCAAACATGCATCACTAAGGCATGACAAATTGAATATTTAATTTCATAATTAATATAACAATTATATCGATTATGATTTTAAATATACAACTCCTAATTCATAAATTAATATAACACTTATATCAATTCTCATGAATTAAGCATGCATCCTATACATTATAACACTTATAACAAACAAAATGCATCTAATGTTGGATGTTTAATTTCATAATTAATATAACACTTATATCAATTATTCTATTAAGCAAACAACATCTAATTCATGAATTAATATAACTCTTATATTAATACTCATGAATTAAACATGCATCCAATATATTATAACACTTATAACAAATAATATGCATAAAACCATGGCAACATATGTTGTATATTTAATTTCATAATTAATATAACACTTATATCAATTATTCTATTAAATTAACAACAACTAATTCATGAATTAATATAACTTTTATATCAAAATTCATGAATTGCCAAATATGCATACGATATATTATAACACTTATAACATATTTTCAATGCATGAAGCATGCTTCCTACGGTGGGATTTTAAATCTATATGGCATACGTTATGCACATACAAACATGGAATTTAATTAAAACATACATTCGCAATGCATAAATAATTAAACACACTAAAGTGGATCGATTTTGGCATTTAGCAAGCAATAACTAATTTATTACAAGCTTGATGAACAAGCCACGTCTTGAGCGGAGTTCGAACTCTTCGCACCGCCTTTGACCAACTTGCTTCCTCCGAACGCTTCGGCCAAAAAATCTTCGAATTTCTCCTCGTATTGCCCAGAATGAGTTTGAACTAACACCGAACATTTCGGCGAGTTTCAATCTCAAACTTCTTTCACAAAGAACCCTATATGGACTCTAATGACTCTAAAAAATACAGACTCTTTAGCATACATTAAAGCCCATACAATCTCGGGCAATTACAAATAATGAAATTCAAAAGAAACTATGCCAAAATCGATATTCACTTTAGAATTCCATTCAGAAACAATTTCTAAATAAAACCCACCATAACTTAAATTGATTGAAATTGAGTGGCCAAAAACGCTCTGATACCAATTGATGGAGCGCCCATGGCACGCAGCGGAAGCCCATGGCACGCAGCGGAAGCGAATTTGGATCATGGACACTCTAATTTCATCAATTTAAACAAATGGAAACATGCAAAAGCGATGAAAAGAGAAGTTAGAACACATACCCTTGTCGTTCGTAATTCTCTAATTTCACCGCCAGATGCTCCTCACGAGCTCACCGAGCCTTCTCACGAAACGTTCGTGGACCACCCACGGTAGTCCCGCTATCCTCAGGCCGAGAAACGGAGTGGTGGGACTCCTTTAATTCAAGAAAAGAGGGACAAAGCTCGCTGAAGAAAAACTCATTTTTCTTCACAGAGAGCTCAGAAGAGGAAGAAGACTTAGTTAGAGAGAGAGAGAGAGTTCCCAAAAATATATGAAATCTCATTTCACAATCGTAGAACCCAAACAGCACTCACTTTCTATTTTCTATTTCCTTTTTTTTTTTTTTTTTTTTTTAATTAGTCTGATGAATCATGATATATACAACGTATATATCTTACATGTGTCTTACATATTGCATGTAAGACACATGTAAATATATATATATATATATATATATATATATATATATTTATATATTATTATTATTATTAATAAAAATAATAATAATTATTTTATTAATTAAACTTTTTAATTAATAAAAATATATATATATATAAATTAATTAATATTATTTAATTCAATATCAAATATTAATTAAATAATATAATTAATCCCGGTTTTCCGAAAACCGACTTTTCGCACATGAATCCTATTCATGTTTTCAGACCAATCTCATATTTAAATCATATTTAAATATGTCCATATTTAAATCATATTTAAATATGTCTATCCTTCTTCCACAAACCCGAATTTGAACGATTCAAATTCTTTTCTTTTCTTTTATACTTGTTTCACGGCTTTATCCGAGCTAGCCAGGAGAACCGTAAGGACCTACAGATCATGAGCTCCAACGATACGAGATTATCCGGTCAAAACTCTTTCAACCGAACTAACCAACATTCGTTAACCCCCGGAGACTCCACTAAAGTCCAAGGGCTGCACTCTCCTCACTGTAGATATATTGTGTCCTGTTGATATAACTATCATCAGTAAGTCGATCCTTCACAGGTCGTTCATAATCACAACGGGTCATTTAAACCGTTTAACCCTTGTATTATATCTTGTTCCTTAAGTACCACTGACACCTCTAATGAACAATTGATTTGTGGTCCAACCATCAAATCAGATTCCTCCCTGATCAGGAGAGGATGGGCCCAATGTTCAAGACCTGGAGTCAGCACTTAAGGGAACAACCTCTCTACTAACCCTGAAAGCGGGTAGGAGTGAATTCCAATCTTGCTACAACTATGTCCCCAGCCACTTATTCAATCTTATCCCCAAGATGGTAGGCATATTGAGTCGGCAATCTGGCCACTCTCACCCGTACAAGTCAAAGGATAAGGTCAAATAAACAGGAGTCCATAGTAAGCTCAGGATTAAGATCGAGTTACCTAAGTCATCAAATGAAAAAATCGGTCTTTACAGTAAACGGTGTTATAAAGAAAGAGCGATTTTATTTCTTGGTTCGGTCTTGTGCAAACTCATTGCACAGGACGCCCTCACTCACATGTCTCTACATGAAACGATTCGAATCACATCGTTTTGTACTATACAAAGTGAGCCGCGTCCAATAGTGTCCCCAGGATAAGGTACCCAGCCTTATCCCTATACTATAGACCATTTTGGCTGTCTACTTGAACTTGATTCACATTCATGTCACACATGAAGTTCAAGTACTCATACTACTGCCATGGGTGTTAGTTATTGGTATAGGTTAATACAAACACAATTCACTAAAATTCAATAACAACTTTATTGAAATATAATATTTACATATTCAAACAGTTTACAAACTACGAGTTTTAGGACATAAAACCCAACAATTCTTCCCACCAGTGATACTATCTTTGAGAAGGCTTCTTTGCTTACTTGCTCTTATAACCCCCTGACATTCCATGAGATTAATTTCACAGGAAACTAGTCGTCCCTCAAATTGTTGTGACTACATAGCTGATCATCACTAGGCAATTAGGTAACAAAATTTTCAGCTCTCTGCTCCCTGGTCTAGCTTCACTTTCTGAGGGAATCTTGGCTTGTTTTCTATTTGTTGTTTTGGCATTATGCAAATATGCCATTCCTTTCTCTCAAAGTTGCTATGAAAACACGCCTGAAGAAGGGAGTGCCTTTTGTTTGACTTTGTTTCTCAGCAGGGAAAGAGCTAGGTTCCATGTCGAGCTGTTGCTCCAGCTCAAGATTCCCACCTCAATGACTTGATCTCTCTGAAAGATGTTTAGACTGCTGACTACCACAGTTTCTTGGCTCATTATCTTCTATCAAGGGCTGTTTATCATCTTCAAACAGTCCTAAATGTCCACTTTTAAAACCAAACCAAAGAATAAGAGATGATCTCACCATCCTGTTTCAAATTGGAGGCTCTTTACCTTCCTCCAAAAAGCAACAGAAGATTCTTTTATCACCATGTTAGTTTTCAAGAGTCTCCTCTTGCTTCCAAAATGAAATTTGTGTTAGAACCTTAAACAATAATACTGGTCTGGTTGAGGCATATACTCTCGACTAAGAGGTCAGAAGTTTGAATCTCCCACTCCCATAATAATAATAAAAAAAGGACGGGAGTTTAGAGAGATTTTTTGTTGGACATCTTTTTTATTGGTTTTTGGCGCCAACTACCTATTGACCGCTAAATCGATAGGAAATGACGCATTCTTATCATCAATCTTACCTTTTTCTTCTACAGATTGCTCAAAGAATTCAGACTCAGTTGCTCTGACAGCAAACTTCATATTTGTGGCTCGCGACTCTCAGACTGGGAAAGCTGCTTTGGTAAACAGGCTTTTGCCAGAAACTGAGGAGGAAAGAATACTTTTTGAGGGAGCAGAAGCCAGAAGTAACTTAAGGAAAAGGAAGAATAGAGGTGGTATGTGGGGGTTGGAAAATGGGGACATAAATAGAGTTGATGCTTTGTTAGCAGAGGGAAGAATCTTCTGTGACATGCCGGCCCTGGCAGACAGAGATAGCATTCTTCTCAGGGATACTCGCCTTGAGAACTCTTTGATTTGTCAACCACAACAAAGAAATATACATGGTCGGATTTTCGGAGGGTTTCTGATGCAACGAGCATATGAGTTGGCCTTCGCAACAGCATATGTATTTGCAGGATTGGCGCCTTACTTTCTAGAAGTTGATCATGTTGATTTCTTAAAACCTGTAAGTGCGCATCTCTTTTATACTCTTGCATAGGAATAGGTTTACTTGGTATAAATTGCCATCTCTAGTTATCTTTGCCTTCAGTAGAAAGGAAACAGATATCTCAATAGCATAAATGTTGGTTGTTTCAATTTGCAGGTAGATGTTGGCGACTTTCTACGTTTCACCTCATGTGTTCTTTACACAGAAGTCGACAATCCAGATCAACCATTGATCAATGTTGAAGTCGTTGCCCATGTCACTAGGCCCGAGATCAGGTCTAGCGAGGTAAACATCCTGCATATGCTAATACTATATGATAAATCTATGGTTTAAATACAATTTTGGTCTTTGAACTTTTGCATTTACTTTGTTATGTTTTTTATCCTTTGAAATGTTTTGTTTTGGTCTCCGTAAAGAAATGTTTTGGTCCTTGTCATTACGTTTTTATATTGCATTTAACACAAATTGGGGCTACCTATTTCCAAACTCAATACTAAGCCGATAGCATATGGCTCAAAACACAAACATACGTGGTACCTCGTTAGATTGTTGCGAAAATGTGGTACTATAGTAGATTGTTTAAAAATATATAAGCACCAAATTTGAACAAATATAAAAGTTTTAGAAACAAAATTTAAACCTATAAATCTACATGTCTCCCATAGACTCGTAAAAATCGTAAAAACAGTTGTTCCATAAACATCATGAGTTGGCCTAGTGGTCAATAACAATAAAGACCTTAAAAAATACTAAGGGTTTAGAGGTAATGAATTCAAACTATGGTAGCCACTGACCACCTTCCTAGAATTTAATGTCCTACGAATTTTCTTGGCAACCAAATGTAGTAGGGTCAGGCGGTTGTCTCGTGAGATTAGTTGAGGTGCGCGCAAGCTAACCCCGACACTAAAGGATATTAGGGAAAGAAAAAAAAAAGCCTATGCCATAGAGATATCTCAAATAGCAAGAATTATAGGGGTAAATGATTAGGTTTCAAAATCTCTTCACCCTGACAATTGCTTTTGTCAAAGAAACTGTAAATTTATGTAAAAATGATGTCAAATGAGAGTTTCTAAGCTTAGTTAAGCTAACGTTACTCATTGCCTCATTGGCAATCTCTTGAAACTTGTTTACTTGCTAATTGGTTGTGATTTACTATTCCAATGCAGGTTTCAAACACATTCCACTTCACTTTTACGGTGCGTCGAGAGGCTAAAGCTAACAGAAACGGATTCAAACTTCGCAATGTCGTTCCAGCAACAGAAGAAGAAGCTCGTCGAATCATTGACCGCATGGATGCCGAAAAGCAGCTAAGGGAATTGAGCAAGCAATCTGAATCAGGTCAGGCTTAGGCAGCCAACACAGTTTATCTTAGTTTAAGAAAATCTTGTAGCATCCGTATTCCGAAATTCGGCTAAGATAGAAAATCAATCTTGTAGAACATTTGTGAAGGAAATTAATCTTATTCAATAAATGTGAGTATTGCCTAAAATCACATTTGCCGTTGGAGGGAGAAGAGCAGTCAAATTATTTAATGGGGTACACAACTTATCTTGAGTGAACCACTAAGCCATTTCTAGCTTTGATGACTTCTTGTGATAAATGAGGGAAAGATAACGAGTGTGTAATGACAACTATATTTAGGCAGGTTTGAAAGTGATTTTGAAATTGTTAAAATCACTTTTGTCAGGTTCAAAATCGCTCTAAAATTGTGAGGTGTGAAATCACATTTAATCAAACATTGAATGAGAAAAAAATGATTTTAACTGTTAAAATCATTTCCAAAAGTGCTGTTAGTATGAGATATTTTGAGATATTTTGAGTGAAACAAAAAATAAAGTCACGAGCATTTATTTCCAAAGAGGACAAAGTCACAATATCATACCATTATAGAAATATGGAGAGAGTTCGTTATCCAATCATCTTGCTCGGCCTAAAAGGAAAGGAAAATCAAATTTTAGCCTAAACTTGATAAAGTGTATTAAACTTTACCCTGAAACTTTCAATTTCATCAAAAATGAATTTTAAACTTTTATAAGTGCTGCAATTTATACATTTTGATAGACTTTAATCAAATGTTAATGTACGAAAAAATTTGTGCAAGCTTGATTTTTTTTTGTTGAAATGAGTCAGTCTAGGAAGATCTTTACTTACTTCGTGGGTGATTTTAATCAAATGTTAATGTAGGAAAAAATTTGTTACATGTATTTAGAGTTCAATTTGATTATGCCAAATTACATTTTTCCTAACACATAATTTATCACACTTTGACTCAAAAAAAAAATGAGATGTAGATTGAAACTCCGAACTTAGGAAAGATAGTACATGTTAACTATTAGTGAGCTATACTTATTTGTCTTGAATCTCGAGTATAACTTTCATTGTTTTAGTTTGAATCATCATAACTATTTTTATATTTCTTTTAAAGTTTTAAATTAACCGAGTAAAAATTATTAAACTTTGAATTATGTGATTTTAAAACACTAATATAATATTAAATTCATGCAAATAATCACAATTCATGGTAATTAATAAAAAGGAAAAAAATAAAAATTAATTTATTAGCGAGATTGAATAGAAAAATATTTATCATAATACATGGATTGAATTTTAATTGAATCATCATAACAATATGTTAAATTTAATTTAATTTTTTTTATTTAAATTAATAATACGTTAACTTTTTTTTTTTTTTAGTACAAATGCTTATGCTATACTACTATATTTTAGTACAAACAATTATGGTTTTTTTTTTTTTTTTTTTTTTTTTTTTTTTTTTGCCAAAACGAGCATGGCTCAGCGGGCATATGTATGTCTTAACGACCACGAGGTCTGGTTCGAATCCCCCCACCCAATGTACTCAAAAAAAAAAAAAAAAAAAAAACAATTATGGTTTTTTTTTTTGCAAAAATATTTAATTACTGAGTGGGGTTGAACCCTTAACAATTATGCTTCGGGATCATACTAAAATGTTAACAAAAGTTTTTTTTTTTGCAAAAATATTTAATTACTGAGTGGGGTTGAACCCTTAACAATTATGCTTCCGGATCATACTAAAATGTTAAAAGAAAAATATGATGATTAAAATCTATATGATAATGTTAACTTTGTTAAAACTTAAAATTATAATTTACAATTAAAAATTAAACCCATTTTTTTTTTCTCTTTAGCAGCTCAATTTAAAATATAAACAATAGATTTGATTAACAAACCCTAAAAATTTATTCATCTGATATTGTTATACATTGCCTCATCTTTCTTTCACGACATTCTTCTTCTTTTTGAAAAAGAAACATCCCACATAAGCATCAACACGATGTTTGTTCCTATTGTTCCGACTAGGCGATGACGATGAGCAAATGTTCCTCCTCTGACGAACCGGCCCCCTCAAACGATTTTGCAATGTCAAACGATTTTGCAATGAAGACGAATTTCAAGGATGAAGTCACTACGACGAAAGCACCACCCTCCGACAAATCTACATTCTTCGATAATGTTGCAGTGTCGACTCAATTCTCTTCTGCTATGAATTTCTCTTCTACTCCAACACTGACATCATTTTCTTCTATTTTAATTAAACATCAGCGTCGTCTCATACCAATCGTCAGATTTCTTCAACCCTCGCAATCGTGAAATAAAAAAAAATCAGAAAAAAGAATACACTAAATGAAATTTCTTGAGATACCATGCCCAAACTGTGTAACTAAAAGATAACAAACAAAAACTAAATGGAACTCCCTTTCTTCCCTCCACCAATGGATGAATACTAAAAGTAGAGTGTAAATGAATATTAAAATAGATGAAATACCAACTGTTTCTTAGGGATGTAAATTGAGGGTGAATACGAAAAATGAAGGTTATTGTAAGTTTCAATTTCACGTTCAATTTAAAGTGGATGAAATACCAACAGATATGCACAAATTTTTTAGTGTTGGAATACACATAACCTCAAGTTGGTAAGAAGGGCAAACTAGGATGAAGGGCAAAATGGATAGAACACATTTCCCCCTCAAGCCTAGATATAGTAAGATATTAGTTCAACCCACTTTAATGATCATTTAAAATGATTTCCTAAACTTTGCATAATAAGGTGGTTTTTAAATCTTAGAACCAAATGGAAGTCAAAGTTTCAAGAACCAAAAGAGTTATTTGTCATTAAAAGTTTTTTTTCGTGCGATGTTGATAATCCCACATTGAAAAGATGAAGGGACCTCACTTACAATATAAGATACATTAGTTATTTCTCTACTTGCTAATTGGTTTTGAGATGAAAGTCTGTGATATCAAATGCTGAATTATAAAATATATTTTCCAATAATAATTTTTAATTATTGTTTGCCCTTAATTTTGTAATTGATATTTTATTGAAATTAGCAAGTTCTAGAAAATTGTTATCTTACTTTTTATTAAAATTTGCAAGTGAATTTAACAAAAGCTAAATATAACATAAGGGGGAAATTGCACAGGTGAATTTAGAGTAAAATAATTAAAAATATGTGTTTCAAAAAAATAAAAAATATATATTTTTTTATAAAATTTATAAAAATGGTAATTTTTATTACTGATAACCTTCTATTAGTGATAGTCACTATCAATGATAACTCCTTATATATTATGTTTTTAATAGAATTTTGTCAATAATTATTAGTGATAACTCCTGATATACTTCTGTTTTTAATAAAATTTTATCAATGACTATCTGATAGGAGTTATAAGTGATAACCATTTTATCAATGAGTGATAACAGTCTATTAGTAACTATCACTGATTTTTTGCCATATTTGCAAAATGTTTTATATTTTGCTATATTTGTTATTATTTTGGGTCTGATTGCTATTTATGCAACCAACACTACAAATGGTAACACTTATCTAAACCTAAATTTCAATCAATGAAATTAAAAGCTTAGGACAAAAGTTGGAGTTTTTGCACAGATGACCCCTCCCCCTTGAGGATGGTAATGTCAATTACACAATTTTTTAAATATCATGATTTATACTTTTTTGCTGACCTCATCAACCGCGTGAAAAGTTTAGCCAATCCTCTTATCAGTCCATCCATTTTATCACGATCTCCATCTCTCCCTCCCCGGCCGTTTTTCGTCCTCCGGCCAGAGCCTCTAATGACAACACTCGCGTGACGGCGGAATGAGTAGCAATGATGCAACCATAGTTGTGATGGGGAGTGGTGAAACCGACATACTTATCGACGATGAAATCAAATTGAAACCCAAAAAAAATTCAAATTTTCACCACTCTCTTCTTTTTCGCCAACTTTCTCGCTCCACAACCATCGCCAACGGGTGTTGGCTTCCGCCGATTCTTACGATTTGAGTTCAATTTTCTTCGTCGTCATTGTCTCAATCGCTTCGAGGAATTCACAATGATCTCGCAGAGATTGACGCCGACTTGAGAACTGACTTCTTTGAAGAATGTAGCCCCGATGACGACATCTCTTTCTTCTTTGTCCGGAGGACGAAAAATGGAAGGGGAGGGAAAGATGAAGAAAGAAAACTAAGAAAGAGAAGTGGGAATGATGATAAGAAGGAGATGAAAATCGTGATGACTGGGATGAAGTGAGAGGAGGGTAGGCTCGACTTTTCACGCGTTGATGAGGTCAGCAAAAGACCATAAACACATGCGTTTTAAAGGGCTGAGTCAATTGACATTACGACCCCCGAGGGGGGTCATCTGTGCAAAAAACCCGACAAAAGTTGACATATCTTACTAAGCTCGGGGTAAAAATTGAGTCCCTCCGACCCACATTTCCCCCTCTTAAATTACAATTTTAGTCAATAAACTTACATCTTTATATCTATTTGATCTTTGAACTTTAAAAAAATGTTTAATAGATCCTTAAATTTAAAAGTGTCTAACAAGTCCTTAAACTTTGAATTTTGTGTTTAATAAGCTGTTCACCTATTCAACATTTTTTTTTTAAATTCATGAATCTAACTGGACACGAAATTGAAACTTGTCGGTCTCATTAGACAAATTTCAATTTTTATATCTAATAGAGCATTTAATTTTTTTAAAAATTTTGGACATGAGAAACCTATTAGACACAAAATCTAAAATTCAAGATTTCATTAAACGTGATAGTCATATATCAACGATAGAGTCTATCGGGGATAGAAACTGATTTTTTGCCATATTTGCAAAATGTTTTAAACTTTGCTGCAATTATTTTGGGTCTAATTGCTGTTTGTGCAACCAAACTTTTATAAAAATATAAACACTAAATAAAACAAGAATGTACCTCATAATATTAAATATAAACTTCGTATTATTACATATATACCACAAAACATATAAATGGAATGAAAAAAAAAACTAACTTCATCATAAACAACACAACTCTAACTACGAATACCATCGACTTCCACCAAACTATGACGACAACCCAACTCACTAGACGAGCAAATTCCTTTTCTTCGACTACTTCTCCGTCTTCGTCTTCTTCTCCTTCATTCTTGCAAGTCTTCCCTTCGATCTGCATCTATGAGCGACATGGTCGGCATTACCGCTGCATCTTCATCACTCACCATATGTTGGCCGAACAAAAATGTTTTAGATTTTGGCGACAACTTGGAGATGTGTGCGGCAAAAACACTAAAATAAGTAAAAAAAAATATATTACTTAAATATTTGTAAAAATATGGTTTTAAAAAAGAGTCAAAGGACACTCTTTTATTTTGATTTTATGTGACACTTTATTAAACACAGTACAAAAGAAAAGACTTTTAAAAATTCTAAATTAAAATTAAAAACTTTGAAATTGACACAAAAACAGCGAAGAACGACGAGTCGGAACTCTTGCGAAGCTTGTGCAGTTCGTTCTCGAAGAAAAAATGTTGAGAACTCGATTGTTTTGGTTCAGTGTTGGATTTGCGGCCACATCCGCTTCCATTTCGCAGTTCGTCTGGAGAGATCTATTGGCCTATCGATGTGCTCTTTCATCTGATGCAAGTTTTGTTTTTTACCCTCAATTTTTTCGTTTTCTTTCTCCTTTCAAGAAGGTTTTCGATCGGAATTTTGAATTTGTTGGGTTTTTGTTCTTCCATTGATACAGATGGAGCGGAATTTTGACGCCCTGGAAGCTAGAATCTCGAATCTCGAGTCAGTTCGAAACCGGGATTCGATTCCATCTGCTGAGGTATTTCTCTTGGAGCTTGAACATAAAGACACCTATCTTTTTATTGTATTCATTAGCTAATCACTTTTACATGGGGCGATTATTTAGAATAATTGGTCAGAAGTGTTCACATTTGGTAATGTAATTACTTTCATGAATGTAAATGATGAGTTCTATGAACTTAATTGAACTGTTCAAGTTTTTTTTTTTGGTTATTTCTTAGAGAATATGGTATTTACACATTTTGGTTTGTACCAGCTTCCTTGCAGGATTTATGTGATTTACACATTTTGGTATTTCTTGAAGAATTCCCCTTGTTTGTTAGAAAACAGAGAAACCCCTTGTTTGTTTGAAAACGGCCATGACCACTCTCTCAGTGCTAGCTATACCAAGCTTTAACTAGGAGTTTGTGGCTGAAATTGATGTGATGTGGGACATTAGGGGTTTAATGTAGGGTAACTAACCTTCTCAATGAAAGTTCGGTTATTCATCCATGAAAAAAATAATAAAATGTAGAATAACTGACCACTAGCATATTTCAGCCAAATTCCTAATCAATTCAGACATAAGTCTGTCAACGTGAAAGAATTAATGACCATTATCTATACAAAAATGGAGGTCTTATTTGTTGGGGAGAAAGTTTTGAACCATATGGATTAAAAAACGTTTGTTTATCTCCCAGTAGAGTAGCCATTGGTGGGTGTGGATTAAGTTGCTGGCTATGATTTTGAAATTTAGTATCACTGTATCACCTTAGCATAGAGGACAAGGTTGCTTGATGCATTATCCAAATTCCCTACCAACATTACTTTGACCTTGGGGAGTGGGTTCAATCATTGGTAGCCACCTACCTAGGAATTAATTTCCTACGGGTTTCCTTGGCAGCCAAATGTTGTAGGGTCAGGCGGTCTGTCCCGTGAGAATAGTCGAGGTGTGCGTAAGCTTTCCCGGACACTCACGGATATCAAAAAAAAAAACATTACTTTGACCTTCCTTTTCATAATTCTAGGATTATCCAGCAAACATCAAATCTCAGGTGGAAGCTGATAATCTTCTTTTCAAAGTAAAATGGGACGTGTTAGGGATAGGGAAACTTATGATTATTTTATGGTGGAAGCAGATCAATAATAAATAAGACGAGGTTAGTATTGCCCAACGGATCATCATTTGTGGAAATGCTACTATGAGAATACTATTGTAGCTTAATTAAGGGCACTTTGGATTGTTAAATATCTATAGGTGAATGACAACGCTTGTTTATGCTTTATGGGCATGTTCAAGAGTCAAGACAATGGATGATTATGTGTCTGGTTGCAGGATTTGTTGCAGAAGAAGTACTTAGACATGTCACTAGCTAACCTACTACAGCCACTCCTAATTTCAAAGCTACCTTTGGGATGATATTTTTTAGGAAAAACTAAAGAGGAATTACTACCTTGGGATGATATTACAATATATTTATTCCGGATCTACCAAGATTAGAGGGTAAAGATGTGATTGTAGTGGCAGTTTTCATTTCTTAGGTAATCCTTAAGGGGATTATCAAGTTGCACCGGGGTCCCAAAGTATAGTACTAGATGTCTAGACAGGGACAAGATCTTTCTGAGCACCTTTTGGCTGGAATTTAAACAGATTGAAACCTTAAGCGTAGTCAACACAGCACCAGCAATCAGATGTACAATCTGAGGTGGTTAATTGTTGACGGGAAACATCCTTGCATTTCTTTGATTTTGAAAATCCAAAAACTTGGACAAAGTGGGTCGTAAGGGAAGAATAGTGGTATAACACTTCATATCATGTTTTTACGAAGACAGCCCCGTTTTAGTTGATGTACGACAAGCCCCCTACCTTCTTTTTCAATACGAACAACCTTCCTCCCCAATTTCTTCAGTTGATTAATTATTGTAGGAAGGGATGCTGCCCTTAGGTGGCCTAAAATTCCAACTCTTCAGGACACATAAATTCATGAAAAGGAATGTAAACACCAAAAAGATGTTTAGTTTTGTTGGTTGGGGACAGGGAGGGTCTATTTGAAGTTAGAACCCCATCATCCGTGTATTGACTGTTGAAACGTGTGGGAAAGTGGCTTACAAGCTCCTGCCATATGTTATTATACTTTCTTATTGTGAGTAATCAAGTTTCTTATTTTATCGTGAGTCCTATCAGAAATGAGAAGAAACTGAATTGTACATTTGGGCTATTAAATACTCAAATTTTGATGAATGAGATCCTTGGAAGTTTGTCTGTGATTTTCTATAAAGCATACCCCATATATATTCTCCTTCTTTATTCTTCTTTTTACAAAGAGTCATATTCATTCTTGCTAATATCTTTAGTCTCACATTTATAAAATTTAGTGTGCCGTGGGGGGGTTGGTTGAAATTCTTTGCTATCATTTTTGTTTCTGTTCACGCTTAGTAAGTTCGAGACAGACTCTATCGTTCCTTTTCCTCACAGCATTTCCTCTTTCCTTGTAGCAGGCCAATGACTGATTCTTCGTGGAGCTCGTTTTTTAGGTATGAATTGGCTTGAATTGTTATTTAAATTCATAAACCGTTTAAGACTATGGTTGACATTTGACAGTCATGTCTAATGGCAGCAATAATGAGCTCGTCATGCATCTTGAATATTTGTCGACTGTGAAATGAATGTTATGTGCTCTTTGATTATGAAAAAAACTTTTGATAGATTTGATGGTTCCTTTATCAAAATATTTACTCGGGGAGTATAAGAACCCGTGTTTCTGAGGCGTACTTGTAAAAAAAAGCAAAGCAAGGGTGCCTCAATACCTCCATGTCCCTTAATTTATTTTAACGAAATTAAGAACACTTCCAAAATACTTATTTACATTCTTCAATTGTGCGCCCCATCTCCACCCTAAAAGGACCTATTGTGTTTAGTCACCTCACATTTACTTCCCAATTTTAGCCCTCTAATTTGCTTGAGTTCATGATTTATCCATATATCATTTATCATCTACATGCCTTGCATTTGATCATGGTGGTGTGCATTTGTTCAGTAGGGTTATGGGAGTTTTTGCCTAAAAACTTACATTTTGTATTTTCATTTTCTCTTTCTTACCTATTTCATCAGTTGATTGCACACAGGAGGGAGGCAATCTCATGATGTCTTGTAGGTGGAATTTTGTACCAATTGTGCAGGATGAAACCTCCATATAGAAGGTGCAACTCCTTTTGTTTTTTTTACCTAAATAAAAATTGAGCATTTTGTATAAAAAGTGAACTTCATTTTTTATACATTATCCTACTTCCTTATCATTTGAGATGGTTTTATCGATCCATCGTTTTTCTGAATCATCCCGATAAGACAGGCAGGCTTAGCAGGTCTCTCCATTCTTAAAGTTGAATTTGCACCATTGTTTATGCAGTTAATTAACCATGAAATATAAAATATCAGAGTTTAGAATGTCTTTTGAAAATTATGCTTTCATGCTTAAAAACAATCAAAGCACTTTTCTAAAAAGTACTTTTGATTCAGTTGTTGATATATCCGTAAATTGGAGGGTTTGATATAGATATTAAAGGTTAATGGATATCTTCGATATCTTTTATAAATACTCATAAAGCATAAAAAATATCATCTATTAATTTTAATATGAATCTAAATACTAATAACAAAATTTATAACTTAGTTTGAAAGAAAAAAAAAATATTATTAATTTAAATCTATATATATATATATTAAATTGATTTATATATTAAATTGATTTATAGAAATATTCATTGAATGTTTTATCTATATATATCAAATAGATATATTTGTAAAATTGAAATACTCATATCAACTAATATTTCCATCCTTAGATCCAGCACCATTAAACATTTGCGCTGAAAGTGCTTTTTACAATTCTAAATGTCATATCAAATTCATTATAAGATTTTGGTGTTCAATTAAAATACTGAATATATTTATGGGAAAATTGTGAAATCCACTTCTGAATTATAGGTTATTACAATCACATCCTTAAATTCCAATTAAGGAGGTTCATGATGAATTGACTCCTCAAATTGTTGCAATTAAAACTTTAAATGTTGAAAAATGCACAAACTATCCATAAAATACAAGTGTTTCTAATCAAACCTTTGAATTATTTAAGTTTATTACAATGAAACATCTTTTTTTCATAATTTGAGATGTCAAAATCTAAATTATTTAGGCCGTTTGATAATCATTTTATTTTTAATTCAATTTTATATTTTTAAAATTTAAACTTATTTTCTCCTAATTTCTTTAGGATGTGCTCCAAATTCTAAAAATAAAAACAACTTTTAGAAAGCTATTAAAAATAAAATTTAAAATTTAAATTTTTTTAAAAAAATAGCTTTCAAAAATAAAAAACTAAAAACCAAATTGTGAGTTTAATAGTTATTAAAGAAAAGGTTATCAAGATTATATATACAAGTATATACGGGTTTAGGGGACCAATGGCCAAAACCTAATAAATCAATTCCTAACAGAATACAAGATCACATCATTAAAAGTTAGTAAATAATACCACTAATAGCCTCGTAATAAAATAATATACTCTATATATTCAAATATCATTCTTTTTAAAATGTTTAGTCTAAGTAATTTATTGACTAATTAAATGTAATGTCACTGCAGAAATGACAACAGTAAGACATTTTTCAATTTGATATTAGAAATCAACTAATCAAGATTAAGATTAAAAATGCATTGTAAGCAGACTTCTAACCCTCTGGTTAATTTTCAGTCCACCATTTTACAATGACTTCCAAAAGACAGAGTATTAGAAATATAATACATTATACCCTACAGATTCATATATATGTCTCAGCATAGAAACAACAGCATCTGTTATGTTCAAAAGACTGAATATTAAGCACTTACATCTTGCCTACTCGGATCAGTGAACTTGAAAATCTTGCCTCCTCCCTCGTATGCTGGTAAGCTCACATATTTGGGACACGAATTTTTCGCATTCTGCGAGTCGGTATGAACACAGTCACGAGGCTGCAATAAAGCAAAAGATCATTTGAGTATCCCAAAAGATATCCAATAAACTTCAGAAAAAATTAAGATCAGACTTGTGAAATATATATATATATATATATATATATATATATATATATATATATATATATATATATACCCCTAAACTTTGGAAGTTGTATAACTAAAATCCTAAACTAATAATTGTATCAATTAAAATCTTGTACTTTCAAAAGTGTATCAATTTACTATTCTATTAGATTTTATTTGAAAAACGTTAATTTAAACGTGTGTAGACTTATAATTTTAACAATTAAGTCCCTAAACTTTCATACAATTGATTCACTTATAATTTTAGAAGTTTAATTGATAAATTATAAGTCTCCACACGTGTGAAAACTAACATTTTTCTAACAAAGGGTCTAACTTGATACAACCCTCAAAGTTTAAGGGTATGAATTGTTTTTTAACCTTAATATTAATACAGTAAGCATCAACATAGCGAATTGTTCAAAGTTCCATTCAATTTAAGATGGACATTAACTTTAAAGCTTTCATTCAGTTTTTTTTTTTTTAGTACAACAAATTGGGGGTATGGTAATTTGAAACTCCGACCTTGAAGAAAGAAAATAGATGACAATTATTAGCAGCTTAAAAAGAAGAAAGAAGAAAGAAACCTTGAAATCCTTGTAGAAACATAAATAAAGTTCCTCCACTGCACCCTTTGAACAGGCTAACGAAGGGGTGGCATGAAAAGCATTCTGAATTGCTGAAATGATTCCTCCCAGAGGATATTTCTCAGTATTTGAAGGTACATATCCAGCATCATTCAGAACTTTCTGGGACATGAGATGTTCATTAGTAACCAAACTGATTCCAAGGCAAAAGAAGAAATAATAAAGCTTCTATTTTTTTTTATAAGAAAAAAATCAAGGAAGTATATTAAATAAAGAACCGGGAACAAACAAAGGGCCGGGGTGGAGATACATTATATAGTATCAGTAGCCTAGAAGCTAAGGTCTGCCAACTCTAAAATTCCTTGAAATGGTCCAGATCTCTTGTATTAGTTAGACCATATAAGTAATTACCAACTTAAAAACAAGTTTGTCTACAAAAACCAAATGCTCCATCAGGATTTATGGACTGGTGCAAAATTTTAAATACTGCGATGAAATAGAAATCTAACTATTTCAAAATAAATAGATGTATTTCAGTAGTCAAATATTTAGCTCTTTTTTTTTTTTTTTTTCTGTGGGGTGGGAGATCAAACCATTGACCTTTAGGATGGTAATAGGGGTTTTATTATCCACTAAGCTATGCTACTTTGCTAATAAGTATTCTACAACCCCATAATTTAAGTTCTATGAAGTCCTGTACACCTAGAAAATCCCAAAAACTTATCTGGCTGTTCTCAATTCATTAAATTATTCTCTGCAATCTAGCTAGCCAGTAACCATTAAATAGCAGCTACCACACAGCTTAAAAAATCTAGAAAACTTAATATGCATAGGAACGTCATCAGTAACATTTATCAAATAAGAGAAAAAAATCAAAACTAGCAAACCAATGTGGAACTAAACTGCAAGCAGACTAGTCTTATCTATTGGTTTTAGAGCTAAAGTAGAAGGGTAACATCATTCCAAAACTTACTGTGACATTATATTTGAAATAGACGTTGAGAGTAGTTAAAAAGTAATTGTATTCATCACGAGTTACTGGAGAAGAACAAGTTCCATGCTTCTCTGCATGGCATAAAAATAGGATATGAGAAAACCAAAGCATGGGAAGATAATCTTGTTTTTGTATGGGATATGATTGTGCAATGCATAGAACATATATGGCCATGATATGAACCCCTTTATAAATGAAGATATTTGTTCACTATCATGACAAATTAATATTTTAGAGCAGAGAGTGCAAAAGTGAAATCCAGAAATCTATCCTTCGCCAATCAAAAAAATTTGAGCGAGAGAAGCCAAGGATTATTACCCCACTACCAAATGCAGCAGCCAATTCAGCCATCATAGGAACAGCAAGAGGGGGAAAGAAAGAATCATCAGTTAAAACTTGTGTATCATCAGTGCAAGTTTAAACCAAATATATCTTGTACTAGTGATGGTCACCTCATGAGCCCAAAATGATCCCTTCGCACCATGGCAAGTTGATGGTGAACTACAACTCAAAGACGGCCAATATTTCTTCAGGGGATCAAGTAAGGTATTAATCTGCAAGATTAAATGATGCAGGATGTTACAACAATGCCTTATATGTTACAAGTTACAACAATGCCTCATGCCGAACATTGTATATTGCAAGAACAAAGTAAACGGCACAGCACAATAATCAAAGTAAAATCAACAGTAACATATGAAAATCAGGCTGAAAATGTTTTGTTTTAGCTCTTCAACTTGCACTAAAGCTTTCCCATAAGATATAGGAGTTTCTTGGTTCAAGCTTTTGACTTTTGAGGATGACAGGTTTTATAACAAACCCAAAATCCTAGCATAGTTACAGCTATTCGACCATTTGAAGAAATAAGGGAACTTTTCTAGATCCTAACTGAACCTCCTTAGAAACAGCAAACAAACAAACAAAAATTCCACATCTCATCATTTATTAGCTAGCATGATGAGATAGAAAATCATAGTCGTTCTTAAATAGTAATCTGGGAAAGCATCGGACATCGGTCTGCCTCAGCATTAACAAATTCCTAGATTAATAATAGCACTAAAAACTTCAACTCTGGATCATATCATGAAATCATGAATATCAACAGCCTAATTTTAATAAAAACGCACCTCCTTCTCATTAAAATTTGTTCCAGTGCAACATGAAGGCCATGTTCCATCATTATAATCAGGCCATAACCCATCTGTCACGCAAGCAAGAAATTATAAATTCAATGCATAGTCATACAAAAGCAACCCTTTACTCTTATAAAAAAAAATCCTCAAACAAATTAACAGTCTTCTAAGTTTATTGTTAGCCTCTTAGGGAATTGACATACAATGTTGATATGCCCTATGTTTTTTCTAATATTTTAAGAAGTAATCCCCCCACAATAAAAAGAAAAAGGACCCTAATTGACCTTTAATACTTCCCGATAAATAAATAAATTATTATTTAAAAAAAAGAAAAAAACAGGGTCCAAACAGAAATGGAATCTATAAAGCACAGATACAATAGTTCAGTAACCGTACATGTATTGAACACTCCAATGCTTCTATATTTTATGATGGCTAGTAAACAAATTAGATATGTGTTATACACTTGATGAACAAATTAGATACATGCAACACCACTGTCAAATCTTTTACTTCTTTATTTTTGTTCGAAAAATCAATCGACATAAAAGTAGATATAGTGCATGAACATGCTGTTTTCATTTTTTTTATAACATATTGAATCATTTACAGAAATGTCAATTTGGTTATAGAGTTTTTCAAATATCTTGTTGTAGGGCATCGCACCATTAGAAATTTGTCTTCAACTTCTTGAAACATCACATGTTTATTGCTCATTTCACTGTCTTTCAAATGTAAATATAACATAAATTGCCAAAGCGAGCATAGCTCAGCTGGCATATGTATCAATTGACGACCACGAGATCTGTGGTTCGAATCCCCCCACCCCCATGTAATCAAAAAAAATATAACATAAATTGAAAAATATTTTTACTGTGAAAATGATTGAAATATATGAAGATATTAAAATAATATTTCTTTTAAAAATGTATTGTTGTCATATCTATATTCTAGTTTTATAGAAAATGATGTATCTCCATGTCATGTTGTCTGTGCTTCTTAGTTCAGAATTGTGGAAGCAATGCAATTGTAGCTTCAACTTACGAATTGTAAAGTCGGCAAAAGCACCAGATCTAGCAAAAAAGAGAACTGAATGTAAGTTCTAATGAACAATGTAAAAGAACATCCACAGAATTCAAAAGAACGCTCAAGAAAAATAAGGAATAGGACATATAGGCAACACTTTCACAATCATAAACTTTAAATTTTTGCTCCATCTATCAATGGACTCTGATAACCTTTTCTCATTTAATTTTTAGAGTCATCTCCATTGTAATTGTTTCAATGCCAAAATACCCAATTGCGTATTTGCAATAACATGAATGATGGTGCCACAAGATGCTCAAATTTAAAACCATGAAAGATTATTGGATAGCTACTACAACATAAATGTATTTGATAGCCTTACGCTCAATAAGCAACTAGAGAAATAATTTTAGTATATTCAATAAAAGGAACGGTAAGAAATCTAATTAAATATAGATTGGACAAGAAATCCTGACAAACTGATAGAGGTGAACCTTTTTGTTCATACATGACCCAATCAATTCTCAATTAGGCACTAGCCATTTCCTTTTTTAGCAGAAAAAAATCAAGAGTCCAGCATCTCTCCTATAGAAGAAGTCTTCCAAAATTAATTTTTTTTTTTTTTGAGAAGAAACAAATTCATTGATGAATGAAAGGAGCATAAGCTCGTGCACCAAGAGGTGAATTACAAGAAAGAAATCCAATTAGCAGTCAAATAAGATAGACTGAAACTGGAAAAAGGAGGTTTACATTTACACCAATATAAAGCATTGAACAAGATACTGTCCATAAACCTATCAAAAGATGAGAAAACATCCTGGAAAGTACGAGCATTCCGTTCGCCCCACAGGAACCAAAGGAACACTCTATTGAATGCCAACCAGATGGTCTTCCCATCACCACGAAAAGGGTGATGAAGAAAAATAGATGCCAACAAATCAATCATATTATTCGGCAAAACCAACGACCACCCGAAAGTGTTAAGGATCCTGTCCCAATACTTAGAAGCGAAGGAACAATGAAGGAAGAGGTGGGCCGGATATTCTGAATGCGCAGAACACATAATACACCAAGAAGGGGAGAGTTGCATATATGGCATACGCCGTTGTAATCTGTCAGCGGTATTAATTGCACCAAGGCTCAGTTCCCAAAGAAAGACCTTGATCTTCTTAGGGTAAAAATCAGACCAAATTGCTTTATAAATGCCAGAACTCATATTGTCAGAAACTACCATCATATTCTCAAGAAGAGACTTGACTGTAAAGGAGTTGGTAGAGTCTAAAGGCCAAATCCATGAATCGTTACACTGGCGGAGATTCACCGAGGTTAACATATGCGAAAGGGAAGCCCATTCCTCGGTTTCCAAGTCATTAAGATTACGACGGAGGGACAAATTCCATGCCAGAGTGTTTGCCACCCAGGCCTCTTTAACTGAAATGCTTGGACAGGAGGTGAGGCGAAATAGGCGAGGGTAAGCAGAAGCTAGAACACCACATTCAAGCCACGGATCCAACCAGAAGGAAGTGTGATTGCCATTACCCAACCGACGCTGAATCCTGGAAGCTATAAGGTCTATTGTAGAGCAAATAGAACGCCAAGGGGAGTGAGATGAGGCTTGTTGAACAACGCGAGGCCAAACGTGCGTGTCCAAAGAGTAGAATTTGCCTACAATAACTTTGCGCCAAAGGGCATTCGGCTCATGTAAGAACCTCCAGATCCATTTAGCTAATAAAGCTAAATTTCGCTGCTGAAAGTTTCCAATCCCGAGGCCTCCCATTAGCTTTGGAAGTTGTGTTTGATGCCAGTTTACGTTATGCATACCCCCTTCACCTCTGGACCCTTCCCAGAAAAAATTCCGAATGATCTTGTCGAGTGAGCTAGCAACCTTTAACGGCATTCGAAAGATCGATAGATAGTAGGTGGGCATACTCGAAAGAACAGATTGTATAAGAGTAAGTCGGCCTCCTTTCGAAATAAAAGCGTATTTCCAATTGTGTAGTTTTTGTTTAACCCTCTCGATGACCGGAAGCCAGAAAGAAGAAGCTTTCGATTTTCCCCCAAGAGGAAGCCCCAGATATAAAGATGGCCAATAACCCTGCTTGCAACCAAACGTGTTCAACAAAAAATCCATTTCCTCAGGTTCTAAATGAACTCCCAACAATTCACTCTTGGCTATATTGACGTTTAGGCCAGAAGCTAACTCAAAAACTTGAATAATATCAAACAAATTCTTTAGAGCCGCATGGTCATAAACTGAGAATAATAATGTATCGTCGGCAAACTGCAAATGATTCAGGCTAACAGTCGATGATCCAACAGGATGCGATGCAATTTTCCCGCTGCTAGCCCCATGGAGGAGTAATCTGCTTAGGCTGTCAGCCACCAATATAAACAAGAAAGGAGAAAGGGGATCACCTTGGCGGATACCGCGGCTCGGGATGATTTTGCCTCTAGGACGGCCATTAATAATGATCGAATAGTTAGCAGATGAGATGTATCCGCGGAAAAGGTGCATTAAAAAATATAAGGGTGGCAGAAGGACATGAGATCTAACCAAGTCTACATCTACTCTAACAATGAACAAAAAAATCACCGAAGATCTCTTTGCTTTCTTTCCACCTATTATTATGGCTAACAAAGATTCATAATAGAAAAATGTTTCTCCAAATGAACCCGAGTTACACCAGATTTTGTAAGGAGTTTAAACCAATTCAGAATAAGCACAATAAACTTACATTTTTCACTTATTTAAATCTTTCCACAAATAAGGGGGGGATTTCATTTCATCAAGGCCTCAGAGCTGGTAAGGGATTTATACTGGAAGTTTAACTGAAGTACTATCTATAAGGAGTAAAAAATTCTTACAAGACCAAGAAATAATCTCATTAACTACTTTTGGGAGTGATTTTGAAATGGTTAATGTTTTTTATCATTCAATATAAATTTGGATGGTATGATAATCACATTTAAAAGTATAAAATAAAAATGTTTCTGAATGATTTGGAACATGACAAAAAGTAATTTTAGCCACATCAAAATCACTACCAAACGTACACTTCCTCTTCATACGAAAAATGATTCGTAATCATAACACTGCCGAAAACAAGTCCTCAACGTGTAACATGTTTTGTAGTGATATGATGTAAAGAAATCAGCAAAGGGAAAGCTTATTTCACTTCGATTCCCAATCAGCCAGAAAAATACTATCCAACAATTGAGCCCAAAGCAGGCGGAAAGTACGATGATTCCGCCAATTGATGAAGCGTAATACACAAACTATGCAACTTGTAAAGCTTTTTCACATCAAACAACATGACTAAATGGAAAAATTTGAGCTAATAAGTACCGCAATTACTAAACAGAATCATCAAACGAAAGAAACGATTAGGTAAGCAATCTAAACGAGGTATATGGTAGGAAAAAGAGAAGAGTCGCTCACTTATTACAGCATGCATTGGAGGAACAACAGTGGCGAGTGCGCTGGCAGAAAGTGCCAGGCCATTGCAGCGCCAATTTGAAGTAATCGAATTCTCTCTGCTCTCGTCCGACCTTGTTCTGCAAAATTGTCGCATCCGAAACCTCATTCGAGGAAGTTGATGCAACAGAGAGGATGAATTGAAGAAGAAAGATGAAGAGAATCGCCATGGGAATGGATTGATTTTGGGGATTGACAGAGAGAGGGAGCATCTTCATCGGTAGATTGCTCCCCAAACTGGACCAAAAATGCTGAATGACGAATGTAATAAAATTGGTAAAATTGCCCGCTCATTTGGCATATTATTGTATTCTTGATTAAGAATTGATTGGTTGAATCCCGCAATAATTAATTATCTATGAAAAAAAAAGGTTATTATCACAAATAGCCTGGCAAAAAATCTATCCTTGTTTTTTGCCATTATCAACATTAATCTTCTCGGTGCATCCTGTCCAGGCACCAGGATTTTTTTTTTTTTTTTTTTTAATTATTTATGACATTTATGTATTTTACGTTTTTACCCCTTTTTATAATATACCCTCTATAACACTATTTCTTTAACTTGCCAGGGAAGTTTTCATCTTATTCACTCTTTTTCCTTCTTCACACAACATTTCATTTGACTTCATTCCTTCATTTTCATTTTCTCACGATTTTTGCGTGCAAGCAAGATATGTTTATGCAATGTTTATCACATTGAACAATAGCTTCATGTCAATTTCATTTCTAGTTCATTAACCCAGATCCTGGTCGGAATGTATACAAATCCTGGCCAGGATTTATATACATTCCGACCAAGATCGACCAAGACCGAGATTATTATTATTATTATTTTTTTTTACATGCCTCGGATCATTACGGACGTATGAAAAAAAAAAAAAATCTCGGTCTTGGTCGATCTTGGTCGGAATGTATACAAATCTTGGCCAGGATTTGTATACATTCCGACCAGGATCTGGGTTAATGAACGAGAAATGGCGCCCTGCAAGTTAAAGAAATAGTGTTATATAGGGTATATTATAAAGAGGGGTAAAAACGTAAAATACATAAATGTCATAAATAATTAAAAAAAAAAATAAAAAAAAAATCTTGGTGCCCGATCCTGGCCAGGATGCACCGAAAAGGGTTAATGTTGATAGTGGCAAAAAACAGGGTTAATGTTGATAGATTTTTTGCCATATAGGCTATTTGTGATAATAACCCAAAAAAAAAACTATCGGAATAACTTTTAAATTGATTAATTAGTTTGTAAATTTCAAATAAATTTTTCTTTTCTTTTTATAATTTATTGGATGGAACGACTTAAAGACATTTTGATCACTAATTTATATACACTATATCTATATCAGTTGACTTATGTTCGTTTGTCGTTATTTCTACTACTTGCTTGTTAAATTATTATTTAATTGAGTTTCATATGTGTGCTCACACGTGAATAAAGAATAATAAAAAAAAAATAAAATTAAGCAAATGAAAAGTTTGTATTTCTTGTTCATGTGTAAGTCACACATGTGAAATCGTTAAGTTTAATTGTAGATATTGATTAAAACACTTGATTGATCAAATTAAAAGTTTGAGGGTTTGATGTTATAGTTAAGGAGTGTGTGCAATTTTTTCAATTATGAATTGAGTTTGTCTGGCTAAATAATGCAATATGTCCCTCAAGTTTTATAACTTCTTTTAAATATTATTATTATTAAAAAAAAATTGAAAAATAACTTTGGTAAAAAATCAATTTTAATCTTTAAACTTGTCAAGTTGTATCATTTTTTGCCATAAACTTGCAACTCCATCAAATTACATCTCAAACTTAAATTAACGTTACAATCTTAACCTTAAACTTTAAAAAATATTTTAATTTTAACCCTCTGATAAGTTTTTGTTCGAAAATTGTTAAAAAAAGTATTATCATGTGCATTCAATCAATGATTATAAAACATATGTGGTATAACATTTCAAAGAAAAACAACATTAAAGTTAATTTTTTCTTGAAATTTGTGGGTTTTAGCAAAGTTATTCAACGGTTAATTTGTGCATCGATCAAACTTAACTTTGTGCAAACGTTGATTTTGCTGAAATTAGCAAGTATATGGATATTGTTTTGTTAAAATTAGTGGGTGAATTAGCTAAAAATTATTAAAGCGTAGAGATTTTAACACTTATATAAGTTTAGGGTTCAATTTGATGAAATTGAAAGTTTATGGTGAAAATCGATACAATTTGACAAATTTAGGGGTCAAAATTGATTATTCCCTAACTTTTTCTAAACTTATTTTAAAAATATTGCTCTTAAATCAAGTGATACGACATCGTCTGCATGGGGCAAAGTCTTTACCACTAGACGATGGTGCCTCTAAAAGAAACGACATTATGCTTACGATGGTGCCTCTAAAAGAAACGACATTATGCTTACAAAAAAAATACAAAAAAAATACAAAAAAAAAAAAAAAAAAAAAAAACTCAGCTTGCATTTATCTTGTACTTTATGAGAAGTTTCCATATTTATGCTTCAACTGTGACTCGTCTCACTGCACTTTCAAGTGTGCTTATTCTTCATTCTTTCTTACCATTGCAAGTTTTTGTCAAATAACTCCGATGAGAAGAAAACTCAAATCATTGACCAAGAATAGGAGAAGTCTCACTACCGTTGGTAGGCAATTATTTTATGTTTATATACGATATTTGCGACTCCTCCCAACTCTAATAAGACTAATAGTCATACCGCAAAAAGAAGGTCAACTACGATTACATTGTCGCTCACCAACATATCCATTTTTTTTTTTTAGGTCTACACTTTCATATCGTGATAGGAAACGATATCGCACATGACATAACGTTTAATTTTCTTGAGCATGCAAGTTTAATAGAGATGTTAGATGATTATTAATTACTTATTACTTCATTATACATCTATAAAAAAAAAATTTAAAAAAAGAGCTTAATTGTTAGAATGTATATATAAGCCTTTAATGTATTTCTCTGTTTTTCCTCCCTTCTCTTTCCATTGCTTTTGGTCAAATTGTACAGAGATGGACAAGATCAAATAACATACACAAAACATCAATAAAAGTATCGATATATAATTGAAAAAATTGAAAAGACTAATTTAATAGAAACATAAATAACATTCTCAGAACATGGATGGAGAAGATTCGAACTTCTTGATCGAAAATATATGATTTAACCAATCGAATTAAGCTCAATTTGGCTAAAATAGCGTTTCCTAACAAATCACAAAACCAAATTTACACATAATTAAAACGTATCGCATAGAATTTGCAAAAAAAAAACTAGCCAAATGCTTTGTGTAAATTATAAGGTCAATAGAACATGTAACAGTTACAGAGACTTGAAAAGCAGTAAGAGAAAACAAAAACCATTCTCAATTCTGATCTCTGAAAAGCCATTACTTCAGCAATCAGCACTCATGTATGAGCAAAGAGTAAAAATAAATAATCAAAGTTCATCATTTTCTATTACATATTGCCCCTTTGATACCGCCAATAAAAATACAAATATTCCTGACTGGTTAGTTATTTACATTCTAGGAAGGAAGTCCAGTTAGCTCAAAAGAAGATGGTAAAAAAAACACGACAGGGAGGGACGGAGAAAGAGAGAAAATGAGAGATCGAGAGAAAATTTCTAGCCTTCTACCTTCATTCGAAATACCGAAGACGAAGAAATGCTACTTCAAACTACAACTCGAAACGGGTCTGGGAAATGAAATGAAAAGAAGAAGAATATAATGTTACATGTGGAAAACTGAGGAAAACAACCAGTCCTGCAAATCGCTCATATTTATATATCAGACCCATTGTTTGTTATGATACAAAAGTTCATTTCCACCAATTTTTTTTACATTTGCTTCCACATACCCTAAAACCGGTAAAATCACCCTCATCAGAAGCTACTCTGCACGAAGAAAGAAGAACTATCATACACTCAAAAGGGACCAGGAAAAGCCAGCCAAATATGAGAAGACAAGAGCATAAGAAAATGATTAGACCTCAGCTACGCTACCTACTATCTCTAAGGCATGCATTATATTTATACCAAATGGATTTATGGAGATACTATATAAAGGGCAGTTTCTGCATGTCCCAACTGAGATGGTTTTAGCTTCCCTACAAATAAAGGTTGGGAAGAGAAGATTTACATATCCTGACATAAAATGACTGGGACTAGATTAGCTGCTTCGAGCAGACGCAAAATTTGTTGAGATATATGGCTTATTAGTGTTTCATGGACAACTCAATTAGTCTTATATCCAATTACTTTTATCATACTTCAGGCAATCACAACAGGCATTAAGGAAATCGAACTGCTACAGATGACAAAAAGAAACCAATACAAGAAAACAGAAATGCTTCAAAAGGACGGCCAAAATTGACTAAAATACCTACATGGCTACATTTTTCATTAGGCACTTTGATTGAATTGCAGAACACAAAAAGGACTGACATGTACCAATTAAAATGCAATCATACTCGACCGTGGATGAAAGATGCATGAAATGAATGGAGAAAATAACTCTGATTTTGTATTCAATTAATACACATGCTTAATATTTTTTCTTATCCTTTACTATTTTGTTTCAAGTTTCATCATAATTCATGAGAGAAGACCCATCCTTAAACCATCAGACACAATCCAACCCAAGGAAGAAAATAATAATGAAAGACGATCACCCAAAATTATGAAGAAAAAAATTATATTTCTAAATTCAGAATCAAAGGAAGCCTATAAATACATAAACAGATTTCAACCCACTAGCTAATTAAGCAAATCTAGAATCCAATTTTTCCAAATATATATATCAAGGTCGAGGTGGTTGTCTCATAAAAATAGTCAATGTACGCGTAAGTTGACCTGGACACTCGCGGATATAAAAAAAAAATTACAAAATCAAGGTCATTTAAAAAATTAAAAGAAAAATGATCTCGATAAAGAGATTTCATCTCTAAAATAGCTTGCTTGTCTTTTTCATCATCCTCATCCCTCCCACCCTCCTCTCTTGTCCTTCTCAATCTCACCATCTCTTGTCTTCTCAATCCCATTACACATCTTCAGTTAGGGTATTGCAACTATGTCATGGCCACAGATGGTGCTAGTAGAAGTTGTAAGAGAACATGTTCCCAATAGAGAAGGAAGGTTTAACTCTTAACACCCATGGTTTTCCATTGAACCTGTGGTCGTGACTTGGTTAAATGATACCTTTTTTAGTTCAACAACAAGTGGAGTTGGAGATTCAAACCTTTGACATTTTGGTCCATGATATATGCCTTAACTAGTTGAGTTATGCTCATGTTGGCTGGTTAAATGATACCTTATCTAATTGTTCTCGACTCCTTTGAATCCAGAAATCCTTCGAGAGAAAGAATTGACACGTTTTACAAAAATTAGGAGCCTAACAACTAATGGTTAAAAGGAAGATTTAGCATTTCCTGTTGGTGTGGGTATTTTTCAAGGGAGAGAGGTGGAAAAGGAAGGGAATGGGTGCGAAAAGACTTTCCACTGTTGATTAAATACTTCTTGAACTCCTTTTACCAGAATGAGAGAGACTGGCTCAAGGGAAGGGGAGGATGTTGTCCTTTGCAAGCATATCGATCAAGATAGCTTCTAAAGGAGAATCAATGATATAGTATTGTTCTTTAATCCTTGGGACTTTTTTCTGCTTTTACAACGAACTATCTTCCCCTTGTTTGAAAATACCAGACACACCGATGTGCTACCTTCTTTTGCACCCACAAGCTTTGAAATTCCACGACCAAACTTCCTTCGAAACTTTCCTAACATCTCCCCGCAGCCTTCCATCTAACCTTGTCAACCCCTACAGAAACCCCAATACCTCCTTTTTACCCCCACTGGATAGAGAAGCAATTTCAATGAACCATCCACTTTGATTTGATAACTTTTCCACGCACGCAGCCCCCATCCTTAATTCTGGCCTTCCAAAAGAAAGAGTCAACAGACCTTGCAAAAGCACCACTAGAGTATGCTCCACCAAAGAAAAAGCTCCTATGCAACCTAATGTAAAAAAAACTTGTTTCTACGAACTTATCAAGGAATCCTAAATAAACTAGAGAAGAACAACTTAATTTCCACAATACAACAGATAAAAATACATGGAATCTCCCGCATTTTGATAACAGCCTAATCCTTCTAAGGGAATTCTATATTTCTAAGGAGCCCAGGAGTCTAGCACATTTTGAAGTTATACTCCTAATGTAGTCAATTATAGTTGAGATGTCTTTTTGTAGACTCTTAATGGAAGAATTTCGGTTTCTATTTTACTATTTTAAGTGATATGATGGTTGGATGTCAATGGTCCTCTGTATGCTCCTACAGGAGCTACAGTTTTATGACTAACTTTTCAAATATCAATGAAAAAATTGTTTCTTTCCAAGGAAAAGGGAAAAAAAAACCATGAGTGAAAAAGAAATGTAATCATATGAATAACAATTGAATATAGAATATATTGGAAAGATATAAATATACCTCAAGTATTTTTTGACAACATTAAGTGAAAATTCCACCAATCTTTCTACAACCATACGAGGAAATAAATGACCTAGATTATTCCACAATGTCAGCCCGCTACCTTTATCACTCCCATTTCTTCAATTTTTGCACCCTTATGCTGCAGAAATTAAAATGTAAAAGACTTTTAGTTGGAAAACAATCAATTGAAAAGTCAAAACATGGATTACGAAGATAAAAGTTAACCCGGATGATTGTTCTCTGCAGTAAGCAAGCAATCTAGAGCTGAAAAAAAATTGACTTCGTATTACCTTACTTTTTTTGTGCCTATGAATGTCATTAATATCATCTTCTCCGTCATGCTTCCTTTTCTGAAAATTAAATGAAGTTAGAAATTAAGAAACAGCTCATTTGGGCTATATGCAAAATAATTGTATATTAGTTTGGTAGTAAAGCACAAAAAGATTACTTGATCCTTAATTTTTAGTAGAGAAAATATGGTACACATCAATTAACTTTTCAATTCCCCGTCCTCGGGGCATGCTAAGGGGTTGATAATCTAGGTCAAATGGGATACGCTTCAAGAAGTGATAATTTTGTAACAACAAATAGAAATTGGAATAAACTAAAAAGTCCATAACGTTAATACCAATGACAATCTACTCCTGGATTGTAATCTAATCTTGGTATTTACAAAGGAGCTGAAAAAGAGTGAAGGTTTTCCAACCTTTTCATGATGCTTCTTCGAATGATCAGCACCAGCTTCTTGA
Source organism: Herpetospermum pedunculosum (assembly GCA_028017165.1). Lineage (NCBI taxonomy): Eukaryota > Viridiplantae > Streptophyta > Magnoliopsida > Cucurbitales > Cucurbitaceae > Herpetospermum > Herpetospermum pedunculosum. Next base: position 78,859,329 of record CM051524.1, on the reverse strand, counting down.
TGGGCACTTTTGTCTTTCTTCTTGTCCTTATCTTTATCCTTACTTCGGTCTTTATGCCGATGCTTGTGCTTCTTATGTTCTCTATCCTTATCCTTATCCCTGTCTTTGTGCTTCTTATGCTTTCTGTCTTTATCTTTGGACTCGCTTTTTGACTTCCCTGGAATAGTAGGAACGCCCTTCTCGGCCTAACCAAAGAAAAAAGAAATTGACCATCACTTGCAGAGAAAAAAATCAGGATGAGAAATGCTGATAATCAGACCCATTGCCTTGGTAACATCTAAGTTCCAGCTGATGGAAGAAACCTGAAGAAAGTGGCTCATTTTAACAATTTTAGTTATAGATTTCTTACAGGAGGCAGATCAACAGGACCAGTATCCCTCAGTTGGAAGGCTTCTATGAGAATATCTTGGTCAAATGGCTGTATGCGGGCATTAGTCTCTCTAGGGTAAGAAGTATTCTGTATGAGTTGATTCAACTGCATCCCTTCCCCTTTTCTAATTTCTGTGTCTCCAACCACGTTATGAAGATAATGTGTGTCCGAAATTGACAATGGAAGTGACTTCTTGCAGAAAAACTCATGGTGAGGTATCAGCTTGTAGTGACTTATAAGATCCACAGCACCAGTCAGTTCCCTAGGTCCTAAAGGTACAAATAAAAATACATCGGAAAATTCAGGTGACAGAAAATAAATACAGAAAGAAAATGAACAAGATGGAATGGAAAACAACTATATCTTGTACTTCCATGTTCCTTTCTATTTACATTGAAAGAAACGCAATAAAGAAACATATTAACAAAAGAAAAAGCCAACTGATTAGGAAAAATCACAGGATAATAAAGATTTAAAATGTACAAGATGAAGAGACGAAAGGAGCTACAATAATAATATTAAAAAAAACAAAGAAACAAAAGCGAAGAAAGAAATGGGGAGTCAAGCACTGCAAAAGTAACATTGAACCATTGCAAAGTGCTGACAAAAGTCAAAAAGACCATATTGCTTTGAAGGAAATAGAAAACCTTGAAGGATTCTTTCACTTCAAACATTCTGAAGGTCTTAAGTGCAATTTTCATGACATGACATATCTTCTATGTAATTTTAGGGGGAAACTGCTTAGAGTTTAGCTTGCATTGGGGTACAGAACTCGTTCACTTCCTGCACTGAACACTGTCTTACAGAATATTTGCCAAGAAGGCATGAATGAAGATCAATTTCCTCCAATACTAAAGCTTGCAGTGTTTTTTCAATAATTGGAGTCCAAAAGTCAAGACACTTCGAGTTCCCAATTATAGGAAGACCCTAAGTAAGACGTGGGCCACTTTTCATTGATAAAGTCTAAAAGAGACTAAATAGAGAACTATCAAGTCATCATAGTTGACTCCCAACATCGTATTGTTACTTAGACAAAAATTCAGACATGAAGAAAGATCAAAAAATTTAACGTGACTAACAACCTTATCTTCCTATTTCTTGCCAAACAGGATACAATGAAGGTGTGCCCCCAAATCCACCCTCACTCTTTGTTTTCAAAACCTTTGGTATCCCTTCGGTCAAATTTCATTATGCTATCTCTATGAAATCCATTGGAAAATTGGTAGCCAAAAGTATCAGAGATCTAATATTCCCTTCAAAAAAATCAAATTTTTTAAGTTCACCAAAATTGCTCCTACAATATTCCCTGATTTGCATTACATCAAAAAAAAAAAAAAAAAAATTGTATAGTCAAACCCTTTAGCCTCTTCTAAAGGCTTAAGTGTTTTAAATTCAGCTCTAAACTTGAGCTATAAATTTCCTATCACAATTCCAGATCAAGCAGAACTTTCTTTTACTATATCTTTCAACCTAGAAAGCCTACAGCCCAGAGATGTTCTACCTTAACTAACCACATTCATAGAAACTAAAAGAGTGGAAATTAGTTTCTAACATAAATAATCAAGAGAAATACATAGAGATCCTTCTTACATACCAAAAAAATATTCAACATTAAGTTCCCAGGTATATAATAGACAATCCAAGGGCATGTTTTCATCCGAAACATGAATGTTCATTTACAATCATAGTATCATAAAAAAATATCAAAAGATTTTTAAAAATTCAAAGCATCAACGTATAGACCACGCTATGTCTCACTCTTCAACCATGTCAGTGCACGAGAGAGAGAGGGGACTAAATTGAGTATACCAACATTTACCTCGGCCAAACTTCTTATCTTCAGATTCCATGTATCACTCTTCCTTGGAACAATGTAACATTATAACTGCAATCATAAAAACCCAAAGAGTAGGGAGATTACAATTCCAAGACAACAAACATAATTAATCTCTATCTTTCCTAATAATGAAAAAAACAAAATTTTCCTTCATGGATAAAATGCAATGAACTTCTTTTTTCTCAAAAGTTTAAAATTAAAAAAGAAAAATCTAAACAGAAAAGGCTAAAAGCCATTGCCCAAAATTCAAAAGGAAAAAGAAGTAAACAAAATTTGGGCTCTCCTAAGTAAGTACGAGTCAAACAAAGGAATAAAGCATAAACATTCATAACTCCCATTAGACAAACTCATAAAACAGAAAATATATCGAAGGAGTTACAAAGTTACATATATGATGTGCTATCATATCACTTAACGATTCAAAAAGAGAAAGTAAATTTAAATAGAACTTGGAGGAGTAATCGGGTCACTAGAAAATTCTAAGATAAAGAAACCTCCAGTCCAATTGGAACATTTTGTAAGTTCGTTAGCAAATCATGCACATAACAAATCCTATACACAAGAAAACTTGAGTCATACAATCTATTTAAAAACCAGTAACCAAGAGAACTGCTGGTTAAAATTTTGAAAAAAATTGTATCGGGAAGACAAAACAGAAATTAGCCCAATCCCATCGAAATGAAAACAAGAAATCCATCTGAACTCAAACACAAGAATGAAACAAGCGGGAAACACAAGTTAAGAAGAACCCCAATTCCAACCCCCAAAAACGCTTCCTCTTCAAATACAACGAGAACCGAAAAACCCACAAGGCAAAACAAAATTGGAAGCACCCAATTGAGCTCAAGCAGCAAAACACACAGAACTGGGAGCAAGAAACCCTAAACACACCAATCAATCACATAACTAAGAACCCCGGGGTAGGAAGCGAAAAGGGGAAAAGGGCAGTGCTGGAAAGCACAAACAACTCAAAAGCAATCCATTCCAGACACACAGAGAGAGAAAGCAAAACGAACCTCGGCGAAGAAGGGTAGAAGAAAAGAAAAGAGGCGCCGGAAAACGGGAGGAGACGGAGAGAGGGGATCGAGAAAAGGGGGTTGTGAGGATCGAATGAAAGAATGAGATGAAATTGAGGGGAAAAGGGGTTGAAGAATGGAGTGAAGAAGTAGCTCCGGCGGCCGGGAACGGCGGAGAGACGAGAGAGAAAAGGGAAGAGAGCAAGAAATTGAGATCGGGGAAGAGAGAGGGCACTGAATAATACTACAAATAACCCTTTGCCACATCTACAAATGGACCGTACAGTGGACTTTTAATCCATATATGGTCAAGCCCTTCCTTTGGAACTTCCCTCTTTCCTTTTTGTGCAAATGTCAAAAATCAAATTTTAGTTTTTTCTTCATTTTTTTTTTCAATTTTTTTTTTCACTTTTGATTTTGTGTTTAATAACAACTTTAAATTAACAGGTGAAATTGAATTTTATATTAATACGATCCCTAAACTTTTAATTTTGTGAAAAATAAGTTCATACATTTTAAAAAATGTTGAATAAGTCAATGACATATTAAACACAAAATTAAAAATTTAAGAACCGGTAAATTTAAAGTTTAGAGACTTATTGAAAGTTCATGGACCTATTAAACATTTTTTAAAATTTCGGAAAGATACAAACCTGAAAGTTTAAAGATTAAATTTGTAATTTAACTATTTTTTATTATTAGATTATGTTTTTTGTTGCTCAATTCTTTATTACTCATTTAGAAGGCATATAGTAAATGTTTTGAATCTTTTAAAAGTTTCAATTTAACTAAAAGTTCAAAGATGTAACAACATTTTCAAATTTCAAAGTTTTTAGACACAATATATATAAAGTTTAGAGACATTTTTTTTAATTTAATGACGTATTAAACACTTTTAATTCAACCTTTGTTGGTAGTGCTTTTAGAATTACTAAAAACACTTTTGTTATAACAAAATTATTGTTCTCTCAAAATTATTATGTTTGAGAGTCCTATAGATGACATTTTTATATACAACTGTGGTTAACAATTCTTTTGATTAATCTATCATGTGTTGGCGTCGTGGTTAATATTTAATAACGGTCAATGTAGAGAATAAATGGCCTAGAGAGAATGTGAGTTCAATCAATGGTGGTCACTTTCCTATTATATTACAATTTAATTTCTTGTAAGCTACCCTAACAACCAAATGTAATAGCAAGTAAGGTTAGGCAGTTGTGCTAACTCAACCTTCATAGATATAGAAAACAAAAAACAAGTTAATGGTTGAATATTAACGAGAGAAGTAATGGCTACAATAATATAAATTACGAAAAAACATGTAAGGGTAGTTTGGGGCGCATAGTGAATTATTATAGTCGGTGGTTATAATAGTATGTGGGTTATAATAGTATATTTTTTAGTACTGAGTCATAATAGTTGTGAATAGTAAATACTATTAAAGTCATAATAATTACTCTACCCAACTTTAAATTGGTGCCCTAAACACCTCCGTACAATGCTTTGATCTAAGTGTTAGTTTGGAGAACACTTCAAAAGCATTAAATTTAAAGAATATAAAACCGAGCAAGAGAGTGATTTGTTATTGAGCATTTTTTGCTAAAAAGTTATACAATTAAAACACTATTTTTTTAAAAGTACCTTATCCTTCTTGGCTTCAATTTGTAGATCATATTTTAGGTCCGTTGAGATATGTTCATGTTGGTCGTCACCACTTAGCAATTGTTTCAATGCAAGTCCTAAAAGCTCTATTGATTTGTATGAATCAAAAACTTTCTTAATGGTGTAAATAATAATGAAAGAACAAATAATTCACCAATCAATCCAAAAGTTTAAGCCGATCTGGTAAATTTAATTTGCTTTATTCTAACACACATTAGAGGGGGCTTAAACACGTGACACCTTGCTCTGATACCATATTAAATCATTAATCAACCCAAAAGCTTAAGCTTATGGGTTTCTATAAATTTAATTATATCAACCATGTTAAATCACCAATCAACCTAAAAACTTACGAACTTGAAAAGTTTTTGAGTTGATCGGTGATTTAGTACATGTTTAAGAGTGGTTTTGAAATAGTTTAAATCACTCTTGAAATATGTTTTTAATCCTTCAAAATCAATTTTGATTGTATAAAAATCGCATTGAAAATGTAAAATGAAACATTAAATTGATTTTGAATGATTAAATGCATGTTTTTAGTGATTTTAAACTTGACAAAAATGTTTTTAACCATTTAAAAAACACTCTCAAACATGTCGTTAACATGATATCACAGTAGAAAGTAATGTGTGTTCGAGCTTCTGTAATGTCATTTTCTCTACAATAATTAATATTGATTATACTAATTGGATCTACTACAAAATTTTCAAATCCACCATAAAGAAAGGGTGTTAGAGCATTAAAAAAAGTTCATTCTTTCTCTTTTAATTTGTAATGAACTTTGAAATACACTACATTTGTATGTATATATAGTTGTCAACATCACCTTCTTTCAACGGTAATTGACATTTATTTATTTTTTCGAGATTGAAAGTTCAAATTTTCATACCCCATATTTATTATACTAAAGATATACATTAGACATGTCTTAGATTGTGTCATAAAATGACTCTAACATTTGTTAATTTTTTTTTTTTTTAACCTGTCAACATATACGAGATATTGTTTGATTTTTAATAATGTGACATCTTAATTGACTTTTTTATATAATGATTATTTTATTATGTTCTTTTTTTTATATTTAAATGAACTTTTCTCTATTTTCAACTCAATTTCTCCTTTCCCTCCCTCTTCAAGCATTTTTCTTTCTTTTCAAGTAGTCTATTTTATGTAAATTGAAATGCAAACATTCATATTGATAAGTGATACAATACTTCTTATCGAAATTATCCCTTCAACTTATCATTTACAAACGAATTTTAAACGACACATATTTATCCAATGGGATTTAAAGTTGAGTAGATAAATTAGTCAATAAAAAAAAAATCACATATTGTCAAATAATGTTTTCCTCTTTTTTTCTCGATTTTATCATTAGAATAGAGACTTATATACAACTTAAACTAACCTAATTTCCTAAAATACACATGTAATAAAATAAATGCATAAACATAACTTCCTAAGATAGATAAATTCTTAATACATATGATAAGATTAACCTCGTCCAAGAGATGGTAGCTTTAGTAAATAATAATCCTCTCAAAAAAAAAAAAAATCTATTGATTTAAAATTTTCATTTAGAGTTCAAAGATTAGTGAAGAATATTTTTAACCAGTAGTGTGAAATTGATAACATTCTTTTCTTCTATATATAAAATTGTTTTTATTATTTAGGATGAGTTGATTATTCAAAGTGTGATATCATTAAATACTATTTAGAAGAGCTTTACAATCTCAAGATGAAATCTTGTTACAATATCATCTAATCAAATACTCCAACTTTCAATCTTTAACAAAGTTTAATAATACCTTAATCAATTAAATTATGTTTAGATATTTTTGTAGTTCAACAATGTGTGGAGATAAAAATTCAAACTTATAATTTTTAGTAGATAATATAATATTTTAATCAATTGAATTGTGTTCAAGTTGACGTCATTTTTTACATTAAAAAACGTTCGCTCTATATATATTTGTTTTTAATAAATAAGACAAGATGCCAATTAAGCACTAATTACATGAAAGATGGGCCTCTTACAAGAATGATCTTAATAAAGGTGTCAAAGAGTTAGTCAAATTGCATATACTAGTAAATCATATTAGATATTTTTTAAATATAGCTAAGCTAATTGAGTATAATAATAGCCAGTAATAATAGCCAACAAGAGTATAGCTCAACGACATGATGTATCGACTAATATAGTATAATAATATCAACTAAAATTAGATTTTAAAATGTATGTAAATTAATTATGCTATCAAATTAGAAGTTTAGAAACATATTAGACACTTTTTAAAGTTTATGAACATTTTAAACTCACACGACTTTGAAAGTCTACAGAATAAACTTGGGCGTGTTTGGAGCACCAACTTGAAGTTTGGTGGACTAAGTTATTACAACACATAACTCAGATCACGTTTGACCTACCGTCAATAAACAAGAACACTTCATTTTAGAGATTGTAAAACATTCCCACCTAGCTTAAAGACATCCCAAAGCTTTCAAAATATAATTTGATGAGCAGATCACTATCTCTTCGCTTATTTGTTTCTCATGTTGTCCTAAGAGAATGATTTTCTTTTTTTATATCCACGACTGTTTGGGTCAACTTGAGGATACCAACTATTCTCATAGAACAATCATTTGACCTTACCACATTTGGTTGTTAAGGTAACTCGAAGAATACCATAACTTGAACTCATTCCCTCTAGATTTTTTACTATGTAACTACAATCCACTTTAGTGGGAACTTGAATACATACTTTTCTATTATAAAATATTGAAGTTTCTATTTCGCATCGTTTAATAAATAATGCATTTTTTTCTCAATCACAAATTTGAAGGGAAAAAAAAAATCAGATTACCAACCAATAGCTCTATAATCCTATTCTATTCAGCACATTGAATTAATGCAGTTTGTCTACACAACATTCACAGACTTTGTTACCTGATGAATGTTGCCATCAATGTCATGATTAACACAGCCATAATTGAATGAAATGGATCAGCACTGGATGCCACACCAGAGAACTTGAATCTCTGAGACTGATCCCTGCAGAAAAGAAGAAATAAGAAAGGATTATGTTTTTTCATTTTATAATAAGAAACAGATATTTTATTGATACGATGAAATATAAAAAAGAAACGGAAGAAACTCCGAGGCTCTAAGCTAAAGGAAGTTGCATAAAAGTCTTCCAATTAGCCAAAAAATCAATCAAACTATAATTTGGAAAAAGAAGAGTAAACTTTTCACTAGTAGAAAGCATAGTCGAGGTGCTCACAAGCTAGCCAAGACACTTACAATCACGCATATCAAAAAATAAAAACTAGCGTAAAGCATGAGAAATAATTGTATCCATAAATCTATCAAAATAGTGAGAAGTGTTATTAAAAGCGCGGATGTTTCTTTCGATTCTTAACCACCAAGAAAGATATACTTTTAAAGGATTTTTAAACTGCCATCTAACAGATTCTCTCTCAATCCAATGAGGAAAATTATATCCTATAACAAGCAAGAGAATGAGGTTAACAACTTACTTTTGCAAGGAAGAAAGAAGGCCACAATATATGGTATTATCAGGCATAGGTATCTCACTTTTGTCAACCTCTGGATTTACAACACTCACGTAAAGTTCTTGGCCCAAATACCACGAGTCGAGATTTTCGGAACGGAGATTCCATATGCCAGCACTGTCAAGGGACACTAGAACTGCAGTCCAAGCTCCAGGAAAGACCTTGAACCACGAAAGAAGATATAAGTCTGGTTACTCACTCTATGAGCATCTATATAGTATAATCTGGCTCAGTAACACCATAAACCATTTGACTACAAGATGAGAAGGAAGCATGAAATCTCCATATTACTCATGAAAATATAATTCCATTAAATTTTGGATAATATCATGTCCCCTTATCGCGTCGAACTCCTAGAATTCGGCTATTAAAGCCTTGTTTTGACAACATTTTTGCTTTTGGTTTACTGTTTTTAAAAATTATATCATTTGAACAATTCTTAGTTCTTTGAGTTGAAATGTTTGAGCATTTGCAAAAATTGAGAAGAGTATTTCTCTTCTTTGTTTAAATCCCGTTTACACTAAAAAAAAGAAGAAGAAAACAGGCCAACACAGTGCCCGAGCCGGCCAAAAACTAATTGCAACAAATAATAATTACACAAGAAAGAACTCCATCGAGAATAACTAAAAACATTAAATGAGCGAGATAGGGATTCCTAAATGGTTTTTTTTATACGTTTTTGCAACTTTGGATTTCAGTTAAATATGGAAGATAATTAGATCTTTCTCCACCTATGATCCTTATTTTCTGTTAAAACACCAATCAACCCAAAAGCTTAAGTTGATTATGAGTTACAGTAAACTTAATTAAATCAATACCTTAACACTCCCTCTCAAGTCTCACTTGTAGGCTTGGAATTTTAAAGAAGACCCAACAAGTGGAAATCAATATTAATTGGGGAAGAAATGACATTACAAGGGTTCGAACACAAGACTTCTTGCTCCGATACCATGTTAAATCCTCAATCAAATCAAAAGCTTAAGTTGATGGGTTACGATAAATTTAATTATATCAATACTTTAACACAAACAATTTCTGTTTCTTCCCTCTAAACAACAGTTTAGATGGGCTAGTTACCTGTGTCGTGCAGCGGGCAACACCATCCCACTTATTGTATGTCCCTCGGCTATTTTCAGTCCACACTCCAAAATCCATTCTGCACCATAAACAGGGAACATTTCCATTAAATTTGACGTCCTAAAAATTAGCAAAAAGCAAAGGATATTAAAATTCAATACTCACCCAACAACAAAAAATGCATAGCCATCCAAATGGTAGGTCTGAACATTGTTGTCATTGTTTTGAAAAATAATCTCCATAAAACCTTTGAAAGTACCATTAATCAGAGAAGTGTCAAGTTTGGGTGGCCTATCCATCATTCTAGTTGGAAAATCGAGTTTGTAGACGCCTGGGATGCTAAATTGTTGAGCATGCTTAAGGGGAGTTGAAGGTGCAAAGTATGATAAGCCATTGAGGGTCCTTCGCCACTTCCCCTTTATAAGCTCTGCAGGTCGGTTTAGTATCACATATACATCAGTGACAGTGATTTGACCATACTGGAATGATCCCTGCGGGTTTGGACGGGCAGCACCAGCAGAAACGTTCCATCTAACCATAAGAAGAATTGAAAACATGAGACAACCATGTGAAATATCGCATACCTGTGACGAAATGGAAACAAGTAAAACTTGAGAGAAAACAGAACTCTTCCATTGATAGCTTTCTTCATTCTAAAGTTAAGAAAATTGAGTTAAGGACTTGTACGTCTACTAGTCTACCACCGGAGAGAAATGAACATTGACACCATTTCTAATCCTAAAGACGAGAAAAAAAAACCATATCAATGATGTTTTTATATTTTTTTTTCTTTTAACAGATCTTTTCTCTTTTCTTTTTGTTTGTAGTAAGGAAATAGAAAAGGTATCTTGATAACTAAAAGAATATGTACTTAACTACAACCTTATTGATCTTGCTTGATTCATTGAGAAAAATGTGTCCAATTCATTAGGAGGATCAGGAAGAGGACCTGAAGCAGGTCCCTGAGAATTAGAGTAGTGTAGGATAGCCACTCCGGTAGTTCCAGCCGAAGATGACGAATTAAGAAATCTAGAACTGGCAACAATGTAGTAATCACTGCTAGCATTTTGGTCCATTGTTACCAAAAATGAGTATGACTGACCCACATGAATATCCATATTTGCATAAGCCTGCTGAACTGTGTATGATCCTTCAGTCTCAACCAAAAGTAAGTTATGATTTTGTATTCTAAAGTTCAAGCTCGTTGAGATACCAATATTGTGCACTCGGAGGCGATATGTTTTCCCTGGTTTAGATTAATTTCCAAAATTTAGCCATCAATTAATATACAATAGAAATGTTAATTATGAGTCATGACAAGTGAAAGCTTTCATATACACAATTTGTTCTATATGTACAGATGAAATAATTGAAGATGATCTTTCGGTGCTAGAACGAAGTGTCAAAACCTATGTTGCAGTCATTTTACAGCTAATGGAAACTAGAGTAGAGGAATGCATAAAATAATGGATATATAGTTTGAAACATTGAAGCCATAAGATTAAGCTTTTCAAGGAATAAAACATTTAAAACTTCCAAAGGCCCTGGTGTAAAATCAAATCTTATCCATCTTCCCTCCTAAGGATTTGAGATTGATAATGATTCTTACCAAGATGTTTTCCCCACCTCTTTAATCTGTACCTTCATAAAATGGAATATGTCTTCTCTGGTTTAATTCCTAATGATAATTTTCTAAACCTCTCCATGATTTTGATTTTGATTTTAGATGACCACTTTGTGATTTAAACACTATAAACTTCATCCAAAGCTCATCTATAGTTTTATGTCACTGACGTGTGAGGGATCTAAAAAGGATATTGATCATATACTTTGGAGTCTGCTATAAATGGAAACGTGGATGCTTGGACACAATTGGAGGTAATTTGGCTCCTTCAACATGTTGTGGGGCATGATAAAAGCTCACAAACCCCCTTTCTGTAATAGAAGTCGAGTTCTTTGGCAAGAGGTGTTCTTTGCTATTTATAAAAACTCAAGGCTTGAGAAATATTGGAAAATCTTTAAAGACAGAACATTATTGAGTTGGAATACCTCTTGCCAAAGAACTCGATTTCTATTGCAAGCCATGAGTATTATGCAATCATCTCTTTGTTCTCTTAACAATTAAAGCAAATCTTTTTCAATTTTGTTTTATAGTTTTAAGTTTATTTTTTATTTTTTCCTTTCTACGCTTGCTCCTTTGTCTCCATTCTTTTTTAGGCCCTTTCTTTTTACTTTCATTTCCGGCCGGATGCTCGAAGCCATTTTAGATACGACGAAAGTTAGTTTCTTATTAAAAATAAAATGAAGCTTTGGTGAATAGGATCACTTATATATTTGATGAGCCAAAGAGAGACCATTTATACATACAAAGCTAAATAACTAGAGAAACTAACTACGTGGAAAAAAGAACTGAAGAACAGTCTATTTTCTAGATATTGAACTAACAAACTCATAAAATACTGATTCAACTATTTACATTTTCTACATAAATCATAAGAAATAACAATGTGTTCACACAAAAAAAAAATCATGAATTCAATCAAATATTAAAAGAAAAATCCATGATAAAAATGCAACTTACCAGGTTCAACATTTATTCTATGAAAAGGAATGCCATCAGAAACAAGAGCATTATCAAAGCGAAAAGGACCCTCTCCATTGATGAGGATACCATCAGGAACTCCAAGGTGAATCCCATCCTCAACATTCTTCCTTAATTCCTATGTTTTGCATTATCATCATCAAACATGAAACCAAGAAAGGAAAAGCAAAGTCAGATTATAAAAGCCATTAGTCTCCATCAGTAAAAGCAATAACCAAATCAGGCTCAAGACCGACCTTATGACCCTTAGTATACCAATCACTAATAAAGATTGTGACATCTCCATCTGGCACCGAAAAGGGCAACGGTATAACATCTCTGTTATTTATGGTGATTCCCCCATATCCACCAGCAGCTCTTTGGAAGTTCAAAGAAGGGAAGTAAAAGAAACTCCCTATCTGATCTTTGACCTGAAACTGATATGTCCAGTTCCACCCAGCAGGGATTGGACAATTAGTCCCAGAAACACCATCTTGCCAAGAATTTTTTCTGTGTTGTATACCATTCCTGAATTAAAATAACAATAAAATCACTACTTCCAGAACTTACAACATTTTTATTTTTTGTTGTTACAATTTTTTTCTTTAAACCTTAAAAAGTTTCAATTATGTCTTTATGTCTTTATGTCTCTAAGTTTTGAATGGTAATTTTATGTAGTCTTTACCATTTACAGTTTACACAGTTAACTAGATTATGATGTCACATGCTTATCGAACAAACATGGAATGATATGGCACTACATGTGGAAATAAAGTACATTATTACACAAAATAAAGTGGCACATGCAATATATCATCTTTCTGAAGCAGGGTATTAAATCTCTTTTATAGCTCATGTCGCTCTATTAGGTCCAATTGTCTGCTTCCTTTTACCATTTGTATGCCATGTCATGATAAATCGTCAACATTTATCTAATAGGTATAAGATATTATGGTTGAATTAACGGTGATAAATATAGAATCTTAATTCACACTTCAAAGATATAATTAAAAATTGAGCGTAGGAACTAAAAAGGCGAAACCATCAAAGTTAAGGAACTAAACTTATAACTTAACCATACATTTTTTTAATCTCTTTGATGAATGTAGTTCATACCATGTCAGAAGCAAAGGCTCATCAAGGTCATTTTTAACATTGACAACAACATTCCAATTTGTGGTGACATTGAGCACAGGTCCAGGAAACTGTCCGTTGATCCCAATGACCTGTCAATAACATTACATAAAATATTAAGGCAGTAACGAGACAAAAACATCTCGGAATTTGCAGTTCAAGTCCAAGATATCACATTAAGAGAAAAGTTGAAGCTGAAACAGAAATTACTGAAACAGAATCTGAATATTCTCATGAACTAGATGTCAACCGACCCTCCACATATTTCTACAATAGTCATAAGTCCATATGATTTTACTTTTGGTTCCACCTAAAAGCCTCTTAACAAAGATAGTATCCTTACATATATACTCATAATCTATTCCCTTCTTAGCCAGGGTGGAACTTTAGTTGTAATCCCAACATTAAAACGAAAAGCGTCAACTTCAGTATAGCTCAACTGGTTAAGGCACTATACCCTCGACCACAAGGTCAAAGGTTCGAATCCCCATCCCTGTGTTGTTGAACTCAAACGTACAATTTCCAATGTCGGAGAATATTAGAACTATCTAATCCATATTTTAAGAATGGTTTAAATTATAAATTTAGTCACTATTCTTCAGATTTAATTTCATTTTGGTCCCTATATTATAATTTTTTTTTTAAATTTAATCCAAATATAGGCTTAGTTTCAATTTGGCACTGATTAATGGTTTGGTTAAACTTCACAAAGTTGTCCTAAATCGTATTTTACACACTTTTTTTTTTTTTTTTTTCTACTCACTTCCGAACTATAATATAGTCAACTAACATATATAGTTAGCGTAATACTCAAGGTTAATTCATTAACACAAAAACAAATAAAAATGTGTCCATATGGTAATGGCGAAAGAAAATTTATGAAGTTAGACTAACTACGGAGGAAACTAAAGTCAAAGTGAGCATAAGTAATTAGCATATACTTCTTTACTTGAGGTTGGAGGTTCGATCCCCACCTGCAATTGTTGAACTAACTACGAGAACTAAATTGGGTATGAAATTGAAACTATATCCAAAGCATATCAACCAAATTAGTATACTAAACCATCAGAATAATCAGTACAATGAAAAATCCTTCGAATTTCGAAAACCCCACATTTTCAAACAAAACAATCCTGAAATTGCAGAAGAAAAAGGAAGAATTAAGAGAAGAAACCTTCTGTTTGAGTCCAAGTGGAGAAGCGGAGATGTAGGAGACAGTCCAATCGAAGAAGACGTAAGGGTCACCTGCGAGAGCGGTTCTTTTGAGGCATAAAAGAAGAGCAGCAGCGAAGGGAAGAAAAAGGTGGAAGAAGCGAAGCCATGGCATTGGGATTGGATCCTCTGGAAGAAGAAGAAGATGGTGATGATGATCCAATGGCGAGTGGAGGAGGAAGAAGAACTGACAAAATACAGAGAGTGAATCATTTTCACATGGGGATTTGAGAAAAAAAAAGAGGGAAAGCTCACTGCGCAGGATGCCGACAAAGTTGCCAATTTGTTCATGGGTCCCAACCGACTTCAAAAATATTATCCAAAAACTTAATCTTTCTAATTTCAATTTTTTTTTTTTTTCTTTTTTTTTACAATAAAGATGATTCAACTTTCAACTTCAACTTCATGAAAAATTATATTTAAGTGTAGAGGGTTTAGGGTTTAGGGTTTATATTTTTGAAAAGAAGGAAAAAAAAGAAAAAGAAAAAGTGGAGGACTTTGGACTAAATGGATGACAAATCATTGAGGGGGCGTTTGGCCCAAGGAGTTGGGGGAGTTGGAGTTGTTTTGTCTGGAGTTGTTTAGTCTGGGGAGTTGTTTAGTCTGGGGAGTTCTGAGGTATGTCTGTTTGGGGCAGGGAGTTGTTTAGTCTGGAGTTCTGAAGTCTGTGGTGTGTTTGGAGCAGGGAGTTGTTTAGTCTGAAGTTGTGAAGTCTAAGTTTATTTTAGCTGTTTTCTTCCGTACAATTTTTTTCTACAAACTTTCAAATTTTTTTTATTAAGGACTTGTTCCAATTCCAATAAATTCTAAAAATGAAATATTTTATTTTTATTTTATCACAAATTTCTTTGAAGACAACAAAAAATAATTTTTAGCATAATATTTGACATTATTTTTTCAAATTGATTATCAAAATATATATATAGATATATTTTGTTAGGACTCATCTTTAATTTTATGAATTATAAGATTGTCTACCCATAAATATAGTCTATTCATGTGTCAAACACATCTTTCTCTGCCTCCCATCTAAATCCACTCCACCGGTAAATTAGTATCTCAACAATCATGGTTTATTTTAGCTATTTTTTTTTGTACAATTTTTTTCTATAATTTTTCATATTTTCATATTTTTTTGACAGGGAGTTGTTGAACCTCAAGTTTTGAAATCTGAGTTTATTTTACTAGTTTTTTCGACACAATTTTTTTTTTCTACAAACTTTCTAATTTTCCTTATTAAGGACTTTTCCTAATAAATTCTAACCATGCAATTTTTTATTTTTATTTTATCTACTTTTCAAATTTCTTTGGAGATAACAAAAAATAATTTTGAACACAATACCTCACATTAATTTTTTAATCTCTCTCACCTTCACTATCAATAATATATATTTATTATTATTTTGTAAAGACTCAATCTTTAATTTTTTTTAATTTTATGAATTTTAAAAGTGAGGTTTTTTTTTTTTTTTAGTGTAGGTATATTTTACAAATTTCCCTCAAGAAAAAAAAAAAAGAAAAAACAACACATAAACATATCTATGTGTCAAACACGTTCTTCCTCGCTTCCACCCACTTAAACTCGTAATTTCATATGCACTACACCTAGAACCTATTTTCTATAATTTTTCATATTTTTATTATCAAGAACTTCTTCCAATAAATTTTAAGAATACGATTTTTGTGTTTTTTATTTTAAGTATCCTTTACAAATTTATTCGAAGATAACCAAAATAACTTTGACTACCATACTTCACCTTCTTTTTTCAATATCACTCACATTAATTATTCATTTTATTTGGATCGTTTTGAAATAAAACAAATAGTCGTACAATAGTCGATTAACTATTACATGTGAATTTGAAAGATTTTAATCCATTAATCTAAGTGAATCTAAATAATAATCCATTAATCAAAGTGAATCTAAATAAGCTATATTTTTATTTCTTCTTGAATACTACATTTTAAATTTTGTTTAAGTACCAATTTTAACTTTTAATTCAACAACTTACTTTATATTTAAAATAAAAAAATAGGTTGAATTGCATTTTTAGTCATTTTAGACCTTTTGTTTAAATTATGTTTTTTTTTTAAATAATTAAAAAAATATGGTAGAAGGAAGAGAGAAAGAGAGGAAAATGAAAGAGAGTTGAATAGTAATTACTGTAGAAGTCTGAGGAGTTGAATAGTAATTACTGTAGAAGTCTGGGGAGTTAATATTTTTTGTCCGAGTTAAACAACTCCCAGGGCCAAACGGGGAGTAAGTTTACTCCCCACAACTCCACTCCTCCCAACTCCGTGGGCCAAACGGCCCTGAAGCACTCATGTTAAAGTTATCCAATTGAATCTTTTGGTGGGATTTCATTAAAATCATTTCATTAAATGAAGATACAATTTTTGTTTTAGTCACTCATAAATAAAAATAAAAATATTTTAGCATGCTTAGAGGCCATGTTCTAGGTTTAATCCCCACTCGAACTCGAACATGTTGTAAAAAAAAAAAAATAATGTTATCTTTTTTTTAATATTGTAATTTTTAAATTATTTTATAACAATATTACAAATTTAAAAGTATTTTTCATCCATGTAGAGCAAGATCATCTTTTCAAAATACGACATTTGCTCGGGTGTACAAGTCGTCTTTTGAAGAGACTATCTCCCTTTAAAACAACATTTTTTTAAAAAATATTTTCAAAAATACAATATTTTTATAAAAAAATTTAAAAATTACAATATTAAAAAAAAAAAAAAAAAAATTGGTTGCACAAACCGCAAATTCAAAATAATTGCAAATTTAGCAAAATTTAAAACATTTTGCAAATATGACAAAAAAATCAGTGGTTATCGTTGATAAATGACTATCAAAGATATACTATATCACTGATAGACTAAAATTCTATAAAAAAAACTGAAGTGATAGACTACTATCAACAATATACTTCTATCAGCGATAAATCAATGATAGAAATGATTATATCTACATTTTTTTTAAAGTGCTATATTTTTAATTATTTTACTCTAAATTGACATCTATTATAAATTTAAAAAAAAATAAAATATTTAATATTTAAATATATATATATATATATATATTTATTTAGTTAGTTGTAAAAAAAAATTATTATTTTTAAATATGAGTTTCTTTTAATAATATTTATTATTTTAAGGGAAGTAGAAAACCTATTTATAAAAGATGTTACACGTATAACAACTTAATTATCTATGGGTTGGTTGCACAAACAACAATCATGTTCAAAATAATTGCAAATTTAGCAAATTTTTGTAAATATGGCAAAAAAAATCAATTTTTATATCGATAGACTCTATCGTTAATATATGACTGATAGACTTCTATCACTCACAAAATTTTATAAAAAAATTGAGATAGACCATATTATCAATGATTAGAAATTGCCATCGCATTTTTTTAAAAAAAAATTGACATCTGTTACAATTTTTCAATGTATTATATATGGTTTTTAAATTTATTATAAAAATATTTTAAGTTTCAAACAATTTATAAAAATATTGCACTTTTAAATAGATGTTGTCTTTTCAAAAGACGATCTTGCTCCACGGACTTCATCGATATGTACTTCTATTATTAAAAAATTGATATTTTATTCAAATTTTCAAAATTTTCAAAACATGTATGGTTGGAAAGCTAACAACGAGAGCTTCAATTTGATACGTGGTTTCACGATTTTTGGAGTTGTGTATCAAAAGATAGAGACCATGGATGTTGGACTATAGTTCTGCAAATTTCAGAACTGGAGATTCTTTTGAGGAGTGCATTAAAAAATTGATATCTTTTTATCCAGATATTCAAAAACTTCGAAAAGGGTATTGTTGAAAAGTTAACACAGACAGCTTCAATTTGATACTTAGTTTCACTATTTTTGGAGTTGTGAATCAAAAGATATATATCGTCAAAGTTATGAAAAATTCACTAAACCGAGAACTGAAGATACGATTGAAAACTTCAAAACTGTAGCTAAACTTTGACGATGTGAATCTTTTAATACACAACTCTACAAATAGTGAAACTAGATATCAAATTGAAGCTCTCTGTGTTAGCTTTTTAACGGTACCTTTTTCGAATTTTTTTAATATCTGAGTAAAAAAATATCAATTCTTGAATGCACTCCTCAAAAGAAGTTCTGAAATTTGTAAAACTATAGTCCAACTTCGATGGTCTGTTGATACACAACTCCAAAAATAGTGAAACCACGTATCAACTTTTACTTGCGTGTGGAGGTCGTCTTTTAAAAATACGACCTCTATTTAAAAGTGCAATATTTTTATAAATAGTTTCAAACTTACAATATTTGTATGCTTGCGTGTGGAGGTCGCCTCTATTTAAAAGTGCAATATTTTTTATAAATAGTTTCAAACTTACAATATTTTTTTAATAAGTTTTAAAAAATACAATATTATTAAAAACAGCCATTTTCAAGACACAACATTTCAATCTTTTTTATATATATATATATATATATTTTTTTTTTGCAATCATCAACATCCCGGTTCTACATTCTACACATGGTTCAACTAGAGATTGCCACGTGTAAAAGTTTTTTTTTTTATTTCTTTTTTAAAAAATATGTTTTCCTTCCATTTAGAATTTAATATTTAAGGTTTAGAATTTTAAACTTGGTATTTAAGAATTATTAACATCTAATGTTTTTGTGTGTGCCCAATTGAGTGGACTTTTGTTGGGTTGGTAGACTTAGGGTTTTGTTTCGATTACAATATGAATGATGTTTTATGTTTTCAAATCTATTGAATTAAGTCGTATGCAATATGAATTATGTTTTATGCTTTCAAATCTATTGAATTAAGTCAATATGCAATATGAATTATGTTTTTTTAAGACTGTTTATGAATTTTATGATCCAAATAGTGAATATTATGAAAAACAATGTGTTCTCTCGAGTGTATCTATATTTTGAATTTGAAATTTTAAAATGCATAATTATATTTAAAATTGTATTTTTTTTTAAATATCTATATAATATTTCATGTTATAAACTCAATTTTTTTTGTTTTTTAAACTAATATATGTACAATATAATATATTACAAACTATATGATATTGTAAAATAATAATTATACAAAAATTATAACATAAAATATGCTCATAAAGTAATCAATAATATTTTATATTCAAACTTCAGTTAGTAACTACCACTAGTTTTATGGTTTATAATTATTTTATCAAATATACTTTGAACAATTAGTTAAATCGATATTTAATTTATAAATTTGCTATCAAACACATATTTTAAAATAAGATAATATGAAACTAGTTTTGAAAATACAACTGTTTTTATTGAATTAATTATTTTTAAATTTATGTTTTCAAATGACCAACCAAACATGCTCTTATTTTTTTCTTATTTTTTTTTAAGGTTGATATTATTGGGTTACATTAGAATGATACATTTTAACCTATCAATTAAATCATGTCTTATACAACTAACATAAAATATATACAATCGACCAAAGGTTAGTTGTTCAAATCATCATATTCCATATTGTCAAAAAAAAAAAAAAAAAAAAAAAAAAAACATACATGCTTATATAGTGGAAATCCAAACTCGTTCTTAGTAAATTTTAAATAAAAATGCAAAGATTTGGAATATTAATGTTTAAAAAAGTATAGAATTGTGAAAGTAATTAACATATTGTCAGAATGATGGTCTAAGGTGTCATACTCAAATTCTAGCTCTCGGCATGAGTTTAAATCTCACTTCTGACATTTTATTTAATGATTTAGTAAATACGTTAATTAGAAAGATTTCATATATTATAAAAGATTTGAAATATTAAATGTTTTGAAACATTATAGAATTGTGAAAAATATTTAACATATTGTCAGGATGGTCGAGTGGTCTAAGGTGCCAGACTCAAGTTCTGGTTCTCGTGAGAGAGCGTGAGTTTAAATCCCACTTCTGACATTTTATTTAATGATTTAGTAAATACGTTAATTAGAAAGATTTCATATATTATAAAAGATTTGAAATATTAAATGTTTTGAAACATTATAGAATTGTGAAAAATATTTAACATATTGTCAGGATGGCCGAGTGGTCTAAGGCGCCAGACTCAAGTTCTGGTTCTCGTGAGAGAGCGTGGGTTCAAATCCCACTTCTGACATTTTATTTAATGATTTAGTAAATACGTTAATTAGAAAGATTTCATATATTATAAAAGATTTGAAATATTAAATGTTTTGAAACATTATAGAATTGTGAAAAATATTTAACATATTGTCAGGATGGCCGAGTGGTCTAAGGCGCCAGACTCAAGTTCTGGTTCTCGTGAGAGAGCGTGGGTTCAAATCCCACTTCTGACATTTTATTTAATGATTTAGTAAATACGTTAATTAGAAAGATTTCATATATTATAAAAGATTTGAAATATTAAATGTTTTGAAACATTATAGAATTGTGAAAAATATTTAACATATTGTCAGGATGGCCAAGTGGTCTAAGGCGCCAGACTCAATTTCTTGTGAGAGAGCGTGGGTTCAAATCCCACTTCTGACATTTTATTTAATGATTTAGTAAATACGATAATTAGAAAGATTTCATATATTATAAAACATTTGAAATATTAAATGTTTTGAAACATTATAGAATTGTGAAAAATATTTAACATATTGTCAGGATTGCAGTGGTCTAAGGCACCAGACTCAAGTTCTGATTCTCGTGAGAGAGCGTGGGTTCAAATCCCACCTCTGACATTTTATTTAATGATTTAGTAAATACGTTAATTAGAAAGATTTCATATATTATAAAAGATTTGGAATATTAAATGTTTTGAAACATTATAGAATTGTGAAAAGTATTTAATATACTCTCAAGATGGCCGAGTGGTCTAATGTGATAGACTCAAGTTCAGGTTTTTGTGAGAGAGTGTGGGTTCAAATCTCACTTTTGAAACATTATAGAATTGTGAAAAATATTAAACATATTGTCAGGATGGAAACTCAAGTTAAAACATTATAGAATTGTGAAAAATATTAAACATATTGTCAGGATGGAAACTCAAGTTAAAACATTATAGAATTGTGAAAAATATTAAACATATTGTCAGGATGGAAACTCAAGTTATGGTTCTCGTGATAGAGAGTAATCCCTTCAGACATTTTATTTAATGGTTTAGTAAATACGTTAATTAGAAAGATTTCATATATTATAACAGGTTTGGAATATTAAATGTTTTGAAACATAATGTGAAAAGTATTTAACATATTGTCAAGATGGCCAAGTGGTCTAACGCGTCAGCCTGTGCCAGACTCAAGTTATGATAATCCCACTTTTGACATTTTATTTAATGATTTAGTAAATACGTGAATTGGAAAGATTTCATATATTATAAAAGATTTGGAATATTAAATGTTTTGAAACATTATAGAATTGTGAAAAATATTTAATATATTGTCAGGATGACTGAGTAGTCTAAGGCGCCAGACTCAAGTTTTGGTTTTCGTGAGAGAGTGTGGGTTCAAATCCCACTTCTGACAAGATTTCATATATTATAAAAGAAATCCCACTTCTGACAAGATTTCATATATTATAAAAGAAATCCCACTTCTGACAAGATTTCATATATTATAAAAGAGCCGATGGCCAAGTGGTCTAACGCGTCAACCTGTGCCAGACTCAAGTTCTGATAATCCCATGTTTTGAAACATTATAGAATTGTCTAAGGCGCCAGACTCAAGTTTTGGTTTTCGTGAGAGAGCGTGGGTTTGGTTTTCGTGAGAGAGCGTGGGTTCAAATCCTACTTCTGACAAGATTTCATATATTATAAAAGAGTCGAGTGGTCTAATGTGCCAGACTCACTCAAGTTCTGGTTTTCGTGAGAGATCGTGGGTTCAAATCACTCAGTTTTATATACATTTTTGTCGGTGATAATAGTCTATCAGTGATAGAAACATATTAGTTTGTAAGAAATTGCGAGAAAACAAACACAATTTCCAAAAACCAAATGGTTATCAAACGAGCCTAAATGTTATGGAAGAAGACAATAATCGTAGTTATGAACCCAGTGAACATAAAGGAGTTTGTTTGGTGTTTGGGGGTAACTGAGTTATTTCGCTCGATCCCTCGGCATGAAAACTGGCAGACCGAGGTACCACTGGTGGCACTCCACCCTCACAGCAACAAAGAAGCCAAAAACACATTACTCTGAAAGTTTATTCCTTGACTAAAAGCACTGCGGGCGCGGGCTGGTCTCGCTCGAGCTGCGGGTTTCTCTTAGATCTCTTAGTATAATTTAAATTTTTTTAAACAAAAGTGAGCGTGCCGGAGTGGTTATCGGGCATGACTAGAAATCATGTGGGCTTTGCCCGCGCAGGTTCGAATCCTGCCGCTCATGTTTTTATTAGCATATTGCATTGATAGTATATTTATATAAATTAAACTGATTTTGATTTTCAACAAATTCCATTGGCAGGATATCTGGCTTTCACCCAGACCCGTTTGGGCAATTTTGCGGATATGAAAATTTGCTGATATCTTATGACGGATCAGCCAATAAACGCTATGAAGCATTTTATGCAGCCAATAAACGCTATGAAGCATTTTATGCTACCAATAAACGCTATCTTGCGAGATACCCATGTCGCTGATTCACCTTCTTCTTCCCCTAGTCCTAGCGTCGGATTCAAGAGCGACAAACCTCCTCGAAAGCCCAAGTCTTCCAAGGAGAATGCTCCTCCTCTCCTTCAGATCTCAACTCCATGCCTCTCGATTCCAAACTCTTGTCAGTTAAGTTGAAGACTTCACTCCCTCTTTGTCCTCCTCCCTCTTCAAGCGGAAGGTGGTTGCATGCTAATAGGGATTGAATTTGAATTTTGTTGGAAATATTTGTTAATTTTATTTTGCAGATGAAGGTTAAGAGACATGGCAAAATCATGAAATCGGATAATGAAGAAGACAAAAACAAGAAAGAAAATTGCTTCAATTTTCGTATAAAAAGAGTTGTTAACTATACTACAGATAACATTCTATCAATAGTATTCTATCCATGCAATCAACCCAATAACTAATTATATCTAAAATGCTAAATAAGAACTAATTAATCTAAAATCAATACCTAAAATATATTCATTATCTAACATTTCATCTTGATTAGATGGTCGATCTTTATAAGTTTTCTTTCTTTCATCGAATTGTATCCAACTTTAAACTAAACTCTTCATTATCGTAATCTAAATCAATTTCTTCAAACTTATCTTGTAATTACAAACATTGTCAACAATAAAGAAACTCACAAAGTTCCATTGATGGCTATCATATGCAAACTTATATTGTACACTCATATGATTCACAAAAGTTAAGAGCAATTTGTTACAATATACTTGACACTATTTACAAACAAAGGAAAATGTTGTTTGATTATGCTTCTAATAATTGCTTTAAAAAAAAAAAAAGCATTAAATTAAGGGCCCCACAATGCTTAATCCATAGGATTTTGAGGGGTTGACATCATCATCATTTCTTTGCTTCTTCACCAACCTTAATTAAATCATTGTTGTTTATGTTTAAGGTATTTTGTGGGGACTTTAAGTGCACTACAAATCAAGCTTACCAATCTTTCTTTTTGTCTCACAAACTTTTTATCAAAGGTGCAAATAAATGTGATGATTTTTTTTTTTAGTTTAGATTGGATTATCAACTTATTTTGGTTGGATTCGAATAATTTAATTTTTTTTAGATTAGATTATATTAATTTAGCTATTATTATTTAATTTTGAACAAAAATACATATTTAAGCCAATTTTCATTTAAATAGTTTATTAATAAGATAATAGTTAGTTAAGCATTTTTGCTTTCTTTCAAAGTTTGTCAATTGGGTGATACTTGAGAGGTACTTCCTATAGGCTTATGATGAATGGATGTGTTCAAGGTCATTTCAAAAGCGTGAAAGGTCTTAGGCAAGGAGACTCGATCTCTCCCTTACTTTTTGTGCTGATTATATGGAATACTTAACTCGCCTTCTCATCCCGGTCTCGAAGTCCAAGGACTTCCGTTTTCACCCTTTGTGTAAAAACTTGAGCTTGGTAAGTTTATGTTTTGTTGATGATCTTGTGATTTTTTGCAAAGGGCATGCAGTGAGTGTTAAGCTTGTACACCACATTTTTCTGACTCTTGCAAAGTTTCGGGTTTGTCTGCTAACAAACATAAATCTCAAATTTTTTTTGGGGAACTAGTCAGAGCACTAAACGTAGCATTATGGATATTGTGGGTTTTGAGGAGACGACGTTTCCCTTGAAATATTTGGGGGTTCGTTTACGACCCACAAGATGGAGGAAAATGGATTGTGGGTCTATCATCACCAAAGTTAAACTCCGTTTGCATAACTGGGCGAGTAGACACTTTTCTTTTGTTGGTAAGACTCAGCTTATTCATTCTGTTCTTCTGGGTATTCGAAGTTATTGGATGAGTATTTTCTTTCTTCCTCAAAGTGTTGTAAAAGAGATAGACAAACTTTGCAGGGATTTCCTTTGGGGTGCTCGTGATAATAGGAGCAAGTTCCACCTCGCTTCTTGGGACAAAGTATGTCTCCCGAAATGTTAGGGGGGATTGGTTTATGCGAGGGGTCCAAGTGGAACAAGACCATGTTTAATAAGTACATTTGAGACTATACTGCTAAACCTGATGCTCTTTGGGTAAAGTGGGTTCACAATATTTATTTGAAAGGGTACGACTTTTGGTTATACAGGACTAAAGGGGATCCTAATTGGTATTGGAAGAAGCTCCTCAAGCTTAGAGTGATCATCTCTAAAACCATGTTGCATGCTGAGACTAATGGAAGATTTACTTTGAGTGATGTTTTTTGCCAGTAACTTCTTCATATTATTTGGAAATTATTATTTGTGTTGAAAGCTAATTTTTTCATTTCATCACTTCAACTACTTGTAGGGTGGGTAGGTTGTAATTTATGACCTCAACCAGGTCGAAGTTATATGTCTTAGTCGATCGAGCTAGGTTTAGTTGATAAAAAATTATTGTTTTGGTTATTGTTCTTGACTATTTTTGTTTATTTCGGTATGTGTAAATTAAAATTTTTATTTATTTATTTAATGTCTCAATTTATTCAGATCATAATTTGAGTAGAATACCATAATTGATAACTTTTTTGTAATGTTGTATGTCATATATATGGGAGACTTTTTGTTAGGTAGACATGGACCAAAAGGGAAGAATCAATGTGTTTTGAAAGTTTTAGTAAGTTTTAGTGAGTAAAATAAATAAATAAAATTATAGGTCCAAAATAGGATTATTACATTTTTAGTATGAAGTCAGGTAGATAAATATAGAATTGAATTTCGTAGAGATGTTGATATTAGTATACATTTTGAATGAATAATTGGAAAATTTTGGTTAAAGTTTTTTTTTTTTCTAGATCGTAGATATTCAACGTCTTTAGATAACTATGTTTGTTTTATTGAATGTCCAAAATATTATAATTGGTGCCAAACCGAGCATAGCTCAATTGGCATAAGATTGTGTCCGTGACTATGAGGTCATGGGTTCAATCCTCGCTTTAATTAAAATACCGTTGCAAAAAAAAAAAAAAATTGAAAACATAAATTTAAAAACAAGAGATTCAATCAAAATAAAATTGTATTTTATATTTTCAAATATTTATTTAATAACAAATTTAGAAATTGAATCAACTAATTTGTGTTTAATTTTTTTTTTTATATATAATTCATAAAATTAGTTGTAATCAAATTGAAAATAAACTATTATTAATTAATTTATGTTATAACTTTTGTATAATAATTATTTTATAATATCATATAATTTATATTATATTATATTATACATATTTTTATTTAATAGAAATTAATTGAGTTTATAACATTATTTTTTTTATTTATTAAAGTTTTGTCATTTTAAATATAGAATATAATTCTTCATTTTTACACTTTTAAATTTAAAATTTGAATATACTCAAAAAAAAAAAAAAAAAAAATGTTTTCATAATTTACACTATTTGATAACAAAACAATTTTCAAAAACACACACATATTTCATCGCCTAAGTGAATCTGAAAATATAAAATCTGAATTCTCTACCAAACATTTGATTAAATGAATCTGAAAACATAAAATTTGGATTGTCTATCAAAACGGGCCTTAAATAACCATGTTTGTTTTGTATAATTTATATCTAAAAATGATGTACTATCCCTACAATACTCTTTCCAATTAATCTTTCACGTGCATGTTAAAAAAAATGATTTTAACTTGAAATACTCTAATTTATTTAAAAAGAATACAATTAGCGAATTATATTTATACATTTATCGAAATAGGGACAATTTTAAAAGTAATGATATTGATTTGTGATATATTTTTAAAAAAAAATATTGAAGGATGACTATTGAAAATGTAAAAGAAATTGAGTCGGTTTGATTTTATTTTATATGCAAATGAAACATTTAAATATAGTTAATTGCATAAGACTTTATTTAGTGAATGAGTACATAAAATTAAATTCATGATTTAGGAGTACAAAAATTGTTGAGATGTTCTTGTACCATTTCACAAACGGCCCCTACAAGTTTTTGTTTTTTTGTTTTTGGTACTAAATAAAAATGTGATAATATTTCGATCCACGATAAATTATTCAAAGAGGTCTCTACAAGATTTTGTTTTTTTTTTACTAAATAAAAACGTGTTGAATGTTTCGATCCACGATAAATTATTCAAAGAGGTCGCACACAATGTAAATGCATCTTTAAAACCGTCGAATCTAGATCTTAAAATTTATCTATCCCTTAACAACTCATTACATATAAAATTGAAGTATTTTTGTAATTTCTCTCTTTTGATCCAATGATTCAAAACTACTCGCCACTACAATGGCAACCTCCTCAAATAAGACCCAACTATTTTTATGATTTATAAATATATTATCAAACAAAATTTAAACAATTGCTTAAATTAGGATCTACTTTCTAAATCTGCCATCAAATACAAATTCGAAAACATTTTAAATATAAAGTACAAACTTATTTTTCATTGAAATATGTTGAGGATCCCACAACAGAAAGATGAAGGAATTTCACTCACAATATAATATAGGTTACTCCTCTTATCACGTACTGGTTTTAGGATGTAATCCATAATATCTAATATGATATCAGAGCCCACAGAGCTCAAACCGGTATTCGGTCGGTGGATTTGAGAATTTCATATTAGAAAGATGAAGAGATCACACTCACAATATAACATACATGAGCTACTTCATGAAACTTAAAACTTATTTTTAATAGTAGTGTGGTCCAAAGTGAAGGAAAAAGATTAAGACATTTCTTGTTTGGAAGTGCTTAAAAATATATAAATGGAGTGTATGGCTGAACTATTCTTCACGTTTTCTTTGTTCTTTCAGTACAAAAGAGGGTCGCCCCACTAACCCATGGTGGGTGGACAAAACTCTTCCCCTTATCTTCATTGCTTTGATTTTCCAAAAAAAGACCAATAAAAGAATCCAAACATTTGATGAATTGAACCAAATTACCAATTGTAAAAAAATGTATATTTTTTTTTCATCTTTTATGACGTGTGAAATTATCAACAAAGTGGAAAGTAAGGACCCGAAACGTAGGTCGGCTCGGCCTTCCTACACGAACCCGACCTCACGTGGTTGGCTACACTTCTCTAAAGTCGGTTATGAAATTCCGACGATTATATAAGGAATGAGCCATAGAAAAAAGGAATAAGAGTCATACTTTCCATACAAACTCTACTCTCTAAAGTTAGACTTTAGATATTTTTCCCTTACTAATTTGATAATCGAAAATCCTGTGGCCTAGCACCACACCGATGTTTGATCTCAAATCCTATTGTTTTGTAGGCATAACTCGATCTCTCCTTAATACAAATTTACTAAGTTTTAGTATCAATTTTGTTGTGGATGAAATAATCACATATAAAAGACCGAATCAAAAGACGGTTCAATCGAACCATGCCCGATGCAATAAGGAAGGTCACCTCGACTCCCAACAACGTAGGGTTAAAACAAGCACGGACCCAACACATCGAAGAGGGTTCAACCCAAGATTATTGGGGACTCGATCCATGAAACAACTAAGTGTCAAGTCCCTCATGTAAGAGGCTGAGTAGACCACCCCTCGACAAAAGGGAGCCTGACCCATTGGAGAATATAGTCAGGACCAGACTCTCGAGCAACATACTCTCAAACCCGGAAGATGATCGTTATGTCAGTCTCGGACCTTCAAGCTCTATCTCTTTCTGCTGAGAGAGAGGTAAGCACAATCTAAGGGGTCCAGTTGATCCATTTTCCTAACTCAATATGTAGGGTGAGAGAATCGAACATGTGACCTCTTAGGTCATTAAGTCGTACATTATGTTAGTTGAACTATACTAATGTGGACTATTTTAGTTATTAGTTTTATAATATTTTATCTCACATTATTTACAAATGTCTCTAATTTAATTTTTTTCATCTTATATGTTATGTTAGGTCAATTTTGTAATTTCAACCTTAATAAATTTGCTTGACCTAAATAGTACTAAATCTATACTATTTAAGCAAAAAAGAGTCCAAATTTTAAATACACATATTGTTGTTAAGATATGATAAGTACTTGCAACAATAATATTTATTATATTTTTATTTTTGGAAAAGAAAAGAAAGAAAAAAAACAGTTCTCAAAAGGGTAAGCTCTATCTAATCAATTGTTAAATTTATATTCCAAAACACCAAAATAAAGTCATACAAAAATAAAAAAAAATGGAAGAGTTTGGACTTTATCATAAAGAGAATTTTTATGTGGAATGAAACCAAAATTTGGACTTTATCATAAAGGAAGAATATTGATGGTTGAATTTTCTAAAATTATACAAGTTTTGGAAATTGTAAGGGACTGTTTTGAAGAGTTAAATATGAGTGACTCACACCTCATATTTAAAGCATATTAGTGTTATAATTTTAGTCCTTAAATTTTTAAATTTATTTATAAAAAAAAATGTTAATTAAAAATATCTAATAAAAATCTATAAACTCTAAATTTCGTGTTTAATAGGTCTAAAATGATTATATGTTTAAAAAGTGTTACGATAGAATCGAATAATAAAAAACAAAAACATAAAAAAAAATCGACACAGATTTACGTGGTTCACTAACATCGTGTTATTTTGTTTTTGGGTTAAATTACCAAAAATGTCCATAAACTTTCAAAAAAATTAAAAAATACCTCTCAACTATGAAAAATGTTTAAAAAATATCCATAAATTATGAAAAACGTTTAAAAAATGTTTTCAGAATTAACAAGACACACAAAATTTTGACGTGAACGGTTAAATTCGAACTTGTACTTATGTGACATAAAAAAATGAAGAATGTGCACGTTTATGTGTTAAAAAAATCATAAAAACATAGAAATTGAATCTATTCTCCATCGATTTTGTCATATTTTTGTTTATAATTTTTTTCTTTTTGCAACGGTATTTTAATTAAAAGCGAGGATTGAACACATGACCTCATAGTCACGGACACAACCTTATGTCAATTGAGCTATGCTCGGTTTGACAAAATATTTAATTTTTAATCGCTCAAGCGTCTAGGTTTTCCATGTTACACATGTGCAAGTTATAATTTAATGGTTGATATTAAAATTTTGTGTTATATCATTAACCGTAGGGCATTTTTTAAACAGTTTTGATAGTTTAGACTTTAGAGGTATTTTTGAAAATTAAGAAGTAATTGGAAATGAAGTTGATACGAAATGGCTCTCATCTCAATGCTTTGTTTATGATTTCTTCTCAGCAAAAGCGTCCACTTCAACTCAAGTTGTTTCCCACCAATAATCACTTCTTTTGTTTCCTTTTTCCCTCTTTTTTTAATGATCTCTTAGCGTCAAAGCTTAGAAGGATTTTGCTTTTCTTTCTACAAAAATACGTATGTTACATTTAAAGAAAAAAAAAAATACCATTTTTATTAGTTAATTTATATATTTAAATCTCCCTGTTTTGTTAGTAAAATTGTAACAGACGTCAATTTAGAGTAAAATAATTAAAAATATAACACTTCTTCAAAAAAAATTACAAATATGACAATTTTTATCACTATAGTTGATACTAGTCTATCACCTTAGTTTTTTTATAAAATTTTGTCCGTGATAGTAGTCTACATATCAACGATAGAGTCTATCAATGATAGCCACTGATTTTTTGTCATATTTGCAAAATATTTTAAATTTTGCTAAATTTGTAATTATTTTGGGTCTGATTGCGACCAACCCTATTTTGTTAATTATTGTTTTTAGTACAATCGGTGAGGGGATTCGAGTTATAATTTTTTAATTAATATATATATATATATATATATATATATATAAAAAAGAATTGGAAAATTGTAACAAGTGTCAATTTAGAATAAAATAATTAAAAATATAGCAATTTTTTAAAAAAATTGTACAATTTCTATCACTGATAGTATGGTTAATTTTATAAATTAGATTGGGGGTGGGGGGATTCGAACCACAGACCTCTTGGTCATTAAGACATACATATGCCCGCTGAGCCATGCTCGCTTTGGCAGTAACAAATTGAAGTTGAGTGAACTGAATTATTATAATTTAGTTTACGTTTGACCAACGATTATTACATTATCTCACCGTCAATAAATAACTGATTCCAATAACATTTATTATTCACTCTTATAATATAATCTATTCAAAAAAAAATCACACAAAAAATGCGCGGTGAGACGTTTGAGTATAAAAACAAATGAAAGGCGTCACAAATTCGCTGCAGTTTCAGAATTGAGACCAATAAAAAACTCAGTATGGAAATTCAAGCTCCGAATTGGACGGCGATGAAGAAAACATGGAGCTTATCAGGTCTTCTCCTTCTCTTTCTCTTTCTCTTCTCTTTCTTCCTATTCGCCGATTCCGCTCTCATTTCGGAGCTCCCTGGTTTCTCCGGCTCTCTCCCTTCCAACCACTACTCCGGGTGCGCATTTTCCGATTTATACCTATTTTGTTGCTTTGATTCTTTGTTTCTCGAGATTTCTCGTTTCCAATTTGATTTTGATTTTAATTTTGATTCTGAAGGTATGTGGAGATCGACGAAAAGCACGGCAGGAATTTGTTCTACTACTTCGTTGAATCGGAGAGAAATCCGGTTGAAGATCCGGTGGTTCTCTGGCTCAATGGCGGCCCTGGATGCTCCAGTTTCGATGCCTTCGTTTATGAACACGGTAGGGCTCTGCTCTTCTTTTACCAACTCACTATCTTCTTCTTGAACGAGTTTCCGTTTTTTTCCCCTCATTTCTGCTGAGTTTAATGCTTTCTGTTTCTTTTGAAAATAAATTACCATTTTAATTGTTCATGTTTTGGGTTTTGGGTTTTAGGCTTTAGGCTAGATATACTTTATGCTTCTTAGTTAGTTTTAATTCATCTTTTTAAATTCTCAATATTATTCTTTATCTGTTATTATCCTATTGACATATTTGGAGCTGAGCACTCAAGAAATGGGTTTTGTTTGAAATATTCCTTTGTTACTTTCCCAAAAAAAAACAAAAAACAAAAAGCATCTACTTGTCTAAATATGTCCATAAATCAATAAATACAAAAATGCCACATTTATTAAGATTTTTTTTAGGATTATTTATTAAAATGCCACAAAATTTAATCATTATATATATATATATATATATATATATATATATATATATATTTTTTTTTTTTTTTTTTTTTTTTTTTTTTTAAGTTCAAACATTTGGTTGGGAAATTCTAACATTTGATCTCATAGTGGATGACACGTCTCTATACCAATTGAGCTATGCTCGTTTGATAAAAATGTTATTTATTAATGATACAAAAAGAATATTCCTATATTTTATTAAAAAAAAAAAAAAAAAAAAAATCTTATATTTCAAATCATTTTTCGTGTCACAAATTTACTAATTTAACGGCTAGTTTTGTCACCCGAAGAAAATAATATTTACACTCTCTTGCTTGTGGGCTTAAAATTCAACCCTAGACCAAACACATTATGATCAAATAATATTTGAGTTCTCAACAACAAAACTCGGTTTATTATAAAATATATATATATATATATATATATATATATATATTTATTTATTTGAGAAGTAATAACATTACAATCCACTAGACTTGTCTACAACTTTTTTTTTTTACTTTTTTTGTTTTTGTTCAACAAATGAATGAGGGAGATTTGAACCTCCAATATTTAGGATGCTAATCCTAGGCCATCAAATTATGGTCGAATACTTCTAAAACATATTTTTTAATATTTTTTTAATATACTCAACATACTTAATTTGTGAACCTAAGCATAATTCAAGATACTCAATTAAAAGGTAAGACGTTGGAATCCCTGACTTGAATTAAAACAAAATGGTAATTTAACCTTTCTTTTACTTGTTTGGGCACTTTGAAGCAACCGTTTCTCTTTTTCGTTTATCTTGTGAAGGGCCATTCAACTTTGAAGCAGCAAACACAACGGGCGGCCTTCCAAAACTTCATCTTAATCCATACAGCTGGTCGAAGGTTCGATTTTTCTTCTTACTGCACAACAGTTTTTGTTTCTTCACTACATAAAAAAAAAAACTCGCAATTGTTTGTTTCTTTTTTATAGGTCTCCAACATAATATATTTGGATTCTCCTGCTGGAGTTGGTTTTTCTTATTCTAAAGATGAATCTGATTATAATACCGGTGACGTGAAGACTGCTCTTGATTCACATAAATTTCTCCTTGAGGTATTGGGTTCATTTGGTAATGTCTATTTTAGGCCACGTTAGTTTTTGGTTTTTGGTTTTTAGTTTTTGAAAATTAAGTTTATAAACACTAGTTTCACAATGGTTCTTTGTTTTGTTGTCTATTTTTTACAAATATTTTTAAAATTCAAGTCAAGTTTTAAAAACTAAAAAAAGCAAGGGCCCATTTGATAATCATTTGGTTTTTTATTTTTGTTAATTGTATTTGTTTTCACAAATTTCTTTACCATGGTTCATTTTTGAGGAAACATTTGAGTTTTTAGCTAAAAAAAAAAAAAAAAAAAACTATTTTTTTTAGTTTTTAAAATTTGACTTGGATTTTGAAAATACTAGCAGTAGAAAGTAGATAACAAGATAAGGAAACAAATATGAAAGCAGTGTTTAAGCTTAATTTTTAAAAACAAAAAACTAAATGGTTATCGAACGAGGTCTAAGTTTTTAAAAACTTGATTTTGTTTTTGAAATTTAGTTAAGAATTCAAATGGATCTAAGAAAGATGAAAACCGTGGTAAAGAAATGATGGAAAAACCAACACAATCTCCAAAAATCAAAAACCAGAAATTAAATGGAACGTAGGGTTAACATTTTGAATATGATTATGATTAAACCAAATTATACTGATGTGCTTTCTACATTCTGTTTGCTTTATGGGCAGTGGTTTAAGCTGTTCCCGCAGTTTCAGCCGAACCCATTTTACATATCTGGAGAGTCATATGCAGGAATATATGTGCCAACTCTTGCCACAGAAGTTGTTAAAGGTAATTTATTTTCTTAATTTACATGCTTTCTTCTTCAAAATTAACTTGCAAATGTTTTATTTTACAGGACTAGAGACTGGTGTAAAGCCTATTCTGAACTTCAAGGTGCATTCCAAACTTGTCCAATCCAATCTATTTGCCCCTGAAATTTAGAACAATACTTGGCTGCATACCGGCGTGTAGGGATCTTCCTGCACACCACCATTAAAATGTTGACAACTAAGAGAGAGAAAGGTAGAAAGAAAAAATTTCGCATTTTCCACATTTTTCTCTCCTAGCGGTCAACATTTTAATGGTGGTGCGTAGGAAGATATCTAGACACGGGATGTAGCAAGTATTATTCTTTGGTTTAAGATTGTATTTTTGAAAAATAAAGTATCTAACAAAGAATAAAAACTGTATTTCTTATTTTTATAATATTTGAAATCACATTTGATTGCAAATTCATCGTCTTAATGTTTAAGAAATAAGTTAGTGTGCCAAACTTTTTTTCCTTCCTTAATATATTTATATATATATATATATATTTTGAACATTAATAGGAAAATGGATGATGAACCAAACATAGCCTTAAACTTTTTGTTCAATTATCATCTTAGTCCTTATGTTTTGAGCTAATTTCATTATACTTTTGGTTTGGTTAAATTTCTGAAACGTTTTTTTTTTTTAAAAAGGTTCTTGTTGTTATCTTAATAGTTCTTTTAATGGCACCTTTTCTTTAGACGTGGGAGAGAAATGTGGAGCTAATGTTTAGTATAAGATATGTGTGGGGATTAAATGAGCCAACTCTCAAGGAAACCAATGGGTGTTTAGGTTAAAAAAAACAAAGTTCATAAAAAGAGTGGGTTTTAAGGGATTGGAGTTTTTGAGATTGTGCACCACGTTGTATGTACTATTACTTTTTATGAAACCCACTTGATTTCCTCTATTTGTTTCAAGCTCAAATTCTTATATGGTTCGATTAGAAATGCCTACTCGTCAACATCATGGGTTAGCCTAGTGGTCAATAAGGGCCATGAAAATAATAAGATGCTTAGAGAGAATGAGTTCAATCCATGGTGGTTGTCCCATGAGATTAGTCGAGGTGCGCGCAAGCTGACCGAGACACTCATAGATATCAAAATAATAAGAAAATTATTAAGATTTGGTAAAAATGGAGATGTTTTATGAGATTTAATCAAACCATATAAAATCTAAGTCAAGCTAAAATTGTAAGAACTATATCAATAACTTAGCCTTGATTCTCTTTTAATGCATCTGAAAGAGTCACTTGGTTTGCAGGGTTACTTGGTTGGAAATGGAGTTGCAGATGATGTGTTTGATGGAAATGCTCTTGTTCCATTTGCACATGGGATGGGCCTGATCTCTGATGAGCTGTTTCAGGTGGGTTGATTCCTCAGTTTAAAGTGTAGTTCATTCTTTGACTGGAATTGCATATCTTCTCAGATGAGATATAAGTAAATAACACAACAATATTTTCTTGAGGTTGCTTAATTTTCTGATATGAATTGAAGCAGAGAAATATTAAGGACTCATTTAATGGTCATCTTTTTTTTATTGTCTATTTTCAAAATATAACTTTGTTCAACTTTAGTATCAATTTTTTTTATATAACATGTAAATCTTGGCCATATTTTGTCTAATATTTTAAGTGTTTTCAGAAAGTAAAAAATATATATGTATTAGCAAACCATGCCTAGGGGAAAATAATTATTTGAAAAGGAAAAAAAAAAGACTTTTTGGGAGCATGGGGCGTGTAGCTCTTGAGAAGAAAGAAAACCTTGTGTTGGTGACTTCATCCGCTTCAAAGCCAACTTCGAGAAACACGGATTTTAAATTATGAATGCCCGGTTTGATAACCATTTGATTTTGGGTTTTTGAGAATTAAGCCTATAAACAATACTTCCACCTATGAGTTCCTTTGTTTTGTTATCTACCTTTTACAAGTGTTTGAGTTCTTTTGTTTTGTTATCTACCTTTTACAAGTGTTTTCAATAGCTAAGTTTTGAGAACTAAAAAAAGTAGTTTTTAAAAACTTGTTTTGTTTTTGGAATTTGGCTAAGAGTTCTAATGTATCGTGAAGAAAAATGGTTTTAAAGAAATGGTGAGAAAACAGGCACAATTTCCAAAAATCCTAAACAAAAAACCAATTGGTTATCAAACGGAGCCGAAGTTTTTCACCTAGGACTTGAACCTAGGACATTGGATAATATCCCCTGCTTTTTCAAGGTTGGTCCTGCACCATCCTTGCATTCATATGTGATTTGACTTTTCAAACTTGTCCCGTGTTTTAAAGCTTTAAACATCTTAAAAAAAATGGCTTTTTGCTCCAATATCTTGATTTATAGTGCTAATGCAGGAAGTTAAAGCTGCATGCAAAGGAAACTACTATGAACCCGCTAACTATGCCTGTGAGGACAAGCTTGCCCAAATTGATGAGGTGATGACAACTTTGAAACTATTCATTCATTAAAGTAAGCAAATTGGACGATGATGTTCAACTCACCTAAGAATATGTCATTTATCTCAGCTGGTTGATGGCTTAAACGTATACAACATTTTGGAACCTTGCTACCATGCTCCTGAGAAGAGAAAAACTGTAAATATCGAGTTGCCAAGCAGCTTCCGAATGCTCGGCGAGACCGATAGGCCGCTTGCTGTGAGGAAAAGGATGTTTGGTCGAGCCTGGCCTCTTAGAGCTCCTGTGAGAGCTGGCATTGTTCCAAGTTGGTCACAACTTCTTGGT
Organism: Herpetospermum pedunculosum; assembly: GCA_028017165.1. Classification (NCBI taxonomy): domain Eukaryota; kingdom Viridiplantae; phylum Streptophyta; class Magnoliopsida; order Cucurbitales; family Cucurbitaceae; genus Herpetospermum; species Herpetospermum pedunculosum. The sequence goes on along the minus strand of CM051524.1, from coordinate 78,822,564 downwards.
GACACCGAAGTTCCATGCACTGTAAGTTCAGTTCCTTGTTTTTTTATTTTTAAATTTATATTGATGGTACCTCCCTCATGTTTTTTCACTCTGTATTTCTGTTGTTTGTGGTTTCTGTGCTTTGATTTGTGAGCAGTGTGGAACAAATGCATTGACATAAGGATCTAGGTTAACAAGATGTTGACTTTTATCTTCTTCACCTACTCTAAAAGCCTACACTGAAAACGATTAGGTTTGAAGCTATTAAGTCATGTTTCATAGCGATTTTCACTCTTTTAGATCACCATTTTAAATCTTGACAAAAAATTTAAAACAAAAAGCTACAATTTTAAAACTACATTTTTAAAGTTTGGCTTTGATTTCAAAAATGGTTTTGAAAGTTGATTAAAGAAAAAAAAAAAGTAGTAAATAGGCATAATTTTTAACCACATGAGTTGACCTAGTGATTCAATAAGAGCTATGTAAATAATGAAGGGCTTATAAGGAATTTGTTCAAGTCATGGTGACCACCTACCTAGGATTTGATATCTTGCAAATTACCTTCATAACCAAATGTCGGGTCAGACGGTTGTTCTGTAAGAATAGTCGTTGTGCGCGAAGTTGACCCAGATATTCACAGATATAAAGAAAAAGGCATAATTTTTTTAAACAAAAACGTTATCAAATGGTGCTACATTTTCCACCTAACTGCTTTGAATCTAAGTCCAAATAGAAAACTTCCAAAAATGGGATGTCTTACCACCTAAGGCTCATCCTTTTGAGAAACATATTGCTATTATTTCTTCTTACAGATTCTTTTAACCATATGACATGGTAAAAGTGGGAGAAATTAGTCCTCAGAATTCAACTACAATATTTTTGTTACTACTTATAGGCTGCATAATGAAAAGGGGTCAAAAACCATTCGTTAGGGTGGACAATTACCTTCCATTAGTTTGTGCTTGTCAAAATATATTTCACTTTTCAACTTCTTTCTGGAGTTTCCTTTACATTTATGGTTTAAGGCAGTGTTTTCTGGTCCAAATCATTTACTTCCAAATGCACCAAATAATTTTTTTGTTAGGATGGTAAGTTTATTTACACTTTATGCCTCCTAATATTCATGTATCATCTAAAGGATGATGAAGTTGCAACAGCATGGTTGAACAATGAAGCAGTGAGGAAAGCAATTCATGCTGACAAGGTAAGGTTATCAGTGCTCACTATATTTAGATGCCCCTTAATTCGTATTCTGTAATTTGTGATGTTTATCATTGGCAATAGAGTTCGGGCCACTGGGAGCTATGCACTGATAAACTTAATTTTCACCATGATGCTGGGAGCATGATCCCATACCACAAAAACCTTACCTTGAAAGGATATCGAGCTCTTATTTTCAGGTACCATTACGTACTTCGTTTTATTGTTGGAACCGTTACGAGCACTACGTCGTCATGTTGACATTTCCATCAATATTTCTATATGTCCATGGGTTTGTCATTGACATAAAAGAGTGAATCGATATTTCTATTATATCGTAGAAAAAATATAAAAAATATCAACAAGTTATTCTTAACCAGGACATAATATTGATAATAAAGAATTTTTAACTTATTTAAAATGTGAAAGACTTTTTTTTTCTAATTTAAATAACTTTTCCATAAATCTCCATCCACGTCGATATTTTATCAATATTTCCAAAAAAATGAGACTTAAAACCTTGTTTATTGTACATAATGTAAATACAAATGGCACACAATAACAGAGCACTTATAGTCAGGGGAGGAGGCAAATTTTGTTCTTTTTCTAGTCTATTGAACATCTGATGAAGGAAAGATGTAAAATGTACAGAGGAAAGGCCGTCAAATGAAACTAGAATGTTTCCAACTATTTGGTCATATGGTCATAAAACCATCTCAAAGCTCTGAAAATATACAATTTCTTTTGTTTCTCTCTGCCCCCTCAAGTGATTGTACTGATTTATATCTTTTGAAGCTGACTTGCATTTTCATTTTTCCGGTAGCGGCGATCATGATATGTGTGTTCCGTTCACCGGGTCCGAAGCTTGGGTTCGATCAATCGGATACAAGGTTTCCGATGAATGGAGGCCATGGACGTCAAACAACCAAGTTGCCGGGTACTATTGTCATTTCATTACCTTGTTTTCTTGTTTTTGCATCTTTTATCTTGTTGAGTGAGTTCATGTTTGTTAAACTATATGTAAACATGATAAGCATGTAAAAAAAGTTCATGTAAATACGTAATATAAAAGATGGAATAAGGCTTGTAACTTGTTAAAAGTGATTTAACATATGTTTGGAAATGTTTTTAAAAGAAAGAAAAAAGTATTAAGTACTTTTTGAGAAACCAAGTGGGTAGTTTTTAGTGAAAAATTACTGACAAAAAATGTCTGAAAAGTGATATTAATGAGAAAATGTGTGTAGAAAGAAACTACTCAGCACTTTTTTGTGAAGTGAATTTGTTAGCTTTAGGTTAACCCTGTTTGGAACTTCCTGATTTGTGATTTCAAATCATTTCCTTGGTTTGTATAGCAAAAAAAAAAAAAAAAACAATGAAAATAATATATTTTAATTAACGAAACAAAATTAAGATAAAATAAATCAACGAAACAAATTAAGATAAGTTTTTTTTTTAAACTTAGAAAAAGAATAAATATATTATGTATAGAGATCCTGTAAAATTAAATTATAGGGGCATAACATTAAAATGTTTTACTTTCTTTACATTTTTCGTGGCATCCAAATAAGAAAAAAAAAAAAAATTATTAGAGGTTTTTTTTCTTTTTTTTTTTTAAACACTTTCCATTTTTTTAATATAAATATTTGCAATTCCATTTAAATACACTTTGATTACTGTTAAAGTACTCTCAAACATACTTTTAATCGTTTGATTTTCATTATAAGATGAATTACTTTTTTGAATTGCAGGTACTTACGAAGCTATGAGAACGACCTCACTTTTCTTACCGTGAAGGCAAGTGGTGATGTAAATTCTTATTAAAATAATGTCTTTTTTTTTAATCTTTTGACGATAAATTTGTACATTGGTATTGATGTAGGGATCTGGACATACCGTACCTGAATACAAACCACGTGAAGCTTTAGATTTCTACAGTCGATTTTTAGCTGGAGAATCAATATGAAAAAGTTGAGGAATGTTGTAATTGAACTTCTACTATGTTCAAAATGATAAATAATGACAAGAACAATATTAGTATCTATTGATAAGTATATCACTTATCCTATTTGGACTTTTTTTTTATTTTTTTTTTATTTATTTATTTTTTTTTATTTTAAGTACATTGGTAGTGGGAGGACCTCTTGGTCGTCACCACATACATATGTCTGCTGAGCTATGCTTTGACATCCTATTTGGATTATTTCAAACATTCTTATTTCTCATATCATAGTTAATTTTTGAGGGGGACAAAATTAAAAGATGAGGTGACCAAGTTTTTTTTTATAAGAATGCATTAATAGAAATCACACAAATTTATTCTAAGTTTTACAAAACAAGATGATTTTATAAGTTAACAAATGGGTGTCGACATGAGCTACATAAAATATGTATTTTGACCAAGAGTGTTAGAGGTTCGAATCCTCCACCCCACATATTTAAAAAAAAAAAATGTAAAATGATTGAGTACAAAATTAATGTGTTATTAATTTATTGTTTTATCAACATAAATGAACAACTAACAAGAAACTCAAACACTACTTACATAAAAATTAAAACATAACTTATCAACAAAAATGGATCATCCCGACAACGAAGTTCATTTCTTTCTAATAATATGGTTGTGTGTATCCAAATGTGTTTATAAAACAATGATTTAATAATACATTGATTTTTTAATATTTATTTTATTGTTTCTTAAAAAATGAAAATAATACTTCAACTTTCAAATTTTAACATTGTGAACTTTTAATAAACTACGGTAGAATTGAGAATTTTAAAAGATTAATGATAAAATTAATAATTATCTTGAAGATTATGAATCATTCTACCGAAAGGTCAGAGGTTTGAATTCACTTCTCAAATTCCTCTCACGTGCAAAATCACCTATTAACGGCTTTTCTAAAAAAAAAAATATGCCTTATTCTCTTACTAAAATTTTAAAATTACCATCCTACCATTTTATATCTTCTTTTTTCTTTCACATCTAATTTCAACGTATATCAATAAAAAAAATGATTGATTCATTTTTTTATAATAATTATTTTTCCTGTTTTTATCGAATATTTTAGATTAAACAAAATAACTTACCATTTAAATCATATAACTTTTTAATAAATTAACTTATAATAAAATAAATGATAAATGTCAATATAAAAATAATTGAAATAATGATGTCTACTTTAGTTAAATCACAATAATTTTGTATTATTTTACCGAACGTTGTTATATGCTTATTAAAACTAAAAAAAACAAAATTTATCACACTAATTTATTTTATATTACAACTAATTTACTTCGTAAAATTTGTATTGTTTTACCGAACACTATATCTACATGTTTGATCACATTGTGAAAAACTAATTAAATGAGGTCACCACAATATGTTGTCTTCTAATAATCTTAGGGGTCGTTTGTTTCACGTCATTAAGGGTGGGCATCAGGATAGGAATGACTTTCTGATGATCATGTCCATGTTTGGTAACATGGACTTCAACAGGTTACCCGGGAATAACTTATTCCCATACATCATTTTTGCCTATTTCTATGCCCTTCCCGAAACATGACTTTCTTCCGATGTCCATGGCTTTCAATTTTTTTTTCTTCTTTCTTTTTAAATGCATTTTTCATCTTTTTTGTTTTATTTATTTTATATTTAGCCTAATTTATTAAATTTAAAAATCACAACTATTTTTTTTTACACTTTTCATTAAAAGTTTGTACCAATTTTTTTTGTTTATATATAAAATTTATATTATTTAAGTATATAATCACGTTGGTTGTAGCTAACTAACACTTATTAAAATTTATACCGCATAAGTTGCTACTTCCCTGTGGCGTTAATATAAAATGCATTTTTAAAATATTAATATAAATTCAAATCAATTTACCACATTAAACTTAACTTAATTGATGTGAATGTTTTCATTAATTAATGAAAACTAAATAAAAATAAAAGCTAACCAAATTGAATTTTATGAAATTTAATTATATAGAAATAATTTAATAATTCTGTAGCTAATATAAAATGCATTTTTAGAATATTAATAAATAAAAAAGTTATATTATTTATTTTTAATTAATTTTATTTAATTATTTATTCATATTTATAATGTAATAAAATTTATATTCCTACACATAATCACATACAGATTTAACATTAAATCTATTTCCATAAAAATCTAATTACAATACAACACCAAAGACAGACATCATTAATTTTCAGGCATCTGCAAATTCTCAAACAAAACGGAGTGAGTTTACTACTCCCTATATTTGAACTATTTTGATTCAAAGATGACTTTCTAAAACGCACACTCCATAGGAACAATTTAAAAAAGTACCCTTTAATAGAAATAATGAAATCTTCCAAAATAGAATAACTTAGCGGTAATTGGCACATAGTTCTTCCCTTGAGGTCGGAGGTTCAATCTCCCACCCCGCCCGCTATTGTTAAACTAAAAAAATATATATATAAATATCAATGTTCATAAGAATCTACTAGTGTACACCACTACTACTAATACTATGAAGGTCCCATCTAAATCCCAAATACAAAAGTTCCAAAATTGACCTCAGGTATCATGACTTAAAAAAATGACTTCACATCTTCAGTTGCCAAATAATGAGTATACTCAGATAACGTATCTGTAAGTTACATATCTTCCTGCAGTCTCACTTGGTCTGATGATCTTCACAACTTGTCCACGCTTTAGCCCGTAATATCTTGCAATCGGGTCGGTCACCTGAATGCGAGGTAGCTAACACAAAATATGCAAAATCATATAAGATTCTCATTCATTTTGCAACAGAAATGCTTAACACATATCGACACTAACGGATAGACTGTAGACGAGACAGTACAACCCAAGAGACGACTCAATATAGTTAGCAAATTAGCATTGTGAGCGACTAATAGTGATGATACCCCAATGATGTCCCTTGGAGATACAGAGGATCAAACTTTCAAGTTCAAAATTTAGGGTCTGTTTGGTTTACAATCTAGATTCTATTTTATGTTTTCGGATTCACTGAATTCAAAGAAGTTTGACAGATGGGTTTTTGAAAATTGTTTTTCAGATTCTGTTTATTTACAATCTGGATTCTATTTTATGTTTTTAAGTGTCCAGATTTTGAATTTGAAATTTTAGTGGGCAGAATTATGTTTAAAAAGATAAAAACTTTAATAAAAATAGTATTTCATGTTTTAAACTCAATTCATTTTTATTAAGTTAAAATATGTATAATAAAATATAGGTTTAAATATCATTTTGGTCCCTGTATTTTGAAGCTTGTTCTATTTCAGTTCATGTACTTTGAAATGTCCAATTTTAGTCTTCGTACTTTCAATAAATCTTAAATTTAGTCCTTTTTGTTAAGATTTATTGAAAGTACAGGGTCTGAAATTGAACATTTGAAAGTACAAGGACTAAAATGGAACATACTTTAAGACCAAAATGATATTTAAACCTAAAATATATTGAAGGGTCTTGAGACTATTAAAGCTCTCATGGAGGGAATGAGTTCAATCTTTGGTGGTGGCCACCTACCTAGGAATTAATTTCCTACGGGTTTCGTTGGCAACAAAATGTTGTTGGGTCAGGCGGTTGTCCCGTTTCAAATCACCAACCAAACAGACCCTTGATAACTGGACCCCTTTTCCTTTTGAAGTGGATGGGTGAAGCCTCCCTAGAAATTAGGGGAATCGACATGAACACAATGCAAGAAGTAAGGCCCCAATACCTTGGTTATTAAAAAAACAGAAAGGCAACCTAAAACTAATTCTCCAAAAGTGGGTAAATAGGGTAGAATCAACAAAATAAAACATTATGAAGAATTCCTTGTGGCTAAGAAAACTTAATGGAGAACAAGACAGGCTACTAAAATATGGTTGACACTTTGCAAGTCACAGCTGCATGCAATCTGATGGAATCTGAGACTCGGCAAAATTCCACTAAATAGGATTCCGCAATTTGAACATAGTCGAGACAAGGTTGAGTTGTTAGTCAATAGTCGAGATAAGGTTGGAGGAGTCCGATGATGGGTTCATCTTATGCCTAATTTGTTGCTACACATTTTTTAAATATTCGTGAGTGTCTAGACCAAATTGCGTGCACTTTGACTATTCTATATCCCATCCTGACCCTACTACATTTGGTTACCGAGGTAACTTGTAGGATATTAAATTCTAGGTAGATGGTCACCATGACTTGAACTTATTCCCTTTAAGCTCTTTATTATTTACATGGCTTTATTAACCACTAGGCCAACTTATGGTGATTTTGTTGCTACATATTAGACAGACATGGGAACCAAAGCAGTATCAAAGCATGGACATATCACATTTCAATATAGATCTTAAGATGCACTCTCACAATGTTATATTTTCTGAAGAATAAATGGCAGTATCAAAGCATGGAGATATCACATTTCAATATAGATCTTAAGATGCACTCTCACAATGTTATATTTTCTGAAGAATAAATGCTAACCTGTGTTTCTTTCACAGTATATCTCTCCAGTAGTGTCTTTTTCTCTTCATGGGTAAGTAACTGGTGCTCAGGAACAAGAACGTGATCTTTGATATTAACCAGCAATTCTGCTTCCTGCATCAACGAATGAAGATAGGAAAAAGAACAAAAAAATTATATTTAAAGTAAACTAGGAAAAGTAAGAGCAAGAATATAGAAACCAAGCCAGATGAGCAATTGAACTACTGCCTTGGTCGTTTTATTATTCTTCAACCAAAGAATCCAGCAAACCCCCATATTTTTCATTCTCATATTGCAAAACAAGGAATAAAGGAAGAGAGCATAACATAATTTCTAGTTTTCAGTGTAGGATGGTTCCTTTGATTCTCCTCAAATTATTTGGTTTTTCTCAAACTAGGTAAATCATAAAAACACTCCATAAAATATTTTACTGAAATATCTTCACCTGGAAAATTTCCAAGTGGTATCTGGAAGATACTTCACTTATAGAGGCACGAGCGAAATGGCTCAAACTCAGTTGAACGATCAATATTCCTCTAGTAACCTTCTCTGATTCCATGCGGCTGGTAAATGTTTTCACTGTCTTGACGCCAAGCTTCGATTCTTCTGGAAAGAAAACGTATATCTACAAAGAAAATAGCCACTATAAGAGGAGGGAAACAAATACGCGAGAATTAACGAGTAACTTGTAGCTCATGTAACTGAACTTTAATAACAACGAGAAATACTAATAAAACATCCCCTTGTCTGAGAGAATACCTGATCAGAGCTAGAATTTCTCTTGGCTTTATTGATAACAATATCTTCTCTTTTCATGCCTTCACCAAATTTATTCTTAAATTGCTCTCTTGACATGTCAATCTCAAAGTCTCCAACCAAATAGTCTCGGTCTCTTAGCATTTGTAACACAGTTTTCCGAACTCTGAAAAGCCTGGTGATTTCTTCCTCAGATAGAACCATCTTGTTTGTTGTGGCTAATGCATTGTAAAACAATTCAATACTCAATAACTAAGCTCCAAATAGGTACACAAAAAATAGATAATGCAAAATTTAATTCTAAACGAGATAAAATGCATTAGTATAAACATAAATCAATCTGATTAATTGTGTAACATTACATATAGCAAATTTCGAAACCAATACAAGACACATCATATAGAACAAACCCACCATGGATATAATAATAAAACAACAAATTTTCAGAAATTCAAAACAAGTTGGAGACACAAACATGATGAACGTGAGAACAAGACAAGAAGTATATCCACGGTACTATGAATATGGTGACAACAGTTTAAAGAAAAAATCAAAGCACAAACCTGCAACAAAGTCTATGAGACTTAAGTGAGTAATAAAATAAGTCCGTCTTACATTAAAGAGAAGAGAAAGTAATGCAGAATACGAAAGCAAGCAAGCTTTTCTCAGACCTGGAAAGTATGATCGAGGCCCAACGCCGGAGCTTCACCTACCGGAGAGGGCGGCTGGTGTCGCGGGGACGTCTTTTCGAAAAACAGAGGTGAGGGGGAAATAGCCGATGGGTTTAGGGCTGAAGAGTCTGAGAAGGTGGATGATTTGGGCCTAACTTGTGTTCTACGAGTGGGCTTATTGGGCTGCCTGCTCACAATATTCTAGTTTTGTATTTGTATTCAATAGGGCTAATGAGTAGTGAACAAAATTGTTCCCATCATACCCTGGTACGATATTTGTGATCAGCTCACATAACCGAATTAGATTTTTTTTTTTGTATTAAAAAGAATTAGCTTATATTCAAATTCCTAATCACCTAAAATATCTCATATTTTTTTTTTTAATAAACATAAAATATCTCATATTATATCGAACAACCTTTCTATAATTGTGAGTTTCCAAACCTCGGCTCATCTTATCGATTCAGTACCAAAATGCCTTATTTTTCCATCAATCAGTTTCTTCTCCATCGTTCAATCCATTTGTCTTCACCACCGAAACCAAAAATGTTTTTTTTTTTTTTTAACTAAATTTTCTAGGTTGTCAAAAAAAAAAAATCTTAAACTTTCATCGTTAAACTTAGACCATTGTTAGTGATTCATAATTATTTTTCACTCCATTCCATTTAAAATCTACTCAAAAATACCTAAATAACATTATTCTTCTCCCAAAATCTTACTAACCAAAATTGTCATGACTCGTCGAAGATGATGCCAGTTACATTGTCATCCACGCTACCTTTACCCAATTTTTAGTGTGTATAGTCTACATTTATCATAATACCAAAAGAAATGGTCATGGTAAGGTGACTGGCAAATTGGTATACTTTTAACCATCTCAGCTTCCTCAAATATAAACAACTTTGATATTGTTGTTACAGCACAACGGCCCCTCCTTTATTAGACAACTAGCAACAATGTTGGTGAACGATCGAGATGGAAAGATGAGCTTAAAGGTAGATTCCCTAGAGATCCATTGGTCGAAATACACATCAATAGATCGACCATCACCCACTCTCCATTTTTTACCTTTAACAACCAACTCCTATTTCTATAAAATGCTTCATCATATGTGAGGGTATGGTTTCTAGGGAGGCTGATTGAAAACGTGTAGTTGAGAAATATGTTGCTTTTCAGGGTTTTGCTATCAACGAGACTATCTGATATAGAATGCGCCGTGTGTGTTTAGTCAACACTGCGAGGTTAAACAAATGAGTATCCTTGAAACCCAAACCATCATTATCTTCGGGAGTAGTTAACCTTTTCCAGCTAATCTAATGTATGTTTTTACCTTTTTCAAAGCTTCCCCACTAGAAGTTTGTCATAATTTGGTTCAATTCTCTACAGGTCTTAAGTGGGAGTTTTAAACAGCTGGAAATGTATGTCGGGATAGCATGTGCTACTGATTTGATTATAATTGTTTTCCTAGATTTTGAAAATAAACAATTCTTCCAACCTTGTAGCACTTCGTAAACTCTTTCATTGATTTAGGGATAGAGGCACCTTTTGTACAGGGTTGATGGAACACCCTGTAGTACTTCTTATGTCTCAAACTACTGGAACATGTAGAATATTGGCTAGCGTGATTTCTATTGCCCCTTGTTCTATGTATAAACTATTCAAAAGATCATGCAAGATTTCATTTGGGATAGGCACACATTTGGTTAACTAGGAAGGGGGAGGGGTTGGGGAATTTAAGGGTCCATAACCACTATTTGTTAGTGGTGGTTCTCTTTTGAGACTAATACTCTTTGTTATATGATTATTGTGAGTAAGTACGATCTTCATCCTTTTGAGTGCTTGTCAAGTGGGGTCAAATAAACTTTTAGAAATTTCGAGAAAGATATCTCCATTGAGATTCCTTCTCTTTTATAATCCGATTAAATTTTCGACGGGAGATGAGAAAGAAACATACTTTTGAGAGGATAAATGGGTGGAGGATAGTCCCCTCGATTATAAATTTCTGCGTCTATATCATTTGTCCTCGTTAAAAAAATCATTTAGTGACTGAGTTCTCATTAATTTTATTTTGGTTTTAGTCAACTGTTATCCAATAGGGAGACGACTGACATCTTGAGTCTTTGACTCTCATTTCTTTAATTAAGGAGTGTGTGTTTAGACCGAGGAGAAAAATGTTCGCTTATGGTGACCTAATCTATTCATCGAGTTTTCGTGTAGCTCGTTCTTTAAGAGCTTATTGAATCCTTCTCCCTTCAGCGAGTCAATTTTTTTTTCTTTGTGGAAGGTAAAAATTTATAAGAAAGTACATTTTTTTGTATGACACATCCAAAAAAAAATGAATACTTTTTGGTAGATACAATGAGCTTAGAGATATGATTGATGAGTTCCTTCTCCCTCCACCATTTTGAAAGAAAAGAAAGTTTTTGTGCCGAGTCATAGATTACTCTTTAAGCATTACTTTGTTTTGTGAGCTTGTTTTTTTTTTATGTATATATTTTCTTGTTAAAAAAAATTGATTCACTAAATTTAAGAGTATAAATTGATTTTTGTTTCAATCAATTGACGGGTTGAAAATCATAAGATTTGTTTTTTTTTTGGTCAAAAAATTTTATACGTTAATAATACATTTAAATTTGATGGTTGCATATTTACCATTTGTTCTTGAGAGAAGACACTCTCATAACTCATACCCTTTGCATCGCATCAGAGAGAGCTCTGTAATTCATTTCTCCATTTCCGCCATGGAATTTTGAATGAAAGCTTAACGGGAAACCATGGCGTCTTGGTTCTCATCTCTCCACTTGCAGAGACGGCTGTATACTACTACTACTACCAGTTCCAATCAATGGAGGAGCGTTAGGCAAGTTCGCAACTCCGACTTCCATGGCTGCTTGGGGGACCTGAAGAACCACATCTCCGATTCCGACTTCATCGCCATCTCTCTGCAGAACACGGGTTCTTCTTCCTTTCCTTGCCACCGCCTTCAGCCCTTCGACACCTTCGACACCGCCTATTGCAAGGCCAAGTACGCCGCCGAGAAGTTTCAGATCTTTCAATTCGCTCTCTGTCCCTTCTCTGTTAGGGAATCCAAGCTATTCGCCCATCCGTAAGTCCCGCCGCTGCTTCTCTTTATGTTGATGAATTTGGTTGCTTCTTGATATGTAGTTGATGTTGTAAGAGAGCATGGAAATTAGAATTGAAGGATATTTGTTTCATTGGAATCTAGAGTCGGGATGAGTAGTAAATATTTTGCATTATTCCCATATGGGTTTAATTAGTAATGGAAGTGGTAATGAGAAGTTCGATGGCTTCTGGCTGGTATTTTGATAATGGTTCTTGCTTAAATTCGAAATCTCTTTTATCAGTTGGTGATTGATATAAATTTGATTGCTGAAATTTTGTTTACATAATATATGCGTTCATTTTACTTGCATCTTAGTCTATGACTCTATGGCAGTACCATCTGTAATTCGTGTTCTTTTGCCTGTGAATTACGGCTGTTTGATTAGAACTCTAGCATTCTATTTTACGTGTGTCTTTGCCGTCGCTGATCGGCTCTGTTTCCTTCAATGGTGTAGGTACAACTTTCATTTGTTCCCCAGAGATGAACTGAACATTGGGATGCCTTCTTACAGTTTTTCATGTCAAGTTTCACATTTAACATCCATGGCTCGTGAAGGTTTTGACTTTGATGCTTGCATATATGATGGTAAGCCATATTGTGGACTATTTACTTTGCTTTCACACTCACTGACCACAAGACTTGAGATTTGTGAGAGACACCATAACTATTTATAGAGGAGGAATTTTACAACCCAGATTTCCAATCCCTAAACCTCCTTCCTTGCAAGATTTTGACATAGAACTCAAGTTAACTGAGACTGAACTTATCAACAAAAGCAATGGATGAATTTGAGGGGGCATTGAAAGGAAAGAAAAAATCCCCAAGTTCTTTTTTCTCAATCTCCCACCCCTTGAAATTATGTTCCCATTCTCCCGCTCAAGAGAAGAAATTAAATTCCCAAGTCTCCAAAAATTAGCAACCCCACGAAAATAAGATGTCACACAATTACCTTCACTAACCCTCTTTATCTTGGACTTTTGTGTCTATTCCATCTTTTCTGTTCGAATAAGAGTCTCAGAATCCCCCTTCAACCTAATTCACTCCTCCCATGCTTCCTCACTCAAAATCCCCATACACTCCAAGTCATCTAAAGTGTTTAATCTTATTAATAATATCTTCTTCTTTTTTAGTTAAAAAACGTTTGAAGACCTTAGGTTCCAGGCTTTAGGCATGAATTTTAGGGACTTCAATCTTATTTTTTATTTTTTTAATATCCGTGAGTGTCCCCGTCCGGGCAGGACTTCAATCTTATTGTAAATCTAAATACCTCCCATCTCCCAACCACGTCATCTGACCATTAGTCGAGCTAGGAAGACTTAGAAGAAGGACGCTTTAGCCACATATTTTCGAATTTGAAAGAACAAGGACCCCATTTTATATCCCTGACCTACAAACAGCAGAATCGTCTTTGCGACCCCAAGGACTTGATATCACCAAAAATATTTTGTCTGCCCTTTAAAGGCAAAAAACTATCTAGTTGACATTTGACAAGAAGTTGCACTACACAAGTTTGGATAAAGTAAATCTGACATTCACGAGGGTAGGATAAAAATGACTACTCTTCATTAAACTTTTTGAAAGTTTGCATCAGTCTAGTTGATTGACTCCTCGAAGAATTCTTTAGGACAAAGCTCACAACATTGAAATTTCCAGCCAAAGACCAGGTAGGTTTACAAATACTGAAAAGGCCACCCAACTCTTCCCATAAATCATCTAGTAACCATACATTAGAATTTCAGCCTTCCAAGTTTTTGTTAGTGGATTGCTGAGGTCTGTTTATGTCTGGTATTTTTTACCAAACTGAATATTATTTACACCGAATCTATCATCTGATACTGTAGTTTGACTTCTAATTGTAATTTTTCTCCTGTTGGTTTCAGGCATATCATATTTATCTAGAGCTCAAGAGTCTATAGCAAAAGTCCGAATAGGCTCTCCAACTCTAACACCTAGTACTTACGTTTTGAAATCCACTTCTAGAAAGTCAATTGCTGATTCAGTTTTTGTTCAACGGATTAAATCACGGGTTAAGAACTGGAAAGATGCATGTAATTCAAGCACAAAAACTAACGGTAAGTTATGGCTTTATATTGGTTTCTAACACAATTTCCTCATGGTCTTTTCTTTCCTTTTTCCTCTCTCATTTTTAAAATATTTGTTTATTTCTCTGTCTCCTGAAATAGTAAAGGTAGTGTTTCCATTATATAGACGCTCTGCTAAGTTCTTTGAAAAAGATCCTCATTGGTAGCGAGCAGTATGGATCAAGGCCATCCATGACTATAGATGTTTGTAGTGAACGTCAAGTTCTACTTGTATTAGAGGTACTTCGTCTTTTCAACTAATGAGTGATTTAACTGTGTATTGCATTTCATGTTTTTAGACTATAGTAAATTATCTTTTGCATTATACATTCCCAGAAATGTCCCCTTTTAGAGCTAACCCATAATTGTAGTACATACAAAAGTGCATTTTTTGCTGGATAGTTGCTAAAACATGATAAATAATGGATCTCTAGTCTTTTTCTTGCTATAGCTAAAACTTATAGATCATTGTTATTACTATTATTAGTAACTTAACATGTGTATTGCACATTGTTTAAATATACTAGCTTATGATGTGTATTGCACGTAATTTAAGATAAAATTACAAATTTAGTATTTTTACTTTGATGGCTGTCTGTTTAATTACTTGACTTTTTATGAATTATAAACACCTTTTGGTTTGAATTCATGGAGATTTCACTCCTTGGTTTTAGGCTGCATCATATAATACATGCGATAAGCTGGTATAGTTAAACAATTTATTACTGAAAAATATGACAAGAGTACAAGACTAACAGGAGCCAGGAATCGTAAAAGAAATTTATAGAAATAGCATTGAAATATTAAGGAAAAATTACAATAACCAAGCACTTCGAGAGGTTTGGACTCTTCCAAATTTCTGCCTCCCTTCAACTCCTTTCACCCACTATTTATAACCACTCCTTTAACATCCTTAATACTTCTCTACTACTATTCCTAACAAGGATCTCAACCTGAAATTCCAACCTTTCATAATTCACTAAAGAAGGCAGCGTGGCCCAAAGAAACCCATTGGAAAGAAAAACTCTGAGAGAGGAGAAAAACAAATAGGAAGAGAGTGGGAGTAAAAACCCAGGAAAACTGGCCTTTGAACTTATAAATTATGTCACCTTTCGGTGCCCGAGCTTCTCCTCTTTTCATTTATCAATGAATTGTTTCTTCTCAAAAAAAAAAAAAATTATGACATTTATTACATAACAATGAACAAAGCTATTCAAGTTTATTCTTAGTGTTATCCTTTTTAATGTGGCAATGATTTAGACTATTGCTTCATGCAAAAGCAATACAATGCATTTCTCTATGTTGCTTTTTCTGCAGAGGGAGTTTAAATGTAGACTGATATTTTTTTCTGTATTTTCTGTAGCTGTTGAGTGAGTTTTCTGATGACCTGGTTCCTGTAGTAATTCCAGCAAAGGGTGGAGGAGCTCAAGCAATTCGTGCCATTTTGACAAGCTCAAAAGAAGACAAGATTATGCTTGAGGTAAGTTAATATTTCACCGGCTTTCCATATTGAAAATGGGGTTTATAGAGTAATACATTCTATTGCTCCAACTGTAGAACTCTAAGTTCCTAAGCTGTTGATTCTTTAGCTCTTTGTTGAAGTTTATCTACTTCAGGTTGGTTCTTTCATCATTTTCAACTGACTTACGCATCAGCATAATTAAAAATACTTATGTCTTAAAATTACTTTTTTTTAACAAAGATGAAGAAACGGTACTATCAGAAAATTTTATAAAAATGAGGATTTAATTTTGAAAATGGAGAGTTAGTGGTTCAATCTCAATGCATTAGACCAAGGGAGCAGTCAATTTAGATGGATTTGCTTGAATCTGTTGTCCAGCTTTGTAAACATTGTGAATTATTTTGTTTTCAGACAGAGCTTCAAAATCTTGAAGAGGAAGAAAACAAGAAATTTCGCGGTTTCCGAGAGGTGATAGATATGATTTCTGCTTCACAGAAACCTATTGTCTCCTACAGTTCTCTTAATGGTGTTTATCTGATATATTCTTTATTTTTCGTTGATCTCTTTGCTTTATTTTTCTTTTGTTCTCTAATTTTTATTCTAATACTTTTGTTTTGCATGCAGATTTTACATTTATTCATTCTAAATTCCTTGCTCCCCTACCTACTAGGATAGATGAGTTTGCTTCCTCTTTGCATTTGGTTTTCCCACAAGTGCTTGATGTCAAGCATTTGATGAGCAAGATTGGTGGCCTCAATAAACCGACCAGTATATCTTCAGCTCTTTCCTTCTTGAAGAATCATTATTTTGCACCTGTTGATTTGGACATTCCGATTGAAGGTCTGTCACCTCGTCCACCTACTCGATACCGTACAAAACACTTTTCCTTTGTGTGTGTGTGTGGATTTGGGGGAAAGAGGACTTGTTACCATAGTTCTGTAACATCACGTCCACGAGCCTTAAAATTACGTCACAAATTACATACATTGGGATTTATTTGTTTTCTTTTATTCCTTCTGTGTCTCACTATTTTGTTTTGCATCTAGGCTCTATTGAATTTTTGCAATATAGCGAGCCTTGCATCTCTAAGAGCGATCATCGTTATGATCCCTAAAGTAGAAATCTTACTGCTAACCTTATTGTGTTATACTGTTATATTGCAGCTACAGCAAATGAACGCAAATTTCATGGGCATAATGCCATACGGTTATGCCATTTGTTTGCAAAAGTCTGCTCTGTACTTAAAATTGATCTCGGTAGCGTTCAATCCAACAACAAGCGTTTGGCCTCGATGCTTGATGGGTGTTCAAATGTTTTTGGTTCATTCTCCCCCTACCACCAAGAATCTGAGAATGAGGACATTAAGATCTGGACAAAAAACGTTAGAGAAGTTAGCTGTAGACGTTTGATTTTCTTGTGGGGATTTAGAGACGGGATGACTGCTCGGTTGCTGAAAACTGCACTTGAAGGATCCCATGAAGTTTTCTGTGAAGAGTTTGATGTCCGGTTTGTGGACAAGAAGTGTGCCATTGTTGTTTTCTGGCAACCCGGCTTTTCTGAGACCTTCCTTGATGCAATAAATAGTGAAGGCATTGTGGGATCTTTAAGAGATATGGTATCAGAAGGCCTAAGAGCAGCAGGTTATGAAACTTACAAGAGAGTCTGTAGGTTGAGTTTATGGGAAGCAGATTTAGCCGAGTCCTTGGAGAGAGCCATGTCAGAACCTCCTTCGACGTTGGAAGCTGATCCTGAAACCGCACGGTTAGGCATCTATTACTCTAATGATTCTTTAATTAATTTGAATGATCTTTGAAAGCATTGTAGACATGGTTGGGTTGCCAAAATTCAGATAGCTTAGGGGAGTACTGGATTGATATCCTTCCTATTTCCTAACTGATATTTGGCACCCATGATAAACCTTGAAGTTTTGGTTCATTTCTGAGAATGTGTTAGTGTCTAAGTTATGATGCTGGAATAGTTTTTTTCCCATTATATTGTACATACTTTTGGGCATTTTTAGGTGGAAGAGGATGGCCCTTATGTCCAATCTAAAGTTAATCATCTAATCTCTTATATGGTTAGGTATGTTTAAATTTTTAGGTCTAAAATAATCACAATTTGATAGTTACCTCTTTTATTTACTATTTGATAAGAAGAGATTACAACCTATCTATACTTGACCAATACGAGAGAGTCAACCTTCTCTCTCAAAAGACTCCTTGTCCTCAAAGTAGTTATTGGATGGATGTCTAACATTACCCCGGGCTCAAAAGACACATTGTCCTCAAGCTGTTAGTAACATTACCCTCGACCATATTTCTTTCCTCCTTTTACAATCGATGTCTACTTCATTCTCCTTGCAAAATTTACATCGTCATAGTCGTCCCTTCCGTCACTCTATTCGTTCTCTCCCTTTCTACCATCCCACCTGTGAATGTTGATCGTTGTCTTCGCTTGCACGTTTCATTCCGTCACTCTATTCGTTCTCTCCCTTTCTACCATCCCACCTGTGAATGTTGATCGTTGTCTTCGCTTGCACGTTTCATTCCGTCACTCTATTCGTTCTCTCCCTTTCAACCATCCCACATGTGAATGTTGATCGTTGTCTTCACTTGCACGTTTCAGAATTACTTGATCAGTTTTTTCTTGTATTGTCAAAGGTAATCAGTTTGACTCTTTTTCCACTCCAACAATTGAAATCCTCAAACCATTTTTGCATTCCTCCCAATGTTTGTTGCATTGCTTCCAAGAATTTTTGTAACTTCAGATTTTTTTTTTTTGGTAAGAAAAAGAAGTTTGAACAGATTTTTTTTTTTTGGTAAGAAAAAGAAGTTTGAAATAGCCTATGCCATGGCATAGGCTGTGCAATCACATAGTCACATTTGGGTTTCCTTACTGAAGGGCATATGTATAATTTCACACCCCCCATTTTCTCAAACCGGTCACTTTTAATATTTTTGTGTGTGGGAGACGGGTCACTTTTGATAATATTTTGCTATTACAGGTCACTTTATGCAATTTCCCGAGGTGGTATAAACATTCAATTTGCATAATTCTTCTTCCTTCTAAATAAGGAATTTGTATGATACCAATCATGTTTGTAGTTTTGTAGTGGGAATCTTAAGTTCGAAAAAACAAGAAAATTGTCTCAAATCACCGCATTCATTCGAGTAGAATATTTTTAAATATGTTTTAAGATCTTATATTGTTTATGAATATTTTTAAGTATCAATGTTCATGTGTTCTCCCCTTAGTAATATGACTTAATTTGATTGCTCAACTGACTCCGTTAAGGTTTCAATTACAACATTAATTAAATAACTTCGTAAAAAATCAATCAAAATTAAGTGCTAGTAATTAAAGACATTTTTTCTTTAATTAGTTTATTAATCTACATCTGTAAATTAAATCTTAATATTTTTCATACTAGTAACCAAACTGTTAGAAATTTAAAGTATAAAAACTATTGTTACATATTGAAGTTAGAGTTGAATAATTACAAACTAAAGTTGTAAAACTAAAATTGCTTTTTTTGTTTGAAGTGTTACAATCTATTATTTTTCAACAAAAGAACCAGCAATTTCAACATAATTTCTGGTGGATCTAGAGGCCATCCCAAAGTGTACCCATTGGTGAGTAGAGCAGTGGGATTTGGTCGAAAACCTTGACCATTTGTAGATGAGGTGTTGGTCTGCCCCTTGGTTCTCACATTGGCAAGTGTGAGAAGCACACAGCAGCACTATGATCAAAATTCCCACAAACTTGACATTGTGTATGGCGATAGCTCAACCCAACCTCAGCCTAGACCAACCCCAGTTACCACGTTGCCCCATATTAGAGGATTGTTGAGGAGAACCGTTGGTGGATGATCATTTGCCCTCAAGTTTGTGCTGCCAGAGTTGCTATTTTGCACCAGATTAACAGAAAAGAAGATGATCCACTGTTCAGAGAGGTCAATATTTCATAAGACAAGTAAGTCTACTAACATTAGCAGCCTACATAGAAAAACACTCAGATTTTCAATTCGTTATTCTACAAACTCATAGCTACTAAACACATCACATAGGGTTGTTAGTATATCTATTCTATGAAGAAAACGTGAGTACTAACAATCCTAGATGATGTGTTCAGCAGCTAGAGGGTAATGAATAACAATTGTAAATCTAAAATATTCTTCCACCTAGGAGACCCACTTCACTAGAGGATTCATCAGTGGGATTGCAGGTAGACCTCACCCATCAATATTTCTTGTATTCATCAGTAAGATACTCAGAAACGACAGCAGCCCAATAGCTCTATCGAATCAAGCAGCAACAAATAAGAAAGGAGGAATAAAAGTTAGGTCTTAATTGAGTTTTCATTTAAATGAGATCAAACTTCAAAGAATTACCATAGATTTCATTAAAAATAAGCTCTCTTGGCATCTAAATACACAAAAAAACTGACAAAAAGTAGTATTAAACCAGAAGCTAGGGCACCAATTCAAAACTGAGAAAATAAATCAAGAAAAATAATATACAGAATTGAAATATAAGCCAACCATGTGCCTATGATGACCATCGAAAAACAAAGATCACCCCGGCGAGTTAGTCGGAATCACTTCCATTTCGCAAACGAAGAAATTGCCTCAAAACATTGAATTGATTAATATCAGTTCTGGGACAGAGTGCGTTTGCTTTGTTCATTCAAAAGGAAAATCAAAGAAGAAAGAGTGGAAATTGAAAATGTACCAGCAATTAAAGGGCCAGAGAATCAAGAAGAATGAGTCTCAGACGAGTGATGCTGGAGAATTTCAATATCGCAAAGTTTGAGTAAAAATCTGACTGAATCGATTGAGCGATACAGTCAAGAAGCTGAACTTGCTTTCAGATTATCAATTTTCCACTGACAATTCTTAATCGATTAAGAACACTAAGAAAAACAAAGTAGAAGAAATTTTGAAATTGAAGGAGAGGCTGAAGAACGATTGCTTTGATGTTGATGGTCGACGATGGATTCCTTTATATAGGAGAGCGAGGCTGAAATTAGGGTTTTTCTTTCTTTTCTTTTGCCTCCATATCGCAATCGGGGTATTGTTGTAATTTTGTTTTGTATAACGGTGAACCGAGTGAAAAAAAAAAACTTTAGTTATTTGTATTTTTAATTTAATCCCTCAACTTTAGTATCTAATAAATTAGTTGTCAAATCGAGAATAACTCAGTACACCAAGAGAGCCCATAGGTTTAATCCTTACATTAATTAAATAATTTTATAAAAAAAAAATAGTCCATATATTTTAAAATTGGTAACAATTTAATCATTATTATAAAAAAAATCAACTAAAATTAAGTGATAATTTTTATTACATAGTCACTTAATTTTTTTTTTTTTGCAACGGTGGTTTAATTAATGCGAGGATTGAACCCATGACCTTTTGGTCACCGGCACAACCCTATGCCAATTGAGCTATGCTCGGTTTGGCAAAGAAGAAAATCCTTGGACGGAACAAGTATAACTTTCGGTATGGTTCTCTTTTCCATTATCTTTATTATTGTATTTTGTGATCGATAACTTATTTGGTTCTAACCTACCATCACGAGGTTCCATCCTGAATATTTTTCATTATCGTAACTAAACTTTTAAAGTATAAAAATTCATGGTTACATATTGAAGTTTAGAGCTAAATTATTTCAAGATTAACATACTAAAGTTCACTAAATTGTTACTTAGATAAAAGTTCTAAAACTGAAAATGCTTTTTAATCTTTTTTGTTTTTGTTTTTTTAGATAGTTCTTCCAATTAATTCTCAAACCTATTTGTTTTCCTCTCTTTGTTTAGGTGTGAAAATTAGGATATGTGTTATAAAATAATTAGAAATTAAATCTGAATTTAAATCATGTTGAAAATGTTTTAATAATATATTTATAAACCATAAAAATAGTTATAGTAAAATTTTTAATAATATATTTATAAACCATAAAAATAGTTATACTTACCAACTAAATATTATGTTAAATCTAAACTATCCTTTAACTAGTTAAAAAAATTGTCAAGACTATTATTAACTAATTTAATAGCACATTTTAGATTATAAATTTTGTATAATTATTATTTTACAATATCAAATAATTTATTTTATATAATATTACATTATACCTATTTTAATTTAACATAAATGAAATTAAAATAGGTCTATTTATGAGAATAAAAATGAGGCCTCTCCTAAAATGTTGAAGCTAAGTGTGGAAGACTTCTTCGGATCCCAAGAGTCAAAATTTGTTGGTTGAAAGTTTACAATAACATTATTTCTTGTAAGGTAAACCTCTTAAAGAAAGGAATACATACGGATAACCTATGTCTTTTTTGCAGGGAACGAGGAAACTCCTGTACATCTCTTGTGGCATTGTGAGGTAATAAAAGATGTTTGGTCTTTTTGTCCCTCTATTAACTTGACTCGTTTGTGTGATAACATGAATCAGTGTACGATCCAGGAACATTGGGATTGAATATTGGACAAAGGAGCTCATGAGGACTTGGAGTGTGCGATGGTGATGGTGTGGAAGATATGGGAACAAAGAAACCAAATGGTTTTCCATAGTATACGGGTGACAGAGCAGAACGGGGTATCCAATATTGTCAATTGCATTGACCATCTCAAACACCTTAGGAGGGGAGGTATGGAAGCAAGCAAAGGAAAGAGAAAAATTATAGCAAATGACGAAGCACAGTTCGGGGACTCCCGCGAGGGTTGGAGCCCTCTCCCTTCCAATCGATGGAAGCTGAATGTGGATGCATCTTTTAGAGATGTTTCTTGTCGGGCAGGTCTTGGGTGGGTCGTTCGAGATCATCACGATTTAGTTAAATTGGTCGGTTGTCGTGCTCTCAGCGGTCAGTTCGAGATTAAAATTTTTTAGGCTATGACAATGGTAGAAGGTTTAAAAGCGATTATTTCCTTCTCATCCCCTGACAAGTGCCCGATTGAGGTGGAGATCGATTGTTTGAAAGTTATAACTTGCTCAATGCATAGGAGTTGACCTCGCCATGCATAGGAGTTGACCTCGCCACAGTTGCATTTTTTATACGTGAAGCTATTGACCTATTGACCTGAAGGAGGCGAGTGATCTATTTTGTCATTTTTTTGTCATTTGAATCGACTGAGTAATGACTTGGCACATCAAATTGACTCTAGAGCTTTAAAGGCTTTTTTAACGCCTCGAGGATCCTATTCCCTCAACCTTTTTCTCATTTTGTGAGTCTGGTGGGGCTTCGTTTCTGTTTGAGCTATGACTTTTTGTATTAAAAAAATACTATATTTATAAAAAAAACGCAATCCAACATTTTTTAGGCCCCGTTTGATAACCATTTCGTGTTTAGTTTGTAGTTTTTAAAATTTAAGCTTGTTTTCTCCTAATTTCTTTACTATGGGTTACATTTTACCTAGATAAACATTTGGATTCTTAGTCCAAATCTAAAATCAAAAGCTACTTTTTTAGTTTTCAAATTTGATTTGATTTTTTAAAACATTGGTATAAACTAGATAACAAAACAAATAAAGTTATAGGTGGGAGTAGTGTTTATAGACTTAATTTTCAAAAACAAAAAATTAAAAACCAAATGGTTATCATATAGAACTTTAAAGTTTCAAATTCAAAATCTATAATACATTCGGAACGGGGGATTGAATCCCTAACCATCTCAGTCAAGGGCACAATTCTATACTAATTGAACTATCCTCGGTTTGATTTTTCACTATTTTCATAAGAAATCTAGATTGCATACAAGCCTATTGGCTTTTTAAAAAAAGATTCACATTAGAAAAGACAACAATCTCTATTTTAGGTTATGAAAAGCAACTAGGACAAAATTGCAAAAGAGGTATATGCTTGAAATTGATTTTTCCAAACATTTGTTTTAACATCACTAACCAAAATAGATGTATCTTTATCTTTAGCACTCTTCTCTTTGTCCCCTTTAGCCCAACATGAATCCTCAAATTCAAAGGAAAGTATAAGTATCGAAAAATTTCAGGTACTACTCGAGTATGAATATTCTATCCATTATCATTTATTGTCTGTCCGTCAACATCTTTTTAAAATAATACATATTAAAAAAAATTATAAAGACAACTAAGAAAAGAGTGTGGAAGTGATTTGGCGGGGTTTTGTACCGATGACCCACCCTTCGGCGGTCGTGATATTTTTTTACCTAATTTTTTAAAACTTATATTTTTTTACGTTCTCCGGTGCTAAACATGCACAAAGTTAGACAAGTGCACAAAGTAGCATTGAACAAATAAGATTGAATAAACAATGATGAATTTTAGCATTAGGTTTTCATAAATTCATCTCTGCAAAATGGAAAAACCAAAAAAAATCATTCGAAACAGAGCATAGAGTGCGCTCTGGAAAAGGAAAGCGAGAGAGACGCAAAGGATCGGATTCAAATCCATTGCAGAAAACAGGAGAAAAGAATCCACAAGCATCATCGATTAATGGAAATTATAAAATCAGATCAGAGATTGAAAAGGAAGGCGAAATCAACTTCACCATTGTTGATTCTGAAAGAGGCATTTCCACAAACACCTTGCGTGCTCTCTGCGCTGAACAATGGCGATTCATCGAAATAAGAATGAAAATGAAGGTTGTTCGATCATGGGAGTGGTGGTGATTGTTCATGATTTGGGGAAATCTGGACCTGCAAATTCGGCTTTTCTTCAGATTTATAGTGCAACCAAATTTGATCCAAGTCAGCCTTCTTTTTTCTCTCTTTCTTCTACTCATTCCTTTTACTTTCCATTAAAATTTAGTCTAACACGAGCATATTCTCAACCGACAGAAGTCAGATTTTCGAATCTCTCCCTCTCTATTTGTTGTTGAACTCGAAAAGATGTTCAAATTTTAGATTTAACATGTCTCAACCGCGTAGGCCTCATCTTTTCTCGGCCGACCCCCATCGGGGACGACCTCAAGTTAAGTCGGTAGTAATGGTCGGCCGTATAGTTCGTCTTTGGGCCTTGAGATTAGTCGGGCTTTGTGACTATCGATATGTTCACCCCAACAAACTGCATTATGTTTAGTAAAATTCATAACG
The DNA here is from genome assembly GCA_028017165.1 of Herpetospermum pedunculosum. Taxonomy (NCBI): domain Eukaryota; kingdom Viridiplantae; phylum Streptophyta; class Magnoliopsida; order Cucurbitales; family Cucurbitaceae; genus Herpetospermum; species Herpetospermum pedunculosum. Next base: position 78,797,734 of record CM051524.1, on the reverse strand, counting down.
ACCAAAATTGAAATCAAATTTTAACCTTATTGGAAGGGTTTAATGTTTAGGGTTTTGAGGAGTATTTTAGACCAACATATCATATAATATTTTAGTATTCAACCATTTTCCAAATAAAAAATATGTTTTGCTTTTTTTTCTTAAAAAATGACAATTAAACATGATCTTTTCTCTCATTATCCCTTTATGTTTGTGCTAAACTCAACTAAAATATATTTAATATGCATATCACGTCTGCGTTTTGTTAATTATTGTCACGGCAAAAACTAACTAGAAACAATCAAACAACTATTTGGTACAGCTACTCCGTGCATTGCCTAGTTTAGTCTATGGTGGGAGTTCAATCTTGCATTGTGCAACTATTTAAAATGTTTTATTATCGCTCAAATTTCGTGGGTAAAAATGTTAACTAAAAACATAAATAAAAGTTGATAACGTTTCATATATATATATAAAGAGTCTTCATTCTTGAGTTTAATAAACAACATATCCAATATTCAATTATCTCATTTCGATCGATTCTCATTCCGATGATGAAACAGCTACCGAAAAAGGAAAGTTGAGTAAGAAAGCGAAGTTAGAAGAATGGAGAAGCAGGAAAAAAAGTGATGGATCAAGAATCACTACTTACAAAATCAATTTGAAGGTTGAAAAAGGGTTTGGAATTCCAGGAGCTTTTGTGATAACAAATCAACATAAGCACAAATTTCTCCTTAAATCAGCTTTTCTCCAAATTCCCAAACATTATCCCCAAATAATCCACTTTGATTGCAACTCTTGGGTTTATCCAATCAAACTCAATGCCACTCATCAAATTTTCTTCTCAAACACTGTGAGTTCTCTAACAACTTTTTGTTTTTGAATGGTAGCTATATTTTCCATTTTGGTTTAGTTATTAATTTAGACTATAATGGTTTTAAGATGTTGTGTTTATTTATTAATCTTTAAACTTATAAAAGTTTTGGCTATGTTTTTTTAATTTTGAAATGTGATTCTTCTAGGTAATTCTTGTTAATATTGTTAATTAAATGATGGTGTAACATGTCTATTCGATAAATAATGAATAATTTAGAACAATGTGATAAGTGGATATAAGTCGATGACAAAATGAAGTATTGGATAGCTAGAAAAAAAATTGAAACGTGCATGCAACATACTATTCAATTTGAAGCAATGTTTAAATCTTTTTTATAGACGGTATGTCACCATTTTGTTTGACTATTTACTTTCTTCGTCATCTTTATCAATCAACATTTGTTAGCAATCAAGGGTTGATCTAGTGATCATGAAATACCTTGACACTATTAATGTTCTCTAAGAGGGAATGAGTTCAATCTTTGGTGACCACCTACTTAGTTCTTTGGCACCCAAATGTTATAGGATCAGGTGGTCTATCCCGTGAGATTAGTCGAGGTGCGCGTAAGTTCATCTGGACACTCACAGATATCACAAATCAACATTTATTTAAAAAATAACTATATCATATAATTAGATGGTTATAGCATACAATAATATGTAAAAAAAAAACACAGAGAATCATTTGAAGTATATCTAGAAAGAGCAATCCCTTACTATTTTCTTTCAAAAAGTACTTATGAAAAAAGTTAATTTATTATTTATTTTTGGAATTAATGATGCTACTCTTTCTTCGTGTATGTTGTTGTATATATAACTAGTGTTAGTTTTGTGTGTTTGGGGTTAGAGTTACATTCCAAGCCAAACACCAATGCCCCTCATGGATCTAAGAAAACATGAGTTATTAAAGCTAAGGGGAGATGGTAAAAGAGAAATGAAGGAATGGGAAAGAATTTACGACTATGATTGCTACGACGACGTTGGGAATTCCCAAGAGCATTCTAGACCTGTTTTGGGCGGATCGTCCTCTCTTCCATATCCTCGTAGAGGAAGAACGGTTCAACCTCCTAATGCTGGTAGACAAATTTATTCTCTCTCATATTCTTCTTATGTCCTTTGAATTTAAACACAACAACATAATGATGTTAACGAATGAACTAAAATATAAACTTGTTAAGCACTTTTAACTATTTAATTAAACCGTATGAAACATCTTACAAACACTTTTAATTGTTTAAACACATTTTCAAAAATCACATCAGACTTAGGGTTTATTTGGAATGACTTTCTAAGTACTTAAAAGCACTTTTTTTAAAAAGTCACACCAAACTTATTCTAAGAAGGCATTAGGGCGGTCACGAGTACACACTTGTCAATTGTCATCTTCGAGCTCGCAACTTTTTTTAATTTGACTAAAAAGTGACCTTTTTTTTGTATGTTAAAAAGATGGTTCAAGTGAGAAAATGGATTCACAAACATGTGTACCTCCTGATGAGAGAATGAGACATAGCAAAGTGAAAGAATTGGGTTCAAACTCACTGCAAGCTGCCCTTCAATTCCTCATTCCAACCCTAAAAACCCTAAACCATCAACCCTACACCATTGATCATTTCAAATCTTTTGTTGAATTGCATCATTTCTTTTGGGCCCAAAAACCCTCCAACTTGGCCCAAGCAGACCAATGGACCAAACTCAAACTCCAAAAATTTCTCCCACACAAACTTTTTCAACAAATTCTCTCTCAAAAAGATCACTTCATGTATCCACTTCCTCAACTTCTCACAGGTAATTTCTTCTCATTCCTTGCTATTCATTTTTATTTTCTCAACTTAAATTAGCTACCAATGATATCATGTAAAAATGTATTAGTTGCATAACAATTTTTTTTAATTATTTGGAAGTTGTTAAAGATATCATCAATATGCCAACGAGCATAGCTCAACGGCATGATGTATCGCCTAGTGACCATGAGGTCCTAAGTTCAATCCTGTCAAAAAAAAAAAAATAATAATAATAATAATAATAATATATGAAATTATGGATTAGTATAAAGAGTTTTTGCACGACAAATGAATGTCATAGATATATGAAATTATGGATTAGTATAAAGTTTTTTTTCTTCTTTACCTCAGAAAATGAATGTGCATGGATGGATGATGATGAATTTGCACGACAAATGCTTGCAGGAACTAATCCCGTGCGAATCACATGCTTACACGTATGTAGACTATTATAAAAAAATTAAGATTAAATTACAAGTTCAGCCTATGAACTTTCAAGCTTGTCTTTAATAGGTCCTTAGGTCTCTGATCAAATTCAATTTTTTTAAAAAAAATCACAAATTTGTTAGATATAAAATTGAAAGGCCAGTCTTATAACACACAAAATTCAATTGAAAAAAAAACGAATATAAAGAGAATCTATTAGACAGAAATTTAAAAGTTAAACGACCTATTAAACATTTTTAAACTTTAAGAGCTTATAGACCTGTTAGACTTTCTAAAGTTCAATGGCCTATTAAACATAATTTAGAGAGTTCAAAGACTAAAGATAAAATTATGGCTAAAGTGAGCATAGCCCGACAGTAATTATTGACATGTATTAAGTCCCTTGAGATCAAAGGTGACCAACTAAGCTATGCTAACGTTAGATTCTAAATTTTAACAATAGAGACTAAAAATAACCATAATTCAAAATCTATGACATAATTGAACTCCTAAATTTAGAAACTAAATAAACACCACAATGCTAAAAGTACTTTGGCCTATGCATTCTATGGTTTAAAGTTCAAACTTCATTTAAAAAATAATCTAAGCAAATTAAAAGTGTTGTAACAATATTGTTAATTGGACAGAAATTTCCACCAGAAAGCAAAAGCAAAGTGGTTAGTACAATAAAAGCATTAGATATTGAACACAACCTTGATGGTCTCACTCTTCAACAGGTGAACATATCATCTCTTTATTTTGCTCCTCCTCTCTAGATCTTGCAATCGTCAACTAAGTGCATGTTTGAGTGATTTTAAAATGACTAAAATCATTTTTGTCATGTTAAAAAATCACCCTGAAACATGTCTTTAATCATTTAAAATATATTTGATTTTTGATTTTATACTTTTAAACGCAATTTTCATACCATCAAAATTGATTTCGACTTATTAAAAATATGTTTGAGAGTGAATTTAAACATTTCAAAATCACTCTCAAACATGTCCAAATATGCAAATACAATATTACAAAGGACATGTCAAGTTTTAATAAAAAATAGACAAAATAAAAAGGGTATATACTACATAAACTAGGATTGATTATACAATAGCAAGATGGGAAGATAACAAGAGAAGAGGTGACAGCAAAATAACGACCCAGAATGATCCTTTTAAAAGTTCAATAAAGAAAATGGATATGTCAAAAGTTTAGAGAAATGAAATCTTTTACTTTAAAAAAAAATAAATTTAAACTTTAATGGCCAACATGAACACCCACATGTCAACAAAAAAAAATAAAAAAAAAAAAAACTTTCTTCTGTTACCTACCTACCTAAATATCAAACTAGGTCTAATTTCTAAATTTAATTCCAAAGTCCCTATTGAGAAGTATTTAATAAACTTTAAAGTCAAATTTAATTCACTCGACTAGTTTTTTTTTTTTTTTTTTTTTTTTTTTTTTAATAAAACTTAAAAATTTGGCACTACATGCCAAACATTAAAATCTCCAAAAAAAAAAAAAGATAATCATGTTGTGACTATTGAAATTTTCAGTGTTTTGAAATGTTATAGGCAATAGAGGACAGAAGGATATTCATGTTGAATCATCATGACTACCTAATGCCATTTCTGAATAGAATAAACAGTGGCGATGTATTTGCCTATGCATCTCGAACCCTACTCTTCTTAAGGACTGATTCTACACTGAAGTCTTTGGCAATTGAACTTTCTTTACCATACTCTGAATCTGAAGGAGAAGAGATAAGTTGGGTTTACCTGCCAGCATCTGAGGGCATGGAGGCTGCCCTGTGGCAGCTTGCCAAAGCTCATGTCGCCGCCAACGACTCCGTCTACCATCAACTCATTAGCCATTGGTGAGACCCGTCACCTATTTTCATACATTAAAGAGTTCGATATCAATATAACATGACAATATCTTTTTCTTTTATGGGTTGCGAAAATATCCACAAAATCTCGAAAGAATGTTTTTTTTTAGTCTACCATCAACTCATTAGCTAGTTTAGTCTTTTTAGTTAGTATGTTTTTTTTTTCCAATGTTGCGTGTTCGATTTAAGCTAAACTATCATTTCTTAGTCCCTTTTCAAGTTTGGCTTGGTTAAAAATATATTTATTTATTTTTTGAAAAAAAAATCGAGCTTCCATTGAGAAAAAAATGAAAGAATTACAAAGACATCAAAAAAAAAAGAACTAAGCCCAAAAAAGGGAGCCCACCAAAAGAAGGGGCGCCAATCAAGCAAAATAAGACCTACAAATAAATTGCAAAACAACCGCATCACCAACGGTTCAACGCCCACAAATAAACATAGAACCTGATACGAGACCAGATAATATTAGGCGCTCTCTCAGTCCCTCTAAAAGTCCTATTATTTTTCCTCCATAAATTCCATAAAACCGTGCCACAAAATTTCATAATTTTCTTATACGACATGTTTAAATAGAGATTATGGTGATCTAGCCACTAAGGTATGTATAAAAGGTTAAATTGACAAACTACATTAATATTTGAGTTGTGTAAAAAACAAAAGGGTGAATTTTCAGGTGAATAGGGAATAGGTTGGCAGAAATGAGGGGGCCTCTAGGGATTAATTTTTTTTAAGGTATTTAGCAAGACTCGCCCAACTGACATAAAACCTAAAACGTACCTGATTTCCTCTATTTTTAACCCAACTCAAACTCATCCAATCAACCTAGAATGTCAAGTCACTGCCTTTCTTTACAACATTGAAAGAGAACATGTCATCTAAGAAAATTGTAACCGAGAACTATAGAGGTTATTATGGAAGACTTAATTAAACCATATAGACTAGCCAACATTGAGCATAGCTCAACTGACATAAAGCATGTGCCCTTGACCAAGAGGTCACCGGATCGAATCCTCCACCCCACATATTGTTTAAAAAAAAAAATACATATCGACTAGAATGGTGATTTGACCTTCTTAACTTTTAGAAATCAGACTTCCTTTGGATTTTAAATACTTTTGTTGGCCATATTTGTCCAGTTATACCTACACAGTTTATGTTGTGAAAGTAAAATGGCATGACATGCAATGTTGTGTAAATGTTTAGGTTACATACCCATGCAGTTGTCGAGCCGTTCATCATTGCCACTCGCAGACAGTTGAGTGTTATGCATCCCATCTACAGATTGTTGAATCCTCATTTCAAAGACACCATACACATCAACTCGCTATTTAGGAACTTTCTGTTGAAACCTGATGGAACCTTTGAAAAGATACTGTTTTCTGGTAAATTCTCCATGGAACTATCTTCCGAGCTTTACAAAGAGTGGCGGTTCGACGAACATGGCCTCCCAGCGGACCTGCTGAAAAGGTAACAACAATTACATTGTTTTTCCTTTCATGCAATAGACCTGTGCCAATGTTGCTTTTTGTCTCTTAGAAATATGGCTGTAAGAGATCCAGATCCGGGAAACCTGTCCGGAGTTCGGCTCGTCTTCCCTGACTATCCATATGCAGAAGATGGCCTTGAGATATGGACTGCAATCAAGACATGGGTGAAGAGTTTCTGTTCAATCTTCTATAGAGATGATGACTCTATATATTCTGATGAAGAACTCCAAGCTTGGTGGTCTGAGATCAGAAATGTGGGTCACGGCGACAAGTCCCACGAGTCTGGATGGTATGAAATGAACACGCTATCGGACTTGGTAGAGGCTTTGACAACTCTCATATGGACAGCAACTGGACTCCATGCTGCAGTGAATTCAGGGCAATATGCATACGCCGGTTACCCTCTTAATCGTCCCACACTATGTCACAAGTTCATTCCCAGTGAAGGAACAGTTGAATATGCCGAACTCTTGAGCAATCCAGAAAAATACTACCTCGAGATGTTACCTGGAAAGTTCGAAACTGCACTTGCCGTTGCATTGACGGAGGTCCTTTCACATCACGCAATGGACGAACTGTACCTGGGAAGGAAGTCATCATACAACTGGACAGATAATGCAAAGGCCCGGCATAGCTTCAGTGGGTTCAGCAAAGAACTTGAAAATATAGAGAAGAGAATAGCAGAGAGAAACCAAGATCCCAAGCGCAAGAACAGAAGCGGACCCGCCAAGATCACATACAAACTTTTGATCCCTGATACATCAAATTTTAGTCCAAAAAGAGGGATCGCAGGCAAAGGGATTCCAAACAGCATTTCTATATGATGCAGCTTCATGAAATTACTTAAAAATAAAATGTTCAATCAGAAATATGGGCAAGTGCATTCTTTAACCATCCACCTTATCTAATTATGAAAAGTCTGCTACTTAATTACTCTATATTATTGCAGACCCTTCAAAAATAAATCAACCAAACGGTGAGTTTGGTATAACTATTGGGAGGATGAGAAGTACTTTTAGCCTAATAAAATTACTTTTCAAAATTTTGAAATGTTTGGTTATAATCAAAAGTGATTTTGAAAATTCTAAAAATACCTAAAAGTGCCTTTAGAACAAACATTATTTTTTACAAGAAGCTTCTGGAGAATCACTCTTCAAAAGCCAGCTCAAACGCACCCTAAGCCTTGCTAGCTTCATCAACTGCAGCCAATTGGTATTTCCTTTTCCCTATTCCAACCATCCAATGAGTTTCTTATCAAATCAGGAACAGGAACAGCTATAGCAATAGTTTGTCATGCATCATTCTCATTTCTAACCTCGGTGAATGAATTACCTTTTATACAGTAAACGGAAAAGATTATGAAACTTATATGCATTAAGGCCCACAAATTCAGGATTTTTTTCTCATAACAAATGAGCTACAGAAAATGAAAGCCAAGGTACAGAATAGTTTAAAAAGGGACTACTGAGTTCCTGCGATATTGTTGATCTTCAACTACAAATTGGCTCTTTGGAGGGGGAAAAGGGGTAGGTTTACATGGAACCACATAGAATACAATTATTGGATCATAAGTTGTAAGCACTTATTAGCATCGTCCTTGTACCGAAAAGGGAGCCTGGCCAACTTTCCCAGGACTTTCCAGCACCATATCAGCGATCATTTCTGCAGTCCCTAGTGCCTGGATGTTAACAGAAATAAGTCAGATAATAGAATCAACCAAAAAAAATGGTTATAGTTGTCATTTGTTCAATAGAACCATGATTTATTATTGTTCTCTATGATGCATTAGAAGGGTGGTTTTGGAGTATCAGTAGTTTTATACAAGAGAAAGACAGAGAGTCACCATTGAAAGTCCTCCACCTTCATGGCCAGATGCAAGGAACACATTTGACAAACCAGGAACAGGCCCGATCACTGGCTTTCCATCAAGCACTGTGGGTATAAACTCATACAGGAAAATAAGTCAATCCAAACCCTGAAAATTTAACAGTAGAAATCGAAACTATTGTAAGTAGTGACATTATACTCACTGTATGGTCGAAGACCTATTCTCACTTTACTGTTGCTTTTGATATCTGAAAAAGACACTTCTTTCATTGTAGGAAAGAATTCTGAAGCTCTCTCCCATATACGAGTAATTATGGATTCATTCACTTCAGTGTTGAAACCAGCAAACTCACGGCTGCTCCCTGAAATTGAATGATCAATTTTCAATGAAAGGTTTCAAATTTCTCGCAATAACTTGAAGGCAAAATTTTAGAAATATATTATTTTTCAAAGGTTGTGTGTGTGTGTGTGTGGGGGGGGGGGGGGGGGGGGGGGTTAACATTGGGTTTAGCGCTTGCTGCCATGCTCCCTTTCTCTTTCCTTCTCCAATCTCCCTTTTCTTTTCGATATTTTCCTTTGTCAATTTTTATCTTATGGTGTATAACCAGCTGCTTTCGAGGATCTAATCTTTCCTTTTATACTCAAATTATGTGGGGTATATATTTGGTGCAAATATTTAAATTTCTAAGAGAAGCAAAACAGATATTTTCAGTATTTTCTGTCAAACAAGATTGAGTTTAACTAACAGAAATTCTGTCTATTTTGGTTATTTGAACGTATAATTCGTTTACACTTATTTTCTTTCTTGGCACACCATCTAGATGCTAAAAAAGTTGAGGGAAATAACACATATTCTTTACATGTTTTCAGGATTTTAATTGTTATCCATCACATTCCGAGCAAGATATCGTGAGGTATAGAATTATGAAATCCTATCAGCTTATGCGGAACAGCACGATTAAAACACATTAGAACAAACATATACATGGACGCATAAAAAAAAACTGAAGTTTTCTGGCAGCAATGGAAGAATCTGGAGAAAAAAATTAAGTACTATAAAATAGTGGTCACAAAATTTCATATTTTACCAAGTACTAGATTGCCTTGAACATCCATAGTGGCAGTCATTGAAATGGATGACGTCTGCTCAAGATTTTCAGTCGAAGTTAAAGCATGGTGATTAGCATAGCCCACCTCCATCAAACCATGATTAACATGAAGGGAATTAAAATTTTCGATGACAAGCAAGTGCCCCTGCCATGAAAAACAGAGATTTAGTCCTAACCAACCCTTTGAGGAGATGGAAAGTATTTCAGAGAAAACAACCTCGATAATAAATCACTTCAAGTTCCAGGTTATTGTAAAGAAATTATATGAAGAGAACCTACCTATAATAGAAAAGATAAATATATACCAAGCTAACATGATACTAATTCTAATTCACAGCTGAAGCAACTACTAACAGGTATGAAAATCACAAGAAAGGGAACTAATGATCAGTTCTCAGGAATCAGGGAGGGAAATAGTGTTTGTTTCTTCCAACACCTTACCTTGCGATATTGTGTATGGAGCATGTTCATAATTTTGAAGACATACAAAGTTGCCCCTGATCAACTTAAACCCAGCAATTATAATGCTAGTAAAATTTGAGAACCTCTTTTAACTAAAAGGTTGCAAAAAGCCTAGTCCCATATTCTGTTTAAAAGTGAACATTTTGGGTTCTATCAACTGATTCCTCCTATCTATAGAGTATGCCAAGAACTGACCAAAAACAGAGCGGATCAGTTTAAGGCATGAAAGCATCTCAAAGAAAAGGTTGGTTATATTAATATCCACACCTTTCTTGGCTTTATGGGAACATCCAAAACAGTTTTTTCCTCCCTGAGTAAATCACGCAGCAAAGTCCCACTCCAACAACCAGCTGCCAAAACAATGGCCTTCTTACTGTACAATGTAGTCTTGGACGTCTGAACAGCTTCTATCTTCCCATTGCTACCAGATCTGAGGATGTAAAAAAGTGAAGTGATTATCATCTTATTACTATAATGCTTCTAGAGCAATTAATTTAAACATATTGGTCAATTTATGTAATTTGAATATTTGATATCTGAATCAGATTAGAATTTTGGATATTTTGATTTTTTTTTCTTTTGTTAATAAGAAACCAGAGTACATTTGACTATTTGAATAAAAATATTAATGAGGATCGCTCTTTGCCTTTAACTGTTAACAAGATAACACACAAGATAGGCTATACTTTATAACATTATTGAGAGGTGCTGATCATGATTTTAGTAAAAAAAAATCACAAACATAAAATACAAGAAAGTGTTCATAGTAATAGTTGAAATGAAGTGATTGTACAAATCGACATGACTAGTTACCATGTTACATTATCATAGGATAGGTGAACGTTCATTCTCAATTTTGTTAATAGTTTTTTTTTTGGTGAGAACAACTTTGTTAATAGTTGAACTTTACAAATCTTTAACGGTCAGAAAGATCTTTGAATAATAGCTAAGTTAGGATTTTAATGATTCAAACTCATGATATCTTGACAAAATCCAAAGATAAAGCAAGCTTAAAAATTTATTGAATTATTTAATATTTTCTGAACCGTACTGAAATTTTATCTCTCCACTCTCTTTTACTATTTTCTCAAATTTATCTTGTGTCAAATTTAATCAGGTTAATAGCCATGGCCTTACTCTTATTTCAGAAATCTTGTAGCATTACAGACTCCAAGGGTTATGCTGTAGAAATATTTTTTTTTTTTTATAGATGTTGCGAGCATCTAGAGGGGCCTTAAAAGTTAATGAATATCAAGAACTTATTAGTTTCTGTTTACTGATTAATCAAAGAAATGTCATGTATAATATACATATTTATTATTGTAGTCAAACATCAATTAACTAGTGATCTATCAGAACTACTGATATTTCTTGTTCTTGTTGTTAACATCGAAGTGTAGTTGGCTTAGAAAAACAGACCTTAATAAGCCTGTAACGGGGTCATGAAAAAACTCTGCATATCTTCCTTTAAAATGTCTGTTAGCCTACATGTTTATCATATCTATCAGTAACACATGACATGTGTTAGCTTGAGATTAATAGAATACATTGTAGCTAACATAATTGGATAGGCAGAAAGAGAGAATTAATATTTTCAGACAAAACCTTTTGAATAAAGGCTGCAGTACAATGAGCATCCAATTGGCAGTCATTAGGGAGAAAGGCAGCCCCACAGCTGTCCCCAATGAGCAGAGCTGGTTCCATGGAAAGCAAATCAGCACCAGACAAGTATTCAGCTTCCAGTCCGGCCCCAGTTAGTTGCTTTACCTTCCTCTTTAACATGTCAAGTTCTTCAGGTGTTTTACCAATTAACAAGCTCCCTAAAACAGAAATAATAACAATAAGAAGTAGATACAACTCGCTCATCAGTCATACAATTCATGTAAGACTACATAATTCTCAGAGAAAAATGCATCAAAGTTCAAATCCTGTCTTGAATACAGTTTGTGGGCACACATGTACTCCATGAATTTGTATTAGATAATTTACGGACCTGGTTTCATGAATATTGTGGGCACAGGAGCTTATCATTTTCCTTCTTATACACATAAAGTAACCCAAAATATTCTCAGGGAACACACTTAATTTACTAGTCTTTACCCTGCATTTTAATGAGACAACAGTTCCATAGATGCAACTGACAAGGAAGCAAATGATTGGTGCTTTTCAAAAGAATGGTAACTACCTAATGTGTAACCCTTTGTGACTGCATATGAAGAATGTGGAAGTCAAAAGTTACTCGCACCTCAACCGAACTTGAGACTAATGAAAAAATAGAATACAAAAAAACAAGTACAACAAAAGTAGTCCGAGTAACTACAAGAATGGACTCCAATCCAACAAAATCAAACCAAGACCCATAATTATAAAAAGGCTTATGAATTGACGCACACAAAGAGACATTAAAGCTAGCCACCTCCCAAACATCCTCACAGAACTGCTTCACCTCTCTAACAATCCTATTGTTTCTCTCAATCCACCCCGATAGCAAAAAAACACTAGCATGCAACGAGATCTTGCACTTCTCCCGAAAAGGCGAACTCAAAAGTTACTCACACTTGTAAAGAACGAATGAAAAAAGCCAAAAACGGAACATCTATACAAAGAATCGGTTTCATCAATTCTCGTACCTGTCTTTTTCCAGCCCAATTCTTCCGATGGATTCAAGCCTTGTTCACGCAGGGACTCAGCTAGAACCTCCCACAGCCTGTGGCTTCTCAAAGCAAGTTCCCAAATGTCACTGCCAGGTGATTTGTGCGCCATCCATAAATAGCCCTGCCCTGGAACCAATTCAAAAACATTTCGATTCTAAGAACAAGTTCATGAACAACATTAACAGTTCATACTGAACATTCTCACCTGCACCGGTAGCTCCAGAGCAAGGGACGGCCTTATCGACAACGGCGACGGACAGATCCGACCCAATAAGAAACTGCCGAGCTATAGTTAACCCGATAATCCCCGCACCAATGATCACAACATCAAACTCAGAAGCATTGCCATTACGAGAGGTTGAAGACGAAGATTTCACATCTTTCAAAGCGCAGAAGCTCGCCGTTCCATACGTATCGGCCGATTTTGTCCATAGATGAGGACTAATCGGCGGCCATTTTGGATTGAATCCGAAGTTGCAGAAATGTCTGCTGGAAGTGGAACACGAAGCTATGCCGGTCCTGATTGAGGGAGTTGGGATTGGGAAGGAACGCAGTGAAGAAGAAGAAATCATGTGGTTGCTGGTATGAAGAAATGCTGAAATTCTTCGTTGAAAAACTTAGTGGATTAGTTCAAGAATGCATCGTCTTCTTTGATTGATTACATCTGCTCTGCCATGGACATGCTTCGGGATTCTCGAGCTCGTCCTGCTCGTTCTGCATTTTTATTATTTTTTTTTTTTTTTTTAGATTTTTGAAAAATATTTTCATGATTTTGGAAACAAAAGAGACTTTTGCAAAATGTACGATAATTCACCCCCCAAAAAAATAATAATAATAATAATAATAAATAATAATAATAATAATAATAAATCTCATGAGTCAATTATCCTTTTTTAACATTTTTGTCTCTATCTTAAATCCAGTCTAGCTCAATTGGCATAAAGTTGTATCTCATTATTATGAGGTCATGAATTCAACACTAGCATTGATTAAATACGTTTGCAAAAAAAAAAAAAAAAATTATAAAGTTCATAATTAACCTATCTCTTTTAAAATCTAGCGATGAAATTAATACAAAATTCAAATTTTATAAATAAAAAAGTGTTGGTTGCGTAAATAACAATTAGATCTAAAATAACGAACAAATATAGCAAAATATTTTGCTAGTATGACAAAAAAAATTAGTGATTATACTACTCACTCATATACATGGATAAAATGACTATTATTGATAGTCACTGACAAATTTTTATAAAATAACATAGACATGATAGACTACTATCTGTGATAAAAAAAATGTTATATTTACAAATCTTTTAAAAATATATATTTTGCTTTAATTTATTTGTCTCTTTTTAAAAAATAATTCACTACATTGATTTGAAAAATTCGAACTACGGACTTAGTCGTCAACAAATACATAAGTTAGTTGAATCAGGCTAACTTTTGGAGCTCTTTTTAAACTTTGGGATGGAATAAAACAACAAATTCAAATCTATTGAATGAAAATTATATTTTGCATTAATTTAGATAAATCTAAAAAATGATAAATTTAATCTAGACACTATATTATGTGTTTGTTTTTTTTGCTATTGTAATTAAAGCGAGGATTAAACTCATTACCTCTTAATCACGGACACAACCTTTGTTATCTTAGGCGGAGCGCTTACCTACTGCACCAAGTGGTTGTTCGATCTATATCATGTGTTTTATAAGACTGCGTTTAGAAAGTTGGTTTAAAATTTTTTAAAAACAATCATGAGCTAAACGAAAAATACATTCTCTGCCCTCATTCTTTAAAATTTTCATAAAATATTTTTTTTAAAGAGCAAATTTAAAAAAAAAAACCTTTAAATGGAAATTTTTCATTGGAAAGAAACAATTTAAATATAAAATTTCAAACAACAAATAATTTTATTTAATTAAAAAAATAATAATAAATTATAAAATGAAACTAACAATCCAATTCGTGTCAACTTTTCGTGAAGAATTTTTTCTCCGTTCTCTACCAAATTAAACGAGAAATTTTATGGAGACGGTGATTTAAATGGAGTGGTGACGAGACAGGGACGGAGAAACCATTTTCGACCTCATCCCGCCTCGTGGACTTCTTTAAGTGTGTTTGGTTAGTGATCTTAAAACAATAAATTTGAAACTCTACAAATTAATGTATTTCTATTTCATGTTTTGAATATGTGGTGGGTAGCAAATTTAAAAATAAATAAATTGTAATTATCGAATACCAACTAAATTTTGGTTGAATTTCGTTAAATGATGGCAAAAAGTTACACTTTATAGAATATTGAATGTATAAAAAAAATATATTATTTAATTTTGAAATGAAGTAAGATAATTAGAGAATTGGGGTAAACTATTATTTTACTATCACAATTAAAAGAATTGGGGAAATAAAAATAAAATAAGGATAGGTAGACTACAAAAGACGAACGAAAGTTGGAGTCTTTGTCTCACATTCATTCGACGAAAATTAATGTTAGAACATGAATGAAGGAGAGAAAGAGACAAACAAATAAACCAAAACAATGAAAACTATATACCAATTATTTTTTATATATTTTTTTACATTTGAAGATGAAAATTGCTTCCTTGGTAAATATGTTTCTTTGTTATTCTCATAACTTACACGTACAACGATTTCAATTGATATCAATCTTCCACAATTTATTTTTCGTTAAGTATATTCCTCTCATGAAGTTCTTCTATTGACTCATCTTTCTTTCAACTTTTTTAATGTTTGATTTTCCATAGCCAAACAAGTTGTTGATTTTTAACAAATGCACGACTTTTTTTTTTTTGTATGTTTGTTCCCACCATTTTTATTAAAACTATCTATATCCTAAAATTGTTTTCACATCTAATCTATATTATTTTAAATGTGACTAAAACCTTTCAATTTTATTTATAGTTGATCACCAAAATATGCCCAACTGGTACCTTTTCTTTTTTTTAACCAATCGCCGCATTGTATTATCGTTTTTGTTTTAATGAAAAAACTAATGAAATTGTTGTTTTTTCTAAATAATTTCAAAGGTTAAGAGTTTAAAAAGAACATTTGAAAGGATAAGGTTATAATTGAAACTTAACATAAAGTCCAATGACAATGCAACTTATCATTTATGTCACGGTACCACTGTTTTACAAGTCATCGTCACGTAACTTTTCCATTTTTATTTTATCATAGAAGTTATTTTATGAAACAAATTCAAAGTTCAAGGGTAAAAGTACAACCTAAATTTCAATGACATAATTGAAACATATCACTTATATCATGTGTATCACTATTCTACAAGTCATCGCCACATCACTTTTTCATATTCGTTTTATTATAAAAGTTAACCCACAATGACAAGCCCAAGCATACTTTGGAACCCCCAATCCAGTGGTCTTGTCGACAGGGGCGGATCCAGGATTTTTTGTCCGGAGGGGCACAATTCCAATAGGGTTAACGGCAAGTTTAGCCTTTGAAATTTTCGATTTATGTCTATATAGTTCTTAATCTTTAAAATGTGTTCTAAAACTTTCAATTTTAAGCCTAATAGATCCTTAAACTTTTAATTTTGTATATAATAAAGACATATTAGAAAAAAATAACGTATTTTTATTTTATTTTTTACAAACATATTTAATTAATGCAAGAGTCGAACCCCTAATCTCTTAGTCAATGACACAATTTTATGTCAATTGAGTTATGTTCGGTTTGAAAATAATAATGTGTTTATTAGATACAAAATTAAAACTTTCAAGTGTAATTGAGTTCGCAAAAGTTGATTTTTACTCGACAAAAAATTAAATGTCTATATTAGATACAAAATTATAGTTAATAAATTTAATTGAGTCCTCAAAAGTTGTTTTTTATTAGGAAAAAAAAAAAAAAATGTCTAACACCTATTATTTAGAAAATTAAATTTAATAAATCTAAACCGTTTAAACAATCTATTAAAAACAAATTTAAAAATTGAAAGACTAAACTTATAATTCTCTACTCATATAAATATAATTTTAAGTATTTAAACAATCTATTAAAAACAAATTTAAAAATTAAAAGACTAAACTTGTAGTTCTATTCATATAAATATAATTTTAAATATTTGTATATAATTTGTTTTTAGAAGAAAATTCTCTATTAATATAAACATAATTTTAAATATTTGTATATAATTTATAAGTATTAAAATTTAACATATGTTTTTTTAACAAAATGATAAACAAAATAAAAAAGAAAACAAAAGTTGGGATTGGCAACAAGAGGGTTCGAACTTAGGGCTCCTTCAGGAATGGAGGTTGAAATTTGTGCCCCTTGCCAACAAACCAATGAATAGTTTTACTTAAATTTTCGATTTTGAATATACTAATAGACAAACTGTAGGCATATTTTTCAAAATTTTATATACAAATATTTAAAAGTAATAATTTGAGGGGGGGCACGTGCCCCCCTGGCCCCCGTGTAGCTCCGCCCCTGCTTGTCGATATGTGGAAGAGTTGGACTGACAACGTCACACTGGAGTTGTTGGCCGCCCCTTAACTTCATCTCTTCAGACGACAGATTCTATACGTTGGAAGCCTCCGTCGTCACAAATCTACAAGCTCAACACATATGCCTCATTTCTCTATAATTCAGTTTGAATGTGCATACTTATTCGAGACTATACAGGTCAACTCAACTTTTATCCGGGACAACATCAATTGCCAAAGCGTTGGCTATTCGAGAAAGAGTTCACTTAGCCATAGAGATGAGGTGTGTTTCCCCTTTGTGTTGAGACTGATTCCTTACTAGTTCAGAATCTCATTATTGGAAATGACCGTCATCAAAATGAAGTACAAACTATTGTCGAAGAAATTCAAGGTTTTTGTGCTTCTCTATCTATTACAAAAATCTATTTCTCTCTGCGCGATGGAAACAAGTCAGCTCACGTTTTAGCTACTCATTCTCGACATTTTCAGTACAATGAAATTTGGCTCGAGGAGGGTTGTTCATGGATTCTCCGGGCACTAAATCATAATATTCCAATTCATGTTATTGATATCTATGATTTAATTTTGCTTGTTTTGTTTTGGTAGTAAAAAAAAAAAAAACACGGTGATACAGGTTATTTTATGAAACAAATTTTAAATTTAAGGATAAAAGTGATTTTTTTTTTTTTAAGTTGGGAGGCATTAATGAAATACATCATAAAGTTCAGAGAAATAATTTTGTATAGTTTAGCCTTAATTAATTTATAAACATGATTTACTTTTATATTATAATTTTGTCATCATTATTATTTTACAATATATTGCATTATTGTTTTTTTTTTTTTTTTTTTTTTTTTTGGAAAAAGCAATATATTGTATTATTGAATAAGTTTATAACATGAAATAATATTTTTAAGGAGCTAAAACACATTAAAAAAAAAAAAACTTTTTATTTACCCAAATTACCCTACGCCCAAGAAAACGAGACCAGAAGCTTTTATATTGTCTCTCGTTCATCAGCGCCAGCCCATCAAATTACCCAACAATGGCAGTCGCAAACCTACACCGGCTCCGCCAAATCCACCGTCTGCCGGCGATCAGCTACTCCAAATCCATTTTCTCAAGATCGTCGGCATCGGTTACCACCTCGCCGGAATCCTCATCGTCCTCATCCAGAAAGGTATCAGATCGCACCGTCAAATTGTTCGCGATTGATCCAGAGGGCACGAAGAAGGAGATCGTCGGATTGACCGGTCATACTCTTCTGAAGGCTCTAACCAATCGAGGCCTGATCGACCCTGATTCCCACCGATTGGAAGACATCGACGCCTGTTCGGCCGAATGTGAGGTCAGTATCGCTCAGGAGTGGCTCGAGAAGCTCCCGCCGCGGTCCTACGACGAGGAGTACGTGCTCAAGAGAAACTCCAGGGCTAGGGCTTTGAACAAGCACTCGAGGCTGGGCTGCCAGGTTATTCTTACCCACGACCTTCAAGGTATGGTCGTTGCGGTTCCCGAGCCCAAACCTTGGGACACTGCTTAATTTTTACTTGATTTTGGAACACTGAATCTTTGTTCTTCGGCTTCTTTGGCTGTTTGGTTATTTAATAATTTGTACCTTGAACTGGTGCATTTGGTGGATGACTTGTTGTCTTTGTGAAAGATTATCCTCTAATTGCGTCGTTTTGATGCTTCTATGTTATAGTTGTTCTGTCGTCAGCTTGTTTAATGGGATATTTTTGTATTCGGATTTTCTGTACCTCTTTGTTACATTGGATGTAAACATTTTGAAGAATGTATAAGAAATTGGCAAGAAATTGTTAGAAACTTAGAAAATATATATATATATATATATATATTTTTTGTTCCTTTGGTTTGTTCTTCCACGAAGATCCCCCAAAAGATACCCAAAATGCATTACTATGAAAAAAAAAAAAAAAATTAACAAGTCATGAACCCTGATGTTTGTAAACCTTGATTTCTTTAACGTTATTGGTCCAAACCATTGAAACATCCTATCCAGGTATCTACATTTTTTTTCTTGAAACATCAGGTATTAATCTAAAAGTTTCTTGATGTCAAATGATGTAGGGTTAGATGGTTGTTCTTCCATCTTCGAGATTAGTCGAGATGCATAGGATCTAGTATGCATGCTCATAGATATTAAAATTAAAAAATAACTTATTTGTCTTTGAGCACTTAGCTACTGCCAGAGTAGTTTGGAAAACTTTCTACGTGTTCACCCCCAAGAGAAGTCTTATGACACTTGGTGTGAGCATGTTGGTATTTGGGTTTTATTTCTTCATGAAAATTGGAGGAGATCTTGTTGAATGAAGAAGCTAAATGGAGGTATGATTGTAGATTTAAAAGACTTGAGGAGATGAGAACAAAAATCTTCTTTTTTCCTCTCAATTGTCTCAAGTACAAGTAAGTTGAAGTTTATCTAGAAGCTCCAATTTGTAGACTATAGAGTGGGAGATTGTAGACTATTGTGCGAACTCTATTTTGAAGATCAACTTGTTACGAGAAGGAGATAAGTGTGGGAGCTGATGGAATGGAACATGTATCTTTGCCACAAGATCCCAAGGTTTTATGTAGGGAAATCTTTTGAAGAAAACTGCCTTAACTGTCCCTAGCAGATACAGTAAAGATTCTTTGGTTGGTTTATTAATCAAATAATTAAGGAGGTATTTAATGTCCTTGGAGATTAACGTCCAAAGGTCAATGTACCCATAGATATTTATTCTCTAGGGTTGCTCTGGCTCCAAAATTAGAGCCTGGGAAGATTTTTTGGCGGGAAATATAGCCTTTTTTCCTCACCTTCCCTGACTGTTGTGTATGGCTTTGCATACAATTTCTAACACCCCATTCAAGATGCGTGGATCTATGGTTCTTGAAGTTCAGATTTGAAGAAAATGAGTAAAATAAAATAACATTTTCATCTTGGTGGTTTTTTCAATGGCGACAAAGTTCAAGCTAGAAACTCCTGTTGGCTCTTTCTCCAAACTGTTGTCTTCTGTGTGAAGCGTGGGGGTCTGGGGGATAGTGTTAGTATTCTCTTGGAGTGTGTTTTTTTCTGATTTTTTAGCAAAGCTTATTCCTAAAAAAACAGCTGTGGATTAGAAACACGAACATCCCGTGGAGTTTAAATTCTGAACATCCGCTGCCCTTATTCCAGAACTTTGTGGAGGTCTTTTGCTCCATGGTTTCACCATCGTGGGGCTGTCCTTGGAGCCTGATTGATTCTATCCTTCGTATGGGTTGGTTGTTCAGCCAATAGGCTTTGGCATAATACTGTTAGAGGTTCTAGTTGGGATATTTGGTTGGGAAGAAAGTGTATGACTTTCAGTTGTGAGTGTACGGAGGTTAAAGAGGTGATTGTATTTTGTAAGATAGTAATTTTGTGAGGTTAGTTGTAGTAATGTTAGGATGCATGCTGACAAACATGGTTATCCAAAACGAAAGTCGAACAAGTTTGGAAACCTTCCTTTCTTTGTAAACGCTCAATTTTAGAAACCATTCATTCCGTTTATTTTTCTTGCCTAGTTAATTTCCTTTGCAATATCATTTATAGAGATTTCCTAAAGAACCTTTCATCCTTATGGATGGATGCACACTCCATTTTAAGAGAATATGGAACTCAATCAGTTTGGAAAAGCCATTTCGAAGCATAATTACTGTAAGGTTTCTTTGTCTTCATTCAAAGTTGGTAATGGAATAGAGTCACTCTCATAAGATAGATGGATTGGAGTCTTGAAGATATTCTCGGAGAAAATATTCAAAGAGGTTGGTACAATGTAGCTGATGAAAGGTTTAAAAGAGGGCAGCCACATTGTGGTGGCCACATTGAATAAATTTTTCCATACTTGACGTCCTCCGTGCTATACATGCTATGCTCTTTTGATTAACCCATCACATATCAATTGTCGAGGCTTTTACTTGTGATTCATCTCTCCCGAAGTCTCTTTGTCGACATGGTTGCTCATGATTGTTCTTTAGGGCAAGCTGGCCCGCCCAGGTGTGGTTATTGGAACCTTCAGGATGTATTTTAGAAGATCTTTGTACGAGTTTTACACGAAGACCACAAATTCATTACCCCAATTTGGCAGGTTGGTTTGAGTTTAAGAAGGGTACCAAGGAGTTTTTGTTTGGATGGTAGATCACGAAGAATGATAAAATGAGGGGGACCATTGCATGTGTGTTAGTCTCTCAATATTATTTTTCCTCTTCATCCTTCCTTTCGGAATGTTCCCAATATTTTAATTACCTCGTTGGATGTATGAGAGAGATAGCAATCAAACATGTATCAAACGGTTTTAAGGAGCGTACAACATTCAACGATTATCAGACCATATTGGCTACCTTCAATAATTCTTCCTTCAAAGATAAGACCAGAATTATCAGGTGAAAATGTTCAAGTTGGGTTGGGTTACTTTGTTTTCAGTAGGTCCTCTTTTTTGGTTGACTTTGCCTCTTCCTTGATAAACAAGACCAGAATTATATGCCATCTGATGAAAATGTATTGTCTGTTTTTGAGAAATTTGGAAAACAAGTATTTGAACCATTTTTAAGGACATTGAAGGAAATTTAGGCGAGGATGGATTCATCGACTTTTGAGATTGTAATAGGTGTCTTATCTATCAAGTTATACTCAGATATTTGGTTAATTGTCGAGTGTTTATTTGATTTCTATACTTTTGATTATTAGGCAGCGACAATACAAATCCAACATATTCATAAAATAATATGACATAACACATTCGTTGAAAAACATGAATTGAAATTTTTGAGGATATTATTTTTTGCAAGCAAAATTCGGATAAAGATTATAATTATAAGTTTTTAATAGTCTTTTGAAGGGATAGGATCAAGTTTAAATTAAAATTAAAGTATAGAAAAAAAATACAATCGAACTCTTTTTTAGTCTAAAATTTTGCTGCCTTGTTATATTACTATGTTTAAATAGACAATTTCCACTCCCCATGTTGATGCAAGATTGTGGAAAATCAAGCCAAATAACTTTTTTCATTAGAATTTAAATTTAAATTTTAGTGATCAATTGGAAAAGTGTAAATTGCAATGGAGTAAAATTAAATTTTAACCCACAAGAATTTACTTTAAAAAGAGTTTGTCAAACCATCAATTTTTGCTTTTACATGATTAATTTAAGCAATAGTTTACTTATTTACTTACCATCTTAATGTTTTTTTTTTTAAAGTATTTAATATTAATGTGGGATGAAGAAATTGAACTCCTGATCTCCCAATAACATAATTTTATGTCAATTGAATTAGGTTCGAATTGACAAATCATCTTAATATTTTTTTTTTATGGATTGGTGCAATGTGAAAGTTAAGTATTTTGTTTTCATGAATCCAATAACCTGTAAGTAGTCTTTGCATCTATAACATGGAAGGGTGACAATAATGGTTGTGGTTCAACTCTCGATAATCTTTCAAGCAATTATGTATTTTAATAAAAACGTCTTAAAAAATAAATGGATGGTGCTTCAATCGATGAGCAATAAATCAATTAGATTTAAAACTCCTCATTGGAACTTAAAAGATCGTCCCCTTCCATGTTATAGATTTTTTTTTTTTTTTTTTTTTTTTTTTCATAAGGGCGGATTGGCGAGGAAAAACAACAGGTTAACGCAGAAGGAAAAAAAAGGAGCGGGAGAAGAAGAAGAAGAAGACGGCGAAAGAATTTCAACGCCGAAAGGAAAGACTGAGATAGTAATATATAACTCATAAAAAAAACAAAACCAATAAATAAATAAAGCCTAAATTAAAAAAAAAAAAAAAAAAAAAAAAAAAAAAAAAAAAAAAAAAAAAACTCGAATTTCGTTTAGAAAATGGAGCACCCGAGTTGAAATTTGGAGTTGGCTGGACCAAGTTATTATAGCTTACTCTACGTGACCATCCATCCTTATAATTTACAGTCAATAAAATAATTTTATTGATTTCAATAGTATTTATTACTTATAATTATTATAATCATGATTATAATAACTCACTCAACGCCTCCAAACAAGTTCTAAGTATTAAGTAAGAGTGAAAATTATAAACTCTAACTTTAAGGAGCTTATGTTTTATGACTTGTGTATAACAAGTTTTTGAACTTTATAAAAGTGTAACAAATCTTTGAATTTTCCTTTCGGCGTTGAAATTCTTTCGCCGTCTTCTTCTTCTTCTTCTCCCGCTCCTTTTTTTTTCTTCTGCGTTTACCTGTTGTTTTTCCTCGCCAATCCGCCCTTATGAAAAAAAAAAAAAAAAAAAACTATAACATGGAAGGGGACGATCTTTTAAGTTCCAATGAGGAGTTTTAAATCTAATTGATTTATTGCTCATCGATTGAAGCATCATCCATTTATTTTTTAAGACGTTTTTATTAAAATACATAATTGCTTGAAAGATTATCGAGAGTTGAACCACAACCATTATTGTCAACCTAATAATTGTTCAATTGATTAAGACACATTGTAGACCAAAAAGTCAAAGGTTCGAATTTTCACCCAACATTTTGTTGCTAAAAAAAAAATTGAACCATCATCATCAATGAACTACTCTTTTGCTTAAGTATATAATTTGAAACAAATAAGCTCCAAGGGAAGTCAAAGTCACACTGACCACCGATCACCCCCACCTGTTGTTAAACTAAAAAAAAATTGGAAGGAAAATTTATTAGGTGAGAAAGTCATTTTTCTTTTTTAAAAAATCCAATATATATTTTTTAAAAGAATTGCAAAATATATCAATGACTAGTTAATTTCACGACTAATAAATTTGTTAGTTTTAAAAAATGATGACCTAAAGACAAGGTCTAAAACCTATTCAAAACACTTGAAAATTCAAAGATTTGTTACACTTTTATAAAGTTCAAAAACTTGTTATACACGAGTCATAAAACATAAGCTCCTAAAAGTTAGAGTTTATAATCTTCACTCTTACTTAATACTTAGAACTTGTTTGGAGGCGTTGAGTGAGTTATTATAATCATGATTATAATAATTATAAGTAATAAATACTATTGAAATCAATAAAATTATTTTATTGACTGTAAATTATAAGGATGGATGGTCACGTAGAGTAAGCTATAATAACTTGGTCCAGCCAACTCCAAATTTCAACTCGGGTGCTCCATTTTCTAAACGAAATTCGAGTTTTTTTTTTTTTTTTTTATTATTATTTTTAATTTAGGCTTTATTTATTTATTGGTTTTGTTTTTTTTATGAGTTATATATTACTATCTCAGTCTTCCCTTTCGGCGTTGAAATTATTTCGCCGTCTTCTTCTTCTTCTTCTCCCGCTCCTTTTTTTTCCTTCTGCGTTTACCTGTTGTTTTTCCTCGCCAATCCGCCCTTATGACCAAGCTTCCATACCCGAAGGTTCAAGGATTTTAATCTTCTTCTCTTTTGTTGGTAATCTTTCTTTAACTTTTCCCTGAAAAATCCGTCATTCTTTTTGCTATCCCTTTTGTTGTTCTATAATTTTGATGATTCAATTTGCATTTTATTTCTCTATGTTCTCCAAATTTGTTACTCTGTCTCACCGTTGTATTGAAGTTGGGAGCTGGAAGGATCTTAGTCTTCTTCCTACCCTTTTGTGTAGTAGGAAATAAACCCAATTTATTCTGCTGCTAACTGGATTTTTCGTGTAATTTTGCTCGAATGTTGCGGTTGACTCGATTTGCTCGAAGAACAGATTGTCTTTGTGGCGGCTTGAATTTTAATTTTGTTATTTCTGGCTGAATTTGTCGTTAATTTGCCTTGTATGGATTCTTGGTTCTCATTGACAGTAACAATTGCAGAAACTTGCTTTAATTGGAGAAATATAAATAAGATGGATTGTTCTTTTTGGGGAAATTTGGGTGTAAATTTTTCTTTGGGGGTAGTGTTTTTTTTTTTTTTTTGCTGATTCCCTTGCTGGGTATTTCATTATTGGATTCTTTTGGCATATGTATCTTGTTTCAGAGATCTCATTTAGTTGAATGATTTCTTTTCAATCATCTTTTCGGTTGATGAACTATTTTTCTGCATTGAGCAATTGAGCTGCTACCAGTTTTTTTTTTTTTTTTTTTTTTTTTTTTTTTTTTTTTTTTTTTTTTTTGAACAAACAACTTTCATTAATCAAGAAACGAGGCTCGAAGGCCAATAAGAATTACAAAGACTACAGTCAGAAAGTAGAATAAGTTGAAGCCAACTTGGTAACGGGTCCTCCCAAGATGAAGAACCCCCTAGAATGAAAGTTTGAGCTGCCACATTATGAGCTACCCGATTTATTGTTCTCGGGATGTACGTCAGACCTTTAATTTGAAGGGCACTCATCCAAATTTTAATCTCAGCGAGCACAGCCCCTTGGGGGGACAACTGCAAATCATGAGATTGAATTGCCTTCACCAAAACTTGTGCATCTGATTCGACCCACATATTATAAATTCCCTTACTCGTCGCCAATTTCAGACCATGGAGAAGAGCAAGGGACTCAGCTGACAACGGATCAAGCTTCCCCAGGATGCAAACTGATGCACCAATTACCAAATTTCCTCTAAATCCCGGATGACCACACCTATACCTGTTTTATCCTCTGTCGGATGGCACGCGACATCCACATTCATTTTGTACTCATTTTCAATCGGGGGATTCCATACCGGAATAACAGTCGAGGCCAACTCATTTGGTCTGCCTGATAGAGGCCCCTGAACATTAGTGATACTGAAAATCCTGTGATAGTTGCGAATCCATTCTTCTTTTAAGATGGCTGAGGGAATAAGGAGACCATTAGCCCGATTGTTTCGATCGTTCCATAAGGCCCAACATGCTACACAGAGTAGCTCCATGTCGATTGTAGAAGAGGTGGATGACATATCCAGCAGTATATCATGGACCGTGAGATGAAGGCACATCAACTCACGAACCCTCGGGAGAAGCAGGGCCCAGATCGCCTTGGCTCTCTTGCAGAAAAAGAAAGTGTGGAAAATAGTCTCACGTTCCTTTTTGCAGCCTACGCACCACGGATGCACTGGCATAGTACGCATACAAATATTTTGATTGGTTGGAAGGATATCATGATATAGTTTCCACATGAATACCTTAATTTTATTCGGTATTTTCAGTTTCCATAACAATTTCCACCAATCAGTCACTTTGTCCGAGTTGGAACTACCTGTAGTACATAAAGAGGAGATGAATACCTTGTATGCACTTTTTGTAGTAAAGTCTCCATCTCTGGTATAGTGCCAAATCCAGGTGTCATGCGCCCTCGTTAGACAGATCGGGATAGATAGAATAATGTCAATATCCACTTCCAACAGGTATGTTTGGAGTTTCGCAATATCCCAATTTCCTTCCTCATCCATTAGATCAGCCACACGAGCACTGCTTGCTGCCGGAGAGAGAGGGGTGCATACCTTAAAGGAAGTTTCACGCGGAATCCACTTTTCGCCGAGCAAAGTTTCTTCCCCATTCCCAACACGCTTACGAATGCCAAGCTCAAGTAACTCTCTACCCCACAGAAGGCTTCTCCACATAAAAGAAGGGCGAGAGCCAAGTTCAACTTCCAAAATACAAGAATCTGGAAAATATCTTCCCTTTAAGATTCGAGCAACAAGGGAATTAGGATATTTAAGAATTCGCCAAACTTGTT
Source organism: Herpetospermum pedunculosum (assembly GCA_028017165.1). Taxonomy (NCBI): domain Eukaryota; kingdom Viridiplantae; phylum Streptophyta; class Magnoliopsida; order Cucurbitales; family Cucurbitaceae; genus Herpetospermum; species Herpetospermum pedunculosum. Next base: position 78,771,134 of record CM051524.1, on the reverse strand, counting down.
TTGCTATAAGTGACTTGTTATGACCCTCAAGGCTCCGAAAACCCATCCCACCTCTCTCCTTTGGGATACATAATTTCTCCCAAGACTGCCAGTGAATTTTTCTGTGAGATTGAGAGGACCCCCACCAGAACCTTGCCATGAATTTAGTTAACTCATCACAAAAAGACTTAGGAAGTCGAACACACGACATAGCATAAGTGGGTATAGACTGCGCTACTGCTTTAATAAGGATTTCCTTGCCTCCAGATGAGAAAAAGTTACCTTTCCACCCTGCAATTACTCTTTGGACTTTGTCTTGCAAATATTCCAGGTCTTTACATTTGTTGCGGGAAAAATGAGATGGGAGACCCAAGTATTTGCCCAAATTGTCCACCACCCTCATGTGTAAAGAAGTTCTAAGTGCTTCCTTTAAACAAAAATCAACATTTGGGCTAAATAAAATTGCTGATTTAGAAAAGTTTACACACTGACCTGAAGCCTTTTCATAAATTCGGAGAATGTCGGCCACTAAATCACATTCTTCCCTAGTAGCTTTGCAGAAGATGAGGCTGTCGTCAGCAAAAAGGAGATGAGAAATAGTTGGTCCCCGCCGAGAGATCGTGCAACCAGCTAACTCACCCCGAATCTGAGCTGATGATAATAAGCTGGAAAGACTCTCAGCGCATAGAAGAAAAAGGTAGGGAGATAGAGGGTCTCCCTGTCTCAAACCTCTCTGGGGATATAACAGACCACTGGCTTTCCCGTTGACCACTACTGAAAAACTGACTGTTGTAACGCAATTCATGATCAAGGATATCCAAGAGGGAGCAAACCCCAATTTTTCCATAACCTGCTCAAGGAAACACCATTCAACCCGATCGTAGGCTTTGCTCATATCCAACTTAATAGCTGCCAGACCATTCTCACCACTTCTTTTGTTCATGATATATTGTACACATTCATAACTAATCAGAATATTATCCGTTATCAGCCTCCCTGGCACAAAAGCGCTCTGAAAATCAGACACGACCTCAGGAAGCACTTGTTTCAACCTGTTAGCCAAAGTCTTGGTAATAATTTTATAAGAAACATTACACAGACTTATGGGCCTAAAATCTTTTGCCTCTTTAGGATGTTTGATTTTCGGGATGAGAACTAAGTTAGTATGATTCCACTCCTCGATTGAAAGTCTACCATTAAGAATATTAAGACAAGAAGCAACCATCTGGACTTGAATAACATCCCAATATTTTTGAAAAAATAGAGCAGGAAAACCATCCGGCCTAGGGGCCTTCGATGGGAACATTTGGAACAGAGCAAAGCGTACCTCATCAACAGTAAAAGGAGCAAGCAATAACTCATTCATTTCAGTTGTAACTTTGCGGGGGACATCCTGAATAGCCTCATTCATTTGATGGGTTGTGGGACCAGCAGAAGAAAATATGTTCGTGAAGTAATCAAGGAAAACTTGTGAAATATCCTCTTCTTTCGAAAAACACTGACCACTCTGATCACGGATGAAATGGATAGTATTTTTCTCCTTACGCATCGATGCTTTTTTGTGAAACCATTTCGTGTTTCTGTCACCCCACTTAATCCAGTTTTCTCGAGATCGTTGCTTCCAATACAATTCTTCCAAATCTAAAGCTTTTTCCAGAAGGGCCTCCAGCCTTGTAATTTCTCGAAAGTTTGGTCTCTCACTCTGGTTATAAGCAGACTGAATCAGATTAGTATAGTGATCAATGTCCTCGCGAAATTTCTGTTTCTGAAGTCTCCCCCAAGATTGTAGTTTTTTACCACAACAAGACAAAGCTGATGTGATGGTTTTCAGAGGACTCACATTGCCACAGGTGGGTGTAAATCCCCCATTCCAACTCTGTTGAATAATGTTCCGACAATTCTCATCTAAAGTCCACATTTCCTCGAATCTGAAAGTTTTAGCCACATAACAGTTCGAAAAAGTTGGAACATTAATACATAACTCAACACAAATAGGCCTATGGTCAGAGGAGGACCAACGCAAATGAGAGACTTTTATTTGAGCAAATAAATTACAAAAACTTTCGTTACCCAAGAACCGGTCTAATCTTTTCAGAATTACAGGACCATTAATACATCTATTTGCCCAAGTACAAATATTTCCCACAAATCCTAAATCTCGGAGATGAACCTCGTTCATAGTTTCTCTGAATTTCGCCATATTTTGGTTGGTTCTGGTTGATCCGCCAATTTGCTCTCTTGCCCCAAAACACTCATTCAAATCTCCCCCTATCAGCCATGAGGAGGGATCATTATTAGAGAGCCGATGAATAAGGTCGCACGTGAGTTTTTTTATTTTTTGTTTCCGGACAGCCATATATTCCCGAAAACCTCCACTTAGCTCCTTGCCAGATGACACTGCAGTCAATATGGTTTGGGAAGAAGGAACGAACATCTACCTTGACATCATTCTTCCATAACAAACAAAGGCCACCACTTTTTCCTCTACTCGCTATAGCTAGGCAGTTACTATAGCCTAATTTTTGTTTCAAATTTTCCGAAGTAGCCACATTGCATTTAGTTTATGATAAAAAAAGAACCGCGGGATTGTGTAGTTTGACCACACTTTTTAGATCTCTTAACGTCCACGGGTTTCCCGCTCCCCGGACGTTCCAACATATTATTTTCATTGTGACCGGCGGGGCTGAACATCAGCCTCCACCGATAAATTGATCGTCACGGGATTCTCATTTGGCTTCAATTTCTTTGCCAAAATCGCCCCTGCGTCAGTTTCATCTCGCTGTCTTTTTTCCCCCAAAATATTCAAAGAAGAGGTTTCAAAATTGACATCATGATCCACATAATTGGCTCGGTAAAATTTTCTCTTAATTTTTGGCCCATCAACATGGCCCATTCGTTCAACATGATCCATTTGGTCAACAAGACCCAACAACTTATCAGATTTCATCTCAGCCATCAGCCCATTATCCTCATCCATCACCACGTTCTCCATCTCAAAATCTAGCCCTCCACGTGTCACCTCCAAAGGCAAGGAAATTGTTTCATTAAAAACAGTAGCCCTAATTCCTTCACCCTCTCTCGCTTTGGCCGCAGACGACTTCTCATCTCCTCTCTTCTCAAAACGACAATCTTCCTCAAATCTCTCCTTCATCAATGATTTCCCTTTCAACTGATTTTTTTTCATTTAAAAACAGTACCAGTTTTTGAACAATTGGGGTTGGCTTTGTCTGGATGCTTTGGTTTTGTAGAATCTGTCGTTTTAATTTTATCTCAATCTTTGTGTTTCTCATTCTTTTTTGTATTTTCCGGGTCTCATACACAGTAGGGGTGTACAAAAAACCCGCAACCCGTCAAACCCAACCCAACTTTTCGGGTTGGGTTGGGTTTTTTCTTAATATGGGTTGGGTTGGGTTCCAACTTTAAAAAACCGAATTTCCGGGTAGGTTCGCGGGTTGAACCAATTTTGGCTCGGTTCAACCCGAACCGAACCGAATTACAATTAAATATATATATATAATTTATATTCAATTAGAATTAGGTCAAGGTTTCACTCTCATTTACATTTTCCAGCCGCCCAGTTGTCTCTCTCTCTCAGACGCAACGTCGCCCTTCTCCCCTTCCCCCTCCGTCGTCGCCCTCCATCTCCACCTTCGTCGCCCACCTCTCTTGTTGATCTCTCTCCTCCTCGTCTATCTCTCCGTCGCCCTCCATTGCCCTTCAATCCCTTGCTCTGGTGGCTACAGTTCTCGATTCCCTCACTCTTCCATGTTCCTTCGCCTTGGCTTCCACCACTTTCTCCGGCCGTCGGAGCTCTGTTGCCCTCCTGCAGTGCAGAGGCTTGAAGATCGGACACAACTTACTTCCCACTATAAAATCTGCCAGATCTAAGGCCAGATTTTCTCATTGGTCTGGAAGAATCGTCTGCGAAGCTGAGGAAAATGTTGCCATAGGTTCACATTTTCTTTCTAATGTCTTCTTCAATTGTTTGGAGAAGAGAAGAAAGAGAAATTTAGCATTATTTGAAAATTTGGTGAATTTAAGGTCATGATGTTTGTATCTATTGTGAAAAAAGTGACAGATGTATTTTCAAAAATTGTAGTGTGTTTCTGTTTGCTTGTTAGTATCTATTGTGAAGAAATTTAGCGTTATTTTTATCCATTCACAGATTCAAAAATACCTTAATGCTTGTTAGTTTCTGTTTGGTATGTAGAATTAAGAAACCATTTCTTGTTTGATTTTTGTACTCTGAAACCTGACAAATGTATTTTCATCCTTAGATTTAATATTTTCATCTTTAGATTTAATTTTCAAATATTTTGATATGATATTGTATTGGGCCTGCTCCATATCTCTCTGTAGAGGTTTTCTGGGTTTGTTGCAGTTGGAAGAGAGGTGCACATTGTTGCAAATTGACAAGCAAATGAGCTACAATTTGTCTTTTGCCATTTCATTCAACATTTGAGAGATTCCAATTTGAGTTTAAATTTGGGAAATAAACAGATGTTGATGTTATCTTCTTTAAGCATTGGTCCTTTGAATCTTCTTGCTTTGGGTTTGGGTTTCATTGATGTGGAAATTGAATTGAAGATATTTTTGTTCATAAGAATGTGAATGTCTGTGTTGGGTTTCTTATGGTTGAAGTGAAGAACTGCATAAAGTTAAAAAAAAATATATGCATTTTATTGTTTTGATTTTTGATTTTATTGTTTTGAATGAATCTGATAAGTTTTTAAAAATTAATTAATTTAAAAAAAAGACCAACCCGCAAACCCAACCCAACCCGAAAATTGATGGGTTGGGTTGACTGAAATGTTGGGTTGGGTTGGGTTGGAAATTTACCAACCCGAAATTTTCGGGTTGGGTTGAAAAACTCTCAAACCCAACCCAACCCATGTACACCCCTAATACACAGTTTACTTTGAGTAAAAAAAAATTGTTTGTAACAGTAGTCTGTTTTTCTCAAGAACTGAAGCTGAGATTTTTCTCTTTTTTTTGTTTCTATCTGTAGTACGTGTTCTTTTATTTTATTTATGTTTACCAATCTTGCTTCTCTCTTACAGTGTTTATGGGCCACTCTGACTTATTGAATTTGCTATTCGCGGTGGGTGTTTGGTGTTCTGCATATATTATTGCTGCAGTTATTGCATCATTGCGGATCATCTCCTGTCTTTGTCTGATTTAAACTTGTGAGAGTGAGATAACTTGAAAGCTGTCATGGGATATGCACAACTAATTATTGGTCCTGCCGGCAGTGGAAAGGTGATGGATTAAGTGCTCTGTTCAACTGTTCAATTTTTTTTTACTCGTATGCTGTTGTATGATAATATTTTCTTTCAATTTTGACCCTAAAAATTAGCATCAAACATTTTCATGGTTATGACATAGCTTTTGAATATACATTTCACGCATTATGAATAGTAATCATATCAAACTATTAAAGTCTGCTATATTTGTTTGTTTATATATTCCTAAATGAATCCAAAATCCTAAAATTTCATTCTCGTCTGCTTATTAATCAGTAGTTGTTTCTTAATGAAAATGTGGCTGTGTATCCCAGAAAATATTAGCTATTTTCATATTCATTATATGATTCCAACCATGAACTATTTTGAGTTTATAAAAGCTGACTCTAATCTCAACTGCAAGTCTAAAATGTTAATTGATTTTAACTAACTTCAGTGATTTTTTTATCAGTCAACTTACTGCTCTAGCTTGCACCAACACTGTGAGACAGTTGGCCGAACTATGCATGTTGTGAATCTTGATCCTGCTGCCGAACATTTCGACTACCCTGTAGCCATGGGTAGGTGCACATTACATTTGATGATCTTGTGAATTCGAATTATCAATTCACCCAACTTAAGTGATTTATATTACATGCTTGCAGATATTAGGGAGCTCATTTCATTGGATGATGTTATGGAGGAGCTTGGACTTGGTCCTAATGGTGGCCTTCTATACTGCATGGAGTATCCTTAAGTGATTATGCCCTTTTTATCCTTGTGGTATTCAGTCGCTATAACTTTTAAGAACATGTTTTTTTCCTCTTTTCATCATTGCATTGAGTATTTGATCTTGTAAAAATATCTTGTTCTCCACCCTTCTAAACTTGAAAGTTTATCTATCCATTCCCCCTCGACCCTCCCCCCTCCCCCTCCACAATTTCTATTTTTTTTATCTTTTTACTACGGTTCATTCAATGAGTGAACAATTCCTTTTATTTCTGGTGTTGTAGGCGAAGATGTAAAGAGTGTGTGTGTGTGTTCTTTAGAACTTTATGAATGACCTTAATCTTATTATCAGACATCTAGAAGAAAATCTAGATGATTGGTTGACAGAAGAATTGGACAATTACATGGAGGATGATTATTTAGTTTTTGACTGCCCAGGTTTGCATCACTCTCTAGTGTGTGTGTGTGCGTGTAACAGATGTTTCCACGGACAATGCAAGTTCTCGAGTTCTCGCAACTCTAGAGTCTGTAGAAGACTTCATTCTTTTGGATTTGAGTCCTTTCGTGTAGCTTTTAAGCTCTTTTTTTTGGGTATTTTTTTTGTTTTTCTCAATGAAACCTCGGTTTCTTTAAAAAAAAAAAAGTAGATGTGCAATTATCTGTTCATTTTTTAACCCTCAATGGAAACAATAACTACAGATAGCTTATACTGACATTATTTATGTATTTAGAAACTTCTCACATTATTTATGTACATGTAACATATATTGACTGCATTGATTAAAGTAGAGAATAACAAAACCAACTTGAGCTCATACTGCGCATATAATAAATCTGAGATTCAGTTCATTTTACATGTGTATCCTTTCAGTTTTGGCTGGTAGGAAAATTTTCCTAGGACATACAATGTTTTTATTCTGGAACAGATCTTACCTACTCAAGTTACTATTTGACATGAAACATTGTTTCTTTTTCGAGCCTGAATTGCATATTGAATATTTATCACTTTTGACTACTATGTAGGTCAGATAGAGCTCTTTTCCCATGTTCCGGTTCTTAAAAACTTTGTGGAGCATTTAAAGCGAAAAAATTTCAATGTCTGTGCTGTGTATTTGCTTGATTCCCAGGTTTGTAAATTCAAAGTCTATCTTATCACTCCTTTTTGTTCATAACTTTCTATCACTCAGTAATACCTCGGTCCATTCTTTACACTTATAATGAAAATTTCTCTATTTATCAGTTCATAACAGACATCACAAAGTTTATTAGTGGTTGCATGGCATCTCTTTCAGCAATGGTCCAACTGGAATTACCACATATTAACATCCTCTCCAAAATGGATCTTGTGACCAACAAAAAGGACATTGAAGAGTATGCATCGCCATCACCATCTGCTCCTGAACTCATTGCTCTATTCAGTTTATCTTCATTGTTTATAAGTTTATAACTTGCTCTAATGCTTTAAACATTTTTTTAAAACTCTAGCTTCTTAACTCCGGAGCCTCGAGTTTTGTTGTCAGAGCTGAATCAACGTATGGCTCCACAATTTTCAAAGCTAAATAAAGCTCTAATTGAGCTGGTGAGCAGCTTACATTTTTTCCATACATCACTTAGTTTCTGGTGCATAGTTGAGAAGTTTTGTTTGCAGTCTACACGCAAGAATATTATTTTAGTTTATTATTATTAACGTTTAATGGTTTTAGGTTTTACCAATTTTCCTTTTCCTTATGTTAAAGTTTCAGTTTCAAATAATTTGTATGATCTCTGTTTTATTTTCCAGATTTCAATAATGTGGCTTTATGTATCTGTAATGAGCGAGATTTTTTCATGAACAAATGTGTTTGCTAGATGCAATCTTGCAATGTAAATTTCTTGATGTCCTTGATGAAGGTCCATGAATCTCAGGACAGTCCAATTGTCCCATGTGCTCTGGTTTTTGGATATCGTGTGTTTCCTCAATTGCATTAATTGAAGCACTACAAGTAAAAAGATTTGGCTGAGACTTGGGTTTGTCATTTTTGTACCAAGTACTTGAGCTTTCAGTGACAAATATAACAATCATTATTCTGTTAGAAAGGAAGGTGATACTTTATAAAGATCATTGAAGATACTGTTAGTTTTTATGCACGTTAATTTAACATTCCCAATTATGTTCTTTTGCAATTTGCAATGAATGAGAATGTTGGTTTTGTATTTATTTACATCTATTTATTATTTTAGGTGGACGAATATAACATGGTGAGTTTTGTGCCACTTGACTTGAGGAAAGAAAGCAGGTACTCTTTTTCCCTGTGCTCTCTCTCACTTCCCGTTGTACCTCTGTTTCTTGTTTTTTCTTGTTGTAGTTACTGCGATATTAAATTTTTAAATGCCTGTTGTAGCCCCTGGTTAGTAATATAATTATAGTTGCTCATAATTTTGATGTTTAAGGGGTATATTTTTCAACATATGACTTATGAGCTGGAAATTGTATAAACAAACAAGTAACGCCCCGTTGCTATAGGTTTTCTGATATTTGAGCTGTAGATTTTTGGGAAACAATAATATCTAACTGGTTCTTAGTAGATTTAACTTGCACAAACCACGAAGGTAATCTTGCCAGTTAGCATGATTTCTAATATTTCTAGTCCCAATTATAAAGTTCATTTTCTTACCTCAATATGTGGCCTTGTGAGTCACTTTTAACCACTTTTAGCTTCATCAATTTGAACATGGTGAAACTAATAAAATCTCAATTAGTCAAGTTTCCATTTTATGGGTGCTTGCTCTGTGACTAGTTAGAAGAACCCTTTTTTTTTCTTCGGTTCAACGAGACTATTTTTGTGAATACTTGTTCTTATGATCACATTGGATATGTTTAGTTGGAATTGAGCATTTTATTGCTACATTTGGTTTTTTGTTTGCTTGTTTGTATTCATAGCCAGGTTCAAGTATTTTCATAGTTGAGTTTGAGCATTTCTGTGACTTATTCGTGGGTGTTTCGATAATCGAAGTTTGTGCAGTTAGGGGTTAAAAATGAACCTTTTTTCTTCTTCTAAATTTGATCAGTTGTGTAGTCCTTGGAATAAATATAATAATATGAAAGGAAGAAGGCAAATGTCTGATATTGATATTTTGTTTGTTTGAAACAGTATAAAATATGTGTTGTCTCAAATAGATATCTGCATTCAGTATGGTGAAGATGCAGATGTGAAGATTAAGGATTTTGATGCAGAGGATGATGATTGATTCAATTCTATTCAACTCTTGAGATGATGTGGGGAGGTTCTTTTTGGCGTGTCTCTTTGATACTTTGTATGTTCTTTTCACCAAAATCAAATCAGAATTTGAATCTTTTGAGTTTCAACTATATATATGTGTGTGAAAGTATTGTACAGCCTTTTTTTTTCTTCTCTATTTTTTGTTTTTTGGTGAAGATGAGTGTTGCTACTTGAAGCTCTTTTAAGAAGAAAAGAAAAGAAAAGAATGAACTTTAGTTACTATTTTGATGAAGTTGTTGTGATATTAAATGTTGAAAGAAAATGTAACTTATTTTAGTGTATGAACTTTTAGGGATTATTTTATTTTGGTCACTGAACTTTTAAAAATTAGCTATTTCAACAAGTTTTGTAACTTGCAAGTTTGTGTTTATTTAGTCCTTCAACTTTTAAAAATTTCTAATAGGTCACTGCTCTTTCAAGTTTCTGTCTAACTTGGTCCTTGAACTTTAAAAAATTTCTAATAGGTTCTTGAACTTTCAATTGTGTTCGAAATTTTAAAAAATTAATTGATTTTATTGGATATAAAATTGAATTGTATGTGTAATTAAACTCTAAGCTTTCAATTTCAATTTTGTGTCTATTAAAGCTGTGAATTTTAGATAACTATAAGTTATTTTTTAAAGTTTTAAGAACGACATATTTTCAATTTTAAAAAAAAAAACTTAAAAAAATTTAACACAAATAAATAATTATAGCAACATATTAGTGAGAAACAAGATAGTTATTTTGTTTTTTTAAAAAAATAGACTAAAATAGACGTGAAATCTTAAAGACGGATAATAGAATAAACTTAAAAGTTTAGAGACTAAAATAGATGTGAAATCTTAAAGATAGATGCCATTACAAAATAGAATTTAAACAAAAAAATATAGGTAATCCTTTTCATCAAAGTTCACACTATCCAGCACCAAAGTTACAAAAAAGCTCTCCAATTAAGATCATTTTATTAACTTGAAAAATGGGATAAAATTTACATCAAGAAAGAGTCCATAAAATATAGAATATATAGATACATAATTTAAAAAAAAAAAAAAAATTAAAAAAAAATAATAATAATAATAAATAAATAAATAAATAAAAGTAAAAAAAATAATTTGTGGAGTTATCACCTAAACATGAGGTCATATGTTTCGAATCCCCAGTTATTAGAGCATTTTTTTGGGTGTTGAGTTGATGAAGATAAGGCTGTTTCTTAGTAAATAAATAAGAAAGGTACACAAACACATGATGGTTTATATAAATAAATAGTGCTATTGCAAATTGAAGTGGGAGTACACAATATATCTACATTATATGTACAACACTCACAACAGAACCACTAAATCCACTGCTGTGGAACTGTCCATGGCTATGTTCTGGCCAAACTCAAAGCAAAACTGAATCCAGAACCTACAAATCTAGATTCCACCATAAAGAATAAAAAAGAAGAAGACATGGAGAACCAGAAATCCTACATTTACAATCCATTCCTCACTTTGAATTTTGAGAGAGAAGAAAAAAACTGATGCACACAAACATAAGATGCAACTGCCAAAGATATAATTCATAACTAAAGAATTTAATTCTCTTTTACACATTTATTTGTGAAGATACTGATGGAGATTATACCCTTCAATAGTCATTATGAATTGAGAAAGTTCTCTTCCTATTATTTTCCTTTCCCTGTGATTCCATCTCTTTGATTCCGAAAATGGCTGAGCAGCTGTTGTGCCTGCAATATATGAGGAAAAAAATATATTATTCTCCTCCTTTTCAGCCCTTCCTTTGCATCATTCTCGTATCGACATAGAATATAACAGAACCAGGTTTCTTAATAGTTCTAGATCGATCAACGATTTGTCAAGAAATTCTATCGCCATTGATTTCAGTTAAAAAAAAATGTAGGAGGGAACCAACATTTACCTTTTTAAATAACTCAGTCAACTTTAAGGTTAAGACATTATACATTTGTCCTAAAGGTTGGAGGTTCGAATCCCTACCTTAACATTATTGAACTAAAAAAAATCATTCCAATTTCACATATTTTATTAGTATAATATGGTCTTCCATTGAACCAAACTATAATCTTTGGATAGGACTCTTCCTCAGTTTGAAATGAGATAATTTAAGTACAACTGAGTAGGGAGAGGTGAAACCCTTTCTTTTCTTGGCACTTAGAGGAGCCAAACTGAACCAAGGGGCGTTTGTGTCTAAGGACGTTTGTAATTATTCGTTAGGACTTATCCTGTTGGAATGGGAGAGAGGATTTCAAAAATAGAGTAAACAAATGTTATCAGTTAGCTTTAATCCTGATATGATTCATGACACTAAAAGCAAAAGGCTGTGAAATTAACTTCCCTGAATGAAAGAATAGAGATACCTTTTCTTTTGCTCTAGTTGTGCCAGACTGAGATAAGGCAACAAGGGGTGGAACAGCTCCTTCTTGGAGAACCAAAGTACAAAACTTGGAATTATGAAGGCATAGTTGCAACAAAGTAGATGCAGCATTTTCCTTTCCTCTCATAGAACCAGACTCAACAATTTCAACCAACAAGGGGATACCCTCTGCCCGCGCAATTGCCAATCGCCCCTCCGAAATTGTCGATAAATTAGCAAGAAGTGCAGCAGCCTTGTCAGCCATTCCTGTCGTAGTGTCTAGTAGCTCAACAAGGTACTTAACCGCTCCTGCTTGTACTATACGAGCCTTATTTTCATGAAAAATTGATAAGTTGAACAAAGCGGTAGCTGCATCTTTCTTGCCCCTCAGAGTACCTCCACCTAAGAGATCCACCAAGCCCTTAACTGCACCGGACCGACCGATTTTAGCCTTGTATTCTTCTAATACAGAAAGACTAAATAAAGTTGCTGCAGAATTTTCTTTAGCAGCAGGGCTTCCTGTCTTCAAAACCTGAATAAGTGGTTCTATAGCTCCTGCTTCGGCAATCATAGCTTTATTATTTTCATTAATTGATAGGTTTAAGAGAGCTGTCACGGCATGCTCTTGTATCAGCTTTTCGTCTGAATATAACAGTGAAAGTAAGGGGCCTATCGCCCCGCATTGACCTATTAGAACACGATTCTCTTCATTGTCCCTGGCAAGAAGTCTTAATTCTTCTGCAGCCTTCATTTGAACTTCATCCCTTTGGCTCTTAAGGTCTACAATTAATTCCTTGATATGCAAATCTCCAGACAAGTTATCAGATTCGGATTCAACTGGGATTGAGTTGTCCATTGTACCATTACAGTTTCCGTTCTCCACCTCTGTTTTGCAAGCCTGTAACTGTCCACCTCCTATTGACGAAGTAAATCCCGATCCTTCATTTTGAGATGTGGCAGGATGTTCTGATGTGATTTCTCCAGATAACTCCTTTATATATTCATGTTTATTTGATACCTTCAACAACTCATTAAGTGCTGATGGAATATAGTCAATGCTAGAGAAGGCGCTGGAGGCTGATACACTCCTGCTGTATATATACGACTGCTGAGGGGAAGGGTGGTCAAACTTTTCTGTTTCGTTCCTCTGACACTCATTGGATTGTTCCCCAATTAAACTAGTAAAAACGTCCCTATTTCGCTGGTCAGATCCCTTTTCAACTTCAGGAGATGATCTTGCAGTTGAATTACTGCCATGTAAAGAATAATGAAAGCTATCACTTCGATTCAAATTCTTCCGAGACAACTGAACCAATGATGATAAACTGGAAATGTTCAATTTGTTTTCATCGCACCAATTCAATATCATGGCTTTAACAGTGTAATTGGGAAGGAGATTTGTATGTGTGAGGATCTGATGAGTGTTGGGGCAAATGTTCAGCCCGCTATCGATCCACTTTTGAATGGAGGACCTGTCATAAGTTTGGCCAGATGCCACAATTACTGGATCAAGCATCAGCTCCAACGACAATGGGCAGCGGAAGTACGAAGGAACTGAGACTCCATTTATCCCATGAAAGTAGTCCTTTCTAACCATCCAATCTCGTATACGGATAATTAGATCCATAATTTCGTTGATGTGATATAGTTCCTCCTTCGCATTGTTGCGTTCAGCATTGATTCTCTCCTTTTCGGCGGCTATAGTCTCCTTCAGAAGTTCTTGATTTGACATCAAATGAAGCGCTTCGATAATTTTTAGAAGATGTTCAGAGTTTGGGCCAATGCCACTTCTTTGACTTATTAGAGCCTCTTTTATTGATTCAGATATCCTTTCTTGCTTCAACGATTGAAGGCCTTCAAGACATTTCTGGAGAGTTCATTAGATGTCAATGTCATGCTTGTCAAATAACAAGACAACTAAGACAAAAGATGTATCAAAATCAAGAGAACTCCTTACAATTCAAAATAAGTGGGAAAAAGTTTGAGCTAAATGTTTGCAAATCCAAATAGCTTAGTCATTTCCTAAAAAAAGTAAAGTAAAATAAAACGTGGCGTAAATGTTTCCGAATTTACACATACCTGAACAGCATTGAGACTTGAGCTACATGATACCGTTTCTGACAACTTCCATACAATCTCACAAATCTCTTGCGAAGAGCTTTGAATTTTTATAAGCAGCGGATCAAATTTCAAAGCCTAAGATGCATACAAAACGAAGAGACTATCAACTCCAAATTATTGAAATGAAAGGGTATACTCCCTGCCATAAAGGATAATTATACAACTAAACTTTCAAACTGCCATATCTTTTAATCCCTAGTTAATTTTCTATAAAAGGTGACATTTTATAAAAGAATTTTTTTTGCAAAATGGGATGGAAAATGTAAATATTATGACAATTATTAAACTCAAGTTTCTGAAATTGTCATTGATTTTCAGCTCTCGAAATCTAACAGCTGCTGACAAAGAACGCTTGGCTAATTCCATGAAAGCATACAAGAGAAGTTACTAAATTTAAAACCACTGAAACATATGCAGAAGATGTCGGGAAGAAAAAAAAAAGAATTTGGAAATTCTCAAGGTACTCACGCTGCAAATTATGCTCATCTTAGGACACCAGTTTTCGATGAACTCCCGAGCCTCATTTACAGCTATATCGAGTGACTCACATCCTCTATAAAGTAACTCATCTGAAGATAGTTTGAGGCTAATGACATCGTCAAGCACGAGTTTCAGAAGTTTTAAGACAACAGCGAGATTTCTGCAGTTCTTAGGAAGAGGCAAAGGCTTTGTAGTGTGGCATGAAACTAGATGAATGAATCTAGAAATACTGTTAATCAGACATTGTACAGAGGCTGTTCCCATTTGTCCTGATTTCAAGGAAATATGACAACATGAGCAACAGAAGCGCAATGTCTTGGTAAAAAGATGTATGAATTTAAGCTCCTGATAAAGAAAAGATATTAATTAATATCAGCGTTACAGAAGATAACTAAATTCCATCTACCAACAAAGCAGGGATTCCACAACTCAAGTCCACCCAAGAGGCAAGTACAATCGGTCACAAAATAGTAAGTGTTGCACATAAATGTTTAAAAAAAGAAAAAGAGAAAAAGAAGAAGATACCACTGTGAACAGATTTATGTATCATCGAAAACCATAAAGTAATCTACTCTGCCAACCAGGCAAAAAATAGAACTCGTTCAAAGAACCCCAGGTTTCTTCTTGAAGCTCTGACCCAAAACAACTGTAGCAAGAATTCTTGAAGAAGTGGAAGTTTCTGAAAAAACTTCATTTGTGTTAATTCTATGGAGTCAGGGTGTCCACATGGAGAAATTCTTCGAGAAGGTCGCCACAATGTGGATGCCTTTTTTGCACCGTTGGATGTATGAGATAGAAACTACAAAAGTACATCGCTTTTGTATCTAATAGTTATTAGGGCTCATGCATATTTTTGAATCTACATCAAACGGTTATTAAGAGCCAGTCAGCCAACCACATTGAATAAAATTTCGTCCACATGGGAATAATTTTGATTTTCAAACTCAATGGGTTGATTCAAAGGTGCGAGAGTTCTGTTCAAAGACAGAAATTTCATCAGACTTGCAAGAAAACCTCTCAATTTTGTCCACCATCTGGGAAGGATAAAGGACTATCTCTTGAAACCGATGTCATCCTCTCATAGGATCATTCCGAAAGGAAACCTAGCTACCATCCCCAAACTTAGAGAATAGGCATTTAAAAAAAAATGCGTTTCAGCAGTAGAACAAAGGACTCCTAGAACTAGTAAAAATTATTTACTAGTAGAACCAAGCTCTTCTTCAGCTAACCAGATTGTCATGAAATGGGTCACAATAGAACCTAAGAATTCAGTTACAATTTAAGGTTAACAAGAAAACTTTATTTCAAAACTAACTCTAATTTGAATAAACTTAGAATTCCAGAACAAATGGGCTTGATAAATGGTCCAATAGCCATTCAATCCATCCTATTTTCCACAACAATGTTGCCAATTATAATGTTAGAAAACTACCCTTTTTTAACTATCAATTGGAATAGGGAGATTTATGATCATTGCCATTTGATTAAAGATGCAATTATAAGAGGGAAGGCCAAGCATGTTGAGGATATTATCCCATTCATTTCTCACATAAATGATAAATCCCTATAAAATTAGCAAGAATTTGAAATTAAAGAGCACAATCTTTTCACTATCAGAGACCAGTCAGCTAAAAAAACTCCAACCATTGGCATTTAGTGAAACAGATTCCATTGCAATGCACAATTCTATATCCCATTTACTTGATAAACAGGAGATTTTCATTTCCACTACTAAAACAAATTTCTCCAAAAAAGCACATGCATCAATCAAACACTTGAAAACAATCGAATAAAACAAATCCAAGGAAAACACCCTCTCCTCCAAAATCTAAGTAAAACCCCGAAACCCACATCGCAACCATGAAAAGGGATGAACCAAATTCGTATTCCGAGTAAAGATGAACCAAATTTCACAACAAATTTACATACAAAATAGAAGAAAAAGAAACCCATCATTCGAAGCCATAAACACATTCATGAAAAGGGATTAACGTACAATTCACAAAACAACCCAATCTTACCTGCGACTTCAAAGAGGCGAATCACGGCACAACCGGATCAAAAAGGAAAACCATTTCACAAAAATCCTCCTCAGAACCTAAACGATAAGAAACTCCATGCACCCTTTTGCAAGAACAGCTTGAAGAGAGCGAAACGAGACGAGAGAGAGAGAAAAATGGAGAAATGGCGAATTGCTGCAAGTGGGCTACCTCGTTACAGAGCTTTGTTGTTTCCTAAAGGTGGAAAAAAAAATGGAAGGAAGAAAGGGAATGGGGGCAATCGCAATGGAAGGATTGGAAGATTGAACAAAAAAAATACAGAAATGAGATTTTGTTTGGGAGAATGATTGGATTAAAGGGTAAACGAGAAGAACTAAATTTGAGTTCTTTAATGGATGATGCGAAGTAATGGCTTCCAATAGACATGGATTGTCACTTGGTCCCTCCATAAACGTGTATTACCTTCCAAAATTACGTTTATGCCCCTTAGAAGCCTTTTATTTTTATATATATTTTTGTAACTATACCTAATAGAGTTCGAGAATTTGAGTATCCGCCAACAAAAACATAATTCAACCACATAATGTATTAAAATGTTATAGTTGATGTGAGTTAATGATGCCTGATTATATGAGTGTTTAAAATTTTATCACCATCCTATAAAAGAAAGGATTATAGATCGTTTGCTTACATTAGTGTTGTGTTTGTTAAAGTAACTCTATCGATATCAAATTAGAAAATAGAAAAAGACACGTGAATAATAAGTTGAACATAAAATGAAGGAAATAACATAGTTTTAAATTATTTAAAACAAAACCTTTAATTCCAACTCGTAAGACAATGTATGACTTTTTTTTTGTTGGACAATTTTTCAATGGTTTTTTTTCTCCTTCTTTCCAAAAGAAAGTGCACATTAAAAGTTTGTTTGTCTCCCTCTATTTTTTTCTTATATTGTTATCCATTAATTAACTTGATATTAACCTCATTTTTTTTTTTTTTTTTTTTAAGTAAGATGGGGTTAGAGTGATCTCATACATGCCCCACCCAATCTTTTATGTAATGATAAAGTTAATGATTAGTGAACTTGTTGATAATTTATCTATGCTCGTTTAATCTCAACTCTTCTACTGAAGAGTTTTGTATAAAAGCAATCATATCAACATTTTATATCATAAAGAAAAAGTAGGCATGTCGTGTCTTACTAGTAATAAAAAAGAGATGAAATGAGAGTGTGAATTTGCAAACAATATATGCATTCAATCATACAATATTAGTAATAAGAAAGTGATGGAGAAAAATTATAAACTTGTTGACAATTTTTTTTCTTTTTTTTTAGGCAACTAAAAAATCATTCGAGAGCATTTCGAAGAGCCACTTCGGTGGGCTCTCTCCCCATGCTTCCGAAAGACGCAAATTGCAAGATCGTTGCACCAAGAGATGGACACGACCATTTTGAAACCTAGGAACGATCGAAAATGATAGATTTGAAATCTGAAGCAAAACTAAGGATTTCTTCAACAAACAATCTGACTTCAGACACATCTTCAACTTTTCCCCTTATGAGATTAATAACATGCAGACAGTCTAATTCGGTGAGAATGCGATTATTGCAGGTGTTAGGGATGAAATCCAAATTCGCACAAATTGCCTGAGCTTCAAGAACATTAATTGACCATTTCTCCTTGGATGAACTACATCCTGCTGAGATTAATTTGTCACTTGAGTCTCTACATATCCACACTATAGCACCATGGTTGAGATTATCACTCAAAGAAGCATCACAGTTCAATTTTAAGCCGTCGGTAGGAGGCGGAGTCCATTTAAGGGTAGCTTCTGGGCGCACTGTATAGGGGTGCCAATGTCAGGTATCGCTCCCCTATTTTTGTCAAATAAACTATTTGACACCTTTATTGTTAGTGTCTAGACTGGAGGTTTGCTTCCGCTGTGTAGAATTTGATTTCGATAGTCCCAAATCCTCCACATTATTATAAGAATGTCTGCCACAAAACCTGTTTAAAATGAATCAAAATATGGTGCCTTGTTGAATTTTACCAGTAAATAATTGTTCAATTTTACTAGTAAATAAGAAACGGATAAGGACAAAAGTGATAATTGCTAACAATATATGTGCCTTCGATCAAATCTAACTTAATAAGAAGTTTTTGTGGGAGCAACAATAAAAAACCTAACATTTTATGGTTGAAAAGCTAGTCTATCCTAAATAAGAACTTCAAATTATTTTTGAGTTATTTTATTGGCTATGTTACCCTAAATTATAAACCCTATCAACTTTAATTATAATCCAACTTTAATAATGATATGTCTCTAGAAAATCTAAATTCATATGCATATACATATACATTAAATTAGATGCAAATTCAAGCTTCATATAATTTTCCAGAGTGTTGGATGGAAGACATTCTTAAAGTGATGCGAAGTGTTTACCTTGCAAATCTCGAGGGTTGCTCTCCTCAATATCAACAAGAATTAAGCTCCATTTAATTATGTCAAAAGTAGGGTTTAGGGTTTAGGATCTCACTTAATCAAAAAATTTAACTTTTTAAATATTAGGACCAAATTGATAAAAACACCCACATTATAAAATAAAATATATATTTAGCAAAAAAAAAAAAGAAAAAAGAAAAAAAGGCGGGTTGCACAGACCCAAAATAATGACAAATTTAGCAAAATTTAAAGCATTTTGCAAATATGACAAAAAATCAGTAGCTATCACTAGACTGCTATCGTTGATATATGACTATCACTGATAGACTACTATTAGTGATAATCACGGACAAAATTTTATAAAAAATAGAGGTGATAGAATACAACAATAGACCATTATCAGTGATAGAAATTGTCATATCTGCATTTCTTTTTAAAAAAAATGCTATATTTTTAATTATTCTACTCTAAATTGACACCGATTACAATTTTCCAAGAAAAAAACCCTTTTTAATAGGCTATTTTTTTCAATATTGTATTTTTTTAAAAAACTTTTTATAAGAATATTGGTGTTGCCAAACCGAGCATAGCTCAATTGGCATAAAGTTGTGCATCATTGAAACATCGTCGAAGTTGGACTATATTTTGTAAATTTCAAGTTGGTTCGTTTATGGTCTCCCTATCCAAATTTCTGTTAGTCTTAAACTGGTGACACTTATTTTTAATTATTAAAATTATTTTAAATTTTTTTTTTCTCTTCTCGCTGTTTTCTTTCTGAGAAGAAAAGAGAAAAAAAATGAGATTTTTTTTTTTTTTTTTTTTAAAAAAAAATTTTAATAATTAAAAAAATATTTTTAATTAAAAAGTGTGTCACGCCAGCCGCTAGAACTTAACATAAATTTTGACGAAGAGATAAAAAAACGAACTAAATTTAAACTTTTAATGGTTGAATTTGAAACTTTAAGATCCCAAATACTACCAAACTCAAATCGGGACCAGGGTAATTTGTTCTTTTAAATATTAGGACCCAATTATATTTAGAAAAAAAAAAACACTTTTTAATAACATTTAAGATTTAACCAATAGTTTTTCAATCATTAGAAGAAAAAGTTCTAAAAAAAAAAAACACCAAAAAGAAAAAAAAAAAAGGGGAAAAACAACCGATTGGCAAATCTAGAGTCAAACCTGAAATAGATTAAAAAGTAAGAATTTGAAAAAAAAAAACAAAACTTTTCAATTTGGTTCTTCGAATTTGACCAACGTTGCTTTGGAATCAATCGAAGTCAACAATCTGAGTATGTGGGGTAGCCTTGAACTCTGCAATCAGAAGATTTTCCGATTTCTCTGTTTCCTTTTCCGCTCTGAATTTCCATCTATGCGGCAAAATTTCCAGCAGAATTTCTCTACTTTCAATCAAAAATCGATTCCGCAGAGGCAGAAACGGCGGAGTTGGGGATTTGAGATAGTGAGTAGACGAAGTTAGCGGATTTGGGAGTTGAATTTTTTTATTCATTGCTCCTCCAGGTTTGAACCCTAATTTTTTGAGATTAGTTTCTTCTGTTGCTTCCTTTTGACTGGGTTACTTGTTGTTTAGTCTATGTTGCTTTCCTGCTACGATCAAAGCATTCGATAAACCTTTTATCTATACTGAAATAGGCTCTTTTTGTTGTAATTTTGTTGTGGGGTGTTGTATCTCTTTCTTGAATTCTACTGATGATAGAGATATTTGACCAACGACAGTGGCTTTATCTTAATGTTTGATTCTGTTTGGGTAGTGTTTCGACTTATTTTCTGCCCAAGACAAATACCCAGTTGAATAAAAAGAAAAAATAAGCAATTTCTCAAGTTATTGCCCAATTTTATAATCTGTAAATTTCACATTTTTTCCTTCTGTTGAAAGATTGATATGTTCTAGGTTATGAACGGGTCTGTTTCTTCCAGTTGTGCTACCTCTTTGAGTTGCAGTTTCATTGGTTTGTTGGAACTCCAAGACATATTCATAGTAGGAGGTCCTAGGAGGGGTTTGAGCTAGACCCGGAGTGGGAAATTATAATTTACTGGTGCTCAACTGCATATGCTTTATTTTCAGTTCTTTGCATTGGAAGATGTCGTGGGCGAGGGGTAAATCTCCTGGCTGGGCAGCATTTAACCTTAAGCAACAGAATAGTGGCCTTCAAGATGATCCGGAACCATTCCCACCAATGTCAACTGCCCTTTCCTCTCTGCCACCCCGTGAAAACTTGCATAGAGTTGATGGTCGTTCAGGGAGATCTTTCTCATCTGCACCCCTTCCTTCTGCCGATTCCTTAACTTCGCCAGAAAGTTTTGGTGCAAAAAAGACAATACTTGGTGATTCTACCATTCAAAGTGGCAAGAAGGTGGTTGAAGAAACTACTGATGATGTAGCCTTTTGGAAGCTTAAAGAGCTGCATTCTTGGGCTGATTTTAGCTTGATTGTGAATATAATGGAAGCTGTAAATTATAACTTCAATGAGGCGTCCACTTTATTACAAACAATGGTTTCTAGTGACAATTTTGAGATCAATAATGAGATGAGCTCCTTAGGACTGCAATCCTCTAATGATCCCTCGTGGGTGAGGGGTAAATCTCCTGGCTGGGCAGCAGTTAACCATGAGCAACAGAATAGAGGCCTTCAAGATGGAATTGGCCCGAAATCATTCCTACCAATATCAACTGCCCTTTCCTCTCTGCCACCCCGTGAAAACTTGCACAAAGTTGATGGTCGTTCAGGGAGATCTTTCTCATCTGCACCTCTTCCTTCTGCCAATTCCTTAACTTCGCCAGAAAGTTTTGGTGCAAAAAAGACAATACTTGATGATTCTAGCATTCAAAGTGGCAAGAAGGTGGTTGAAGAAACTACTAATGATTTAGCCTTTTGGAAGCTTAAAGAGCTGCATTATTGGGCTGATTTGAGCTTGATTGTGGATATAATGGAAGCTGTAAATTATAACTTCAATGAGGCATCTACTTTATTACAAACAATGGTTTCTACCGACAATTTTGAGATCAATAATGAGATGAGCTCCTTAGGACTGCAATCCTCTAATGATCTATCGTGGGTGAAGGGTAAATCTCCTGGCTGGGCAGCAGTTAACCTTGAGCAACAGAATAGAGGCCTTCAAGATGGAAGTGACCCGAAACCATTCCCACCAATATCAACTGCCCTTTCCTCTCTGCCACCCCGTGAAAACTTGCACAAAGTTGATGGTCGTTCAGGGAAGTTTTTCTCATCTGCACCCCTTCCTTCTGCCGATTCCCTAACTTCGCCAGAAAGTTATAGTGCAAAAAAGACCATACTTTGTGATTCTAACATTCAAAGTGGCAAGAAGGTGGTTGAAGAGACCACTAATGTTCTAGCCTTTTGGAAGCTTAAAGAGCTCCATTCTTGGGCTGATTTTAGCTTGATTGTGGATATAATGGAAGCTGTAAATAATAACTTCAATGAGGCGTCTATTTTATTACAAACAATGGTTTCTAGCGACAATTTTGAGATCAATAATGAGATGAGCACCTTAGGACTGCATTCCTCCAATAATCTATCGTGCAATGGGATGAATAATGTAAGTATATCATTAGAAAAAATGGTTAAGATTCCCATCCTTAGTTCCACACTAAAGGATGTGCATCAAAATAATAATGTATGTCAAGAAGATGATACAAAATTGATTGAAAATAATTATTATGAAAGAAACTTCTTTCATGATAATGGAAATCCAAAACTAGCTCTTGGTTGCCCAAAGTCTGTTCCTATTGAGCCTGAGTGGGAAGAAGATGATATTTACCTGAGCCATCGGAAAGATGCTATAGCAATGATGAGGTAAACAAGTCTTCTTTCTACTTAATAATTTGACTGTTTTTCTACTTCAAGTTAATTTGTTTCCCTTGATGCATATTTTTGTTAAAACTCCCATAATAAAAACTTAGTGTTTATTTTCTTCTTCTTATCATTGTGACACCCCACTAGATTTGTGGGGTTCTTTATATTTATTATATTTTTTATCTCGTGTGAGAAGAATGTTTTAAAGAATTTATGAATTTGAGGATCTCTTCTATGGGTTGCACGTGCACCTTCGTGTCCCTGAGTTATAAGGAGACAGCAATATATATGTCTGAATAAGCTAATTTATTTTGATAGCTCAAGCTTTTGAGATTAATAGAAAGTTGACATGTTAAGATGGAGATAATGAATCCAAGTCCATATCCCTAAGTCCATTTATGAAGTTTTTTTATTCAAAATGACCCTGTGATCATACTTAAAAGAATGTTAAAAACTAATTAGTGGACAATTATTCTCGAGCTAACAACTTGGTCTTTCAAACTTTGTAATACAATAAACGGTGCTAGTGTCGTGGCTTTGGTTTTATTTTTGGATGTAGTGTAAAATATATGGTTCTTGGGAGATGGTTCAAGTAATCAATGCTATAGGAGTTGATGTCTTGTTTAATATAAACAAATGTTATCTGTAATTTTCTTTAATCAATAGGTCGGCATCTCAACATTCAAGGGCAGCCACTAATGCCTATCTTAGGAAGGATCATGCTACTGCCAAGTATCATTCATCAAAGGCTCAAGAACAGTGGCTAGCTGCAAAAATGTTAAATAATAAGGCAGCTAATGAAATTTTACAAACGAGGAATAGTAAAAATGGGCTCTGGAAGTTGGACTTACATGGGCTTCATGCATCAGAGGCTGTTCAAGCCTTGCAAGAACACTTGCTGAAAATTGAAATTCAGAATGCCTCCAATCGGTCGATGTCGCCAAAGAAAGCTGAAAGGAAAGGGTTCCAACGTGCTTCATCTCTCGAGTATCTTAGTGTTATGGACACAAAGTTGGACAAAGAATCACCATCATCTAGGCATAGGCCGAGATCATTGGAAGTCATAACAGGTAAATCTATCTGTTGCTGTTTAACTATCAACATTTGTATTTTCTTAAAGTTACGTTGTCTATATTTTTTGTTTTGTTGTCTTCTAATGTCTTTGTTTCTTTTTTTGCACATTTGTTTTTGTTGGGAATGGAATCCTTATATGAGGCTGAATACATTTGGGCTTTAGCCTTCATAAATTCCAGAGATAGATTAGTATTTTCAACATTATTTAAAACTTCTGTTTTCAGTAGCACAGGGGACATTATTTGAAAGTTTTCTCACTGTTGTATCCAGGGATCAATCATAAACACTCTTGCAACCCTCCTCAGGAGTCAGGTGCTACTAGTATGAAGTATCTAGTAGTTTGGCCTATTATTCCATATTGTATATAAAAATCTCGTCCCAGTTGAGTCACCCCCTTCTCTTTCCTTTCTTCTCCCTTGCCTTCTTCTCTTTTACTCGCTAAGTTCTGGAAGCTTCATTAATGAAAGAGGTCAAATTTTGGCTCAACACTGTTACATCGTTAAGAGGCTTCTTCTCTTATACTTGGGATGCAATTGTGTATTCTCTATAACTAATCAAATCTTAAGGAACTGCATTTAAAGGCATTCGACCAAACAATCTTAGCCCTTTAAGAAATTCTCTCTTAGCATTTTATCCCTCCATTTTGGATGGTTACCCTTTGAGAAATGAGATGATTCTGTGGATGCATTTCAACATGTCTTTTTTGGAAGCTTTGGGTAGAAAGGAACTATTGAACTTTCAACAACTTCTTGGAAACTACTGATTGCTTTATAATTTTATTTTTGAAACAAGACACAAAACTTTTCATTGAAAAGATGAAAAGAGACTAATGCTAAAAAAAAAACAAACAAACTCCAAAAAGGAGAGAAAGAAAGCAACAACAATCCAAATAAGAATAAGATCTTGAAAAGATAAAAAAGACAAAAGAATTAGAAAGAGAACACCGGTGGAAGCTTTCGGGTGAGTTGCTTCATAACAAACCAACCAAAGACAACTTTTGTTCCGGAACAAACTCTCCCAACAAGCAACCACAGAGGGGTAGGAAAAGAAAAAAAGTAAGATGCATCAAAATCTTCTCACTTCCTTTTTAGGACACAACTTGCCAATTAAGGCCATGGATGCCTTATAGGTTAGTAAAAAGGATAAAAAATCAAAGAATTTCAGCATCAATTGCTCCAAAAGAGAGAAGGGAGAACTTTCAGATGATGTCAATACACTTTCCCCATGCACAGGAGATGAATCATTTGAGAGAGGAAATTCCATAGGCCAAGATCTTCAATTAAAATATCATTGTCTTCTCTGAGGGAGCCTCTCATGATCTCAAAGGAGTAATGTTGAAATTCCACATATACACCAAGGTGCATCACAATATCAATAAAAAGCTCACCTATCAAAATCTGAAAATTTCTCCTCTTTAAATGAAACCATATTTGTGGGCATTGTTGCTGCTGAAAAATCTTTAAAGCAATCTGTTTAGTGCTATCCCCCAAACCCCAAGTAATCCATGAGATGCTCTTCATGAAACAACCTTTTAAAGGATTGTGCTAATTGTGAGTTTAGAGTGATGAGGAGGGAATGTCTCGTACTTGTATTCCACAACGCTCAATAAAAGGAAGAAATTTACTAGGTAACGAAGTGGAGTTCACAAAAAGTTTCAATTTATCACACTCTGTCTTTGGTTGCTCTAATTTTTCATCTTGGAAAAGAATATTGAAGGAATCAGCATGTGAATCTTCCTCAAAATCTTGTATTTCTTCTAGCAACTGCTCAACTTCTTCACTACTCACACTAACATCAAAATATCCTCTGAATCTATTTCTGAAGTTGGAGGAAATACAACATTCTTAGGAGATGAAAGAGTACTTTTGGTCAAGGTTATTTTTGTGCCAGGAATGAATATTGAGGTCTGAGTGAAGGAACTTGTTGAAGGGAACTTTGCTGATTGATTAGTTTCTCCTTATAAGAAGCAACCGAACTTTGAGTACAAGATTCTTCTAAAACGTCTGAGTTGGCACCAGTAAATTGTGTAGTTGAGAGGGGAGTGAAGTTTGTGGGTTTTTTCCGGGTATAGTGAAAAGGGAGGGCCTCTGTAAAACGTGGATGTTTTTCATCCCTGCTATTTGGGGAGATAATGCCTTCAGGAATCTGATTTGACAAGCCTTGAATAATTGATGTTGAGAGCAAGGTTGTAGTAACAAGTGGAGTTCCTTGTGGAAACTTTGGAACTTTATCCATGATGAATTCGGTTGAAGGAGAAGGATGTAGGCAACAATTCAAATTTTCTGATGATTGAATTGATGTGGGGCCCTCGGGAAGACTTTCGGAATTCGTGAGTAGGAGATCATCAGACTTCGATAATTGACTAAGGATATCCTCTTCAAGCAAGGGTTGAGTAATAAATGTGTTTTCCTTGGTTAATGAACAATCACCATCATTCTTTGTAAATAAAGAAGTGTTATTAACTTCTTCAAAACCCGAGATCTCCTCTTTTCCCTAAAAGTGAATAAATTTGCTTCAATTAGAGAATCAATGTATTCACCATCTTCCAATGTCTGATTTAATGCAAAGGTTTCACTAAGATTTGAATAGTTGGGAAGATCAATGGGCAACTTTGAAAAAGGCATGTGATTAACTTCTTCAAAAACCGTGTTCTCCTCTTCTCTAAAAGTAATTAAATCAGCATCAATTAGAGAATCAATGAACTCTCCATCTTCTAATGGCTGATTTAATGCAAAGGTATTACTAAGAATTGAATAGGTGGGAAGATCAACGGGCGGATTTGAAAATTCCTTGGAAGAATTCGAAATTTTCTCCTTGGGAATTTCAATAGGCGTTGTGTTTAATGCTGCAAATTCCTTTGGAATTTCACCTTCTTCGAAATTTGTGAAGTACCCTTCATCTTCCATGACTTGATGCACTCTTAATAAATCGAAAGAATTCGAAAAGACAGAAATCCCTTGCTGTATTTTCTCCTTTGGAATTTCAATAGGTGTTGTGTTTAATGCTGCAAATTCCTTTGGAATTTTACCTTCTTCGAAATCTGTGAAGTACCCTTCATCTTCCATGACTTGATGCACTCTTAGTAAATCGAAAGAATTCGAAGAGACAGAAACCCTTGCTGTATTTTCTCCTTGGGAATTTCAAAAGGTGTTGTGTTTAATGCTGCAAATTCCTTTGGAATTTCACCTTCTTCGAAATCTGTGAAGTACCCTTCATCTTCCATGACTTGATGCACTCTTAATAAATCGAAAGAATTTGAAAAGTCACTAAGAGGTAAGTCTCCTTGAGGGGGATCCGAAGAAGACACATTCTCAATTCTAAGAAAATAATCTCCATGATCTTTGTCTTTAAACTCAATGTAAGAGGGGAGGAAGCCACACATATTTTTCTTAACTTCAATACGTGCTGTCTTACAATCAGTCAAATTCAAGGTTTGTGAAGCTATACTGACCAAACCACCAAGATGTTCTCCAATGACATCAAAATTCTCTAACTTCCAGTAGTTCAAAGGTAGGTTATAAATTGAAATCCATCCTCCATAACTCTCAACAAGATCTGAAGTGGAATGCAATTCTTGAGACCAATTTTCAATCTTCATATGAATATCTCCAATTTCCTCCCAATTTCCTTCAAATTGTAAATCTTCTCCTTTTTTAGAATACTTCCAGAAAGCTTTGTCCACCATAAACGGATTCAAGATAATTTTTGCTTTAAAATAGTTCTCCAAAGTTTGCCAAATATCCTTCCAAGAATTGTGAGCACAAAGTCTCGTGACCACCTTGATCTTTGCAAAATCAACTTCTACTACTTCCTTCTCTTTTCTTACCCAAACAGAGGAGACTATTGAAGAATCTTGATGCTGAGTAAAAGTCTTCAAACTCTTCTTCTGATTAATTTTTATAGAATTTTGAACTACCTCGGCATAACTTTTGAGAATAACCTTTTCACCCAAACTCTGGGTGGATGCTTTGTCTGGAATAGGCATCTCTAATGCGGCGGGCTGAGTTTTCATCTTAGCTTTAAGATTAGACAAACATGATGAGGACAAACGAGACTTCTTCTTGACTTCATGATTGAGTGAAAATGCTCTTAACATTTCCCTGAAGGCTAACCAACCTCTCTTATTTGAATCTGCTGGAATACGTAGTATCTTTCTTCCACCAGAAGGAGGCCAAACTATGCATTCCAATATCCAAACTTGATTGGTTCTGTATTTGGACACTCGAAGAGTTCCAGAAGAATCTCTGTCTTACTTGAAGAAAATCGAGTTCAAAGAATCTCTGTCTTACTTGGGGAACACCACTTGATTGCTTTATAATTTTATTTTATTTATTATTTATTATTTTTGGCTTTATATCGATATCCCTTTTTGTATTTTATATTTTATTTTAGGGAAAAATCAATTAAAACCCTAAACTTTCATAAGTTAATCAATTTACACCCTCCCTTAGAATTCGTTTGAAAAAGGTTAGTTCACACACATGTGGAAACTTAAAATTAGATCAGTTAAACTCCTAAACTTTCATACAATTGATTCACTTATGAAAGTTTAGGGATTTAATTGATACAATTATAAGTCTCTACACGTGTAAATTAACATTTTTCAAATGAAATCTAATGGAAGGTGTAAACTGATAGACTTATGAAAGTTCAGAGTTTTAATTGATACAACCCCCAAAGTTTAGGGGTATGGGTGTAAGCGGGTCGGTTCGGCTCGATTACTGTACAAAACCGGAACCAAACCGACCATTTCGGTGTAGGAAAATCAAGAACCGAAACGAACTGCTAAGGGAATAAAATCAAACCAACCACCCGACTAGACCGACGGTTTTTCGGTTCGCCGAATAGTAAATGGCACGCGGGTCAACCATGTAGCGGGTCGGGTTTGGGACGGATCGTGTTGGGCCCTGAGATCGAAATGGGCCGTTGTAGAAGGGTGGGCGTGGGCCGCTGGCGGATAAATTAGTTTTAACATTGGCTCAAACACACACCCTCATAAATCCAAAGCCAAACTTCTTACCACTAGGACGACTTCAACTATCTGTTATAAATTCATTCTTTATTATATATAATCGGTCGGCTTGGTTATGCTCGGTTTTATTTTCGAAACCCGAAACCGACCAATTTTATTCGGTTTTATTTATATGAAAACCTCAACCTCAACCTCAACCCGAACCGAAATCGGTTTCGGTCGGTTTTAGCGAGTTTGTCGGTTTTTCCTTGCACCCCTATTTAGGGGTATAAATTGATTTTTTCCCTTTATTTTATTAGAGTTTCAATATTCTTATGTCCAAATGGAAGGCTTTTTTGTAACCCTCCTTGGGAAGAGAGATTTTTTCTGGTCCGCCCCAGCCCCAGCCTCCAAAAACAAGGCCCTCCCACAAAAAAAAATGTCTCCTAGTAACTCTTCCATCACTCTAGCCTCCTTATTAGGAACTCTTAAAAGTTTAGAACCGAGAGGAAATACATAGGAAGGCTCAAAACGACAGATATAAACAAAAATCAGTTCATTTCTGGAGAAAGGAAAATCAGTTCACTTCTGGTCGGTATCCAAAGAAGGTGAATTTTTTCTTTTGGGAGCTTAGCCATCAATGCATAAACACACACGATAAGCTACAAAAGAAACTTCCTGAACATTGTATCTCCCCAAATTGCTGTCATTTGTGTTTATCAAATGACGAGACTCAATACATTTATTCAGTGAATGCCGATTTGCTACAAAGTGCTGGAATTTTATAAAACTTTTCCATAACCACATGATATCCTTTCCATGTTATATATTTTGATTATGGGTCACCCTTTCAAAAAGGAAAAGAAGACCTTTTGGTTATGCTTCATTCCTGCCTTCATATGGAACTTATGGAATGAGAGAAGCACTTGCATATTTAGGGATGTAGCTCGTGACATCAAACATTTTATTGAGTCGTCCTCTCTCTTAGCCATCTCATGGAGCAAGTTAACTTCTCCTTTTTGTAATTATGATCTCACTACCCTCTATAACCACGGAGAAACTTTTTGTAACTATCTTGATAGGATTTTTGGAACTATCTTGATAGAATTTCTTTTGTCACACCTTTCATAGTAAATATGAAATTGTATCTGTTTCCTATAAAAAAAAATCCTTCATTACCCAAATTACCCAACTCGCTCAAAGATCCTTTTGTGAAGGGAGTCCTTGCAGACAGATCTCAAGATAAGTTTGCCAGTTGCTCATTTTACATCCTAACAACCAATCGGTAAAATGAAGTTTCCTATTGGAACAGTGTCTACTGTCTACCATCAATCAGATACTGATAGAAACACCAGATCCCTGGTTCATCTTACCTATGCTAGGACTAGGAGGAAGGTACCTGTGGTAGTAATGAGCAGTTAGTTATTTGGGGAGTGACGGGAGGGTACATGTTTCGTGATTGCGGGTTCCATTTCGTAATAATGGATAACATAGAAGTCTGTTTAGCTGAGGCTGGGAGGGTATATTAGATATGACAATGGGTGTCATCTTAGGTCGATTAGGCTGAAGGTAAGATTTAAAATGTTACACCGACATTAGTATATTTTTCACGAAACAATGAATTGTTGCACGTATTTTTTATTCAAATATGGCGTGTTTTGTTTTCGTTCCTGAAGGTATAGGTAAACATAGCAGGGGGGAAGCTGCCCTACCAAAGGCTGTGATAAGTTTTCTTAGTGAAAATGGGTGAGTCTTGCACAAATTTTTGTGATAGTCATTGAATCCATCTTGTTTTCCATTTTGATTTTAACCAAAAAGGAGGGTAAAGATGTTTATAGATTCATTCTACTACTTGATCATTTGCAGGTACCGTTTCGAACAGTTGAGGCCTGGGACGATCAGCGTTCGACCAAAGTTTCGTAGGTAAATTGGCTAGCTAAATCACCCATTATTAGTAATGGCTTCAAGAGAATGTAAGTTATTTAGTTAGATTAGAGTAGTTGGAGATTGTGCAAGTGACATATGTAAAATGAGTGAAAAAATGTTATTTAGGAATTTGTGTATTCAAAGAAATCTTGAACCTTAGAAAGGTTGTAAATGAGAGCAGAATTAACAATGTGGTGGATTGATTGCTAACCACATTACTGTATTTGTTATAATGTTCTCTTTTAAATATTACTGGGAGAATCTCCTAAGAATCCTGAGATTATTTTATTATGAATTATGATTCAATAAGAATCATGAGATGAGTTTGGTCTTATTTTTTTAATATATCTTATTTATTAAAGTATATTTAAATAATCTGAGTTTTAAATGAATATTTTATTAATATATATTGACAGTACAGGAAAAAAAGGCCTACGATAGCTTTGAAAAAACGCTATTATATGCATTTTATAGCTTTTTTCTTCAAAGTTGTGGTAGCCCAAGCTATTAAAAGTCTAGGACTGTTCATAGCGTTTCTAAAACGCTATTAAAAGTCTAAGTTGTTATAACTTTTTATAAATGCTATGAAAACTCTGATTTTTGATAGCGTTTATAAAACACTATAAAAACTACTTTTTATAGCATTTTATAAAGGCTATTAAAAGTCTCACTTTTTAATAGCGTGGGCTACACGACTCTGCAACAAAACTAAACTCTATAAAATACCTATAATGACATTTTTTTCAAAGCTATCGTAGATGTTTTAATAGTTATAGCTTCTATAACCTTTTTATAGCATGGATAAATACAATTATTGGCTCCCTTGATGCTCCCTCTGTCGCAAGGTAGCATTGGCTGAAATTCCCCGGGGAAGGAATTTCGCGACGTCAAAAAAAAAATGCCATGGATAAGCTCTTTCAACACATCTGAGTTGAGGATATCGTCAACGGAGAAAGTGTTTGGGTGTTGAAGAGAGCCCAATTCGCTTGGCAATGTGCTTTGGATTAGGAATGAAGGAGAAATCGATAGAGAACACAACAGAGTCGAATTCGTTCAGTCCATCTATCGTAGCGAAAAACACTTCAAAATTCAAATCGAGATTTGTGTTTTAGGTTTAGGGCTTCAAAGTAGAAGATTGGGGAAGAAGGGAAGACTTGGATGAGAAAGAAAAATGGAGAAAGAAGGTTTGGGGAGGAATGAGAAAAAGAAATGAAAAGAGAAAGTTAAGGAGGAGGGGAAAACTTCTTAGGGCTTTTTTTTGGTGAAATAAAGAAGGAGCGCGAACGTTAAATTTAAGCCCGCCCAATTTTTTTTAATGGCGTTTTGTACAAAAGCTCTAATTAAAAGCAATTATATCCCTAATTTGTTGTAGTGTGAGTTCAACGATGGGGTGTGAGTTTTTTTGACGACATATGGTGTATGAGATTGAACCTCTAGCCTCTTAGGGGGCGTTTGACCCAAGGAGTTGAGAGAAGTTGAAGTTGTTTATTCTGTAGTTGTTTAGTCTGTGGAGTTATGAAGTATGTGTGTTTGGGGCAGAGAGTTGTTTAGTTTGGAGTTCTGAAGTCTGTGGTGCATTTGAGACCGGGAGTTGTTTAGTCTGAAGTTTTGAAGTCTGAGTTTATTTTAGCTGCTTCTGCACAATGGTTTTCTACAAACTTTCAAAATTTCATTATTGAGGACTTATTCCAATTCCAATAAATTCTAAAAATGTTTTTTATTTTTATTTTTATTTTATCTATCTTTTACAATTTTTTTTTTGAAGACAACAAAAACAATTTTGAGCACAATACCTTACAAACCACTAATCTTTTCTCTCGAGAGAACTATCTTGGAGCCGAGCTTGGGAGAGCAACATCCTTTAGAATATACAAACCACTAATCTTTTCTCCCGAGAGAACTATCTTGGAGCCTTTAGAAATATTGAAAACTCCACTTTTTCCATGAAAAAGACAACCTTGATCATCTAACATTCCAATGGAAATCAAATTTCTTCTAAGGTCAGGAACATGCCTTACATTTTGTAGTAGAATGTCTCTATTGTCTTTAAGTCTTAAACCCACTGAGCCAATTCCCACAACTTTACAACCATAGTTATCTTCCATAAAAACAACACCTCCCTCACATGGTTTATAAGTCACAAACCATTCTTTTGAGTAGGTACACCCTAAGTGAAGGACCCGATCTTCGCTTAACATTCCCACTCCCTGTTTTATGGCATTTTCCTTGGTGGTAGCTAACATTTCTGAATATTCAAAATTGTCTTCCCCAATAGAGACATCTCCTCTTCCATGTTCCCAACCTTTCTTGAAATCTCCATTTTTAGAATCTCCACTTCTTCTTTGAGGGCAATTATTCTTCAAATGTCATTCTTTATGACAATTGAAGGATTTCAACACATTTTTGCCTTTGAAGTTCTTGTGCCCCTTTGAGAATTGGTTTTTCTTGAAGTAGTTCTTCTTTCCCTTTGTGAAAAGAGATTCAACACTAGCACTTACTTTATTCTCTGATTTTAGCTCAAGTTCTTTACATTTAATTGCTGTGATAACCAAATTTAGAGAGATTGAGTCCCTCCCATATTTTAGTGCATTCTTCACATCTTTATAGGCTTCAGGTAGAGAATTTACTAAGATTGTAGCTTCATTTTCATCTCCTAATTTTTCTCAAGCTGCTGCAAAATCAGTGGTGAGTTTCTTGAACTCATCAAGATTCTCATCAGTGATTTTGAACTATTCATTTTGAATGTGAAAAGCCTCTCTCTCAAATACATCTTACTTAGTGCATCTTTCACTACTAGAAAATCGGGGCTATGATGACAAATAAAAACTGTCATCAAGACTTTAGATGACAATTTTTTTCAGTCGTTATAGCCCTGCCTTCTTTACTCTATAGATGACACAAACCGAACTGTCATCATTCATGGTTTCGTGACAGTTTTTTTCTGTCTTCATAATACGATTAATGACAATTATTTTATGTCAAGAGACCTAATTTTATGACACTTAAACATTGTCACTGAATGACCACCCATATCATATTTTGTCGTCTAATCGCAATTGATGACATGACCACCCATATAGAGCTTGTAGTTTAGTCCACAAATTGGAAGACAATGGTTTCATCAATGATTTTCCTTAATACACTGTCATTTACATTCAAAATTAGAGTACCATATGCAATTTCTTCCATTTCTTTTTTTCTTCATCAGTAATTGAAGCTGGTAGTTTAGCAGGATCATCTAAAGCCTTGAGTGCAGATTGTTGGGCTAGAATTACATGAATTCTTTTGCACCAAAAATTTCCATATTGCCGGTGAACTTTTCAATTTCAAACTTTGTTGTAGTCATTCTTTGATAGTTCTTGATGCTTTCTTGATTCTTCGACGAACCTTGAATTTCTTGATGCTTTCTTGAATGAACCTTGGCTCTTATACCAATTTGTTGGTGAAATCGTGAAAGGTAAAAAATACCCTTCTGTAATTATGAGATGTCGTTTTTGATTGGTGTCAATTACCAATTTTACTTGTGTTTCACGCCGGACATCACATCACCATTGAATTTGAAACACTAAAGGAAAAACTCACTTTTCATTTTTTCTATTCACTCTCACATGGTTTCTAAAGACTAACTAAGAAACCCTCTCTAGCTTCTGTCTATGACGATTCCAAGAGGAAAAGAAATTCCAGAACAAATCATGAAAACTTGAAGAATAAGAACTCAAGATTTATAGTGGTTCTTAGACCTACATCCACTTTGAAACAGTAGGTAAATTCTTCTTATTTCCAAAAGAAACAATTATTTACAGATTTACAAATCTAAAGATTTCATACAATATCTCTCACCCCTCTTCTATTTCTAATAGCTATTTATATGGAGCTTAATTTCCAGCATCTTCCTTAAGGAGAAGAATTTATTAATAGAAGTTGAGATTCTGTTTGAAGCTTCAATAACTGATTTATTAAAATAGTATAGCATTTGTTTCATCTAGTAACAATAGCAGTGGAGAAGCTGCCTTAGCAAAGGCTGTGATAAGTTTTCTTAGTGAGTCTTACACACCTGCAAATGTTTGTGATGATTGAATCCATCTTTTTTTCTATTTTGATTTTAGCCAAAAAGGAGGGTTAAGATGTTTATAGATACTATTCTACCACTTGATCATTTGCAGGTACCGTTTCGAACAGTTGAGGCCTGGGACGATCAGCGTTCGACGGAAGTTTCGTAGGTAAATGCCTAGCTAAAACACTCATTTTTAGTTATGGCTTCAAGAGAATGTAAGTTATTTAAGTTAGATCAGAGCAGTTGGAGATTTTGTAAGTGAAACGTGTAAAATGTCTAAAAATGTTATTTAGGAATTTGTCTAAGAAATCTTGGACTTGAACTTTGCAAGGTTGTACAGTAGAGCAGAATTAACAGTTTTGGTGGGTTGATTGTTAGCCACATTACTGTAGTTTTGTTATGTTCTCTTTCTTGGAAAAGATAGCACTGAGAAAATCCCCCAACAATCCTGAGATTATTTTATTATGAGTTTGATCTTGTTTTTTAATAAATCTTATATATTATTGGGGTTGGGCGCGCACAAACAACAATTATGTCCAAAATAATTGTAAATTTAGCCAAATTTAAAACATTTTGCAAATATGACAAAAAATCAGTGGCTATCACTGATAGACTCTATCGTTGATATATGACTATCACTGATAGACTTCTATCCGTGCTAGACTTCTATCACTGATAGAATTATTACTGACAAAATTCTATAAAAAACTTAGGTGATAGACTACTATCAACAATAGACTTCTATCAACGATAAACTTTTATTAGTGATAGACTATACTATCAGCGATATAAATTGTCATATCCACATTTTTTTTTAAAAAAATGCTATATTTTTAATTATTTTACTCTAAATTCTAAATTGACATCGGTTACAAATTTCCTATATTATTATTAAATATAATTTAATTGTCTGAGTCCTAAATAAATATTTTATTAATATATCAAATATATATTAATATATATATATATTTTTTTTACTTTATCTCTTTTATTTAATGGATTCAATAGTATGAAATGGATTATTTTGTTAAATTTTGATGTGTGTAATACATTTATATATAATATACAACTCAAATTCTTATTTTTCTTTTAACATAATTGTCTCATCAATGATTTTCTAAGCTAATAGGAGACCTTATGGACTTAAAAAAGATTATACTACAAAATCAATTAATTAAACTTATTGATTAATATTTTTTTTTGAAAAAAAATGATAAAATTAACTAACTATGCTTAAGTAGTAAAATAAAATTTATATGTTTCCTCCATATAGATATCATCATGAACTAATTATAATATAGTTAATTAAGTGACTAAGTAACTTATTACCATCTCAAATACTAAATAGAATTAATAATAATAATAATATTACCATCTCAAACGTGGATGGATTAATAATTCATTATCGAACAAGATAAATTCACGGAGTGACTTGTTACCTGGTTTAATGTTCTATATTATTGAACCAAGAGAAATTTTCATTTATTACCATCTTAAAGGTGGATGATGTGTCAAAGCGAGCATGACTCAGCAGACATATGTATCTGTTGACGACCAAGAGGTCTGTGTTCGAATCCCCCACCCCAAAATGTACTAAAAAAAAATTAAAGGTGGATGGTGTAATGTTCTATTATTAAACCAAGAGAAATCATTGAGAGAGAGAGATGGAGAGATCATCCTGCAATTCGAGCAAAATCTTTGACAGTGACTCCAATTATTTTCTCATAGTTGTTTTCCCTAAACAGCCTATATTTTTGGGTTGAAAATGGCCTATAAAGCCTTGTATTCCCTTCTCCAACAACCTCACTCGGCGCATATATTTCTGTATCATCATCTCCATATATCAGAAAGAAACCCACAGAGATTCTCTTCACACTATTTTTCCTCAAAACAACTCTATGTTCTGCTGATCTCAGCCTCCCATTGCTCCAAGCTTCCATAAAATCCCCAATGTTCACCACGAGAGTATCCTCGATCGGCCTTACGTCGATCCACGCTCCTCCTTTCGATCTCATTTGTAGCCCCCCAACGTCGTCTTGGAACAGAATCGTCACACAACAGATGTCGGTATGCATCCCGAACGCTTCGACTTCTTCTTCTTCGTTCAAGTTTGGAAGTGAGTAGCCGTTTATCCTTAGGTTACCATTGCAGTTACTGAACTCAGGATCATAGAATTTGTTTTCAAAATTTTCTCCCAAGATCCTTAGTAATACTTGTACAATTCTTTTTGATAGTTCTTTCATTTTCATCCCATATTCGTCTAGTAGATTGCTGCAAATAATTTCAACTTGCAAAGAGATTAGTGTCTAAATAAAGAAGTTGATAGAACAATCATATAAAATGAATAACATGGTTTGTAATTAAATTATAAGTTTGGTTTTTGGTTCTCAACTTTCAAGTTGACTATTTAATCTTTTTGTATTTAAAAATGTTTTTATTAAATTCCCCATAATTTCATAGTTGTATTGCTTTAGCCACTATATTTCAAAGGAAAATTGCACCCATGTCGATAAATTAATTACAAATATCACTTTTTAAAAAGATTTGTAAATATGATAATTTTTATTACTCATAGTCACACAGATAGAAGTCTATTGGTGATTGTCATTGATAACAAATTAATGACTATCAATGATAAATAATAGCAACTGACACACTTTTATTTTTGTATAGAATTTTGTCAATGACTATCACTAATAACAGTCTATCAATGATAGTCATTTTATCAGCAGTTCATCTATTACTATCACTTATTTTTTTTTTATCATATTTACAAAATGTTTTATATTTTTCTATACTTGCCATTATTTTGGATGTGGTTGCTATTTATGCAATCAACTCTAATTCAAAGGCTAAATTAGAGCAGAATGCTGATGTTGATATTTTTAATATAGAAACTAAATAGATAGAATGAGGTGAAAGGAGTAAAACCAAAGACCCAAAAGAGAAGAGGAGTTTGAAAACATGGTCGGGAAGGGCAGAAAGTAGACCTAAATTGAGTAGCATGACGGCCAAAGAGCGATTGAGTGAAACCTTGCGCAGCAGCAGAGGCAGAAAAGTGAGGTCCCGAAACCTTGAAGCTCTCTATGAAAGGCGACACCACAAATCTGGGCGTGTAAGACCCAATTCCCAGTTTCAGTTTTCGCTTCGTCTCTTCCGGCGAACAAAACAGTTGGTCGGCGCCGGAGACGAGTTTCTGGTAAAACTCCTTCGAAACGCCATGGTTTGTGATGTAGAAGAATCCCCATTCATTGCATGCTCTATATAAAGATGACAGAGTTGCTTCCTTCAAACTCTCAGAAAATATGTTTATCACAGGAACTTCCTCACATCTCTCAATCAATTCTTCTGACATTTTTGAATCAAAGAGGAATCAAACAAGAATGTGATTGCTTTTTATACGAATTTCAGTTGCTTCATCCTTGATTATGTCATTTTTACGGTTAAAGGCTGAAAGTCCTTTTCCCTAAGTACAAACTTTTATATGTCTAAAGTAATTTTTATTTTAAAATCACCACATTTGACAATGATATATAAGTGATTTCTGAACAATCGCTAGCGATTCTCAAATAGTTTTTAATAAGTGATTGCAAGAGGTTTTGTTTTTAAAATGACTATTATTAAAAAACAATCTCCTTAATTTAGAATTGGGAAAAAAAAATAAATTTATACTCCTAAACTTTGACTCTAAAGTAACTATCAATTTAAATCGTTATGAGGCGTTTGATCTAAGGAGTTGAAGGAGTTGAAGTTGTTTAAGAGTTAAGTGTGTTTGGGGCAGGTAGTTGTTTAGTCTGAAGTTCTGAAGTCTAGTATGTGGTGTGTTTGGGGCAGAGAGTTGTTGAACCTAGAGTTTTGAAGTCTGAATTTATTTTAGTTCCTTTCTTCTGCACAATTATTTTTCTACAAACTTTCAAAATATCATTATCAAGGACTTATTCCAATTTCAATAAATTCTTCACAATATATATTTTATTAGGACTCATCTTTTATTTTATGAATTATAACATTGATTTTTATTAATGTATGTATATTTTACAAACTTTTTTAAAGAAAAAAAAGAACAACACATAAGTATAGTCTTACGTAAGATTTTATTTTTATTTTATGTATCATTCACAAATTTCTTTGAAGATAACAAAAATAATTTTGACCACAATACTTCACCTTCTTTTTTCAATATCACTCACATTAATTATTCATTTTATTTGGATAGTTTTGAAATAAAAGATAATCGTACAATGACAAATATTTGTGGTTGAGCTGTGCTCCAGTGAAGGTGATACGAAACCCTAGTGAATTGGATCAAGAACCCATTGTATTAGATTGCCAAAATAATTCATATCAGAAGGCGACGGTCTGGATAAGAGGTTGAGCTCTATCGGACAGGTGGTGTGCAGCTCTATCGGACAGGCGGTGTGGTGTGCTCCAGTGAAGGAGTTGGCCTGGTAAGAGGTTGAGCTCTATCGATGCGGTGTGGTGTACTGCTCCGGTGAAGGAGTTGGCCTGGATAAGAGGTTGAACTCTATCGGACAAGCAATGTGCAACTCTATCGGACAGGCGGTGTGCTCCAGTGAAGGAGTTGGCCTGGATTGTTAGGCAGCTCTATCAGATAGGCGGTAGGCTCCGGTGAATGAATTGGCCTGGATAAGAGGTTGAGCTCTATGAGACAGGCGAGATGACTATTTGAGGGGATGATTGTTAGAAGTGTGACCAAAGTCCCACATCGGTAAGAAGAGAGAAAAATCATTTGTATATAAAAAGAGACAACATTCTCAATTGGTATGAAGTCTTTTGGGTGAAATCAGGAGTTAATATGTGGAGGTCTCTTGTCCCTATTAGAAAGTTTAGGGGTGGTTTAGTTGATAAATACACCTTTTGTAAGAGGTCGGTGGTTTAGTTGATAAATACACCTTTTGTAAGAGGTCGATTCCCCCACTAGCTTTAGCTTTAGATAAATACATTTGAAAAAAAAAACAAAAAACAATCTCCTCCTATTTCATTTCATTTTGTCCTTAAATTATGTGAAAAATATTATCTATCTCTACTTTTTTCTACTCTAATTTTTCTCTCTCTCAAGTTTTCATAATCTCCATTCCTAAACTTTCTTTTCTCTTTAAAATATATCTTTTTCTCATTTCTTTTCGTCATTTCTATTTTTTTTTGTTGGCCTTGTGTTTTTTTCTCTCCCTCCACAATTTTTTCTTCTTAACTTTTTCATTCAAGTAACACTTTCAAACATGCCCTAACTTAATCTCTAATATGACATTTAATTATTTTTTCCCTTATTTTTTATTTTCGCCTCAAATCACCTTAATTTTTGTTTCTTCCTTTGTCCGACTTCACCACTTTTCCTTACGTTTATACATTATAATACAACATATAGACTCATTTTCTATATATATTAATCCAATTTAAATCATCGAAGTCCACCTCTCACCAAGTCTCCGACTTTAGCGATTTATATTAAACATACCATTGAATTTTTTTTTTCTACAACATGTGAGGGTGAAAGATTGAACTTAGGACCTCTTGATCACTAGTCGATTCATATGATATTATAATTTAACATACCATACTAAAAATTCGAAGATACATCTCATATTATTTTATTTAACATACCATTTATTAGGGAATTACCTTATTAGGAAACTAGTTAGGGTTTAGTTATCATATATGTTTTAGAAATTAGGATTAGTATTTGTTTTGTATAAATACATCTTATTCTAATGAGAAATCAAGAGGAAAAACAAAATTTATCAAAGGAATACAATGGGTTTTAGCACCATTCAACATACATACGGGCTTATATTAAGTTTTTTTCAATTTGAATTATATACCACACTTTATTAAATATATTTAACATTAAATAAAATAAGTATATATACATTGTATTATTACATATAAACCTCGTATTATTAAGTATATATCATAAAACATTGACCCAGCTAGCCATCACCAACTTCCTTCAGACTCGGACGGGGCGACCTAATTCCACACCTGACCTGAATAATGGGCGACCTAATTTGCCCGGCGAACATCAAGAGTTGAATCCAGAGGTCCCTGGAAGAATACCGGTAACCACCAATTTTGGTTTTCATTGGTTTACTTTCAACCACGGCGTTGTCTCACTTTGACATTTTTGGGAGACAGAGATTCAGTCCAGGGAAGAAGACAAAGATACGTGGGAGGGAGAGGGATTTTAGTGTTTTTTTTTTTTTTTGATTACATTGGGGTGGGAGGGAATTTAGTGTTTTTTTTGGTGGGAGGGAGAGGGATTTTAGTGTTTTTTTTTTTTTTTGATTACATTGGGGTGGGGGATTCGAACCGTGTTTTTTTTTTTTGATTACATTGGGGTGGGGGGATTCGAACCACAGACCTCGTGGTCGTCAACTCATACATATGCCAGTTGAGCTATGTTCAGAGATTTTAGTGTTTGTTTACGACTTTAGAATTTTTTAGAAACCCTTTTAAAAGAAACGAAAATTAAATTAACCAAATTATAACAAATGTCAATTTAAAATAAGATAATTAAAATTATAGCATGTTTTTAAAAAAATTACAGATATGACAATTTCTATCGCTAATATCTTATGGCTGATAGAAGTCTATCGCTGTTCTCCTCAATTTTTTTTTATAGATTTTTGTCAGTGATAATAGTCTATCAGTGATAATGATCTATCACTTGACAGAAGTCTATCAGTGATATGATAAAGTCTATCAATGATAGAAACAGATTTTTTTGCCATATTTGCAAAACATTTTAAAGTTTGCTAAATTTGCAATTAATTTGGGCATGATTGCTATTTGTGCAACCAACCCTAAAAAAATAAACAAAAATATAATTATGATTATTTAATCAAAATTAATACCAAGTAATAAATATAGAATTAGTTAATAAATAATTCAGAATTAATTTCAAGCAATTAATATAAGTTAATTAATTCTAAATATAGTCGTCTTGAATAATTTATTATACTTAATTATTTTAAATAATTAAAATCAATTAATTAAATATATGTGCTATATAATAAACCGTTTTAAATAAACACTTAATTGCATCATTGAATATATTTTGACAGTAATTAATTGTGTTAATTTAGTTCATAATTATTAATTAATTTTAACGTGACTTATTTGTTAATTTAGTTCATAATTATTAATTAATTTTAACGTGACTTATTTGAATATAAATTAGAGAGAAGGGAGAGATAGATAAAAGTAAAACCAACATAATTGGGAGGGTATGAATTTAAGCTTTTCTCACTTATTGAAGTTTTTCCTATTTAAAAAGTTGCATAATGAGCTTTTCTCAATTTAGGGTCAATAATTCAAGGGTTGGGTCACGTGGGTTGGAAATATTTTAAATATTTTATTTATTATTTATTTATTATTTTTGAATTTATTTATTAATTTTTGTTGTTGGAGCCAATCCACGACGTATTAAAAACTTGTTAACAAGTTTCCCCTAATAAAGGGGAATGTTCTCTTATAATAGGGAACCAGTACCTCACACAAAGAGATATGAGAGAAGATCGGTACAGTTTTATCAAGTGACTTCTTTTATTTTACCACCATTCTTTGTGGTTTGAGTTTTTATTTTTATTTTGAATATATAAGGGATCGAAGATTCATAAGAGAGCTTAGCTACACACAAGCTAAGGATTGTTATATCCGCTTAGCTACACACAAGCGATCTTGAAGGATTGTTGTATCTTCGGAGTGGAGTGCCAGACAACTCAGTGTAGTGAGGACACATCTTCTCTATATATATAGACAACGTTTATGAACGTGTCTCAATTCACAAATTACACAAGCTATTCTTATCTCTTAATTTGTTGTAGTTTTATTCAATTAAGTTGTATTTATTATTTCAAAAATTTATATTCCCTAAAATTATTTCCAACAACCCATATCAAACCAAGTTAAAAAATCTTTGTGTTCGGTCTATTGTTTCATTTTTTTTTTCTTTTTTTTGCTAAATTATGTAATACCCTTGAACTTTGTACCCGATGACAATAATACTCTTGATGTTTAAAATAAATTCAAAAATATTTTTATTGTTAAGTTGGGGATGGAAAAACGTTTATTCTTCTTATTTTTCCTCTTTTTCTCTCTACAAATTATTCCCCCATAAAAAAAATAATTAGAAGATCACTGGAAAAAAATGATTTTTTTTTACTCTAGAACTTTGGAGCAAACCGGAGAAAACCAAATAATCAAATATAATCGACGCCAACATTAATCACGTCGGGAAATGTCACTTTTCTCGACGCCATACGAAAAACGTCGGAAAAAGTAAACTTTTTCTATTAAAAAAAGAAAAAAAATCCCCGACGTCATTAATATGGCGTCGGTAAAGGTCATTTTCCCGACGCGTTTAAAATGGCGTCGGAAAAGGTTGACTTTTTCTATTAAAAAAGAAAAAAAGTGAAAAAAATTTCCGACGACATACGTCGGGACAAGTGACCTTTACCGACGCCATTAATACAGCGTCGGGAAAATTTTTCATTTTTTCCGACGACATTATTGAAGTGCCACGAAAAGTACCATTTTTCGACGTCGTTAATGTGGCGTCGGTAAATGGTACTTCCCCCGATGATATTGTTTGGCGTCGGTAAATGGTACTTTCCCCGACAATATTGTTTGAGTTTATATTTTGAATTATTGAACATAATTAGCTAAACTCTTTTTGACTTAGAGCCTTGATGTAATCGATTATTAAATCTTATTCTTCTCAATTAGTTGTTGGTATTTTAATTTCATATTGGTTGTGAGAACTTTTCTGGGCTTAATACATGTGTTAGGATTGGACCATTCTTTGCATGAATTTATATCAATAATTTTAGGTTGAGAGACCATTATTATTGATGATTCTGAATTGTTTTCCCTAATTTATACATGAGATCAATCTCTCACCCAACATTATTAAATCCGTTGCAAAAAAAAAAAAAAAAAAAAAATTATACATGAGATAGACATATCTTTTGTAGATTTTGTGACAACTATAGTTTTACGTTCTTCATATTTGGATTGTCTGAATTGCCATAGAAATATAGGTAATTTACTTTTCAAAGAATATTGTTATTGCTCGAGAGAGAATAACAAGTCTGTAGGGTAGAACTTGTCAACAATCTAGAAATTAATTAATTCCATCTTTTAATGAATGAAGAATTTGATCAGATAACGGTGAAGTCATTGCTCAAGTCAATTCCCTAGGACATATTTCTCCTTATTGTTCTCCAATGTTTATTTTATGTTTTATTTTAATTTTGTTTTCATCATATCCTTTGATTTTCATTCTCTAAATAAATTTGAGTGATAATATTCATGCTAATTAGGTGAACTAGAAAATCAATCCTGAGGATGATATCCGTATTTTTATACACTATATTAAAACTTGACCCGTACACTTGCGGTAGTTTATTGCACTAAAATTTTGCACAACATATTTTCATCAATTATGATTGTTTAAGTTAAAAAATAATGTTCCTGCAATTTTTTTTTTTTTTTTGAAAAGGATACTTCATTGATGATCAAGAGAAATAGAGAAGGAGAGACTAGAGAAAAGTCTTCCAATTGAGTACAATGATAGATAAATCATAGTTACAAAATAATTTAGATTTCAAGCACCACGAAGCAGCGTTGAGGATGATATCGTCCCAAAGCTGAAAAAAAGTCTTCGAACTATCATTGAAAATTCGGTTGTTTCGTTCCAACCACAAGTTCCATAAAATGACACCAAATATGTTGCTCCAAAGGATGTTTCTGGCAGATGTTTGAGATATGTCAAAACCTTGAGATAAGAAAGTATCAAAATTGCTCGATCTTGAGGCGAACAATCTTGATTCATTAAATAAGATGGACCAGAGGTTATCGGCATAAGAGCAATGATAGAAGATATGATCCAAAGATTCAAAATTTCTCTTGCAAAGAACACACCCAGCTTGGATTCAAATTCAACTTGGGGAAACGGACTTGCATCTTGTCCGCAGTGTTTAAACCTTTGTGCTTAAACTGTCCAAAGAAAGAATTTGCATTTTTTGGGGAAGTCTAAAAACCAAACCTTCCCAACATTTGGAGTTATGAGAGGAATTGTCTCAACAAGCAAAATATTTTTCATTGATTTAACTGAGAAAAATCCTTTGGAATCAGGAATCCAAAATATGCAATCTGTACCCTGTTGAAGAGGAGGGGACGCTCCAATCAGCTGAAAGAGAAAGCCATAATTCCAGTTCTCTATTCAGTAAAACTCTTCTCGGTAGAATCCCATGAATTTGTGTCTGTATTCCAAGCCTCTTTGACCGATAAAAGCTTATTAGAAGCTAAAGCATAAAGTCTTGGATATAGAGTGTGAAAGTTGTCATTCCAAGCCTTTTTATGTTCCTGCAATTTTCACCACCTAATATAATTGTTTCATCAATTATGATTTGCTTAAGTTA
Source organism: Herpetospermum pedunculosum (assembly GCA_028017165.1). Lineage (NCBI taxonomy): Eukaryota > Viridiplantae > Streptophyta > Magnoliopsida > Cucurbitales > Cucurbitaceae > Herpetospermum > Herpetospermum pedunculosum. Next base: position 78,726,258 of record CM051524.1, on the reverse strand, counting down.
CAAAAATGTTCCACCAGTCATTCAGTAATCGAAAACCACATTAAACTCTGTTGGAAATATTAGGTAAAATATAAATGGGCAGGAAACTGTAAACACACACCAACAAAAATATAAAAGGCAAAGGATTAGAAAAGTATGTCAATTGGGCAGAGGCGCGTTGCTACGTGCCCCCACTTGCTGAGTTATTCGACACTCCAGTCCAAAGATACAACTCCCTTCAAGATAACTTGTGTGAAGCTAAGCTCTCTTACGAATTCCTTTCTAACTTGTATGCTCTCAGATTGACAAATAATATTTTGGACAAAATTGTTTTTTGACAGCAAAAACATTCATACTTATTTCGCTAGTTTTTTTTTTCTATTTTAGAAACAATTAAGTTTTAATTAAATAAATAAATTAAAATAAAATAATAAAATTAATTTCCTTAAATCTTTAAATTTTTCAACATGTTTATCACTAATACAAAACAGAGAGAAAAGAAAAAGGAAAAAAACACAAATACAAACAAAAACAAAAAGTTTCAAATTATTTCTCCTATGGATCTTCTTCGCAATTTTAAAAAGAGTGAGAACTCGATTTCATACTTCGTTTTTGTTTTCATCTAAGGTTATATTACACATTGGTTATATAAGCAAACTTCTTATTAACTTTCATTGAAGAAAATTTGAAAAGAGAGAAAAAGAAAGAACATTTTCCATCCAAAACTTCTCAGAGAAGGTATTTTTGAATTTTTTTGGAAGGTCAAAGTTAAAAATGCAGCTTTTAAAAGTTTAGGGGTGGTATTATTTGAAACGACCCAACTTTAGGAGCAGCTTAATGTATTATACATCTTGAGTCATGGATTACACGTTTTTATTTATTGTTTTATAATTTTTTTTTCTTTAGTATATATCTTTGGGAGGTATATCACCATGAGATAACCAAAAAGTTTATGATAATTGACCAAACAAGCATCATTTCAAACTACGTAGAGTCTCAAGAACTTCGTTGTAAAAATCTAGCCAACATGTTAGAAATGGTCAAGGTTGATCAACTAGTACTCATACCATATAACATTGAGTAAGTAATAAAATTTTTAATATATTTTTTTAAATTAATTATAGTATGTTATATTCATATAAAAAAGTAATATAGAATGTTAGATTGTTATTAGTTATGACTAGATGTTGATTGTTATCCATCCCGGAGAAAATTATGTGTATATATTGAATTCTCTATGCGCAGTAAGATTGAAGAAGAATTTAGAGGAGTCATAAATACGTAAGCGTCTTTTAACTTTTTTAGTTGTTTATTTTTACAATTATGTTATTCTAACGTATCAAACTATTTAGATCATTTAAAATGTGGCAAACTAAACATTCTCCACAAGATTCACGCACTAGTACAAATTGAAAACTTATAAAGGTAATTTTGCATTGACTGTATTCTATACTTTATTAAATTTGCAATCTTATATCTATGACTCAAGTATGTGAGTTTTAATTTTTTTTACATGTAGTGCTCCGCCAACTAGGGTTCTATAGAGTGCAGGTACTATGTGCAAAAGTATATACGAGAAATAGTTCGCAACTCTAGAACTCACATAAATAATCTTGTACGTATTATTATTTTTCCGCAAGTATTTATACTTTATATATGATTTATTTATGTTATATTTATAATTCTTTTTCTTTGTAGTTCAACACAAAAAAAACATATCAACAAGAAGAGATTGACGTAGTTCAAACACGGTAAACTTTGTTGGAAGATTTTTGTAGGACCACTTGTGGATTTGTTAATTTGGTATATCGGGTGGAAATACTTAGTTTACTTGAATTCTTGTTAGTTGCTGAATGTAGTAGATTTGTTAATTTGGTATATCTATGGAAATACTTAGTTTATTTCGATTCTTGTTAGTTGCTGAATGTAGTTTTCGTGCAAGTACTTGGTTTACTTGAATTCTTGTTACTTGAATGTTAACTTCAAACATCTTCTAAATATTGTTGGATGTAGTTTGTGGAGGGGACACATGGTCCGATACGTATTAACGTGTTTTGATATAGAAGTGTGGTTACATTTGCAATTTAAGGTTAGTTTTGAGTTATTTTAGGAGAGGTCATGCTGCAATTTTGACTTTTTTGTTTGATTTAGTTTTGGGTATAGAATCTTTGTAATAAATTAGGTTAATTTTGAATTAGTGTATTTTTTGGATTTATAAGTGAGATTATGGTGTTAAAATTTGTTTGTTTAGTTGAATAAGTACTTGATAATCTTTGTTGTGAATGGGTAAATTCCAAATTTGTTTGTTTAGTTGAACAAGTACATAATAATCCATAGGCTTGGATTCGAGCCCAAACTAGTACATTTTAGCATTTTTATTTTTTTTCATCATTTTGTAGCGCCTAGGCGCTCGTAATGGGTAGGGGTGTACATGGGTTGGGTTGGGTTGGGTTGGAGGGTTTTTCAACCCAACCCAAAAATTTCGGGTTGGTGAATTCTCAACCCAACCCAACCCAACATTTCTGTCAACCCAACCCAACCCAATCCTTCAATTTTCGGGTTGGGTTGGGTTGGGTTGACGGGTTGACTTTTTTTTTTTTTTTTAATTAATAGATATTTATTTTTTTAATTAACTTTAAAATCACCGTTAATGAAATTTCTTAATGCTTATTTTTCTTTCAAAATTATCATTAATCAAATTCCTTAATTCTTAGATTTTCCTTTCAAAATCATCATTAATCCTTGATTTTCATTTCAAAATCACCAATGATTTTTTTTTTTAAATATATTGAATTCATTATATATAGAATTTTTTTTTTTTTTTAATATATTGAATTCGGGTTGGTTCGGGTTGAACCGAGCCAAATTTGGTTCAACCCGCAAACCAACCCGAAAATTCGGTTTTTCAAAATAGCAACCCAACCCAACCCATATTAAAAAAAAACCCAACCCAACCCGAAAAGTTGGGTTGGGTTTCGTGGGTTGCGGGTTTTTTGAACACCCCTAGTAATGGGCGCCTAGGCGTTATGCTCTAGGGTTTTGGACCCAATTTTTTTTTTTTTTTTTTTTTTTTGTCACTTGGGAACTTCAAGTTTCATCAAAATAGCTTAGTTTTCATCACAAAGCTTCTAAATTCCTCGGTTTGCTCCAAAATGCTCGATATCTATAAAATAATCAAATATAATTGTGAAAGTACACATTTAATCTTCTAAACTAGCATAAAATAAGTCATAAAATAGCTTATTTTGTGTGCTACCAGTCACTACAATTGAAATGTTGGCATAGGTTGGAAAAATAATTGTTTGTTAGCCATATGTGCAACCAACAATTTTTTTTTATTAAATTATTAAAAAAAACACGACCGACATTTAATGGCGGACATATAGTGGCGAACCCAGTGAAACGAAAACTACTAAAGCGTAAACTGCTCGTTTTAGCGGCATACCAGAAAAAGAAAAAAAAAGATAGTGATTGGACATATATAATGTCGATCATAAAATGACGGACATATAATTCGACACTATAATGACGAACATAAAACGATGGACGTATAATGACGAACATAAAATGACGCCCGTATAATGACAAACATAAAACGACGAACATAAAATGACGTCACTATATGACACATAAAACGACATACATATAATGACAGGACTATAATGGCAGACGTGTTTAATGGCAGTTATAGACCGCCATTAAAAAGGCTACAAGGACACCCGCATAGATGTCGGGCATTTTCCCGTCATCGTAGCTTTTAATGTACGCCTTTGATCGACATTGTAGCCCAAAATTGTTGTTGTGGAGAACAAAACTACATTCGTACATAACCGTATTTCAGTCGTTGGAGGTCCATCTGTGTCCGATCGAGCTGAAATTTTGAACAACGTGTTCTTGTCACGAGCTCTTCAATCTGAATGGTGGAGATTTTGTTTGGAGCTACGTAGAGTCAATTCAGTGGGTAGTTGGTTTCCACTTTAAGTGAGATCTTTCTCATTTACCCTATTGAATTATTGTCGTTTGTTGCCGATATTAATCATCTTGAGATATCTATAGTTTGTAGGTCTCTAGTTGTAACTAGGGGAACTCGTTGTAACCCATTATTGATTATAATGATGATTTTTGATTTCTTCGTGGTTTTTTAACTCCACATTGAAGAAGTTTTTCCACGTTAAAATTGTTTGTGTCTTGTGCTTGAACTCTATTTTGTTTCTACTGGTTTAATTTCCTATTAGATTCACACAAAAGAGGGATAATTGAATTATAGAATTTAGTAATTATCCCATAAAAAATACCATGAAGATAGCCTTTGTCGACGCCACAATTACGCCCATCGAAAAATGTTAGTTTAGGGAGCAAAAGTGTTTTTTAACCTGATTGACAATTAAAATTACCCATCATAGAGCTGGGACAAAAATGTAAAATACTCACAAATTCTAAGAATTGAAAGGAACAATTTGAAGGATGAAGCAACTGAGATTCCTATAAAAGCAGTCACATTCTTCTTTGATCCCCAAAATTATAAACGTTTGGTATTGCAAAAATGTCAGAAGAATGGATTAAGAGATGTGAGGAAGTTCCTGCGATAGACATTTTTTGTGAGAGTTTGAGCGAATCAACTCTATCTTCTCTATTAAGTGCATGCAATGAATGGGGATTCTTCTACATCACAAACCATGGCGTTTCGAAGGAGTTTTACCAGAAACTCGTCTCCGGCGCCGACCAACTGTTTTGTTCGCCGGACGAGACGAAGCGCAAACTGAAAATGGGAGCTTCGTCTTACACGCCAAGATTCGTGGTGTCGCCTTCAATGGAGAGCTTCAAGGTTTCGGGGCCTAACTTTTCTGCCTCTGCTGCTGCGCAAGGTTTCACTGAATCGCTCTTTGGCCACCATGCTACTCAATTTAGGTCTACTTTCTGCCCTTTTTTTTTCTTTTTCTTCTTCTTCTTCTTTTAGAATTTGTTGCAATCGTCGCTATTGGGTGAGTTTCGAAACAATGAGATCTCTTTAAGAATTTTACTACAAGATTTTGTGTCCATGGCGACGTTTTTTTCTCTTGAGTTTTACTCAAAAAATTGTTAGGATACATACAATATCTCACCTTGGTTAGAAAAGAGAAAGATCATCGGTATATAATCGGTGACAATTATCTTCAATTGGTATGAGGTCTTTTTGAGTGAAACCCAAAGCAAAGTCACGAGGGTTTAGGCTCAAAATGGACAATATCATACCATTGTGAAGATATCTGACTGCCCGTTGTCCTTAATAAAAATATTTCCAACCACAAATAGAGGAAAATCATCTACCGTCGGTAGCATTAGAACGGCGATTTTGAACAAGCCTTGGGCGAAAGCTGTTTTAAAAACCCTAAACCATTTTTTCTCTTCTCTCCTTCCTCGGGATTGCCGGATGTGTCTTACCACTCCTTTGAGTGCCTTTTGCGCTTAGCGCGTCGGTATTTAGCTTCGTTTTGAAGATGAATTATTAAACGAGTTGGCTATTAATTATAATGGGGCTGACTCTTGATAATGGTGGGATGTAGATTCGAATTTTGTGTTCTCCTAGTAACCATTCAAAATATATATTTTTTTCTAGGTAGTTTTCTCTCTTGAATTTGATGGTATAAATCTTCCACCTGACCTGCATGTTATCTCCTTCTTGGCGTTTGGCGTTTGTTTTCAGTCAAATTACAAATTTTAGGACATTGCGTGTATTTACATTATTCTATACTTTTAAAAAAATATAATCTTTTTTTAACTTTTAAAGATGCTCTATTTAATTTTTTACTTTAATTCCTTAAACGCTGTCGGACATGCTAATTTTGTAGGTTTTAAAAAGATGTAAACTTCTATGTTTAGTTTTTGAGCTTTATAGATGTAAACTTCTAAGTTTAGTTTTTGAACTTTTTGGTTGTAGTTTTTTTTTTTTCTTTTTCTTTTATAGTTAATACGGTTTCTAATGGTTAAAAATATGTCAGTTGAACCATGCTCGTTTTGACTCGCCAGTAGCTAATACGGTTTCTAATGGTTAAAAATGTCTAATAAGTTTTCAAATTCATTTTTTCATGAACTGCTTCTGAATCTTCTCTTTAATTTTCTTTCGATTTAGCTATAAAAACTTCTCAAATAAAAAGAAGATTATGTGGCTGCACATGATAGAGGGAAGAGATGAGTGAAAAAGAAAAATAGATGAAAGGCTATAATAGATATTTTGAAAAATTATTAAAATAGAAAAAAATTATTAAAATAGATGTCAAATTGTTGGGGAATTAGTTAATTTTAAAAGTTACTATTTATAAAATTTTGAACAGATGAAGAATTAAAAAATGATTTTACATAAATTAATAAAAAATCAATTTTACCAAACACTAAATACGGTTATGGTTGACTTACTTTTAAGAGTAGCAAAAACAATGTCCGCTCTAAATCTTTCCATTTAACCTATTTGTTAATTTTTAAAATTTATGGATTCATTAGACACAAAATTGAATTTTGTCCCGTAATTTCTGACATTTCAATTATGTGTTTAATATATAACGTTTTACACTACACCTTCAAAGTTTAAAAACTAATTAAACTTGAAATTTAACATTATTGGCTGATTTGAAACATGTTAATAGCAAAGGGACATAGTAAACACAAAAGTTGAAGTTCATAAATGTATCCTGATCAACAATGTAAAAAGATTAAATAGTCAAACTTATAATTTACAAACCATTAATTTTCTTCATTTATTTAGACACTAATCATTTTGTAAGTTGAATTTATTAATTTGCAGCAATCTACTAGACGAATATGGAAGCAAAATGAAAGAACTCTCAAAAAGAGTAGTACAACTATTACTAAAGATCTTAGGAGATAATTTTGAAAACAAATTCTACGATTCCGAGTTCAGTAACTGCAATGGCTACCTAAGGATAAATGGCTACTCTCCTCAAGACTTGAACGAAAAGGAAGAAGTCGAAGCGTTCGAGAAACACACCGACATCAGCTGCGTGACGATTTTGTTCCAAGACAGCGTCGGGGGGCTACAAATGAGATCGAAAGGAGGAGCGTGGATCGACATAAAGCCGAGGGAGGATGCTCTTTTGGTGAACATAGGGGATTTTATGGAAGCTTGGAGCAATGGGAGGCTGAGATCGGCAGAACATAGAGTTGTTTTGAGGAAAAATAGTGTGAAGAGAATCTCTGTGGGTTTCTTTTTGATATATGGAGATGATGATACACAAATATATGCTCCTAGTGAGGTTGTTGGAGAAGGGAATACAAGGCTTTATAGGTCATTTTCAACTAAAAAATATAGGGTGTTCAGGGAAAACAACTATGCGAAAATTGGAGCCACAGTCCAAGATTTTGCTGGAATAGTAGGATGATCTCTCTTCATCTCTTTCACGGTCGAAGCGTTTAATAATAGAATATTCAATTATCGACATTTGAGATGGTAATATGTATCTTAATTATGTACTAGTTTACCTTGCTCTTCTTCATCTCTTGAAGGAGAAGATGTTTTCTTTTGACATTCGGATTTTCCGATGGTGATCTCTACTCTCTGAAGCTGGTTGTCGTTTAAATGTTGATTTTTAATGAAGCAGGTTTTTTTTTTTAAAATAATAACTATATCTTATTCGCTTAATCTAATACTAGAATAATCCAACTCATCATAATATGATATATATATATATGATAAAAAGAAACATATCACTCTCACTTTAATACTTGAGCACGATAATCAATTTTACAAAACTCGCACTACTACAATTTCGAGATTTATTGACATTGAATTTTTTTTTTTTTTTTTTTTTTTCTTTTCGTGAGTGTCCGAGCCAGCTTACGCACACCACCAAAGATTGAACCCATTCCTTCTTAGAGAGCATTGAAGTCTCAAGACCCTTATGACCACTAGGCCAACCCTTGATGGTTGACATTATTTTTTAGTCATTGAATCGCTCATCAAGAAAATTTTATATACGAGGGTATAAAAAAATTGTCATAACTAATTGTTTTATGACACTTAACAACGGTAAAAAAAAAATGTATTGAAGACATTTGTTAATTGTCCACGGTAAATAACTCTTAAAAATAACCTTTACACAACAAGAAATATTTATTAACTACAATTAACTATCATTAACAAAACGTTAATAATGACATGTTTTAAACGTCACAAAAATTTCATTAATTACATTATTTTATTGTCAAACATGTCATGACAGTCTTGAGGTCATAAAAAAGACTTAGAATGATGATAGTGAATAGTTGTGTCACCCAAATAATTTTTATGTCTTGATGTACCGTTATAAATAATGATATATCATTATTTATTTATTTTATCGGTTCATCAAAGTCAAAATTATAATGTCTGATACTTGTCAATAATACACGCATGGTTTAAAAATAAATTACTCCAACTTTAATACAAATATATAAATACATGCATATATCATTGAACCAAATTTGGTCCATTTTTTACACACAAAGCTAAGTATATGATATCAAATTTGTACAAACAACAATTTTTACACTAGATCGACTTCACCTAGCATATGAGAGAATAATGTACACTGTGTTTTTTTTTTTTGTCACTAACCCAACAAAAAAAGAACTCATACATCAATTAGTTGCGCAATATGATCATGACTTTTTTTTTATCTGTGAGTGTCCTGTCCAATTTACGGGCACCTCGACTAATTTCACAAGACAAACCGCATGACCTTACAACATTTGTCTGTCAAGAAAACCCGTAAGAAATTAATTCCTAAGTAGGTAGGTCACCACCAATGATTGAACTCATTCCCTCCAGGAGAGCTTAAATAGTACTCTCAAAGTCCTTCATGACCACTAGACAAATATATGACTTCTTGTCTTCGCTATAAGTTACTGCAAGACCTAATCAACAAAATAAAATATCCATTTTAGGGTTGAACCCAATATTTCTTGCATTCAAAACAACAAGAGCAATAATATTCATCTATTTCATGAGCATCTCACATATAGTACATATATTATACAAGTGAAGATGAAGATGATGAAGATGACCTTCTGCCCCCAATTACAATCCTCGTCGACTGCTCTTCCTTCAAAAACTCTGAAAAAATGGTTTCACTGCTGCCATTGCCGTCGGATGCTGCGCCGCACACCAAGGAGGAGATGGAAAAGTACTTCTAGGGCTGGGTATAGAAGAAGACATCGATAGGTGCAAAAGTTTTGCAGCTGAAGTTACTAATTAGTAATCAAAACGACGTCGTTTTAAATTAAAGCTATGATCACGTTTCAAAACGGTGTCATTTTGACAAACTATAAGCCTACGCTTGAAGTTTATTGAAACGAGGTTGTTTCATTTAGTTTCAATGACAGCTTAAAATCGCCATTAAAAGGTATATTGCATGATGGTTTGAAACCACTATCTTTGATATATATTCCATAAATAGTCGTAGTTTTGTGTCAAAAGAGGTGCGGCTTAAAATCGTCATCGCAAGCCATCCATTATCGTTTAAACAGACATCTTAGGCAGAATTTATTTCAATGACTACACCAAAGAAAACTAACTTCCACAAATAAATAAATAAAAACTAAACTCTCACTCCAACTTGTCATTATAAGAACTTGTTTTATTTAGGAAATCCGTTAACGGAATAAATATTAACCTATATATTTTTAAGGGTTGGTTGCACAAACAACGTACAATCAAGCAACAAATAATTGTAAATTTAACCAAGTTTAAAACATTTTGCAAATATGGCAAAAAATCAGTGGCTATCACTGATAGACTTTATGACTATTACTGATAGACTTCTATCAGTGATAGACTATTATCACTGGCAAAATTCTATAAAAAATACTACTATTAGCGATAGACCATACTATCAGTGATAGAAATTGTCATATTCGCAATTTTTTTAAAAAATGCTATATTTTTAATTATTTTACTCTAAATTGATCGGTTACAATTTTCTTAGTTTTAATAGAATTTATAAGAAGTTGAACAAGAAACAACTAACATTGTTTTTATATAGGAATCAATATTTCGATTAAGGTAGATGAAATATAACATCATGGATTTGTAAAATCATTGTCTATATTCTTTATGAGAATAATTGTCCCAAAGACAAATATAAACTCTTCTTCACTCTCTCTCTTGAATGTACAATGGAGATGAAAAGGAAAACAAACAAAAATCAAAATCAAAATGGAAAGAGGTGTTGATGCATATTTTTAGAAACTTTCCAACGTTGTCACTTCCCCCATGGGCAGAGAAAGATATGTCACTAGACACAAATAAGAAACTGTTCCCGATGAATTAGATAGAAGAATTTAAGGACCCGTTTGATAACGTTTTCGTTTCCTGTTTCTTGTTCCTGTTTCTCATTTTTTAAGAAACAGACTTGTTTGATAACTGTTCCCGTTTCTTGTTTCTAAATTTTGAGAAACGTTTCTAAAAAAATGACAAAAATTGAGAAACACCAAAAAATTGTTTCTTCTGTTCCGTTCCCATTTATAGTTTCCGTTCCCATTTATAAACCTCAGTTCCTATTTAATTAAGCCTCTTACATTCAAGGCCTTGAGTTTAAATCCTAGTATTGTCATCCACTTTTTATTTAGCTACGTTAAAATGTTTATTTATTAATTTAAGTATATATATATTGAATATCTATCCACATTGTCATTTTATCGATATTTTTTTATCAACATTTCCATAAAATTGAGACGTTGAAAATAAAAAACAAGTATAGATATAACTCTATAACAAAAAATTTAGGACCCGTTTGATAAAGTTTATCGATATTTCCATAAACATCCACATTTCAAACTTTGCAAATAAGCATTTCACGGTTTTTAAATAATTTTAATTTTCTTACTATTAAATATTAGATTCACAATAATTATATTTTAGTTATATAACGTCAATTTATCTAAAATATAATTGAAATGTCAATTCACCTCTCATGTCGATATTAAGTTCATTGACACATGAAAATATCGATGAAAATGTATACACGTCGACGAAAATTAAAAACACAGTTCATAACAAATAAAGACAAATTGACAATGACTTCGAGATTTTAGAGAAAAGAGACATCATCCATAAATGTTTAACTACCGACATTTCTCACTCCAAAATGTTATTGAATGTTGTGTTTTGGTGTGTAGAAGGCTCAATTCTTTATCCTTAAACAAATGTCTCCTTACCCGGTTAACACACAAAAACATATACTAAATCAAATTTGGGTAACATTTGAAGTATAAATACAATTTTATGGTTGTTTTTAATTTTTCCTCGAAACTTATTTGTATTCGATTATGTAAACTTTGAATAGTTTTTTATATATATATATATATATATATATATATTTTAATGCATGTTATATTTTTTTATATTATGTATACTAAATTATATTTAAACTATAAAAAAGAAAAAAAACATAAAAAAAGAAAAGAAACAATTAACAGAAAATAATTATCAATCTATTTTGTTTTGTTTTTTTTTTCAAGAAACAAGAAATAAGAAACAAGAAACGTTATCAAACATGTTCCTGTTTCTAGTTCTCAAAAATTAAGGATTAAGAAACAAGGAACAAGAAACAGGAATCAGGGAACAAGAAACGGGAACGTTATCAAACGGTGTTCCGATAACTATTTGATTTTTTTTTTTTTTTTTTTTTGAAAATTATATTTGTTTTACCACAATTATTTTTATAACTATTTTCATCTCTTAATAAAACATACAAACTCTTAGTTAAATTTAAAAAACCAAAATCAAAATTTAAAAATAAATAAATATATATATATATTTTAATTTTTAAAACTTAACTTGAATTTTAAAAATCTTTTGTTTTTATAAAAAGGTAGGCAAAACAAAGAAAATCATAGATAAAAAGTGTTTACAAATTTAATTTTCAGAAACCAAAAAAAAAAATCAAATAATTATCAAATGGGACCTAACTACTAAGTTGAAAAGACAAAATTCATTGGCATGATTTAGAAAAAAAATATGAATAAGATGGTTGTTTACTAGGTTTTTGCACATATGGCTTTCTATGAGGTTTTAATGTCAAATGATCCAATTTTTTAAAACACATGTTTTTTTGACATTCTCTTGTGATCAGCAAGCCCCTTTCTCTGTGAAAACTCGTCGAGATGAATTATTAAGAAAATGTGTTAGGACTTGGGAGTCTCGATTCTTTGGTATTAGGAGTTGACTCAGCTTAGTCTAATATAACCCATCTGATTATATATAGCTCACTTGGATAAGACATTTAATTATCCTCCTAAATATAATGTCGATAATTCAAACTTTTCGCCCCACAATTATGAATTAATATAACCCATCCAATTCTTTCTTCTATTCTTTATTTTTTATTTGTGTTGATTTTTATTTTAAAGGAATTAAGGGCATTCCCTGCCAACGTAATGAATCAATGGTAATTCAGTGGGCCCACATTTATTACATTTTTTTAGAGCTTTTACCCAAATCTGTAAATGTAATTGAAACTGTGGTCCCACCTCGAATTTTGTAATCTCATTCCCCATTTATCTACCACTTTGGAGGTGTTCAATGAAATTACTATTTGATTTTCTACAAATTTCCTTCCATAAATGCTTCTTCTCTCTTCCTCGATTCTCCCATTTGTTCATTTGTTCAACCAATACACTTTGCCATTTTTTTTTCCATTCTTCAACCTCTGTTTTGTTCTTGAATCCCTAATTTATTTTTCATCCAACACATTTACGTTTTATTCCACAAAACTCATTTACTTATTCTGGATGTTTACAGAAATGAAATGTGAGAAGATCTTCATATTTTTTGCATATTAATCATTCGCATACATTCACCCATTTTTAAATGTGAAAACTCATTTCATCATTTACGTTTTCTTCATATTTTTGTTCAACTGAAATGTGAGATAAAATGAGTTAATGGAGGAGGAAGAGAAGCTACAATGGCGAAAAACGAAGAAATGAGATAGAATAAATGAAGGGAAGTGAAGATTCATGTTGAAAAATGGGTTCACAAATATCCACACGAGTCTGCACACGAGTAACGGAAAAACGAGTCAACACACGATCCCACGAGTATCCGCACGGGTCTGCACACAAGTAACGCTTGAAAAACGAGTCCACACACGATTCTGAACACGATTAAAGCGAAAAGGTATTATGGTAAATTCACGAATGATTACGTAAGTAAACACCATCAATGGAATTCAGATTACGTTTGCATTAGCATTAAGTAAATACTATCAAAGGTAAATTGATTACGATTGAATCATTTGATCCATTACAATTGATTTATTACGATTATTGTGAAAAATCGAGAGAGATAAACATACCCTAACAACATTAACAACATTATTAAGTAGAGTTGAATTGGGAAAAAAAAAAGAAAAAATAATTGTTTTGATGCAAACTCTCTTTATGACCCTCTTTATGAAGAAAAAAACAAGGAAGAGACTCTTATTATATTAGTTATTTATTGAAGACAAGGAAGAGAGACTTGAAATATTGAATAATGGATGCTTTCTGCATGCGAGAGTACAAGTAGATGGGGAGGTGGAGCAATTAATAAGAAAATAATTGTTGAAGGACCAACATGAAAAGGGTAGCATGAAGTATTCTAATTCGATGATAATTGACACCTACTTTTATCTATTGAAATGAAATGTTCAAATTCTTAATATACTTCGTATTTGTTATACTTAAAAAAAACAGGTATTGAAGAAAAAAAATGAAGGACTATTCATATATTTTCTTTCAATAAGTGTGATGTGATAAAGTAAAAAATGATAAAATGTCCTTTCACAATTAAATTTTCAGTGACTATATATAATGGCAGATTAATTATGCATCAGATAATTATCTACGTTAAGAAAATATTTATGCATTATTAAGAAGCTATTCCTTTATCTTTATGTCTTTATACTGTTCATGAAAATACATAATTATCTACATTAAGAAAATATTTATGCATTATTAAGAACTATTCCTTTATCTTTATGTCTTTATGCTGTTCATCATGGAAATACAGTTTCTTAATAATGTATATATATTCATCATATTCTAGGTGAGAAATTAAAAAATATAGTTATTTTCTTAACGTAAAAAATTAAAAAAAATAATGAAAATATTCATTAACCCATAATATTTATAGGGCTGGTTGCACAATTAACAATCAGGCCCAAACTAATTGCAAATTTAGTAAATTTTAAAATGTTTTGTAAATATGGCAAAAAAATCTGTTTCTATCACTGATACTTTATCATAGACTTCTCAGTGATAGACTATTATCACTGACAAAAATCTATAAAAAATTGAGGTGATCAGCGATAGACTTCTATCAGTCATAAGATATCAGCGATAGAAATTGTCATATCAGCAAAATTTTTAAAAACATGCTATATTTTTAATTATCTTATTTTAAATTGACATTTGTTACCATTTTTCATATTTATATTTATTTTTTTGATTTTTTGGGATATATTATTTTTGATTTTTTATATTATATTATCTCCCAGTAATTATGATGTGAAAAACTAAAGAGTAAAAAAAAGCAAAAAACAAAAAGTCATTATTTCACTTTTAGTACAATAAATGGAGTAAAAAATTATTAAAACTTTCAACTTTAAAGATGAGTACATCTAAATAATGATATTTTACTCTCTTTTTTTTACGACTTTTTTTTCCTTAATCTTTTATTAAATAATTTTAAATGAATAAAATATAATTTGTAACATAAATTATATAAAATCAATTATTGTGGTTTGGAGTAATATTCTACGACACTCATTTATTGTGTGGTTAGCAATACATAATTTTTTCTTTGAGTGTTTGTTCAATAAGTAGGTGTGGACGAGTCTTTTGCGGTGGAGACGCTCCCATCGGGTTGCTGCTTGGTCTACATAGTTGCTTTGGATTTGTGACATGGGACATGGTAATCGACGCATACGTCATATTTGAAAGTTTGTTGGGTGTGCGGTCATCTCTACCATATCTGGAGATAACGAAACTCTCTTGTGTGCTCATGGGACTAGTCCCTGTTCTCCCCAGTCTATTCTTATTAGTACGCCTAGGTTGATATGGCTTATAGGTGTGCTTTCTGGTTAAGAGCATGGTTGACCCATACTTCTATTAGTGTTCTTCTTTAGGACTTGTTTCTTGAGGTGTTTTATTTGTTCTCTTTGATGTGTTTTTTAGTGTCTTGGTCTCGGGCTGTGAGATTATCTTCGTTTGCTTTAAGTAATCTATTACCATTGCAAAAAAAAAAAAAAAAAAAAAAATTGAAACTATAAGTCTTAGTCAAAAACACATATTTTATGCCAACAAGAGCATAGTTCAACGGCATAATGTATCGCCTAGTGACCAGGAGGTCCTCGATTCAATCCCCAACCTCAACATGTTGTAAAAAAAACACATATTTTATGTTAGTTGGGCTATACAAAAAAGTTTATATATTCATTTTCAACAACTGCAACAAATTAGAATTAGTTTATCCAACAACATAACATCATGTTACAACTATTTTTTTTTTAGAATATTTACATAAATAACATAAAATAAATGTATTTTTTCAATACAACACGAAGTAGGCTAACATGAGCATAGCTCAACCGGTAATGTGCGATTTAGTGACTATGAGATCACATGTTCGATTCCCTCACCCCACATGTAGTTTAGGACGTGCACTCTGACTAGTCACAAATGGAGTAAACGACAACTTGACACGTGGCTCAATCGTATGGCGTGTTTTGGGTTGCCTTCCCTAATTTTTTCCTTCTTTTTTTTCTTCTCCTCTCTATTTCTAGTTTTGTTTTTTTTTTTTTTCATCTACCTATTATTATCATTATTTTCAACAAATCAATTAAAATTTAAAAATTCAAAATAACAATTATATAAATAAATAAATTAAAACTAAATTACAAATAAACTTCTAACCATATTTATAACTTACTAAAAAAAAATCATATTTATAACTTTATATCTAATTGTTATAAGAAAAAAAAAATATAATTTATATCTAATTATCTCACTTAATTTTTTTTAAATAAACTTAAACAAAATAAATTAATGCTTAAAATATCAATCAACATACTGTTGGTTGAATTTTGTTACCAAATGTTAAAGTTTTTTTTATCTTATATATATATGTTTTCCAATGGTCTTCACTCTTCATTTCAATCCATAAAAAAATAGTGATTTTAAAAAGAATAAAAAATAACTAAGAATAAATTAACATATTTAAGAAAGAAAAAATGGAAAAAAAAATAAACAACAATATTAAAACAATAAATTAACAAACTAAAAAAAATGGAATTCACTTTTTTCCATATGTTAGCCGTTGTTTCCTATAGGTAATTATAAAAAATATTTCTCACGTTGTTATTGTAAACTATCAAATTTGAATTGATTAGTTTAAAATAAATTAATATTGTTAAAGATTTTGTAGGAAACAAAGAATTTATTTATGGGTAGATTAAATGATATAGAAAAATATAAATCACATATTCTTTATTAATTTATTGTGTTAATATTTTTTTTTTAAATATGTTCGCTTCACTTCACTTCTTTTTTTCTTTTTTTTTTCTCTTAAAATCGTTGTATTTTTTATGGATTCGAATAACATTAAAAACCATATATATATATACTTGCCATTTGGTAACAAAATTAAACCAACATTTCGTTTATTGATTTATTTATTTCTATTATTGTTATTTTAAATCTTCAAATTTTTATTTATGAGTTGAAAATAAATGATAATATTGTGTACATGATAATAATAATAATTAAAATAAAATTAAAATAAAGAATTCAAAACTATAAAATAAAAAATCAAAACTATAAACATAATAGAAAAAAAAATAGAAAAAAAAAAAAAATAGCAGCAAAAAACGAAAAAAGAGGAGAGTATGAGATTCAATTTTGAGGTTTTGAGGTGACACGTGGTGTCATACGATTGAGCTACGTGTCTAATTATTTTTAACTGGTTAGAGTGCTCAGACGCACTCTAATAAAAATAAAAAAACAATCTTATTTTTCGAATTTTTTTCAAAAATAACTCTATTTTTTAATTTATTTCTAAATCAACCCGTCTCTCCTAAATTATCCTAGATTAACGTTAATAGTTGATGCGTAAAAATTAAATTTATGAATGATGTTATAAATGATGTTAAGAATATATTTCATCTTAATCTTCTATATAATTATAAGACTGAAATGGATACATTCTCGAAATAATTTCAAATTTGAAAGATTATTAAAATACAATGGCATAATTTGGCAGTAATAGAAGTTGTATAAACCAAATTAGAATCATCATCTTCATGATTTCACCATACATTTGAAAACAAATTCTCTAACTTGATGGATCAGCACAGAACTTTCAGGCAATTCAGGAAACAGATAAAAAGCATGGATCATGGTCGGAAATTCAATCAAATTCACCTTCATACCAGATTCCTTCAACCATTCATAATATTTCCTCTGCCAATCCTGCAACGGATCGAATCCCCCCACGAACACAACCGTCGCCGGAAAATCCTCCAATTCCGAAATCGCCTCCGCGTTCGGCCCGCTTACGTTCACCGCGAAATGGTCCCGATTCGACCCTTCCGGCAAAAACGCCCTCCACAGCCAATCCGTCCTCGCAATCGAAACTATGTACCCTGGATCCAATCGGATTTCCGATTCGGCTCGTTCTTCTCCGCCGAAGAACGGCTGAATCGATAATAGTCCGTTGATTTTAACTCTCTGGAACTGCGATCTGTGCCGGGAGTATCGGACGGCGACGTGGTGAGCGAGGTTGGCGCCGGCGCTGTCGCCGGCGAGGAAGCAGTGGGAGAGATCGGCGGAGGGAGGGAGGAGGCCGACGGTGTTGTTTGGGTGGTCGAGGAAACGGAGGATGTCGAATCCGTCGTCGTATTGGGAAGGGAATCGGTGTTCTGGGGAGAGGCGGTAATCGACGGAGAGGACGACGGCGGGGATGCGGCGGGCGAAGCGGCGACAGACGGCGACGTAGGAGAAAGTGTTGTTGCCGAGTAAGGAGAAGCCGCCGCCGTGGAAGTAGATGAGAATCGGAAGCGTGGTGACGTCGGAGGAAGGAGGAGGAGTGAAGACGCGAACAGAGAGATTGCGGGAGGAATCGACGGTGACGTCGAAGGAGAGGACGCCGTGGATGGGGTTGACTGGATTTGGAGGGGATTTGAAATCGAAGAGACGGAAGAGGCGGCGGTTGACGGTGCCGTTGGGGCGAGTGGCGAGGTCGCCGCAGAGGGTGATGAGGGAAACGAAGAGGCGGGTTCTCCAAGGCAGAGAGGGGGATTTGGGGATAATGGCCGCCGTGGACGACGGAGGGGAAGGCGGAGAGAAATCCATGATAATGTTGGAGTAGTAACTGAATTAGCAGAGTATAAATGAATGAGAGATATCATCTCATCAATAAAGGATGGCAGATGGGGAAGGTAAGCGTCTGCTCTGCCATGCCCAATCACCTCACTTACCCTTTTATTTTTCTTTCATTCTTTTTTTACACCTTATTAATTTTCTAGTAGTATCTTTTGCCGTCTAATTACGTGTCACAATTTGATTGATTGAACATTTATATATTTTTTTAAATAAAAAAAATTCTTCACGCCGCCATGTACTTAGATTTTTTCCAGTAACTTTCTCTTTCATCTTGATTCGATAAACAACTTCTCCTATTTTCTCTCTCTCCCCTCCACTTTCATTACTTTTGTTTTCAATTTCATCTCTCACTTTCTCTTCCTTTCTCTACAATATTTTTTTTTTAAACTATTTTTTAAAGCAGTCAAGTTCTTCGAATTTGCAATACTTTAAAGAATTTATCCATTTTTGTTTTGAGTAAAAAAATCTCACGTGGTCTAATTTCGTTATTAGTGTAAGTGTTTTGAAGAAATTGATTATTGAACTTGAAATTGAAGAATACTAATCGCACTACCATGACCGACCCAGATGAATCAAACTGTGAAATTTTCCCCTCTTTCCTTCCCTTCCTCTAAAAACTCACCTGAAAATTTATGCATATATAACACGCAATCAGTCCCGTAAATTTCAAATAACCCCAATTGAAATTCTACTAAAGTTTAGAGGGCAGAGAAATGAAGAGAGATAAAGTAGAAGAAGTTGTTAATTGGATGAAATAAAGAAAGGGGAGTTACAGACAAAAACCAAGTAAACGGAATTTTTTTTTATTATTTAAATGGTTTAAATATTTAGCCAATAAAATTCTGACAAGTGGTTGGGCTGCAAAAGATACTTCTAGTTACTCTTATTTTTCAATCCACAATCATGGTATTAAATTTTCTACAATAAGTCCACATTTTCATGGACAATTTTTTACGTATTAAGAGGTTCGACATCAATATGAGAGGGATCGGGGGACTAGGGGGCCATGACCCCTCCAAAGTTTTTATTTTCTTGAGCAGACTTATGAAGCGACTAGGGGTCCAGCCCCCCAAATTTTTTTATTTTCTTATACACGTAGACAAAAATAATACCTTAAATATATACTATTGTTATTAAATAAATTTTGACCCTCTCAAATCAACAAACTTTTATTCTATTGGAGTGATTATTGTGTATGGTATGTATTTTGTTGTGTTTGAAGTATTCTTCATACTTTAGACTATATTAACATAAATTTAGTACTCTTCATACTTTAGAAAGTCTAATATATCTTTGTCTTTATTTAATCTTAGATTTTTTAGAATTTAGGGACTCATTAAAGATTTTTTTTTTAAATATAGAGATGAGCAAAATTATATGATGGTATTTAAGTTTATTTAAACTTAGTCCGCAAGTCTTTGATACACTTACATATATACTTATCACTCTGATAATATTTTTTTAATGTCAACATAACTTGAGAATGTGAATTCGAACCTCTGTATTTTTTGTAATTTTTTTTAATATTTATATCCTATAAATATTTGGCTTCCAAACATCAATGTCTGGATCCGACTTGAGAAAGATGGCCCCCAAATATCAATGTCTGGATCCGACTTGAGAAGGATGGATCAACATTTTCATCATACAAAAACGATGAAACATTAATAAAAAAAAAAAAATGGAATCTAACGTGAATATTAATATCATAGCAAATATATCTTAACTCATTTAGGGGTTGTTTGGCCCCCCAAGTTGGGTAGGGTGGGGTGGGCTTAAATAGCCCACCCCATGTTTGGAGCCCCAACTATATAGTTGGGGCTGGGTTATTATAACCCCGGTTTGCTACAGTAAACACTGTAGCAGTTCTACAGTTTTTTTTTTTTTTTTTTTTTTTTCATTAAATTTTTCAGGTTTTCTTCTCTCTTTGTTTTTTTTTTTTCTATTTTTTCACTCAATTTACGGATTTTTTCTCTCTCTTTGTCTTCCTCACCTCACGATTTTTTATCTTTCATTTCATCCCAAATTTTTCTCTTCACCCAACCTGATGGTTTTTTGTAATTTCCTAAATAATATTTATTTTATTAACTTTTAAAAAATTGATATGTAATATACATTTAACTATACAAATATAACAAAATGTTGTAGAAAAAAAATAAACTAACATAAACACATATTTCAAACTCCATGTTAAAGAAAACTGTATTATTTCTCTATACACCGAGCCTCTTGTTGTCGATTATTTGTGATTTCCTAAATAATATTTATTTTTTTAATTTTTAAAAAATTAATATGTAATATACATTTAACTATATAAATACAAAAAAAAGTTGTAGAAAAAAAATAAACTAACATATAAAACACATATTTCAAACTTCATGTTAAAGAGAAAACTGTATTTTAAATCCACATTATACAACTCTGCACCCCAAACACAGACTTACTAAACCCAGACTATACAACTCTGCACCCCAAACACAGACTATTATAACCCACCAACTATAATAACCTACTCTGCGCCCCAAACGCCCCCTTAAGAGTTCAATGTTTATTTATTAATTTAAATATATATATTTTAATTTTTGAAAAAAAAACTTTTTAAAAAAATATTGATAACAATATTTTTATTTTAAATTGGTCTTTAAGTTCATTTATTATAGCTCGTTAAGTTGTTTGTTCGGTTGTTTTTTTTCTTTTTCTTTTTTTAAAAGAATGCCAACTTTTTTTTAATTGCTCTTTAAGTTCATTTATTATAGATTGTCAGGGTTTTATTATTATTATTATTATTATTATTTATTTATTTTTGGGTAAAATTTTGTTTTGCTACTTGTTGTGATGGTCGACCTAGAATTAGAAACTTTGAGGGACGAAATATAAATATTTAAGATTAAATTACCAGAGCTAGTTTCATGTGTATGGACTGAGCTAAACCTTGGAATCTTTGACATTTTAGTTTTGATTTATAATTTATCTCATCAAAACAAACAAATATTTTGATTTTGCTAAGTTCTTGCATTGACATTAAGGATGGGTGAAGGTTTTAAATAAATTCAATCATCAAAGTTTTTTTTATTTAATTTTGTATTTCAACAATGGTAGGAGGATCGAACAATTGACTTTTGTGATGGTAATTAGGGTCTGAGTTATGCATGGATTAAAATCACAACTCAAGATTTAGACCTCATTTAAGATAATTATTTGTTTTTTGAAAATTAAGCTTACAAATATTATTTTTAAGGTGAATTTCTTTGTTTTGCTATCTACTCTCTTATCTACTCTCTTAAAATGTTTTGAAAATCCAACTTAAATTTTAAAACAAATAAAAAAAAAGAAGAAGGTAGTTTTTTGTTTTGAAATTTGACTAAATAATAGAGATGAAAACCATAGCATAGAAATTGTGAGGGGCATAATTTTCAAATAAAATAACTAAAAACGAAATCGCTATGGTCCGTTTGATAACCATCTGGTTTTTAACTTTTTGTTTTTGAAAATTAAACCTATAAACACTACTACCATCTATAACTTTCTTTGTTTTGTTATCCAGTTTCTACACATGTTTTAAAAAATTAAGTCAATTTTAAAAATAAAAAAGAGTAGTTTTTATTTTTTGAATTTGACTAAGAATAATCCAAATGTTTCTTTTAAGTAAAGTGTAACCATAGTAAAGAAATTAGGAGAAAACAAGCTAAATTTCAATAACATAAAATTAAAAATAAAATAGTTATCAAACTAGACCTACCTATAAAACGAGAGTTTAACTTGTAATTAACTTAAATTTAATTAGTTATCATAGCCAACAAGAACATAATTCAACGGCACGATGTATCGTGATTATAAGGTCCTAGGTTCAATCTCTTACCACATGTTGTCAAAAAAAAAAAAAAAAAACTATCATAAAAAAAAAAAAGAACTATAAATAATTAATGAGGAAAAAATAAACTTTTGGGCCCTGAAGTTTCAGTTTAGTTTCATTTTCGTCCTTGATTTTTTAACTCAACATTTAACATTTTAACAAGTTTGGGAAAATGACTTTGTTGGTCTCTATCATGAGTTTTCTATTAAGTAACAGAAGTTTGATGTGACAATTATTGTTTTTACATTTTATCTTTTCAAAAGAAAAAATGTTTTTACATTTTATTTAATAAAAATATTATTTATTCTCCATAAATGAAAGATCAAAACAAAAAGAAAAAAGAGAGAAAAAAAAGAGAATAATATATTGAACTATTTTTTTAAAGGACTAAAAAAATAGGTTTGAAAATTTATGATCAAAATATAAGATAAACCAAATCCAAACATATTTCCTATCTTTAAGCTCATTTAAGAGTGCACGTAAAAATGATAAGATAAATATATGACATATTTTTGTTATATATCTTTGGCTAAAAAACATAAATTTAGCCAAAACATAGCTCAATTGACATAAGGTTATGTCCGTAACCATGAGGTCATGAGTTCAATCCTCGTTTTAACTAAAATACTGTTGCAGAAAAAAAAAATATAAATTTAACAACTAGAGCAGACTCAATTGTCATAAAATTAGTAATAAATCAAAATTTTGGAGTACATACTAGCCCTTACAGCCATTTGGTGCCGTTTGGTTTGAGGATTTGCAGATGTAGGGAA
Organism: Herpetospermum pedunculosum; assembly: GCA_028017165.1. NCBI lineage: Eukaryota > Viridiplantae > Streptophyta > Magnoliopsida > Cucurbitales > Cucurbitaceae > Herpetospermum > Herpetospermum pedunculosum. Next base: position 78,703,260 of record CM051524.1, on the reverse strand, counting down.
TAAAAGAGGTATGATATGTCTGATAATAAGATTGTGGAAATAAAAGATGTTTTTTTTTTTTGCCATTTTTTTTTTTTGACAAATGTATTTAATTATGGCCTTATGTCAATTTACCTATGCTCAATTTGACTAAATAAAATATATTTGTGTTTGGTTGTGCATAACACAATGACATTAGATATTTATGGAAATAGAGGTTAGTGAGATTATAGGAATATAATTTCTATTACATTATAAATATGAATTAATAATTAAATAAAATTAAATAAAATTAATTCAAATAAATAATATAAATTAATTTAAGTTATATTTATTTTATATTAATATTAAAAAAAATACATTTTATATTAGTTAGGTCTAATTATTAAATTATTTCTATATAAATTATTTCTATATAATTAAATTTCATAACATTGAATTCAATTTGATTAGATTAGATTTTATTTTTATTTATTTTTTATTAATTAATGAAAATTAATTCACATCTTTAATTAGGTGAATTGATTCTAAATCCTCCTAAAAAAAATAATAAATTTAAATCACGTCATCTAATAATTAAAGAATATGGTAGGTCAAAGTTATTTGACATCATGGAATTTCATTTTAAAATCAATTGACGATAAGATGAGTAACTCATGTATTTTATATTGTGAGTGAGGTCATTGATCTTTTTTTTTTTTTTTTGATTCTCAACAAAAGGTGAGCATATAGCTCATCCGTAATTAGTATGCATTTCCTCCTTTTGAGATTGGAGGTTCAATTCCGTTCTCCCCAATTATTGTACTCACTAATAATAATAATAATAAAAAAAAGGAACAGGTAGGAAAAAATACACTTTTCCAAACCTCAAATAAAAACGAAAACAAATCTAAACCTCTTTTTCCCTATTTTTGAGCTCATTTGAGAGTGCACGTCAAAAGGATAAGATAAATATACGACATATTTTGTTATATGTATGTTTTTTTTTGGGCTAAAATTCATAAATCAGTGCTTGGTATTCAAGAAAAATTAAGGGCCCGTTTGATAACGTTCTCGTTTTTTGTTTCCTGTTTTCTGTTTCTTAGTCCCTGTTTTTTGAGAACTAGAAACATGAACATATTTGATAACTACTCATGTTTCATGTTTCTTGTTTCTGGAAAAAAAGAAACAGAAACTTGTTTGATAACGTGTTTTTTGCTTCTTGAAAAAACAAAAAAAACAAAATAGATTTATAATTATTTTTTATTAATTGTTTCTTTTGTTTATGTTTTTTCTTTTTTATAGTTTAAATATAATTTAGTATACATAATATAAAAAAGATATAACATGCATTAAAATATATATACAAAAAAACTATCCAAAGTTTACATAATCGAATACAAATAAGTCTCGATGCAAAATTAAAAACAACCATAAAATTGTATTTATACTTCAAATGTTACCAAAATTTGATTTGGTATATGTTTTTGTGTGTTAATCGGGTAAGGAGAGACATTTGTTTAAGAATAGAGATTTGAGCCTTCTACACACCAAAACAACATTCAATAACATTTTGGAGTGAGAAATGTCGGTAGTTAAACAATTATGGATGATGTCTCTTTTCTCTAAAATCTCGAAGTCATTGCCAATTTGTCATTATTTGTTATGAACCGTGTTTTAAATTTTCGTCGACGTGTATACATCTTCATCGACATTTTCATGTGTCAATGAACTTAATATCGACATGAGAGGTGAATCGATATTTCAATTATATTTTAGATAAATTGACGTTATATAATTAAAATATAATTATTGTGAATCTAATATTTATTTAAAAACCGTGAAATGCTTATTTGCAAAGTTTGAAATGTGACAATTTTTTTTACACTTTTAAAAATAAAAATATTATTTATTAAACGACTATGTTTTTCTAAAATGAAAACCAAATAGGAAAGAAGTGAAAAATGATTAAAATATTGAGTTTGAAAGCTCTAAAAATAAAACTAAATTCAAACCTATAATTTTCTATTTCCAGCTCTTTTAAGAGTGCAGGTAAAAGGGATAAGATAAATATATGACCTATATTTTTCTATTTTGAGCTCATTTTTTTTATTTTTTATTTTTAATTCATTTTGAGCTCATTTAAGAGTGCACGTAAAAGGGATGATAAATATATGACATATTTTGTTATTATATGTTTGACTAAAAATCATTAAATACGGTATTTTAATTAATGCGAGAATTGAACCTATGATCTTTTAGCCACTGACACAACTTTATGCCAATTGAGTTATGCTTGGTTTGACAAAAATCATTAAATTTAGTGGTTGGTATTCAAGAAATAAAAATAAAAATAAAAATGTGAAATCCACCGTAACTCAATTCCGATCAAATTATGCTCTGACTATTGGTTTAACCTTCAATTTAAAAAAATAAAAAAAATATTTATTAAATTAAAAAAAAATATTTATTAAAATTATATTATTTATAAAAATAAAAATCTAAATTTGTATTTAATGAGTTTTAAGACATGTGTTATATCCTTGTTAGTTTCACAAATTTTTTTCACTTTTTTACAATCTTGTTTTCTCCACATTTTTTTTACGATGAATTACAATTTTTTTGAGAAAATTTTAGATTCTTAATCAAATTCTAAAACAAAAACTACATTTTAAAAGTTGTTTTTTTAATTTTCAAAATTGACTTGAATTTTTTATAAGAGTGGAAACTAGATTATAAAACAAATAAAATTATAGGTAGAACAAAAACTACATTTTAAAATTATTTTTTTTTAGTTTTCATGTATTTATAGGCTTAATCTTCAAAAACTAAATTGTAATCCAACCGCCTTAGAAATCTAAAACTCCATTCAATTGTCTAATAACCTCCATATATAAGAGTGAGAGTATTATACATGAAAGATGAGCAATAAAAATATTAATCCAACTAATATTCTAAGTCAACTTGGTTCGTTCAATTTTTAGGGAGAAGAAGGATTCACGGAGAATGAATGAGCCGAGTGGCGTGCCAACACGACTAATTGGGTGTCATCACGTAACAATATTGTCAATAAGAATGGAGCCTTATCCTTTCGAACGAAACACTTTCGAGTGTGCGTTTTAGTTTTATTGTTGCTAGCGCACTTTAAGAAAAAGACTCGACATTCAGGCGAGCCACCCGATGGTGTGGTACGGGAGTGGGTTTAGTACGCCCTGCCAAAACGACTCTGAAACAAACAAACAAAAAAGGTGCGTGTCGCACCAATTTTATTGAGAATAATTTTTTTATTTGAATCGGATTAAACCGAGCATAGCTCAATTGACATAAGGTTGTATCCTTGTTATGAGGTCATGAGTTCAATCTTTGCATTAATTAAATTTTTTTAAAAAAATATTTTTATTTAATTTTTAAATTTTAAAACTGGTTTAGTCCCTAGTCCATAGTCCCTAACCTTTGTGAGTTGTGTGAGCCTTTTATATTTTCCTTTCATTTTATTCATTTTCTTTTGTACAAACTATCATTTTTCAAATTAGAAAGCTTCTTTTTCTAATTGCTCTTTTTTTTTTTTGAAAAGTCTAATTGCCCTTTTTTAACTATGTTCTTGTTGATTTTTGAATGGCTCTTTTTTAAGTTCAATTATTGTAGAATGTATTTTTTATTTTATTTTATTTTGTTTCGAGAAAATTACATCAACTACCTTCTGTGTGGAGTGGATTTAGAATAAAAACTTTGAAGACAAAATATAAATATTCAAGGTTAAAGAACTACTTTCATATATGGGTACCTACAATTTAAATCTTTGACATTTTGGTCAAGATTATAAAATTGGTAAGTCGTGCGAAGCAGGGAGCACTAAGCAACAGAGGAATAAGGGTGATTCCGTCCATTGGTTGGACCACACCACAGGCTGAAGTCTTTCCACGACAGGAGAAGGACAGGACAACGTTCTCGGTCATTGTCGGACCGAGAACAAAAAAGGGAAGGAAGCTAATCGTTGGAGGAAAAACAAGACTCTGTGGAGTGCGACTCCACAAAAGAGCCTTACCTTTATATATAAAGGGCGCGAGAATTATCTTCAAGTTAGTTTATTTATTTATTTACCTTTTATCCATCTTTTCAAAACAAATATTTTGATTTTCCTAATTAGTTAGCATAAGTTCTTGAATAATTCAATCATCAAAGTTGAAGGGTTTTTTAACTCAACAATGGCAGGATGCTAGATGGAACGATCTACTTTTGAGATGAGGTAATTGATGTCTTATTCACTAATTATGCTTTAGATTAGAATCAAAGTTCAAGAATTAAACTTGTAGACAACACTAATATAATTCAAGTGGCATAATATATGACTTGGTGATTAAGGTTTAGTTTGAGATTGCAGTAGCTTTTAAAATAATTATTGTCAGTTGTGCTTCTAGAAAAACCAGCTATAGCATGAAATTAATTAGTGTTTGGTAAATTTCAGATTTAAACTTAAAAATTTGATTATAGTGTTTGCTAACTTACTACTGAACTTTTATGAAATAGCTATATTGATCCAAATATAAATCTATTTCAATAATTAAGTATGAGTGTATATTAATATTTAACTTCAAAAAATTTATAAGGTAATTAATTTAAATTAAAGATTATATTTTATTTACCCTAAATAATCTTATAATCTATATAAAAAAAATTCATAGCGAAACAAAATTTAACTTTAGTTTAAATAATAATAAATAAAAAATAAGAACAATAATTAAAAAGTATCAAGTTAAATTAAAAAAAAAATGATGAAATAAGATTAATTAAATTATGAATAATTGGTAAAATATTTTTTTTTAAATATTGATTAGTTAGACCAGATTTTTACAGAAGCCAAATCCAAAAGCTATTATTAATAGTTTTTTTTTTTTTTTTTAGTACATTGAGGTGGGGGATTCGAACCACAGACTAACACCCGCTGAGTCATACTCGCTTTGGCTATTAATAGTTTTTTAAATCAACTAAATTAAAAAGTGATTTTATTTAAATTATTTAAGAATCAGTTTTAACTAATGGTTAAAATTATTTCGAAATGGTTTTTAAGCGTTCAAACGCAATCACAAACGGACCTAAGAAGTCACAGGTCCCAATTCTCGCTCCCCACACATATTGTCACAAAAAAAAAAAAAAAAAAAAAAAAACTTGTAATTTAATTAGTTATCATATAAAAATGTACAAATAATTAAAGAACATGATAGGCTAAGTTGAGTTTAGTTTAGTGATAATTGACATGCACTTCTTCATTTGAGGTTGGAGGTTAAATTTCCTTTCCCGAAATTTTTGTACTGAATAAAAAAAAAAAAAAAAAAAAACTAAAGATCATGGTAAGGAAAAATACACTTTTAAACCTATATATATATATATCAAACAACTATATTTTTTGAGAATGAAAAACAAAAATAAAAAGAGGAAAGGAGAGAAAGAAAAATATTTTTTTTTTATTAAAAACATCAGGTCAACTTTCCATTATACTAATAGTAACACAGAGCTAGTGACATGAACCAAAAAAAAAATTACAAACCTAGACTAAAGTTTGAAAACTTAACAATAAAAATAATCCAAATCTAAACTTTTTTTTCCCTATTTTTTAGCTCATTTAAGAATGCAAGTAAAAATGATAAGATAAATACATGACATATTTACTCAAGTTAAAGCAAGATTAGACAATCATGAGTAAAAATAAAAATTTATTAATCATGAAAAAAATAATAAAAATATAACATACACCAATTCAAATATTAAATATGAGGTATAATCAATAAACAAGGGTAACAACACCAATTAAATCGAATCATGTAGCCAACAGAAGCATAACAATTAAATCGAATCATGTAGCCAACATGAACATAGTTCAATGACATGATGTATCGCCTAGTGACTATGAGGTCTTAGGTTTAATCTCTAACCCCAACATGTTAGTAAAAAAAAAAAAATTGAATCATGTAAACAAAATTATAAAAATGGTGCCCTCGATAACTTCTAGTATTTAAAAAAAAGACGGTCGTAAGAAAATGCCCTTGATAGCATGTTGAATTAGGAGATTTACAAATCCGAATCATGCAGCCAACATGAGCATAGCTCAATGACATGATGTATCGCCTAGTGACTATGAGGTCCTAAGTTCAATCTCCCACCCCAACATGTTAGTAAAAAAAAAAAAAAAAAATCGATTATTTTTACACAAACCCATACCCTTCATATGCGTGTAATTAATAAATTATTATGACAGAAGTTTATCGGATAGAAGTCTATCGCTGGTAGTAGTCATTTTTATAGAATTTTGTCAGTGATAGCCACTAATTTTTTGCTATATTTGCAAAAGGTTTTAAACTTTGCTAAATTTGCAATTAGTTTTGGGCTGATTGCTATTTGTGCAACCAACCCCTTCATATATATAGAAAAAATTGTAACAGATGTCAAAATATAGTATTTTTAATTTTTTTTTTACAAATATGATAATTTCTATTAGTGATAGTATAGTCTATCACGTCAGTTTTTTATAGACTTTTGTTGGTGACTATCACTTAGACTTAGTTTGTCGGTGACTATCACAGTCAAAGGATAGGACTTCATTCATAAATTATATAAGTCTGTGATCATGTTCTCCTCGTGGAATGTCCAACTAAAATGCAGAGTGAAATGGTCCAAAATGGTTTCAAGAAGGTCCGATATCCTCTCCCCGAAACTGAGGGAGCTAAAAAAAATAGGGGAATGATCGGCTCCACAATAAATGGGCTAAAACCTAAAATACACCCCACCTGCACACCCTCCACAACAGCCAATCCTTCCTTCAGCAATGCCCACACTTTCGAGAGAATTTCTAGTACATGTCATGTAGTTTTTCCATATCATTGTCTTTAAATGAATGACACGTGCCAAAATGGTTTAAAAAAATAATATATTTAATAGTGTGGGTTCTAGTTAAACAACCATTTTGACACATGTCATTTTTTAAAGGCAATGGTATGGAAAAACTAAATACCACTTATGTACTAGAAATTCTCCCGGCTCCGCACTCCCTACCCACTCCCTACGTTTATAACCACCTTCGAGGAAGTCAAAAGGACCACTCATGCCCCATCCCGAGAACCACCACACCTAGCTCCATCCCCTTCTTGACCCTTACGGACCTCCATGCACTAGGATATAAAAATTTCACATTGGCTAGAAAAGAGAAAAATCATAAGTATATAATGTTGGGATTTAAAATAACGAGATATAAAATAAATGCGGAATAAACTAAATATATCTCAACCTCTCACTTCACAGATTAGAACCCAAAAGACAATCGGTCACAAAATACAATAATAAAAGATAAGGCAAAGAGATAACAACACCGAGAGATAGACTGGTTCGCTCCGATCTCGGGATTACGTCCAGTCAGCTGCAACTGCAGGTTCTACTATAATGGAGATTACAAAGTCCCTCAAGCTCGCGCTACAAAATTCACCCAAATAATACAAGTACCACAACCCGGTAGCTTGGAATAAACAAAGAAAGAGAAACGCTCAATTCTAAAGAAAAAATATACCCACTGTATTTTTTTTCTCTAATAACTTACTGTCCAAAAAAAATAAGCAATTATGCTCCGCCGCAAAAGTCCTACACATGTCTCCAAAGTCACAAAAAAAACATATATTTATATTATGTTAACTTAAACCTAAAGCCCACAGTTGGCCTAAGCCCAATGCATTGTGTCTTCACGTCGGTGAAGAAATTCCATAAATAAATGTCTAGCTTCACTTTTGACTTGGTCAAAAAATTGGTATATATATATAATAAAATGATGGACTAGGAATTTTGTCTCCACAATTCCTAACATATAATGAGTGACAATTATCTTCAATCCTCTTGGTGAAACCAAAAGCAAAGTCATGAGAGTTTAGGTTCAAAGTGGACAATATCATATCATTGTGGAGATGTCTGGTTCCCTTGTCCTCATTACAATTATCTCCAATTGGTATGAGCCCTTTTGTTTGAAACCAAAAGCAAAGCCATGAGAGTTTAGGCTCAAAGTGGACAATATCATACCATTGTGGAGATGTCTGGTTCACTTGTCCCATTGTGGAGATGTTTGAGTTCCCTTGTCTTTATTGTGGAGATGTCTGGGTTCTCTTGTCCTTAATATACACATTAACCTTGAACCATGAAACGAGCGACAGAGACCACCGCCTTGTCCCTAATGACCTGTTCGACTCAAAATCTCGACCATGGGCTGTGAAGACCCATATTTTATTCAAATTGGTTTTAAAAAAAGGAATTAAATTAGTTTTGAAAAGAAAAAGGAAACAAAAATGTTGCACATGATTATGTGAGACTTACCAGTGTGGTTGGTTGTTGTTGTGTTTAAGTTGGACATGTGGCTCCATGTGGCTTAAGGAGGTTGAGGTATGGGTCGGTAAGAAAAGAAAGAAAAAAAAATGGCAGAGGGAGAAAGGGTGCAGAAGGGAGGGAATTTCACGATGGGGTGGTCAATTTCAAGCTTCAAGGACCAATAATAATATTGAGGGTTAAATCGCGATTTATATATAAATTACTAATTAGAGTTGAAATTCTAAAAAAAAAATCTTGTTTAGAAAGGAAGAAATGGGGTTTAAAATTATGAATTCATTGATGCTTAAAAATGAGATTAGTAAAGATTAAGTTGATCATGGAGTTAATTGGTTAGGTAAGAATGGAAGAAATGGTAATTTAGGTTTTGTGAAATGTTGAAATCTTAAGAAAATATTTCCTTAATTAAAGAGAAGGATAGATGATTTAGCCAGATGAAAATTTGTCTGTGAATTGTAAAATTTGACCTAGAATCCAAGAGGTTCATTTTGAGAAAAGGTTGTGAAAATTCTCTTTTATCCCTCGATTAAAAAAAAGCTTCTCACTCTGTCCTTTTTTTCTTCTCCTCTCTCTTCTCTATTCTCTACTATATGTTCTTCTTCTTCGATCATTTCTTCTTCTTCGATCATTTCTTCTTCTTCGTCTTCTTCTTTGGAGTTCAGAATACCAAAACACTTAACCTTCAAAAAATGATCAACATAAAGAAAAATGTGTTGGTATTAAATTTGTGATTAAGAAATAGTTGTTGGTTCATGAAATCAGATTAAGAAAGATTTTATTTAAATCTGTAAAAAAAACAAGTAATTTGTTTAGGAAATGATCGAAGGGAAGGAGAAGAACAAAGAGGAGAGAGGAGAAGAAAAAAGAAAAAAGAAGGAAATGCTTTTTAAGGGGTCTTCATAGAATTTTCACAACCTTTTCAAAATGAATAGTAGTGTCCGCTGTCAATTTGAAGTCAGAAATAATAAAATTTTAAATTGAGCTCATTTTTTATCAAATTTTTAGATTTCAGGACAAATTTTGTAATTTTCCAAGTTTGCCTTTGTCAAACCAAGGAACATTTTTGTTAGGTTTGAAGAAAGAAGGAAGTAGAAACTGAGGCCATTCCGCGTGGGAATTGTAGGTTGAAATAAATAGTATTATTTTAATTGGAGAGAGAGTGTTGTGAACTTGTGATAAAAAAAAATTGCATTAAACATAGTCACATCAAAATCAAATGACTTTTTTTTTTTTTTTTTTTTTTCACACGCGAGGTGGGAGATTCGAACCACAGACTTCTTGGTCGTCAACACATACACATATGTCGACTCTGTCATGCTCGCTTTGCCAAAAAAATCAAGAGAGATTGATTTTGGGTGAGAGAATTAATGTTAGGAGAAAAAAGATCAATTCATTTTGGAATGGAAGATGTTGTTTGGAGTAAGGAGTTGCATGGAGTAGGAGTTAATAAATTTGAAGTTATTTAGTCTCAAGAGTTAGATTGTTTAGCGAGTTATGAATTCTGTGTTTGTAGTCCAAAGTTGTTTAGTCTGAAATTCTGAAGTATGTTTTGTGTTTGAGGTAGGAAGTTGTTAAATTTGGAGTTCTCGAGTTTATTTTAACTATTTTTTTACAAACTTCCAAAATTTCATTATTAATGACTTCTTCCAATAAATTCTAAGAATGACATTTTTTATTTTTATTTTTATTTTATCTATCATTTATCAATTTCTCTAGAAACAATAAAAATAATTTTGACCACAATATTCCACATTCTCTTTTTTTAATATCACAAACATTGATTATCAAAAGAATATATATAAAAACACGTGAGAAATATATTTGATAATATATATATATATTCATTTTTGTTAGAACTCATCTTTTGTCATCTTATTTTAATTTCATGAATTCTAAGATTGCTATTTTTTGTTTTTATTAATTATGTATATTTTACAAATTTCTTTAAAGAAAAAAAAGTACACATAAGTATAGTCTTATTTTGAACTATGTATCAAACACATCATTCTCCGTCTCCATCCACTTAAACTTGTCATTCCATCTGAATCCACTAAACCAAACATCTTAGCAATGACCGCTTATTTTAGCTGAGTTTTTTTACCATATATAATATATATATATATATATATTATAATTTTTCATATTTTCAATATTAAGAATTTCTTTCAATAAATTTTAAGAATGCGATTTTTGTTTTTTCGTATCCTTCACGAATCTCTTTGTACATAACAAAAATATTTTTGATCACAATACTTCACATTCTTCTTTCAATATCATTCACATGGATTATTAATTTTATTTGAATAGTTTTGAAATAAAAGAGAGTCGTAGTGTGTTAAATATTACCTGTGAAATTGAAAGATTTTAATTCATTAATTTAAATTGATCAAAATAAGATGATGTTTTTATTTCTCTCAATTGTAGGAATATAACTTCATCTTGAATTTTGTTGAAGTACCAATTTTGATTGAACAACATCATTTATATTTCAAATGATAAAAATAGGTTGAATTGCATTTTTAATCCTTTTACACATTTTGTTTAAATTACCTTTTTCTTTAATAATTAAAAATATTGTGTGAGGGAAGGAGAGAGGGAAATGTGTTGTCTTCAAAAATGTGACAGACTTCAATAGTAATTTATGTGTAAGTCTTGAGAGTTCATATTTTTTATCCAAGTTCAACAACTCCGCAGGCCAAAATGAGAAGTAAGCTCACTACCCTCAACTCCACTCTCCTCAACTCTGTGGGCCAAACGACCCCTAAATTATTAAAAGGAAAGAAAATAAAATAATTTTTATTTGTACTGGAATGAAAGAGAATGTGTAATTTGGAGTTTAGATTAAATGAAAGCGATTGGAAATGAGATGAATTGTTGTTATGATTTTCTAATTACACGACTTCGAGCATGATTATTGGAATTTCAGGATTCAATCATAAATTGATATCGTTTACAAGAGTTGTGTGAGTGATTTATTTTATGAAATGTTTCCGTTATTTAATTGATATTATAGAATTTTAGGAAAATTATTATTATGTAGCATGATTCTTTTAATGGTTTCAAGTTTACAAAATGTTGTTTAATAAAAAGAATGATTTGAGAATTTAAGAGCTTTCTACACAGAGTGACTTTCAAACCACTAGTATATCAGAGAGAGAGAGATATAGGTCTTTGGAACCCACACTCTACCACACACATAGGCCAGTTTTGAGCCGTGTGTAGGGTGTTCAGCCTTTTGGGGACAGTTTTGCGTGCACGTATGACAAAGGTTCTGCTGTGCGTTTTGAGAATATTTTACACCAAAATTACGAGAGATTTGGTACATATTAGGTGATGAATTTTACAAACTTGTGTTTACGTTTTCAAGAGTTGTTACAAATTTGATCTTTATGGTTTTTTTTGCCTGTGTTGGTGGTTTAAATTAAAGGTTTTATAAGAGATTCTCGATGTTGTAATCATCTAGAGTTTATTAAATTGATCTTGATTTAGGTTGGTTTTACAGAGTTTGAATTAATGTTGTTTAAGATAAGAGTTTTCCTTAAACTTATTTTTATTATTAACGTACCACTCACTAGCTTTTTTAGTTCATTCTTTATCTTTACTTTTTCCACCATGTTTGTTCTTGAGTTTCAACCAGAGATAGTTAAGATCATAATCGACCACCAGTCTCATCGAGTCAATGATATCATCTACTGTATGTAAAGAGGGTAATATTTGTCGCGTTGTAGTTCTTTTTGGGTTAAAGTAATTAAAGTTAAGCTAAGAGAAAGAAATTTGACAATAGGTTTCATTGCATTTTCGGAGTTTATTGTCGTCACAACTCATCTTAGATTTGGTAGGGTATGAGAATTTGAACCTCAAACTTCAATAAAATGAGAACATATCAATGGTCCCTGAGTTATATGCTTACTTTGACTAATTTTTCTATTTTAAAAAGACTTGTTCAGTAAACTATATCATTACATAAACACAAATCCAAATCACGTTTGAAACTAATATCATATCCTACCTCGATTATAATATAAGTTATTTTATGGTAAAAGCACTCACAAACAAGTTCTTGTAGTATAACCGAAAGAAAAAAAAAAGTGAAAAAGAAAAACACCTTATTATTTTCGTATTTTCGGAGTACAACAAATGGGATATGAAAGATTTGAACATCCGACTCATAGGAAGAAGTACGGGACAATTAGGGCTAAGTTAGGTTCAAATTTGCGAAAAACAAAACTATTAGATGGCTATAATTTTGTTTACATTAAACTAAGATGCATAAACTAGAGGAAACTTTAGCATATAACAAGTACATAAATTCTCCACAAAATGGGTTTTATTTAATATTTTTTTCATTATGAAGCTGGTGAAGAGAATTCTCCTTAAGGTCAGTGAACACCATCACGTCCATTTTCACCTCCATGACTCCCATTCCAAGGACGATCAAGTTTGGCATTGATTACTCCTTTATTCATCTCATCTAAAATTCCACAAAAGATATTATTTATCAAAATAAATTTAATCACAAAATACTTTAAAAAAAAAAAACTAATTTTCAAAGATTAATCCACCTAAATCTTTAAACAAAAAAATTAAACCAAATTTATTTGGACACTTTTTTGATGGAAAACATACCAGATGCAAAGGTGCTTGTTCTTGAAGTTGTTGTCATGCTCCAACAGACTAAGACAAGAATGAGTATTAACAAAACCTTTTGAATTATAGAGTGACAACTAAAATCCATTTTTCTTTTTCTTTTGTTGCCTGAAATTGTCTTTTAGCATCTCAAAATTAATTAACTATATATAGTGTGAATTATATATTTTTTTAAAGGAAATATCACTTGTAATCTAAGTCTTTGGTCAAAAGAACATTAGTCTTCTTAATTATTAGTCTTCTTAATTAGGTTATGCTAGACCTCATACATGAAATGAGGTGAAATTAAGAAGTTTCATATTCAAATAATATTAAGGGTCTTGAATTTGTAGAAATAGTTATGAAATATATCAATATTGAGGAAATATTATGAAAATTACAGAAACCCACAAAAACATATAACATATAGTTTTGAGTTAGGTTTTCATTTGGGTCCTTAAATTTTCTTCTAAATAGCATTTTGATCCCTCAAGACAGATATATCGTACCGGTGTTCGTTTTGGTTGGAAATTCTTTAGCCTCTATCTTCCACTAGGGTTTTCCTTTTGTTTTGGTTTCCTTTGTGGTGTGTGAAGTCCCTTCTTCTTTTGTTTTAGTAATATATTAACTTTGCAAAAAAAAAGTAATAATAATAATTAAATAGTCCATGTATTTTTTAAATTTAAACTTAATTTATAAACTCATTTGATTCTTAATTAATTTATCTATCTAATGAAAGTTTCATGAGCATGCATCTTTCTCTTAATCATGTGTTGGGATGCATGGGAGAACTATGAGAAAATGTGAGATATAAACATTTTCCCTCGTCCAAAACATCAATATTACAATAAAACTCTATAGATTAAAGTGTTTGGAATGCTTTATTTGCATAACAAATTTCAAAAGATTAAAGTGTTTGGAATGCTTTATTTGCATAACAATTTTCAAATTAGAAGGGCGCTTTTCACATTTTACCTACACTACTTTTTTTTTTTTTTTTTTTTTTTTAATATAATCCCACACCTTTGACTCATGGTTTTTTTATGGGTGGAATGCAAATTGGTAAGAAATTTCCTTGTTATGGAATATATATAATGTTGTTACTGAAATTGGGTAACAACCAATGAATTCGAATGAATTTGATAGAATGGGTGGAAGAAACTTTGACCTTACAATATCGAAAAGAAAAGAAAGTAAACTATGATCAGTGGGGGCTTTTCACACCAGCTTCGACGCTCAAATCATTTTTTTGTGGTTTGTGTCTTCTTCCTTTCGACTGAGCTGACCCCATGAGGAGGGTCGGTCTTCACGGCTGACCGAGCCGAGCTCCTTGAGGGGCTTGACTCCTTCATTGTTTGAGGAGCCGGGTTTGAGCTTGGTCGACTCTTCCGTTGCGGCGCGAACTATTAGGAATTTTATGTAGAGTCAAAATAATGAAGCTACGGAAATTGATGTGTCAACTACAAGAATAGCTGAAATTGAGAAGTGCAAGTTGAAAAATAGCTAGCTCAATTATTTTGTTGAAAAATAGTTAACTTCTATATTTAAAATAATATTTACAATAAGTTTGGACGAAACTAGCATGGAAACGTTGGAGCATTGAACTCAAACTCCCTACAAAAAAAAGTTTTATTCGGATAGAAAATGAGAGGGAAAATAAAGATTTATTCAGAGAGAATCCGGGAGAAAAATAAAGATTTATTTGAAGAGAGAATCATGAAAAAAATAATAAAAAATTAAGATATGGTCAAACCAAGGATAACAACCACCATTAATTGGTGAACATACTATCATATGAAGTATATGTGTATATACACAAACCATGTATATACACATATGAAGTATATGTGTATATACACATAGGTGGATATGTCGATATATCCGTCGATATATCCGTAAATCGAAAGGTTGAATATAGATATTAAGGATAAATGGATATCTCCAATATCTTTTATAAATACCCGTAAAACATCAAAAAAAAATATCATTTATTAATCTCAATATGAATATAGATACTAATAACAAGATCTATAACTTAATTTGAAAGTAAAATGAACTTAATTATTAATTTAAATAATTATTTAAAAAAAAATTGATTTACATAATTTTTCGTGGATATCGATATTTCACCGATATATCCATGGATATATCCGTAAAATTGAACTACCGAAATGGATATCGATATCGATATTTTCGCCATTTGCTTGTAATGAATATGCCTCTAAACATAAATTTTGCTGAGATTTTCACTATGAACTCATTCTTTTATCTAAAGCGTAGATGTAGTCGCTATTGAATCCTATTTTTCATTTGTTGATTGTTAAGAACTTGATTTCATATTAGATTGTGAAAACATTTATGAGCTTAATAAATGCATGTTAGGATTTGACCAATCTTAATGTGAGTTTTTTTATCAATGTTTTGAGGTCGATATACGATATTCATTGACGAACCTTAATTGTTTTCCCTAATTTATATGAGTGATAGACATATCCTTGTAGGTTTTGTGGCAATGCTAGTTTTACAACCTTCATAATTGAAGAATAAGAGGAGATAACGATGAAATCTTTGCTTTTGAGTAGAATTTGCCAACAATCTAAGAATCAAACTTTTATAACTTTCAATTATTGAGGAATGGGAGAAGATAACAATGAAATATTTGCTCTAGAGTCTCAACCATCTACAATTAGCATTTAGCATAACTGTTGTTAGTTTTATGTGTTTTGAAATACTTAGGGGGCGTTTGGGGCGCAGGGTGGGTTATTATAGTTGGTGGGTTATAATAATCTGTGGGTTATAATAGTCTGTGTTTGGGGTGCAGAGTTGTATAGTGTGGGTTTAAAATACAGTTTTCTTTAACATGAAGTTTGAAATATGTGTTTATGTTAGTTTATTTTTTTTCTACAACTTTTTGTTGTATTTATATAGTTAAATGTATATTACATATTAGTTTTTTAAAAATTAAAAAAATAAATATTAGTTAGGAAATCACAAATAATCGACAACAAGAGGCTTGGTAGAGAGAGAAATAATACAGTTTTCTTTAACATGGAGTTTGAAATATGTGTTTATGTTAGTTTATTTTTTTTCTAAATCACAAACGTTTGGTGAAGAGAGAAATTTGGGATGAAATGGAAGATAAAAAATCGTGAGGTGAGGAAGACAAAGAGAGAGAAAAAAATCAATAAATTGAGTGAAAAAAAAAAAAAAAAAAAAAAACTACAGTGTGCTAGAGTAAACACTATAGCACACCGGGGTTATAATAACCCCAACCCCAACTTATATAGTTGGGGCTCCAAACATGGGGTGGGCTATTTAAGCCCACCCTACCCAACTCGGGGGGCAAACAGCCCCTTAAGTCATAAGCATTTTTTAATTTCATTCACCCTTGATTTATTGATTGTTTGGATAAAATTGAGGCTTAGAATTTTGATAATTAATAGTTTGCATTCCTTGCGGAGAGATAATTAGTACTTACCCACTTTATTAGGCTGTTTTTTAATAATATCGCACTTTTAATTGGAGGTCGACGACCTATAAAAATATCGCACTTTTAATTGGAGGTCGACGACCTACACACGTAAGCAAAGATCGTCTTTTGAAAAGACGACCTCGCTCCACATGGATGAGGTATGTACTTTCTTTATTAAAAAATTGATATCATTTTACTCAGATATTCAAAATTTTCAAAAAAGATATGGTTGGAAAGCTAACAGCGAGAGCTTCAATTTGACAGTGGTTTCACTATTTTTGGAGTTGTGTATCAAAAGATAGAGACCATCGAAGTTGGACTATAGTTTTTCAAATTTTAGAACTGGAGATTGTTTTGAGGAGTGCATTAAAAAATTGACATCTTTTTACCCGGATATTAAACAATTTTGAAAAAAATATGGCTAAAAAGCTAACACAGAGAGCTTCAGTTTGATATTTAGTTTCACTATTTGTAGAGTTGTGTATTAAAAGATACAGATCGTCGAATTTTGCTACAGTTTTGAAGTTTTCAGTCGTATCTCCAGTTCTGGGTTTAGTGAACTTTTCATAACTTTGACGATATATATCTTTTGATACACAACTCCAAAAATAGTGAAACTAGGTATCAAATTGAAGCTCTCTATGTTAACTTTCCAACAATACCCTTTTCGAAATTTTTGAATATCTGCATCGTAAAAAAATATCAATTTTTTAATGCACCCCTCAAAATAATATTTCGTTCTAAAATTTGCATAACTATAGTCCAACTTCGATAGTCTCTATCTTTTGATACACAACTCCAAAAATAGTGAAACCACCTATCAAATTGAAGCTCTCGCTGTTAGCTTTCCAACCATACCTTTTTTGAAAATTTTGAATATCTGAGTAAAAAGATATCAATTTTTTAATAAAAGAAGTACATACCCCATCCATGTAGAACGAGGTCGTCTTTTGATCTTTTCCAATTATAAGTACTATATTTTTATAAATAGTTTCAAACTTACTATATTTTTATAATAAGTTTCAAAAAATGCAATATTATTAAAAAACGGTCCACTTTATTACTTGAGACGATTCGTACACTTGCTAAATCGCGAAATCGAGCAACACCACGAGTGGTAGCACGTTATATTTAATAATATGAGATATATATTCTTATGGGGCAACTACAAGAATAGCTGAAACAAGACTACGGAAGATGAAAAATAGCTAAACTAATTATTGTGTTGAAAAATAGCTAACTCCTATAATTAGAAACTTCTTTAAAATGTAGTTGGACGAAACTACCCTCCAGACATTTAACTCTTGAACTACCTACAAAAAAGGAGAGATAAGAACAAAAAAAAAAAAAAGTGAACGTTAAAACATTGAACTCAACCCCACAAAGATTTATTCCGAGAGAAAATGGAGAAGAAAATAAGGATTTATTCAAAAAAGAATCCTGTAGAAAAATAAAGATTTATTTTAAGAGAATCAGTTAAAAAATAATAAAAAATTAAGATATGGTTAAACAAGGATAACAACCACCAATTAAATTGAAACATGTAAACAAAATTCAATAAAATATAATCTGGAATATTAATTTAAATTAATTTTTTAAACTAAAATTTTCAGATACGGTTGTGACAAATTTTTTAATAACAATCCTCTCGATAAATTTTAATGTGTATATATTCGAAGTTACATGTACATATAAGTATATCATATGAAGTATATGTGTATATATACAAACCATTAATTGGTGAACGTACATGTAAGTATAACATAGCCCGTAAGAAAATTATATAAGCAATTAAATTTTCAGCATATTGATGTTTATAAAACCTAAAATGTTCATAGACGGTTGTAAGAAAATTATAAAAATGACACACTCGATAACTTCTAGTGTGAGTATATATTCGTAGTGACATCTATAACAACGTACATGTAAGTATATCATATGAAGTATATGCGTGTATATACACCATAAACCATTACTCTGTGAGCATTGAACAAATGATACTAAAAAAATTAAAATGTTCATAGACGGTTGTAAGAAAATTATAAAAATGAGGGTCCTCGATAACTTCTAGTGTGGGTATATATTCGTAGTTACATCTATAACAATGTACATGTAAGTATATCATATGAAGTATATGCGTGTATATACACCATAAACCATTAATCTGTGAGCATTGAACAAATGATAATAAAAAATTTAAAATGTTCATAGACGGTTGTAAGAAAATTATAAAAATGAGGATTCTCGATAACTTCTAGTGTGGGTATATATTCGTAGTTACATCTATAACAATGTACATGTAAGTATATCATATGAAGTATATGCGTGTATATACACCATAAACTGTTAATCCGTGAGCATTGAACAAATGATACTAAAAAGCATTAAAATTGGTATGCATGTTGAGTTTACCCGGAAAAACGTTCAATCGATTGTATCATTACCTGCAACATTGAATTAGGAGATTTGCAAATCTTCCCTCCTCCAAATCGATTTGAAACAGTCATCGATTCTCACCGTTGAAACTCTATACCTTGAGAAAAAACTATCTACGTCAACCTTTTACATCGTTGAACGTTTAAATTTGGCTGAAAATTTCGACTCCCAAAATGACATATTTTCGAAGTGAGTAAGGATCTTAGTCTCTCTTCACTCTCGTCTCTGTACATTGTGATCGTTTCAACTTTGGAAAAAAAAATAATGAACCCCTCTTTTCTAGAGGGTTGTTAGTGAGATAAATTTGTATTTTTTTTTTTTTTTTTTCTGTTAAACATTTTCAATCTCTTCAAAATTTATGGATTAGTTGTTAGAAACTTTTTCTTAAAAAACGGAGGAATTAATCTGATTGTTATAAATTAAAATAAATATTAAAAAAAATTAAAATTAGTTATGTCGGTTGTTTGTAAATAAGCGTATAGTATAATTGGGATGATAATTATGAACTTCATTCCCTAAAATTGTGGTAGTCATGAGATGGAAATATGAAACTTTGTTAGTTATTTTTCAATTCACTTTTTTATTCCTAGTTATTTTTAAAAATATCCCTATTCTTATTTTATATCTATCCTTTTCTGGAGAAGTCAATCGTGGTTCTTGGAAACCCCTCTTTCTCTCTTTTGGTTCCTCAATTTCTTTCTCTGTAAAAACTTATGTACTCAAAAATAAAATAAAATAAAAACTGCAAAACTTAATTAAGTTTACATCTAAGATATTTGTTACATGAAAGCATAAGCTAAGTGCAAATTCTCCACACAAGACACTGATGGCTTTCCCGTTCTCAAATTGGTGAAGAATTCTCCTTAGGGTTCACCATGTCCGTTGTGATTCTTGTCCCAAGGACCATCTAGTTTGGAATTGATCAGCCTTTTGTTCATCTCATCTGGAATTTTTCAAACAACAACATGATTAATCATTGGTTCGAACAAATTAAGAAATTATCATAAATTAATTTAAAAAGTTTTAATTCGGGAGCTTGTTAAATCTGAACATAGTTCAACTGGTTAAAACATATGTCCTCGACCAAGAGGTCTGAGGTTTGAATCGCTTCGTCCCGATATGTTATCGAACTCAAAAGAAAAAGAAAATAGGGAGCATACATACCAATAATAGGAGTTGGAACAACTAAGTTACTTGTTGTTGCTGCTGCTATCATGCTGCAAAAGGCTAAGACAATCATAAGTAGTGTTAGAAGTTTTTGAAGAATCATTGAGTTGCATAGAGAACTCATTATTTTCATCTCTCTTTTGCCAATTATATCATATGCTTCAAAGGAAATATACCATATGTTGTAAAATTCTTTAGTCAATGGTATATATTTTCTTTGAACCAGCAATATAGAATGGTAGACTCCACAGAAAATTAGGGTTAAATTAAGAAGTTTGATACCCACACAAAACTAAAAACTAAAAAAAAAATAGAGTTATCCGTTTGGGAGATGTGATTGATTTTCAATGACGTGGTTGACAGGGAAAGATTGGGAAATAATAATTTAATAAATTTGCAAAACTTGGAGGCTAAGAAAAAATTGTGGTCACACAATCAAGAGAGAAGTACGTATAGCTATGATTTTATATTAATGTCCTCACTAGTTTTAGTAATATTTTTCATCAAATTTGGGTGTCAATTACTTTCAACATCTCAAATATTTGACATCTTACTTGAATCTCCGACCTCTTAATCTAGACACAACCTTATGTCAAGTGAGCTATACTCCATTTGGCAAACATGTGGGAGTAGGATCAAACCCTAGGACCTCATGATCACTAGTTTATTTGAGTTATGCTCTCATTGGTTATAATTTTATATCCTTATAATATGTCAAAGAAAATATATTACCCCTCCGTATTAAAGTCCAAATCTTTCTATTAATAAAAATGTTGATGGAAATGTGAATGAAAAAGATGTTTTTTTTTTTTTTATTAAAAAACTTTTTTTTCTCTCAAATCAAATTCTCACAGGCCACAATAGACGGAGTTTTTGCACGGATGACCCGACTACTCGGGGGCGTAATGTCAATTGACCCAGTTTTTTAAAAAGCATGATTCATACCTTTTGTTGACCTCATTAGTGCATGAAAAATTCAGCCTACCCTCCCCTCACTTCATCCCTCTTATCACGCTTTTCATCCCCTCACTTCATACCTTTACGACGATTCTCACTCTCTCCTTCTCAATTTTCTTTCTTCATCTCTCCCGCCCCTGCCGTTTTTCGTCCTCCAGTCAGAGCTTCTGATGACACCACCCACGTGACAGCGGAAGGAGTAGCAACGATGCATCCATAGTTGGGATGAGGAGCGATGAATCTGATAGGCTTATTGGCGATGGAATCGAATTGAAACCCAAAAAACAAAAATCAAAATTTTCACCACTCTTTCATCTCTTTCACTTTCTAAACACATGGGAGAGAAGAAGTCTCTCTTTCTCCAACTTTCTCGCTCCACAACCATCGTTGACGGTTGTTCGTTGTTGCCGATTCTTTCGATTCGAGTTCAATTTCTTCGTCGCTGCTATCTCAAATGCTTCGAGGAATTCACAATGATCTCCCAAAGATTGGCGACGACTTGAGAATCGACTCCTTTGAATAATGTAGCCCCGACGGCGACATCTCTTTCTTATCTGGTCGGAGGACGAAAAACGGCAGGGGGAGAGAGATGAAGAAAGAAAATCGAGAAGGAGAGAGTGAGAATCGTGATAAGAGATAGAGATGAAATTTGTGATAAGAGGGATGAAGTGAGGGGAGGGTAGACTAGGCTTTTCACGCGTTGATGAGGCCCGCAAAATGCCATAAAATATATGTTTAAAAGTGTTGGGACAGTTGACATTACGACCCCCGAGGGGGTCATCAGTGCAAAAAAAAACCACAATAGACCACCCTACCAACATGTGATGCATAATTCATTTTCCTTATATATTTAAAATGCTTTTATTTGCCTAACAAAACTCAAACTAAATGGGCCAACATGAGTACAGTTCAACCATACTGTATAGATTAGTGACCAAGAGATCACGGGTTTGATCCCCCTCCCCACATGCTGTCAAAAAACTATACGATTGTATTTTTCACACATGACAATATTTTTTGTGATTGGGAATGCGAAAAATGAGAGTAAGGAAATGGTATACAAAATTGTAGGGGTGTACATGGGTTGGGTTGAGGGGTTTTCTGACCCAACCCGAAAATTTCGGGTTGGTGAATTTTCAACCCAACATTTCAGTCAACCGAACCCAACTGAACCCTTCATGGATTGGGTTGGGTCGACGGGTTGGCGTTTTTTTAACAAACAAAAAAATCAAAAGAGTTGTTCATGATAAATAAAAAATTAACACTAAAAAATTCAATGGTTGCCATGGGAAAATCAACAACTCATGGCTTCATGCCAATCAAAATGCAA
Organism: Herpetospermum pedunculosum; assembly: GCA_028017165.1. NCBI lineage: Eukaryota > Viridiplantae > Streptophyta > Magnoliopsida > Cucurbitales > Cucurbitaceae > Herpetospermum > Herpetospermum pedunculosum. The sequence goes on along the minus strand of CM051524.1, from coordinate 78,680,959 downwards.
AAAAACAGAGAGTCATCGGAATATCTGACTTCCACATCGGAAAAGAGAGCGACGACGGCGAGGCGGCGACTTCGAGGCTGGGAGGGGCGTCTGTGAGCGAGGCGAGGCGAGGCGGGGAGAGAGACGAGAGGGAGGGAAGAGATGAGAATGAGAATGAGAAATGATTTTACCCTAATTCTAAATCAGTATAAATATATATATATATATATATATATTTTTCAATATATGTAATTTGGTTCGGTTCGGGTTGAACTGTGCCAAAATTGGTTCAACCCGCGAACCGACCCGAAAATTCAGATTGGCAAAAAACCAACTCATTCCAACCAAATAAAACCAACCCAACCCGAAAATTCGGGTTGAATTTATCCGGGTTTTTCCAATTATGAATTTTTTTTGTACACCCCTACAAAATTATAAGGTTGGCATGGATATAAAAATAAAAAAATCGTGAGTTTCGAACAACATAAAAAATATAAGAGCTTTCCCTTTTAATCTTTTATTTACTATTGTACTCCTTTTTATATATGAAAAAAATATAATAATAATAATAAGTGGGACATAGAATTGGAATATTTTACCTCTTGGTGGAGGACACATATTGTATAGCAATTGAGATATGATAAAAGAATATATTATATATTATGTTATGAAAATGATTTTATCATCGTTTTGAAGTATCTAACCAATATTCAAAATTGATAATTTCTTGAATACTCATCATTGTAAAAATATATTTGAGATGAATTCGTTTTACTAATTATTAAATTGAATAATGATGGTTAATTACAAAGAGGATAAGTCGACAGTAATTGAAATACATGTACCTTAGTTTCAGTGAAACCAATCAATACATTGGAAGCAAGACTTTTAATTATTTGAACTTTTAAAATAAAAAAAAACAATAAAAACAAGAAAACCATGGAAGAAAATATGATTAAAGTTGTTGTCGATATTATAAGACAAAAATGGAGAGTCAAACCTAACATATATACCTTATCGACATTAATTTGAGAGCATTAATAATATTGAAAGCTTCAATTTTCTATTTTGTAAGTACTCAATAAAGAGAGGAAAAAATCATTTTGAAACATATCAAATAGGATATTTTAATTATATTGTTCACCACGTGTTGTTGCTTGTGTACCCAAAATTTTGTTCATTGACATAGTGAAGTTCTTTCCACTGAGTTGTGCCCGACCGATGTAGGAGCCAACCGAATTGGGTGACCTCTCTCTTTCCTTTGCCTTTAGTTATTTTGTGCTTGCATATTTTAATTATATCCTGAGAATTGTCATATCATATTCTATGACTCTAAGCAATCTGTCCAAGGTTTGGTCACAATATATTTTAGAGTGGAATATAAAAAATTTAAAAATTTGAATTTTATTTTTAAAGTTCAACGCGTGGGGTGTGAAAAATTATTGGAGAAGACCGCCTCAATTTGACTCTTCCCCAATTAGGCAACACGTGGTTTCAAGGTGCCCGTTAACAATAACTTAACATTTTTTAGGTTGATTGGTGATTTGACAAAAAACACCTAATCTAAAAATTAAAATCACTCACAAACATCCCTAAGAATGCAATCTTGTATTAGAAAATGAATTGAGGAAGAAAAAGGTAGAATCATGGGGCAAACTTGACCTTTAATTTGGGTTATCTTTCACTTTGATACCTCATATATTATATTTTCATCCATTGGTTCTTTAAATTTACATCCAGCTCTAATAAATTTAAATAAAGTGACATAAATGGTGGACTAAGTTGTAAGGCACTGGTCTGTATTATTTGCCATGTAATTAAAAAAAATGACATCCCAGCCAGTCCATGTCAGCAAATAACGGTCCTGTTATTTTTCCACTAGGTTAAGTTAAATCAGAAACCACTTAGAATTGTTTTGCAAACTTTAGGAACCAAAGTGTTCATTTGAAACTCCGGGATCAAATAAACATTAACCTCAAACTTCAAGGACCAAAAGTGCATTGTATCATATGTATCATAAATTTAAATGCAGTGACATAATATGGTAGACTAATTTTATTTTATTTTTAATATAATAAATGTGGGGTATGAAGATTTAAACCTCTTACTTCAAGAAATAAGTACATGTCAATTATCGTTTTTTTTTTACAACATGTGGACAGGGAAATTCAAAATAAGTACATGTCAATTATTGTTGAGTTATGCTCACTTTGGCTCGATTCAAGCTCTCACATGTTCAACCAAATTCAAGTTCTCACACACGTTCGATTTCAAAGTTAGAAGATGTGATCATATATTTAAATTAGCTTAAAATAATTTAGTTTTGTAGAATTTTCACATATATCCATCACTCTTTTTAGTCTTTTATATATAAAAATAAATGCATCTAATAGCCATCATGAAAAGAAAGGCAATTGAGCAATTGTTGAGAGCAAAGAAGACAACTAATGCCATCATTTTAATCAAGTAACTCAAACACCAAAAAAAAGGAAAAAAGTTCTTTTTGAGTAAATTTTGAAGTTTGTTGGCAGATTAGAAATACATTTCAAATATATCTGGAAAAATATGAACAGAAAACTTGAATAAAATAAAACCATACCCGACGCCCATTGAGGGTTGATGCAAAGAACTATCACAAATCCTAGCAATATTGTGATACAATATGCAATAAAACTCCAAAAGAATGCTTTCAAATCAATGACTGCTCCATGTTGTTCTCCCAACTTTATGGATTGGTTGTCTGGTGACACACACTTGGACATTTTTGTTCAATAGATAATCCACATACATGAGGATTATCATGGGGGTTTTGCCCAGATGACCCCGGGGTCTTAATGGCAAATGACCCATTTTTTTAAAACACATATTTTTTACCTTCTCTCGTGATCAGCAAGCTTCCTCTCTCTGTGAAAAGTCATTTGTATCCTCCGCTGAGCACAATCGCAAGGGAAACGACCATAGTGCTCTCGTGCTCAACGAATGGTACTACATACTTTTCTCTCGCGATCGTTGTAAGCGTAGTGTTGATGACGTCATCAAAGGGGGCAAAAAACATGCATTTTCGAGGGGAGGTGAAAAAACAATAAACCCCCCGAGGGGGGGCGTCATTTGAGCAAATACCTCATCATAACTGCTTGCAGGATATGTTGAGAAGTGTGGAGATATAGGAATCATACCCGACAAATAATTGTGTGACACGTTGAAGATAGCGAGTAAATTGAGTCCAACTAGTTCGAGAGGGATATTTCCACTCAACAAGTTATTGGAAAGATCCAGACTCTCCAATTCCTTTAGATTGGAGATTAGCTTTGGTATAGGTCCTACCAATTTATTGTGTGAAAAATTCAAGGCGTGGATTTGTTGCAAGTCTCCAATGTGCGGTGGAATGTTACCTATAAAGCTTATTACATGATAAATCAAGTCCCAGACATATAATCGAGAATGTGCCCTACCTCGTAACTCTCAAGCCTATGTTTTGTTCTAAAATCCACTTGGACTTATGTCCCATTATTGCAACATAATACATTTCCTGGTATGGATCGTACATATCACTTACAAAATGTACATCTTGTGTATCACCAAACTCACCAATCATAGTAGAAATTAGGGTGTATTGGTTATCGTTTATCATCCCGAATGTTATATTATTTAAGCACGAAGGTATTGATCCATTGAGTTTATTGCTTGAAAGATCCATAATACTTATTTCTCCAACTTGGCATAATTCTTGAGGAATTGGACCTTGTAACTCGTTCCCTTTCAATAAAAGAATTTGCAAGCTTGTAAACTTGTTGAGCCAATTAGGAATATGTCCTGAAAAGTTTTTGTAGCTTAGGTCAAAAACTAATAGGTTTGTGGCAGTATACAATATTGCGTGTGGAATAGGTCCTGAGAGGAAATTCTTTTGCATGTATATGTACTTCAATGATGATGAAGAGTTGAAGCAGGAGGGTACTCCACCAAATAATTGATTTTGAGAGACATCCAAGAATATCAGATAATAAAGGGAGCAAATTTACATAGGAAGTTGGCCTGTAAAAAGATTTTTTGACATTTGGACAAATTCAAGACCTGCTTGCTAAATTACCAATCCAACTAGGAATTTTGCCCGATTGTAGGATATGTCCAAGGCAAACAATTCGTTGTTATCCATCCCTCCATTCTCAATGCTTCCACTAAAGTTGTTGCTTCCTAGAAGCAAATATTGTAGACTAACCATATGGTTGAACATAGACATTTGTAAATTTCCAAAAAAATTGTTATTTGATAGATCCAACAAAAATAAGCCTTATATTTGTTGTAGGGATGGAGGAAGATTACTGTAGGGATACTAATAAGGGTTTATGGGTAAGAGTAGTATGATATTAAGTAAAGGCATGAGGGTAATTAGTTAGGGAGTTGGTTAGAGTTCTTGGTTAGAAATAGAGAGAGTGTCAACAAGAGCATAGCTCAACTGACATGATGTATCGCCTAGTGACTATGAGGTCCTAGGTTCAATCCTCCACCCCAACGTGTTGTAAAAAAAAATAAAGAGAGTGGGGAAGGGAAGAGGCAGACAACTGTTTAGAGGATTCTAGGGCTTGAGAAGGTTTCTCAAGAGAGGGAGGGTTCAAAGTACCTGGAATCGAATCACTGCAAGCTGAAGCTACAACTACAACAAGGCGGCCTAAAAATTCATGTTTTCTTGTGCCTTCCTCTCACTTCTCCTTCTCATTTTCTTGCTCACCAACAATCTTTCTTCTGATTATTGCAGGTGGAGAGTCGGACGACATTGTTGCATTCATGGTACGCCACCCATCTTCCAAGCGTCTCAAAGTCGCAAGATGCTTCGAGAGATGAAGAAGGAGATGGAAGAGGAAGTTGACGGCGGCAAGAAAGGGTGGCCGGCGGTGGAGTGGGACCAGTTGCGGAGGGTGTTGTCGGGGCCTGACCCATTGCACCATAATGGAGGAAGCCCTAAAAAGCCTAGAACTCCTTAAACAAAGTACCTTGAATCACTTGTTTATTTTGTAGCTTATTTACCACTTATATTTCAATATATTGTTGTTCGATTCTCGTAAGGTGATACCCTTACAATTACCTTGAAAACTATTTTTTTATGCATTGAAGAAAACAAGTTTTGGGAAAAGGAGACCCATGCGGTTTTGGTAATTGACCGGCTAAACTATTGATGGAAATTTGCAAATAGAACAAACTATGATTCCTAGTGGGTAGTTGAAGAGTTTCTGAAAGTGAATTGTCACTCAAATCTAAGATCCCCAATTTGGAGTTTATTGTGTAACAAGCAACCATGTAGGAAAGGTTCCAACCAAGTGGTTATGAGCAAGATCAATAGATTTCAACTCATGTTGTGATAATAAAAAAACTAGGAATGATTGAAGCAGCCTATTGAGGTTGCAATTTCTCAACTTGAGAATCTCCAATTGAAAAGTAGGTTGCCATTGAGGTTCTTCAGTTTCCACGTTAATATATCCTGATAGCATGATATACCTAGTTTTGCACCTAGTTTAGATAGGGATAAGAGATGCTACAAGCTTAGAGAAGAAAGAAAGGGGAGGGGCGTAGATCTTGGGTTTAAGCCTTTGTGGTACGTAGATGAAATTTGGTTTGAACTGTTTATAACTTTTATTCCCACTTCAGTCATGAGAGATCGTGTAACTATATTGATTACCAAGAGTTCACCTAATAATCTCAAGGACAAAATAATTTTCAATTCAAGTTGTAAAATCAAACCAGAATTACTTGAAAATGTGCATCAAATCAACTGACTCAAACATTTAGGATAAGGAAAACAACTCATGTACCTTTACAAGGTAGCTTTTACTCCTCCCTTGACCATTGTCCACTCTTTCCACCAGTTTTACTTTCGAGTCGCACGTTTGTGATCTGGATATCTTTTGAAGCTGCTTTGCACATATCATAAACAGTAAGGCCAGCGATGGTCACTGCTGTCATTGCTTCCATTTCAACTCCTGTTTTACCTGTTGATGCAGCTTCTCCTTCTATATCCACACTGTAATTTGTGGGATTCAAATGAAGGTCCACTCGTACATGTGTCAAGGTTATGTTATGACAAAGTGGAATTAGAGTGCTCGTGTGCTTTGCTCCACTTATTCCTGCAATTTTAGCAACACTGAGGACATCTCCCTTGGTTATCTGGTTAGCTAAGACCAAATCGAACACCTTCTTGCCAAGAATCACATTGCAACTAGCAGTTGCAATTCTTTCGGTACTTTCTTTTGGAGAAACATCCACCATTTGAGCTTCCCCATCTCCGCTAACATGAGTCAAAGACGGGACATTTTCACCAGCTTGAGATATTATTTCAGACTTTTCAACCGTAAAATTGTTACCTGAAGAATCCGAAATCCCACTAGGAGAAGGCTCTCCAAATACTGATTCCATTTCCTGAACAGAAATTACAAAGGTGGATAAGAAGGGATACAACAGAGATTCAGACTACTACCCCAGAATCAAACTACAGAGCTAAAATTAGTATATCTGTATATGCACACGTAGAAATGGCAATTCATAGGATACAGTTCAAAATTGTTCAGTTTATCACTTCTTTAAAACATTATATCAAAATAGCCAGATACCGAGTATCTCTGATTTCTAATAAACAATAAGAGAAATGCCTAATGAAATTTACCCTTTTTTTCTTTCCCTATTTGGTAGTGCAGTGCATACTTCTTGTTCATCATCTCTAACAAAGGTCGTATACATAATGATATAGACTTCGAAATCAATACAAATGCTTGCTAATCATTGAAATCCAAAATACCTTGTTAAATTCCGCAATGGTATTTGATAAATCATGGTCGTTGTATCTGCTAAACCACCTTCTTGATGAAGGAAGTACAGCACCAAATCGGCGAAGAAGCATTTGATCAGAACAGGAATATTTCAAACACCTGCCATGGAATCAAGATTTCGTAAGATTGCAATTGCAAGAACAAAGAAGTCTGAGCCACAGGCTTCCCCGTGGTAGGGCTTTATTTTAAGGTAATTTCAAAATTTCCACTCATATTAGTTTCTCTACTTTCAAACAGTCTATTTTGGTATCTTCCAAAACATCTGTTTTGATCGCTCTTTATTTTTTAACAAGAAATGAAACTTGAGAGAAGAGGAAACACCGCCAATGGAGGTCTGAGGTTGCTGGAAACCCACCGTCGCGCAGGTTGCTGTCGAAGAAGGCGTCGTTCGTGGACGAGTCGAGCGTTGGGGTCGTCGAAGGTTGAAGACGCCGCACGCCTTCGCTGAAAATTCGTTGCCGCGACTGGCGTTGACAGAGCGTCGTCGGAGGTACGGAGGTTGGCCGGAGTTGCAGGCTAAAGGGAAGAGGAGAAGTAGAAGATGAAGAAGACGGCTGCGTACGAAGGGGGAAGATTGGGAAAAAGTGAAGGTTTCACTCTTCTAAAAAAAGAATAAATTATTATTTTTTTTTTTAATATTATAATTTTTTAAACTATTTATAAAAAAATATTGCAAAAAAGCAAATTATTTTTGTTTTAAATCAACGGCACACATAGTTATTGAACAGACTATGTGCATCCAGGCCAACACACATTTACGATGTGCATTCACTCGACCATGTGCATTATGCATTAAAAAAGTAATATTTTTTTACTCGAAAAAATTTCGACAAATATATGGACTGGAAAGCTAATACAGACAATTTGACATTTGATTGAACCGTAGCCCAACTTCAACGATTTCGATATACAACTCCAAAAATAGTGAAACTAGATATCTAATTGAAGTTTTATAGAAAGAGTTGAGTTATTCTACAAATAACAATATATATATATAAACCATGACTTTTTTTAAACAATTCTAAAATTTCATCACTGCCACTACCATAGAGCCGCCGTCCTAACGATATCGCCGCGCCCAAATGAGGAGCCCACGATTTTAGGTAAAATAAAAAATTGAGATTCGAACGTAAGTGAGTTTAATGTTTCGCCTAAATGGAGAGCCCACATTTCGCCTCCCTCCAATCTTAAAAAAAAAAAGAAAAAAAATGGATCGTTCGAAGACGGTTGCAGTTGCGGCTCGATGAAAATGGTGGTGATTAAGAGAGACAGAAAATGAGAAATAGGAAGAGAAAGGAGAGGGAAGAAGATGAAAGGAAGAAAAAAAAAAAAAAAAAAAAACGTAAAAAGGGAGAGAAGAGAGAGAATTAAAAATAAATAAAAAACCATGAAAGTGAGTGAGAAATTAAGACGTGGTTCCCACTCATATTTTTACTCATTTAACAAATTAATTTAAAATTACAGGTGGTTTGAATTGAATGGAAGAGGTATGGAGAACTTCCCTACCCCAATGTAGTAGAAATTCTCTCTACATGACATCAGATGGACACATGTCGTTGCAATGGGATGCATGCCACTATCAAAGTAGTGTTTGGTCCTCGTTTTTGCCTTCTTGAGTCGGCGATCGAGGTTCCTATGAGTTTTGCCATACTTGGGCCTATGCTTAGGTGGCCATCGGGCAAGACGAAACCCGAGTGGGCTCAGGCATAGAGAGTGGTCTTGAACCAGTCTCATTTGTGTTCATGACGAATCCGATGCGATCGAGGTTCGCAGGCTCAGCTTGGACCAACCCATAACCGAAACCAAAAGAAATATGAAGTAAAAAACAAATCTCAATTATATACATATATAAACAAAATGAACTTAGGGATAGTTTTGAACAAACTAAAACCATGTTAAAACTTAAAAGGAGTAAACTAAAAGGGAAACCTCCCATCTTAAAATATAATATTGGATGACAAGCCTTGTAGTCCTCATCATCGAATATTGTACTTAGATTAGAGGATAATCCAATCACTCACATGGAAGATGATTACTTAAGCAAGGGGAAATGGAAAAGCAAGGATGAGCTCAAATTGATGGGTAGCTTTCTTATATTTTGTTGGTTAAGTTCTTAGGTTGGTCTTAGACTCTTAAATAACATAAATCTCCTACCATCAACTAATGCATTCTTTCGACATAACTCAGCGGTAATTGACATGCGTGAGGTCGGAGATTCAATTTCATGGCATAAATATAATTCCAAAGGAAATTCATGTAGCAAATTCATGAAGCTCTAAGCTCATCATAGACAACATATGAAAGACGATCATTCTCATAACAATATACATACGTTAAAATATCAACGAACCCCAAAGTTTACGTTGGAGTCGTAAACAAAAACTTTAAACTATGTGTTCGTATCAAACAAAATGACCCATAAACCCCAAAAACTTAAGCGGATAGGTTATGGTAAATTTAATCTTCTACCGACATTCTTAACTCGAATAAGCTCAATGGAGCGAAAAGTAGTGTAACAATAAGTGAAAGTGAAGCATATATATATAAATCATCATCATCCTCAAGAAGAATGAATGAATGAATCAATGCAGAAAAGCATAGATAGCAGTGGAAATATAGACCAAAAGAGCAGAGGAAACCAGAACAACAAGCGCAGCCACAGCATGAACAGCCGATTTACTCCCACATGACAGCATCCCAAGGCGAATTTGAATGACATTGACCATTGACAGCATCAAAAACAAGCAACCCATCACAGATCCAACGGCGGAGGCCAGCATCCCCAATCTGAGCACCTTCAAATTGATATGTGCCCTAAACGCCTCATCCACATCCTTACTATTCAAAAGATTAATCGCCAGCTTCAAACCCTGCGCCACAAGAGACGAGAACAGAAAAAAGCTAAACGACACAACCTCGAACACCAGAAGCTTCCGAGCGACGTCAATGCCGGCGTCGCACGCGGAGGAGTTTTCCAGACTATGCTGGCCTGGCGTGGTCAACGAAAGCCCAACGAATACAGCGATAGTGAAGAGCGAATTGACGTTGACGAGTCCGTCGAGTGCCGTAACGTGGACGCTGGTGGTCGAGGAGGAGGACGGCGAGGATGTGGTTCGGATTTCGTCTCCTCTGGTCCGGCCATTGTAGTAGTCTTTGGGAAACGCATCAGATCTGATTGGAAACAGGGGAAATTAGATGGGGGGAAAACGCGAAGAATGGGAAGAAATTGAGGTTACTTACTCATCCATGGAGGAATCTGAGCTGAGATTGATGATCGAAAATGGCGATTGGGGAAAGAGAAGATTTGGGATTGGATTACTTGGAGGGATTGTGTTGGGGAATTTTGGGAAGAAGCAAAAGTGAAAGAGATGCTTTTGGGGTTTGTGGTTCTTTAATCAAATTTTTTCTTTTGATTTTTGTTGAAACGTGATGGAATCTAACGAGTGGGAAAAGGGGTCAAGTCAAGACTCAAGACTCAAGACTCAAGAGTCGTATTGAAGTATAACTATAACTAACTAACAATATCATTTAAAAAATTCCACATGTCGACATTTTCATAGACATTTTATGTTTATTATCTCCGTCATCGATGACACGAATGAGTGAATCAACATATCAACGAACGAGTGAATCAACCTATCAACATAAGCATAGTTCAACCAACATATTGTATGACCTAGTGAACAAATAGTCAACTGTTTGAATTTTTCCTCCCACATGTTGTAAAAAAAAACGAGTGAATCGACATATTTCTATCATACCTTTAAAAAACCGTAAAACATAATAACAAAATTATTAATGTGTCAACTCGAGCATAGTTGAATTTCCATAAAGATGTGTCATCAACTAGTAGGTCCGAAGTTCGAATCTCTAACAAGTTAATACTAAAAAAAATATCAATAACGTGACATAATATTTTTTTTTTTTTATATCAATAACGTGACATAATATTAATGAGAAGAAATTTAAAATTATTTATAAATGTAAAATTTGTATTTGTTATTTTAAATAGTTTTTACGATTTTGTATATTTATAATTTTTTTACAAATATTTATGACATCACATTTTATTGATCGACATTTTCGTAAATGTCGACGTTTGAAATCTTAAGGGTATAATGTATAATTTGGGAAAAAGAAAATTAAAATTTACCTCAAATTGGGTAAGGTTGCATGGATCTTCACTATATTAAACTTTTTGAACAAACTATATTAAACTTTGAACTTAAATAAATGTTGTATTTTTTTTACTTTATTCAACGCTTATCCACTAATTTCAACCAAAAAGATCTATAAGCATTTTGTTCCTATATGTAAATGATTCATTATTATATATAGGTAGATTAAAAATGCATTTGATACCTGAGTGATTTGTTAAGAATACGATATGGTAAAAATATCAAATGTAACCTAAAATTTATTAAGAGAGGTGATATGAGATGAAACATTTTTTTTTTAAAAACAAATTGTCTCTAGTACATAAATTAATTATAAAATTAAATATTATAAAAGTGATGAAAAAAAAAAAAAAAAAAAAAAAAAAAAAAAAAAACTCTTATACCCACTCATATTCACAACTCTAAAATTAATTAACATAAGAAAATAATTAATAATATTTTGACATTTTTTTTTTACCTTTTGTGGGGTGGGGTTCGGACTCGTGACTTCTTGATCACTAGTCTATACAATATACTGGTTGATTAAACTTGTTGACAAAAAGATTAACAAATTAAAAAAAAAAACATCTTAATTTATTTGTTAATAAGATATAAATTATACCATATAATGATATAAATTAATGATTGTTGTGATTTATATTGTACATTTATATATCATTTATATCATGATAATTTTTTTTACATAACTAGATATATAAACCGAAACTAATTAGTATTCATAGTATCAAAAGAAGTTATGAACTTTCTATAAATTTTAACTTATCAACTTTCTATATATATATACTAGAATGTCATTTATTTATTTAGTTTAACATTACTAGAAAAAAGAATAGATTACATGCGACTCAAGACAAAATAGGGGAGATTTAGAAAAAAAAGAATGTCATCTTCAGTTTGGGGCGCGTTTTTGGCGGAAAAAAAAAACTCAATTTTTAAATTTTTTGAAACTTAATGACAGTTTTTTAATGACGTCAATCTATAACCGTTTTAAAATGTTATAAATTGTTTACATTTATAAACAATCATTAATTTGTTTATATTTTTTTACTAACCCATTTTTTTAAAAAAAGTAAAAATACTTATAAAAGAATTAGAATTAATTTACAACTAAAAAATAATTAATTAACAAAAAAAAAAAAAAAAAAAGAGAAATTGTTCCCGGTGTCAATTTAAGGTAAAATAATATACATAATTGTAAACTGAGATATCTCCAAGAACTTCAAGATTACATCTTCTCCTCCAAGGCGTGAGTGATTCCCCCTCCTCGGTTGAGAGTTTCTCCCCCCTCCTGTGGGGTTCTTTTCGCCCTTGTGGTTGCCTCCCCCATCTCCCTCATCCCCTTCTTCGCTGCTACAAACCATGGATGAAGAAGCACTGATCTCGGATTGGAAAAAATTATCTTTAACTACTGAAGAAGAAAACATAATTATCTCACTTGATCGGGCGTCTGCTGATTCAACCTCTAATGATTTGGCCTTGAGTCTCTTCGGCAAGCTTTTATGCCCAAGATTCATTCCCTGCAATGTGATCCAAAAATCTTTTAGTACTATATGGAATTTAGACAATTTACATGTTAGCAATTTATCCAAGAACTTGTATATTTTTTGCTTTAAAAAAGATGCTGACAAAATTCTATCTTTCAAACAGGACCATGGATCTTTGATAAAAATCTCTTAATCCTTGAACAACCAAACCCTCTAATCAAACCTTCTGAGATGCTTTTTGAAACAGCCCATTTTTGGGTTCACTTTCTTGATCTCCCAATGGCCTACAGAACATATTCCATGGCTGTCCAATTAGGTGATGGTATTGGACAGTTTCTTGAAGTCGAAACAGATGATTTAGGTAGATGTTGGGGGCCAAGCCTTAAGGTTCGGGTGGCAATTAATGTTTGCAAACCACTTCGAAGAGGGATCAAGATCAACTTGGATGGCCCAATCGATGGAAGCTGGATACCTATTCAATATGAAAGACTCCCCGATTATTGTTTTTATTGTGGAATTATTGGTCACCTTCAAAAAAGATTGTGAAAAGCCCTTCACTAATCCCTCTTTTAAGACTACCAAATCTCCCTACTATGGTCCTTCAATTCACTTTCAAACTAATCCTCGAACTTCAAATACCTCTAACCAAAACCAAGAATATCGTCCTAAAATTATGTCCTCTTCCCATCCTTCCATTGTTACTTCTCCCTCTCTCCCCTCTTCTACCTCCCTCATTCCCTTATCCCCCAATCAACTTACTGAAGCTATCTGTACTCCCTCTTCTTTGTTTAAGAATGACCCCATTTTAGATCCCCCATTAGTCATCCTTCCCCTTCCCCTTCACTAACCAAAAATGCCCCATCTTCACCCATATTAATATCTAAAGAAGGAAAAAAGGACTCATCTATCTCACTCACCCGATCTTTTGATATTAACATTCCTTATACAAGTCATAAAAGGAAGCCCTCCCCACCCTCTGCTGTTAAATGCAATAAAAAGCCTAGGTCAGAAGGATCCATAAATCTTCCTAAGGTTAATTCTTCTTCTCAATCCAATAAGGTGAAGGTTGTTGAGCAACCTCACCATTCCTTATGAAGATCCTATGTTGGAATGTTCGTGGATTGACTAATCCTCGAACATTTCGTGTGGTCAAAGACATTATTAACTCTAGAAAGCCTCATATAGTTTTCCTCTAAAAAACTAGAGGTGATTCTTCCCTCATGACCAATCTAAAAAATGCAACAGGATATCATGGTTGTTACATGGTTTCTAATGAAGGTTTGGGAGGAGGTCTTTGTCTTCTTTGGAAGGAGTAAGTTGATGTAACAATTCGCTCCTCTTCTAAAAATCACATTGACTCTTCTATTTGTTGGGAGAATATTTCTTGGAGATTTACCGGTTTCTACGGCCACCCTAATCCTTCTGAACGTTCAATTACTTGGGATCTTCTAAAACGTCTCTTTAATAACGACTCTTCTGTTTGGTTAGTAGGCGGGGACATTAATGAAATTCTCTCTAACTCAGAAAAACTAGGTGCCCCCCTAAAGATCCTAATCTCTTAACTTCTTTCAGATCAACTATAGATGATTGTGGTCTTTTCGATCTTGGCTTTATCGGAGACGTTTTTACTTGGACAAATCGTTGGAAACACCGTGCCCCTACCTTCAAAAGGTTAGATCGTTATTTGGGTAACTCTTCCTTCTGTGATCTTTTTATAGCTATCTCTAACCATCATTTGGATTGGTCCAAATCTGATCATAGGCCTATTGAACTCCCTATCATTAACAAAGTCCACCATTCTTCTAAACGCTTTACCCGCCCCTTTCATTTTGAAGAACATTGGTTAAAACATGAGCATTGTCATTCCCTAATAAAAAATGCTACCTTCTGGAATGAGTCCAAAAGTACCCCCCAATCTCTTGCTATGGCCCTTCATCTTTCTTCTATTCTCCTCAAACCGTGGGGGATGGCTAAAACTAACTCTATTTCGACTAACATTAAAAAAATCAAAATTTATAATCAAAATGAAAGATTATATATATATATATATATATGAAATTCCTAAATTAAGAACACGTTCCCTCTAAAATCAGCTTTTCTCTGAAATCGCCTCCCCTTGGTGAATCTCGCCTCCCTCCCCTTCTACGACATGTTGTTGTTGTTGGAATGTCTTGAATATGTTATGACCCTCTACGACTGGTTAACAGTACGGGGTCTCGCTGTCCGGTCAACGAATCGGAGTCCAGAGGCGAAGCGCCCTGGTGGAGTATGGGGCAACGCCCATAAAGTAAAAATGGTGGAGTATGGGGCAACGCCCATAAAGTAAAAATCTAATTTAAGTTTTCCTTATTCGTTTTGGCCTTATCTATTTTTTACCTTCTAATTTTATCAGATAAATTACTTATCTTTAATGAAATAATCAAATTTCTTTTATCATAAAGTATTAAAAAAGAAAAAAGAAATATGCGTTGCTTTGTGCTTTAGCTTGCAACGTTGCTGCTTTTTCTTGGTTTGGCTTTTTCGTTTTGGTTGAAATTTGATGGGAGTCCAACCAATGGGGAAGAGGGATCAAACGCAGATGTGTATTGTGTATTGTTTGATGTAAGAGACAAGAATGGTGAGTAATTTGATTTCGTGTCAAATAATTATTAGGAGACAAACAAAATTTAAGATCTACCTCCGACGATAGAGATGGTGGAAGCAGACTCAACCGCATATAACTTGGTTTGCCACACGAGGATGATCAATCTAACCGTTCCACTAGAGGAACACCCATCAGAAGTGAATGAAGCGGTTTCAAGAGATTCTATTTTTATTTAGTTCTTTCTTTGTTTTATGTTTCCATTGTATTAAATAAAATAAAAACAATCTTTGAATTTTCGTATGTAACAATTTAGTTTCTAACGTGAAAAGTTTCGTACCTCAACTGACATCAACTGGCATGATGCATAGATTAGTGGTCAAGATTGTTCGATCCCTCACCTCCACGTGTAAAAAAGAATGAAATATTTATTATTAGTATATAAGAACTAATTCAAGTATTGGTTCGTCATCAAACTCGCAGAATGTTTCAACCTTGATTACATAATACAAAGCTCATCATTTAGTATTTAGTTGTTAGTTGTTAGGATATGATAGGCATGGAGTGTCATCTATCCCAATGTGTTTGAGTTAAAACATGGAGAATTTCTCAATTGACACAACCATTCATGCATGGGTTAAGCAACATTTCTTCAACATATCTCTCGTAACAAACTCATCATTTAGCTAATAAAACACTCTACTTGGTTACATAATACATTAATTGTTGTATCGAGTTCTCTTATGAAAATACTCAATTAATGACTTTCTATAGCCTATTTCTCATTTAGTATGGATCCAAGATTAAACCTTAAGCCTAATGGGACAAATCACACTCTATGTCTATCATGTCATAACAACTAACTTTCTTTAAGTACAATAACCGGTCTTTACATAAAATAATTAAGTGGTACGAATTCAATCATAAACCCAACTAAATTCATTTCTAACTACACATCAAATGTTTTCGGGCACTCTACTGATCTAAATTAAATATATTTGACTTCTGGATCTTACACAATGTTTTCAACTTTCGGACGATGTAATTTCTAACCGCCTCAACTTCTTTTTATTCAATAGCATTTATGATATCGTACTCTTCAATTCTCTTGTCGTTACCGACCGAAACTCGTAACTCGTTTAAGTAACTTAATCATCAAATCTCCTTATAATAATAGATACCTCATTAATACAAATAACTCTTTCTTTATTCTATCCACACATCTTCTGCATCAAATTGTTTAGTTGAATTCCAATAGTGCAACCATCCAAAAACATCTTACACCAAAACAAGCTACTTTTGTAAATTCAAGAACAGTTAAAGTACCTTTAGACAAAATCTGTTGCTTATACTTCAAAATCAGTTCTCGTCGTCTAAAACCCACTTCTCAAATCGATCCCAAATACCATAACGATTCAAACAAAAACTTCAACGACCTCACAGTTCGTCGGCAAGATTCTACGCCGTCGCATCTCTTGATCGTTTCAATCAGCGAAGGGGAAGAGATTTCAGTGAAAACCCAATTCCACTTCAAACTCCCAAGTCTTTGCTCAGTTCAGTTGAACGTTATTAATCTTCGATTTGGATGTAAAGCGCTCGCGACGGATTAGGAATTTCTATTCAGTGAGTTCTCATAATTCTTCTGTTTGTGGGTTTTCGTTTTGACATTTGTTTTGGTTTACATTCTCTTGTTCTTCGCTGCTCGGATTCTGAAACGTTTTGTAGTTTTCTCTGAATTTTTGTTGTTGTTTAATCCATGTTCATGCCCTAATTTTGCTGCTAATTGAATTTTCCCACATGTCGACTCTTGAAATTAGGCTGCATTTTCACTGTTTTACATTGTTGATTGATATTTTGTTTAGTACTATTTGGTTGGAGAGTGATTATATACTTGAGTTATTTCACTTAGGTTCATGTTCATGATACTGATTCAAACCAATGGTAATGGTGTTTTTTTTTTTCCATATATAAATATTTTCCTCTTAATTGAATTGAATTATGGGAACTCTATTGTTTGATGCTATTCTGATTGTTTTTCTTTTCCTGCTGTTTGAAGGGATGAAGTTTCCTGTCATCCAGGTACAGTAGTGTCAAATTTTTAACTCCTTTTTTATGTTCTTGTTTGTTCCCCTAAGATTAGGAATATAATGATTTTCCGTCCAAGTAGATGCTTGTGTGATTTACATTGTGAGTTTATGGAGGCAAAAATGATCAATAGCTTGTGATGGGAAGTTTTCCTATCAAATATGGACAATAATTTCTTAATGGGTTTTCCCTTTCTTTGAGAGGGAACTAGCTTTTCATTGATGAATGAAAAGATCAAAAGAAGAGGTTGAATATTCACTATGTAATAAGTACTACGTTTGGCATAGATTAATTGAGAATCGTAATTAAGGAAGAAGTTAGAGAGAGTGTACTGGCTATAATATCATTTCTTATACACTTCGTGAATGTCTTGCAGTGAATTTAGACGACGGATCAGGGCCAGCACACAACTCTGTTGAGGTTAACACAGATGCAGCTGAAGCTGAAGCTGAAGGAAATGTGATTTTGGAGCCATATGTGGGTATGGAGTTTGATTCTGAAGATGGTGCCAGAAAATTTTATGTTGAATATGCCAGACAGATGGGGTTTGTTGTGCGAATCATGCAGAGACGTCGGTCAGGAATTGATGGAAGAACACTAGCCCGGAGGCTTGGATGTAATAAACAAGGTTTCTCTCCCAATCAAAGAGGGATTTATGTATCAGATAAAAAATCACGGCCTAGTGCACGAGAGGGCTGCAAGGCAACAATTTTGGTAAAAATGGAGAAGTCTGGAAAATGGGTCGTTACAAGATTTGTGAAGGATCACAATCATCCCTTGGTTGTTTGTTCCAATGGTTTCAACAGTTCGGTGAGTTATTCTGATTCTCTAATATATGCTCTTCCCTCACCACCGCCAGCACCACACCACAAGAACAAAAAGAAATAAGAAAATAAATCTTCTAGTTGATTTTGTTTGTCCTCTTTTTAATGACTATACTATAATGGGACAAGGTAACACTACAAAGTAAGAAATAAATATAATTGAAAAATAAAATAAAATCAGCTATAAGATAATGGGGTTATTTGGGTTGGAGGGGCGTTTTTTTAAATTATTTAAGAAAAAATGGTTTTTTTAAAACAATTTAGAAGAAAGGGGTACTTTTTTTGTCGTTTGTGAGGCTGCGCAGGTTGAACCCGCGCATCCCACAAAAAGTCAGCCCACTTGACAAACGGCGTGAAATTGGGAACGCCAAAATTTCTCTTTTTTTTTTTAGATGACTTTCGAGGAAGCTTGCTGAGGATTTGCTTGAGCATTGTGAAGAATCGATTCGAGGGAAGAAAAAAAAAGGGAAAAAAAATCAGACCCATAAGGGAAATTTGATCATTAGGGAATGTAGAAGCCCAAAATAGTAAGAAAAGAACCCTAGTTCTCGGCCATGAATTGCAGAGGACATTGATGGAATGTCAGATCCACAAAATCCTCTTCTTCAGCCGAAATCTCCATGAAAAGAAAACTACATAGAGGAGATGTTTCTATAATGGCGGAGATAAAAAGAGAAAGGGGATTAATTAGCTAATGTTCAATCGATATCCATGAAAAGAAAACAACACAGAAAGCACTAACAAGAACTCCAAGACCTTTTTTTTTTCTTCCCTCGAATTGATTCTTCACAATGCTCAAGCAGATCCTCAGCAAGCTTCCTCGAAAGTCATCTGACTCGTCCGATTCTCATTTGTGCTAAAAAAAAATAAAAATAAAAATAAAATAATATATATATAGAAATTTGGGCGTTCCCAATTTCACGTGGGCCCACTTTTTGTGGGATGCGCGGGTTCAACTTGCGCAGCCTCACAAACGACAAAAAAAGTACCCCTTTCTTCTAAATTGTTTTAAAACAACCCTTTTTTCTTAAATAATTTCAAAAAACACCCCTCCAACCCAAATAACCCAAGATAATGCATAGCCGTTGTCAAAGCTGTTGACTTCTGCTTCGGCCTAAGTATAAACAAACAAGTCCACAGAATATAAATCAATCATGAAGATCAATGGCTGAGTGTTTCCTGAGAAGGATGCTAGTTATTTGGTACTTAAAAGTATGGATTGCCCATTAACATGCCCAATTTCCTTTTTCTTTTTCTTTTTCTTTTTTTAAAAAGCAACACCATTGCAAGGAGTGTTGTACGATTCTTATAAAAACTATTACATGTAATGTAGAGTTAAATGCATTCAAGAATCTCTCTTCCATTTGTCACTAATTATTCCTTCTGTTTTTTTGATAAGGTACCGAACTTTCATTGAGAAAAAAATGAAAGAATACAAGGGCATCCAAAAAAAGATAAGCCCGAAATAAGGCCCATTAAAGAAAATGAGTCCAATCAAGTAATAAAAGACCTATAGGATAATTACAAAAAAGCCGCGTCACCGACGCCCATAAAGAAACTTGCAATCTAATGAGGGACCAAATGACACTAGGCTCCCTCTCCGAACTTCTAAAGGTCCTATTGTTTCTTTCCCCCCATAAACCCCATAAGACCGCGCAGATCCCAGCCTGCCACAAAAACTTTTATTTCTCCTGAAAAGGCGGATGTAGAAGGAACTCCTCGACCATCTCTCTAAGGCGTTTGTGTCTAGCAAACTGAACATCAAACACCTCAAAGAAGAGGTTCCAAACCTCCCGAGCAAACTCGCAGCTCCACAACAAATGATCCAGGTCTTCCTCCGCCCTCCGACAAAGAATACAACAGAAAAGATCAACCAAAGTAAAACTCTTTCTCAAGAGACGATCTAGAGTGTTAACTCTTCCGTGAATGACCAACCACACAAAAAATTGGATCTTTTTTGGAACTTTCACCTTCCAAAGAGAAGAAAGACCGTCTCACTAACCGGGGAAGGATTAAATAAGTTCTGAAAGAATGAGCTGCACGAGAAACCCCCAGTGGAATTAGGAGTCCAAAGACGAACATCCTTTCTACCCGAGCTAAGAACATGCCCCCAATAAGAGACAGGAGAGCCATAATATCTTTCGTTTTCCTATTAGTTAAATCCCGACGAAAACCAAAGGAGAACGAAGGAGAACTCCCAGACTGATTAAAAGTATCAGTAACATAATGATTTTTCAGGGCATACAAATGATATAACCTAGGGAACAGAGAGCAGTGGGGACTATTCTCCACCCACTTATCCTCCCCAAAAAAAGTACCCTTCCCCCACAGAGAACCTAATCAAACTAGAAAAGGAGGGAAACTCGCAAGAGATATCCTTCCAAGGATTTCTGGAAGTGCCTTTGACCTTACCCGACAACCACTCGAACGGAGGAGGGCCGTATTTACTCGCAATGACCTTGTGCCACATGGTACTAGTCTCGAGGGGAAACCTCGCCAAATCCATTGTGCAAGCAGAGTTTTGTTACAGTCTCTTAGATTATCCAACTTAAGACCCCCGAGATTCATGGGATTATCCACCACTTCCCAATTTACCAAGTGAGCACCTTTCCCCTCCTCAACCCCTTCCCAAAGAAAATCTCTCATGAACTTTTCTAATGTCTTATACACCGAACAAGGGGCTCTGTAGAGGGAACAAAAAGTACGTGGGTATCCCACTTAAAACTGCCCGGATCAGTGTCAACGTCCCTCACTAATTATTCCTTCTGTTGTATAATCAAGAACTCCAATGGGTTTCCTATTAAAAGGGTTTTGGTTCTAAGTTGTAGGTTTAGTTCTTTCCACCATTCAACTATGCTAATGTTTGATAAAAGGACTGTTGAATTAGATGCTGTGATACGATGCATGAAGTTCCTTTATTTCTTTATTTAAATCTATAGAAAACTTCACTTGGTTCTAAAAAAATGTGCATGTAACTTTTGCCTAAATCAATGAAAACTGTATGATTTCTTAGGAAACATTTGGGAGAAACCTCTCTATTTCATGGAAGAGTGTTAGTCAAGTAGAGTTGTTAGCAGGTGGGGCCTATGCAATTGATAGTAACTGAATCTGGCATGGAACGTTGTGAATGACTGTAGTTATTTTATTTAGCATACTTCCTGTATGGAGAGGGGTGGACTTTTGGTAAGTGATCATGGAGAGTAAAGGGAGCCCTCGAATCTTCCCCCAGAAATATATCTCTCTGTTTCCTATTTGTGTAAAGATGGTCATTTTAGTATCAAAGCTATTCCGTCATTGGTTGCTAGTAAAGTAATAGAAATTAGATTGGATTTCTGTTGTGGAGAAAATCATTCAGTGTGGAGTTTGATGGTTGGAGTTCAAAGTGTAGTCAAGAAAAGGTTATTGAACTCAGGGAGGAGTTGCACAAATCACTAGGAAAAGGGATGGAATCAATGGTTAAGAAGTTGGAAGGAATGTGGTGAATTTGGGAAAGAGTATTACCAACAGAGAAAAGTAGTGGAGGAAAAAGGAAAAAGGTGTCAGTGTGTGTGGTAACATTGAACACGATAAAAGAAGGTGGAGCAAATAGTGGAGGGTTTAGCATAGTTAATGGATTAGCATTTGTTTTTTATTTGCATTTGAGGAAATTGGGTCTCGATTTTCGATGAAGCCAGTCTAGATGGATAGTTGCATTGAATGGAGAAATAGTGGTGAAAGGAGAGAAGTTGGAAGTTGTGATGCTTTATTTGGGTGGGAGGTATTTTCATGGCATTAATGGACTAAAGAGAGGAGGTCGATTGGCAGGGGAAAGTTTTTGCCACTTCAATGATCTCAACCCATGGAAGAAGGTACATTGTGTGAGAATCTTTTCTCCCTGCAACAGGAGAATATTGTAAAGGAACATTGCCGTCACTTTTAGGAGTATACTTTGCCACTGTTGGAGGTTCTAGTTCTAGAATATATTTTGGTGATTCAATTTGTCAACAAGCAGGAGCATGTGGAGGTCTTCGGGAAACTACTAGTAATGGAGGATAGAACAGGAGTAGCATGTACTATCTCTTAATTTTATCATTGGCCTTGACTCAAAAATCATGTAAGTAAAGTGCCAAATTGCTTAGAAGTATGTTGTGGTACTATTGAACAGTGGAGAAACACATAATTTTCATTTCAATTAAGTTGATTCATATGAGCAGGTTAAGGAATTGTAACTTCTTTTAAGTGACACAACGAGCTATGGTGCAGTGATGGAAATAAGAGATCAATCAAAGGAATGGAAGTATGCTAAAGTGTGGTTCTATCCTTATCTGATGTCATTGTGATTGAGGTATTGCTACCTATACCATTGGGAGGTTCAGATGTCGTAGGTGTGTAGTAGCTATTGATCTTGGGGTCCGTCAAAGTTGATTGGACATAGCTAATGGAATTTTGGGTAGGAGATTGGAGAACCCAAGTCTACTCTAATCTCAGGTATTATGCAAGTCTGTTCAAATCTATTTACAGGGAAGGCCATGGAATTTTGTTGGAACTCGACACCGTGGAGATTGACTTTGAAGACAAGGTGGAACATGGTTGGGGCGATATTCATGGGAAGTTCACTAAGTTCTTTATTGTATCCATTGTTTCAGAAGGACAAGGTTGATAAATTGATGAAGGAAATGTTGCTACCTTTGTTTCCCCAGGTGCTGTTCCTGGGAAGTTTGGTAAGTCCTCATCCCTTATTGCCCTATTTTCATTCTCTAGGCATAAGCCATATCGTCCCTATCAAGGTAGTTGCAGTTGATTAGTCCAAAATTGCTGGCTATGGAACAATGGCCTACCACAAGGACTATCATGGATCTATGTGGGTTTCTGGGATTAACAAGCTATAACTGAAAGTTTATGGAAAATTATGGAATCATTGACTTTCCTTTAATCCATCAACTTAAAAAGGAGGATTTTCAGTCAAATGAGATGTGCCTGCAACACTCATCTAATAAAAATCTGCCATGACATCTACTGCACTGTTGAGATTGCCGGTTTTTTTCTTAGCCTTTCCTTTCGAGTTTCATTGTAGAAATGGATTCTTCAGGAATTGAAGTAGGGGTAGTTCTCATGTGGGACCAACACCCTTTGGCTTATTTTAGTCCTGCTCAACCCCACCCACTGCATGAAGGCTGGTTACGAATGTGAGTGATGACTGTTGTTTTGGCTGCGCAGAAATGGTGCCTTCCTTATTTTTGGGAGGAGGTTTATAGTGCATACTCATCAAACTGGTTCAAAATTTTATTTGATCTACGACTGGTAGAAGGTGAATACCAAATAATGGATCAGTAAATCAATAGGCTATGATTTTGACAATCTATACAAACCTAACTTCAATTGAGTTCAGTGTTCTGTGTGTTGTGGGAGGTATATGAACAGCATTAATTGCAGAAAAAATGCATGTATAGAGAACTAAGAGGAATCTTAATCTCTATTTGCAGTAGGGAAAAACTCCAGGCTGGTTTATATGTTGAGAGGAGAGCTGTTATACTACAAAAGTTGTTTCTTCCTGCTGATTCCTTTACCATTCCTCTACTGCTACACGAATTCCATAACAGTCCTACTGGGGTTCATGGGTGAGTCTTGAAGATGTACAAATGTTTAGCTTAGGAGGTCTATTGGAAAGG
This sequence comes from Herpetospermum pedunculosum, assembly GCA_028017165.1. Lineage (NCBI taxonomy): Eukaryota > Viridiplantae > Streptophyta > Magnoliopsida > Cucurbitales > Cucurbitaceae > Herpetospermum > Herpetospermum pedunculosum. The sequence continues at coordinate 78,657,365 of CM051524.1, read as the reverse complement.
GATAAAGGCCATGGTATGATCATATATATATCAGTAAATATATATTTTTTCTTTCAGAAAGCTAGATATTTGGTTTCGGCACTTGCGAGACTTTTTCCTTCCATCCCTGATAATGTGTAGGAGGACGTCTCAATAGTGTTATCACTCTAGGCGTGTGAATTCTAAGCTAAGGTAAGTCCATAGTTTGTATGCCTTTCCTGCACTACTTGCATTGGACAAGTTACATATGGGTTGTTGCCTGAATCTACTTCCATTCACTCTGTTTTTCATGTTTCACAATTCAGGAAGGCCATTGATCATACTTTTCTAGTTATCCCACTATAAAGAAACATACTTTAGATATGGTTTTGAGAGTTCAACTTGTCTCTTTTTTTTTTTTTGAGTTCAACAATGAGGGGTGGGAATTTGATCCTCTAACCTCTTGGTCGAGGGTATATGCCGTAACCAATTGAGCTTGGCTGAGAGGTGTTTTGTTGAGGTCATAAAAATTGACATAATTATAGTTCTTTTTAATCGTAGCCAAGGTTGCAACATTCATCTTTTTCTCTTGAATAACTTCATCTCTCTTCTTTCTGTATACTGTTTCCTGACCCAAAAAAAAGGAGCAAAAAAGAGATGATTTTGAAGGATGCAATGTAAGAATACACAGAGCAGAGATGGGATAAAGGTCAACATTCCTTATATAGTGATGGTAGTTTTATTAATGAATGGTGTAGCTGATTTGTTAACATATAACATAATAATTGGAGAACGGATTCAGAATCAGTTCTCCAACTTCTATTTGTGCTTAATTGGTGGCAGACTATTTTTTTTTTTTGGAAATGGGACTTCTCAAGAGCAATCAAAGAGAATCTTCTCCACACCTTGTGCGGCTCGTTTCAAAGGAGAAATAAATAAAAAGATCATTTGGAAGAATGTTATTATCGCTCTCCTTTTGCCAACACGAACATAGTTGAACTGACATATTGTATGAACTAGTGACTAAGAGGTCGCAGGTTTAAATCCTCTACTCCACATGTTATTATCGCTCTCATTTTGGAAATTGTGGTGGGAAAGAAATAATGAGAGTTGTTTGAGATATCTGTGTCAAAAATGACATCTTTTTGGGAAGGTTTGGGAAGGGTGATTACTTGAGTCTCCAAATGGCCTTCTCTCTGTAAACTTTTTGTAGATGCTATTTTAGATATCGACACTAATTGGAGTGTTTTTATGCAAGTTCCTCAAAATGGCCTTCTCTCTGTAAACCATTCTTGGTATATTCAATGGCTTAATCTTCCATGTAAAATTGAATGGACATCGATACTTGCAGGGCGATAAAGATAAGAAGATCGAGGAACTTAAAATGGAGCTGGAGCATCAGGAGCAACTGTGCGTAGCTTATCGGGAAAAGCTTTTCAATTTTATCTCTAAGGTGGAGGAACAAACAGAGGAATTGTCTTCAAGAATACAAGTGATCATCGGCAATTTAAGGCAAGTCGAATCTGGAATGCAAAAACATTATCCATGTCGACAATAGTAAATAAATGTGAATGTGAATGTGCAGAGAGTTGAAAATTTGAGTCTGAATAATGTTGTTGATTAAATTTAGTAATGTACAGTAGCCATTGATGTATTGAACTGAAGAGGAGAGTGTTAGATGCATTGAAAGCAAAGCATTATGAATAATGAATTTCATAGTGTCTAGATGTGAGAAGAAATGATTCCTCAGTTAGTGTCAAAATTAGCTTACATATTTCAACTAGTCTCCAATGATCGATGTTGAATCCTTTAATATATGAAAAGATTAATGGAAATTTCAATGCGGTGATATTTAGTTTTCTAGACAACTTGAGCATTTTTATACTTAAAAAATACATTAATGATTAGGGAATTCTTAATTATTATTTGGGTTCAACAATTGCGGGAGTGTGTTATCGAACTTGCGATCTCAACGGAAGTTCAATTATTGTTGAGCTATGCTTTGGAAAATTGGTAAGACTTTATTTGATAATTATTTAGTTTTTTTAAAAAAAAAAAAAATTAAGCCTATAAATACTACTTTTTTGTCTAACATCGGGTCCTCCTTTTTCGTCGAATGTCCCGGGCCCGATTTAGGGAAAGAACTTTTCTACGACTACATGCGCATCTAGTGCAGTGGCTAATATGAACCTTGAGTCATCAAAGCCTTTCTGACTCGGCCTGGTCCTTTTTTTGTATATAATAATTAAAGGGAGTGGGAAAGCTGCTGTAATTCTTTGGAAAAGCCCGGTTCTCTTTGTCTTCGCAAAGAATGATTCTAGAATTCGATGGAATCCAAGATATGCATAATTGGTTTACGGAAGCCATTTATAAATCACAGGCTGAAACTGGTGAAATCAAAGGACATTACTTGAATGCTACTGTAGGTACATGCGAAGAAATGATCAAAAGGGCATCCTTAATTCTCTTATCTCTTGAAACAGTTTGAGAAGGTTCAATTGTCCGAAATGAATTTCTAAATCTGCAGATTTATCAACATCAAGTTCGTAAAAAAAACCAAATCCACTGTTTCGTTCTTTCATATACCTCCCCACCAATAGATAGAGCAATTCATGCAAGGATTGGTCATTGGGGATCTCTAGAAACTCCATTTTATGAAATTTCTGTAAGTGTTTTCAAAAGAGAAATAGTCATGAATGACAAGTATATTTACACGATCCATAAAAAAATGTATAATAAATGACCATTTTAAAACCGTTTGGAAAATAGGTGTGTCTTCCCATTTTACTCCGGCTTAGTTTTCAACTCACTTCCACCCTTTACATTACATTTACATTTGCAAAATAGGTGTATTTTAAAAAATCTTTCCCCCTCCTCTCTTCCCTCATTTATGTTGTTCGAAAGAATGGACTCATAGCGTGTGCGATCGCGCGATCGCATAGCTTGTGTGATTGTGCATGCGCGGTGTGCGATTTTGCGTCTATCTTCCGAAGATTGTATCTCCTTCAATACAATTTCGTTTTGACTAAATGACCACTCATTTTCATACGTTTTTTCACGTTCTTTACAACCATACTTATAAATTGAGCAAAATATTTAAGTATATTGAGTCTTAATTTCCGTAAAGTCAAATGGATTAATTTAAACCTTAAAATGTCACAACTTTGAGCTCAATTGACAAAATTGAAAGTTTTTTTTTATTCCATGTAAATTTTTGAGTTCTACATGTTAGGAGATAGTTTGTTTGATCCTTCCATCGAAAAATATATGTAACCCATTGTAGATGAACGACGGCAAAGACGTTGAAGATTGATGATTAGTGCTTAAAGAGAATAAAAAAACGCAGAAGGAAAGAAGAAAGAAAAAAAAAAAGGAATTTTTTAAGTCAAGGGTAAAGAGGAAACTTCATACTTCAAAAAGCCTCAGACAGGTTAAAACTTAAAAAAAAATCTAAAGACGGATCAATTTTGTTAAAGTTTTTGGGTGACAGGTTACTTTGCCATATGGTTTTTTTTTTTTTTTTTTGCAAGAAAATTGCCATGCTTTGAAGACCTACTGAAAATTATCCTTCATTATCCCTCCCATTTTTATTATTTTATTTTATTTTTTATTATTTTCAAACACATTTATTTTTTTTATTTTTTTTATTTTTTTTTTTTGCATGATTTTAGGAGTTAATGGGTCCGCAAATCATTTCTCTCTATCAAATCCTAATAAAACTATTAACCATTTTTTCGTTGGTGATCAAGACATACATATGTCCGCTGAGTCATGCTCGTTTTGGCGAAAACTATTAACAATTAGCAGTAGAGATATCATAAAAGATTTAACCAAACCATAAGACTATAATGGAACATTTAATATAATGGAACATTTAAAATTAAGGGATTAAATTGAAACCAACCATAGATGTTCACATTAAAATCTTATTTTTTATTTTATTTTTTAATCTAAAATTTTAATCTTCTTCTTTAACCTTTTCTTATTTTTTGACATTCATCATTTAGATAAATTAACTACGTAACTAATGTTTTTTTTTAATGTGATTCACCTACATCTGTCTTTCAATACTATAAAAAAAGAAATGAAAATAAAAGAAAAATTAGATGGCTACGTTAACCAACCTACCACATCAAAATAAACCTTATGCACCACATATTTTTCAAATCATGATAATTTATTTTACATTTGGTAATGTTTTTTCAATGTTTTAGTTTAGAATTTTGACTAAATTGTGTTGTAGGGATTATATAAATGGACATCATTTTTAAAATGTTGAAACAGTCACACTTAGTTTGAAGGTCTTAATCTCAAAGTCAAATAGAAATAATTTTATTTATAAATGGACATCATTTTTATATTTGCATAGCTCAATTGACATAAAATTGTGCCCTAGACTATGGTCAAAGGTTGCAAAACTGCACCCTGCATTAATGAAATACTTTTACAAAAAAATAAATAAATAAGCGATGTCGGTTGAACTTGATTTGAGTAAGTATGACCTAATCAACAATAATTAACATGTACTATTTACCATGGGTCGAAAGTTCAATCTCCAACCCTTGCTTGTTCTACTCAAAAAAATAAAACTAAACATTATAGGAAAATGAGACCCACTTAAATAACTAAGCTAAGTTTTTTTTTTTTTAACCAAAAAAAACATAAACTAATAGACCCCTATTTAAAAAAGCATCAAAACTAGTGAGAACAAGAACTTTTCAGTCTGTAACCATCAAATTCATGGCATTGTGAGCCACCTGATGAGCCAGGCCGTTAGCCCATCGCCTCGTGTGTATGAAAGAGACTACCCTCTCTACATGGTTGAGTTCAATAGCCTCCGCAATGTAGCAAGTGATTTCAGTTAGATCAACTCCAACTCTCCATTAAGTAGTTTGCACACGTCCAAACAATTAGATTCAACCTCGATTTGACATCCACATGGAATCGACGAAGATGACAAAACTTTTAGACCTTCTACCATTGCTCTCGCCTCAAGTAACTTGATCTCAAAATGGCCATGGAGAACTTTGCACCCTGCTAGCTTCACGAAACCAAGGCGTGGTCGCAAACGACTCGACCTAACCTCGCTCGACCCAAATAATCGTTGAAGGAAGCATCCACATTTAGTTTTCACCTATTTTTGAGGAGGAGGCAACCAAACCATGACACTCTACTCCGCTTCTCCCACTAAAAATAACTAAGCTAAGTTAAAGTAATGTCTCTCACACTAAAAAAAAATCTTCGAATTCATTGACACATCAATTAAATGCAACATGTCTAAAGATCTTTAATGTGACTATAATTTGCGTATTGAAAGTTTAGCCTGAAGTGATGACTTATTTATGTTTATGATTGAGAGATGGAGTCATATCTATTTACTCTAAAATTTCATTTCAAACTCCTCATTCCATATGAATAAAATGATTTTTTTTTTCTTATACTTTTAATAAACCTCTAATAAAAAAGACTTGCGTAGATGAGATTTGAAACATTCATAATTCACCATTTTCCACCTCCACCTTTTGAAAAATCCAAATTACATAAATATGCACCTAATTATATCTATACGGTTTAGCAGCCATATAAAATAGAATTGGTTGCATAAACAACAATCAGACCTAAAATAATGACAAATATAACAAAAATTTAAAACATTTTGTAAATACGACAAAAACAATAGTGACTATCACGGTTAGACTGCTATCGTTGATATAATGACTATCACTGATAGACAACTATCCATGATAGCCACTGACAAAGTTCTATAAAACAACTGAAGTGATAAACTACTGTCAGTGATAGAAATTACCACATTTACACTATTTTTTTAAAAATAATATATTTTTAATTATTTTATCCTAAATTGACATATGTTACAATCTACCTGTAAAATATTGCATTACTTTATAATTTTTTATTTACTTTGTTTTAAACACAAATATGCTTTAAACATTTAAACATTTCGATTACTTTGATACTTTTTCAACCATTAAAATTACACTTGTTAGTTATTTATTATTTTTATTTTTTTAGTTCAAGAATTTCGAGATGAGGATCAAACTAATTATTATTTATTTTTTTTTAGTTTAAGAATTTCAGGATCAAACTAATTATTAATTCGTAGTTTAGGTCAATTGAGGTGTGATGTTGCAAGTTAGAGACTTCTTCATTAAATTTAGGGAAAACATCAATTTATATCCCTAAACTTTGAGAATTGTATCAATTAAAATCCTAAACTAACAATTGTATCAATTTAAACCCTAAACTTTCATGAATGTATCAATTTACACCTGTTAGATTTTATTTGAAAAAACTTATTTAAACGGGTGGAGATTTGTGATTTTAACACACACAAAAAAAAAAAAAAAGTCAAACCATAATTTTCTTTTATATGTAATTATAATCTTAAATCTTATTATCTTAATCATATAGATAATAATAAAATATTGTGTAATAATTTTTTAGTACAACAAATGAGTATTAAGATTTGAACCTTCATTGAGTATTATGTTTTTGCATATCATACCCTTCTCATTTCTTGTTTCTTTTTCAGTATAAAGAATTGAAATATATTTCTATCATCCTTTCTTAGAGAGAAGAAACTAACACAACCAACTCTCAACGTATCCCCTCTCAACGTATCCCTTAGTTCAATCTCTCACTCCAACATGCTGTAAAAAAAAGATAATATTTTTCAAAACTAAATATATATAAAATAAATTGCGGTGAACGTAGATCGAACACGTGATCTTCAGTCTGACGCTCTCCCAACTGAACTATCCCCGCTTAATGTTTATTCATATGTACATATATTAAATTTTATTAAATAAGTAATAATAATATATATATTTTTCGCCAATATTTTATATTTTTCAGTCTGAAGTCTATTACAGATAGAAGTCTATCAATGATAGTCATATATCAACGATAAAGTTTATCGATGATAACCACTGATTTTTTGTCATATTTACAAAATATTTTAAACTTCGTTAAATTTGCAATTATTTTAGACCGGATTGCTGTTTGTGTAACCAAACCTTAAAAATATTCGACATATTCTCGATATGTCAATAACCCAATTGAAAGAAGTTACTTAAAAATATAGTTCGTGTTATTATTCTTTCAAGTATCATATTTTGCAATGTGCATGTACCAACAAATATATAATAAAAATAAGAAAAAGATTGAAAATGTAGTCTTATATAATATAATATTTTAACAGAGTAAAGTTTATGGGCAGCACGTATGGATTATATATTATTTTTCTTCAAAAGGTTATTTCCTTTTTTTCTTTTTCTTTAAAGGCTACATAAAAGAGAGAATTTTGAAATTACTACAAGGCTATATAAAAGGTCATATGTTTAAGAGAAATCTATAGAATAGCACATACACCATATGTTTTTTTTTTTTTTTTTAAAAAGAAAAAAAAAACTTAGTTTTTAATCATATATATATATACATATATACATTTTGAGAAATGGTACAATTTAGGATAAAATAATTAAAAATATAGCATTTTTTTAAAAAATTTGCAAATATGACAAATTTTATCCCTGATAGTAGTCTATCACCTCTGTTTTTTTTATAGATTTTTGTCCGTGACTATAACCGATAGTACATCACCTCTGTTTTTTTTTTTTTTTATAGAATTTTGTCCGTGACTATAACTGATAGTACATTTTATCCATGAATATTAGGGATAACAGTATATCAATGATAATCACTAGATTTTTTTTTTTTTTTTTTTTTGTCATATTTACAAAATATTTTATATTTTACTTTATTTATCATTATTTTGGATTTGATTGCTATTTATACCACCATTTTTTTAAAAAATAAAATTGTAAATTTGGAATCTATTCTTTATCTTTTTGCAATAAAAAGGATTATTATATCACATCCATAGGATGAATGATTCAAACTTAACTTACAATCATCCAATAAAAAGTAGATTTATCTTAATATGTTCATGAGGTATACAAAGTTTCAATTATGTTTTTTAACTTTGAATGGTTGATAATAATTTTATATAATCTCCACTATTATTAACTAAACAATAATTCATATAATTCATGTTTATTGGAGATACATTAACTAATTGGGAAGGAAATCAACAACAAAACAAAATAGAGTTGTTACATTCTAAAACAAAATAGGTCGTCTCATCTCTTCTCTAGTTACGATATATCCAATATCGCTTTGAATTAGAAGGCGTTCATGTAATGGGTTTCAGCCCCTGTATGTTTTTCACATACCGATGAAGTATCATTTTTTCAAAACATTCTAAAAGTAGAAATTTGAAAAATGATTTTACAAACAAGGTAAATTCCACATGCATGATTTAACTTTGTTTTGTCCAACTTTTTTACATTTTCTTTGCCATAATTTTGTCTACTAGATCTTGGAAAATCAACAAATATTTGCTTAATAAGGAGCAAGGTCACATAATCATTTAGTTAACAATAAATATAGTATTAACCATCGAGATTACATAAAATCACTATTCAAAGTTTAGAAACTAAATATCGACATGTCGGCAAAACATATATTATATTTGACTTTTATGAATGGTGAGAAAATAGGTCACATATTGAGATGAAATAATGAAAGATTCCAACCAAAGAGGGGTATTATAAATACTACATAGATGTGGTTTGGAACATGAACAAAATGGGAAGAGCTCCATGCTGTGAGAAAGTGGGAGTGAAGAGAGGACCATGGAGCCCTCAAGAAGACCAAATTCTCATCAAATTCATTCAACTCAATGGCCATTCAAATTGGAGAGCACTTCCAAAAAAAGCTGGTATTTATGTTATATGAGCAAACCCATAATTATATTTCTCTATCTGATCTCTTTCTATAGGAATGAATGAAAGTGCTTTTTGTTTTGGTAGGATTATTAAGGTGTGGAAAAAGTTGCAGACTTAGATGGACCAATTATCTAAGGCCAGACATTAAAAGAGGAGATTTTAGCAATGAAGAAGAAGAAACTATTATTAAGTTGCATCAACAGCTGGGAAACAGGTGCTTTCTTTTCTTTTCACATAACTTTTAACATATTTGTAAATGGAAATCCCTCTCCCTTTAAGAAAAATTCAATATATACATAGTCCCTATTCTTTTGGTTGAAACTTACTTAAGTTCCAATCATTTATGAGAAATAAAAAAATAATATTCAATATTGTATCTAATAATTAAGTTGAGTTGGTTCAACTTTTAAGGTTGTGTTTAATAAGAATTTAAATTTTAAAAAGTCGTTAATATATAAGTTTCTAAGGCCCCGATTGATAACCATTTGATTTTTATTTTTTGGTTTTTGTAAATTAAGTCTATACATAATACATCCATATATGAATTTCTACCCTGATTTTTATTTTTACTAAGGAAACATTACAACTCTTAGCCAAATTCAAAAAATAAAAGCAAGTTTTTGAAAGTTTTTTTTTTTTCCAAATTTTGATTCAATTTTGGAAATACTTGAAAAGATAGATAATACAATACAACAAAGAAATCCATGGGAGAATGAGTTGTTTATAGACTTAATTTTCAAAAACCAAAAATCAAAAATAAAAAACCAAATGGTTATCAAACGGGGCCTAAACTTTCAATTTTGTGTTTAATGAGTTTTCAAAGTTTAAAAGTATCTAATAAATTTGTAAACTTTCAATTTTGTGCCTAATAAGTACATAAATTTTCATAGATGTCGAATTGGTCAAAAACCTAATTTAAAAATTTGAAAGGTTTTTTTTTTTTTTTTGGATAACATTCGAGGTGAGAGGTTTGAAACTCTAATCTCTTGGTCACTAAGTTGTACATTATGCCAACATGAGCATATCATTATGCCAATTGAGTTTGTTCATGTTGACATAAAAAATTGAATGTTATAGGCTTAATAGAGACTCTTAAATTTAATTTAGGGACCTATTCCATAAAAAAAATCGTGAAAGTTTAGAAATTCATCGCCTTTTAAAGTTCAAAAACCTATTAAACACATGTTTAAAAGTTTAGTTACTAAATTTGTAATTTGAACGATTAACTTAAAGTAATATATGTGTTCATATATATATATGGTTTTCAAAAGATTCTAGTTGTGTAAGATTTTGATTAGTTAAAGGTTAAATTATACAAAATATATGATCCAACATGCGGAACACGACAAATTATACAAAATATTTGATCCAACATGTAGAACACGACGATCATTAGAAATTCACGAATAAGATGGACATTGACGCAAAGGTTAATGTGTAAAACTTGAAAGTCATACGTGACATGACATGTGAGCTGATGTGTAAGAATAGTTGATTATACAAATAGTTTTAACAATATCTTTTGAGATGAAATAAATTGTAAGAACGATTTTAATCTTTTATATAGTTGTAAATAATATCGCGTACACCTTTTAATTTTTACAAATAAGTTACCATGTCAATTTTCATCTTTCATTTTAATGAAAAATATTTTTTTTTGAACAATTCTAAAATTCAAAAGTATTTTTCGAACAAATTATTTCAAAGTTCAAGAATAAAAATAAAAAGTTTCAAAGTTTAGGGGCATGCATGATTAATTAACATTTACTATTTCCCATAAGGTCGGAGATTCAAATTCACACCTTTGTCGTACTCAAAAAAAAAAAAAAAAAAAAAAAAAAAAATATATATATAACTAAAGTACCAAAACCCACCTTGTTTTAATTTTTTTCCTTTCCATCTTTTTGGGCAGAATCAGTTTGCATTGTGGGTTAACCTTAATTATCCTATTAAATTATCAACCAAGTCTATTCTATATCCTCCAAATTGTATTATTTAATGTTGTAATTTATTTATATTATTCAGATGGGCAGCCATTGCAGCAAGATTACCAGGGAGAACAGACAATGAGATTAAAAATGTCTGGCACACTCATTTGAAGAAGAGATTGAACCAAAACCAAACCCCAAAAGATCAAGCAAAACTAAAGAACAAGAACATCCATTTACGCGATGAACCACCATGTTCGGTAATAAATTCGGACGGTGTTGAAAACGTCATCGATCATTGTACTAAGAACAACGATGATGATAACGATACCAGGCTCGTGGAGCTTGCTTTTGCAGAAGATTTTTTAAAAGATTTGTTGTCGGAGGAAGATGTTTTCGAGACTGATTGGAATTTAGAGAAGGATTGTGAGATGATAAAGGGTGATCTTCAATCACCAAAAGAACTTGAAATTTCTTTGTGTGGGGAAGAAATTATCAGCAGCTGTAGTTCTTCAGATACAGTTGATATCATGGATTTTTGGAGGAGTATTTTTATGAGAGATGGAGAGTTACCTGAATTACAAGAAATTAATATAATATGAATAAAATTTGGAATTTTGTTTGTTAATCTTTCCCTCTAAGATTGATGAATGAATTAGTGAACGAGAGATGAGTGGTTCAAATCCAAACTGGTACTCATGTCTTCTATAGCAGTATGGTATATGTAACGTTGTTGGGTCCAGGTTGCTTAGGACTGCCACGTTGCTTGTCTTTCGATGGTTCCCAACCCCTTTTCTCAAAAATCTCATTTTCTTGTAGAAACTATGGAAAATTTGAGAGTAGTATCCGTTGAATTCACCGCTATCATATCAGGGGAAGCTGGCTCTTTCAAACGCTCCCAATGATGAAGGATATATATATATATATTAATATTAATGTTTAAAATTTAGTTTCAAATTATTCCCATCAAAGAAGAATATGTTACTGATGCTGGTAAGAAAATCCTAACGTGATCATACACTTGTATGTTTTTAATAACATAAAAGTGTGTAATAAGTTATAGGGGTGTACAAAAAAAATCGGCAACCCACCAAACTCAACCCAATCCAACCCAACTTTTCGGGTTGGATTGAGTTTGATATTTAAAAAACCGAATTTTCGGATCGTTTTGCGGGTTGAACCAATTTTAGTTCGGTTCAACCCGAACCGACCCAAATTGGCTATATTATAAAATAAAATAAAATATATATAATGAAAATTAGTTCTTCAATTTCATTCTTCCCCTCATTTGAGCTGCCTAACTCTTCAACTTCTTCCTCTCTCTCGTCTCTTTCATCGCCCCCTCCCTCTCGCCTCTCTCACTTCCTCAGTCGACCTCGCCTCGCAGTCGTTGAGATCTTATATGAGATCTCATATATGAGATCTTCTTCTGCTCCCGTGTTAATTACACATAAAACAAAAAAAGAAAAAAACTCAAAGAGCGAGATTAAGGACAAGGCATTTTTTCCTTCTCTAACCTTGGCTTGTTCTTGTTGTTCTTTTTTATTGTTGTGTTTTGTTGATGAAGATGAAGCAGATGCTAATTGAAGGGTGATGTTGGATTTGTTGTTGAAATCTTATGGTTGGAACTTTGGATTCTAAAACCCTTTAGATTTCTCTTCTTGGGATTAGATTCTGTGTTTCATGACTTTAGTATTTTGAATAGCGCAAAGAACAATTTCACCTTTCCCTCTTCATCTTCTTCTTCATATATACTCAATGTTTTATATATACTCAATGTTTTGAAAGTTTTCTACCTTTTCTTTTCTTTTTTTAAATTTTTTTTGCAAAGAAAAATTTGTAAATTCCGGCCTACTGTTTTTTTTAAATAAATATAAAGACCAACCCGACGACCCAACCCAACTCGAAAATTGAAGGGTTGTGTTGGGTTGACTGGAATGTTGGGTTGGGTTGGAGATCCACTAACCCGAAATTTTCGGGTTGAGTTGAAAAATGCTCAAACCCAACCCAACAACAACCCTTCAATTTTCGGGTTGGATTGGAGATATAATATAACTCTGAAAGTATGAACTCAGCCAAACAAATCTTTAAACAAATTACTGTTATATTGTGTTTTTTCTTGAATAATGTTTTTAAAAAATGTCTAATAAATCTTTAAACTTTTAATTTTGTGTTTAATAACGAACTTAAAAAAAAGTTCAATATATTTTTTAACTTTCAATTTTGTATCTAATTGGTCCTCAAATTTTCAAGTTTAAGTCTAATATATCCTTATCTTTATTTGACATTTTTTAAAATTTAGGAATTAATTAGATACAAAATTGAAAGTATAATAATGGAAACACGTTTAAAGTTTAGGGACGCATTAAAGATTTTTTTTAGAGGGACTCATTAAAGATTTTTTTTTAGATAGAGCAAAATTATATGATGCTACTTAAGTTTATTTAAATTTAGTCCGTAAGTCTTTGATACACTTACATATGCTTATCACAGATAACTTTTATTTAATATCAACATAACTTGAGAGTGTGAATTCGAATCTCGGTATTTTTTGCGATCTTTTTTTAATATTTATATACTATAACTTTTTGGCCTCCCAAACATCACTGTCTGGATCCGCCCTTGTTTGTAGCATTCGCTTAGTACGAGAGCACTATAACTGTCTATTCTTGATCGTGCTCAGTGAATGGTACTACAGATTTTGTGCACTTGCTAATCACGAGAGAAGGTCAAAAAACATAAGTTTTCAAAAATCGAGTAAAAAAATCTCACGACCCTCAAGGGATGGGTCATCTATACAAAAACCTCGTACAAAAATCCCATGAATAGTGATTGCCTCGACTTCCTTTATTCAATTTAGTTGTAAATTTTCTCCCTCACAATCAGTCAATTTAAGAATTTTTTCTTTTCTCTCTATAACATTAAAAGATAAATGTAGATGCAGGTTTTCAATAATATTTTTTCTCGAAAATAAGATTGGACCATTTGGGATCGAGGATGTAACATTTGTGGTTAAAGTCTTCTTTGATTTTTAATGTTTGATATTAAGCTATGAAAAACATATGCAATTCAACTAGCCAAGTCAATGAAGATGATGATTTCATGTGTTTTTTTAAAAAAAAAGAAAAAATGTGATTTCATGTGCTTTAGAATTCTCATTGTTCACACATGAATAAATTGGTGAGTTTATTCAAATTTATCAAATGAATTCAACACATACATTTATTTCATCCATTGAGTTCAAATATGATTTTAAAGTAATTTAAGAGTAAAGAGAAGACTCAGGATTTAGTCCTTTCTTTTAAATGATTCTAATATGTTATCTATTATTCTACTGGACAAGAGAATTTTATTATTTGGTTAGAAAAAAATGACATGATTTTTAGTGATAAATTAAAAGTCCCTACATCAGCTATGAGATGAGATTATCATCAATGATGCATCATGGTGCTCCAAATCGAAGTTGTTTTGTAATTATGGTACTTCGATTCTAAACCTCTCCTTTATACTCTTTTCTATCTAATCGAGTTGGTAGTAAAAAAAAATAAAAAATGTTGGAGTTCAGATTTTACTTGGCTAATTTGAGTTCTTTTTGTATTGCCAATCAAATTCCTCAAAAGTAATTATTTTCTCACTTGCCATATAGTTCAAGACTACTTTCCCCACAACTCAAATGTATGAACCCAAAAAAATTTTCAACTATATCAACTATCTTTTTCCCTGTATAACTTATTTAAAGAGGAATAGTAATTAGCTTATGATTTATTAACTTAGATATTTTATTTATCAATTAATATAATTTTCATATCTTTTCTCAAAATATTTTTCAACACCAACCTCTTTATCAATATTTCTATTAGTGTGTACACATATTTCTTTTCATATGATACCTTAATATTTTCTTTCATAAATTTTTCTTGAGGCGTAGATCTGACAAAAAAAATTATGTTTTAGAAAAAAAAACCTATAGATGAAGCGCTTTTCCTAATTCATGTCTAATTTCTTCTGAAGGTCGTGAAATAAACAATATTGAATTTTTTTTGGAGTCGTTGTGTTGAGAAAGGTTCTTCCTTACTCACATTTGAGTCACACATGTGAACCTGATAAATTCACATGAATATCTCTATATTTTTCTCTTTTAATCATCATACATCATGCAAATACATATATAGCAACGATAATAAATTTATTCTTCTTGAATCTCTCTAAAGAACTAAATATGTAGGGAATACAATCATAATAATATAATATCTCAATACCCTACCTCGAGTAAGTTGAAGCACGAAGATCTCAAATGTCCAACTTGAAAAATAAATTCTCAGTCATTGCTTAACGCCGGAACTCTTCGTTAAACCGCTTATCATGTCACCACCGAACTCTCGGTAATTTCACAACTAACACATTTATTTAAAAGATCTTAAGTCACTGAACCGACCTCTTGAAATCAGGGTCACCTCAAAAGATCCCACGCCACTGATCTGACTTCTCGAAATTTGGGTCAAGTCTCAACACAAACAGGAAATGATCACCTCTAATCTCTTCTAGCCGCCACACTAGCTCCGCCTCCGAACTCTCGAAATCGGTCAATCACTCCTCGAAAAATTACTCTACACGTGACTATTTATGTACTTAAATATATAGAGAATACAATCACAATAATATAATATCTCAATATATAGAAGCTCAAATAAACGGTAGTTTAAAGCAATTAACACACAAGAGGTGATTGCAACATGTACTTAACAAACTATATCAATAGAATGATTGATGAAATTAAAAGTTTAAGGGTGTGATGGTAATAAAAAAAACTCCATATAGTTGTAGGGGGATTTGAAACTTGATGTATTTCTATGTGGCTATAAATACCTCGTCGAAACCCTCAAAGATCATACAAAGCAAAAGAAAAATGGGTTCTACAATTGGCTCAATCTTTGGAGAAGTTCTGCTATTACTCATGCTTCTGTTAGCGTGCAGCATGGCAACAACAGCAACAACAAATGGCTTCGTCGCAACTTCTAATGGTACACTCTTTAATAAATCTTCTATTGCAATTCTATGAATTCCTACTCCATTTTGCTTTGATAAACCATATTCTAATTCAAGAATTATTATTCCAGCTGAGAAAACCAGTAGACGACTGCTGGAAAGGCAGGATCACCCTTGTTGTCATAATGGTGATACTCCTAATCAGGGTTAATGTGTTTGGAATGCCTTGAATCTGTTATGATTCTCTACGACTGGTTCGGTACGAGAGACTCGCTGCACTTATTTTGTTCTTTGTTATTCGATTTATCGTAACAATTAATATATCCGATTTTTCAAAATAAAGATTTCTAATCTTTTGCTTTCGTCATTGAACATTATTTATTATTTTTCATTTTTATGTTCTACTCGCTCTCGTTTTTCTCCTCCCTCTTGATCTGCCATTTCTTCTTCCCATCCTTTCTCACTGTCGTCGTTCTCGTCTTTGACCATCCAACCGTCGATAAAAGAGCCTTCGAGATTTTTTTTTTTTTTTCAGATTTGAAATTTTCCCGATCTAACTATTTTTTTCAAATCTGAAATAAAGAGAGGAGACATAGAGCAGAAAACGAGAGGGAGGAGAAAACGAGATGGTAGTCTTTACATGCGTGTAAATTTAAATAGCCAAACAACATGCATTTGACCATATATTATTTCTTATTTTTTAATATAAAATATGAAATATAAAAGGGTAGTCTTCATATGTGTAAATCATACCGTGTAGCCAAAGTATAGCTCAACGGTATGATGTATCGTCTAGAGACCATGAGGTCTTAGGTTCAATCCCCACTCCGACTTGTCAAAAAAAAAAAAAAAAATTGCAAGCCCACTTCTATTTGCAAAACATGGTTAATTAGGACAACTTCGAGTTCTTAAATTTCTTGAATCTTCTTCTTAAATTTGACAGCAACAACAGATGACTTGCAACTCCGACATGTGAAATTAAGGGCATGTTTGGGAGTGATGATTGAATTATTGATTTTAAAGGAAGAGATTTAATAACAATTGATTTTGTAAAATTGATTTATATATAATCATTTTTATGTTTGGTTTGGAGTTATTTTCATATAATTAGAAGTGATTTTAAATTATTATGTTTGGTTCCAAAGTGATTTTAGAATTATTAAATTACTAAAAAAAAATAACATTGTATTTAGAAATGATTTAACTGATAATTGAAAATTAAAATTAAAAGGTTGTCATAAATGAAACAAAAACTATTTGAAAATTATTTACTATTGGCATAGGGTTGTGCCGGTGACCAAAAGGTTATGGGTTCAATCCCCGCATTAATTAAACTACTGTTGCAAAAAAAAAAAACTATTTGGAAATTATTTACTATTTAAAAGTAAAGTCATGAAAAAAAAAAACTATTTGGAAATTATTTACTATTTAAAAGTAAAGTCATGAAAAAAAATTCTTGAAAAGTCATGAAAATCAAAATTAAAAAGTCATGAAACTATAATAAATAATATATCATAAATGAAAAATTGAAAATTAAAAAGTTGCAAAGCGTTGGTTTCGAACCTTGTTATGGGTGAGAGAAACAAAATTATTTCTTCTTTCACCAACAAACCAAATTCAAATTTTAGTAAATAAGTGAACATAAATTATATTTATATCCAATTGATATTTTTAATTAAAAAAAAATAGTCATTTTTAAAAATAAAATATCACAATCACTTGAAAAAAATCACTCCAAAATCACCTCTCAAGTGATTGACCGGGAATCACTAAAAGTGATTTTCAATTCTTCCAAAATCACTTTTATACTATTGCCAAACATCACCATTTTGAAATATAATTGATTTTGGGCATGTAAAATTGATTTTGGTGATTCCAAAATCACTCCCAAACACGTCCTAAATGTATGTCGGACGAAAAGTCGATAAACAATAAATGGTAATTAATTGGAATTTTCTCCTTCGCAAACACCATCACCGAAAAGTCATTAAACAATATGCTATTTTATTGAGTTTATAAATGATTTAGAAATGGTTAAATAATAAAACAAAATTCAAGTATATGGTTTCGCTTAGTTAATTTTATTTGAATATTTATGTAAGGGACAATCCAGCAATTTTTGTCAGGAGAGACAAAATTTGTATATTTTTTTTTTAAAAAAAATAATTAATGCAGGAGTTGAACTCCTGATTTTCCTTAGTCATTGACATAATTTTATATCAATTGAGTTAGACTCGGTTTAACCATAATAACGTATTTATTAGATACAAAATTAAAATTTTTAAGTGTAATTGAATCCTCAATTATTAATTTTTACTAAAAAAACAAAATTAAATGTCTAAGTAGATACAAAATTAAAATTAATAAATCTAAAAATTGAAAAACTAAACTTGTAATTCTCTATTAATATAAAGTAGCCAAAATCAGTGTCCCTTGCCAACAATCCAAACAATATTCTTATTATACTTTTCGATTTCACAAATAGACAAAATGTGGTTATATTTTTCAAAAATTTATATATAATTAAATATATAAAACTAATAATTTAAGGGGCACGTGCCCCAGACTCCCATGTGGCTCCTCCCCTGGGTCTGATATCAATATAGATAGTTGTAAAAAGACCTGTATACTCATAGAGTTCCCCTTGTCTAACCATCATGGGACTTTGGCGGTACTTTCCACAATTTTTGTATTGGGCCATTAAATTTGTTAGACTTGATAACTATTTTATTTTTGAAAATTGTGTTTCTTACAATTTTTTTACAATAATTTTCATCTAAAGATTATTTAAATTCTTAGATAAGTTAAAAAAAAAAAAAAAAAAAAAAAAAAAAAACTTATGAATATTAAATAGTGTTTGTAAAATTAATTTTCAAAGTTTTAAATGGGTAAGTATTCAATTAATTATAATTTTTTCTCAACCATTTATAATTATATATCTACATGGAAACATTTTGAAAATTATAGAGTCGTCGATGTTAACTTTTAATGATTAAAAAGACTTAGGGCTAATAAAATTTAACATATAAATGAAGAAATTTGAAACTTTTAGAACAAACATACAAAATGGATTTTTTTTTTTTTTTTTTTTTTAAGAGACATACACAACCTTAAACAAAAAATTTCCAATTTAAAGCGATACAAGATGCATACACACTGGAAAGAATCCCGACATTAATGTTTTGGGGGCTAAAAAAAAATTATCCCAAAAAAATTTGAAGTTTGAATTCACGCTCTCACATTATATGTTGATCTTAAAAAAAAAAATTATTAGTGATAAGAATATATAGGCGTATCAAAGGTTTCTTAACTATGTTCAAATAAACTTAATACTATTATATAATTCAATTTTGGTTATAATGAATCCATGAACTTTAAGAAATATCTAATAAGACAAGGATCTATTACATTTAAACTTAAAAATTCGACGACCTATTAGATACACAATTAAAAGTTTAAAAATATATTGAACACAAGTTCGTGGATCTATTAAACACAAAATTGAAAGTTCGAAAACTTATTAGACACTTTGAAAAAAAAAATATTAAAAAAAAAAACACAATTTTATGTAAATATTTTTCCAACATTTAGAGAGGGGTGTAATATAGACTAAATTACTTTTGAAAAAACTAACAAATAAACTAATAGTAAGGATTAAGTTTAAGATTTGTTCAAAGTATAAAGACTGAATATTAGTTCAATCCCCCAAAACGATATCTCAACATTTTTTAATATAAATATATATAAAAAAAATTGAAACTTAAAAAAAAAAATATTTAAAAAAAAATCTTATAGAATTAAATATTTAAAACTAAATATGAAGTATTTTTATCATCTAGATTGATAATAAAAAATACATTTAAGAAATTATTAATTATGTATGTAGTCTAGAGAAAATAAAAAAAATTAATATGTAGAAGCTAAGTGTCAACTTAAGATCACAACATATCAACAAAGTTCGTCACACTCATAAGAGGTTAAAGATTCGAATCTCTCATCTCATATATTGTTGAATTAAAAAAAAAAAAATCCATAATACAACAAAAGCTAGTCAGACTCCTATATCGTTATCGAGCCCTAATTTCATGATATATTAGTCAAATTGATGATATTTTCCAATCGATTTGTATCCACTTGAAAATGGTTGTTGCTATGTCATTTTTGGGTCTATATATATATGAAATCCTAAAAGAAAAAGAGAGAAAAAGAATATATAGAAATGGCTTATGCTAAGATTGGAGAGGTTCTGTTACTACTCATACTTATCTTAACCAGCAGCATAAAAACAGCGGCAAGAACAAAGCACTTATCGGTACTCTCTCCAATCTCCCATTGAGTTTTTTATCAACTTGTTATTATTGTTGCTTAATTTTTTGATTTGATGAATAATCATATGTCATTTTACTTGGAATAACAGATGGGATGGTCAAGGAATTGGACCATGTCAAATTCAATATTCCACAAGATATTCCTTGGGGTCATAGTGCATTCCCGCCACCACCACCTCACTATTTCATCACGGTTCGTTAGTATTCTCAAGACTAGAAACATGCATGTTTGAAATGATTTTCTAAGTGTTTAAAAATAGTTTGTAAATGTAAAAAATGTGTTTCTAAAGAAATATTCATCCAAAATTTCTTATTCTTTGTGCTTTCATGGTTGCAAGGTGTATTTTCCCCTTTTGTATCACTTTAAGTGTATGTGCATGCACTTTTAGTTTGTAAGAGATTACTATTACATATGTTAAAAATATTACATAGGGTAAATTATTATTATTTTTTTTTTTTTTTTTGTCTCAGTTTGACTTTGGTATCATTCAACTCTCTCAAAGTTTCAAACTCAATATTTATGGTCTCTTAGGTTTACCTTGGACACGTTTTTTTGTCTCTTCATCAATTTTTCAGTTAAATCTGAACGGAAACTGAGGTGGCAACTATTTTTTATTAATTTTTTTTAAAAAAAATCATTTATGTTTTTTAATTTTTTCTCTCCTTTCTACTTCTTCTTCAACCTTCTCTCTTTTTCTTCCTCCCGTCATCGTCGCCGCCATCATCGATTGACACTTGAATGAAAAGTCGAGCTTCAATGAGTTTGCAGCTGTCCCCAAAGTCCAATCCTAAGAAGAGGAGAGAAGGAGAAAGAAGATAGGAAATTATTTTTTTTTATTTTTTTTTTAGTTTAAAATTTTAAAAAATAGTTGTCATGTCAACTTTCCGTAAAGTTTTAATAGAAAAACTGACGGAAGGACAAAAAAAAAACGCACCAAATGTAAATCTAAAGAACCAAAAAGATTGAGTTTGAAACTTTAAGAAATTAAATTTTAGCAAACTTAAACGTACCAAAATGTAATTTACCGTATTATATATCTATAAGTGTGAGCGGCCTCACTCTCTTATTGCCCTTGAAACGTTTCATAAATCTTTTTAAAAAAAAAATAATAATAATAATACAGTTATATAGAGCAACAAAATGTAAAAAGTATCCTTAATTATTTCTCACCTATGTTTCAATTTTGCCTCTACATTTGGAGTGTTTCAATTTTACTCTCAATCTTTTTATTTAACCAAAAAAAAACAAAAAAAAAAAACTATATGCAATCTCAATTAAAAAGTTTAATTGTTAAAAGATTAAAAGTAGAATTAAAAGTTTTAAAAATTTAAAGACCAAAACTTAATTGAAACCAACCACATATGTTAATACAGTTAATTGTATGATATAGCTATGCATTAATATTTTCATAAAATTGAATGAGCTGGACATTAAGTGGACTCTACATTTTATCATTATTTCCAGTAGTATTTCTATAAATTTGAGACCTTTGTATTTGTGTCAACATTAATATTTAATTTCTTAATAGTACCTCATCTACCATGTGGGTCCATATAATATTTATAACGTACACCTAACATTTTAGAAAGACTTTAAATCGATTTTTTTTTTTTTGACAACATGTGGGGAGGGGGAATCAAACTTGAGACCACTTGCTCATAGTTCATACATTATGCCGGTTGAGCTATGCTCATGTTGGCGACTTTAAATCGACTTGATAAAATGTAGTACAATTTTCTATATATACCTCATGTGAAAGAAAAAAAAAAAAAGAAAAAAGAGGTTCTAAACAAGAGGTTCTTTTACTACTCAGTTCTCTTAGCCAGCAACATGATAGCAATTACAAGAACAAACCGTTTTGTCACAACTCCTACCGGTACGACTCTCTCTAATTGAAATTATTTTATCAATCTAATATTGTTTCTCAATTTTTTTCCGATGTAAATAATCATGTATAGTCTCTGTTAAAATGTCTTGAATCTGCTATGACCCGTTACGATTGGTTCGGTATGGAAGTCTCGTTGATCGAGCTTTGATCCATTACGCGTATCAAGTCATTAAAAGAGTTATATATAAACATTTTAATGCTGTCCTTAGTTTGTATTTTGTAATCTTTCTTATTTGTAATAGAAACTCTCTCTCCTTTTTGTCTGTATTTTGTGTTGTTTCTTGTCCTTTTATTTTATATTGTTGGTTTTTGACTTAATATTTTCCTTTAAAATGTTTCCTTTGAAGTTGAATATTATTTTTCCACCAGATTTTCCTTGGGAACCTCCCCATGCAGGGTTTATACCTCCACCTCCATCACCAATAAGGCAATAACCATCAGCAAGGTGGAAAGAGAATCATGGCTACTCAAAGACTAGAACAAAGACACACACATAGTTTCTTCTGCTTTGTTTTCAGGTTCTATACATGAATTTAAGGTGTATTTTCCTTTTTAGCATTATATTATATATACTTAAAGTTTATGACTCAGCTTTTAAGTGGTGAGTTTGTTGAATTTTTTTTAGTACAACAAATATGAATATCGCAGTGAGAATTTGAAAGAGTTACATATAATTTGTATATATCAAAAAAGAAAAAAAAGAAAAAATTGTATTGGTAGCAATCATATATGTTTAATCTTTGCATATATAACAAAAAAAATTAGTCGCAACCCATACACAAAAAAAACGAAAACCCAACTATATTAAAAGTTGAAAAGTCGAAAATATTTTCTCTCTAACACTCTAAAGTAATCACGTGTTAATCACTAATCTAAATGATTGCACATGTTGATACACCTCTGTTATACTTGAAATGATTGTCTGCCGATACACATTTGATATACTTGAAATAATTATCTGTTGATTTATCTTTGTTATACTTGAAATGATTGTTTGCTCATACACCTCCGAGTCCGATATACTTCAAAGTTGAAATATTTGGTGTATTAGTCATGAATGATATATCTTATATTTAGTGTATCAGTAGTTGTGACTGATACACAAAAATAAGGTATATCAGTTGTACAATTGATAAATCTTATATTTGGTGTATTGATCAGTTATACAATTGATATAACTTATATTTGGCGTATCAGTTATACAATTGATTTATCTTCAATATTTGCACAGATGATCCCCTTGGGGTATTATTGTTTTTTTATCTTCTCTCGAAAATACAGATTTTTTGCTCATTTGTTAACGTCATCAGCAGTACACTGAGCACGATCGCGAGGAAAAAATATGTTACCCTTCACTGAGCACGAGAAATGGGGCTTGTTGATCACGAGAAAATGTCAAAAAACCATGTGTTTCAAAAAATCGGGTCATTTGATATTAAAACTCTCGAAGGAGAGGGGAGTCATCCGTACAAAAACCTCAACATTTTTTTGTTAAAATCTTCAACAAAAACATATTTTATTGATCGAGTATTGGTGATACCATAATTTGGCTAAACTGTAAATGTGTATCTAGATGGAATTAGTGTAGGGACGACCTGCAGAATGAACAATAAGTGAAATCTTGCATCCTGTGCCGTTAAATATAGAAATAATCTCTAATATGGCAGATAATATAACTTAAAATTTCTCATTTTTTTTTTCCTCTTTTTATAACCTTTTGTGCTTGCCAATATGGACTATTTTGAACATTCAAATCATCTATTAATAACTATCATAACGAAGGATCATTATTGATGTCTACGTAACCGTCCTAGTGGGAACGATTGTATTTGTTATATTACTTTCATGTTTATTTAGTGGCAATAGTCTATCACTAATAGATATTGTGATAAACATCTATCACTAATTAATAAATGTACCAGATTTGTTCAAGAAAGGAAAATCTAATTAAAGAATATTAATAACATAAATCACTGTAGGAAGAATTGGTTCATCGTGTTGGATATTTGTTCTTACAATAAATTAACGTATGAGATTAGATTCGTCAAAGTGAACACAACTTAGTGATAATTGATATGTACTCATTCCCTTGAGGTCGTACGTTCAAATCTTTAGGTTCTTACACTAAATAAATTAAAAAATATATATTTAAATTGTATAGATTTTTTTTTTTTTTTTTTTTTTTTGCCAAAGGATATACATTTGTTACCTAAGGCCATATTCATACAAGATATGGCTGGTTAAAGATATTGTCAAGAAAACAACACAAAGGCTATCAAACAACAATCTTCAATAATTGTGAAAGATTCTCCACTAGACAACAACAAACCATTGGGCTGCAGTTGTTCCTACAGCTGAATTAAATGTATGAACGAAAAGCCATTAAACATCAACTATGTCAAAGAATTTTCTCCTTCACAAATATCTTATCCATCCAAGAATTTCCATTCAAACAATATAATATATGATTTTATTAATTGAATTCAAGTACTATTTTTAATAATTGATTCCCTTTAGATATAATTGTCTAACCATTATATATATATACAGACGGTTTGGTTGCACAAACAACCATAGGCTCAAAATAATTACAAATTTAGCAAAGTTTAAAATTTTTTACAAATATGACAAAAAATTAGTGACTATCATTGATAAACTTTATGACTATGACTGATAAATTTTATGACTATTATTGATAGACTTCTATCAGTGATAGACTTATATCAGTGATAGACTATTATTACTGACAAAATTCTATAAAAAAAAGACGTCTATCAGCGATAGACTTCTATCAGCGATAAACTTCTATCAGCGGTAGATCATACTATCAGTGATAGAAATTGCCATATCTGCAATTTTTTTTTAAAAATGCTATATTTTTAATTATTTTACTCTAAATTGACATCGATTACAATTTTCCTATATATATATATATATGTGTCATAGTTATAGTTAACTTAAATTATAAGTTTAATCTTTCCATTATTAACTTAGTGTTGAATAGGTTCAACTTAAAAAAGGTATCTAAATAAATTGATAAATTTTCAATTTCATGTCTAAGAGCTTTCTAAATTTTAAATGTCTTTCAAATTGGTGCCTAATAGGTCTCTGGCCCTATTCGACATTTTTTAAAATGAACGGATCAAACAAACATAAAATTGGAACAACCTTAAATTTTCAATTTTGTATCTAATAGGTTTGTAAATTAAAAAAAAAAAACGTCAAATAGGTCAATGACCTTTTAAATACAAAAGTAAAATTTATGAAAGACTTATTAGACTTATTAGACAGTTTTTAAAAGTTGATGGTTAAATCTCCACCTTAAAATTGTTGAACTAAAAAAATGACATCTATTATCAAGACCCTCTAGCCCAAATTCACAGACAACATAAGCTTCTAAAGACATAGCTTCTAAAGACAGTATATACATGGTTATTAACCTTATTTGATAACCATTTTGGCGTTTAGAGTTTTGTTTTTTAAATTTATGTCTCTTCCTTCTAATTTATTTACTGTAGTTCTCCCATCCTTAAAAAGAAACATTTGAAATTTTAGTTAAATTTCAAAAACAGGTTTTTTTAGTTTTCGAAGTCTTTTTTTTTTAAACATTGGTATAACAAAACAATAAAATTTGTAAGTGAAAATATTATTTATAAGTTTAATTTTTAAAAACTAAAAATAAAAACTAAATAGTTATCAAACGAGATCGAAATTATACTAAATATCTTTGAGCGGGTTCAATTTTTCTTCTAATAATTTATTTTATCTCAATCTTCTATTTTTTCTTCGAAGGCAAGAAATGAACTTTTAACGTTGTGACGTCAGTATAGAAAAATTTAAAGGGTTGGTTGCACAAACAGCAATCAGACCCAAAATAATTACAAATTTAGACAAATTTAAAACATTTTGCAAATATGGCAAAAAATTAGTGGTTATTACTGATAGACTTCAATCACGGATAGACTATTATCAATGACAAAATTCTATAAAAAAGACTATACTATCAACGATAAACTTATATCAGCGATAGACCATACTATTAGTGATAGAAATTGTCATATCCGCAATTTTAAAAAAAAAATACTATATTTTTAATTATTTTACTCCAAATTGACATTTATTACAATTTCCCAAATTTAAATTTAAGTTAAAGTATATTTCAAAGCATATATCATAGACTAAAAGATTTAAAGTTTGAATCTTTCACCTCACATATTGTTGAACTGAAAAAAAAAAATCTTGCAATAAAATATTTTTTTAGTTGTCAAACTTCTAATTTTTTTTTTTTTTTTGAAAGTTTATAATTATATGTCTCAACCAATTAAACTATATTTAAGTTTGTGTAAAATTTTCAAAAAACTTTCATTACATCGACATTTTATCAATATTTCTCTAAATTTAAGAGCATTGATCATAACTTTGCGGACATGAATTTTGAACTTCTTAAATTGTATCATCTCCAATATGAGGTCCCATATTATTTATATTACAGGACACCTCGTGATGCGATGAACCGCATGGGTCCATATTATTTATAAAAATAATACCTTATGTTCATGGAACATAATTTATATAGACATAAATATTTCCTTTTGAAGTTTCATATTTTTTTATTTTTTTTTTTTTTTTTTTGGCTATATTGTACCTCATATAAAATCCTAAAAAATAATTCCAAGCAAAAAAGAAAATAAAAAAATGGCTTTGAAACGCCACTCAATAATTCGAGAGGTTCTTTTAGTACTCCTACTTCTCTTGGGCAGCACTATGATGACAATGGCAAGAACAATTGCAGTTTCTCAAGGTATATATATACTCTCTGATCCAATCAAATTTGTATTAACTTAATCTTGCTTAATTTGTATTAACAATAATTGCAATTTTTCCTTAATTTGTTTCTTCGAAATTTTAGATGGTCCTCCTCAAGATCATGGAGGTCTGCCACGAAAGCCTCCCTCAAGCTCCCACAGCCAGAGGAAAAAGAATCATCCTTAATAATAATAATTAAGCTCCCATATCAGTTTGGTGTAAGTAATTTTGTATTAGTTTGTGATTATATACATTATCGATATGAGTAATGACTTCATCAAGGTGCCAATTATGGAATTATGGCGGCGTGTTTTTGGTTCTGAAATATGTATTTTGTTATGAGTACGTAATAGCTTCTAAGTGTTAAATTGTGATTTATCATGTGTTTGAAAGTGTTTTTGAAATTGTTGGTAGTGCAACCAAAGTCTCAGAAGAAAAGAAGATCATGAATATATAAAAAGGGACAACATTCTCCATTAATATGAACTTTTGAGTGGAACCAAAGCAAACCCATAAGAGTTATGCTATCCTTTATTGCTATGATGTTCAGAACTATATTATGAAAAGTTCTTCCAATCAAATTTTTGTTTTTTCGAATCAATTTTTCATTAACACCAAATGTTAAAAATTGACTGGCAAAATGATGAGCTCATGCAAAAATACACATTACTTATTTAGTAAAAAATATATACTCTATGCTTTAATTTGATGCAATAGACAATACTAATATGATTTCTCATAAATAAAAATCTTACTCATTTGCACATACTAACTTAATTTAAGCCAACAAGAGGATAGCTCGGTACGGAATTCTTAGCCTTATATAGCAACTGTGACCTAAACAAAATAGCAGAAAAAAGTGGCTTCTATAAGCTCTTTTAGTCATTAAAAGTTCGTTTGATAACGTTCTCGTTTTTTGTTTTCTGTTTATGTTTCTCATTTTTAAGAAACATGCTTGTTTGATGACCATTCTCGTTTTTTGTTTCTAAATTTTGAAAAATGTTTTTAAAAAATTGTAAAATTTGAGAAACATAAGAAAAAGTGTTTCTTTTGTTCCTGTTTCTTTTATAAAATGTTGTTCCTATTTATAACAAAAGATAAAAAGTGTGTTAGTCTCTTGGCAAGAGATATTCTTAAATAAGCATTTTACATTAAGGGTCTTTGGTTCAAATCCCAAAAATAGCATTTTGGTTTTTTTATTTCTTCTTCTTAATTTTACCGTATTTTTTATATATTATTTTAATTTTAAATTTTGTCACTTCCTATTTTTGTTTTGTTTGAGAATATAATGTGAACCTTTTTTAGTATCAATATTAATGTGATCCTAATATTAGTAATAAATCTTTTATCTTATTTAACTACATTAAAATTTTATTTATTAATTGAAAAAAAAAAGTTTATTTATTAATTTAAGTATATCTTTTTTAAAAAAAAAAAAAAAATCATAAATATCTATCCATGTCGTAATTTTATCGATATTTTATCAACATTTCCATAAAATTGAGACATTGAAATTTTCATAAAATTGTGACGTTGATATTTCCATCAACATCCACATTTTAAATTTTGTAAATAAGCATTCCACGGTTTTTAAATAAATTTATTTTTCTTACTATTAAATATTTAGATTAACAATATTTTAGTTATATAACATCAATTTATCTCAAATATAATTGAAATGTCGATTAACCTTTCATGTCGATATTCAACTCATTGACACGTGAAAATGTCGATAAAGATGTATATACACGTCGGCAAAAATTTAAAACACGATCCATAACAAACAATGTCAAATTAACATTGGCTTCTTCGAGTTTTGAGAGAAAAGAGACATCATCCATAAATGTTTAACTACCGACATTATTTCTCACTCCAAAATGTTATTAAATGTTATTTTTCGTGTGTAGAAGGCACAATTCTCTATTCTTAAACAAATGTCTCATTATCGGGTCAACACACAAAAACATATATAAAATCAAATCAAATTTGGATAACATTTGAAGTATAAATATAATTTTATGGTTGTTTTTAACTTTGCATCGAGACTTATTTGTATTCGATTTGGTAAATTTTGGATTTTTTATTTTTTTTAATTACATGTTATATCTTTTTTATATTATGTATCCTAAATTATATTTAAACTATAAAAAAGAAAAACAATTAACAAAAAATAATTATCAAACATGATAATGTTTCTATTTTTTTTTTCTTTTAAAAACAAGAAATATTATCAAACAAGTTTCATGTTATGTTTCTTTTTTTTTTCAATAAACTAGAAAGAGGAGTAGTTATCACTCATGTTCTTGTTTCTAGGTCTCAAAAAAACACGGAAACAGAAAACAAACAGGGAAAACAAGAAACAGGGACCCTAAATTTCTATTTTAAATCTTTTCATATTTTTAGCTCTAGCTTTGGAATTGCTACAATTTAATTTCCTTGTGTTTTAGCTTGCATTTTTTTTTTTTTAGAACACTTAATTATTTTAGAATTAGTTAATAGCGGGTCTAAATTTTTAGAAATTGCATTAATTAATTGGTGTGGTGTCGACTTTGACTACCAATTATTATCCTACTATTACGTATGATTGTGCAATGAATTTTTGCACAAGAAAAAAAAATAACTTTCCTGACTACTCTTATGATATTCGGTGCAATACACTCTAACTCTATGTTTATGATGATTAATTATTGTCCAACCCCAACCTAATATCAAAGCATAGTTGACGCCCTTCAGTATTACACAAATAATGCGTCGTCATCCTATCATGCATCAATCAATGGAGTGTTTAGTGTAAAATTTCCATTAATATTTTTGTAACATTGAAGGGTTTGATATTAATTGATGTCTACATTTTATGGTTATTTCCATTCATATCTTTATAATTTTGAGACAATTTCTGTCAACATAGAATATTTAATTTTTTAACCATACCACATCTACCATGTGGTCCATATTAGTTATAATGCACACCTAACATTTTAGAAAGATTTTATTTTGATTCGGAATGTTGTACACTTTTGCTATATTATATATACCTCATGAAATCCTAATAACATAATTTCAACCAAAAAGAAGAATAAAGAATGGCTTATAAACCAGAGGTTCTTTTGATATTATTCATACTTCTCTTAGCCAGCAACATGGTAGCAACTGCAAGAAGAAACCGTTTTGTCACAACTCCTACCGGTACTCTCTAATTGAAATTTAATCAATTTATTAGGTCTCGTTTGATAACAATTTCATTTTTAGTTTTCTGTTTTTGAAATTTATGTTGTTTCGTCATAATTTTTATTCTATAAGTTTAATATTTAAAAACTAAAAAGTTATCTTATTGTTGCTTAATTTGTGAAGATATATATGGTGAATTTTTTGTTTGAAATTATAGATGATGAGATGATGAAAGGATTGAAGATTGTGAAGTTGAATAATAATATTGTTCCACAAGATGATACTTGGGATACTGGTCATAACGGTGGTCCGGAGCCTTCAGCATCAACCACCCTCAAGAAGGGGAAGGGGAAGGAGAATCATAATAACTACTCAAAGACTAGAACAAAGATTCTCCCATAATTTCTTCTGCTTTGTGCTTTCATGTTATTCCATGAATTTCATGTGTTTTTTCTTCTTTTTTATGCATCATTAGTAGTGTATATACTTCACTTTATTATGCTCAAATGTGTAAGTGGTGAGTTTGGTGGGAGTATATTGTATTTTCGTCTAGTAGAATAATAAAATGTGGAGTGAGGATTTGAACTTCCAACTTCGAAAAGCATAGAAATATTTTAACCGCTAAATTAATAGAGTATGTTATGAGTGAAACAATCAGACCCAAGGTTTAGATTCGATGGACTAAACGCCAAGGAGAAACTTACTCAGTTGAGGAGTCGACCTCTCGAGCCCTCGGCGCAAGAAGGAGGAGTCGAGCTCCATGGCTTCGGCTCGTTCGAAAGAGAGAAGACACCGATCCCTCTCCGAAGTCGGCTCAACATCGACGGTTGAAGGAAAACGTCTCCCAAAAGACCGTTAAACAACTTTTGTAACGCTCGGGAGTTATGAGAGTCGTGACTCATTTGGTAAGTGATTTGATTTGATTCAAATTTCATACATCTTCCAACTTTCTATATTCAGTTCAAGCTCTCTCTCTATTTTTTTCATCTTCAGATTAACTTGAGCGTCAAAGTCGGTGTAGAAAGTCCTTTATCTTTTTCAAATATTGCAAAATTGAACTCATTCCACCAAACAAATTAAATTTACCATTCATATCAAATTTCGGATAGAATAATGTCTTGGTTTTGAAGTCTTCTATAGATCCAATCCATCCATGTACTAAAAAAAAAAATCCATCCAATATAGCTAATGGAAAAAATCTTGGTAGATATAAATATTATGAAGAAAAAAAATGAAAATAGAAAGCTATCAAACAAAAGACTCAAATAATTCAATAGATACTTTCGTTGACTCTTGTCTTGTCTAGTGCCTTGTCGACAACAATAATATAGGTCAACTTCACTACAACTCCCTCCACTCATTTCGAATCTCCACTACTTATTTAATTGTGGATATAAATATAAATTTTCGTAGTTATAATTATAACCATATCTCTTTTTTAAAAGCCAACAAGAGCATAGTTCAACGGCATGATGTATCGCCTAGTGATTATGAGGTCCTAGGTTCAATCCCCACCCCAACATGTTGTCAAAAAAAATATCTCTTTTTTATAAAGAAATTAAAAAAATAATAATAAAATTACATCACCTTCATTGTTTTTCTCAAAATATCGATCTATAAATATTATTTGCTTTGAAGCTTGAAATATATTCACTAGATTAAACAATTACTAAGTTTACTCTTTTAACTTTTATGTTTGTTTCAAATCGGTTCTTAAACTTTTAGGTTTGTTTGTAATCAGGGGCGGAGCTACACGGGGGCCAGGGGCACGTGCCCCCCCTCAAATTATTACTTTTAAATATTTGCATATAAAATTTTGAAAAATATGCCTACAGTTTGTCTATTAGTATATTCAAAATCGAAAATTAAAGTAAAACTATTAATTGGTTTGTTGGCAAGGGGCACAAATTTCAACCTGCATTCTTGAAGCAGCCCCGAGTTCTAGCCCTCCCAACGCCAACTTTCGTTTTTTCTTTATTTTGTTTATCATTTTGTTAAAAAAACATGTTAAATTTTAATACTTATAAATTATATACAAATATTTAAAATTATGTTTATATTAATAGAGAATTTTCTTCTAAAAACAAATTATATACAAATATTTAAAATTATATTTATATGAATAGGAAACTTTAGTCTTTCAATTTTTAAATTTGTTTTTAATAGATTGTTTAAATATTTAAAATTATATTTATATGAGTAGAGAATTATAAGTTTAGTCTTTCAATTTTTAAATTTGTTTTTAATAGATTGTTTAAACGGTTTAGATTTATTAAATTTAATTTTCTAAATAATAGGTGTTAGACATTTAATTTTTTTTTCCTAATAAAAAACAACTTTTGAGGACTCAATTAAATTTATTAACTATAATTTTGTATCTAATATAGACATTTAATTTTTTGTCGAGTAAAAATCAACTTTTGAGAACTCAATTACACTTGAAAGTTTTAATTTTGTATCTAATAAACACATTATTATTTTCAAACCGAACATAACTCAATTGACATAAAATTGTGTCATTGACTAAGAGATCAGGGGTTCGACTCTTGCATTAATTAAATATGTTTGTAAAAAAAAAAAAAAAAAAAATACGTTATTTTTTTCTAATATGTCTTTATTAGATACAAAATTAAAAGTTTAAGGATCTATTAGGCTTAAAATTGAAAGTTTTAGAACACATTTTAAAGATTAAGAACTATATAGACATAAATCGAAAATTTCAAAGACTAAACTTGCAGTTAACCCTATTGGAATTGTGCCCCTCCTGACAAAAAATCCTGGATCCGCCCCTGTTTGTAATAAGCTTATAAACTTGAATTTTTTTTTTAAAATAGATATTTAATTTTTCAATTTTGTGCATATTTTATCCTTTTTAAAATTAATGAAACTATTTGACATAAAATTAAATTTTTTTGTCAATTTTAGATTTTGGGTCTAAAGGTTCATAAATTTTTGAAAAAAGTTTATTAAATCAATGACCTATTAAACATAAAATTAAAAGTTGAATCACTTATTAGAAGTAAAACCAAAAGTTTAGAGATTATTTAAATATTTTTTTAAAATTCAGTAACCTAATTAGACAAGATATTGAAAGTTCATGAACCTATTAATTTTTTTTAAAAGTTTAAGGACCTATCTGACACAAACCTAAAAGTTAATAGACAAACTTATAATTTAATCTATTGGCTATAGATATGAGATTTTTGTACATATGACCCTCCCCTCGGAGACGCAATGTCAAATGACTCGTATTTTAAAAACATAAATTTTGTTGTCTTTTTGTCTGGAAAAGGCATTTATTTTTCTCTAGACAGTAAATGGTCATCACGATTCATAGAAAGAAAAAAAATGGTGAATGTTCACGATCGCAAATTTGGGGAAGGGATGAGCACAATGATACTATAAATTTTTCACGCGATTTACAGTACAGTTGATGGCGCCAACAAAACATCAAAAAAAAATTGCATTTTAAAGTTGTGGATCATTTGACATTACGCCCTCCAAAGGACGAGTCATGTATGCAAATACCCCTATATATATACTCCATATGAAACCCTCAAAGAAAACGAAGGGAAAGAGAAATGGGTTCCAAACAGGGTTCAATAATTTGTGAGGTTGTTCTGTTATTACTCGTGCTTATTTTGGCATGTAACATAGCAACAGCAAGAACAAATCGTTGGGATGCAAATGCAACTACTACTGGTACACTCATTAAATTTCCCCATTTTCTAATTTTTTTTTATTTGTTTCTTATAAACTATTGCCTATTCGAAATTTCAGGTGAGAAAATACAGTGTTTTAAAATTCCAAATGAGATTGTTGAAGGATCGAAGAGCAACATCAAAGTAAATCTAGACGATGCTCCACCTCAAGGTCATAATGGAGGTCGGAAGCCTCCTTAAAAGAGATCATTGTACTAATCAGAAAACAGAAAAACAAGTATGAACATCAAGGAGAAAAATTCTCCCAAATTTTCTTCTGCTTTTTGCTTGTCGTGTTTGTCCTAATAACTAATAACTTTTTTTTTTACTTGAGTTTGAGTTGGTTGTTGAGAATAATGCTAAAATAACTTTTCACTCCAAATCATGTTTTATGATTTGTAAGTGCTTTTGAGAAATGTCAAAATTACTCTTAGTGCTTTTAGCCCAATTGTATGGTTAATTAGAAACCGTTCAAATATTATATGATTGTTTTATATCGGTTATATTTAGCTATTTAGAGAAATTCAAGGTAAGTAGATTTATTCTCTAATTATTTTATGATTATTGAATGAGAAAAAAAAAATTATG
The DNA here is from genome assembly GCA_028017165.1 of Herpetospermum pedunculosum. Classification (NCBI taxonomy): domain Eukaryota; kingdom Viridiplantae; phylum Streptophyta; class Magnoliopsida; order Cucurbitales; family Cucurbitaceae; genus Herpetospermum; species Herpetospermum pedunculosum. The sequence goes on along the minus strand of CM051524.1, from coordinate 78,623,203 downwards.
TGAATTTATCATAGTACCAGACCCTAGATTAATTTAGAAGAAAAAATTTAGGGCGGCAGCAGCGGCCACTGCCCGGAAAAAAATAAGAGATCTGTGGCATGAGATCGTGGGATCTGAGGCGGAGGCGTGGGTTCGTTGTCGGGGAATAGAGAGGTTTTATACCATTGTAGATAATTGTCCCCTCTTACATCCCCAAGATCCAATGTGGGATATTGTTTGGAGATAATTGTTCTCCTTAATATACTCTCTTATCCTACCACGGTTAAGCCTACCCAAGATACCCTCGACTTTGTTTTTGGTGCAAAGAAAAGAAACCATACCATTGGAGATAATTGTCTCCCTTATATACCCAAGATTTTTCCGTCCAATGTGAGATATTGTTTGTAAGTCTATCCAAGATTTTTTTCCTTATCTAGCTGGGATATTGTTTGTAAGCCTACTCAAGATTTTTCCTTTATCTAGCCAAGATATTGTTTGTACTTCTAACAACCCTCCCCTCAAATAAAGTATTTATAAGATTTTTTTTTCTTATCTAGCCAATGTTAACATTGTTTGTACTTAACGCAAATAATGAAACTTCATTAACTTAATAAATATTTTTCAAACTTGACAATGATAAAAGAAAATATCTATATAATATTAAGTCCAACATAGATTTGATTGAAAATTGACTTATGGATGATTTTGAAAAAACAAATATTATTTTACTGTAACCAAATTTAGAATTGATAATACTTTGAAATATTACATAAAATTTGTTTCTTTTAGATTTTACTTTACACATATTTGTGGAATTGGAATATATATGTAATAACGAACTTAAAGTACCATAATTAAAAGGGATGGTTGCACAAACAGCAATTAGGCCAAAAATAATTACAAATTTAGCAAAGTTTAAGCATTTTATAAATATGGCAAAAAATCATTGACTATCACCGATAGATTCTATCATTTATATATGACTATCACTGATAGACTTCTATCATTAATAGACTACTATCACTGACAAAATTCTATAAAATTTTGAGTCGACCATACTATCAGGGATAGAAATTGTCATATTCACAATTTTTTTTTAAAAAAAATTGCTATATTTTTAATTATTTTACCCTAAATTTACATTTGTTACCATTTTTCTAATTAAAAGATATTTACTATTTAACATGATTGATTTCGTGATAATAAATATCCATGCTTATTGAGAACTCATGTAGACATCCTTTAAAATAATAAGAGTAAAAAAGTTGGGTTTGGAGGGTTTTAAAAGGAAAAAGATTTATTTTTTTATTGGTTTTGAAAAGAAAAAAAAATGGTTTACTTTTTTTTTAAAAAGTGTGTTTTTAAAATGAAGATAAGAATTCCATGGGTTTTAGCCGACACCCACTCCATTCTGACTTCAAATTTGCAAAGCTTGAAGCTCTTCAATTACGTAACAGCAAGTAATCAGGCATTTTTGGTTAAGTTTTAGCAGGTAACGACTCGCTTTAAAGGTTTCCAAATTTGTTTCAAGTGATGTTTATTAGATTATAATATTCGTAGTTCATCTACTATAGTTTTGAGCTAATTTTGAATTGATTAGCCAACAAGAACATAGCTCAACGGCATGATGTATCGTCTAGTGACTATGAGATTCTAGGTTCAATCTTCCACCCCAATATGTTATCAAAAAAAATATTGAATTAATTAATTTCGAATTTCGAATCGACTATTAGGTGTTGGCCAAGGATTTTAATAGGCAAAAAGAAGTAATGTTTATTTGGGTCGGCTTTTAAAGGTAGGTGACTCTCCTATCATGATGTTGGTAAATTGTTTAATGTATGAACCATATTTTATGAATAATGTTTTGAATATTGAAAAATGTTGTTTGTTGCGCATGTTGAGATGTTGGAAGTTGAAGCTTTGATGTGATTGTGAATATGTTCTGGTTATTGAACCAGATATGTCTGCGAGATAGAAGTTATGTGTTGCATCTTCACGAATTATTTAAGGTACCTCATGTATATGTATGACTCGTGAATGTAAAAATATTAGAAAGATTTTAAATATGGTTTTCAAAACTTGGCAATGTGGTCAAGAGAAAGATTTCAAGATGTTTTCAAAACTTGACGATAGGATCAACAGATTTACATCGTCTAAACCTTGGCGATATGGTCATGTGAATTTGTATTTAAAATTTGATAATGTGGTAAAAAAAAATGTATTTAAAGTTTAACGATATGGTTAAGATGACAGGTGGTGATTGTATTTAAACTAACCGCTTTTAGAACAAGTTTCCATTACAATTAACTCTATGGCCCCAAATATATTTCAAATAATATTATGAAAAAAATGAAAAAGAAAAGAAAGCTACCCAACAAAACACTCCAATAATTCAATAGGTTCTCCCATTACTCTTTATCTTGTCTAGTAGCATGTGAACCACGACAATAGGTCAACTTCACACTAACTCTCTCACCCATCTTGATCTCCACTACTTTATTTTGTGGAGGTAACATTTCACAGTTTTTATTATTTATTTATTGAATTCAATATGCTGGAAGATTCATGAATCATTTAACATATTAGTGGAAACGTATCTGTCTTAACCAGTTGAATTATGTTCAAGTTGACATTAATATATTTAGTTACAATCACATATAAAAAAAAATACTCCTAAATGGGATTGATTTCAATTATACACCAAACTTTAAAAGGTTTCATTTTAAACATTTGAAGTTGAAGTTTGTTTCAAAACAACCCTCGAAAAAGTTTTTACCGTTAAATTTATGAATGAAAAAGTTTGTGTTTGCTTATCATGCGCGTTGTTTATGTGAACAAATCTAAACACATACAACAATAATTTTGAAGTTAGGGTTAGGGAAAAAATCATAAACGAAAGAACACATAAAATAAGAGGAGTGAGGTTGAAAGGAGGAAGATGATAACATGTATGGTTCACACATATCATGTCACTTTAAATTTTTTCCAAGGATGTGTTTAGATTTGTTTACATAAGCATACAAACATTTTCGTCTATGACTTTAACGGGAAAAACCTACGGAGGTTGTTTTGAAACGCAAACTTCAAACTGTAACAGTTGGTTAAAATGAAACTTTTCTAAGTTTCGAGGTATAATAATTGAAACTAACTCCATAGTTGAGCAGGATATTTTTATAATTTAACCAAAAAAAAAAATTATAGTCATGTGTTTTTTTTTTTTTTTTAAATATACATTACATCCCAAAAAAGAGTGTGGATAAGTTCAAACATTCACATCCAAAGGAAAGTTAATTATTCTTGTCAAAATATGTATAGATAAAGTATTTGAATGAGATAATATTTAGTTTGAAGCAAGATATGATTGGCTATATATACACTTCATATGAAACCCTAAAAGAAAAGTTTGAAGCAAAAGAAAAAGGAAAAATGGGTTCCAAACAGCTTTCAATAATTTGTGAGGTTCTGTTATTTGTGATGTTGATTTTGGCAGCTAACATGGCAACAGCATCAGCAAGAACAAATCCTTGGGTTGCAACAACTAGTGGTACACTCCTTAAATCTCCCCCTTACAATTTTATCAATTTTTCCACTCTTTCAATATATTTGATCTCATCATAAACTATATGTTTTATTTTATTTGAAATTTCAGGTGAGAAAACACTGTCTTTTAAAATTCCAAATGAGATCATCAAAGCACATCTACGAGAGGATCGACCTCATGGCCATAATGGAGGTCGGAACCCTCCTTAAAACACTTCTCAACATTTTTTCCCAAATTTTCTTCTGGTTTTTGTTCTGGTTTTTGCTTGTGTCGTGTTTGTTCTAATAAGTAATAAGGTTTTGTTGTCGTTGTTTTGTTTTTTTTTTTTTAATCTAGACCATATATTTTCTCATTGCTCCTATAAGAAGAGCTATTAAATGAATCTACAATGTTAGCCCTTCGCCAAACTAGCTTCAACTCCAGTTTAATCACCTCTCAGACTTCTGCTTCCAACATTTTTTGGAACAATATTTTTTGCGCAATTTTATGGAACCATTTGGTTGGAACGAAACAACATATTCTTCAGCGATAATTCCAAGAGAGCATCTCTAAACTTGTTGAAATATAAACTTGATTTTGGATAATTTAATACTTTAGCTTAGTCTAAATAAAAGCTCAATTTCTAGAAGAAGAAAAAAACTTTAAGTACTGTAATATTCTAGAGAATTCTTCCTTTAAAGAAATTTTAGAGTATTGTATAGAATTCTCTGGAATATAAGAAAAATCTCTTTAGAAGATGTCATAGAGAGTAAAATGTAGAATTCTCTAGAATGTTTGAGGAAAAATATGTTTGTAAAGAAGATTGTAGAAAGTGATGTGTGTATTCTTAACCACAAGTTTAGGGGTTGTCACCCGTATAAATAGGAGAGAAGTCTCAAAGTTTGTATTAAGTGTTCAAGAAAAGTGATCAATAATACAAGTAGCGTCTTTCTCCAACTATTTTTTAAATTTGGCCTCCAATCTCCCAAAAGTTTATTTTTCAACACAACTGTGAGAAGATATTATCCTCAATGCTGTCTCATGGTGCTCGAAATCTAAATTGTTTTGTAATTACAGCTTATCTTCTATTATACTTAATTAGAAGACTTCTCTCTAGTCTCCTCGTTATCTTCCTTCTCGCTCATGAATGAAGTATCCTTCTAAAAAAAGAAAATAAACTTGTGCTTGGTTGTTGAAAATGCTACATGGATTGGTCTGGTAAGGATATTGGAGGAGCTTTTAACATAGTTGAAAGAACTAATTTTCACTAGAGAATCATGTTTTGGATACGATTTATGAGTGCTTTTGGAAAAGGTTAAAAGTACTTATGGAGTAGTGCTTTTAATTTAGCCGAAATACTTTGTAGGGAAACACTTGAGACATTTTGATTTTAAAGAGTGTGTCGAACAAAACAATAAAAGTGATTTTTCATAAAGTATTATTTACTAAAGTGCTTATAATCAAAGCATTTTTACTTAAATCATGTATTTTAAAAGTGAGTTCTACTTCTACTAGTTAGAGGTTTCATTTTATAAAGTGTATTAAGAAATTGATGGGCCTAAGGAGAATGAAGCATGAACTAAAAAGTACTATCTGTAATTAAGATGATACTTGAACTTTCTTAGTGTTAAAAGAGAGAAAATAAAAATTAAATAAAAATCAGTTTAATATTTGTATTACTCAATTATATGTATGTGACATTGAGTTTGGATTCATCACTCTCATCTTTAATCTTTAAAATTTTATTAAAACAAATTGCAATATAGGAATTTCAGTTAAAATGTTTAACAATGTAATGAATATTCTAATTAGGGTTATGAACATTCTAATTAGATGTCCATAACTTCCATAGGTTACATATATGGCTTATTAGCTCACCTCATTAAACATCCATATAACTCGGGTATTATATTTATGTTAGATCTGTTGGGAAAAATACACGAGATATAAATAATGCGGAATAAAAACAATATTATATCTCCCGTTCCCACTTCACAGGCTAGAACAAAAAATAATCGGTCACAAAATACAATAATAAAGATGAGGGAAAGAGAGAACAACACCGATAATTTATACTGGTTCGCCCCGATCTCGGGACTACGTCCAGTCTTCTGCAACTGCAGGTTCAACTATAATGGAGATTACAAGAAGCTTCGACTCGGCGCTACAAACTACCCTCAAGCCTAACAATGACTATTGACTTCCAAGTATCACAACCCGATAACTTGGGACCGCTCTAAGAAAAATTCTCTATTTCCTCACTTATCTCACTACCACACAAATATAAACAAAAAAAAAGGAAAGCAGAAGAGCACCTACGATTTTCTTTCTTCTTGTTGATTGCAAAATTAATAACAAGAGTAATATATATATAAATGCATCCAAACATCAAACTCAAAGCAAGCTAATGGGCCAAGCCCATTCACCTTCATTCTCTTTTCTTCTTCACTAAGCAAATCAACCTCATTTTTAGCCAATCACCTTTGCAACCATTTTAGCCAATCACAAATAAACAATATTCATTTAATCCAATTAATCATTTACTTAATGAGATTAATTGAGCTTATGGACCTTAAGATTATTTTGGCTTCACATTCTTAACAATCTCCCACTTGAAGACAAAACAACGATCTTGTCTCCCACTGCAACGTAACTGATCATCTTGGCGAACTCCAAGGATCTACTCCCACTACAACTGTTATTTCTGATCTTCTTGGCAAACTCTAAAGTTTAATAAAAAAAAAACCCGGTAAAATAAAAAAAATTACAAAAGACAGGTAACCATCAGAAAGTAACTGTAGTGCATCTGTGCTCGCCCTGAGGAGTGGGCTCGCTACGTGGATCTATCTCCCAGACGAAAAAGACAGACACGTACTCCCACTTCAGCTAAGTGGCAACAACTGGCATCTTCTTCAACCCTGAATCACTGTTCTTGAAGAAAATATATTTTGAGAAGGGTTTGAATCTTCTATTCAAACATGTTGCCAAACTAGAGACTTTTCCTTTGACCTTAGCAACTGCTCTGGCCTTCCACTTCGATGCCTCCACTCGCCTAGGCGACTTCTTCAATTCGTTCGAACGTCTGACAATTGAGGGTTGACAATAGCCATCAACTTTCTCTTCTGAACTTCCCAATTGTTTCTGAATTGAAGGATCATGATCTAACTGATCAAATTTGGCTATCAATGTTGCTGGCTCACCTCTAAAACAACCATCTGCAGCTTTAACTGGCATCCACTGTCTCTTTGATCCTTTGGCAACATTCAACTGACATCTGTACAATGTAGATTTTCTGTGGCCAACTGCCACTACTTGGGATCCCAGTATGAGTTTACACTGGCGATTGCCAAACTCACACCTGTAGCCTTCATCTGCCAACTTGCCAATAGAGATGAGATTCATCTTCATTCTAGGCACAAATCTGACATCATGCAATACCAGAACACTACCACATTCTAACTTCAGACTAACATCCCCAATCCCACTAGTTTTGGAGACTCTGCCATCACCCATTCTCACTAGACCATGACATCCTCTTGTGAAGGATGTGAACAAACTTCTATCTGAAGTTATGTGAACTGACGCTGCACTGTCTAAAATCCACTCAGATGAATTACTAAAATTTTCTGTGTCACTTCCAACACAGACACATGCATCGGCATCATCAACTATGTTTGCCTCATGCTTCCTTTCCTGATCCTCTTTTAGTTTTCTACACTGACTTTTATAGTGACCTATTTTGTGACAGTAAAAGCATTCTATCTCCTTATTCCTATTTCCCCACTTCTTTCCACTACTACTCGGTTTCATAAATTCTTTACCTTTAGTCAAAGCTAAAGCTGATCCCGTAGTAGATGACTCTCTCTACCACTACTCTTTCTACGAATTTCTTCAGCTAGAGCTAAATCACAAACCCCTGAAAACTTCAGAATATTTTCTCCTACCGAATTAGACACCGCTGTCTTCATCGTTTCCCAACTTTCAGGTAAAGACATTAATAACTGAATAACGTATACTTCATCAGTAAAATCTATCTTAACAGACTTTAACTGATTTACCAAAGTGGTAACCTCATTGATATAGGAATTTACAGATGCATCTTCAGCCATTTGCATGTTAAAAAATTTCTTAAGAAGATATGCTTTACTATTAGCAGACGATTTCTCGTACCTGTTTGTAAGTGCTTCCATTAGCTTGATTGCGGTAGTCTCATTGGCTACAAGACTAACAACTTCCATTGTCAAACACATTCTGATGTTTGCAACTGTTTGTTCATCGAGATCTTCCCAATCTCCATCTAACATCTCTTTCGGTCTCTCTTTCAGTGCCTTGTGCAGTTTCTTGCAGGTTAAAAAATCCTTCACCTGCATCTTCCAATAACCAAAATTTTCCCCATCAAATTTTGTGACTCCTTCGAAACTCTTTGGATTCGTCGCTCCCATGATTTCTGAACCAAAAGCTCTGATACCACTTGTTGGGAAAAATACACGAGATATAAATAATGCGGAATAAAAACAATATTATATCTCCCGTTCCCACTTCACAGGCTAGAACCAAAAATAATCGGTCACAAAATACAATAATAAAGATGAGGGAAAGAGAGAACAACACCGATAATTTATACTGGTTCGCCCCGATCTCGGGACTACGTCCAGTCTTCTGCAACTGCAGGTTCAACTATAATGGAGATTACAAGAAGCTTCGACTCGGCGCTACAAACTACCCTCAATAGCCTAACAATGACTATTGACTTCCAAGTATCACAACCCGATAACTTAGGATCAACAACGAAGAAAAAACGCTCTAAGAAAAATTTTCTATTTCCTCACTTATCTCACTGCCACACAAATATAAGCAAAAAAAAAGGAAAGCAGAAGAGCATCTACAATTTTCTTTCTTCTTGTTGATTGCAAAATTAATAACAAGAGTATATATAAATGCTGCCAAACATCAAACTCAAAGCAAGCTAATGGGCCAAGCCCATTCACCTTCATTCTCTTTTTTTCTTCACTAAGCAAATCAACCTCATTTTTAGCCAATCACCTTTGCAACCATTTTAGCCAATCACAAATAAACAATATTCACATTTAATCCAATTAATCATTTACTTAATGAGATTAATTGAGCTTATGGACCTTAAGATTATTTTGGCTTCACATTCTTAACAAGATCTTGGTAACCTATATCTTTTAATCCTATGAAATTTTCATAGGTTATATGGAGCAATTTAACAATTCAATAAAGAATTACATTGTGTTTCTTTACCTTTTCTTTTTGTGCTCTCCTTTTGTTCTTATTTTATATTTTCTTTTTTCTTCAAGTACAAGTGAGGATGGGAACTTCAAGATGTACAATCAATTGCTGTTGACTTATAATTTTATAATACCTTTATTTAGCACCAACAATGAAAAGAGGATGTGAAAAATAAAATGTATGGAAAATACGAAAGAAACTCTAAGTAGCTAAACATACATAAAAAGTAGGGGTGGCCATCGGTCGGTCGGTGTCGGTTTTGGGCGAAAACCGCCGCCGATCACCGACGTGTCGGTTTCCGTCGGTCGGCTTCCGACGGTTTGTGGGAGGTATGTGACGCCGGCCGACTAACCATGCGGTCGGTCGGTCGGTTTTCGTCGGTTTTTGTATTTCCGGCAAAAAAAAAAAAGTATAGTGAAAATGAGAGAATGAGAAGAAGAAAAACGAGAAGAACATAACTAAAAGAGAGGTGAGAAAATGAGAAAAAAGAAGAAATGAAGAAGTTTATTAGAAAGATGGAGAATGAAAGAGAGAGATGAAAGAGAAATGAGAGGAAGGTAGAAAATGAAAATTAAAGTGGGGAGAGGAAGAGATAGGTTGGGAAGAGAAAATTGAGAGAAAAGAGATGATGTGATTAATTTTTGATTTGAAAAGTTTATTAAAATAAAATAAAAAATAAAAAAAGAGGAGAAGGTGAAAAGGTTGCGTGAAATGAAAGAGAAATGAGAGGGAGAGAGAATGAAATTAAATAAGAGAGAGAAATAGATGATATGGGGAAGAAAAATTGAGAGAAAAGAAATGATTTGATTGATTTATGATTTGAAATGTTTATTAAAAAGAGAAAAAAATAAGAAGATGGGTGCGTAAATCAAGGCCAAAAAATTTGAATGTATGTAAATGCAAAGTTCGGTCGGTCGGTCGGAATTGTGATTTTTGGCCATTCCGACCGACCGACCGTCGGTTTTTTTCTAACAAAAAACCGACTCCGACCGAACCGTCCCTTAAACCGACCAACTGACGTCGGTTCGGTCGGTTTCGGTCGGATTGGTCGGTTTTTCGGTTTGGTTTGTCCACCCCTAATAAAAAGGGGAAAATCTCCCCTTCAATCCATAGTTTACAATCTCAACTCAAAATCAAGCACTAATACCTCTAGGTTTCCATGGAGAAGAAGCTCCTCCAAGAATCCATGGAGGTTCTTGTCCTCCTACAGCCCAGCAAATGGAAGAAAAACCAAAAAGAGTTGGAGAAAAACGGCAAGCCCGAGGAAGAAGATGAATAGTGAATGTGCTAAAATCGGGAAAATCATTTTTATATTCGTCGTAGCGTCGAGATGCTACGGACGCAAAATTCAGCACGCGCCTCTTCGGAGCGTCGAGACGCTTCGGGACAGCGTCGAGTAGCGTCTCGACGCTTGCTCTCAGGTCTGGTCTTCAATTTTTGCCTTTGGTTGCTCCATTTTGGCAAAAACTCCACTTTTGAAGCTCATTTTCTCCCGATGCGATCCTGAAACGTCTAAAACAACCGTCTAAGCTCTGGAACACGGTTTTGGACTCTTTTAGCTTCCGACTATGAATTCACCTACAACAAGGCATTTTAATCAATAATAAGCACGGTTCTAGCCAAGTATTAAGGACATAATAATAGCTCTATTTTAGAGTTATCATCGGTCCATAAAGTCAAGGTCAAAGTTGCCCCAAAAGAAAGAACCTAAGGCCCTAGGTCAGACTTCAATAGGCCCAAAAGCTTGGTAAAACATGGTTGATTGTATCAAAGCCGACTTCATCCAAATTAAGGAGCTCGCGTGGCTAAAAGCCCACAAGCCTAAGTCATCGGGAAAAGAAAATGTCACCAGATCACTTTAAATAACACATCACGCCAAGGAGAATGGGAGTTCATTCGGATTAAACTCTTAAGGTTTGTTACTACTCCATTAATTAAGTATTGGAGCTCAGGACTCTTCGTCCTAACACTCATCAAATTTACCATTGAAGTCACGTGATATTAACTGTCCACATTTTGGCATCAACAAATGGTAAATTACATTTTTTATCCCTAAGGTTTTGATTTGGTAGCATTTGAGTCCATGAGATTTCAATCTCAAATAATTGTAGGTTTGCATTAGCTAACGAGACACCTATTTTTATTAAAACAGAAAATTATTAATTATTAAAATTAAAAATTAAAAAAACAACAATTTTTTCAAAAAAGTGAGTGTCGAACTCATAATAAAGTGTGAACTCATCATATGTTATTAATAAGTTAAATAAGTTAAAGCTATATTTTACATGTAGAATTTAATTTCCCCAAACTATAATTATGCTAATCCAAATTATTCAATAGATTATACAAATTCATGTTCTAAAATCAAAGGTTGTTTAGAAAACTCACATTCTACATGCTAATGTTTACAAATCATATACCTAGGAACTAAACACGATACACAAGCTAACATGAGCATAGTTCAAACATTCTCTTTTTTTTTAAGGTCGGAAGTTTAAATCCTCGTACCCAAGTTAAATCTTTCCATCCAACCACAAATCAACCAAAAATTTGTCCAAACCACGAGTCAAACATATTTAACAAAGATTGTCAACGTCTTAATCGAGACAATCGTCTAATCTCCCTACATTTAGTTCAAATAAAGCAAGACGGTTATCTCTTGAGATTAGTAGCTAACTACAACACTCATTAGCCAGAGCAAAACGTTGAGATTGAAAAGCAGCAGCCTCTTTAGACACCAAAGCTTTGATGAACAATGTCTTCACCTCCCAAGCCGAAAATGGAAACTCCCTTCTTCTCGCATACGAATTCAACAACGCTGCAGTTGCCTCCTTCACTACTCTACCGAACGCCTCCTCTTCCTCATCCGCCGCCGCCGTTGCCGCCTCCATTAACGTCATCTCAGATCCGTACCGTTCGTGAGCTCTCGATCCGAAAATCTTCGCCACCGTCGCGGATTCCGGCGCCATTCTTGGCCAAGCCTCTCTTCGACTACTCCAGAATCTGGAACGGTTCAAATAATCGAATCGATCGATTGCGGAAAAAAGAAACCTAATCTAATCTGAATCGATTAAAATGCAAATGCAAATGCATCGATGTGCTTGTGAAAATGTCTAGGAGAGGAATTTGTGCGTTTGAATGACTATTTTAGAGAAAGGAAATGGAGATCTTACTGTGGAGTGCATCGTCCTCTGGTTCTTGAGAAGAGAAATCCAGGGCGGCGCGCTGATGCTTCTTCTGCGGTGGCGGCGACGAAGCAGAGAAGGAGAAGAAGATTCAGTAAACGAGAAGTCTCCATTGTCTTCGTCTCCGATTTGGGGGGAGAGTTTTCTTTGGATTTCTTCAACAAACTTTCAAAACCTTCGTCTCTCCCGCTTTTGGGCATTAGATAAACAAAAAAGGTGGGGATGGTATAAATATTTTAAATTTTGAAGCTTTTGATGACTCACTTCAATATTTTAACTTATTTTTGTCGAACATAAATAAATTAGTTAAGAGTTGTTTGGGGTGTTCGGTAGGTTAAAATAGTCGGTGATTATAATTTGAATAGAAAATATTATTGAAAGGGTGTTAAGTAGGTTAAAATAGTCAGTGGTTATAATGTGAATAGTAGATATTATTAAAGTTGGTTACCCTACTATAGATTATAATAGTCGATAGGGCAAACGACGTGGACTGGATTATAATAACTCAGTTCACCCAACTCTAAGTTGGTGTCCAAACACCCATACATTAATAATTCAGACGATCTAATTTTAATTTGGTGTTCAAAACTTCCCTTAAAAGTTTATATACTCAACTAACAAGTTAGAGGTTGGAATAAGAAAAAAAAATCAACTTATTACTACTCTATTTTGTTATCTACTTATTTACAAGATCAACTCAATTTTTTAAAACTAAAAAAAATATATATATTTTTAAAATTTGGTTAAGAATGAAGTGTTTCGTTAATATATATGAAAATTCGTTCTAAATTTTTTTTAAATATATGAAGAAAAAAAAAAACCAATGGTTATCATACATAGTTTTGGTTATGTTTTTAATTTATGTTTAGTGGCTACTCTCCATAAGTCGACATATATTTCCAATATTTTATTCTCATCCTATCAATATGTTTATTAGAGTAAAATCGAGCATAGCTAAATTGACATAAGGTTGTGCTCTGATCAAGAGGTTATGAGTTCGATCCTCACATTTAATTAAATACCTTTGAAAAAAAAATATATGTTTATTAGATTCGTGCTTTTTTTTTTCTTTCGAGGACAGAAATATTAGAGTTGTGCTTTTAATTTTATAAACTCATATTGTTCCTATTGCATGTGCATTTTTTATTGTAATTTTTACATATATTCCATAGGATATATATTATAAACTGACATCTTTTATAAAAAGTGGTTATAATCAATATTTCATGTTAATGACATTTAGGTTCCATTTGGATTTGGGGAAAGTTTTAAAATACTGGCAATTGTACAACTAAAAAATAAGTTGTACTATGAAGTGAATTAGTATTTTGTAAATTTTAATTTCAAACACAAAAAATCAGGTTATTTTGTGATTTATATAATGACAAAAATGGACATATAATTTTACTTATTTTTCTTTTGACAATATCTAAATTGTTATCATATAATTATTTTTAATTTATTTTGTTTAGATTAAAAAAAAAAAAAATTATTCTAAATATATATATTTAGTTTATTTTTAAAATTGGAGGTAAAAAAACAACCGTTATATAAAATTGTAAAATTAGTTAACTTGAAAAATTTAATTTTAAAAGCTAGGATGGATTAGATTTTGCGTGAAGAATTCAAAACTAATTTTCAAACGAAACCCTTTATATTCAATGTATACACGTTGAAGTCAACAAAAATAAAACATTTGTTCTAATATTTCTGGGTGAACTTGATCTCTTATAACATTTTTTTTTAACATGTAGAGGTGAGGATTGAGTCTAGGACCTCTTGGTCATCAGTTCATACATCATGTCATGTCAGTTGAGCTATGCTCTTGTTGGCCGATATCTCGTCCTTTTGATTTCTTTTTGTTGATATACCTCATTTTCCTTTCAATTCAATCATAGTTATCATATTGAAATATCTTGATTTTTGTTTTTCTTTTGTGATATACTTTGATATCATCCCTAAAATACACAAAAAAAAAAAAAATAATAGCAATATAGGTGAAACTAATTTTTTTCTTTTTTCCTTTGTGATATACTTTGCAGAGATAAATCAAATTATTCTTATTTCACCTCATTTTAATCTGATTATTTTGGTTCCATTCGTCGATTAGCAATCGCTCGCAGTCGGGGGGTTTTGAAATTATTCGGCGATCAAAGTTGATTGGCCTGAAGGAGTATTTGAGGAGCTCGACAATGCAAATTCGAGTATTGTCGATGCACCTATAAAAGAATTGTAGAAGAAGCTCGTCGAGTTACTCAAGGATAATGCACTATGGTTCCCGGAAGATCTTGTTAGCTGGCAGAACAGCCTTCATTCTTGGATCTACGAGTGAGAAAATCAATTATGTAAATCATGTTTTTTCACCTCTTTTTAATGGCTCACCATGTTTTTGGCTGATGAGTTAAGTTAAAGGCAGTCCTCTATTTAATCAATGGTTAACTATAAGTTATGGTGTTTTTTAGTTATTGTTTGCCATTATAGTGATGCTAGCAGCTACACTCAATGAACGATCAAAATATTCCAAAGCCTTAGAATTTTGTTAAAACAAGTTAAGGATACTTTGTAAGGCTTCGTAATATTTTGATTGTCCATTAACAGTAGCGGCTACATCACTACAATGGCAAACAATAACTAAAGAAACACCATAACTTATAGTTAGCAATTGGTTAAACATGATTAACAGAATTGATTTTCTCACTCCTAGATCTAGGAATCAAGGCAGCTCTGCTAGATAACAGGACCTTCTGAGAACAAAAGAGCATATCCCCTTTATTTTGCAAAATTACAGCAAATGCAAACCTATAAATTTGAGTAACTTGACGGGCTTCTTCTACCATTACCTCCCTAAGCTTCTCCAGGTGCTTTGACAATACTCGAGTTAGCGTTGTCGAGCTCCTCAAATCCTCCTTCAGGCCGGTCAAGTTTGATCGCCGATCAATTTTAAAAACCCAAACCACGAGATTGTTAATCAACTAATGAAACCAAAATAATCAGATTAAAACGAGGTGAAGAAGAGGACACGTGCAAATGAGAAATATAAGGAACGAAAGAATGAAGAAAAACAATCTGCGAAATCGAGAAAACTTACACCAAAACGTAAGGGAAAAAAAAGAATGAAGAAGGAAAGTGTTCGCGCAAAAATCATATTAAAATGAGGTAAAATAGGAATAACGAAAATATTAATAATGAGATTTATCAGAAATGGCCATGTTTGCACATTTTTAATAAAAGTGCTATATCCACAAATATAAAACCTGAAATTGCTACATAATTACGATTACTCAAATTTTTATTATCTGGTTTTAATATGTCAACAGGAAATGAAGGGACTTCTGATTTAGTTTTAACATACTGATATACCATACACTACATCATTGATCTTCTAACAAAAAAACCTACTAATTCTCTAGCGAGAATAACTATAAAGTATTTTGAAAGTGTCATCACTACCAACTCCGCAAATATGTAACTAGATTGTGCATGTGTTAGTAAAGCTCCCTCATCATTGATCTAACAAAAGCAACAACGTTAGATCTATTTCTACTTCATATAGTCTAGGGTTCTAATATGAACAAACCTGCATGAATTGAAATAGTCCGAGGAATGAAGAACTACCATTCGAAACGACTTCTCGAGAAAAAATGATCGCCTGTTCCAAGATCAACAAACATACGTAAACAAGGATTAAAGATAGTATGGAGGATGGAGACCTACCATGCAAAACGACTTCCCGCTCCATCAAGAAAACGATCAGTATACCACCCTTTGACCTGAAGTTCGGATAGAAACGGAGTGAACACATCGTTCATCTTTTCATAAGCCTCAAGCAACACACCGGATGTTGGCTCATGAAAGGGTCCCTTTATGTTTGCAGCATACGCAGCTACAAGCCACCCCCTCAATGCATCTTCACCTGAGGCATCATGCTCCAACACCATGTCAACCCATTTGTGACTTTGGTTCAAAACGAACTTCTCCTCTGGGAATATTTGTTTCATTTCAACAAGTTTTGATGGCTTAATAACCTCATGTAAAGCCCGTCCTACTTTTACGTTTCCGGCATCCTCTATGAGTCTTCCAGGGGAAATAATATCTTCTTGGTACCTTAGGTCGGCGGGGCTCGGAATCCTTCCTGACTTGACGAAATCAGCAACGATCAATGCTGTCCTCTGAGGATTCAACGTGTTTATTGGAGTTGCCCGCATTTGCTCTACAACGCAATATACATGTACGATTGAGAGGAGAGGTGCAGCAATTAACTGCAAGGAATAAAAATTAAAACTGACTGAAAAAGGTATTCGAATATATCACATGCTTGAACCAGATTTAGACAAATAATAAGCAAGATAAAAAAAAGCTTAACAAATAACTAAACCACCCCGCATTTCTCCATTCACTGGAAAAAAAAAACATATTCAGCAATTTTTAGTCACGAAGGGGCAACTGGTTTTCCCCCATCATCCTCCATTTTTCTTTTTTACGTTTTTCTTTTTTTCCATTTTTTTTTTTTTTTATGAATAACTGAACTTTCATTGAAAAATAATAAAAGCATACAAGGCCCATTGAAAAAAAATGAAAGCATACAAGGCCCTACGAAAAAAAGACGACTAAAGAAATGGCCTCCATTCAAGCAAAATAAGACTTAAAGAATAGTTACAAAATGGCTTAGCCACCAAAGCCTTATAAGAGCCCAAAAATCACAAGAAGACCTCTCAACCCTCTAAAAGTCACAAGTCCATTTTAAAAGTCACAGTCGATATGGAGACCAAATATCAATTTAATTCTTTATTCACGCAGACATTAACTATAAAAGATAAACATTGGCGTGTAGGATCCAACCAAAAAATGGAAAGGCAGATTGTTAAGACCAATATAATTTCGTTTTTAATAACAAGTCCAATATTTCAAAGGATGTGAGATTTTTTTCCAAGTAGGATCTTGGATCATGACATCCGTGATGTATTTATTTCTTAGTTTTAAGGGAGCTATTATCAACCAGCAGTTCATGGTAACCCCTCCTAGAAAAGTCAGAATTCTTCGGCTAAATGCAGTTCGGCTTTTTGTTGGACATTGTAGTTGAGCTAAGACTACACAACTTGATGTGGTAGATGGGAACCATCAATGCTGCATAAGAAATTTTTACCTAAATTGCTTTTCGATAGACTTTTGGGATGGGAATTTTGTAATTACTCTCTCTTTACTCTTATTAGCAATTGTGAAGTCTTCTTCTAGACACTCTTGTTCATATTTGTAGGTTTTTCTCATGTCCATAATCAGTCGTTTCCACAACACAAAAAACAGCATTCTCCCCTATGTTAAATCATCAATCAACCCAAAAACTTAAGTTGATGGGTAACGGTAAATTTAAATCTTATATCAATACTTCACTCCCCCTGCTTGAAAATTTGTAGAAGGCCCAACAAGTGAAAATCAATATTAATTGGGGAGGAAATGATATTACACAGGTTCGAACACAGAATCTCCTGCTTAATACCACGTAAAATTATCAATCCACCCAAAAGCTTAAATTGATGAGTTACGGTAAATTTAATCTTATATCAATACGTCAACACCCTAGAGTTCAGGATTAGTGTCTGCTATAAGGATTTTTTTTTTTTGCAACGGTATTTTAATTAATGCGAGGATTGAACCCACGACCTCTTAGTCACGGGCACAACCTTATGCCAATTGAGCTATGCTCGGTTTGGCTGCTATAAGGATGTTGATATGATCCCGAAATATATTGCAATGTAATAGAAGGCCCAGCAACAAATGCAGATAACAGAGTATACCACCTGATAATCTTTGAATGATAAATTAACCCCAATTCGTTTTTGCATCTTTTTATAACAAAGAAAAATGCACAAGAAATTAGGCAAAAAAAGAATCAACTGACAGTCGAAATTGAAGGGAACCTACCTTTCCTTGTATTGATGAACAGATAGTTGACGCTAATTGTAGCCCGGCTCCAATTCCAACAACATTGAAGAGAGTGGAGATGGCCTCCCCTTTGGCAAAAAGGTCACTAAGATTGCCTTCTTTTGCAAATGAAGAATATATTGGTAATCTTGTTGCTCTTGCAGCAACTACTGCAATTCCCTATCCCCAGAAAAAGAAAAATAGAAGATCAAAAGATCAAACTAGTGAAGAAGTATATCACAAAATAAAGAAGGCATAATAATTCTTGTACTGGCCAACTAGAACAGAGTAAAACTGATTAATACTTCAAAACAATGCGTCGATGTAAAAGAATAATATTGCTAATATGTGGTCAGGATTCCAGAAAATAACACTATTAGAGTAAATATTTCATAATTGACTATAGAAAAACTAAGTAAACGGAATTACGGAAATACAGGACATGAAAATGAAAGTATGAGACAAAGAGAGTTAGAAGCAACTTAAACCTTTGCAAAGTTGCCTAGGCCGGCCATCTGAAGAAAAAGATGAGGGCATAAGGGAGAAAAAACTTCCAAGCCAGCGCCCAAGTCATAGAGGACATCAGCTACAACATAAAATCCAATCATTTATAGAAGTGATGGACGCTTGTCACTTCAGAAAAAAAAAATGTGCGACTCCGAGAAACAACAGAATGTCTGCATGGAAATGCTATAGTACCAAATGATATACGCATGGAAATGCAATCTTAAAATGAATAATAAATTGACGCTAAGATGCATACCTATAACTCTCCACCTTTTGGGCTCTGAATCCATTCTTGCACCTAAATTGCTGCATATGAGTTTGCCAACATGTTGCATCCCATCTTTTAAAACCTTCAAGGGAAAAAAGGGAATAATTCTTTTAACTGCTTGTTGTATTTGTATATTTCAAGTTTTAATTAATTTTATCTGATTATATATATTAGTAAAGAACATAAAAAAAGAGGAAAAAAATCACTAAGCATATGAACAATTATTGAACTTACCCAACTTACAACAGTAGCCTGTGCCGCTGTTGGCCGCAAGCCTGCAGCAAACAGTAGTGACTGAAGAGAATTAAGAACATATATCAATGACCACCATTCTATCAGATGAAGGGGAAAGAATAAAAAATATGATGAAATGGAATCTTGTAGATAAATTGCATGATAAATATGTAATATGACTACTACAATAAATTATATGAGAAAGCCGTATCATAACAAACATTCAAAATTCTTATGCCAAAGAGTTCAAGAATAAAAGTTAAAATGGGTAATTGACATATAAAGTAAATGTATAAG
Organism: Herpetospermum pedunculosum; assembly: GCA_028017165.1. Lineage (NCBI taxonomy): Eukaryota > Viridiplantae > Streptophyta > Magnoliopsida > Cucurbitales > Cucurbitaceae > Herpetospermum > Herpetospermum pedunculosum. The sequence goes on along the minus strand of CM051524.1, from coordinate 78,604,041 downwards.
CTCCAAAATACTAAGAAGATTTCAACAATAGTTTATATTTGTTAAGACCCAATCATGCATACGCAGGCACTGCCTGTCTCTGTTTGGTACACCCTTCCAAACTAAATCTTTCACGATAGGAAAAGAAATGTCAGATTACTATTTTAAAGAGTTATTATATAATCATAAAATGCTATATCAAAAGATGGAAAGATTCGGATAAAGACCTGAGTTGACAGCACTGATAGAGCTGCACTAGTAACATGTTGCAAAGCTCGAAATTGGGTATAGCTCAAATATCCTTCGTTGACACTGTCAGGTAAAATGCCAATAATCAAGTAGTTTATAGAAGGCAATTGTTCATTTTCATGCGCACGTCTCACTTTTGTGCTGATGACAATAAATCATGCAGATTACCTGTATGGATATCCTGAGGGAAAAAATGTACTGAGGAAGGAATCAACAACACGTTGAATTGCTGGTCTTGAGTCATTAATAATCTTCACCTACAGAAATCAATTTGCAGGTTATACATCTGTAAAAATTGGCATTTTCTAATTTTAACTTCAAAATGATCGGTTGAATAAGAAACATTGTTATACACTTCCAAATCATTTTTTAAAAATCCTTCGTCAATCACTCCTTGAGACAATCATACTAAATCTCTTTCACAGAAGAATTGGCATTGTGTCATAAATCTCCTTCACTTTCAAGCTAGAACTAGAACTAAGATGCATCAGGGAAAGGAAACATCTATGGAATGAGCTTCGTTCATTGTTTGATTACTTTGAAAATCCTTGGTGCATTGGTGGCGATTTCAACATAACTCGATGGATTCATGAGCGCATTCCAGTAAGGAGGCAAACTAAAGGGATGAGAATCTTCAATCAAGTTATTTATGATCTTGAATTGATGGAGCTACCACTCTCTAATGGTTTATTTACATGGTCAAGACCGGGGGATGATTCGTCACAGTCCCTAATTGACAGATTTTTTGTCTCTAATGATTGGGATAAAATTTTAAATAATTCAAGAGTCTCTAGAAAGGTACGTGCAATTTCTGACCACTACCCTCTTCTTCTTGAAGCTGGCAGCTTTGTTTGGGTCCTTCCCCTTTCAGATTCTACAATTCTTGGTTACTTCCGTCTGAGTGTGTCCAGACTCCAGATCATTGAATCCTCCTTATGCCAAGATAGCCCTCGGGGATATTTGGGCTTTGTTATTGATGCTAAACTTAGAAATCTGAAAAAGGCTATCAAAGAGTGGTACTCAGCCTTCGAATTGAACAGAAGTTGAAAGAGAAGCTGCTGTCCGAGATTATTGTCACGATTGATGGTAAATCAGAGCAGCAAGCCTTATCTTCTTCTGAAAAGGTAACTCGTTCTAAAGCTCAAGGGGAATTATTAGAAACCTATATGACTGAGGAAATGAATTTGATACAAAAATGTAAATTGCAATGGTTAAAAGTTGGCGATGAAAACACAAGCTTCTTTCATCGATTTTTGGCAGCAAATAAGAGGAAATCTCTAATTTCTGAGTTGTGCAAGGAGGATGGTACAGTTCTCCTCTCTTTTGACAAAATTGAGAAGAAATTCTTGGATTTTTTGGTTCTCTATATACAAAACGGCCAGGGATTAGATTCATTCCTATTAACATTCATTGACTGTTTCGACCGCTCAAAATTTGTCTCTCATTACTCCTTTCACACTTGAAGAAATTTGGTTAGCTGTCAAAAATCTTGGTAGGAACAAAGCTCCAGGTCTATATGGTTTTACTATGGAATTTTTCATCAGATTTTGGTCTCTATGGAAGGCTGATTTCCTTCTTTTCTTCAAGGAGTTCCACCAAAAAGGACATTTGAACTCATACACAAGGGAGAATTTTATTTGTTTAATTAAAAAAAAAAAAAGTTGTTGCAAATGTGAAGGATTTTAGGCCCATTAGTTTGACCTCAGCAGTTTATAAAATCCTGGCCAAAGGTCTCACTGAAAGGTTGAAGAAAGTCATGCCCTCAATCATTTCGGATTCTCAAACTACTTTTGTAGAAGGAAGGCAGATTCTTGACCCGATTCTTATTGCACATGAAATAGTAGAAGAGTACAGAGTTAAAAGAAAGAAAGGTTGGATTCTCAAGCTTGATTTGGAAAAAGCCTTCGATTGTGTTGACTGAAATTTTCTGGATGAAGTTCTTAATCTTAAATCTTTTCATAGCAAGTGGATTCAGTGGATTATGGGTTGTATCAGGGATCCAAATTACTCCATTTTTATCAATGGTAGGCCAAGAGGAAGAATCTTGGCATCTCGAGGTTTGCGACAAGGCCTTTCACCTTTTCTTTTTCTTCTAGTCGATGACGTTCTCAAGGCTTTTATTGATTATATTCACTCCAATGGCCTTTTTGAAGGGTTTATGGTAGGCAAGGATAAATTCCATGTCCCTATCCTACAATCTGCGGAAGATACGTTACTCTTTTGCAAACATGACGCCAAAATGCTAGATACTTTGATTCAAACCATTGGCTTCTTTGAATGGTGCTCAGGCTTAAAAATTAACTGGGAGAAGTCGGGATTAAGTGGCATTAACATTGATGATTCAGAGTTGTTTCTTGTCTCTCAAAGCTTGAAATGTAAAGTTGAGCCTTTGCCCTTTATCTACGTCTACCTAGGTCTCCCTTTGGGTGGGCTCCCAAAAAATGTCTCTTTTTTACAGTCGATTATGGAAAAAATACAAAAGAAAAATGATAGATGGAAGCGCTTCAACTTATCTCGAGGGGGCCGATTAACTCTTTGTACTTCGGTGCTTTCTAGCATCCCCTTATATTATATGTCAATATTTCTTATGCCAGCTCAAGTAAGTTTGGCATTGGAACGTTTGATCAAAAGTTTTTTTTTGGGAAGGAAACGATGGGGGTAACTTAAACAACTTGGTTAGGTGGAATAAAACCTCTAAAGCTCTCTTAGATGATGGTCTTGGGAAAGGAGCCTTAAAGCATCGTAATATAGCTCTTATTGCTAAGTGGGGTTGGAGATTTATGACTGATCCCCTCTCTCTTTGGCGGAAAGTGGTAGTAAGAATTCACGGGTCCTCAAATCTTGATTGGTTCACGGCTGGTAGAAGTAGTTCCTCCCTCCGGAGTCCTTGGATGAATATATCCTCCTCTTGGATCCGTTTGTCCTCATTAGCTCACTACAAATTGGGTCAGGGGAATAGGATTTCTTTTTGGCATGACCTTGGGGTTAACAATCAGCCATTGAAGCTTGCTTTTCCGCGGCTGTTTATCTCTCCACTACTCCTAATGGTTTGGTTTATGAATTTTGGGATGCCTTTACTATGTCATGGAGCATCATTTTCCGTAGGCTTCTAAAAGTCGAGGAGATCAATGACTTGCAAGATTTGTTGGGTCGTCTATTTTTTATTAAAGTTTCTTCCAATGTTGATTCCAGGTTTTGGTCTCTTGAATCCTCTGGTACATTTCCAATTAAGTCACTTACCCGCTATTTGGCATCTTCTCATCTTCAATAGAAAATGAGGTTTTTCATGCCATTTGGAAAACTAAAAGTCCAAAAAGGATTAACATTCTGATTTGGATCATGCTTAATGGAAATCTTAACTCGACCGAAATCTTACAAAGGAAACTTTATTCGCATTGTCTTAAGCCCTCTATTTGTGTTATGTGTCTTTCGAATGGGGAGTCTTTGAATCACTTGTTCTTCCATTGTGTTTATGCTCAAGCTTGTTGGTTTGAGATCTTCTCAACTTTTCATTTAAAATGGGTTTTCTCGAATGATTGTAAGTCCGATGTGATCTCCTTGCTTATTGGTCCCACTTTGGGTCCAAAAGCTAGGATTCTTTGGTCAAAGGTCTCAAAGCTTTGCTCTATGATTTATGGACGAAGAGAAACTTCAGAATTTTTCAGAATAAACACCTTAATTGGGTCGACCGTCTCGAATCCGTTTGCTTATTGGCTTCTTCGTGGAGTTCTCTTTCAAAGCAATTTGAAGCTCATTCTATCCAAGACATTGTTCGTAATTGGCACGTTTTTCCGCCTCTTCAGTTCTGATTATTGTAGTCTTCCTTATTCATAGCTTTGTTTCTTTTATAGCATTTTGTATTTCTCTCCTCTGTGGAGTTTTGTTTCTCTCCTCTGTGGAGTTTGTATCCCTTGAGTATTACTCTTTTCATTAAATCAATGAAAAGTGTTGTATCTTGTTAAAAAAAAACCAACGTCAGTAATATCTTCTCTTCCCAGATGCCTAATGGTATAGAAGTTGAGCACTAGACTCTTTTGGATAACATGTCCAATCTAAATACCTATGCTCATCAGTAGCTAATTAATAAATCCTTGAACTTTTTGTCATTCATGCTAAAATCATATCAAAGCTAAAGATCAACCTGGTTTCAGAATCATGATTTGACAATGGCCCATTTGCTTGATAAAAGGGCTGCACTGATGACCAGAAGAATATATTACACACCACTATATTGTCCAATCTAAGTACTAAACAAACTGCATAACTAAAAACAGACAGCCAACTCTACAAAGTTCTGATGAGTGATGGGAATTCATTACATACTCATATTGGTGATAGTAAGTGGATCAGCAGCATATGATTGCCCAAAAAGACCATCACATCATGCCCAACGCCTCAAACATCAAATTGTCTTTCAGTTCCATATAAAACTAAGAAGCATGACATTACTTCGAAAATGAACTCTCACTCTCTCTTAATCCCAAAGCCAATTGGTACTCGTAAACATTAAAGCATATCTAGCTACCAAGATTGCCCACATTCACACTAAATAAGCAAGAACGCCACTGAATTTCCATAAAGAAGAGTAGAATCAATGTTAATTTGGAATTGAAAACGAAACAACCATAGCCCAGAAAGCCAAACACCATTAAATAATTAAAACCCAGCTCAAAAATTGTAAATGTTGGCTAAAAGTAAAACCAGAAGCTCACAGAAAGTTGACCATCAGGTTGAAATTGGCAGCGGCGTGAGACAGACTCGGAGACTTCAATCCAGGAAACAGGAACAGAGGGCGATTTCTCTGGATCCTTCTTCCGCACGTTGAATTTGTTCTGCGTAGTGGGACGAGATTCAGAAGAAGACAAAGGAGAAGAATGATAACAAAATTGAAATGTACCAGTAAGTCCATGGGGGAAGAAGCAGAGCGATGTTCCAGAGACGAAAATACTGCCGCGAGAATTGGAGATTAATCCACAAATGCCGCCGAAGGAGGTTCCGACGGTTTTTCTGAAGTGGAAGAGAGGATCATTTCTACGGTGTTAAGAGTAAATTACAAATCGAGTCCATTTTGATGAGGATTTTGTTTTTTGTTTTTTTGTTTTTTAAAATTGTGCTGTCGATTTCCACAATGGTTTTAAGATTTTTTTAAAAAATATATTAAAACTAGTGAAATTGTAACGGATGTCATAAAATAATAAAAAATATAGCATTTTAAAAAAAAATTAGAGATATAACAATTTCTATCACTGATATGATCTATCGCTGATAGAAGTTTATCGCTGATAGAAGTCTATCGTTGATAATAGTCTTTTTTATAGAATTTTGTCAGTGATAATAGTCTATCACTAATAGAAATCTATCAGTAATAGTCATAAAGTCTATCACTAATAGAAATCTATCAGTAATAGTCATAAAGTTTACCCGTTATAGCCACTGATTTTTTTGTCATATTTGCAAAAAGTTTCAAACTTTACTAAATTTGCAATTATTTGGGGTCTGATGACGGTTTGTGCAATCAGCCCTTAAAATTAATATTTTACATTATTTAACTAAATTAAATACTTATTATTGATATTATATTCACATTATTGTGTTGTTATTTTTGTTAATAATTCATCCGTTTTAATCGCTACGATGAAAATGTTGACATTAACTTTTTTTTTTTATTATTTCTTCTCTATCCACTTACAACCTCAAATTCAATCCAGCAGGCCAAAAAGCCACAACACCGTTTGGTATTTGTGTCGTAATAAAGCCTTTTAAATAGTTGCATTAGTGCAAAATTGAACCCTCACTCTGGGACAAGTTAGGTAATGCATTGAGTCGCTTCAGTGGTTGTTTGATAACACTTGAATTCTTAGTGGAATTCCAAAAATAAAAATAAAAACTTAGTTTTCAAAACTTGACTTCAATTTTAAAAATATTTGTCAAAAATAGATAGTTGTATGTATGAAAATAGTGTTTAGAAGCTTAATTTTCATAAACTAAAAATCAAAAAACAAATGGTTTGCATATATTTGTTCATAATCTTTCTAAACTGTCTAATATGTCCATGAACTTTAAACTTTGTGTCTAATATATCATAAACATATTAAAAAAAAAAATCAAAAAGTAATTGATCAATTAGATGCAAAAATTTAATGTTATGTATATTGAGACCATAAACTTTCAATTTTGTGTCTAATAGAGATCAACGATTTTTTTTAAAAAACGTTGAATATGTCACTAACAATCAGTGTTTTAAAAGGCACAACGACCATCTGGAGCCTAGGCGCAAGCGCACTAATATATAGAAAACATTTTTTTAAAAAAAGTATACATGAATGTCTAACAAGAAAAATATATAAAATGTAAACAATAGCAACATAAGTCTTCGAGCCAACAAAAGCATAGCTGACATGATGTATCGTCCTAGTGACCATGAGGTCATAGGTTTAATCCCTCACCCCCAACATATTGTCCAAAAAAAAAAAACATAAGTTTTCAACTCAACAACAATAATCATAAGCCAAAGCGAGCTCAGCTGACATATGTATGACTTGATGACCAAGAGGTCTGTGGTTCGAATCCCTCCACCCCCAATGTACTCAAAAAAAAAACAACAATAATCATAAATAAAAAAAAACATTATATCGACGTTTCAATGCTCTATTCATCTCTTTGTTCACCCATAAACGCTCCAGAGACAAAAATAAAATGATTAAATTAAACAAGGAATCTAGGACAAAGATTCCGAAATAAATACACACAACATTGTCATTCATATTCGTAGGTATATAGTAACATATACAATGTTTCTAAGTATGTCGCGGTTATATACTTATAACATAATCTAGAAGTACCAATATGCCACAATTATTATAAAAGTCTCAAACGCACGGGATCGATTGTGGATATAATTAAACACATCAAATACTTGTGTATACATGCAAATAATTATAGTAGCAAGGTATAGTAGTTTTATCTACAATAGTCATGTAAACCACACAAAATATCACTATATAAAATCATCTACATACTTGTGTTATGCATGCAATAAGATAACAACCGTGATATACCTGAGTCGATACGTAGGTCGTATAAACCACATTATTTTCAAAACTTTGACGTTCAACAAATTCCTCTAGAAAATGTGGATTTTTTATTTTATTTTAATATGGTAGATTTTGTTTTTAACATGGTTGAAACATGTAATCTAAAATCCAAAATTCTTACGGCCACCATGCAAATTTAAATCGAACAACATAAAAAGATTTAGGTGTATCTTTTTCAATACACTAATTTTTAAGACAATCATTTAATCATAGGTTTAATTACGATTATATACAGATTTTAATTACGATTATATACGCCCGATAGAAACATTTCAGAGGGTCATCATTCTGAGTAGTGTATTCATCTATCAATTTCAACTATGAATTCACTAATACCTAAATTGATTTTTGAATCGTCGTTTGAATTTATAACATCATTATAATACCAACTAATTTAAATTAATTTAGCTATATTTTCAAAAAAAAAAAAACACACCTAAATTGCTATCAGTCCATCACATGAAACTGACAACAATATGACCACAAATTATATATATATATATATATATATATATATATATATATATATATATATATATATATATATATATAAATTCTCCAAAATCTCTTTATGTCATAAATTTTTCGAAAAAAATCTAGTACTAGAGGAAAGGTACTCCCTTTGTTCACATTGTACCTAAAATTTTACCCATAATTTTTACCTGATTAATAACAAATAAAAAATTGTTAAGAAATAATAATAATAATAATAATAAATGAAAATAGTACCACTATGCAACATTTTTTTTAATAAGAATTAGAGAATGTATTAAACCAAAAGAGCCAATACAAAAGAAGGCCCCAAAGAGCTACGAAATTACAAAAAAGTCTTTCCAATTGGCAAGAATGTACAACCCTTACAAAACTCACGAAAACACCAACATCACTCGTGTGAGTCTCATAGAGAGTCGCCAAGCAACATTACAATAACAAATAAAATCGAAATAAAGTTGAAGTTAATGTTTCGTAACGAACAAAGTAAGCAATTTAACATTTTATTTATAAATACACTTTCATAACCTAAGCATAATAGACTCGAACAGATGTGAGCATAGCTCAAATGGTTAAACATTAGTAATTCTCTTTATCGATCACAGATTCGAACTCTATCCCCTTCATTTATAATATAAAAGTATCCAAAACAAGCATTCCCAAACACATATAAATAGCTCCACTTCCCTACGTTAGCCTTTGGTGAGAATGGGTGGTTACTTGGTGGACTAAGAAGAGGATTCAGAGAGCTCATCTTACTCTGTAGATTGGCAAAGATGCGCCATCAGAGGTTCCATTTACAGCATTCACAATGTCAAGTCCGGATCATCGTCATAGTCGAAATCTTGCTCGCTTGAGTGTCGCATTCTCTTTGCATCCCTCGGAGTCGGTCTTCCCTTTTTTGGTTTCCCTCTGCATATGCAATGCATTAATTTTAATATAAACTATCTGAAGAAAAAAGGCCTACAAAGATCATTGTTGAAGTAAAATGGCTCAGGTCACAAATATGTTTTTTTTTACTTTTTTATCTTTGGGTGTTAAATGGAGTTTATGTTAAAGAAATTTAAAGTAAAATTGTCAAATGAATGAAAAAACTGGCAGAATACTAACTGTCCATTGGAATATATGCCTCCACCTTTAGATCTGTTAGGACCTAAGTCGGATCTCCCATCTGCAACAAGGTTCACAAAATAAGACTGTAAAACTTTAATTACAAAAAACAAAAATATTTCTCCTTAGGCTCACGCTCACCATCTCGTCCAGCTGCGAGCTCTTCAGCCTGAAAATTAAAGGAAAAAAGAAGGAAAATAAGATTTTGTTTAGAGCAAACTACAGTATGATGTCATTACAAAAGCAAGACTTCGAAAAATTATATTTTTGATCCCTAAGTACCTAGTTGCTATATAAATTTTACAAAGTCTAAATGACTGCTAACATCAGATTTCAATTATTTATGGTAACGAAAAACTTACACATTTCTTCTTAACTTTATTAAGATCAATTATGTTGACATGACATGAAAATTTTAAATTTAAGTGCTTACATGGAAAAAAGTAAGTAATTGTTTTTAATGCTCGTAGGCCTTGTCTCTCTCTCCACCTCTCCATTTCATCTCTGCCAATCTCATCCAAGAGATTGAAGGTGAGATAAGGGATGAGAAAGCTCGGACGAGTGGGTTTTGAGGGAGGGAAGAGAGTAGAGCAAAAATAATTTTTCCTCCCCTTTGACTCAATTTTTAAAACATCTTAAATTCTTAATCATTTGGAGTATTTCTTTAACCAGAGAACTAAATCATACCATCCAATATACCAAAATGAAAAATCAGTTGGACAATGGATGATACCTGCTATGCTAATGAACACCTTTCAGCCATTGAGTTGCTGAAGTATCAAAGGATAAGAAAAACATTGTGGCTTATCCATATTCTTTACGACAACCTTTTATAATTCAAAGCAGGGCACAGGGCAAGGAGGATGTTTGGAAGATTTGTGCTTCGCTCGACAAGATCGTCAAACAAAGGACTAAGGACTAGTCCTCCATTGAGGGGAAGAGCAAATACTAAGGCTGTCATTGATTGCTGAATGAAAGGTAGAAACAATGGCGAGTGGAAGAGAGGTTGGGACAAAGTGTAGTAAGGAATGAGAAAATGAGAAATTTTACTCTTTTTTTTGGGCAAGTTAACAAATTTTACATTTTCCAGACCTAGATGAAAAACAAAGTAAATTCTATAGAATATACAATGTACCCTCAACCAAAAGGTTAGCTCAACGACAGGAGACCGAGACCCAATAACTACATAAAGAGACTTCAATCCACCAAAATCAAACCAATACCGAGAAAAAACTTAAATTTCCGCTTCAGTAACAGCTTAAGAGTCAAAGTACATACAGCAGGGGAGGTAACTGAAGACAATGAGAAGAGCCTATCTTCAAGTTGAAACTTCCTAGACCGCTTCAATCTGCATCCGCAAGTATTTAGAAACTTTACCTCACTTTTGTTTTTTAATAAAAAAACATGCCTTCCATTAAAATGAATAAAAGTACAAAAAGAATGACCCAACGATAGAAAAGGTAGGAAAACAAAACTTTGTAGAAAATACTGAAACATTAAATGAGCACCACATCCCAAACCTCCTCTCAAGGACTAAAGTGTCGCTTTAAAAACTTCATGAACTAAATAGAAATTAAATTCAAACCTCATAGATCAAAAGTGTAATTTTTCCTAAATTATATTTCGATAGAAAAGAGAATATTTCATTGATCCCATTAATTAACGAAAATTCAGTAAACATAAACCTCCATATGTTAGGACAATTAACAATGTTCATTATCATGCAAGAATCAAGAGAATATTTCTTAATTTAACATGCAAGAAACAAGAGAACTTTAAGGAAGATTTGCTGAGAAATAATATTGTAGACACTCCATACAGAGCAGTACTCTTAGATGCAGACAGGAATCCTTCAAAACCTTTCAATACATTCCCACATTGGCTTGGATCATGTAGGTAATTAGTCTCCATGTCATAGACCTGCATATTTTACAGGACATAAGTATTTACATTACATGGAAGTAAAGCCAGAGAAGCAATACAATTTTTTTTTTTTTTAAGAATACAGCACTACTTGTTTTTGTTAATGGGGTAAGCTATTGTACACTTCAACTTCTCCAGAAAGAAGAATGTATTTTTTTGGAAAGTACAAAAAGAAGAATGTAATTTTATTGCAACTTTACATATAATAATATCAACAAAAAGTCTCCGATTCTTGTTCAAAAATTAAAAGAAAAAGTAAATTACTTTCTACAATGGCACAAGGTGGTGGGAGAAGGTTTTCTAAGACCTTTCATATTCTCGGGTTTTGATAGAAGATAAAAGGAGAATACTCTCCCGCTGCTAATAGGATTATAGGAGTAAGACTGAAAAATAAAGGTAGGTTGTTGCGGGTTAATGTAGTAAAAACTACTCTTTAGTGTATGCAGTTCCCCAAAGAATCTTTCAAGATTAATCATTAAATTGGTGTGAAAATGAGATATTTCAAATAAACATGTCTCTCCAGGGTGTTCTCTATCAAACGTCTTTGCCAATTATTCTCATAATGTAGTCAACTCTAGCTGAAGGGCTTTGTTGTAATTGTTTGGTGATTTATCTATTAGGGTCAGGCAGTTGTCCCGTGAGATTAGTCAAGGTGCGCGCAAGCTGGCCTGGACACTCACGAATATAAAAAAAAAAAAATGTTTGGTAATTTATCTATGCATTTGTTTTTAGTTCAACAACATATGGGGGTGGAGATTCGAACCTCTGACCTCTTGGTCAAGAGAATATGCCTTAATCAGTTGAACTATGCTCAGGTTGGCAATTTATCTTTGTATTTTCCACCGGGTGTTACTGTAAAGGGTTTGGGGGTTTCTATATACTTTAATAGAGAGTTTCAATTTGTTGTTGTTAAGGAGTTTCTTCTAAATTCTGTCATTAGAATTTAATTCCTTTAGGTAGAGGGTCCACAGAAAAATCTCACTTTCTTAAAAAAAAATTATTTCCATATCAAATTAGACTGCACTGAGGTAGCTTGATGCTTGAGGGCATAAAACCACATATCATTGCACTGTTCTGATACACAAACTATAACTAGTGTCAGACTGCATACTTTTTTTTCTAATGGAAAAGCATTTCATTGATGTAGTGAAATGCTAGTTACAAAGAGAGCCTAAAAAACATACAATAAAAGAAAATCCTTAAAGCCTAGAAATGTCATAAATAAGAACTAACAAACATATAATTTTCTCATTCCATCTCAAGATGATAACTCATCTATCAAATCCACGATAAATATAGAAACCATAAACCTTTTGAAAGGTCCTCTGATTGACCTTATTTGGAGATTCAAGTACCCTAAAAAAGATCAAGTTCTTCTTATGGTCTGTAGCTTACAAAAGCTTAAATACCCATGACAAGCTTCAAAGGAAGTTCCCAAATTGGGCTAGTTCCTCTCCGTCTGCTATCTTTGTTACAAGGACAGTGAATGCTTAGGTCACCTCCTTCTCCATTATTCTTTTGTGCATGGTGGTTGGATGTTCATCCTAAAAGAGATTAGGCTTTCCTCTTTGTCTCCTGAGAAATGTAGAGGATTGGTTGGTCAAATCCCTTTCGAGCAGTGGTCTAAAGGGCAAGGCTAAGAATTTGTGGAGTTGTACGGCTAGACCTCTGTTTTGGCTTCTTTAGAGGAGGTGCTCCTAGGTTCATCGTTTCGGGAGAAGGAAAAAATTTTGTGGCATGCTAGCTTTTTTGGTTATTTTGTGGGGGGCTTGGATTGAGAGAAACAATATGATTTTTAGAGACATGGAGCGGTCTTGTGATGAGGTTTGGGAGGTGGCTAGGTTTAATGCATCTTTGTGGGCGTCGGTTACTAGGTCTTTTTGTAATTATGATTTTATTTTTATTTTGTTGGATTGAAGCTCCTTCTCGTAGTTATGGGACTTCGTTTGTTGGATTTGTTTTTTGTATGCTCTTCTATTATTTCATTCCTCTCAATGAAAGTTTGGTTTCTTCCAAAAAAAACATAACAGAATCTTCATCGATAAGCTTTCGTCTTTTGAATCTTTTTGTAGTAGTGTGCAGCACTTAGCTTCACGATGGTGTTCAAACCACAAAAAGATCTTTTGTAATTATATTATTTCGATGATTATTACAGATTGGAAGGCAGTTCTTTTGTAGCTTGCTCGGGAAGGAGTTCCCTCCACCCCTTGCCCTTAGGCTAATTTTTCTCCTTCTTTTGAATATATTCTCAGTTTTTTATTATAAAAAAATAAAAGAAAATAAACCAATGTAATTCTGGCCCCACATACCTAATTTTAGAAATTAGATAAATATACTAAAAGAGAAAGGATTGAAAAAAAGATAACGGTTTAAACCATGAGCTTTTAAATTTATTTTGTTTTGATCCATTGTTAAAGCATATATATTTTTAGGTTCAATCACTGCTACGAGGAATTTGTCTTCATTTGTCTAGCCTGCCCTTACTTCTATCCACCATACTTAGCAATGAATCCTAAGATGCATCATCGCACTAAGCATATGGAGATAAATCACCACTTTATTCAGGAAAATGTAGCTCGCAAGCAGTTAATTGTTAATTTTGTCTTCTCTAAAGATCAACTTGTTGATATCATGGCCCATTGCCTTCAATGCACTTCTATAGTTTTCACACCAGGCTCACGATCACTCATCGCTAGTTGATATTCCGATTAGTCTCCAATGTATGAGTTACACATGTCTGTATATCGTCTTATTGCCTTCTTCCTTTTCATGGGTTGTCCCCTTTATTCCTTACATCCAAGAAGTTTCAAATATTCTGTTTTAATCTTAAATTTCCCCTAAACAACAATTTTGATCCTCACTATTAAATTCAAATCTTGCATTAATAAAAAAAAAAAATTGAATGAGATTACTTGTACTCATATTCCAAGCCACATGAACTACTCTACTAGTAAAGTGTGACAGTGAATTCAGAACAAATGACATAAGATTTCAAAGTATAAGTAGAAACCCAAATAGAATATAAACAGAAAACAAAAAACAAAAAGCCTCCAAACCTGTTTCTCGATATTCCGAAGCTCGTCGTGAAGTTTTGCTCTCCTGGTGAGAAGACCGGCGAGCATTGCGGACGGATTTGTGGCTGTCTTTTGACCTGAAGCATAATTTTTCCATAATCTAGAACAATTCAATTCAAATTGAGAAGAAAAACAAAAATCGAAAGGGAATCAAACGGTTACCTTCAGCTTCCATATTGTCGCGGGAAACCTAGAAGCCCTAAAATAATTGGGGGGAATTTTGATGAACACGAGGAATCTAGGTTTCGTTTGAAATAGGAAAATCTTATTTAATTTTAGAATAAAATATAATAGATTTTTTATTTATTCACCTTTTTTATATATATGACTTTCGATGTGATAATAGTAACTGCTATATTTTTAATTATTTTACTCTATGTTCTACTTAGCAATTTAATTGTCACATTATTTTTTATTGTCAACGACACATGGGTTAAGTGATTTTTTTTTTTTTGACAATATATTAGGGTGGGGATTGAATCTAGAATCTCATGGTCATTAGTCGATACATCATGTCGTTGAGCTATACTCTTGTTGGCATGGGATAAGTAAATTTAAAGCTTTGACTTCTTAGTTGATAATACATGTCCTAATCAGTTCAACTATGCTAAAGTTGATATTAATATTGCAGAGCATAGCTCTGGCATGATGTATCGACTAATGACCATGAACTTTTAGGTTCAATCATAATCTAACATCTTGTCAATAAAAAAAAATTGATATTAATATTTTAGTTATAGAAATGTAAAAAGTTGAATAGAACTCTCTTCATCAAACTAATACACAAAAATAATTATTCAAAATTTCGTTAATTTTAAGTTTGTTATTAAATTTTTATCAACATACAATTGTATGTTCATGGGTTTGACATCCACATAGTCCAATAGACATTTCCATTATATCATTAAAAACTCAATAAAATATTAAAAAAAAAATATGAACAAAATATAATTAATGTGGACATAATATGAATATGAATAAATTTTAACTTATTTAAAAATGATGAAATACTTTTTTTTAATTTAAATAGTTTTTATAATAGTTTCATAAATATTCATCTATGCTCAACCGGAATTGACATAAACTCTTTTATTTGAGAACTTAAAAAAAAAAAACTTTATAGATTTGATGATTTTATCATTAGGAATCTGTTTTTAATTTTATCTCTCATTCTAAAAGAATTATCAGTGATGTATTAAGTTATTTTAAAATAGAATAAAGGCCCACTTACATAACCATTTAATTTTTGAAAATTGCGTGTATTTTTTTAATAATTTTAAAAAAGTCATTTGAATTCTCAAACAAATTTCAAAAACAAATTTTTTTAAAAAAAAATTTCAAAATTTAACTAGAATTTTGAAAAGGTTAATAAAAAATAGATAGATAGGATAGAATTAGTGTGTTATTAAATTATAAACGAAATGAAAATAATTTGAAGAGTGTTTTTCAAGTAGAAAAATGTATGATATTAGATTAGATTAAAAAATAAAATAGAATACAAGTCCAACTGAAATGCAGAAGTATTTTGGCTTGATATTCAGGGACTGTTTAGACTCGTACAGAATTTACACTTCCTGTTTTAAGCATAGCTAAAATCTCATTTCAATTTTCTCCATAACATTTATGAGTTAACTATTCAGTCAATACAATACAACAAATTCTCTTCTCATAATCCTAGCTTCTTTGGTCTTAGATAAGTTCCAGAACCTTGACGTAAACCCGGCATAGAAACTTGCTGTTGCTCCTTTCTTCTCTTCTCCTTCTCCCGCTTCTTGCTTTCTTTCTCTGACTCGACTTGAATCTTTCTTAACGACTCCATCTCTTCCTCCATGGCTGTTTTCTCTTCCTTTTGCTTTTTCTTATGCTCCAAGAGTGATGTATCCGAGTCCTTCACGGAGAAGAACATCGGTCCGAGTTCAGCCAACCATTGAGGCTCAACTGCGGTCGCACACTGCATATACTCCTTCGTTGTCAAAATCAATTCGTGATAAACGACGTAGTCGGGAGTACATCCCATGCCATAGAGCGCACTACTCGGATGAAGATGGCATGGCATCCCATTCCTGCTGTTAACATATTCTCCCACACCCTTCAATCTAGCTGAATTGTGAAAATAAGCCGAGCAAATAGCTTTTCTCACTAGATCTGTATCTGGCCAACAGGATGTCAAAGGTATTTTCAAGGTCTTCAAAATGTCTAACAGCTGCGATCGCACCTCTCGAGCCTTTCGTAGCCCTTTGACGTGCAAGAAATGGTCATTACACCAGTCCCCCCTATACTGGTGTTGTTTCCATTGTTGGTAAACATTATATAGCGTTAAGTGGTCGGATTCTGGTATGAAAAACCTTTCCCTTGCAGCATCACTCTCCTCGACTCGATCTTTGGGTCGGAAAAATACTGATGGTACTGAAAGCATTGAAACGATTGTCAGTACCTCATCGAGGCATCCAAGTTTTTCGCCCATCAAAAGCATTTTGGCAAGTGGGGGATCCAGTGGGAACTCAACCATCTTCCACCCAAGTTCAGTCAAACCTCCTACATTGTTAAGAGCCCCTAATACCCACAATTGATACATAGAGTTAAGAATGTTATCTTGTGGTGGTGGATCCATAAAGTCAAAATCCAGTAAGTTTTCAACTTTAAGAGATTTAAGCAGCAAAACAACATTCCCCAGGTTAGTTCTTTGGATTTCTGGCACAGGACTTGGCAACATTTCGTTTAAGTATGCACTTTCTGTGTACAATCGATAGCAAGTACCAGGTCCAGTTCTACCGGCACGTCCAGCACGCTGATCAGCAGCAGCACGACTAACTGGAAACACTTGTAGCGCGTCCATACCCATTCTAGGGTTATACACTTTCATTTTACCATAACCAGTGTCAATGACATAAAATATTCCATCCACAGTTAAGGAAGTCTCGGCGATATTGGTGGCGACAATGCATTTACGAGCACCATCTTCAGCTTTCTGGAATATCTTTGCTTGCAAGTCGGCTGGCAGCTGTGAATATATGGGCAGAATCAAAAGTTTGGGCACCCCCTTCTTTGTGGTTTCAATGAGTTGTTCGACGCGCTCTGCAAGGGCAAAACAGGCTGCCTCGATCTCGTCTTGACCGGTCATGAAGATAAGAATGTCACCGGGAGGACTTGTGATATGGATGGTCATAGCCTGCTTTACGGCTGCTTCGACATAATCTTCACATGGAGTTTTGCTGTACAAAGTATTCACAGGAAATGTTCTCCCAGGGATGTGAAAAATTGGAACACTGCAAAAAACAATTGTGAACCAGTTATGAGAGGCTTTATCATCCAAGATACACATACATGGAAAAATTAAAATAGTAAATCAGCAATACCTTCCAAAAAAGTTCGAAAACTTTTGAGCATTAAGAGTCGCAGATGTCACAATAAGCTTGAAATCACGACGTTGGGCAACCACCTTTTTCAAGATCCCGAAAAGGACGTCAGTGCTAAGTGACCTCTCATGTGCTTCATCCATTACAATTACACTGAAAGAAAATGATAACAGTCAGCAGAAGTACATTTTCCTCCCCAAAATGGAAAATAAATCCTAACATGGCATACCGGTATTTTTCGAGATCAGAATCTTTGAGAGTTTCACGCAGAAGAACTCCATCAGTCATATACTGAAACAACATGGGAACAAGTTATTCATAACTAAAATTACCAATTATAAATCTTATAATCATATCCATATGGGTAATGAAAATGAGAATGACATTCATCTTTGGCATAGAATTAAGAGTTATTTGCTTTTTGAAAAGATATATTCACCTTAATAATAGTTGCTGGCCCGGTTACGTCCTCGAATCGAATCGCATAACCTACTTTATCACCCAAATCGCACTCCATCTCTTCGCTGACTCTTTTTGCTACACTCATTGCTGCCACACGCCTTGGTTGGGTGCAACCGACAATACCATTTGTAGTATAACCATCCTCAAATAGATACTGTCAAAGTATGTTGGTGTTAGAGAGGTAAGCTAATAATAAACTATTAAATGGTGAAAACTGAAAAGATGGTTAATGATGAATGAACCTGAGTCAGTTGTGTGGTCTTTCCTGAACCCGTTTCTCCAACCACCACGATCACCTGATTTTCACGAATAACCTACAAAAGACACAAGTTCAAATACCATTAGAAATTTAAAAATATCCAAAACAATGAAAAAGCAGTCTTCTTCCCCCACCATTTCCACTCAGCATGTATAAGAATCCACAAACAGTCAAGAGGTTGAAAAGAATTTGGAAAGAAAATTTTCCAGCATTCAGTCTGTCAATAAAATAACTTACAAGCAATTTTATTTGTACTTCTTTCAACAATTTGTCAGCACAATCACTAAAGTAACCTCTAATTGATGATCAAGAGAAGGATTACAACCTAATTCAAACATTCCAGAAGTCTTAAAACCCTCCTTTTTATGTTCAACACGATTTAAATTAAATATATATATATTATAAGAAAGAATTTCATTGATGTATGAAATTATAAAAGAGGGAGGAGAGAAGGCCCTAATCCAAAGGAATTACAAAAGACATATCTAATTGTTCAACACGATTTAAATATAGTCCTCCCCTTCTCTTACATGGTTAATAAATACCAAGTACAAAACACAACTAATTAACAACCTAACATTACAGATAAAGATCAAATCACACACAACTAAACTAACTACCCAAAACTTTGTGTAACTACCCTTAACTTCCCTAATTAATATTTTTTAGCCTCTTTTTTATTTCTTAACCTATCTTACAAGTCACTCGCCAAGCATAGATAAATTGGATTGGAGGCCTGTGACAAATAAAAAGACCATTGATTTATAAATATAAAATATCAACAGATGGAAGAACATGAGAACTTGTCTCAAAATACTCCAGTCAAAAACTTGTTATTGATGATTTTTATTGCCTAAACTATAAATTATAAAGATTGGAAAGAACCAATATAACGTATTGAAACATTAAAGCAGAACAAACAGAGGGAAAAGAATTATAACCTGCAGCAGCTCATCTCTGACTGAATATATAGGAAGATACTGCCTTTGTTGTGCTAAAGTTTTTGACATAGCAAATTCACTCACTGCTTCCCCCTTTTTCATATGTTGTGCAAACTTCGCGTCTTCCTTGAAATCAACCTCACCTTCCTCACCTACTGCTGCAGTATCTGCATCTATCTATCATATTAAAAAACATGTTAAGAACCATTATGGAAAGGGTACCAAAAGACAACATTTTTATCTCGGAAAGTATCACACACACACCTGCTCTGCAGTTTTTTCAACGCCAAGGATATCACCAAGTTTAGAGCCTGCAAGCTCCCAAAAGCGTTGTCGTGACTTGTTCGTGTTTTGTTTCTCATGAATTTCCCTCACCAATGTAGATCCTTTGCGCGATATTATAGCCATATCTGATGTAGGATCTTTTATTGGCATTATCGGTTCTGCTTGTTTAGTGAAAACGACTCTTCCATCAAGGAAAGGAGGCTTTGTATCTGTCACAAAATTGAAATAACTTTTCAGCTTGAACTCAGCCAAAATACTGAAATAGCATTACAACTATCTACATATATGAAAGAATACTTCTTACCATGGACAAGAAGAATGACCTTCCGCTCTTCCTCGTCATCAAAGTCAGTCTGCACCTCAGTACCCCTGACAGCTCCTGATCTCAAAAGTTGTCGGTCTTCCCACTGTGCATTATCAGCAGTGAGCTGAGACATCTTTTTGCTCTGAGCAAGGGTCATCTTAGTTCCATCTCGACGGACCTGCATCAAAGATCATGTTGAGTCACTTTCATAAAAAAAAAAAAAATTTCAATAAGAAATGGACAGTGATATATATTGAAAAATGATCAAACCAAGGAACATCCTATGGGACGGGGACAGATAGATATAGATAGATTCAATAGGTATACAATAATTTAAAAAATTAGTCCAAAAAACATATTTAAAAACAGATTAAAAAAAACACCTATACAGTCCCTTAAATTATCTCCATTACCCAACTCACAGAATGAAAACTGTTCTAAAAAAAGCCCTGCCCTGTACATGCTGATTTGAAACTAAAGAGCTTTTAAACAGTGAGGGGGCAGAGAACTGAACCAACCAAGTTCATCCAATCTATATTTGAAGTATATAGACATTAAAATAACCATTGACTACATGCAAATTCTTTTGGAGTACACAAGTATCCAAATTGTTATATTTAATCTATAACCATCAATATGAAAGCCAACATGTTCTAATAAAAAAAGTAGGATATAAGAAGATGACCTCAATATTTTTATGAAACTTATGATCTCTTAAATTAATCCAGGTTTTACAATTACTACTAAACCCAAGCCTCACTAAGAAGTTTTAATTCAATAGCAACTTGACATCAGATGGAGTAGATGGCACTTGAAACAAATAAAGAATTCTTCAACTACCACCATTGATACAAACAAGTTATGGAGGGTGTTGATAGAATTTGCATTATAAAGCATGTAACACACTTCAATCTAGAAAAATAAATTGCACGTGTTAAACTGAACATACCAATTTTTTGGCCAGCTCAGCTTCTTTCTTCTGGATGGTAGCATCATCTCCAAAAAAAAATGATGAGCTATCAGCATCGAACATTGTATTACCTTCATCTCTATCATACCTATGCAACAAAATTAACAACGACCATAGGTTTAGAAAAGTTCTAATTGGTAAAAGAGCAAATCCAAAAACCAAAAAATGTACATGGTCCAATACAAATTTAAAATAAAAATTCCAAATATTTGAAGCAAATCAACCAAGTTAACAAATTTACTTTACAGTATGTCAATATTACATATCTAAATAGTTCTACGTTTGGATTTTTACATTAGGTAAGAACTTAATTTGGTCATCTTGGAAAAATATAAACACTAAGACGTTGATGGCAATCAGTTGAGGATATATTATTAAATTACCAAGCCCGGTCAGAATTGTATTCCATCTCCATGCGCATGTTCTCACTGATGTCATACTTTGTTTCATTTAACTCAGACTTGTCTGTCTGAGAATCCTGTTGAGAATCCTGGAAATGGTAACAAAAATACACTTGTTAAATAGTATTCGGTAGATGTAGCTTGCACAGCAATCTATGAAGCACAGATACCTTAAACAGGGGAGAGAACCGTATTGGATACGTGTCCGATACACAAATTAGAGTATCCTATTTTTTTAATTTCGGATACGTCCGGATACGCAAAGGGACACATTTAGGATACTTTGGCGATTTTTTTTAACCACAAAATTTGACATTTTAATGGTTAAACCCCAATACCTTGGGAGGGGGGGGGGGGGGGGGGGGGGGGGGGGGGGGGGGGAATTGATTAACCCAATACTTACAAGTTAAGCCCAATTTGACATTTTATAGAAGAAAAAAAAAGAAAAAAAAAACAAAACAAAACGAAACACAAATTAAAATCAGTAAAAAGTAAAAACTTAAATTTAAAAACATAAAAAATAAAACCCTAAACCCATTTGGCCATTTCCACAAACGAACCCTAAACCTATTTGTTGGAGTTTCCTACTACCTACAACTGTTAAATTGTTAATTAACTTGACATTATATGTTTTTTACTGGAATATATTTAGTATTTTATGTTTAATTTACATATATCCTAAAAATTATATTAAAAAAAAATGGCGTATCCGAGTTTTTTAGAAATTGACGTATCGTCGTGTCCTGTTGTATCCCGTATCCGTGCTTCCTAGTCAAAAAGGCACAACTCTAACAAATTCAACTTAAAACGATGAATATATTTGCCATGAAAAAAGGGAAAGTGGAGCTACACCAAAATGTAAGTCAATAAGTTGGCTAAGAAAATTAAAAAATGTAAACAAAGCTTATAAAGTTATAATCTAACCGCAACGCAATACCTCAGACGAATGTGAACTACGCGAGGAAAATTTAAGATGGTGAGATTTAGAATGATAGCTTGAACTTGATGACTTTGTTGAGTATCCAGAGGCACGCACTGGAACTGGAGAAGGAGAGACATGATCCCAAGGTGAAGCAGAAGAACCTGTGCAATGTGCATTTTGATTAGTTGCAGATGCATGAAATTGACTGGGGAATGTTAATAATATCACCATCTATAATCCAATGGAATCTACAAGAAATTTATTTCCAAGAAGATTTAGCTTACCAGTAGGAGTGTTGCCACCCAACCATGGAGAAACTAACCGAGCATCTGGTGAGGCACCAAAATACATTGGGGATGGTGAAGGTTGATGGTGCCTACTAGAATTAGAGCGGCCATCCCTACGTGGTGTATCTTCCCATTCCCATCTACCATCATCCCAATCAGATCGGCCTAAAATAACCATATGATGTTATCATGTTATTACTAGTGAACATCAATTTATAAAATCTCTTATAAGCACTTTAATATTCAAGTCAAGAACTTCTATACAACGATAAAATCAAAACTGTCAGACTCGTAAGAATTATTCAAACATCATGACAAAAAACAGATTTATTCAGAAAAAAATCCATCTTCTAAGCAATAAACTTAGATGTTGAACATGGTAAAATCCCAACTGCAAGAAGAAAAGAAAATTCCATTATAACATTACTGAAAATCAATTGTTTAATATTTCCTATCAGCGCAGGACAGTTTTGAATACGTGGTTGTCTTGATAAGAGGAAGGTAACAGGGCAGATAAGGATTAGATTGATGATATATGAAGAATATCTGTTCACAAAAACAACAGAGAAAAAGTAGAAAAACAGCAAGCTGGGAAAAAAAAAAAAGAGACAGACAGACATTTACAGAATAGAGTAGAAAGAGGAAAAACTAGCAAATAGAACTATGAAAAAACTTCGGAAATAAAGAGAATAAGCAACCTACTACTACTAGTAGAAGAATTCTGTTGAAATCTGGAGAATTGTAACTTCTCCAGAAATAAATCATAGACTCAAACCAAAACCCCCTCCAAATTAACTCAAAACAAAGGGATAAAAATAACTCAGAACCAGACAACCTAGAATTTTTCTAAAAAAAATAAAACCCTCCTAAACTAATAAAAAAGTACAAACATTTTCATAACCAAAAGAATATTTCAATGAAAACTTTTAGGTTTGGACTTCCAAATAGGATACTTTTTCTCTAATCACCTATTAGATTCAACATCAAGCAAATAAACTAGACACTGAATTAAATGGCTCTTGCTAACCAAATTCTCAAAGCTAGAGGCCATTCAATTCCTCCACGAGTATATCAACTATTTGGGTGATTGACACAAATAGAGTACGTATAAGGGCACTGTCCAATCTCTCCTTGATAAAATGTTTGTCATCCACAATGATCTGATCGTATTGCAGTGTAGATTGTGAGTTACTAAATGCAGATTTATTGCCACAATAAAGATTCTTAGGTCCTCCGTCCTCCCCATGGAATCTTCAAACCGTCTAATATAATATTTATCTAGAGAAATTCACAAATTCCCAGGCATCTTGAAGTTCTACATCTGAACTCAACCTCTTAACTACATTTTACATTTTACTCCTTATGTAAACTACATCTCCACCCAGGAAGGCACAATAACCAGTACAGCCATTTGACAATATAATACATAAAATAAAAATTATTCATACCAGGAGTTCTTCGTGAACTTTCATATCTACTTCTCTTTCTTTCATTTTCCCTGTCATAGTCCTTTTGGTACCGTGATCTCCCATAATAAGGCTCATCACCATCATAACTGTGCCCATGTCTCGCCCGCCTGTTATTGCTTCTACTATCATTGTCAAAATCCTTTCTCTCTCTACCATGATTATCATAGTCTTGTCTAGGGCTCCTATACCTGCTCCCATGTGTGCTTCTGGATGACATAGTTAAAACCTTCAATACAGAATAAGAGCAAGAGTATATGAGACTGAATAAACCAGAAAATACTAACAGATCCAAAAGCATATAGTTTTCTAACAACAATCCCAAAACCAACGTGAAGAAACAGATTAATAGAGCAAGGATATTTTGATATCTAAAGTAACCTTTCTATGTCAACATAAACTTCTTAACAAAAGTTGGTTTCCCATAGGTAATTCTTCCCTCAGCCTGAATAACTTGTAATTTGCGGATGATACACTTTTATTCTCCAATTTTTATCATGATGCTTTGACAAACTTATTTGAGATTATCAGGGTCTTTGAGCAAGTATCGGGCTTGAATGTTAATTTAGCCAAGAGTGAGCTGCTAGGTGTCCATTTGGACTCCGAGGAATTGGATTTCTTATTATTTTCCTTTGGTTGCAAATAGGGTCATTGGCGAGCTATGTACCTTGGACTCCATTTAGGTGGTAAAGTTAAAACCTCTCATTTTTGGTTCTCAGTCATTGAGCGAGTTCGGCAAAAGCTTCACAATTGGAAATATGCATATATAGCGAAAAGGGGTAGACTCACCCTCATTCAATCAGTGTTATCCAGCATGCCCACCTACTACCTGTCACTTTTCCATTTGCCTTCCAAGGTTGCTAGTTCACTCGACAAGCTTATTCATAACTTCTTCTGAGAGGGATCTCGTGGTGAGGGGGGTTTGCACAATGTTAATTGGCAGCAAACTCAGCTCCCTAAACTAATGGGAGGTCTCGGCATTGGTAATTTCAAACAGCGGAACAAAGCTCTCTTAGCAAAGTGAATTTGACGGTTTTTACACGAGACTAATGCCCTTTGGCGCAAAGTCATTACGGCTAAATACTATTCTGATGAATTGCTTTGTTGGCCTCGTCTTGTTCATCAAGGCTCTTCAAAGTCCCCTTGGAGGGTTATTTGCACAATTGTTGACAACATAATCTCTACTAGAGTTCAAAGGAGAGGGTAATGAAAACTCAACTTCTTTCTGGCATGATTCTTGGCTTGATTGTGGAATTATTGCTTATGTCTATCCTCGCCTATTTCGACTTACTACGCGGCCCAATTTACTGGTCAATGAAGCATGGGTGGCAACCACTGATGCTTGGAAGTTGTACCTCCGTCGTAATTTGAATGACTTGGAAGTGGGTGAATGGTCTTCACTTTCTCATTCATTATCCTCGGTTGCTCTTCGTCAGTACAATGATTCTTAGATTTGATCGTTGGATCCCTCCAGTTCTTTCACTGTAAAATCTCTTTTATATGAGCTTTGGCCTTTATAAGGCAATTTGGACAGACTTCTATCCAAGGAAGATAAAAGTATTTTTTGTGGGAATTGAGTCTTGGTGCGATTAATACAACTGATAGACTTCAACGTTGTATGCCTTTTATGAACCTATCCCCTAATTGGCGTGTTATGTGTTCTGCTCACTAGGAGTGCCCAACTCACCTCTTCCTCCATTGCTCCTTTGCTTCCTAATATTGGGCATTTATCCTTAATGCCTTTGGATGATCTTTGGTTATTTCGAACAACATGGCTGATTTCTTGGTTACCATATTTGTGCATCACCCTTTCCATGGTGAGGCCAAGACTCTATGGTTAGCCTTCAACATGGTGTTTCTTTGGCTACTTTGGGGAGAAAGGAACTCGTATCTTTCGGAATTCTTTTTGCCCTTTTGACAGGGTTATGGACTTAATCGTTTTCAATGCCTTATATTGGTGTAAATGTAAACACCCTTTTTCCAATAGTAGTTTTTCTCAATTGTCTGCTAATTGGACAGCTTTATTTAATTCACCTTTAGGTGCTTGAGCTTTTGGTCTTTTTTCATTCATCAATGAAATCGTTTCTTATTCAAAATATATATACACACATACACTACATACATACATACATACACGCGCATGTGGCCATGTGTGTATATATATAATCAGCATTCTGAAAAATAAAATCCATCAACAGTAATATACATATGCAAGTCAATATAAACTTCTTAACGATACATTTTTTTTATAAGAAACATCAGAGATACATAACAATCATCATTCTGAAAAATTAAATCCATCAACAATATTGAAAATTTTATCTCCGAATGTTCATGACTGACAAACATTAGTATCATGTTTTACTGAATTACTGATAATAATAATAAATTTGAGACCATTCAATATATTGTAAATAGAATTCAACAAAGATGCCCAGAAAAAATATACAATATAAGCAAC
Source organism: Herpetospermum pedunculosum (assembly GCA_028017165.1). Classification (NCBI taxonomy): domain Eukaryota; kingdom Viridiplantae; phylum Streptophyta; class Magnoliopsida; order Cucurbitales; family Cucurbitaceae; genus Herpetospermum; species Herpetospermum pedunculosum. The sequence goes on along the minus strand of CM051524.1, from coordinate 78,578,006 downwards.
CAAAATGAAAAATTAACTTACATTGGAATCCGAATTTTCACTTGAGCTAGGATTCTTAAATGAATCTCCAGTTATTCCTTCTTGAGCTGAAGTACTCCCTGCAACATGGAAAACGAAAGCCAACAAAATATTTTTACCTGAGTTACGTTTCAATGGGAAAATAAAGAAAACAAAATGGTCATATGTTTATATCATGGAAAAGTTAGGTTGATAAGCATTTCAAGCGTAAACTTAGAGGTGAACAGACACTAATAAGCAATCTAAACTCTTATTCTTTTTTCACTTTATGTAAGAAACAACATTTGCGGAACCAAAAGAAAACATGAGAAAGATAGGGTATCCACCCACCTCAGCCCAAAAAGAGATCACAAAGACTTCCCAATTGGCAACAACTATGGAGAACAAAAAAAAACAATGCTCATCTAAAAGGCACTTCAAGAGGGGCAACTAAAAAAATCCATAAAAACATATCCATCCCTCCCAATGCCCTCAAATATTCTCCCGTTCCTTATCAGTCTAAATTTCCCAAATGGGTATAAGACCTAGGTGATGTTCAACCAAAGGATATAAAGCTTTTTCCTTCAGAAAAGAAAACTACATATATGTTCCATAAGCCCTTCAGATTTCTAAGGTGTAGGGAAGCATTGAGGCGAGGATTGATCGCATATAACATTTTCCTTCAATCAATTTACAACTATATTGCAATGACAAATATCTAGAATCATCAAGTAAAAAAAACCAACTTTACATGATAGGAACTTTTCAAGGAAAAAGTACCTTCATTTGAATCATTGGAAGCTATCTCCCGATAACGCCGATTTTTAACAGAATAATTTCTTGAATTACTAACTTCTTTTCCAGAGTCGTCGGTGACTCCAGATGATTCAAGTGTCTCCTCTTCCTCCATTGATGATACAAAAGAAGCAATACTTTGCTTTGGGATCTTGAACCCATTATCATTAGATCCTCCCCGTTTTGCATTTGCGAGGACATCGAGACCTTTACATCAAAAAATAAATATACAACTCAAACAATATTCTTCATAGTGTCAGAGTAAATGCAGCACTACATACTACATAACAATGGAAGAGACAATACAATACTAGCCAAAATTAGACGAATCGCTATTTTATTAGACGAATTGTACTAGCCAAAATTAGATAATTGTTAAAAATAAACAAATAAAAAAGAGTATACAAGGAAAAAAAAATAACACATTGAGAAACAAAATAAATGAAGTTGTGATAATAAAACACAATGAGAAAAACAATGTCCACAAACTATAATTACAAAACAATGTCTACAAACTTAGTAATGGAGGGAGTCTTGATACCTTTTTTTACGGGAAAGAGAAATCATTTCATTGATTTGATGAAATGAAGCACAAAAGAAGCAAGTTCCTACTGATAGGTAATTACAAAAAACTCTTCCAATGAGCTACAAGGGGTTTTCCCTTCTCAAAAACAATGAGCTACAAGGGTAGATAAACTACAATTACAAAATGGTGGACTATTCTTTTTATAAGAAACAATTTCAATGATGTATGAAATATACAAAAGGGACCATAGATCCATGAGGATTACTGATTACAAGAGGTTTTCCCAGTTAGTTAAGAGGGAAGCATATGTATGAGTCAAAGAGACTAGAACTTTTACGCCAAGAAACAACATAATAAATGACAAGGTCAAATAAAGCGGTAAATGACCATTCATGATCCGTAAACACTCTTTGTTACGTTCCTTCCAAAGAATCCAAAAGAAAGCGTGAATAATGTGCATCCAAAGGGAGGCCTTAATTTTCTTGAAGGGGTGACCAATCAGTATAGAACTAAGCAAGGACTTCACATCATTAGGGAACACCCATGTCCATCCGAAAGAGGAACAAATTTTGTTCCAGAAACTCCGAGCAAAAGAGCAGTGAATGAATATGTGATTCTGAGACTCGTCAGCCTCTTTACAAAGGCAACACCACCCCGGGGAGAGAGCCAAGAAGAGCATACGCATTTGGAGGATATCTTTGGTGTTGATAGCTTTGAGAGCAACTTCCCATAAGAAAAAATTAATCTTTTGGGGGCATTTATCCTTCCATATGACACTCATCAATGGAGGAGGATGCTTGTGTTATCAGTCATATCAATAAAGAGGGATTTGGTAGAGAAAAGGCCATTTGGAGTGAGGGTCCATCTCCAAAGTCTTCTAAGTGTGAGAACACAATCCGCTATAATACATGGCTAAGATTCGTCCATTCCATAATCTCATTATCCTTCAAGTTTCTCCCCAATCTGAGGTCCCAAAAATTGTGATTGTTGTTCCAAACGCAAGTTTGTAGAGGAGGGGAAAACGAGTAGCCAAAGGGTAATTAGCAACCCATGGATTAGTCTATGAAAGAGCTAAAAGAGATGTGGATTCAATAAGATTATTGATATCTTGTTGCTTATCAATTTTTTTTAAGAATAAAGAGCCCTTAGTTGTGGACACCAGAAAGAGGCAATAAAAAGAGTGAAGCAACACACTTCCTACCAGAAACCCTTTTGAGAGGCCCTAACCCTTCGAAACTTAGTAAGGAAAATGTGTTTAGATAGTAAGGAAAATGTGTTTAGATAGGGTGAAGGGATTGATCCAAGTGAGAAAAGGAAAAGATTTTAAAAGACAAGTCTGAAAAATCAAGAGTCCAAATGTTGTTATCATGATAAGCCCAATGTCAACGAAAACCATGCAAAAGAGACCGAAGAAGACATCCTTGGCGTCCTCATCCACAAAGCCCTTCTAGGGTGAAACTTGAAAGTTAAAAGAAAGCATGCTCCTCGACAAATGACATGTATATAAAAGACGAGGGCAAACACTAACTAACCTTCCTATATACTACTTATCATTATTCAAGGCTCCCAATAAAGTTGCTAAGAATTTGGAGAAGCTCTTTAGAAACTTTTTATGGAAGGGAAGCAAAGACTACAAGGGTTCCCTTCCCACCTTTTGAAATGGGAATTTGTGAAAGCTCCAATTAAAAATGGTGGTCTTGGGATAATGGGCATACAACAGAAAAATACTCTTTTGGCAAAATGGATTTGGCGCTTTCATATAGAAAAAGATGCTCTTTGGCGTCGGGTCATTGTTGCAAAATATGGCTCTACACATTTCAACCTCAAGCCTAGTTCCAAAACCTTACATTCTACCAATGGCCCCTCGAAACACATTGACTCAATGCAATCCCTGATTTATAATCATATCTCTATCAAAGTTGGCTATGGGAACACTACCTACTTTTGGAAAGATGTATGGATGGAAGAAGAGATTGAAGAATGGACAGCTCTATCAACCCTCTTGCTACCAATAAACTTATCCATCAGTGATGATTTGTGGTGTTGGACTTTATATCATCCAATCTTATCTAAAATTACTTTGTTTATTGGACATAGTCGATCAGAGAGTTATCTCTTTTATATGGACAACAACCACCAATCCCTACCATACCATAATTGAAAAACTCTCAGATTTAGCTCCAAAACTTATCCATATAAATTTCTAAAATGTTGTCCTGCATTGCATTATCTTGAATGCTTGTTCAATTTAGGAGTTATAAAACAAATACAGATGTTCCTATAAAAAAAAAAAAAAAAATACAAATGCATGTCATAATAATCATACCTAGATGAGATCTTCTCTCAGGAGCTCTAAACACCGGTCTGTCTTTTCCAGGAACTAACAATCCCCCTTCAGTACTATTCTCTGGTTCCAACAATAGTGTTGTCTTCTCTATGTCAATAACTCCACCATCTCCTCCTTGCGTCTAACCAATGAAACAGGAATAACCCAGAGTTACTAAATGCAATAAACAGAGGGGGAAAGTAGAAAACTAACATAAAAGATATCAAATATAATGGAACAATGTGTTAAGTACAATTGAATTACACGCTGACCTTCATTAGACAGCAAAAATTTCAAACTTCAATTCACTAGGCGCCTCCCTCCTTGCAAAGAACAAGCAAGCAATAACTAATCTGGAAAAAAGAAATACACTTCAAAATTAGCCATAACAATCGGAAATAAAGATACCCATTATCCCAATTTAAAGAAAACGCAAATCATACTGATTCTAAAGAACAAGCAAGCAAAAACTAATCTGGAAAAAAGAAACCCACTTAAAAATTAGCCATAACAATCAGAAATATGGATACCCATTATCCCAATTTACAGAAAACGCAAACCATACTGATTCTAAAGCACCAAGAAACCTCCACTTCAAAACAAAATCGAAGAAAGACATAAGAAACAGCAAAAGAAGTTGCACTGCCGATTACTGAAATGTAATAATGAAATAAACGAAAAGTAGCTATTCATCAAACAATCAGATAAAGCAAATGAAATACACCAGAAAGCAAAAGCTTGGGGAACTGAAAATTGACTGACCTTAGAGTAGCAAATTAGAAGATGGGATTTGAAGAAGAGAGGAGGAGGAAACTTGTGGCGATGCACCGGCGATCTGCCGATGGGAAAGAGGAATTTGGGTGTTGGTTTTTTTTCCTCTTTAATTTAATGTAAACTTGGGCTTGGGCTGCTGTGAACAGAAACCGACTATTGGCTTGATAAAACAGGATTTTAACTAGGCTAAGATTTTTTTAAAAAGGATCAGGAGCCGCTAGGAGGGAAGCGGCGGCGGCGGCAGCACCGAAACGGAGGAGGAGACGGCGGCGACACTGAGCTGCTGAAACGGAGGAGGAGACGGCGTGAAGAAAAACGAAGAAGGTGGGAGCACGTGAGAGTGAGAGGAAGATGGAAGGGTTTAGGGATTCCTCTTTCTTTTCTATTTTATTTCATTTGGCTAACTATTTTCTTTTACATTATTTCTTTTATTATTATAATACCAACCTAAGTAAACATAATTTAATTAACATACATATTGTATGACTAGTGATCGAGAGTTGTTAGTACATCATAATTAAATTAGGGTGCAAACATAAACATAATTTAATTAACATACATATTGTATGACTAGTCATCGAGAGTTGATAGTACTTCATAATTAAGTTAAGGTGCAAACATAAACCTAATTTAATTAACATACATATTGTATGACTAGTTATCGAGAGTTGGTAGTACATCATAATTAAGTTAGGGTGCAAACATAAACCTAATTTAATTAACATACATATTGTATGACTAGTCATCGAGGGTTGATAGTACATCATAATTATCCATGTTCATTTTAACTATTTTTTTTTTAGCTTTATAGTTTCGATAAATATTTCAATTTTATCTCTTAATACATTTTTATTTAAAAAATAGTTCAAAAATAATTATATCACGTGTGTTTAATTAATTATAAAACACATAAAATTGATGGAACTTGAAAAAAAAAACAAAATAGTTGCATAGTCTATATTAACAATAATTTATTTATTTAATAAAATAATTATTAACACAATTTTAAAGATGATTATTTTTAAGGGCTGGTTGCACAAATAGCAATCAGGCCCAAACTAATTGCAAATTTAGCAAACTTTAAAATGTTTTGCAAATATGGCAAAAAAACTCGTTTCTATCACTGATAGACTTTATTATATCACTGATAGACTTCTATCAGTGATAGACTATTATCACTTATAGACTATTATCACTGACAAAAATTTATAAAAAGCTGAGGTGATCAGCGATAGACTTCTATCAGTCATAAGATATCAGCGATAGAAATTGCTATATCCGCAAAATTTTTAAAAACATGCTATATTTGCAAACAATAAGTCTAACAATAAGTCTTAAATTGTCATTTACTACAATTTCCCTATTTTTAAACTCTTTCAATAAAAATCTTTAAGTTAAATTATAAAATTGTTTTTTTTTTTTTATGTTTGAAGAAAGTTAGAACTTAGTTTTCATTTTTTTTTTATAAAGGTAATATATTATTAAGTAGAAAAGGCAACTTCATAACCCGAGGTCAAGACAAAAAAAAAAATAATAATAATAATAAGTTGGAGCTCAAATAGTACACAAAGTGAAACAACATAACACAAAACATCTCACAAACACATATTGAAGCTCACAGTCGAGCACGAAGATACCACGACACACCCAAAGAAGACAACGAAAACTCAAGCCCTCATACCCCACCCTTACCATGCATGGTCTCCATCAGAGTTAAAGGAGAAGAGTTAAACATCTCTCCCCTAAAACAACAAAAGAGTTTGTCACCCTCATCTTAGGAATCAATGGGACCCATAACTCGAGCCCTCCTATTTGAGTTTGGCGCACCAATCTAATAATGAGGCGGAACACGGGGCCCTGAACTTCTGGTATGGTAAGGGTCTTCTCCGAAACACCAGCCTGAGAAACAAGGGGACACCATAAACCTGACACGACAAACCACTCTCAAGTCACCCCTCATAAACACGAAACCTGATAAGATAGGTTTGAGCAATTTTTCCCATAACAGCCAAAAATCTGACACGACAAACACCTCTTAAGTTTCCAAGTATAAACAATTGGGACCTTAAAATTCACCTCCCTCGTTCTGATAGTAACAGACTTAGGTAACACGACATCCACTCCTACCTCGACACATAAACGAGCAAAAGACAATTAACGACGGGTTCGTCGTAGCCTTATCCATGCACGCAGTCTTCCCACAACACTAGCAACCGCCATCAACCCCTGAGAGGTCCATAACTCCAAAGGGACATTAAACAATTTAATCCAGATAGGCACCATGTCAAAATAAAAAAGACAATATTGGGGGCCCACTTATGAAGAAGAATAGGCTTCCCACCAATATGTTAAGGGCCATTAGCTAGAACCCAATCCCGAGACTAAACTTTTGTGAACCGAAAGATGATAAGCTCATTTTCCAACATCGTGATAACCGACTCCTCCAAATAGAGTAGTCTCACATGACAACCCTTTCCTCAATCACATACCTCAACAAGCAAAACAAATGAGATAGGCATTGAGGGGCCAAATGGCCAAAACAGCGTCGCCCATGTAGTTGCACCATTATCTGACATTTTCAATATCGTGCATCAACCCTAGAGGATCCACTGTTATTTCCAACCCAAGGCTGGTCAGTGAAGGCCTTACAACTACCGCGTATGAAGGGTTGACCCCAACCACGCTCACCCAAGTCAATGAAGAATTACCTGAACCCAACCGCGCGCTCTCAGGCGTCCCAATCGGACTGGATATAACGGGTGAAAGCCTTACAATTACTGCGTATGAAGGGTTGACCCCAACCACGCTCGCCCAAGTCAATGAAGGATTACCTGAACCCAACAGCGTGCCCTCAGGCGTCCCAATCGGACTGGCTAGACGGGCCAAATGGACTGGATCATGCGTAATACTTGAATTCCGGTCTGATCGGACCTCATGAAACTAGTTTGATTTTTTTTAACCATAACCTGCATTTCATCTTCTTCCTCAATCGTCGTCCCCCGCCCGCACATGCTAGAGCCCGACCCTTCATTAGCTGACACGCCGCCAACAACCTATCGCCCTCCACGGGAACGACGACATCCCACTCCGGTTCCCCAGCCGATGCTGAGAGATCCTTCACGCCAGAACCTCTGGCCTTTTCCACCACTACCACAAGATCCACACGACCCATACTTTGATCTCCCTTCACCGGCGAAAAATGCTTCCTGAAAGAGGAAGAGCGACGCTTTGTCATCCTGACCATCACCGATAACCAATGGACACTGTTGCCAAGGGGCAAGAACGCAAATTCGACTTTCCTTAGGAACTCTTTTTATCTAACTATATTTCTTATTTTCTTTCAACATATTTGCATCTTACATGTTTTTTGAACTTAAAAAGAAACAAAAGAAATTAGTTTTAATGGTTTTAACCAGTATAATCCATCCCTATGGTTTGATAAAACTCACATTATCAAACCATATGGACAATTTATGAGGTTTTATCAAACCATACGGATGAAATTCTATTTCTATGTGTTTTTTTTTTGTTAAACACTATTTCTATGACTCTTTTAAAATTTAGAAGTCATATCTTCATGGTTTGATAAAATCCTTAGTATCAAACCACATGAACTATTCATGAGGTTTTAAGAAACCATAAGGATTAAATTATAATTTTTAAAACCATAATAACTAAATTATAACTTTTTTGAAATAACACGGGCCAAACTTTTAATTTAACCTAAAGACAATGATAGGATATATATTTGTGAATATTTGATTACGATAAGTAGTAATATATTTTAATAGAAACCAACATGAGCATAACATATGATCTAAGAAATAGTGATCAAGGTCACATGTTCAATCACCCACTTCCGCATGTTGTAAAAAAAAAACTATATATTTTAATAGAAATTGAAAAATGGTTCAACTTCTTTTTTTTTTAAAAGAATTATGTTTTTGAGGAAAGAAAACAAATGCATTCTTTTAAGAAATTGAAAGAATAACCATTGTAGGAGAAGTAAAAAAAAAAAAACAGATCATAAACTTAGCATGTTGTAACAATTTTAACCCTGAACTTTCAATTTCATCAAATTGAACCCTAAAATTGCACAAGTGTTGCAATGTGGACCTTGGACTTTCAATTTTCTCAAATTATGAACTCCCAACTTGCATACGTGTTGCAACTTAAGTTTTAAATTAACTTTTCGTTTGAATATGTTAAAAACACGCTAACGTTTATTCAAATTGAGCCTCTTCATTTACCGAACAATCATCATAAAAAACTTATACAAATTTGGGCTACAAAAATCATCATAAGAAATCATAAGTGTTGTAGGTCTGGTCTACGTTGCCAACACTTATGTAAGTTTGAGGGTTCAATTTGATGAAATTGACACTTATAAATCTACATTAGGGGTGACCATTGGTCGACCAACGTCGGTTTTGGGCGAAAACTGACACCGGCCAACGACATGTCGGTTTTGTGGGTTGAAAACCAACGATTTGGAAGTGGTTGGTGACGTCGACCTACCAACCACACGATCGGTCGGTCAATTTCAGTCGATTTTCGTAATTTCGACGAATTAAACAAAAAAAAAAGAGTAAAACTTGCTTACAGCCCGGGCTACAAGTATCTTTTGCAGCCCAACACATGTCACGATTTGATTTGTTGAATATTTATATTATTTTTTAAATAAAAAACAACTCTTCAGGCCCGTTTACTTAGAGTTTTTTCTTCCGTAACTTTCTCTTGATAAACAACTTCTCCTATTTTCTCTCTCTTTCCTCCATTTCCATGACCTTTGTTTTCAATTTCATCTCCCACTCTCTCTTCCTTACTCTACCATAAGTATTTTTTTTCTTTTTTTTTTGTTAACTATTTTTTAAGGCAGTAAGATTTGCAATACTCTAAAGGATATCTCTAGACAAATGAAAAAAAAATTGTTATCGTTTTTGTTTTTTTTGGATTTTTTCTTATAAAAAAAAAATCCAATCTACCTTCCCTTTACCAACCTCAGATGAATCCATATCCAACCATGAAATTTCTCACTCTTTCCTTCATTTTCTCATGAAATTTCTCACTCTTTCCTTCATTTTCTCTAAAACCCACTTGAAAATTTATGTCTACATAACACACTGCAAATTTCAAATAATCCCAATTGAAATTTCATGACCTTGAAATTGGAGTGTAGAGAAATGAAGGGAGAGAAAATAGAAAAAGTTGTTAATTTGCTGGAATAAGAAAAGAAAAGTTAGTGACAATAAACGGGGTGAAAGATTTTTTATTATTTAAAAATGATTTAAATATTAACCAATCAAATCATAAGAGGTGGCTGGGCTGCAAAAGATACTTGTAGCCCAGGCAGCAACTAAGTTTTACTCAAAAAAAAAAAAAGCAGTAAAAAACGAAGAAGAAAAAAAAAAAAAAAAAAAATTGAAGAAGAAATGAAGAAGATATTGAGAGGTGGAAAAAAACGGCTAAACCGAAAAAAAAAAGAAGAACAAAGAATGAAGAAGGGAAGAACTTAGACAAAATAATGAATGATAAATAGAAAATGGGAGGGTTTTTTTTTTTTTTTTTTTTATTTTTTTTTTTACCGAAATTGGTTGGTCAATTAGGTTGTTATTGAGCTCTCCGACTAACCGACTTCGACTGCCAATGTTTAAGACTTCGACTGCCAATGTTTAAAAATTGATCGCGGTCGAATCGATTTTTAGTCTTCGTGTCGATCTACACTAAAAGTGAATGTTAGAATTACTATATCCCGATAAGTTTAGAGTATATTTTTTTTTTCTTTTCCTAAATTATTTTAGAAAAATAGGTAATTACGTTTTCCTTTTGTAGAAAAAAGAAAAAGAATCATTTGATTTGCAAATATAAGTGAAGAATATAAGCTAAATTAAATAATTCAAAACATAATAAAATTCAAAAGGGTATTTAGGGAGAAACTATAATAATATATCGTATATAATTGTAAATATTTTCGATTCGTATATTTTTGAAAACTACCCAAATAAAAATAAATATAAGAAATAGGTAAACCCTTACCTCTTTCATCTATGCTCCACGCCACTTCTTCTTCACGCCGTCTCCTCCTCCGCCGCCGCCTCTCTTCCGTTCATTGCTCCCGCCGCCGCCCCTTACCTCTAGCGATTTTGCACTGATTTTCTGCTCACTTGTTGTTACTGGTATTCTCCCAATCTCCATCTATGTCTTTCTTCTCACCTGGAAAAACACAAATTATAACTTCTCTAATTAAAGATGGAGAGTTATTTTGAGTACACCACATATTTTTCAATTATTCATTAGGAGTAATCGTTCAATTAAATGGTAATGAACCAATCACACTATATTCTATGAATGTGGATTATTTTTCTTCCTTAATTTTAAAAATTAAGACAAAAGGGTGCACATTTTACAATGAATCTCATCTTCCTAATATACAATTTATAATTTCAAGCATGACTTTGAGTTAAACCACGTGATAACAACAAGAAAGCTTTTAAACCTGAAGATTACTAATGTTGTAATGGAGTGATTTGTGTTAAATCATAGTTTCTTCTACCATGAATTTTTTGATCTTTAGTGATGAAATGATTTAGAGGATGTTTGAGATTGATTTTTAAATTGTTAAAATCACTTATGTCCTGTTGAGAATTACTTCAGAACATGCATTTAATCTTGCAAAGGTATTTTAATTAATGTGGGGATTCTCGTGGTCAAGAGCACAACCTTATGCCGATTGAGCTATGCTCGGATTGACCAAAACATGCATTTAATCATTCAAAATATGTTTCATGTTTTATTTTACACGTTGATTTTTAATTATTAAAGTCTTGTTTAGGAGTGAATTTAAACCTACAAAAGTGATTTTATCACTCCCAAACATGTCCTTAGTACCCTTGTGTCTTCTTTCAAATTTGAACTTATTTTGCATTTTTGTTGTTGTTATCTGTTTAGATGAGAATCAAAAAGCAAAAGCGTCAAAGGAGAGCTGTGACATTTTTCAAGGCATGTTGTGGATTCAGGGAGCCATTCAAAGTGTTTTGTGATGGAACTTTTGTGCACCATCTTCTCTCCAATAACATAGTGCCGGCGGATGATGCCGTTGCTAAAACTCTTGGTGGCCGAGTCAAGCTTTTCACCACCAGGTCTGTTTCTCTGTTCTTTAATGTGTCAATCAATCACATGATGGTTCTTCTTATGCTCATTCGGCCTGTTATTTTTTATAATCTTATTGGTCTGGTTTGCAGATGTGTACTCCTAGAGTTGAGGGCCCTTGGCCAATCCTACTCTAAGGCTTTCGAAGCAGCTAATAAGCTGTTTACTGCGAGGTAATTTATTTCCATCCTTGAATTTGAATAGTTTCTTCACGATGACTAGTTCTTGATTTTATCCATGATTCAACACAATTAGAAAACTATGCTTTAGCACTCCGGTAGGGGCATTTTTCTCCCCTGCCCTTAGGCTGTCTTCTTTTGGTTCTTTTGCTCTTTATAATACATACGTATGTTTTTTTTATAAAAAAAGGTTCTGTTATGTTCTTGCAGTATTCACATTTATTGATAAATTACATTTTGGTGTTAGATGCGACCATGAGAAAAGAAAGAGTGCTGAGGCATGCATCATTGATGTGATTGGGGAATCAAATGTCGAGCATTTTTTTGTTGCAACTCAAGATACTGATCTTAGGAAGAAGCTTCAAGAGGTTCGTGTATTTTATGAATTGTTGATATCCAAATATATTGGTTTTCCATTAAACTTATACTCCTTTCGTTTGCTTCAAATCAAATATGATTATTTCGGCCTCGTTTGATAACCCTTTTGTTTTTAGTTTTATGTTTTTAAAATTTATCTTGTTCTCTCCTAATTTCTTTACTATGATTTTAACTTTTCTTAGAGAAACGTTTGGATTCTTAGTTTAAATTCCAAAAAAAAAACAATTTTTTTTAAGGCCCCGATTGATGACCATTTGGTTTTTGGTTTTTGAAAATTAAGCCTATAAACAATATACTAACCTATGAGTTCATCTGTTGTGTAATCTACCTTTTACAAGTGTTTTCATTGAAACCTAAAAAAAGTAGCTTTCAAAAACTTATTTTTGTTTTTGGAATTTAGCTAAGAATTTTAATGTTTCCTTAACAAAGATGACAACCATGGTAGTAAATTGGGAGAAAATAAACACAATTTTCAAAAATAAAAAACTAGAAACCAAATGGTTATCAAAACTTGGATTCGATTTTGAATTACAAGTTAGATAACAAAACAAAGAAACCCAAAGGTGAAAATGGTGTTCATAGACTTAATTTTCAAAAACCAAAAACCAAATGGTTATCAAAGAGACATTCAGAATTGCATCTTATGATTTTTTTTCCAGCCTTCTAGTTTATGAATTGTTTCTAATTTCTGCCTTCTTCTCATTTTTTTTTGTTATTGTTGACCATTATTTGTCATTATGTTTAGTTTGAATTCTCCATGCCAACTTGCATGGATGTATTTGTTTTTTTTTGATAAAGAACAGAGCTTTTTTGTATGGATGGATTTGTGAAGTGAAGGGCTGTAATCTTCAACTTGCTGCGATGTCTTCCAGTAATTATTCTTTTATGTATATGTTAGCAGATACCTGGGGTCCCACTAATATATGGTCTGAGAAATGCACTTTTCATAGAGCAACCATCTGCTTTGCAACGCCAGTTTGTTAAATCTTCGGAAGAAGAAAGACTGCATATGTCTGAGGTGGAACGTAATCTATTAATGAAAAAAATCAAGTCTGAAGTGGAAACTGAGATGACTAACGAAGATGGGGATCTGGGAGATCAAAATTTAGAGATACCAGTTTTGAATAAGAAAAAGAAATGCACTTCAAATGATTTGAAGGATAGACCTCAATTTAAGAGAAAGATAGCAAAGGTATTTTTCCACTTGTAGACTTGATTTTGTGCTTCAATTTGCACTATTGATTTATTAACTTCTTTACTGACTTGTGATTATGATGTTTTGGTCATACTCATACTGGGGCTATTTGGGACATTGAAGTAGTTAAAATAATCAGTGGTTATAATAGTTGTGAATAGTAAATACTATTGAAGTTAATATGTGTTATAATAGTTGGTGAACCAAATGTGGACTGAGTTATTATAACACAGTCCACCCAATTCTAAGTTGGTGCTCCAAACACCCCTTAAACTTTCTATATTAAAATAACATGTAATGAAAAGTTTGTAGTTCTTAAGCACTCCCCTAGTTTGTCTACTAAAGGAATTGCACGAATGAATCTTCATTTGACTATGATTGTATGTTATAATGTGTGGTCTGACTGGTGTCAAATTGTTGAAGCATACAACTTTAACTAGATTCTTTAGCAAGTATAATATCTTAGTATTTGATATGAAAACGTATTAAACCTCCAAATGAGTTTTGATTGATCAAAGTACATTATATTGAAGTTGGACTCATTGGGTGGTGTTTCTTTCGATTTCTGTCTTAGAAGTTGTAATATGACTGCTCATTCGTTAGCTAGAGCTGCGATTGAGGAGTCTTTTGGTTGGCCTTCTTCCTCTTCTGTAGGAGGAGGAAGGTGTTTTTTTGTGGAAAAACGATTTTCCTTCTTTGGTAGCTTCTTCCCTTTGTGAAGCTTCTATTTGTATTGGTTGCGAGTTTTAATGAAGTATCCTCTTTGAAAATAAATAAATAAATAATAATATTGAAGTTGGACTGGTTTCAGCTGAAATTCCTTTCAGCTATTTTAATTGCAATGTTCAACGCTGAAGCATTTAAACAGTGGTGTTACTTTAATTACTTTAATAAATGTACAATGAGGCAAAGCTATTTACCATGAATGCTGCTTTTAGTTATTATATGATATATGATTGATCAATTTTCTTGATTTATGCATCTACTTACTTTCATTTTCTAATTTCTCGACAAAACACTTCAGGGTCCAAACCCTCTTTCGTGTATGAAGAAGAAGAAAAAGGTCAATCCAAGTCAACCTCCAGTTTCAGAGAAGGTAGTTTTTCATCTTTTATAATTTTCAATGCTTTTGAATGCCTAATAGTCTCTTCTAGAATAAGTTAGAATAAGTTTGAAAGTTCATGTCCCATTTTTTATTTAGTACATTGGGTGGTGGGGTGGGGGATTCGAACCTCATACCTCATGGTCGAGAGCACATCTTATAGCCATTACTCGTTGTGATATAGTCGTTACATCTTGCCCCCTAAACACACTGTAATTATCTTATATGTCTATGCACGATTTTATTTCAATGTTTGTATTAATATTTATGCGATCGTGGTTGTGACCGAATTTCCCTTCATGTAGCAGAAGAAGGATGACGATAGTGTTACTAAAAGTAGGACTCGAAAACGGAAGCGGTCACGAAAGGCCAAAACGCCAGTGGAGACACCCGCACCATAGTTGGGTCTAGGCTTTGTACATTTTTCTGCTTCGAGATAAATTGTAGAATGAGATGTAGAAATTAAATTAAGGACATATTTGGTTGGTGATCTGAAAACAAAAAATTTAAAACAAGAAATTCAATGAATGTATTTGGTAGCAGATTTAGAAATTAGATCTCAATTTAACTAGTTCTTCAAAACGTGTTTGATAAAATATTTACTTGAATATAAACTATTATTAATTAATTTATTATTATTTTTTTGTGTAATTATTATTTTACAATATTTATATAATTTATAATATATTATATTATATATATTTAAATTTAACCAAAATGAATTGAGTTTATAAAGTTTTTATCTTTTTAAATATAGTTTTGCATTTTAAAATTTCAAATTCAAAATTTGGATACAAAATGTAAAAATGTTGTTTTTAGAATTTTTAAGTAAAATGAATTTAGATTGCATATCAAATGTATATTCTGTAAATCATAAAACATCCAAACATAATTTGGATGGTCGGCCAAGTAAGCCTGTTTTTTTGTTACAAGTTTTTAATGAAAAGCTATAAGTTCATAACAATATGACATCGAAAACAAAATAATAAAAGTAAACGCAAACATAAACCTTCAATCATAAAAGGTTCTCGAGCTATGATATATCTCATGCCAATTGAACTATTTTTGGGGGATGATGAGTAAAATTTATCATGGGACGAAGATGAGAAATGTATATTCATCAAACTCAAACCCATCTATTCTCTATTGCCATCTTTGAAGAAACCTTACACCTAAATAAGAAAATGTATCACAACTCTATGAGAGACAATGCATCTTTTTCTTTTTTAGAACCTAACCATTACTTTATTTATAGTTAAAAACAAAAACAAAAAACACAAAAAACAAAATATATATATTTTTTTGCAACGGTATTTTAATTAAAGCGATGATTGAACCCATGACCTCAAAATCACAGACACAACTTTATGCCAAATTGAGCTATGCTCAATGTGACTATTTTCTTATTTAGGTGTAAGATTTCTTCAAAGATGACAATAGATTTCAACCTCAAATTTTTGGTTGATTTTTTTTTTTTACCTTATAAATTGACTCTTACATTTTTGTGATTCCAATATGGTGAACCATTGCATACAAGTCAATAATTAAAAAAAAAAAGAAAAAAAAAGATAATTACTGAAAATAAGTTCGGACATGAACTACATTTGAGAGAGAGTCCTCTCTCAGATCGCTAATAATAATCACTTTGGGAAATGCGAAAAAAAAAGTGTTTTGTTTTTGCTGCTAAACAATGGATTATTGTAAACTCAAAGGTGGTTTGATAAACTATATTTTAATATCATTCCAATAACAAATGTCTCTTTAGACCTCTCAACAACAGTTTTCTTCACCATTTGAAGATTGACATTTCTCTCTCTTCCTCTTCTTTCTTTTCTTTTTCAATAACAGTTGCTCAAGCTCCTCTGTGTATAAAGTATATTCCTTTTTATAAAGTTTAGATTATTTTATTTTGTAAACTATTTTTTGATTTATTAATTTGAATTTAGGGAAATTGTAGTAAATGACAATTTAAGACTTATTGTTTGCAAATATAACATGTTTTTAAAAATTTTGCGGATATAGCAATTTCTATCATTGATATCTTATGACTGATAGAAGTCTATCGCTGATCACCTCAGCTTTTTATAGATTTTTGTCGATAGAAGTCTATCAGTGATAAGAGTCTATCACTGATAGAAGTCTATCAGTGATATAATAAAGTCTATCAGTGATAGAAACGGGTTTTTTTTGTCATATTTGCAAAACATTTTAAAGTTTGCTAAATTTGCTATTAGTTTGGGCCTGATTCTTGTTTGTGCAACCAGCCCTTGAATTTATCAAATTTTTATCAGATATGTAGTATTTAATTATTTAGTATAATATTTATTAAATTTTAACTTTTTTTGTTTGTTGGTCTATTTTTCATAATCAACCTTTTTGGGATAGCCATTTAAAAAGATTTCTCTTAAAAAAAAAAATCACACTTTGCAAAAGATAACACCCAACTTATTCACAAACTCCTCCATATTTCACCATAAAATCTCTAAAACAAAGAATTAGTTTTTTTTTTTTTTTTGGGTCAATTTGACGACTAAAAAAAAACTAAGAAAAAATATTTAAATTTAAGGATCAATTTTTGATAAAAATTAAATCCAACGAGACATTTTATAATGCAAAATTAAAGACAAACGAGATTCGTAGCACCTACAGTTAAAAATGTTGACATGATGAAAGTTTATGAGATATTTGGCCAGATGACCCTAAATTAAGGCCTAAAAGATTGACCTGAAATTTTAACAAGTAGTTAAAATCACTTTTGAGAGATTTTTCTAGTTCTCGCTCACGTTCACGAGAGGGAAGAGTTTTCAATTATAAAATAGAGTCCGCACTAGAGCCATAAAAATCTCAGCGAGAGTGATGTCAGCAAAATGTTAGTTGGACTAATTTATGTATTTCAAGTCATTCTCTTGGACCTTAATTTAGGTCGCCAAATATCTCAAAGTTTATGGATAGAAGAAAATATCTGTAAAATATTTAAAAACATTAAAAATATATGTATTTTAAAATTAAAAAAAATCAACTATTATTGAAATAAATATATAAGAATAGTGTATATATAAAAAAATATAAATATAAGAATAGTGGACAAAGAAGACTAAAACTTATAGCATCCAAAAATAAGTCATGGTTTTATCCTTTGTACCATCTGGTTTGAATGACTTTTTTTTTCTTCCCTTTTTTGAGGTTGACAATAATAACAACCAAAAAATGCAACATGTGCTATAAATATATCTTATAATAAACATGAAATTTCATTAAAAATGAGGTTTTATACTTTATTAGAAACCTTCAAATTTCAATCACTATAAAAATATAATTTATGCGAATCAAGCCCATCATTAATGACCACCACCAATTTCAAGATCCAAAGACTCAATATGAGATCTAATTAAAATAAATAAATAAATAATTCACTCCAAATAAGTTTAATTTCTTCCACTGTAATTAGATAATATAAGTGGAAGAAAGGAAAGTTTTTTTTTTTTTGCGATAATTAATTTATTTGTTTAAATACCATTTTTTTTTATTCGGAGTCCCATCCCATCTTAATCTCATTTTAGTTTATTTCGAATTTCTAAATTTAGTTTGGTTATAATTTTGAGTAAATCTTAAAATTAATGACTAGAATAATTAAAGAATAGCAATTTTTTAAAAGATTTTTTTTTTTTTTTTTTTTTTAATATAACAAATTTCTAAAATGATTTTTTTTTTTATTCTCGTATTATTCTCAATAAATAAATAAGAAGAATTAAAAAAATGAGTTATCTTTCGACGTTCCTATGTATTAAAGTGTCCTGTGTTAAGGTTTAGCGTTTGAGATTTTTCGTCGTTCACCATGTATTGAAATGTCGGGTTAGGGTTTAGGATCTAGAGTTTGAGGTTTAGGATTTAGGAATTTTAATCACTGATTTGAGATGTATTTTGGTGACATAAGATAAAATTGTTTGTGAAATACAAAACATTTTAAATTCAGTCAAATTAATTTAAATTAATGAATAATTTTATTTTGTCTTATGTACCAAATTGGTTTAATTAATATAGAATTTGAAATTATCAAAAATCAACCCAATCATTTATTATTTATTATTTTTTTTTTTTAACATCATGTGTAGGGTTAGAGGATTGACGAACCTGTGACCTCTTGGTCACTAATTGTACACTATGCCGATCATGTGTAGGGTTAGAGGATTGACAAACCTGTGACCTCTTGGTCACTAATTATACACTATGCCGATTGAATTATACTTTTTTTTTTCGCTCAATTAACCACTTATAAATATATATTAAAAAAAAAAAATAAAAAAATCTAATTAAGTTTGTATAACTGGTACTTAATTTGTTAATTTTCTTTATGAAAGGACTAAGTAGAGTTTCCAACTTCTAATTTCATTGAGAATGTGCATATATCAAGTTTGTTGATTTATTATAATTTGTAAAAAATAGTATTTAATATAGAAGGTTAGTATGTACATATAAATATGAGTTTGGCTACGTAGGGAGGGTTGGAAGTGATTAACAAAAAAAAAATATTAAACGCTTTTTGGGTTTGATAAAACAAATTATTTTATAATCTCTCCAAATCACTTCTAACACGTTCATTTCCCACCCTTCTAAAATCTATTTTTTTCCTAGCACAAACTTTTTAATAAATTTTTAAATCTTTTTAAAATTAAAAAATTATTTTATATATTTATTATCTTTTTTCTACATAAATTAATAAATAAAATAAAAATATATTTATTTTTTTTTTTTTTTTTTTTTTTTTTTTTTTTTTTTTTTAACTATACAAATTTTCATAATATATATTTTAGTCATTATAGCTAAATCACAATAATGTAATATTTATTTACCAAACATAATAATTAACTTAATCAAGTCTACCGCTAAAATTTATCCAACATTAATTTACTTCATAAAACATCAGCGAATTTTTCTATAACCATCGTTGCCCGCAATTATTTTAAGTAATCACAAATGGAGCCTTTATATGACCAATAATGGAATAATTAAGAAATTATGTAATGTAGGTTTGGAATAAGCAAAACACATATCAAACACATCATGCTCCACTTTTTAACATCAAGTTACACAAGCCTAACTTAGTAAGCCAAAAATAGGGATGGTTGCAGAAATAGCAATCTGACAAAAAATAATTGCAAATTTAGCAAAGTTTAAAACCTTTTGCAAATATGGCAAAAAATCAGTAACTATCACTGATAGACATTTTTTTACTATTACTGATAGACTTTATGACTATTACTGATAAACTTCTATCAGTGATAGACTTCTATCACTGATAGACTATTATCAATGACAAAATTCTATAAAAAAAGACTATTATCAGCGATAAACTATACTATCAATGATAGAAATTGTCATATCTGCAATTTTTTTAAAAAAATGCTATATTTTTAATTATTTTACTCTAAATTGACATCGGTTACAATTTCTCTAAAAAATACTCCTAAATGATTTTTTTTTTTTAACTATTGAATGGGACTTTTGATTATTTTTGAAAAAAGAGAAATTAAGGCAATAGTTTGTTTAGATTTATATGTTTAGGGCTCAAACTTATTTTAAAAATCATGCTTATTTATAAAACAACTTCTATGTGTGTTCTATTTCAAAAAAAAAAAAACTTCTATGTGTGTTCTACTTACTCGTCTACTACCTACTTTCAAAAGTTTTTTTTCTTCTTTCTTTCAATTTATTTTTTGGGAATTAGTTTTTTTTCTTCTTTCGTTCAATTTTTTTTTTTTTTGGAATTCTCATCTACAAATTTCGTTGTCTGGTTGTCTAGGGTTTGATCATAGTTCAATTTGATACATATTATTTTAATTTTTTTAATTTCATCATTTGATTTAATTTTAATGTGTAGTTTCAATAATTTCAAACAAACCTCACACCAACTTGAACCTAGCTCAACTAGTTAAGACATATGAGGTGAACAACAAAATCTGAAAAAATCGAACCGACAGATTGAATCAACGTCGGTTCGTCGATTTTGGTACAATGGGAGTCGGGATCGGTCAGTCCCCTCCAAGAAGGGTCAAACCGATCGAACCATTTTTTATTTTTTATTTATATTATTGATTTTAACACTAAGAAGTATTTAACAATTTGACTTCCTCACAAGTCACTGTTCTTACCTTCTTGATCTTTCGCAGCTGTCGTCGTTTTTCTCTCACTTCCCCAAGTTGTCTCGCTCTCAGCTTCCTTAGCCTCCGTTGACGCCTCGCTCAATCGACGCCGTCTTGCCCACCATCTTCCTCGGCCATCTCCATCTCCGTTTCTCTTTAATTATATATCTTCTCTCGCACGTCGGTTTGGACGTAAAATCGATTCCGACCGATCGTTGCTCACCCTTTAAAGACGTATACTCAAATAAAAAAGTCTGAAGCTCAAATCACCACCACATCCTCACAAAATCTTGTTTAACTCAAAGAAAAAAGAAAATCACACTAATTCACAGATTATTTTTGTTTTTATCATATTAATTACATGACCCATTTTTCTTATTGATGTGACAATGATGAGTTAATTTTTTTTATTGTGTTACTTGTACTAAGATTTAGGCCGGCTGATTTTTTTTTTTTTTTTTTTTTTTTTTTTTTTTTTTTTAATTTTTTAAATTAGGACAAAAATATGAAAAAAAAATGTTTAATTAAAAAAAAACTAGATTTATTGGAGACCGAATTGAAACTCTTAAACTAATGGGAAATTTTCAAAAATAACTAAAAATAAAAAACTGAATTGAAAAATAGCTAAAAAAGTTTCATATTTCCATCTCATGACTACCACAATTTTACGGAATGAAGTTCACAATTATCATCCCAATTATACCCCTGGTATATACGCTTATTTACGGACAATCGACCTAACTAATTTTTTTTTTTTTTTTTATATTTATTTTAATTTATAACAATAATTTTGAAGAAAATAAAAAATCTCTACAACTTAGATTTGAAAAATGTTTAACAACAAAAAAAAAATACAAATTTATCTAACTAACAACCCTCCTAGATTACTGCATTTTGAAAAGAGGGGTTCATTATTTTTTTTTCCAAAATTGAAACGATCACAGAGACGAGAGTGAAGAGAGACAAAGATCCTTACTCACTTCGAAAATATGTCATTTTGGGAGTCGAAATTTTCAGCTCAATTCAAACGTTCAACGATGTAAAAGGTTGACGTAGATAGTTTTTTCTCAAGGTAGAGAGTTTCAAATGTGAGAATCGATGGCTGTTTCAAATCGATTTGGAGGAGGGAAGGTTTGCAAATCTCCTAATTCAATGTTGCAGGTAATGATACAATTGATTGAACGTTTTTCCGAGTAAACTCAACATGCATACCAATTTTAATGTTTTTTTGTATCATTTGTACAATGTTCACGGATTAATGGTTTATTATACACGCATATACTTCATATAATATACTTACATGTACATTGTTATAGATGTAACTACGAATATATACCCACACTAGAAGTTATCAAGAACCCTCATTTTTATAATTTTCTTACAACCGTCTATGAACATTTTAAATTTTTTAGTATCATTTGTTCAATGCTCACGGATTAATGGTTTATGGTGTATATACACGCATATACTTCATATGTTATACTTACATGTACATTGTTATAGATGTAACTACGAATATATACCCACACTAGAAGTTTTCGAGGACCCTCATTTTTATAATTTTCTTACAACCGTCTATGAACATTTCAAATTTTTTAGTATCATTTGTTCAATGCTCACAGAGTAATGGTTTATGGTGTATATACACGCATATACTTCATATGATATACTTACATGTACGTTGTTATAGATGTAACTACGAATATATACTCACACTAGAAGTTATCGAGGGTATCATTTTTATAATTTTCTTACAACCGTCTATGAACATTTTAGTTTTTATAAACATCAATATGCTGAAAATTTAATTGCTTATATAATTTTCTTACGGGTTATGTTATACTTACATGTACGTTCACCAATTAATGGTTTGTATATATACACATATACTTCATATGATATACTTATATTTACATGTAACTTCGAATATATACACATTAGAAATTATCGAGAGGATCGTTATTAAAAAAATTGTCACAACCGTCTCTAAAAGTTTTAGTTTAAAAATTAATTTGAATTAATATTCCATATTAGATTTTATTGAATTTTGTTTACGTTTCGATTTAATTGGGGTTGTTATCTTGGTTTAACCATATCTTAATTTTTTATTATTTTTTACATGATTCTCTTAAAATAAATCTTTATTTTTTTAGGATTATTTTTTTTTTTTTTTTTGAATAAATCCCCTTATTTTCTCCTTCATTTTCTCTCAAAATAATTTTTTTTTTTTTTGTGGGGTTGAGTTCAATGTTTTAACGTTCACATTTTTGTTTTGTTTTTCAGTGTGATTAAATCTCTCCTTTTTGTAGGTAGTTCAACAGTTAAATGGAGGGTAGTTTCGTCCAAGTACATTCTAAAAAAGTTTATAATTATAGGAGTTAGCTATTTTTCAACACAATAATTAGTTTAGCTATTTTTCATCTTGCATAGTCCCGTTTCAGCTATTCTTGTAGTTGCTCCTTGATTTTTTTTTTTTTTTTTTTTTAAAGAGAGCTGAATTGAAATTAATTAAGGTGAAAATATAAAATAGTAAATTGAAATGGATAAAACTATATCTATCAAATTTGTTTTTTATAAGCATAGTGGCTGTAGTTTAGTGGTGAGAATTCCACGTTGTGGCCGTGGAGACCTGGGCTCGAATCCCAGCAGCCACATTTTTTTTTTATTTTAATTTTTTTGCTTAAAAATGAATAACAATCTAAAGAAATCATTTGATTATAGGTTTAATTAATAAAAATTGTACCAAAAAAAAATAATAATAAAAATACTAACTAACATATAAATTTTCCTTTTTATAATTAAAGTATGCTTAATAATAATTTCATTTTTAAATGTCTAGTTATAAAAATGGGAAATTGTAGTAAATGACAATTTAAGACTTATTGTTTGCAAATATAGCATGTTTTTAAAAATTTTGCGGATATAGCAATTTCTATCGCTGATATCTTATGACTGATAGAAGTCTATCGCTGATCACCTCAGCTTTTTATAGATTTTTGTCAGTGATAATAGTCTATCAGAGATAATAGTCTATCACTGATAGAAGTCTATCAGTGATATAATAAAGTATATCAATGATAGAAACGGATTTTTTTGCCATATTTGCAAAACATTTTAAAGTTTGCTAAATTTGTAATTAGTTTAGGCCTGATTGCTATTTGTGCAACCAGCCCAATAAAAATTATGCTTGATTTCTTCTCGGAATTTAATTTTTTTTATATTCCTTAAAATAACACAATCGAATTTATAAATCAAATTAAAACATTTTAAAATATATAAAAGGGAGTAGTAAATAGGCTCAATTTTCCAAAGGAAAAAATCAAAACACCAAAAGTTTATCAAATATGGTCTAAATAAAGAGATCCATATTCTTTTATTTTTTGGTAGTAATATTGGGTTAGCAAGGTAAAATAATTTATTGTATGATTGCTACATTAATAAGATTGTCATTTTTTTTTATAATCGCTACATGTATATGGTAAAAAATATTTTTTTTAATTTCTCACTCATAATATGATAATACATATATATCAATTAAGTAGGAGTGAGCTACATTATTGTACGTACTAGTTCATAATTTCTTGACAACAAAGACTAATGATAATTCAAATATAAAAAAATCATGAGATATTTTGATTTTTTTCACTTTATAAATATGTATATAATATCACAAATTTTGAATTTTCAACCTCTAAAGGATTATGAATACATTAACTAGTTGAGAGCTATGGGTAAAGCAATGGAAAGAAGGAAAGAATTGAATGAAAATAAACCCTAATTAAGAAGTCAAACTTAAAAGTTGTTCCAAGTATTCAACACCCAAATCCTCAAAAACAACTACAGTTTTCTTCTTCTTCATCTTCTTCTCCCTCTTCTCCATCTCCGCCATCTTCTTCCTCTGTATCGAATGGCGCCGCTTGAGTGCCAAGACCGGCGAGCTCCCGGCCTCCCACCGGTACTTCATCTCTCGGAGTGACTCTCGGACAATCTCCACTGGAAAATTGAGCGTGGCTAGTTCCCCTCTCATGCAAAATGCAGCTTGGTCATAAGCCAACGCTGCCTCCTCCGCACTCTCAAACGTCCCCAACCACACCCTCACTCCTTGTCGCGTCGAGTCTCTTATCTCGGCCGCATACTTTCCCCACGGCCTCCTCCGCACTCCTCTATACACCACCATTTCTTCCTTCTGTTGTTCATCTTCCTGTACGACGATCTCGCTCAAACTCCCTTCTTCTATCTCCTCCTTAACTTGCAACACCGGAGACGAACAAGAGCTCGAATCTTCCGAAGACGTCCCTCCGACCGACGTCGTATCAAGCATATCAACAAGCAGCATCTCTTCCAAGTAATTGAAGTCAAATGAGAAATTTTCTTGGTAACCAAACAAGAGATCATGATCAAGTGACATATTTTGATAGATGGGGTTTTAGGGATATATTGTGGGGTTTTGGGTTTGTGACTAAAATTGGAAAGCTGAGAGACCCTTTTTATAAGAGAGAAATTAAAGAATGAGAGTTGAAGAAGAAAGGTGGAAGGTTTTTATGATATGTATGAAAATTTTATAATACAAAGTTTTTTTTTAAAATCTATTTTATAATACAAAGTTGGTGGTATAAAAAATGAAATAAAGGACCACATAAAAGGAAATAGGGCACGTGGGTCAAAGGATGATGTACTTGCGGCTAAGAGGCGGCTGGTTGAGGTAATTCTCAACTGTCAATGTCGTTTTTGCTGACCAAATTAAATAGTGGCTTCTAGGTCTTTTTTTTTTAATATGAAAAAAAATGTCGATGATTCTAAAAATTGGATAATCTCGTTCATGTTCAAATTATATGAATTGAGTTAAAGGTCATGAGATTAAAGTAGTGGTAATTAACATATACTATATCCAATGAGATCAGAAGTTAAAAAATAAAAATAAAATAAGAACGGAGTGAAGAAAAAATGAGAGGGAGTAAACTCCCACACCAAAAATTATAAACTTGTTTGAATTGGATTAAATTCAAGAAAAAACTATGAGTTTGGTTGGTTCATGGATATGAAAGAAAAACAATGAAAATAGCGTGTTTTGATAAATAAAAGTTTTCAGATGATACTGCAAATATCATTTTGTTATGCCATAAAATTGAATAACAAAGAATAAAAGTAGGAGTAGGTTATAATAGATTTAAGCCATTCTAACCGATCTACTTATATACATGTGGTGTGGAATAATATTTGGGTTCAATTCAAATTTTATGAATTTTATTCTGTCATTTTGTTTTTAGATTATTTACTTTCTAATTAGTACTTTTGGAAAATAATATCTTAAATATATATATATTTAAGATATTATTTTTAATATAAACCAAGAGTAACTAATCCTAATTTAATGTTTGTTTGGTAATTAAAAGTATATATAGGGACTACCATTTTCATTTTTTGATTTTTTTTAACGAATTAACGAATTTGATCACACTTCCCATTCCTTTTTTCATATTTATTAGAGAGTCATGTATTTAGTGTCTCAATAGAATGAAAATATGTGCCTAAGAAATATGTGGGTATATTATATTATAGGAAAATTGTAACAGATTAAAAATATATATATATTTTTTTAAAAAAATTGCGGATATCGCAATTTTAGTATGGTCTATCACTGATAGACTCAGTTTTTTATAGAATTTTGTATAGAAGTCTATCAGTCATAGTCATATATCAACGATAGAGTTGATAACCACTGATTTTTTGCCATATTTGTAAAATGTTTTAAACTTTGCTAAATTTGTAATTATTTTGGGTCTGATTGTTGTTTGTGCAACCAACCATATATTATATTATAGTTATTGGCTAATTTAAACAAGAACGAAAAATTATGTCAATTTGAATATAACTCAAAAATTAGATAACACATTCAATTTTTAGTTTTTTATAAACAAAAATCATATATGTTTGGTAACAACACACTTTTTTTTTTTTTTATTTTTTTTTTACAGAAAATCAAACTTGTTTGATAATTATTTTTTGTTCTTGATTTTGAAAATAACAAAAATTTAAAATGGTTGGATAATTACTATTTGTTTGGTACTTTTTTATAAAATAATTTTTTTAAATAAGGTTAATTTATTAGAATGTAAAAATTGCAATATTTATCAATTTGTTTTTTAATTAAAGTCCAATTATTTAATGAAATTAAAAATTTAGGATAAAAAATGATTTTCTCTAAAATAAAAAAAATTTATTATGTCAATAGTTTAATATATTAGACAATTTTTAGTTGACTTTTATTATCTTTAAAGTCAGGAAAATACATTATAAGTGGATAGATATATATGGGTGTAACACGATAATATTAAATATATAATATACTTGAAAAAATATATTTAAATAAAATTATAATATATTATATTAATAATATTTTATACTAAAAATTATTAATATTTTTTTTTAAGAATATACTAATAATATTAATGACAATTTTCATTACAAAAATATTAAGGGTTGGTTGCACAAATAGCAATCAGGCCCAAACTAA
Organism: Herpetospermum pedunculosum; assembly: GCA_028017165.1. Lineage (NCBI taxonomy): Eukaryota > Viridiplantae > Streptophyta > Magnoliopsida > Cucurbitales > Cucurbitaceae > Herpetospermum > Herpetospermum pedunculosum. Next base: position 78,550,931 of record CM051524.1, on the reverse strand, counting down.
TTGCAAATTTAGCAAAGTTTAAAATGTTTTGCAAATATGGCAAAAAAATTCGTTTCTATCACTGATAGACTTTATCATATCACTGATAGACTATTATCACTGACAAAAATCTATAAAAAGCTGAGGTGATCAGCGATAGACTTCTATCATTCATAAGATATCAGCGATAGAAATTGTCATATACGCAAAATTTTTAAAAACATGCTATATTTTTAATTATTTTATTCTAAATTGGCTGTTACAATTTCTCAAATATTAATGAGAATTTGATTCCAAATTTAATAAATAAATAGATAAATAAATAAACGTTTAAGATAATTTCAATAATTATATCTAATTTGTTAACAATTTCAATAAAGTTGTGATAACCTGTAATTTTGAAATAAAAAATTTGTTTTGTTTTGTTTTTAAAATTTGTTAATGAATGTAAAAACGTTTTTAAAAATTTATAAACTAAAAATCTAATTGGTTATCAAACAGTTTTATTTTCTAAAAAACAAAAAAACATGGTTATCAAACAGATTTATTTTCTAAAAAATAAAAACAAAAAATGTGAATTGAATGCGTCATCAAACTACCCTTTACTTTTTAGTTTTTTGAAAATGCGGGTTTAGGTTATCAAATAGATTTATTTTCTTTACTATCATTTTCTTCTTTTTTAAAAAAAAACATTATTGAATATTTCGAGAGAAATTCTAAAAAAAAATATATATTTTTTTTTTTAAAATTTGATTTAATTTTTAAAACCCTCATTTAAAATATAAAACAAATAAATTTATATGTGAAAATAGTAGTGTTATAAGCTTACTTTTCATAAATAAAAAATAAAAAACCAAACAATTATAGATGGGACATAAATTTTTGCTTTTTTAAACACTAAGTTGATAGTGATAGGGTTTAGCACAAAAAATAATAATTATTATTACCAAAATTAGAATTGTTAATCTTTAATAAAATTAATATATTTTAGTTTTTTTTTTTAAATAATTTAATTTAAATAAAATTTATAAAAATAGAGTAGTTTTGAAACTATTTTTCCGAGATAAACTAGTTAAATCGTATACATGAACTACGATTTAGGTAATAATTCTTGTATATAATGGCCACAAATTTCAAGATAAATCGTGGACGATGAAAGTGACATGCCGCACACCTGGACACATTTGTGTGTCATACCAAATAAAACTCGTGTAGGATAGGATCGATGTACCTGAATACCATACACAAATTAGAAGGCACAAATTGAGTCCCTCATATTATATATATATATATATATATATATTTTTTTTTTCATTCAATCTATCAAAATGGTTATTTGCATGTTAGTTCGAAGTTTCATAAATTAAGCTCCTCTCCCAAATTTATAGCCTTTAAATTTCTTTTACAATTTTATTATATTATATATTAAATATAAAAAACAGATATATGATAATTTATAACTATTTCATTGATAAATCAATCATAAAAAAAACAAAACAAAATGTAAATCGTGGACAATATTCATGATTTCCTAGAAAATTTACCTTGCTCCTCGACCAACTCTAGTTTTGTAATTTTGTTTTCTATTAACATTATTTAAAATATTTTTTCTGAAACAAGTCTAATTTTGTAATTTGATTTTTAAACTACATTATTTATATAAAGAAAGTACTATATTTTAAGACAAAAAAAAAAAAAAAAAAAACACACACACATACCTTTTTCCCTTTCAAAATATATTGAATATAAATGGAAGACAAGTGGGAGAAAAAAAAGGTTATTTCTATCTTTCAACTTTCCTGAAATCAATGAGTCCAACAAAAACAACTTTCAGATTATTTTGATTATGTCAAGAAATATTTTGGGAAATTTCATGTTGCCTTCATCACATATACACACAAATAAATAAGTATATATATATATATATATATTTAAAAAAAAAATCAAATTTTACTCTTAAATTTGTCATATTGTATTATTTTTACTGTAATTAAATTTTTAATTTCATCAAATTAAGTCATAAATTTTGATAAATATTGCAATTTTTACCCTCTAGTTAATTTTTTCAAAAACAAAAACTCACTAATTTCAATAAAATCATTTTTTTTTATCAAATTAAGTCATAAATTTTGATAAATATTGCAACTTTTACCCTCTAGTTAATTTTTTCAAAAACAAAAACTCACTAATTTCAATAAAATCATTTTTTTTTACACAAAATTAAGTTTCTTCGGTACATAAATTAGCCATTGAATAACACCTAAAATTTACAAATTTCTAAACAAAAAAATATAGCTCTCTCATGTCGTCTATCTCTAAAAAAAAATCTTATCAATAATTTTATTGCATACAAATGTTTTATAATTCATTAAATGCATATGAAAATATTTCTTTTAACAATATTTCAAACGAAAACTTATCAAATGGTTTAATTACAACGTTTTTAAAATTTAAAGTTAAGATTGCAATACTTATCTAAACTTGAGATGCAATATGATGAAACTGAAAGTTTAGAGTAAAAAGATACAACTTAACAAGTTTAAGGGTAAAAATTGATTTCTTACCAACATGAACATAACTCAATTGGCCACAAAGTATGAACTAATGAGCAAGGGATCAAAGGTATTTTTTTTTTTTACAATTGTAGAGTGAAGGAATAGAACTTCTGACCTCGAAGTTGATAGTACATACTTTTATGCTATAGTTGAGGTTGATAGTACATACTTTTATGCTATAGTTTGAGCTATGCTCCTTTTGGCAAGATGTGAGATGTTCGAATCCCCATCCCGTATTTAATTAATTACTTTACAAATAAAAATTATATTTTGCTAACACGAATATATGTCAATTAATTTAAAATATGAAGTAATGAAGAAGTGAACCTAGGTTGGATTACCAAATTACCAAATAATTTTGCAGCTCCCACCAATGTGAGGAAAGTGGGAAGGGTCTTCTGATAATTCTAATTCTCTACTTTTGTTTTTTCCTCATTATAGTTGCAATTTTTGACTAAATTATACAAAATGTCTGAGTAACAGTTTTTAATTTTGATTTTAACATTTTAAAATTGCAATTTTATCCTTAATCATTTATTTATTATTTTTTTTTTTAAAAGACCCTTTAGAATGTGTAAAGAAATTTTAAAAAATCAAGATTTAAATCAAGATATAGTTGAAAATTTTAAAATGTTTAAGAAAAATTTGAAACCCATCCACTATAGATGGGTTAATGGCATATATTATTTGATTTAGACTAGGACTTTTATAATTTATTATTGTTATTATTTTGAGTACTATTATTATATACATATATATTTTTTTAGTCCAATGAATTTTAATATCTTAGGGCATAACAGTTTTTGTTGGTTGATTTTTAGAAAACATGTATGTTTGAAATTAAATTTTTGGTTTTTAAGTTTTTGAAACGTTTTTATATTTATTAATAAATTTTAAAAACGAATTTTTTTTCTTTTCAAAAACCAGTTTTTTGATTTCAAAATTTGAATAGCTCTCAACTTTATTGAAAATCTCAACTTGTTAAATATACTTATTGAAATTATCTTCAAATAATTTTTTTTTATTGAAATTAAAATCGATAAAAATTGTCATTAATAATATTATTATTATTATTATTATTTTTTTGATAGCATTAGTATATTCTTTAAGAAAAGAGAGATATTATTAATATTTTTTAGTATGAAAATATTATTAATATAAAATATTATAATTTTATTCAAATAATTTTTTTAGTATATTATATTTTAATATTATTGTGATGTATTTTTTTTAATAATATATTATAATTTTATTCAAATAATTATAATTATTCAAATATTATTTAATTCAGGTCCACTCTACACAATCGACATATTTTATTTTCCTAACTTTAAGATGATGAACGTCAATTAAAGATGGTCTAATATATTAAATTATCGACCTAATAAATTCTTTTTATTTTAAAGAAAATCATTTTTTACCCTAAATTTTCAATCTCATCAAATAATTGGAGCTTAATTAAATTTTGATAAATGCTGCAATTTTTACATTCTAATAAATTAACGTTATTTTAAAAAAAGGAGCTGGTTGCACAAACAACAATCAGGTCCAAAATAATTGCAAATTTAACAAACTTTAAAATATTTTACAAATATGGCAAAAAATCAGTGGCTATCACCGATAGACTCGGTCGTTGATATATGGCTATCACTGATAGACTATTATCACTGACAAAATTCTAAAAAACTGAGTTTATCAGCGATAGACCATCTATCAGTGATAGAAATTGTCATATTCGTAATTTTTTTTAAAAAAGTGTTATATTCTTAATTATTTTACTCTAGATCTGTTACAATTTTCAAAAAAAAAAAAGAAAAAAAAATAAGTAAAAAGAAAAATAAAATAATAATAAAAAATTATAAAAAATACAAAACAATAAGTAATTATTCAACTTCTTTAAACTTTTGTTATTTTTAAAACTAAAAAATTAAAAACAGTTAAATAAGTTTGATTTTTTTTTTTTACAAAACGTTATCAAACATATATAATTTTTTTATTTTTAAAAAAGAGAAAACCAAAAACTGAATAGTAGCAAAATTTTGACGAAAAAAATGTATAGTAATAATTTGCAGCTTTTCTTTTTCTTGTTGAATATTTCTTAGAATTGACAATTGAAATTCTGCCTATTCTCTTTCATATATTCTAGAAGTAAACTCTTTAAGATTCATTCAATTGTGCCCAACTCAATTAAAAAAATAAAAGCATACAAGTGTTTTTTAAATGCATTTGAAAATCAACCTCTATCATTAATTCATATTTTATGTCGGTTGAGCTAGGTCTATAATAAAAAAAATATATAAATTTTTAAAAATAACCTTGTTTCTCATTTATAAAAATTGAGAAAGATTTCAAGATAGTTTAAAGTTAGTTTGATGAATTTTAATTCTTAGAACATGAATATATTATATTTTTGTTTGAGAACGGTTGTTGAAATTAGATAGTAACTTCTAGTTTTTAATTATTTAATGTCATTAACTATTTTACAGATCATGTTTTTTTTAATCCTTTTCAATTATCAAACATGAATATATATAGTTCAAACTTCAAATGTAGTCATGCCAAATCGAATATAATTCAATTAACATAAGATTGTGCTATTATTGACTATGAAGTCATGAGTTCAATTCTCACATTAATTAAATACTTTTTTTTAAAAAAAAGTAGTCTAACATTAAAATCTCGATTTATAAGTTGTCGCTTTGAATTGTCTAGCCTACATTTTGATGATGTATATTATATATAAAAAAATCAATTACGTCAAACGAGCATGACTTAGGCTCCGTTTGGGATTGCGGCAACTTTTAAAATAATTGCTTTCAACTTTACTTTGAAAAAAATCAGCTGTTTGGTAAATTTTAGCGGTAGACTTAAATAAATTGGTTATCGTGTTTGGTAAATAATATTAAATTATTGTGATTTAACTATGATGACTAAAATAGACATATTATAAAAATTTGTATAAATTTTCTTAAGAAAAAAATAATAAGGTATTATTTTTAAAAAAATATTTCCATTTGTTTTATTAATTTAAAAATTATAAAATAAAATTTGGTGGTGGAAAATATATACTACATATATAAAATAATTTTTAATTTTGAAAAGATTTGAAAATTTGTTAAAAAAAATGATTGTTAGAGAATCTAAAGCTACCAATAACAGATTTTGAAAGGTGTTGAAAATGAAGGTGACATGTAAAAGTGATTTTAACGAATTATAAAACAATTTGTTTTACCAAACGATTTGTTTCTAATCACTTTCCAACTTTTCAAACGCAATGCCAAACGAAGCTTCAATTGATATGAAGTTGTGTCTTTGAGTATGAGGTCATGAGTTCAATCTAAAAAAAAAAAATTATTTAAATTTTTTAATGACATAAAGTATGAATTAATGATCAGATTTCAATCCCTCCACTTACATTAATTAAATTAATTTTACAAAAAAAAAATTGAAACAATAACTCATAAAAATTTTAAAAAAAGGCAATTAAGCGAATGATATATATATATATATATATATATATATATATATATATATATATATATATATATATATATATATATATATATATATATATATATATATATATATAATTATGAATTTGGTCATTAAGGACAAATTATACATATTATAAAGAATTAATATTTTTAATCACGAGTATATCAATATTGATGTAAGATATTTTTTTTTTAGGTGATATCAAAAGTAATATCATTAGAGTTTATGTCCAAAATTAACTATAATATATTATAGAAATGTGTGAAATTTAGAGTTTTTATTATTTTTATTTATTTTTAAGTTAAAAAAATATGCTTGGAATAAGAAATTCGAACCTCTCTTTTCTTAATTGAAAACATATAATTTTTTAGTTTTTTTTAGTTGAAATTAATGTGTCCATATATATAATATAAGTGTAACACAAGATTTAAATTGTAACATTTATTTCTTCTAAAATTTTCTTTTGCAACATTTATTAAGGTTTAAATTTTAATTGGTAAAAATTGCTCAAACACTAGAGATCCTAAATTCAAACGAGACTGGTCAAATAAAAACGTGTTTTGTCGTTGACTTTAACTCGAGTCATGCAAAGTTAACACGAGCATGTCATTGACACTTCAAATTTAACTTAGCAAGACAAAACTTTAATTTCATTTTTTAATGTAAATAGTTCATCTAATTAAAATGGACGATATAAGAATATGGTAACTTCAGCCAAACTTAATTGAATTGAAGCTCGAATTGTCATATTTGAAGCTTATTTATACTTTTATTTTTAGACAAGATTTATGAAACAACCTAATAAAGTAACTAATTAAGATATGAAAATATTTTATAAATAATATAATATTCCATTAACTTTTCATAGTATATGAGGTTTGAAGATTCCGATTTATGACTCATAATAGAGAAATAATTAAGATGTATTTAACATGTGAGGTATATTCACATTGACACCATAAATATGTTCAACAATGAACAATCTTTCAAACATGACCTTTAGAAATATTGAAACTTGTTCTTTAGTTTCATATTTTGTTATCTATATGAAATATTTTTCAATCTAACTACTTAGCTTAGACAATTGCATATGCCAAACTCAAGTATCTTTTGCAGCCCAACTATATGTCACGACTTAATTGATCAATTTTTTTTTTTTTAATAAAAGATTCAGTTATGTAGTTTTTCACACCGTTTCAATTGTTAAGGATCTTTTTTATTTCTATTTATTCACCCTCACGTGTTGAATTTGAAATGTCTTTCTTTTAAAAAAAATAATAATTTGATTTTTTTTTCTATCATATGCTTAACACTGTACTCTTTTTCGAAGATTCACCACGCCAAACTCTAATTTTGGTAGAGTTGAGTTGGCCTAGATTTTGAATAATTGATGCTAAATTTGGCATATCACAATGATGTACCATATCATTTGTGATTTAAAATCCATATTTGCAAAACCATAAATTCAATGTTATATTTGCAAAAATAAGAATGTGGATTGTCATTTGACATCCATTACTTACTAATATTAATAATAATAATAAAAAATCAAGTCTTGCATAAAATAAAGTCTTATTTATGCAACAAAAAAAAAAAAATCATGATTGAATAATTTTGTAAAACTCATCAATGTCAACTAAGTATACTATAACACAAGATCAACAATTTTAAATTATCGAGTTAACAAGTGATTTAATAACATGTTGGTATTCTTCGTGCATGTAGAAAGGTTCGGAAGGAACACCGTTTATGATCCAAAACCTCTGTTTCCAAGTCAGAATCACTTTGGCTCTTCTAATATGAAGTTATCCAAACTCCCATCATTAGCCATAAATAAATAAATAAATCACTTTGGCTCTCTGATTATGAAATTATCCAAACTCACCTCATTAGCCATAAATATATATATATATATATATATATATATATATATATATATATATATTATATTCACCTATACCCTGTTTTTTTAAAAAAAAAAAAAATTTTGAAAAATGAAAGACATGGGAGATTAGCTTCGAAAACGAAAAAAACAAAACAAAAAAGAATACTTCAAATTCAAACTTATTTAGGGAGAATTTCGAAAAAGAAAAGAAATAAAAAAGAAGAAAAAGAAAAGACACTTCAAATTCAAATGTGAGGGTGAATCTTCCAAAAAGAAAAAAAAAAAACGGAAATAAAAAAAAGACCCTTAGCAATAGAAACGGCGTGAAAAACTAACTAAATCTTTTATTTAAAAAAAAGTTTAAATGTTTTTTTTTTTTTTTTTGACAAAATGTTGGGGTGGGAGATTGAACCTAGGTCTTCATGGTCACTAGACGATACATCATGCCGTTGAACTATGCTCTTGTTGGCAACCGCAAAAGATGTTTGTAGCCAACCTGCAACTAAGTTTTGCTCATATTTATATCAATTTTGTACGAAAATGAAAAAATCATTCAGCACACAATGTAGTTAAGACTAGACCAAGTCCATCTCTACTCGTAAAGTTGAGATTACCCTTATCTTACACATTATCAATACAATTTTGCCTATTGCAAAATCCTCCTTATTACTCATTTGTTTTGTTGTTGTTCTGCTGATCTCATTACCTTGGTTTCATCTAATTCGATGATTAAGTTGCTTTAATAAACACAACACTCCTATCAATCCATCAACTTACCATAGTTTTAATTATAGTGGTAATAATTTAATTTTAAGTGGTGTATGTTTATAATTCCTAAAAAATATTAAAAAGCATTGTGAATAAAAACCATGGGCGGCAGGAATAATTCCCATAGTTTGGAAGAAAAGTGGGTGCCGCCATGCATCAACGTTCACTTCAAAATCTTTGAAGTTGATGCCACTATTTCCTCAAACAAAAATAAATTTACAATACAACAAAATAATTCTACTTTTATTAATATATGGTGATGCAATGTCGTTATTATTATTAAAACTTTACAGAATCCATTTTCAATTTGTTTAATTAGTTTTTTTTTTTTTTTAAATCTATTTAATTAATGCGATTCAACTCATGACTTCATAGTCAAAAGTATAATTTTATGTCAATTGAGTTATCATCTATTTCACTACTTTTAGAATATCACGTGATACATATTTTACTTTATTCTATACACAAAAACTTTAACTTTTATATCGGAGTAATAAAGATGTTGTCCAAAAAATAATACTGATTTAATAAGGTTTTATTGTGCAAATACAATAATATTGAAATAAATTGGATTTATTTTATTTTGAGGATTCCTTCCTATTCTCCGCCACTTTTTTGTTAGAGGCTCAAATATTTCACTAATATACACTAAGTTTGATTGCGTGACTTAGGGGTAATAAGTTTATCCTTATATTTCTACTACGATATGATATTGTTTCACTTTGAACCCTAAGCTAACATATGATTTTAACTTAGAATATTATATCATATTCTTATATACCTAGAATCTCTTTTAATTAAACCATGAGACTATATTTGTATTCTCAATGAATTAAAAAAAAAAAAAAAAAAAAACCTTTGTACCACATATCAACGACTTGTTGGTCTAAGGATAAAGATTAGATCATAAAATAGTTAAAACCAAATAATGGATGGTGGGATCTATTGAAATTTTAAATGACATACACTATTTATTAAATATATTTAATAATAATATAAAAAAATTAGTCTAGTGGTCATGAAAACGTTGACTATTACAACCCTCCTAAATTGAATTAGTTCAATCTTTGGCGACCACTCTAAAATTGTACTTTAAAAAAAAAAAGATTACTAATTCTTCTCAACAATCTTCAATATGTAAAAAGAGATTATTAATTCTTCTAAAAAAAAAAAAGAATAGTACAATTTTGAGGGTGGAGAATTCAACTACGGGTCTCGGCACATCTTCTGCCTCTGATTTGTGCCCATTGTGGACACCACTAGTCTCAACACACTATCTACGAACTATCCCACAAACGAATCTTACTGCTCCTCAATAAGACTTGGTCCGGGGGAGTTGAAACCTAGATAGGTCAAAACATAATAGTTGTGACCCCACAACTCCTTCTAAGACGTATTTAATGAAGTGAATTTCTCTCCTTCAGTATGTCATCGAAGACGATGACGAGATTAAGTAGGAGGATGTCATGGTCCTAGAGGACCCGTAGCAAAAAAAAAAAAAAAACTAAAATCTATTTTTTTTTTCTTTTCTTTTGAAAAAAGAATACTAATAACTTGAACATTGAATTATGTTTAATTGTAATCTGACATTTTTTTTTTAAGCGATAGGATTGACAACAACATAACATTTAAATAAGTGAAATATATTGTGAGTATTTTATTAATAGTCACTATCATAGTAGTTAGATAGGAGAAGTAATAATAATAACAACAACAATACAATCTTTTAAAATAATAATAATAATCCAACTTGAGATGGGACCATAAAAGATTGTGCAGAGTTCATGGTCCTCATTAGGTTAATATCAATATCTAAATCTCTTTATATTTTTTCTTTTATTTTATTTGAATACTTATTTCTATATCTAAAGTATGTTAAATACTTTTTTAAAAATATATTATTAATTTAATTATATGTTACATTTATAATTAATTATCCCACGTGACAAATAAATGTCTTGTGTTTCTTTGACAATGGTTCATGTACCAAAATTTCATTCTTTTTTGCATATTACAAAAGTCACACAACCCTCTTTTATTCTCCTAATTAATTCTCTCTTTTTATTTCCAATAAAGTTTATAATATAATAGTTGACAGTAATTATTATTATCTTCAATTACTTATTTTATTTTAGTCAAGCCAATCATCTTATCAAGTCACATATAATATTTACGTTCAAGAAAAGAAAAAAAAACCTCTGTACTTTTAACATGTGCAAAAAATAATTAATAATATATTGTTTTTTTTTTTTATAAAAAATAATTAATAATATATTGTTGTTATTACAAAAGACAGGTACAATTAATCATATGGAGGGCTTTGAGATACATACATTCAAATACCACAAGTTGTTTTCATTTATAAAAATTAAAAATATCAAGTTGGGAAGTATAAAAATATACGAGATTGTGCCCGTGACTAAAAGATCATGAATTCATCCTCGTATTTATTAAAATAGTGTTGTAAAAAAAAAAATATATATTTAATTTTTGTAAACTAATAATATTTATTCTCCCACTTGCAAAATCAATCTTGAATTTCAATATTCAACTAATTCAAAGTGGAAAATGATGTCATCAAGAAAATCAAATGGTCATCCAATAATTTGTCAATTAGCATGCATTCAAGTTCAAGCTTTGCTTGCTTGCTTCTTTCTCTTTTATTTTATTTTATTATTTATTTTTATTTTACAAACTTTCTCAAGCCTTTTTAATTCTCTAAAATTTTAATTATTTTTATTCTCTCTTCCGTTTTAGGCAAATAATCACATTCCATCAAAACTTGTAGAAATTATAATTAACGGATAATTATGAGTTTGACTTTTTGTAGAAGTGCTTTTAAGTAATAAAAAAAAAAAAAAAATACTATAAACACGTTCGAAAAGAAATAGTAGTTCAATAATGTTTATTTTTTAAGTAAATTAAAGTGTACTCGTAAGAATTTTGTTAATTTCAGCATAGAGCTAAAATAAGTAGATAAAGAACACATTTTTTAAATTAAAGTTGAAGGGTTTTAAGATTGTGCATCAACATTTTTACTATAAATTTTGAAATAGGCACTATAATCAAATGAGCATGACTTATTAGTATATGTTATTAACAAATATTAGTATAATCTTATGCGCCTACAAACTTTTACATGAAATATAAATATATTTGTTGTGAGTGCAACCAAAGTCTCGTATTGGTTAGGAAAGAGAAAAATCATTAGTATATAAGGGAGAGATCGACAACATCTCCATTGGTATGAGATCGTTTGGGTGAAACCAAAATCAAAGCCACGAGGATTTAGACCCAATGTAGACAATATCTTCATACCAATGTGGAGATATGTGGATGTTCGTTGTCCCTAACAAGTGGTATACGAGTCATGTTGTCATGAACAACTTAGCTAGCCATATCGGTGTGCCTCGATGACATAGTCATGGTTGATCCATGGTCAAACTTATCTGACAGGGGTATGCTCTAATGAATAGTAGCCCAGTTAAAAGTGATAATGTTCGAGTCTAAATACGGATAAATGACTATTGAAGGGGAGACTTTATGGTCCTTCGTTTGAATGAAAGGATTATTGTGAGTGCAAACAAAGTCTCACACTGGTTAGAGAAGGGGAAGATCATGAGTATATAAGTTAGGGACAATATCTAGCATGAAACCTTTTGGGACTCCAAGATGTCCAAGAAGATCAGCTCTATAAAATATTTTCTTGGGATTGAAGTATCTTGACGAAAAGGTAGAATATTTCTGTCCCAAAGAAAGTATTTCTGTCCCAAAGAAAGTATACACTTGACTTGGAGAGATAAGTATTTTGGGAGAGGGATTGAAGTTTACTCTAAGGAAAATGATAAGGTTCACTAAAGAGATATGTATGTTGGGAAAGGGATTTGAAGTTTACTCTAGGGACTAAAGAAGGATGATTGACAAAGTGTAAGTGTTTATACAAATGTTGATTGGGTTGGAGAAATAGATTAGAGAAGATCCAATTCTGGTTATTTCACTTTTGTAGGAAACAATAACTTAGGTATGTACAATTTCTATGCACCAACTTGAGGGGAATGTTGAGATTTGTTCCCGAATTTATTTTCATAATCTCAAGGATTTATCATTGATTTTCTATATTTTAAATAATTGATAGTTTTCGTAATATTTGATTCCTTAATTATTGGAAAAAATCAGAATAGTATGTTAGTATATATTTATATATTTGTACAAAATTGTTCCTAATAACTATTACGAATAGAATCAAAGAAAATTTTACTTTAGGTTCTTTCCAATGTAATTTCAAAACTCTTATTTTGGTTTATGTACTTTTAAAAAGTTATCAATTTGGTCCATTCATTTTTCATTTCTATCTCATATTTTCAATCATAAATTTAGAACATTTCAGTAGCTAAATTTCTTAAAATGTAGCTCTAAATTTGCATTAAAGGATTTCGATTGCGTACAAAATTTACGTTTAAATTTTTCAAATAGAAATCAAAGTTATTATTTTTCTTTGTATTAAAAATGAGGTTACTAGTTTACTCTTAGAACCTTCATCACTACGCCTACAATTAGAGCATATATATATGTGTAAATATTTTTTTCTTACCTTAAACTCATAGTTGATGGTGGTTTGCTAACACATTCAATTTTTGTTTTTTATTTTTTATTTTTGATTTTTAGAAAACAAGTCTTTTTACATTCTAATAAATTATAAAAATAAAAAATGCAAAAAATTGAATCAGTTATCAAACTGGCCTTCACATTTTTTTCTTTCTTTCTTTGTATGCTAAATTTGTCTTTCAAATTTTTTGGTTTATGGTGGAAGTTTGTCAATTCAATTGTATAATTTCAGGAACAATATTACAATTTCAGTGAATGCCATTTGAAAATCTTAAAATTGGTCCAATAATATTGACTTTTTTTCTCCAATAATTTGAAAGTAAAAGAAGTGACTTTATTTGTAGCCTTTTATTTCAACATAAATTTCTTAGGGAAAAGGAAAAACACTATAGCCCTTCACATTTCATTCCAACCCTTCTACTTCCAAATTTGTTATATAATATAGTCCCTCTTAATACAACTAACAATTTAGTTTTTATACTTTTAAATTCGTAACAATTTAGTTATTATTGTAAAAAATGTTGTTAAGATTTAATGAAGTTTGTTAAATATGTAAATCGATAAATTAATTAGAAACCGCCAAAGCGAGCATAGCTCAGCTGACATATGTATGAGTTGACGACCACGAGGTCTGTGATTCGAAACCCCCATCCCCAATGTACTAAAAAAAAAAAAAATAATAATTAGAAACCAACAAATATGTATACAGCCAAACCGAGCTTAGCTCAATTGGCATAAGGATTAATTAAAATACAAAATTCCAGTATTTTTATGTTTAATTATTTGAATTAAAAATTTCAAACTTTATAGTTCTACACAAGTAGTTGGATCAATGAGTTATTTTGGGCCATTTTCTTTATGGGCCGTTTGGATTAAAGAGAGCTTTATTTATCTTTCCAGTTGAGAAATAGCCCAAACTTTCAAATATTCTCAAAATGGCCAATTGATTCTTTTTTTATTTTGTGAGTCCATCGTCGTCGTTGCCAAAAGCTTTCTGGTCATAAGTAGTTGGGTCAATGAGTTATTTTGGGCCATCATGTACTTCTCCATAATAGGTGCTTTTCCGTACCTAAGACTAAAATTAGGGTTGGCCCATTTTCTTTATACACATTAAATAATGAATTCCATTCATATTACATCAAATTATGTAGCCAAAGCGAGCATGACCCAGCTGACATATGTATGTGTTGACGAACAACATGTATGTGGTTCGAATCCCCCACCCCGATGTACTCACAAAAAAATACATAAAATTATGTCCAATGTGTTAAAACATTCACAAATCTCCAAGTATTTGAAAAAAAATCGATTTTAGATTTGAGGCAGTCGTATTTATTTGCTACAGCCGACAACTCTGAGGTTTCGATGGATGAATCGACGATGAGTTTGAGAACCACTCGTGCGCTTGCGAGCTTCTGAATCACATCTCGAAAATCATTCTTGTCTAGTGAAGAAAGGAATGGGGAGAATGGAGTGCATAAATGAATGGGAAAAAAGTGGAGCGAAAAAAAAGAATGGAGAATGAACAATTTTTCCATATTTGAGGCAACTTGGTTATTTGATTGTTATTCTTTTTTAACAAGAAAGGAGATAACTTGAGGTTACAAATAATAAGATCATTGGCATCAATCCAGGTAATTATATAGCTCGATTTTTCAGTAAAATAAATGTATTGGAATGCTTCATGACTAAAATAAATCTTCAGGATTATGAGTTGGCATCGAGCCAATGTGTTAATTTTGAGGTGTCCTAAACTTCATACTCTAATTTTATGAGTTGGCATCGAGCTAATGTGTTAATTTTGAGGTGTCCTAAACTTCATACTCTAATGTGTTAATTTTGAGGTGTCCTAAACTTCATACTCTAATTCGTCGTGGATTAAAAAAAAAAAAGTATACACGCAAACTTCATACTCTAAACTCTTCCATCTTTTCAGGCTCACTACTTTCGACATAGTTTCTAATTTGACCATCAGAGCTCCTCATGCTAACACATATCATGTCGGTGTCCTCAACCCGACAATCCTCCTCCTTTCTCCTCTACTTTCTTTTACCTCTACATGAACCCGACAATCCTCCTCCTTTCTCCTCTACTTTCTTTTACCCTACATGTAGAGGTCGAACTTTCACAATAGAACACAGCATGATGCTATATCCTATAATCATAATTTATGAAAGAAAATGATCTTCCCAAGTCATCATAAAATAATAATACCCTACAAACATAACGTTCTTAGATTTTCCTAGATTTTGTCCTTTTACCTTTCTTTTCTAGTGAGAGAAAATATATTAAAAAAGTCACATTCAATTCAACACCTTACCACAGGCAGGTCAAAGCCCTCTTCCCAACAATTAAGAGACAAGAAACAGAGTGTGTGTCTAGTTGGATAAGGAAAAGTTGTTGAATATACACAGCACCCATCATCCAGAAGAAAACTTATTGCCGCCACGTGCATTCTTAATAACCGTTGAATGTAGATTCGAAAATTTATACACTCCTTATTAACTACAAAATACATATTTGAAATACTTTTATAGTTTCTCTTTCCATCCAAAATAAAATAAAAACGGTCAATGATTGACAATTTTACACCATTAAATGTTTGAGAGAAAGAAACTGTAAAAATACTTCGAATTTGTACTCATAGTTATTAAGTAACGAGTAGATCAAGAGACAACAAAGTCCATCACTTACAAAACTGAACATTATTAGACATCATGAGATTTCATCACTTACAAAATTGGTTTTAAAATGGAAATCATGCTGTCTAATATGGTATTAGAGCCCACGAAACCCAAACGGGTATTCCGTCCAACAAAACAAGGAGATCTGACCTAAGATGGTGAACTCAAGAAAGCACCATCTTGAGGGGCATGTTGAGGATCACAATCAAAAAGATGAAGGGACGTCACTCACAATATAGTATACATGGGTTACTTCTCCTAACACCGATTGATTTTAGGATGAAACCTAAACCTCGTGATGTCTAATAAACATAGCTCAGTGGTAATTGACATGTACTCATTCTCTTGAAGACCGAAGTTCGAATCCAAAAAAAAAAAACAGAGACCATCATGCATGCATCTATCTTACGTTTAGTCTAAAAAAAACTCCCATTAAAATAATAAAATCATAGAGTTAAAACAAAAACCCCTGTAGTTGATCTCCGACGGCTCAAAATCAATTCACTTCAAAGTTCACAAATAGACGAATTAATTCATCTTCCTAGAAACTTCCTCCACCAAAATACGACAAGTTCAACCTTCAAACATGGCTGACTTGATTTCTAGCATATTCAATTCGCATATAAATACAACAGATTTCGATTACCTCATTAGCCGTTCTCCAATTTCGAACTCAAAATCCTTCCCCTGCTGCAATAATATTCTGTTTTCACAGTGTAATAATTTAAAAAATGGAAGGAAAGAGAACAGGAAACGAAGGAAAGAGATCGACAAACGAAGCTCGTTACCGAGGGATACGGCGACGGCCATGGGGGAAATTCGCAGCGGAGATTCGAGATCCGTCGAGGAATGGCGCTCGGCTGTGGCTAGGGACGTTCGACACGGCGGAGGAAGCGGCGAGGGCGTACGATCAAGCGGCGTATGCGTTCAGAGGGCATTTGGCGATTCTGAATTTTCCGAATGAGTACCAAAGTGGAAACCCTAATTTAGCGGCGGCGTTTGGTACTTCGACGGCTGCGCCTTCTTCATCGGCGGCGGAGTTCTCTTTCGCCGGAAATTACTCCGGCAACAATGGGAGCCGTCGATCGAGCGAAGTGATAGAGTTTGAGTATTTGGATAATGAGCTTTTGGAGGAGCTGTTGCAATCGGAAGGGGAAGGTTACAATCGGAAGAACTGATGATACTGTTGGATTTCGGAAATTTTATTTTATTTTATAAATTATAATGCTGGATTAATTTAATTTTGTTTTTTAATTTTGTGTAAATTTGTTATTTGTTTGAAGAAAAAAAAAGCAATGGTATTTATTTATTTCAAAATGAAATGTTAATTATACACTTAATTAGACAAAAATAGAATGTTTAATGACGTATTATACACTTAAGTCCGTCACAACTTAAAACTTCAATAACTTATATATTATACATTTTTTTAAGTTTAGAAGTCTAGCACGTATGAAATTAAAAGTTTAGTGATTTATTAAGCATTATGTCGGTTGAACTATGTTCATATTGATATAAATAATTTGTTTTTTACAAATTAAACTAATTTATTTTAAATACTACCGCTAAGTTTTAATAACAATAATGATTTTTGTTCTAAAAAATATTGATCAAATTGTATCGAAAAATCACTAATTATATAATTAGTGGTAAAAAAATATTTTATTATTAATATAAACGACAATCCTAACATTTGGTATAATATGTTGAGGATCAGGATCCTACCTTGGAAACATGAGTTTATTTTTCTCATTGGACAATTGATATTGCGAATTGATTTTGAGATGGAACTCATGATATCAAACATGATATCAAAGTCCATGAAGCCCAAATGTGTATTCAGTAAAAAAAATGAGATTCGATCTAAGAATTATGAACCCAAAAAACACCATTTTGAGGCAGGTTGAGGATCTCACGTGAGAAAGATAAAGGAACCTCACTCACATGGATTACTCATTTCATTTCCAATTAGTTTACCATGATATCAAAAAAAAAAAAAAAAATATTTAACTTTTTAGAAATGAAATTAATTTATTATATGATAAAATAATATCAAAATATTACATATTGGGTATGCGTTAAAAGACTAATGATCTTATATTTATGAAATAATGTTCATGTGGAAACATAAGTAGAATGACTAGACTTTGATGTATTTTTTTTCTTTGTAAATGCATTTAATACAAATATAGTATATGATGATTATATGTAATATGAATTAGATTAGTAATTTCAACCGTGTTAGTCCATTTTTTTTTAACAATATGGGTATTCGAATTTGAGATTTTTTTGCTCATACTTCATATATTATTCCAGTTGAGCTATACTCATGTTGGCTGTGTTAGTTTATTTGAGACAATGTTAAGCGAGTGTCGAAAAAATAGTCGTAATTAATATAATAAAATTTAATTATTAATTTGTTACATAAATGCACGAGGTTGCATGTCGTTTAATAATAAATGAGTGTCCAAGCTATTATATGTAATCCAAACCATGTGGGTCAAGTTTGAGCATTAAATTTTCTTCATTTTGTGCGATAGTGATGGTGAATAAGAATGGGAGCAAGAGGAAGCTACAAGAAGTATTATAAAATCATTATTTAAGTGAGAGTTCATCAAACCACAACACTAAACAAACATATATTATAAAACATTTTTACTTTTCTATGCTTTGGAACCAACTCCAACCAACTAAAGTGATAATCATTTCATTTTTTAAATTAAGATTATTATACACATTCTAATTATAAATTTATTTATTTAATTTTGTTATATACATCTTACACATATTTACATATTTTCAAAATTTAAGTCAAATTTCGAAAATTAAAAAAAAAATCATTTATATGTCTCGTATAATTATTTAGTTTTTTTTTTAATTATATTTATGAATTTTTTGCACAAACAGCAATCCGATAAAAAATAATTACGTACAAATTTAAGAAAGTTTAAAACCTTTTGCAAATAAGAAAAAAAAATTAGTGACTTCTATCACGGATAGACTATTATCACGGACAAAAATCTATAAAAATGACTACTATCAGTGAAAAACTCATATCCGCAATTTTTTTTTAAAAAGTGCTATATTTTTAATTATTTTACCCTAAATTGACATCTGTTACCATTTTTCAATATTTATTTTCTCAAATTTCTTTATAATTGTTTTATCTTTTTTAGGAAACTTTTGAATTTTTAAAAACAAAAATCAGTTTTTAATTTTTTTTTTTTTTTTAAATTTTCAAAACTTGAAAACTTAGATTTTGAAAAATAGTAAATAAAAAACACAATAAAATCATAAATGAAAAATAATGTTTATAAGCTTAATTTTAAAAAAATTATGAAATCAGACATTAAAAATCTATTTTTGAAATTTGGAATTTGGAATTTGACTAATAATTCAAATATTTTTTTTAGAAAAGATAACAACCATAAATAAATCAATTATCTCACCACCATAATTTTTAAAAACCAAAAAATTATAAAACGTGACATAAATAGTAAGATTTAAAAATTTAGACGAAAAATGCCATAGAAAAATGTATTTATCTAGGGGAAAAAAATGAATGAAGTGAAATTTTATAGCATAAAAACATAAGCAATCATTTGAGAGGAGGGGATGCACATGTGGGGGCATCATAAAATCCTATTACTTTTTTAAAAAAGAAAAAAAAAAAAAAGACGCACAAATTGACCAGCCACCACACATAGATTTGAAAAAAAACAAAGAAAAAGGATAAAGAAAGAGACCCTTTATTGAATTCTTCCTTCTTGACTAAACAAAGTAGAGAAGAGACATATTTTTGGACATGAATCTACCTCAAATATTTCCTTCCTATTTTGGCTCTTCTCAACATATTGTCCCTACCCATAATAATATTGAAATTGTCTCATCTTTCCATACTTTTAATTAAGCTTCTTAAATTTCGATTTGATTTTTTCTTTGTGATATGACGATTTGACCTTCTGATTCGATTCAATTTCTGACTGATGGATATAAATCAGGATAGAAATACCATAGATGTCTTGACCTTCAACCCTGCCTCAGTCTGAAAGTGTGTGACTTGACGTGGAGGTGACCTGGATCCATCTGACTTAATATTTTGCTCGACGTACTGATGGAGCGTTGATGGAACGCAGCGGAAGCGATTTGGATCATAGACACTCTAATTTCATCAATTTAAACAAACGGAAACATGCAAAAGCGATGAAAAAGAGAAATTAGAATACATATCCTTGTCGTTCGTAATTCTTCAAATTCACCGCCAGAAGCTCCTCACGAGCTCAACGATCCTTCTAACGAAATCTTCGTGGACCACCCACGGTAATCTCGCTATCCTCAGGCCGAGAAACGGAGTGGTGAGACTCCTTTTACAAAAGAAAAGGAAGAAGAAACTCTACTGAAGAAAACTATTTTCTTCTGAAGCAGAGAGGAAGAAGACGGAAGAGATAGAGAGAGAGCAGAATTGAAATTCTCAATTTCAATTGTAAACCCATAAAAGCACTAAGCTCTTTTTCTTTTTTTCTTTTTTTTTTTTTTTTTTTTTTTTTAATTGATCTGTCAATATATATATACCTTATATTTACATGTGCATGTAAGACACATGTAAATATATAAATAAATATATATATATATATATATATTTATAAATTATTATTATTAAAAATAATAATAATTATTTTATTAATTAAACTTTTTAATTAATAAAAAATATATATATAATTTAATTAATATTATTTAATTCAATATCAAATATTAATTAAATAATATAATTAAACCCGGTTTTTCGAAAACCGACTATTTGCACATGAATCCTATTCATGTTTTCAGACCAATCTCATATTTAAATCATATTTAAATATGTCTATTCTTCTTCCACAAACCCGAATTTGAAGGATTCAAATTCTTTTTTTTTTCTTTTATATTGTTTCACGGCTTTATCCGAGCTAGCCAGGAGAACCGTAAGGACCTACAGATCATGAGCTCCAACGATACGAGATTATCCGGTCAAAACTCTTTCAACCGAACTAACCAACATTCGTTAACCCCCGGAGACTCCACTAAAGTCCAAGGGCTGCACTCTCCTCACTGTAGATATATTGTGTCCTGTTGATATAACTATTATCAGTAAGTCGATCCTTCACAGGTCGTTCATAATCACAACGGGTCATTTAAACCGTTCAACCCTTGTATTATATCTTGTTCCTTAAGTACCACTGACACCTCTAATGAACAATTGATTTGTGGTCCAACCATCAAATCAGATTCCTCCCTGATCAGGAGAGGATGGGCCCATTGTTCAAGACCTGGAGTCAGCACTTAAGGGAACAACCTCTCTACTAACCCTTAAAGCGGGTAAGAGTGAATTCCAATCTTGCTACAACTATGTCCCCAGCCACTTATTCGATCTTATCCCTAAGATGGTAGGCTTATTGAGTCGGCGATCTGGCCACTCTCACCCGTACAAGTCAAAGGATAAGGTCGAATAAACAGGAGTTCATAGTAAGCTCAGGATTGAGATCGAGTTACCTAAGTCATCATATAAAAATAAACCGGTCTTTACAGTAAACGGTGTTATAAAGAAAGAGCGATTTTATTTCTTGGTTCGGTCTTGTGCAAACTCATTGCACAGGACGCCCTCACTCACATGTCTCTACATGAAACGATTCGAATCACATCGTTTTGTACTATACAAAGTGAACCGCGTCCAATAGTGTCCCCAGGATAAGGTACCCAGCCTTAACCCTATACTATAGACCATTTTGGCTGTCTACTTGAACTTGATTCACATTCATGTCACACATGAAGTTCAAGTACTCACACTATCGCCATGGGTGTTAGTTATTGGTATACGTTAATACAAACACAATTCACTAAAATTCAATAACAACTTTATTGAAATATAATATATATACATTCAAACAGTTTACAAACTACGAGTTTTAGGACATAAAACCCAACACGTACGACCACCTAACATACCATGTTAGAGTAGGTTGACGTGAATGACGTTGTAGATCTAGGTATTGACTGACTGAGTGGTAGAGTTGTTCTCATTTGGATTCTTTATAAATAGCGGAACTCACCTAATACTAAGGTAAGCATCGTAACATTATTCTTAGTCAGCTTGACATAGTTTGGTTTATTAGTAACTTCATCGTAGTAAGTTAGGCAAGCCACCACACCGATGTTATACTTCTGTGTAGGATATTTTCTCTTCATCTCATCCCCTCCACACCTTGAATTGGAATCTGGTTAGACTCGACTGCTAAACAATCTCATCAACAATTAACACTATTATTTAATGTTTAAAAAAAACACTATTGTTTAAATGTTGATGGGTCTCCTGAGTGATATTGTAGATATTGTAATATATGATATGGTGTGTTGGGAACAAAGTAGACTTAAATATAACACTTTGTTTGAGGGGAGGATTATTAGGAGTACAAACAATATCTCACATTGGCTAGATAAGGAAAATATCATGGGTATATAAGGTGGGACAACTATCTTCAATGCTATGAGACATTTTGGATGAAACCAAAAACAAAGTTACGAGAGGTATGCTCAAATGGACAATAACATACCATTGTAGAGATGTCTGAGTTTGTTCATTGTTGTCCTTAACAAGGTGCTAGATAGTAGGTCAATAAGATAAAATAGGGATGATGATGACCACAAAATTCGTTAAAAGTATGTTGTGCCGACCTATCCTAATAAAAACTTTTTCATGTTTGTCCTTAATATATCTATTTGATATATTCTCTACATGTCATGTCACGTCATGTCAAATTATCATTCGTTAGTTTCAACTATATATCATGTCAACATTTAAGAAACAATGTTAATTGTTAGTGACTTTATTAGAAATCAAAATTTAAAGTTTAGAGTAGTAAATTGAAAGTTTTTAAATTTATTTGACCAAATAGATACATGTATTAAAGTTCATAAACTGAATTTAACTTATGTTTGTAGCCAATTTAGTTTGAGAAATACTTTTATAATTCTAATTAATCTTTTTTTAGCATGGTTTCATTTAGCCCTTCAAATTTTGGATTTGAATATCCAAAATTGTTGTAATTAAGCATTATTATTATTATAATTCTCTCAATGGTTGGATTTAATGGGAAGAAGGAAAAGAGTCTTTTCCTTCTTATTTTTCTATCAAAAGGTGTCCACATCCACCCACCCGTCCTTCGCTTAATTAAATATATTGGAAATTCTATGGAAAGTGTATGTTTTCTTTAAAAGTCAAAATAAAATTAAACTTCATTCAATTATTTGTATATATTGTTGGTTTCTAATAATTCATCTCAAATTTAACAATCATATTTTGAATATTACATGTTTTGTGCCCAACTGAATTAATAATAAGATCTTGATTGGGAAAATATGTATATGGAGGTTAATAAAAGTTGAAGGTTAAATTGAAATTCAAAATTTTCAAAGCAAAAAGAAAAAAGGGATTAAAAAATGAAATAACAATATAACGTTTATTTTATCATTTGTATAGTAAAAATATAAAATAAAAACTTAAGAATAAAGATCAAAAATAATTTTCATGAAAGTTGAAAAAAATAACATAGAATATTTGAAAAACTTGAATGGGCAAGTTGAAGTAGCAAAATAGGATTTAGAGTTGCAAATTGAAAAAGAAAAAGAAACTTGTGCTCTTCCAATTGAATATTTAATCCACAAAAAAAAAAAAAAAAAAAAAAAAAAAAAAAAAAAAATAGAATTTTATTTGGCATAAGATTGTGTCCGTGATTAAGTAGTCATGTGTTCAATTCTCGCATTAATTAAAATATCGTTGCAAAATAAAAAAAGATTGTGCGTGATTAAGAAGTCCGAAGTTTTTTCTTCAAGTTAGTTAAAATACTTTTGCAAAATAAAAATATTTTTTATTTTTATTTTTATTTTTAAATTTATTTTTTTATTTTTTATTTTTCAAAGAAAAATAGTTTCATTGGACACAATACTAAGAAACATTTTTTTTTTTGGTAAAGATATATTATAAATTATTTGCTAGCTAGTATTGCACAAAGTGGACTTTTATCTAGGTGAGGTGTGTTTTATTTTAATTTTTTATTTTTTATTTTTTATAATTTTTTTCAAAGAAAAATAGTTTCATTGGACAATACTAAGAACATTTTTTTTTTTTTTGGTAAAGATATATTATAAATGATTTACTAGTATTCCACAAAGTGGACTTTTATCTAGGTGAGGTGTGTTTGGATTATTTTAAACTCTTTTTTTTTACAACATATGGGTGGATAAAATCGAATCGTGACTTTTTAGTCACTAGACCGTACATTATGTCGATTAGCTCACGTTGACAATTGTAGACCCTACCTGTTAAGAATTTGAAGAGTTCTAATGAATTGTAAATTCTTTATCAAGTTATGAAGTGACATTGTGATATTGTGATGACACAAATAATAAATGAGCCATTAAAAAAACAATAAAAAAATAAAAATTTCATTGGGCCATTAAAAAAAATCAAAGGAATAGAAATTCGGTAGAGCTTACCAGGTGTGAGTTATGTTCTTGTAATCTCGTTTGATATTCATTTTGTTTGCATCGACTTCATGACTACGACAAAAAGGATGCACCTCGTAGATCAATGTTAATATTTTGGATGCAATCTTCAAAACTCCAAATTACAACGCCCTAAACACTACTTTTATGTGTGTTTTTTTTAAGCCTAACACTAAAACCATCAAATTCTATCATTTCGTGGGTAAATTGAAATTCTATTTTGATTTTGAAAATTTCATGTTTTAATTTTTAATTATTCAATTATTTTGTTATAGTACCTAAACTTCAACTAGATAAATAAAACCATCTTATTCCTTACCATTAATTTATAAATAAATTATTTAACTAAAAATTTGACATCGATACATCTTTTGTTGAGGATTTTTGTACGGAAGATTTCCTTTGAAGGTGTAAGATTTTTTAACCTGGTTTTTTAAAATTTATGTTTTTTCAATCTTCCCTTGTGATAAGTAAGTCCACGAAATCTATAGTACCTTTCGCTGAGCACGTTCACAAGAAGACAACTATAGTGCCCTCGTGCTTAGCGAAAGGTACAAATGACTTTTCACACGAGAGAATGGGGAGAATGTTTGCTGATCACAAGAAAAGGCCAAAAAAAATATAAATTTTCGAAGTAAGGTCAAGGTCATCCGTACAAAAATTCCATCTTTTGTTTATTTACCTTATCAATAAATATATGCCTAGACAAATATTTAAAATCACATATAATAGATTAGATATAAAGTTTTCAAATGTATTTAGGTAGCTAAAGTGAACATAACTTAAGCGATATTGTCAGATCTTCGATCTCCCAGTTAAAAAAAACAAAAACAAAAATATTCTAGGCACAGTAAGGAGGAAGAAAGAAATTAGAAGTCTAGAAAATCCAACATTTTAAAAAATGGAACCTCCTTGTTAACTTAAATTACCAATATGCCCCTTAAGAATTGACTTCCTTGTCAAAGTCAAGAAGCTCATCCAACACTCTTTCATCCAAACACTCAAATTCAAAAACCGATTCCTCTGTTTCATCATTTCGCAACGAAGCCGATAGAGATTCAGATCTCGAAGCGTTCATCAATGGATACTCCTCCGGAAAATTCAGAGTAGCCAATTGACCTCTCATTCTGAACGCCGCTCGATCGTACGCTCTCGCCGCTTCTTCAGCAGTCTCGAAAGTCCCCAACCAAATCCGAACCCCCCGCCGCGCCGAGTCCCGAATCTCCGCCGCGAATTTCCCCCACGGCCGCCGCCGTACTCCTCTGTACTTCACACACCTATCTCCGCCGTCGTCGTTCTCCGGTGCTCTCCGGCGGCGATTGTCCATTTCGGTATTTGTGCCCTAATTCCCAATTTTCTTTACGATCGTTTGATTTGTATATATATGTGTGCGATTTGATGAAAATGCCGCCATGGATTAAACAGTTTCTGCAACGTGATGTATTGAATTGATGGATTGGGATGATTGGTGCGATGGCTTTTGAAACGACGCCGGAGATTTTTTTTACCTTATTCGATCTCTGGTTTGGTTGATTGTCTAATTGTTTAATCGTTTTTTTTTTCTTATGATAATCCTCTACAATTTATCTAATTGTTTATTCGGTTTCTGTAGGTGCCTACAAATTAATTTTCTACCCGTTTTCTTGACAACAAAATATTGTATGATGTTTGTATATTAGTCGAGATGCTCGTAAGTTAACTTTGAACACTCACGAATATCTAAAGAGCATGTGGATAAATTATTTTAGTAAGAATAATCAAAATATGTGGTTTCCTTTATTCCTAATTGGTGAATTCCTTTGTCAATTTGTCATAGTAGTATAGGCATGAATGGGTCAAATATTGACCAATTATTATACATAACCTTTATACCTAGCAGAGCCCTCCATCTCATTCTTGATTATGGTCGTAGTTCTTCCATTGATGATCTCTAAAGTAGGGGTGAAAACGAATCGGTTCATTGATTTTTTTTTATTTGAGTCGTGCTATCGTGGAGGAGATGACGATTGAGTAATGGCACTGCAGTCTGTTGCGTGGGTGCATTGTCGAATGTCGTTGTTCGTGGTTGTTGATAAGGAGAGCTCGTCGTTGTCGGGCATGAGGTCGCTACAGGTGGTCGTCATCGTGGGTGTTGCCACCACGTGAAGGCTTCACAAAGGGAAGGGGAAGGGGAGAGATAGGGAAGGGGAAGGGGAGAGATAGAAAAAGGAAATAGGAGTGAGATCATTGGAAACAGAGAGTCGAAACGGTTTGGTTCGATCATAGGTTTAAATTGAACCGATCCAGTTCGGTTTGATTTCTTTCATCCCTACTCAAAAGCCATCAACCACAATTTTGAAATTGAGCTCGAGAAAGTTAAAAGGTAATTGTTTACAATTTTGAGATTCAAATTCAAGATTTTAATTACACTAAAAAAAACTTTCATAAATATACTATTTCATTATTGTGTTAAAATTAAAACATTTATAACCATAATAGCTTCGATCAAGAAGTCAATCCGTTAAGACATACATCATCTCAAGAAGTTAGAGTTTCAAATCTTCACAAAAGTCTTGGTGCATGAGACTTGAGAGAAAAAACAAAAAAAGAAAAGAGAAAGAAAAAGAGAGATAAATAATGTAGATTTGATTTTTAATTCTATCTTTAATATTTATTTAT
The DNA here is from genome assembly GCA_028017165.1 of Herpetospermum pedunculosum. Lineage (NCBI taxonomy): Eukaryota > Viridiplantae > Streptophyta > Magnoliopsida > Cucurbitales > Cucurbitaceae > Herpetospermum > Herpetospermum pedunculosum. The sequence continues at coordinate 78,523,767 of CM051524.1, read as the reverse complement.
TTTTTTCTAAAAAATCCTATTTCCATAGATTTAAGTTATGTTGTGATTCAACTGGTCAAGACATAACTCCAATATTTTCACTCGGATTGTTGATTTTGTTTTTTAAATAATGTATTTTTTTTTTCTTAATAGGCTCTTCATGCGTCTTTTTATTTTTTTTGCACATGTTCGATATAATTTTGTAATATTTTAGTTGTTGGATATAGTTTTGTAATTGTTTACATTTGATGGTATACATACATAAATATCCATTTTATTGGATAACGATTCGAATTTTGAAAGTACAAGAGTTAAATTGTTACTGACTAAAGTTTAGAGACTAAATTGTTATTCCAATGAATCAACATGAACTATAAATATTACTTAACCAAAGTTTAAACTTTAAAAACATACACTGATTTTTTTTTAAAATATAGGAACTCGATAGATATAACTTTATTAGTTTAAAGATTTATTAGAAAATTTTGACAATATAAACTTATTAGACACAATCTTAAATATAGAAGAACTAAATGGATAACATGAGCAAAACTCAACTCTACAAAATTTAATTCCACTTAAAGAGGTAAATTTGTATTCTAACCTAAAACGTAACAACTATTTAGCTATTAAATTTTTCAAAAAGGAATAGAAAAACCTTTAGGAATTAAAAGAAAAAAAACTTGAAAACATCAAGAGCAAAATTGGAAAATGGTAAAAAGTAAAGGGCAAACCCAATGACAAATATAACAAAATTTAAAATATTTTGCAAATATGGCAAAAAAAAATTAGTAACTATCGGTGATAGACTGCTATAATTGATATATGACGATAGACTACTATCAATGATAGTCACTGTCAAAATTCTATAAAAAACTGAGGTGATAGATTACTATTGCTAATAGATTATTATTAGAAATTGTCTTGCAATTTTTTTTTAAAAAAATATGATATTTTTAATTATTTTAATCTAAATTCACCTTTCATGCAATTTTAGACGTAAATCATTGTAATCTTAATTTACGTGGTTTTGTTTTCGTGTACTCCAAAAAAAAAAAAAAAAAAAAAAAACATTTAACAAAATCCCCTTTCAGTCCCAACAAAACGTCGTCGTTCAATCCATCTTCGAATTCGATTCCCCAGCTCAAACAACCTTGACATGAGAGAAGGGTTTTGCAAAGGTTTACGCCGAAACAACAAAAAAAAAAAAACATCGCAGAGGATTCACTTTCAATCCGACAATGAGAAGAAACGCTTCAATTTCACTTCTCTCTCACTCCAATCCTCTCAATCTCCGCTCACTTTCATCCCTCATTTCCCCAAATTCCATTTCCAATCCTTCCCCTTCACATTCCTCCCCTGTTTCAACTCCCCATCTCAATCCCTGCACCAAAACCCATGGTTTGTTCTTCAAATTCACTCGATTTCAACCAAACCCATCTCGGAATTTCGACACCCTCGTGGAGAAACGCCCTCAAATTTCCTCCAGACAGCGCAAAGTCAAAGATAAATCCGAGCTCGAGGAGGCTTTTGAGTCTGCAAACACTGTCGATGAAATGCTCAAGGCGTTTAAGGACATGGAATCCACTTTTGAAGAGAGGGATCTTGGATTGGCTTCCTTGAAAATTGGTCTCAAACTTGACCAAGAAGGTGAGGACCCTGAAAAGGCTCTGTTGTATGCTAGTAGAGCTTTGAAAGCTTTGGATAAAGATGATAGTGGGAACCCTTCTTTACTTGTTGCTATGACTTTACAATTGATGGGTTCTGTTAATTATAGCTTGAAAAGGTTTAGTGATAGTTTAGGGTATTTGAATAGGGCTAATAAGATATTGGGTCAGTTAGGGGAGAAGGGTTTTAGTGCTGAGGATGTTATGCCAGTGCTTCATGCTGTGCAACTTGAGTTGGCAAATGTTAAGACTGCAATGGGGAGGAGAGAAGAAGCTCTTGCTAATCTTAGAAAGTGTTTAGAGATCAAGGAGTTGACCTTGGAAAAGGATAGTAGAGAATTGGGGAAGGCAAACCGCGATTTGGCCGAAGCTTATGTTGCCATATTGAACTTTAAGGATGCTCTTCCCTTTTGTATGAAGGCATTGGAGATACATAAGAAGCAATTGGGGCATAATTCAGTTGAAGTTGCTCATGATAGGAGGCTTCTTGGAGTGATTTATAGTGGGTTGGAAGAACATCAAAAGGCATTGGAACAAAATGAATTGTCTCAGAAGGTTTTGAAGAACTGGGGCCTTAGTTCCGACTTGCTTCGTGCGGAAATCGATGCTGCTAATATGCAAATTGCGCTAGGTAGGTACGATGAGGCCATTAGTACTCTCAAGGACGTCGTTCAGCAGACGGATAAAGACAGTGAAACTCGGGCAGTGGTGTTTATCTCAATGGGGAAAGTGTTGTGTAATCAGGACAAGTTTACTGATGCAAAGAAATGTTTGGAGATTGCTAGTGGAATTTTTGACAAGAAAGATGCAACTTCTCCGGTGGAAGCCGCTGAGGCGTATTCTGAAATATCGATGCAGTATGAGACGATGAATGAATTTGAAACTGCAATTTCTTTATTAAAAAGATCTCTAGCTTTGCTTGAAAAGCTTCCACAAGAGCAGCACTCAGAAGGTAGTGTTTCAGCTAGATTAGGGTGGTTGTTACTGTTGACCGGTAAGGTTCAAGAAGCTATTCCATACTTGGAGGGTGCAGCAGAGACTTTGAAAGAGAGTTTTGGTTCCAAGCATTTTGGAGTTGGATATATATACAATAATCTCGGGGCTGCGTATTTGGAACTCGAGAGACTTCAATCGGCTGCGCAGATGTTTGCAATGGCAAAGGACATTATGGACGTATCACTTGGACCCCATCATGCAGATTCAATCGAAGCATGTCAGAATCTTTCAAAAGCATATGGTGCAATGGGAAGGTATGGTTACTTTCAAGCTTTACTTTTTTCTCTCTCACTAGTAACATAGTTACATTATTTACAATATACAATGTTTTATTTAGTTTAAATTATAAGTTTAGTCCCTGAACTTTTAAATTTGTGTCCGAAAGGTCCCTAAACTTTCAATTTTGTATCTAGTAGGTCCGTAAACTTTAAAAATGTCTAATAGGTCCCTAAACATTCGGTTTTGTATCTAATAGGTACCTGACATATTCAAAATTTTAAAAAACTAACTGATATATTCGATATAAAATTGAATTTTATGTCTAATATGATCCAAAACTTTCAACTTTGTGTCTAATAGATTTGTGAATTTTAAAAAACGTTGAATAGGTTAAGGACCTATTAGACACAAAATTAATTTTGTTGGGATCTATTGGACACAAAATCGAAAGTTTAAGAACTTATTAGACACTTTTAAAGTTGAGGGACGAAACATACACAAACCTGAAAGTTGAGGGACTAAAGTTGTAATTTAACCTTCTATTTATTATCAATTTATCATTCATTGAAATCCTTTGGGGAAGTTGGGTTTATGGATCATATTGAGACACAAAACCATATGGATTAAGGAGATCAAAGTGTTTTGTTTTGAATAGCAGAGTAGGAAATTGATCCATGTTATGTATGTCTTCTTACCTCGAAACAGCTCAGTTCCTTTTGGAGATATTTTTAACTTGATTGTGTATGGTAAATTCAGTTGACACTGTTTTAATGCTTGGCCTATTCTGCTTAACCGTAATTGTATTTATACAGTTATGGAGGAATTGGAGGTTCATTAGATTAGATACAGAAAAATGTCAAGTAGACTTCCGAGAGGACTCTAACCTATTATTGGACTACCTAAACTGATGGGTTGATCTTGGAATGGAATTTCATTCGAGAGTCACTTGACAGAAATGATAAATATCTCACTAGTATTTTGAATATAAAATATTACAGGGCATTGGGCTTTTGTTGGTCTAATTACAAAAAAAAAAAATGAATATGGTGAATATTGAGAAGTGTAGACTCTAGATATATCCTGATATGAAATAACTAAGTCATCTTCGGAGATATTGCTTGTGAAACTGACTTAATACTGTGAGATGGACGTATGGGTTGAATAGATTTTGAATCACCTTTTAACTGTCATGAAGGTATTTTTTTTTAATCACCTTTTAACTCCTAATATATATATTTTAAAAAAGAAAAACTAACTTGTCCCCAGATGTCGTGTCCTACTTTTCTGGAAATTGGTATGTCGTTGTGTCGTGTCACGTGTCAGTGTCTGTGCTTCTTAGGGGACAACTACCTGATCCTATGACATTTTGTAGTCAAAGAATCTCGTAGGATATTAAATCCTAGATATATGGCAACCATGGCTTGAGCCCATTTCCTTTAAGTCCTTTGTTATTTATATGATCCTTATTGGTTATTTGTGGTTAACTATTATGAAGGTATTAGACACCATCTTCAGGCCTGCCTCTTTCTTATTGCCCTTGGTATCTTTATCATTTGTTATAGAATGATGCAAAATCTTTATCATATGTTATAGAATGATGCAAAAACCTTGCAGAAGTTCTGCTTTTCTATGGATATTCATGATGGAAACCTTTTTTGTTTTCACCCATGGATCATTAGAGTTATTCAGCAGCGAGTTGGCTATTGAGGGCCATTTATTTACTCATTTTTCTGTGCGTTAGTGCAGTTATTCCCTTGCAATTGAATTCCAAGAGCAAGTGGTTGATGCTTGGGAAAGCCATGGCTCAACTGCAGAAGATGAACTTAAAGAAGCCCAACGAATGCTCGAACAATTGAAGAGGAAAGCACATGGTACGCCCAAAATTGAGCTCTCAACGAAGGCCTTGCCCCTACCTCATTCCTCGACGTCTACCAAAACTCTCCAGCCCAATATTACCGTCAGTCAGAATCATCTATAACCACAACGTAGTAAATCCGATAAGCTATTTTACGACTCCAGATAAATTGATAGATCAAATCGCACTTCTTGGTAAGTTTTATCCTCGAAATGCTCTGATTTTTGGGGAAATATGTTTCTTTAAAATATTGGTCATCTTGTGCATAGCTGAAACAACCTTAGAAATATAAGTCCTCAGGTTTTGCATGCATGTCAATCTATCCTGCTAGGAAACGTATTCACTGAAAGCTATATTCCCAGGAAATAGACGATTGCAGTGGCCCGTAGAATTTTCGAATTCGATGGTTGCGTTTTCTGAAATCGTCAAACTAATTCCATGTTCAGAAATTTGCATGATGCTCACGACTCACTGATCTTATGCTCAAGATTTTCTTTTGTTTGAACTTTTCATAATGATGAGTGCTGCAAGAACAAGTTTATAGATGTTATTTTCTTTTACCCTGGTTTTTCAGAATTACCTGTATTTAAATGACTTTTTTTTTAATAAGAAACATAAACAATTACATTGATAGTATGAAAGAGTTTTACAAAAAAAATCTATCATTTTAGTTACAAAAAATATCTCCGTTGATTGTAGAGGGTGGTTAGACCATAATTACAAAAAGGAGACGATAATTTGCTCCAAGTGATGGCTAATATAGTAGTAGAATCGATGAAGTATTGAGCGTCTTTGTATGTCCTTAAAAACATGTGTATTTAAATGAGTTTGTAGTTTGGTTTTTGCTGCATAACTCTCATGTAAGGAAGAATCATCTTATTGAGACGTCGGTTTTTGGGGTCCCTTGAGTTAATGAGATGTTGTAATATAATAGAAGTACTTATTCTGGAGAAATCATTGTAGTAGGAGGTCAGTGGCCGACAATTTTACACTGTTGGATGTATGAGAGATAATTTGTATCGACTATCTGGTAGTTATTAGGGAGCATACAAACTGTAACTTGATGGTTTATGTAGATCGCTAACAACGAAGAATGACGAATTAAAAAGCACTTTTGTTTAAATGCTTTCATCTCTACTCTAACAATGATTTCTTTCAATTTGACAAATTTGAAAAGGATATGCATAATTTTGATCTCGTGCGATGTTATATTTTAAATTTATTACTATTATTTATTTAAGTGAGTTGATTTATTTGAAAAATGTTAATATGTAAGGGATAAAAATGAAGTTTATGAAATATGTATAAAATTGAATAGATTGGTTAATAATATTCAGATTTTTTCGTAAACAGATTGGAAATTAAGTAAAATTTTAGAATGGAATTCCAATTTCAAGGTCAAAGTTTTCTTTCTAAAATTTGTAGACAAAGTCTTGGCAATTTTTTATAGTCAATATTAACATAGTTTCACGGACATAATGCATGTAGTTCTTACTGAAATGTCAGAGATATCAGAAAAAAAAGCTCCAAGGTTGTTCTTTCTGAATAATGTAAATTTCATAATGTCTCCACTTCTTGTAATCTCCTAAACACTCTTGAAAATTAAAATTGGTACACATAAAGATAGAAATGTCTAGTACAACTTATCCAAAAGTTAGTAAAACTTCATTATTACAATAATAATTCAGAACTCCATTAAGGCTGGTAATTGGGGCCAAGATATTGCATCACTGCTTCATGATTACCACCCATGGATAAGTAGTCTCTTTTGAAGTCATCGAACTTGATCGAACGATAATGTGGTTGAGTGACTTCATTCAGCAAACATTTGGCAGGTTCTATAGTTCCATCATCTTTCGGGTAAACTAGATAGACTAAAGTTTGACGAGATATCTTTGTATTCGTCACAACTTGGTGTTCTCCAGCTTTCAGCTTCCCGTTACTAACCACCTACAAAACGTAGAATAGAAGAATTATTGGAGGAAACTGCCATAGGGTGAATTGTGATTTTGTACTTTGGATATTTGAGAGAAAAATTAGAAATCATATTTTAAATGTATGCCCTACGATCATGAGGGAGGGGTTGAAAACTTTGAATTTGTATCTAAAAATTTTTTAGGAAATATTTTTATTCATAAATGATAAAAACCATCCGAAACATGAATAACTTTTGGGAGTTTATTTTTTTTGTGTTTTGTTAACTTTTTTTAAAAAATTAAACAAGCCAAGTATTTTGTTGTGTTCGTAATTACATGTAAGAAGTGCTTTTAGATGGGTTAAAACTTAAAAATGAAAGCACTTTCTAGTTCCAGCACCTATCTTTTGCTACATTTTATAAGAACTTTTGGAAAGAGGTCAACATTTCAAAGTGCTTTTGATCAAGACACCAATTGATTCTTGTTTTAATCGGTGCTTTTGGCCTAAACACTTCATTCTTAATCTCTCATATAGCATATAACATATATCAATCTCAATTTCTTTTAATACAATTTATCTTTATATATTAACTTTTAAACATTTTCGCACATTTTCTTTCACCAACTTTATTCCATCTATATAGACTCTCACCAATCTCTTTTTCGCACAATTTTTCTTACTAGTCTCTCTTTGCACATACAATTTTTCATTCATTATTAATCTCTTACTAGACACTTTCATGCATTCATTTAATTTTTAAAAACTTTAATTATTTTTATTTTAGTAATTTGTCCATTCTAAAAGTATTGTTTATCAAGAAAACATGAATAAACAAGAATTCTTTTTCTTCTAATTTGACAAAAAAAAAAAAAAAACACTTCTAAAATACTAAAACAGCAAATAATAAGTATTATTATTTGAACACTTTTCATTAATATATAGTAATTTGTAATATATATATAAAACTAATTTGTAATATATATATAAAACAGTCACCCATATGTTGCTGAACTAAAAAATTCATATACAAAACTAACTTGAATTTAATCTTGAAAGCAAATTAAAAAGTACCTGTAAAACATAGCCAATGTTAACGAGAAGGGCACCATCGATAGGGTCAACCATAATCAATTCATCATCCTTGAGATATTGTAGGCCATTAACATCTTGAAATAAAATGGTAATAAGGGTTGGATCACAATGTCTTTTCAATCCCATAGTCAAGTTAGGGTTTGGACATGGTGGGTAATGGTTAACCGAAACCTTAGAATTTTCACTGAGTTCACCCTTTAAGAACTCTCTCTCCATTCCCAACCCTTCACTTATTACCTCCAATATCTCCATACTTATCTTTCTCAGTGCAACACAATATGCTCCAACCACCTCCCTAAAATAAAATCATGATTTTAGTTTTAGTTATGGACATGAACATAATTTAAGTGACTAGACATTGATATTTATATTTACGAGGATATTGTAGGCTAAATACGATCTTGTTTCGTGCGTTTTTTAAATTTAGAAGAAAAAAAAATATAAACTAATAACAAATTAAGCATGGGTTGAAGTTTTGTTATCAATATGACTTGATTTGAATTTTATATATGAAAAAGGAATATTTCACATAAATATTATATTTATTTGAATTTAAGCCCCTTTGTCAAATATTATATTTTATATATGAAAAAGGAAAATATTTTCTTCTAACTTTTCCTTTTCTAAACTTTTTCCTATCTAAATTTCTTTTTCGTATGTATATTATAACTTTTATTTATTTTGATCTCTCTAAAACTTTTATCTCTTCTAACCTTTGTGCCTACTATAATGTTTCCTTATTTTTTAAATTTATATTTATGTCTCTATTTACTCTCCCCCAACTTTTATTTATCTTTCTTACAATAATATTCTTTTTTAACAACTCTAATTTATATTCTCTTTCTGACCAATCTCTCTAATTTTTTTTTTTTTTAAAAAAAAATCTCTCTCTAACTATTACAGATCCACAGAATCAGAAGTTGAAAAACAATTTTAGAAAGATTGAATGCTTGTGCTTCCATTATAAGTAATTTAGACAAATGTTTGGGGACTACTCCTTAAGAGATGATCCAAATACTTTTCACAACATGTTTGAAAGTAATATTAAGCTAGCGCACTTAAAAAAAAAGTAAAAAACACTCTAAAGTGTTTCATGACAATGCATTGGAGAGTACTTTTGACATATACGGGCTAAAAAAACATAACAATTTTTACTATAGGTTAAAAGAAAAAGAAAAAAAATTAAAGCATTTCACGTGGATCAATTGCATCAGTGTTTAAGCTTGTTCCCTGGAGTTTGATCCCCAAGAAAGAGGGCGAAAGCTTTTTTTTACCTGTATTTGGTGGGATTTTGAGGCCAAAATGGAACACATTTGTCTAAAGGATGACAATTGAAAGCCACAGAATCTTTCCAAGATTGAAGCGGTTGTTTCATATAATTATCAATACTGCTTGTACTGTGAAATTTCCAGCTTTTTTCTGCGTCTTTTTTGCCTTCCCTCACTTTGTCTTCTGTTGACATGCCATGGAACTCTTTGAAAATCTTCATCGTCTCTTCTAATAACTCTCTTGGTACTCCATGGTTTATCATCTATAACAAAGAAACAAAAACAATAATGTTTAACATATACCATTTTATTATTTTTCCAACATGTTTATCGAAAGAGATGAAGAATACGAAAAAGATCGTCCATATGTACGTTCAAACCTGAAAAAATCCGAACTCTTGAGAAGCGTCGAGGATTTTTCGAACGAGAAGGGCTCGATCGTGGGTGCTAAAATCAATCACTGGAATTGCCTTCTTCACCGCATCGTCGGGCCTCATCTTCGGCAGATGCACAAAACTTTCTGGCACTGATTCAACATCCATCTCGTTGGACAATTTTTTTACCTCTTCCATGATACTAATTGTTATTCTCTTCAATGTTTTTTTAAATTGATGATATTATGCTATGAAACTTATGAAACTCAAGAAGGAGAGATGATATTATGCTATGAAACTTATGAAACTCAAGAAGGAGAGATGATATTATGCTATGAAACTTATGAAACTCAAGAAGGAGAGATGATATTATGCTATGAAACTTATGAAACTCAAGAAGGGTAGCTCTCTTTATATATATAATTGTGAGAGTTTTTTTAAACTTATGAAACTCAAGAAGGGTAGCTCTCTTTATATATATAATTGTGAGAGTTTTTTTTTTCTCTCCCTCCTACAATTTTAGATAACTTGTAAATAAAACAACATTTTACCCTCTTTCTAAAATTAGTGTCATTCATTATAGAAAACTATAAAATAAAAATCTCAAGAGAGAGTTCTAACACTTTACGCAAGTTAGAATTTTGGTGATAAAACAAATTATGGATAGAAATTTTCTTTTAAAGAATAAAATTAAGTTGTACTTATCTCTTCACACTTGTTCTTTAAATGTGTAATTATACTTATTTTCTCCTATTTTCAAATTGAGATTTTCTTTTATATATATATTAAAAAAAGAGAGTATAGTTTTGTCTTTTGTCCATATCAAATGGAAGAATTCAAATTGACTTAATTAGTTAGAATTTTATACCCAACAATATGTGATATGCAATCACAATTAACAAGTTTCTTTTTTAGTCTACCTAATTTTTAATTATGAAATAGCTCAAGAATATATATATATATTTTTAAATTTAGGTTCTGTTTGGGATTGCGGTAACTTTTAAAATAATTGCTTCCAACTTTAAAAAAAAATCAGCTGTTTGATTAATCAAATTAGTGTTGGGTAAATTTTAGCTCTAGACTCAAATAAGTTGGTTAATGTGTTTGGTAAATAAATATTAAATTATTGTAATTTAACTAAGGACTAAAATAGACATATTATAAAAAAATGTATAAATTTTCTTAAGAAAAAAATAATAAGGTATTATTTTTAAAAAAATATTTGCATTTGATTTATTAATTAAAAAAATTATAAAATAAAATTTGATGGTAGGAAATAGATACCAAATTTTTTAATTTTGGAAAGATTTAAAAATTTGTTAAAAAAATGATTGTTAGAGAATCTAAAAGCTACCAATAACAAATTTTGAAATGTGTGCGAAATAAACGTGACATGGAAAATGATTTTAACGAATTATAAAATAATTTGTTTTACTAAACAAAAAACCGTTAAGATTTGTTTTTAATCCGTTCTCATACTTTCAAACCCAATGGTAAACAGAGCCTTAATCTCATTATTTAAAAACTAAATGAATTCAATATCAAATAATAATTGATTTTTTTTTCTTTTTCTATTTTTAGATATGTGGTTAGTTGTAGACAACTAGATATATTATCATGAAAAGACAAGACTATTCTATTTTTGGATAAGAGGTATGATTTTTAGTTTGAAAATCTATTCTATTGTTAGAATTAATCTAGAGTGGGCTCTTTACTTTAAAATCAAATTTGGGTTTTAAAAGGAGGTTTATATATGGGTTGGTAGATAAATAAAATCTTTACTTAATTTCCTAAAGATTGAAATCTTACTATTTTTATATTAAAATTAAATTAGTTAAAGTAGTCCATGAAGTTTTCTCTTTAGAACAAAAAACACCTGAATTTATTCAATTATTGATGACTTCAACACTACACCATACATATTCTATAGTAATATTCCATTTTAAATTGAAGAAATAATCTCTCTCTTCTTAGAATAGATATATAAAGTTATCTAAACCTAACCTTTAAACTAAACAAACAAATTAAATAATAGAATGTAATATTCAACTTTATTTTGGTAGCTAACTTTGTAGTAATATTTTCATTTTCAAACATTATCTTATTCTAATCCATATACTTTGTATCATCAACAATTTTAATCTTTGCTTTAAATTTTTTAAAACTATTTAATAGACAAATGATATAGGTATGCATTTTATTAATCTATGTAATTAATTAGTACATGTTTAATTAATAGACAAATGATATAGGTATGCATTTTATTAATCTATGTAATTAATTAGTACATGTTTAATTAAATAGACTAGTATTTAAAGTTAGATGGGTGGATTAGGTATATATAGAGCTTCAAAATGACTTTTATTTTTATTTTTTTATTAATTGATTAATAAAATATTAACAAAATTTAGAGATTAAAATAAATATAAATATTTAAGTCAATAAACCATAAATCATTCAACAAGATTTGAATTTACATTAATCTCAACAAGATTAATAAAAAATAGCTCATTCAATTAAATATATATTTTCAACATAGTGAGGTCTCAATTTCCCACCTATTATGAACTTAAAAAAAGAACAAGGAAGATTAAATTACAATATAACAACCTTACCAAACTCTTTTTAATACTATCACTTTTTTTTTCTTTTTTCTTTTTTTTTTTTTTTTTTTATTATGAGACCATTCAATGTAATTTATTATTATTATTATTATTATTTTTTTTTTTTTTAAAGTGAGATAATTGATTAAGACAGTGTTTGGCAAGAGAAAAACTGAATCAACCAAAATTATATAGCTTTTAATTTTGTTGGATAAAAAAATCCTATTTTATTCTTAGATTTTTGTTGCAGTTTTACCTTACAAAATTTTGTTCAATATGACTTGGAGTTTAAGATAAATGTATAATATTTTAATTAATTGAATTATGCTAAAATTAAAGATAAAAAAATATGATTTCATACATTAATTTGCAAAAATTATTTAGGAAATTCTTATTTGTGTTTTGTGTTTGGTTGGAATTAGTTGATAAATAGAATGAAAATCTAACATAAGATAAAGATACAATACATATCAAGTCTAAGAATATAATTTGATAAAATAGAAATTTTAAGAGTAAAATAGCCCATATATACTAGTAAACAACACTAAACTTTTGTCATTTTATTTTAAAGTTTAAAATATAAAATTAATAAATAGTTTTAATTTAACTTTTTAAAATAGATATTATTTTGAATAACATATATATTATTCATAAATCAATTATTTAATTATAAACTTTTCATACTTACTATTTTCTCAAAAAGAAAAAAAAAATGAAAGATTTTTTTTTATTGTTGATTTGGGTGTTTGACTCAAGTCATATCTAACAAATAGTTAGAAGTTTTGGGCTGAAATTATTGTTTGAAGAAAGCCTAAATGAATGGGTCTCAAAGCTCATGTGAAAGTCTCCACATCACCATCCATTTGTCGTGAAGTTAGAAACTGAATCTTCTTCTCCAATCGTGAAAAAAACTGTACAGAGTATACAGAGGTTCTTGGAGCCATCTTTGTTGTGCTTGAAGAAGTTTCACGAGAAATTAGTTTTCTCTTTGTTGAGTATTTTTCTTCTTCAATAGTGTATGGTGATTCTTTGTGAGAGAGAGTTTTGAGCTTTGTTGGAATTATCCCTCTTCCGTCTTTTGATTTCGATTTCGATCGATTGTATGTTCTTGACGTTGAAGCAATAAAATTGATATCGCCTTGCACAGTGGATGTAGACCTCCTTGGTTGAACCACTATAAATGCCAATGTTTCTTCTTTATTTTTCCTGTAATTAATTAGTGTTTTATCCCAATTGGTTTGGTGTGGATTTAGTTAAAACAGTGAGTTTAGTTAAAACAGTGGGTATTGTGTGATATTTCACAACAATGATAACTCCTATGTTATAGTTTGATATTTTGCACAATTTAAAATAAAGCCGTCAGCACAAATTTTTATTTAATTTTTAATTTGGATCAACAAATAATTTCATGTTTTAATTTGAATTATCATAACTACTTTTATATATTTATTTTAAAATTTTAAATTAACCAAATAGATTTGATTGTAATGTGAATTGTGTGATGTCAAAACCATAAGAATACGGGGTTTCTACGTACTCAGCCTTAAGACTACTATATAGTTTTACAAATATGTACAAATATCTCATTTATTTCACAAATGACCAAATGTATTAGGAGTATTTCATAAAAGTTGCTTTCAATTACATTAAAACCCCTCATATAACTATTGAGATTTGTATGAAATAAAATAAAATAAATTTTAATCATTTAAGATATAATTTAATAAAATCCAAAAATTAAGGCATTAATGATATTAATCAATTCTATACATTATTATGCAAAATTCTCTCTCACACCAAAAACATATATACATGATATAATCAAATATAAATTAATATACTACCATATGTTAGAGATATGTAATTAGTTATATATGGTGTATATTGGTGTAAATAAAAATGTCACCAATTTTAAACATAAGATTCAGTTAGAAATTAAATATTTTCATATATACCGTATTTATTGATAATATATATTCATACCTGATGTTTCATTTATGCATGGAATATTTTCATACAAGTGTAAATGATAACTATTTAAAAGTGAAAAATATGAACATAAATTCGAGACGTGATATATTTAAATATGAAAGAAATGTATGAACTTATGTTATGAATATATGTTCACTAGAATAATAGAACTACCTAACCAGTTTAATGTATAATATATGAGTTAGTATATATGATTTATAATATGATATATATTCATAATTGATTTTTTATTAAATAAACAATGTTATATTTAATTTCTAATTTGTCTACCCATATATACATGGTATGATCAAATATAAATTAATATACTACCATATGTGCCAAAAGCTAGCTTAGCCGATGAAAAATATTCTTAACAAATTTAAAGTATTTTTTCAATGTCATGCTCTTTAAGTCGTTTAATCTCGAAAGAAATTAAAACCATAGATAAGAGACAAACGAATGATGTACTCCGAAATTTTTTTTTTTTTAAAAGGATACTTTATTGATGTATGTGATAAACATACAAAACTTATAAAAATGCCTTTCAATTTGAAGAGATACAAGAGATGTTATGGCTAGAAAAGAGCTTAGACTTTGTGGACCAAGACGCTGCATCATCAATAAGAATGACTTCCCTTAATAAAAGATTATTGTGGGTCTTGTCGTTGAACACTCTGTCATTTCTTTCCTTCCGTATATGCCAAAGAACCGACACCATAATGTTGTGGAAAAGAATTTTCTTGCAAGAATCCATAGTAAAACTTAGAAGAATCTCGCAAAGGTCTTCTAAATTCTCAGGTAAAACACCAAAGGAACCATCATTATATATCTTTAGCTTTTGACTTATAATAGTCCCGGTTAATCATTGTATGAGTATATATAATAATTTTGTAATCTAATGACTGAGGTTAATCACTGTATGTATATATGTATGAATATATATCATAATTTAGTAGTAGTATTTAATTGATAATCTAATCACAGAGGTTAATCACAATATGAATATATATTATAATGATTTTTTTTTTTTGAATAAATTATAATGATTGTATGTATAATGATTTTTATGTAGAGATGTCCATTTGCCCCGCCCCGCCCCACCCGAATGGGACGGGAAATCCCCGATTACACGGGGAATGGGGCAAGGAGCGAAGATTTTTTTTTGCCCCGTTAGCTAAACGAGGCGGGGTCGGGTAATAGGATACCCGCCCCGCCCCGTATACTCATCAAAAAATTAACTACACACTTATTTTTTGATCTAAAAAAATACACATCTTACCAATAAAATTCCAAAAAAACACATATCTTACGAGTAAAGTTTATGGAATTAAATATATATAATATTAATCAACTTAACAAATAATAAAACTTAAAAAAAAATGGATAAGAATAAATTAAAAAAAGTAAATTATTCGCGGGAAAAATTATCGGAATACCCGTTACCAGCGAATTCCCCGCGGGAATACCCGCCCCATTCCCGTGAAATTAAACAGAGAATTTCGCGGGGACGGGTAATGAAATGGGGCACGAGGACGGGGGCGGAGAAGGCATTACCCGACTCCGCCTCGCCCCATGGACATCTCTATTTTTATGGATATATGTCATTATATACATGGGCATATACCAAGTTGCCTTAAATTTATATCGACATTTATGGAGAATTTATGGTATATTCACTACAACAAAGTTGGCCTATTTCGACCATCTTTTATCGAAGGTTATAAAAAACCTTCGAAAAAAATTACATTTATCGAAGATATTTAAAAAACCTTCGAAAAATATCTACTATTTATCAAAGGTTATTAAAAGCCTTTGAAAAATATATGCATTTATCGAAAGTATTTAAAAAACCTTTGAAAAATATCACCTGTTTATCGAAGGTTATTAAAAACCTTGGAAAAAAATATACATTCATCGAAGGTATTAAAAGATCTTCGAAAAATATCACCTCTTTATCGAAGGTTATTAAAAACCTTCGAAAAAAACATACATTCATCGAAGGTATTAAAAGACCTTCGAAAAATATCTACTCTTTTATCAAAGGTTATTAAAAACTTTCGAAAAAATATATATTTATCGAAGGTATTAAAAGACCTTCGAAAAATATCTACTATTTTATCGAAGGTTATTAAAAACCTTCGAAAAAAATATACATTTATCGAAGGTATTAAAAGACCTTCGAAAAATATACTCTTTTATAAAAAATATCTACTCTTTTATTGAAGGTTATTATAAACCTTCGAAAAAAACCATTTTAATCGAAGGTTTTAAAACCTTCGAAAATGATAGAAAAATAAAATTCCCATCATTCACTCTCTCCCTACTCTTCCATTCCCATCATTCACCGTCTTCTTCTTCCCCATTTTCGCTCAGATCTGAAACTGAAAAAAATAAAGAAAAAAAAATTCCCATCATTCACCTCCATCGACTCTCACTCTTACTCCCAAAACTCCCTATTTCCGGCATATTTGTTTCATTTTGTGCTAGGTCCAAAATTTACTTCCAAAATTAACACAGGCTATTTTTCCTTTCCCTCTCGCGCGCTTCGTCTTCCTCTGAAGGTCACTGCAGACACAACAGAACACCAGCCATTCTGCTCTTCTTCTTCCCCAAATTTCCCCTCTCAAAACCCTAACGGAGTTCCGCTTTCTCCAAGTTTATCTTCTTCTTCTGTTTTCGCTCCTCTTTGCTTCCTCCGTCCTCTAATTTGTTTCTGGTATGACATTCTTCCCTTTCGTTTTCTTGTTTGACTTTGTTTTGACGCTTTTCTATGGTCGCTGGACTCCGTATTAAACGCTACTGATCGAATCGAGGATTTCCACTTGTTTGTTATTTGTGTGTCTTACTGCATTGTTTCCGAATGTGATGGATGTTTTCTTCCTTTTCATGCAATATATGACTGCGATTTTCTTCTCTCTTTTGGTTTGGTTACTCTTTTGCTTGTAGAGTTCGATACATTGTTTTGCGTTCTTGATTCTTTTTGTCTATGATGTTTAACGGCCTAAGTTCTCCTGTTTTTCAACTGGATTTTTGAGGTGTTGGATCATGTGCATGATATCCCTTGCTGGTTCAATCTTTTGGTTTATTACATGTTTCTTTTGTTGGTGTATCGATTGCTGAAGCTCTAGCAATTTCAAGTTCTATTTCGTTGGAATGCCCTAAAATTTGTTTGACTTGCGATGCTATAGAGTATATAGACTGTCTTTGTTTTTATCTTTCCGCTATTTTGTATTGACTTGTTTTATCCTGCCAATGAATCAAACATATAATCTACTTAGATTATGATTAAAAGGTTTACAACTATTTTTCTCTCTTAACAAGCATTTTTGCAAGGGGAAAGAGAGGGAGAGAGTTCTTAGAAAATAAAAATGAGATGTACTGCTCACCTTCATTCCCTTTATAATTTCTTCAAAAACAGCAACCTACAAGGTTCAGACACTGAACTTTAAAGTTCCAATCCACACAACATGCTTCAGTAGCAACAAGCACAGAGAGCCTATACCTGTATATCCCCGGGTCGTAAGGCAGGATTAATTTGATTTTGTTCACGAGATGCTCTTTGTAGAGAACTCTCCAAATCCTCCTATTAAAACATCCGAGAATGAGAGTTATAACAATGAATCCATGAAAAGTTGATAGTTCAGGTCGAGAAAACTACTCTTCTTAACTAACTTAGGTACATATAAATGTTTTACCTGCTTACTGATAATCTGAAGATGTGATTTGTAAGTAGCCTCAGATATGTTATAATCATATATGTTATAATCATCAACTGCATCAGATACTTTGGGGAATAAATTGAATTGAGGCTTTGAAGTATTCATAGTCTCTGTAGAAAGTTCTCCATCTCTCCCTACACCCTGAGGTTTGATAAAAGAAAGTTGGTCATACCTGTAGTTTATGCAGATAAATTTAATACTCTTTACATCGAAAAAAATAATTAGACTCGTGTAAGAGAAACCTAAAAATAAGCAGACATGATGTATTGAAAAACACTAAGAACAAGAATACTTGGTGCCACACAAATTAGATGGAGATTTTTATTTGTCTTACATTTGACTTAAAACCATTTGGAATAAAATATAAAACTCTAGCAGCTTATAAGCACGTACTAACTAACACTGCACTTTTAACTCTATGTTAGATGTCAACCACTCCAACCATGAGAGGAATATTCTGAAACTGTTGCTTTTGGTTTTCTATTTATGGAGAACATATTTGATCCAAATTGGTTTTTAAATGCCTTGTTCTTTAGTTTTAAACACTGCTTCAGCATTAGATTAGCAACCACTAGTTGCATCTTACTGTTCCATCCATCTCCATTCTGACCCTTAAGGAAATTAAGTAGAGTTCAAGAAATTGTTGAACGGATAATACAGCAGAATATTGTTTTTAAGATTGGACAAGTTTGATTTATAATATTCATCCTTCAGATTTTTAATATTTCTTCACGAATATTATACAGCGGAATTGTACTTATTTGAAAATATTATAGCATTCCTTTCCTTCTAAATTAGCCACAAAAGAGTTCTCAAGGCTTTGACCACAATCCTTTTTAGCCCCCTTCTCACATACATATTTACTATTGGGGGACTAACATATATCCACTATTTTTCTTGAAAATTGATTTATTTGCTTTTTGAATTCTTATCTGGCTGGTGGTTGGAAGACAAAGGAAAAATGCTTTAGGGATGTGCAGTTAGGTTCTTTGGTTGGAAAGAAATCAAAGGATATTTTAGGAAAGAGAAATCTTTTGATGTTTTTCGTAATTATGTGGGGTATTAGTATATGGTGTCTTGTTGGGGTGGCCTTTACAACAAAAAGTCTCTTGAATACTGGTTAATTACCCGTGTGATATTTTATTGTATTTTTTCCTCAGACCTTGATATTTCATTTTGGGCATGTACGTGTGTAGCCTGTGTGTATACTTATAGACTTCTGCATTCTTATTGAACTCGTTGTTTTGACTTTGTAGGTAAAGAAGGAAAAGTCCGTTTACCACACTTTGAATATGCTCAATGTTGATGGAACAAAGAAATGCCTTGTAAGTGAAGGTTGGTGTCCTGTTTTCGCAACAAATCAAGTTTGTTCCCAATGTTATATAATTTCTGGAATCAACATGCCTAAACCATGAGTTTCTAGAGTTACAATTCTTCAAAAGAATAGAAAAGAAGAAAGAGTTGAAAATTATTCACTAGTGTTTAATTTCATGTGCAGATCTAAGTTGTGTTGACATTATTTTCATTGCAGATGAGGTAATAAAATATCACTAGCCTTCATATCTTTCTCTTCTCTTACCTAATGTCCTATAAGCTTTTCCCTGCCAGACTCGGTATCAATAGCTAAGGTGAAGTTGGGCTAATTCAAAGAATCGAGGCAGTTTGTTTATAGCCTGAGAAGAAGATATTTCTGTATAATGCTTGTTTTTTGTGCTGAACTTTGCATTATTCATCCTTGTTTAACTTGGTTATGTTGGTTTAGAAGTTTAAATTTTCTTTCTAACTTCATTCAATTCTTATGATGTATATTGATGCTAAACTTTGCATTTTCTTTCTAACTCCATTCAATTCTTTGAAGTTTTTTGGTACTGAACTTTGCATTTTCTTTCTAAGAGTTTTCATGTATAACACTTGTTTGGGAGAATTTTTTCAAAATAGTTTTTCAAACAAAAATGGACAAAAGCATGTTTAGATTACTTTTTTTCATAAATAATTACGGGTTGCCAAGATAGTGAGGAATATGATACCCTAATTGCGAAAGTGTTCATTGTAATGATTTTGGTTTACAATCTATCTGCACAAATGTAGATAGATAAACATACTCTTATATCGCTTCTGCACGTCGATAAAATAAATTATTTTTTAAAGCTTTAAAATCGTTTAAAATAGCATTATAAACCTTTGAAAAAAAGACTCATTTTCGAAGGTTAACGAACCTTCGAAAAAGACTCATTTTTTCAAAGGTTAACGAACCCTCGAAAAAGACTCATTTTCGAAGATTAACGAACCCTTGAAAAAGATTCGTTTTCGAAGGTTAACGAACCCTCGAAAAAGACTCGTTTTCGAAGGTTAACGAACCCTCGAAAAAGACTCGTTTTCGAAGGTTAACGAACCCTCGAAAAAGATTAATTTTCGAAGGTTAACGAACCTTCGAAAAAGAAATTAATTTTCGAAGGTTAATGAACCCTTGAAAAGCATTTCCCGACGGAATTTATTTCGACACTTTTCGAAGGTTGAATTAACCTTCGAAAAAAACTTTTTCGAAGGTTCATTTAAGGCTTTTTCGAAGGTTGTGACCTTCGAAAAAGGTCAAGTTTCTTGTAGTGATTCTGAAATGTCATGAAACTCATTATATATAGTATATTTGAGTAGCATGCCTTTGTTAAATTATTAATTTAGTTTAATTATATGCGAGTTTAATATTAAATTGTATATATGATATATTAGTTGTATATGTTTGAAATATTGATATATTCGAGTGTATATAAAAAAGTAATTAACAAAAGTTCTTGCATACATATTCTTCAAAGATGTGCCATCAATTGAAACAAATGTTGCCAGCCAAAAATACAAGATGAGAATGTCATAAAGAAATACTGAAATCTTCCATCATCGTCATTTTTATATTCAGTAATGGAACCTACACACATAAATGTGAAAATAGACATATATCAACACTAATAAGGTATGTTATGTTATATTAAATGGTATATAATATACATAGTATTCATTATATGTATTTCACCATATATCATTTCGTCACGTTGAACAACCAATGAACATCCTTATCTTCTGTAACTTGTGCATCATTCTTCATAAAACTTTGGGATCCTATACAAGCAGATATATCAGGGGAATCTAAAATCTCTATAGTACCTAACCGTTGCATGATAGATTGTTGAAATTCAATGAAGGACATTCCATCATGCAACACAATATCTGATACTTTATAGTCAACATAATTATCCCTCTCGTTCCAATGTCCGACATATAACATTGACAGACTAGAACTGCCTATGCAGTTGAATACAAAATATGTGAGCTAGTATTTATACCTATATTATTCAATATTCTATGATATGTTAAAATTGTAATAAGTTATACACATATATACATGATATAACGCATATATATTAATATACTATCATTTGTTAAGAATATATAATTAGTTATACATGGTATATGTTAATGTAAATGAAAATGTCATAAGTTATAAACATAATATTCAGTTAGACATGTAATATTTTAATATATATACCGTATTTTTGATAATATATACATAGTATAATAGTAAATATATTAATATAATACCATTTGTTAAGGATATGTAATTAATCATACATGATATATGTGTAAATTAATAAACTCAGTTGTTAACATAATATTCAGTTAGACATGTAATATTTTAATGTATACCGTATTTTGATAATATATACTAACATATGGTGAGGATATGTAAATTAATAAACTACCATATGTAATCAATATAGCTAGACATGAAATCTATACCATAAGTTAATGATTTTTTTTTCATAATCCAATAATTTTGTTTTTTCATATAGTACCATAAGTTAAGGATATGTAATTTAATAAACTACAAAATGTAATCATAACATAAATAGTATAATCTGTCTACCAATATACATGGTATAATAGGATATAAATTAATAAACTACCATATGTAATCATTAAACATTATAATTATACATGAAAAAAGAATTAAAATATTTTCATATATACCGTATATTATAAAATATATTTATAAATAATGCTTCATAATCTCATGATTTATTTTATATAAATGAAAATAGTAACCGTTGGAAAATGAAGAAATATGAACACAAGATTTAGCCGTGGTATATTTGAATATGAAAATGTAAAATGTTTGAAAGAGAGGATTCATGGTGAAGAATACGTACCTATTTAGATTCAAAAAAGAAGAAAAAAACTCGCATTTATAATGAAATGATGGATTGGTGTGGGGACGAATGAAAAATGAAAAATGGTGTGAAAAAAATGATGGATGAGATAGATGGAGGTAAACGAAATTTGAAACCGTGAAATCGACTAGAAATTAAAGATTGTAATTAACTAAAATCGTGGGATTTTAATAGAGAAGAGAAATTGACTAAAAATCAAAGATTGTGGAATAAATATATAGAGAAAGCAATTAATATCTTAAAATCGTGGGATTGTGTTTTTTTTATTTTTATAAATAATTAAAAAAATAATTGAATAAATATATATTTGTAATTATCCATGAGGAGAGAAAAAATTAATTGAGGGCATAATAGTCTAGACTTGAGTGAAAATTTATTTGTGAAAATGAATATATATATTTAGACATTTTTAAAAAATCAATTTTTAAGTAGGTTATCGTACACAATTTCTCTTATTTAATGCTAGTGATGTGCATATATATATATATATTGTTTTTTACCTTATTCAATCTCGTTTGGTTGATTATCTAATTGTTTAATCGTTTTTTTTATTATGATAATCCTCTACAATTTATCTAATTGTTTAGTTGGTTGATTATCTAATTGGAACACGTGGATAAATTTGTTTAGTGGAATAATCAAAATATGTGTTCAACCCTTGAGTCCGTTTGATAACGTCCCGTCTCTCATTTTCTAAAAAACAGACTTGTTTGATAACTGTTCTATTTTTTTTCCTTCTAAATTTTGAGAAACGTTTCTAAAAAATTGACAACTTTGCAATTTTGAGAAACTACAAAATGTTGTTGTTTCGTTTCTCTAATAAAATTTTTGTTCCTATAAATTCACAAAATTTTATTTTTTCCTTTTGATCAAATTGAATGTCGATTTCATCCTTCCCATTCATGTGCCTAGGTTCAAACCTACATCAAGGCATTTGTTTTTTTTTTTTTTTGCAAATATATAACTTAGTATTATTTCTATATTATTTTAAATTTAATTTTAAATTTTAAATTTTTAAATAGGTATATTTATATATATTATTTTAATTTTGTACGTTGACAAATATAAATTTTGCTCACTAAAACATGCATTTATTCTCACTTTAATATTTTACCACCACGATATTTACAGAGTAGAATAATATTTTACCACCACCATATTTACAAAGTTTTATAATTGAGTTGGATCCAAGTCGACATCATTTTAGATAAAATGACTCGAGTGAGAGATAACATTGCACGCCAATTTGGGCAACATTTGAAGGTTAAATACAATTTTATCGTTGTTTTTAATTTTACATCGAAATTTATTTGTATTAGATTATGTAAACTTTGGAAATGTCGACGAAAATGGAAATGTCAATGCCTCAATTTAATGGAAAGTGGTCTCAATTTTATGAAAATGTTGATGAACATATCAATAAACTCTCGATGCCAAGAGATATTTATGAAAAAAATCAACAATTTTTTTGCAATTAATAAATAAATATTTTAATGTATTTAAATAAGATAAAAGATTTGAAACCCAAGACCTAAAAAGAAAAGTTCAAATTTGGTCTTTCCTTTTGCCAATAAACCAGCAGCCATTTATTGATTTTAAAGGAACGATTTAATATAAATGGAAACAGAATTGTTGGGAGAAACACATTTTTAAAGTTTCTCAAATTTTGTTTATTTTTTAGAAACGTTTCTCAAAATTTAGAAACAAAAAATGAGAACAGTTATCAAACAAGTCTGTTTCTTAAAAAATGAGAAACAAGAACAAGAAACATGAACGTTATCAAACAAGTCTGTTTCTTAAAAAATGAGAAACAAGAACAAGAAACAAAAACAGGAACGTTATCAAACGGGCCTTAAATTTTCTCACTACGACAACGTTTCTTTATGTTTTTGGCTCAATATCAGTAACTCTCAAATTTCTCCTTTTCCCTTTTCCCTTTAACTTTTATTTCTCTTTCTTACCCTAATATTATTTTTTTAAGAACTCCAACTAATATTCTCTTTCCTAACAAAACTCTCTAATTTTTATGGTTTTTTTTGCAATGGATAATTTTTATGTTTATCTCTATGTCTCTCAACTTTTATCTATATGCATCAACATATTTTTCTCTCGCCAAACCCAGCATAGCTCAATTGGCATAAGGTTGAGCCTGTGACTAAGAGGTCATGGGTTCAATTCTCGCATTAATTAAAATACCATTGCAAAAAAAAAAATGGTTTACAAATTAATTGATGTATTAGATATTAAACTAAATTTGATGGCTAATGAGACCTTAAATATTCAATTTTGTTTTCCATACATTTGCAATTTTTTTTTTTAATATTGAATTTGTCAAGAATCTATTAGACAAAAAAAAAGGAGAATCTAGATACAAAATTAATAGTTTAATGACATATTAAGACATTTTTAACACAGTTGTTCTATATCATTTAGATTTATTAGATTTTGAAATCAAGAGGGATACTTTTGAAACGAAGGGAGGGATAACATGGGATAGTACTAGGTTTTGAAATAGTTTATGAATTGAAATTTTTATTATTTCTCGGGATTAGTTTATTGTCATATTTTCTTTTTCCATTTTTTTTTTTTAAGATATCCTTTCCATATATTTTGTTTATTCAATTTTTTTATTGCATCAAATTGTTCCCTCACATTTATAATTTATGCAAATTTAACTTTTATTCTAATGAAAGTTGTATGCATCACCAAATTAATACCTATAATATATATAAAGAAAAAAAGAAAAAAATATATAGAAATGATTTTCCAGTTGTTTTTTTTTTTTTTGACAAGAGATGGGCGGAGATCAAATATAGGATCTAGTACATATCAATTGAGTTATATTCTTATTGTCAGTTAAAATTTTTTCTTAATCACTCTCAAACTTTTTTTATCGCAAAAAAACCACACACAATCTCAAGTGCAGTAGCCTGTATTTCAAATAAAACTAAAATCAGTTCTTTTATTAAAAATAGGGGGAAAAAATTCAAGAGGTGGAAATCGAGTCATCTACTTTTGGAAGGACACTCAAAATAGAGATCTAATTTTCAACAATCCAGGGTGGATTTGTTTGGTACACAACTTTTTTTTATATTTGGTAATATCCCTTACCTATAAATGTTTTGTAGATGGAATAATATTAAAGCAAATTCCATATTTGAATACGTTTTATTTAAAGTTAGGAAGTAGCATTTGCTTTTGTATAAATTAGGGAAATGATTTATCTTCACTTTCTCTCTAACCTATTATTTCAAACAATTACTTTTTTTCTTTTTCTTCAAAGAATCACGTTCTCTCCACTTTCTCTCTAACACAATAATTCTTTGAATTCATTCAATAATCTGCTATGTTCAAAGATAGGTTCAGAGAGAGTATGATAGAATTAATAGAATGATTCTTTAGTCTTTTTCATAGCTTCAGAACAAATATGATATGATAAAATACTCCACTTTTGAATATATAGAAAAAACTCTTATTATTTGAGGAACAAGTGGAAACATCATATAACTTCATGCTAAACCAAACATAATCCGATTGACATAAGTTTGTACCCATAACTCTTATTATTTGAGTTCAATCCTCGTAGTAATTAAAATACCGTTACAAAAATAAAATCAGATAAATTCAATTAATTTTATTCTTAAAAACAAATTACCCAAAGTCTCCGTTGCCCAAAATGTGTAGCTTGCCATTTGTTAACACTTAAATTTGCATACCCTCTAATAGACACCAGGTTTTTTTTTTTTTTTTTTGAGTACATTGGGGGTGGGGGGATTCGAACCACAGACCTCTTAGTCATCAAATCATACATATCACATATGCCAGCTGAGCTATGCTCGCTTTGGCTAGACACCAGGTTTAAATGCAACTAAAACCTATTGATTTTTTTTCTGAGTCATTATCACACCACGTGTAACCTCCATTTTTACAACTCATCACAACATCAATAGTATATTTTATCCATTAAGAAACTAATAAAATATTTATTTTGAAATACTTTTATAGATTATAGGTTCCATTTAAACTTTTAGAATGAATACAAATCATAATTGAAATCTAACACAAAATTGAAAGGTAAATTAAAATCACTCACATGTACTACTACTATTCTTACAACTTGCTTTTATTTATTTATTTATTATTTTATTTTATTTTTTCTACCATATAATGCCATAATCAATATAATGCCATAATATTTTAGTTTAAAAAATATAGTCACATTTTTTATTGAACAAACTTATCAAAATATATTAAGTCTCCTGAGTACAGTTTTGTATCCACCACTAAATACGGACAAATGTTACAAATTAATTATAAGGAATCAATGTACATGATCTAGGCCTAACAAAATTTTGAATAAATTTCTAGGAAACTTACCAATTTTAACACAAAAAAAAATAAAATAAATAAATAAATTAAAAAGTTCTAATGTTGTCTTTCTAAATATCGTCAATTTCACGAAGAGCTTTAAGGTACACACATAAAATAGAAGTTGCTACTATATACTAATCCAAAGTTTAAAACTCACCTTATCAACAAGAGGAGTAATTAGAATTTTCCCCTTCATTCTATGGTTTCATTTGATGTTCATTTTTGCGTTACATCCAAGTGGCTTCTTCCATAGTATCACTCATAAAAAAAAACTTGGGACAAAGATGAAGTTTGTGTCCAATTGGGAGGGTGTTGATAAATCAGTGCCGAAAAATTACGTGTCCACCAGAGAAGAGGTCAGGCATCCCGGTGAAGAAGATATGATTCCCGTGGTTGATATATTATGTCACACCGGATCGAGCCCTTCTCTTTCAAAAAATCTTCGACAATACGCAAGAATTCGATTTTTCTCAGGTTTGTAAGAGTTCTTGAATTTATTATGTCCGACTTCAAGAAAACGAGTATATATGTCAATTACGACGACTAAGTTATATTCTCACTACCATTTCGATTTACTATTTGGTTTAGGTGATAAACCATGGAGTGTCAAAAAGTTAGTAGAAGAGATGAGGAGGATTTCCAAGGAGTTTCATTCCATGTCACCCGAACATAGAAAGAGTGAATGCTCCAAAGACCCGGACAAAAAAATTCCACTTTGATTATAGGTCTAACCACTTAAATTATATTTAGTTGGGCACATCAATAACGCTAAATTTAAAATGATTATTTTACTAATTATTATTTTAGGGAGGTTGTTGTTGGAGCCTATTGTATTGTATTGCAGTGAGAAAGTTGGCTTTAGAGATATTGGAGGTGATTGATGAAGGTTTGGATCTTGAGAGATTGTACTTTGAGGGTGAAATGACTGAAAAATCCATCCCCAAATTCTAGCTTTGCTATGGGATTGAGGCAATGTCGTTGACAGTACATTTTTAGATTCCGTAGCCAAGCTAGAATTTGGGCATGGATTTTTCAGTCATTTCACCCTCAAAGTACAATCTCTCAAGAGCCAAACCTTCATCAATCACCTTCAATATCTCTAAAGCCAACTTTCTCACTGCAATACAATAGGCTCCAACAACCTCTCTAAAATAATAATTAGTAACAATAATCATTTTAAATTTAGCGTTATTGATGTGCCTAACTTGATATAATTTAAGTGGTTAGACATATAATCAAAGTGGAATTTTTTTGTCCGGGTCTTTGGAGCATTCACTCTTTCTATGTTCGGGTGACATGGAATGAAACTCCTTGGAAATCCTTCTCATTTCTTCTACTAACTTTTTGACACTCCATGGTTTATCACCTAAACCAAATAGTAAATCGAAATGGTAGTGAGAATATAACTTAGTCGTCGTAATTGACATATATACTCGTTTTCTTGAAGTCGGACATAATAAATTCAAGAACTCTTACAAACCTGAAAAATATCAAATTCTTGCGTATTGTCGAAGATTTTTTGAAAGAGAAGGGCTCAGTCCGGTGTGGCATAATCAAACACCGGAATCATCTTCTTCATCGGGATGCCTGACCTCTTCTCCGGTGGACACATAATTTTTCGACACTGATTTATCAACACCCTTCCAATTGGACACAAACTTCATCATTGTCCCAAGTTTTTTTTGATGAGTGATACTATGGAAGAAGCCACTTAGATCACTAAATTGGGAAGAAGAAAAAGAAGAGAAGAGGGTTTGTTTATGGAGTGAAAAGAAAGAAGAGAAGAAAGTTTGTTGGGTGAGTGAAAGTGGGAGTATTGAATTTATAGATTTGAACCCAACCCCAATGGGTGTAAAAATATTTGTAATTGAGTTTTTACCTTTTTTTTATTTTAATGTTGATACGAAATTTTGTTTTTTTATTTTTACTTTTTCTTTTTTTATAAGCACAAATGCTAAACTTTTCTGTTGACCCTTTTTTTTTAATATTGTAATTTTTATAAAAATATAGCAGTTTTAAATCAATCACATCTAGCTATATATAATTCTTACATTTCAAATAATTGGATCTTATTTTTCAAAACAATCCAAACCAACAACTTTACTTTTTCATTTTAAGTTTCAAAGTCCTTTTCAAATTATTTTAACTTTGTTTGGTCGATTACATCAACTAGACTAGAATTGATTATAAAGAGAGTTATTATTATTAATTTTTATACTTCAACATATAATTTTTTCATTTCTTTCACATATATAAGAAAATCAAAATACTTCATTGAATCCAACAAACTGTTTGAGGCATTGATAGTTAGTGGTTATAATAGTCTGAGAATAATAACTACTATTGAATTCAGTATAGTTATTTTATTGACGGCCGATTATAATAGTCGGTGGGTCAAACATAGACTGAATAACCCAGTCCACTTAACTTCATTATCTCTCTTTCACTATTGAGCAATGTTGGTTGTTATTATAGAGTTTAGGGTTTGGAAGAAAAAAAGGACTTGGTCGGTTGGTGTTTTACTATCAAAAGGCAAAAACAAAAAAACCCAACCAACTTGAGATTAATTATACCATTCTCCAAACAAAATAAATGGGAGAAACAAGGGACTTGGACCGGTTGGTATTTTACTATCAAAAGGCAAAAACAAAAAAATCAACCAACTTGAGATTAATTATACCATTCTCCAAACAAAATAAATGGGAGAAAGAAGGGGCTTGGACCGGTTGGTGTTTTACTATCAAAAGGCAAAAACAAAAAAACCAACCAACTTGAGATTAATTATACCATTCTCCAAACAAAATAAATGGGAGAAAGAAGGGACTTGGACCGGTAGGTATTTTACTATCAAAAGGCAAAAACAAAAAAACCCAACCAACTTGAGATTAATTATAACATTCTCCAAACAAAATAAATGGGAGAAAGAATGGACTTGGACCGGTTGGTATTTTACTATCAAAAGGCAAAAACAAAAAAATCAACCAACTTGAGATTAATTATACCATTCTCCAAACAAAATAAATGGGAGAAAGAAGGGGCTTGGACCGGTTGGTGTTTTACTATCAAAAGGCAAAAACAAAAAAATCAACCAACTTGAGATTAATTATACCATTCTCCAAACAAAATAAATGGGAGAAAGAAGGGACTTGGACCGGTTGGTATTTTACTATCAAAAGGCAAAAACAAAAAAACCCAACCAACTTGAGATTAATTATACCATTCTCCAAACAAAATAAATGGGAGAAAGAAGGGACTTGGACCGGTAGGTATTTTACTATCAAAAGGCAAAAACAAAAAAACCCAACCAACTTGAGATTAATTATAACATTCTCCAAACAAAATAAATGGGAGAAAGAATGGACTTGGACCGGTTGGTATTTTACTATCAAAAGGCAAAAACAAAAAAATCAACCAACTTGAGATTAATTATACCATTCTCCAAACAAAATAAATGAGAGAAAGAAAGGGCTTGAACCGGTTGATGTTTTACTATCAAAAGACAAAAACAAAAAAACCAACTTGAAATTATACCTATTTTTAGTTGAATAAAATCTCAGGGAGATTTTTTATTATTTAGTGAGTGTGTGGTAGTGAGCATGTGAGATATAAATAATAGTGGTTTTGAAAACGATTTATTGTTGTTCTTGATCACAAACTATCGGGTTGTGTTACTTGAAAAATAGTTATTGTTAAACTATATTGAGAATAGTTTGTAGAAAAAGAAAAGAAAGACAACAATTAATCCTACATTTTAAATGAATCCATGTCGAGTCTTGAAACTTTAATTAATAATTTTGATCTCCTCTATCTTGTTTTTTTTTTATGATTGAACCTAGGACCGTATGGTCGATCAAACTATGTTATTTAGCCATCTACATCCATCTTCTTAAAGGAAAAGGGGAAAAAAATCTAATAAGTTTGGTGGGTTATTTATTTTCTTTTAATTCATCAATAAAATGAATGAATAATTAACTCTTTTATTTATGGAAATTTGATTAATAATCTTTGATCAAACATATAATAAAGAAAGCATTATTATTGATAATTTTTCCAAATTAAATAGATTGTGGTGTTGTGCATTAAAAGAAATTCAAACCACTAAATAATTAGATATCAAGTCTTTCAAATTTAATGTGTGAGTACGTCGTACTTTCTTGTCATAATTTTTTGTTTATATTTCTATAACATAATTTTTGTAATCACCATTAGATTCTCCTGACATAGGTAAATTAAAGGACACTTCATTAATTCAAGTTTTTGTAACTAGGTCTACCACCATACCTAATTTTAGTTTAATTTATTGAAGTGGTAATAAGTTGGAATTTTTTTGCCCTTCTTAACATAACTTGAAATGATGTCTATTAAAGGGTAGCATGTGAAAATTTAAGAATTAATGTTTTTAGTTTAAACCAGAGGTAAAACTACACCTAAATGGTAAGAAAAGTAATTTAATTTAGTAAATATCAACAACTTCATTTTGTGAAAATTTAAGAATTAATGTTTTTAGTTTAAACTGTAAAACTACACCAAAATGATAAGAAAAATAATTTAATTTAGTAAATATCAACAACTTCATTAGCTTCAAGATAATAATGTTTAGGAGAGAAATATTATGGATGAGTAACTAGAAATTTTAGGCAAGTGAGAATTTTGGTGATATAAAATAAATTGTGACTACAAATTTTGTTTTAAAAGATAAAATTAAGTTGACTCATCACGAGATTTTTTTTTTTTTTTTCAAATGTGAGTTTTTCTAATATATTCAAAAGTATTTTTTTCATATCATATTTTTCATCTATGTAAAAGATTTGAAGAATCATTCAATTTTTATCATATTATTTGAAAATATCACATTATTGAACGAATAATAAAACCATTGTGTTAAGTTCTTTTAAATAATAAAACCATTGTGTCAAGTTCTTTTAAATAATAGGTAAGAGAAAGATGAAATAAAGCATTTTTCTTAATTTATACAAATGACAATGATATTATCAATTAAACGAATTTACTATTTTAGGGGGACCAATGTAATACTTGCAAAAGATAAAACTATTACCATATTTAATTTTTCATGGTTTTTAGGTGATGTTTATCCTATTTAAACCATATTATGGCTTATTTTGGACACTATATTTAATTTCATTTATAACAATGTGATTTGTTATGTTGATTTAAGAAATATGATAGGCAAGTATACGAAATTAAAAAGAGTGGTGCTAAAAAAAAATCCAACGTATATAAAGTTAAAAGATAACAATTACCTACACTTTTTGTTAGGAAATGAAGCCCAAAACAAGGGTCTTTTTTTCTTTTGGTTCACATCAATCTAATTAAGCATCTATTATTGTTATTTTAGCTAATTAGTAGGTGGTTAACAATTTTGATTGGTTGTTTAAAGGTAAACTATTATGCATTATTGGTTCAAATGAAGGTGAATTATAAGAGGAGAAAAAGGAGGTTGGGCGGTTGGTGTTTTCCTCTCAAAACCACAAAAAACTAACTTGAACTTATAACTCCATTCTCCAAACAAAACAAAAAAAAGCTAAAGCGAGTGTGACTCAACTGGCATATGTATGTTCTTGATGACCAAGATGTTTGTGGTTCGAATCTCCCACCTCCAATGTATTTTGTGATCGATAACTTATTTAATTCTAACCTATGAAGTGGGAACATGTGATATAATTTAGTTTGTTATTCCACATTTATAATCTAGTTGTTTTTCCAAACACTTTAGCTGTGAGCATTATAATTACCTACCTTCATCTCGAAAGTATATCTTCCAAAAAAAAAAAAAAAGGAAAAACAATTATTCTTACATTCTAAATAAATCCATGTTAAGTCATAAGTCGAATTATAGGATTTAGCCCCTTGAATATTGGGATCGATATTTTTTATGGTGGAGATTTATTTTTCCCATTTCACAGTATCATGTTTTTAAGAAATTTAAATTTGTGTGTAAAAGATTTTTTTTTTTTATTTCTTGATTTAACTTCCAAGTACACATGTTCTATTTTTGTTTAATAATTTCAATATGATACTCATACCAAAAGAAGAATTTCATTACTATTTCAATCTCGTTGTTTATTATTTCTTTAATGAAGTCATATCTAAACGGTAAACGTTAGTAAAAACACAAATTAACAAGGGCTGGTTGCACAAATAGAAATCAGACCAAAACTAATTGCAAATTTATCAAACTTTAAAATATTTTGCAAATATGGCAAAAATATCACGGATAGACTTTATCATATCACTGATAGACTTCTATCAATGATAGACTATTGTCACTGACTAAAATCTATAAAAAGCTGAAGTGATCAGCGATAAAAATTATCATATCCGCAAAAATTTTAAAATCATGCTATATTTTTAATTATGTTATTCTAAATTGACATCTGTTACAATTTCCTAATTAACAATAGGAATTTTTTTTTTTTATAAAAACAATAGCAATATTTAGATATTAATAATATACTATTTACTTTAAATGTTTGAATTAATTTAGTAGCTTCATTTGAATTGTCTAAAACCAACGGCATAATGTATGAACTAATGATCAAAAGATTCGAATCACAAACATAAAAACAAATAAAAAAATCAATAAAAACCCACGTGGATTGTTGAAGTTAATAACACGCTATAACATTTTATTTTGGTTTTTAATTTTTGACAATTAAGCCTATAAACAATACATGCACATATAAATTTATTGGTTGTGTTAATCTATCTTTTAAACTGTTTCCAAAATCTAAACTTAAAAAAAAAAAAAAAAAATGTTTTTGTTTTTGTTTTTTTAATTTGACTAAAAATTGTAATGTTTTCTAAATAAAGATGGAAGTAATTGTAGAAATTCACATGTAGATGTATGATTTATAGACTTAATTTTCAAAAACCAAATGGTTATCAAATGGGGCTTCATAAATTTGACTACCGTTTTTATTTTTGGAGTTTACAAATATAATAAAAAAATTCAAATTTTGATTTTTTTTTCGTTTTTTCACTAGTTTTATTTTCACTACATCCCTATCATAGTAGAGAGGAAAAAAATTAGATTTTAAAATAATTGTACCAAATGGCACAAATGGCACCCATGTTTTTTTCTTTTCCAAGTGAGACACATCCTCAACATTTAAAAAAAAAAGAAAAAACAATCAAAACCAACAACTTTAATTTATCATTTTAAGTTTAGTGTCCTTTACAAATAATTTTCGCTTTGTTTGGGACGTTGGCTGAATTATTGAGCAATGTTGGTTGCAATCAAATTTCTCTTAGTGCTTTGATTTAACTACCAAATCCTTTAATAAATTCAATGTTTTTTTTTACAACATGTTGGGGTGGGGTATTGAACCGAGGACCTCGTAGTCTCTAGGCAGTACATCATGCCATTGAACTATGCTCTTGTTGGCAATAAATAAATTCAATGTTATACTTATACTAAAGAAATCCATTACTATTTCAATCTCATTGTTTATTATTTAATTTGTTAAATTCTTTAATAAATTCAACTTATATTCAAATGAGGAATTCCATTACTATTTCAATCTCATTGTTTATTATTTAATTAATGAGGTCTGTAACTGTGTAAACATTAGTAAAAACAAATTAATAATAGGAATCTTTTTTTAAAAGAAGAGGTCTTATGTAACTGTGTAAACATTAGTTAAAAACAAATTAATAATAGGAATCTTTTTTTAAAAGAAGAATAACAATATTTAGATATTAATAATATACTATTTACTTCAAATGTTTGAATTAGTTTAATAGCTTCGTTTGAATTCTTAAAAAACCAATATAACTGGCGAATTAATGATTAAAAAGTCTGAAGTTTATGAAAGACAATCATATTTTAGCCTATTTATTTAGTGGTTCTGATCATGGGTATCAACTTCTTATATAATAATAGATTACAAAGGAAAACAATTTTCTCATAGTGTGCTTAGGGAAAAGAATTTTTTTTTTTTTTTAAAGAGGAACTAACCTTTGGCTTTTAATCTTGATTTATTAATAAAAAAAAAAGTATATGAAAAGGTGAAATAAGTTATTTAACACCAAATTCTATATGAAATCTGCAAAATTCAACCAACTGAATTTTTTTTTCTTTTTTCGAAACACTGAACTTAATTTTTCTTACGTAAAAAGTAACATTTGAAATCACTTCAAAATCAACCATTGCCATTAAATAGATCATTAAGTGGAGAGAATACGACATATTATCAGCCACATGTTTTGTTGAAACGAATTCTATTTTAAATTTTTGTATTCTTCTATACGTATGGATCCATTTAATTGAAGATCCCTTCCAAACGAAACTCCTAGATCACTATGGCCGACTTTCGTCTTTGTTCGACCAATCGGTCTCATCAGGGAGTTAGTGCAACGAGGAAACGTGATTGTCACGTAGATTGCCTCGGAGCACAACATTGTTGATCCGTTTACAAAGTCTCTCACGGCTAAAGTGTTTGAGGGGCACCCAGTGAGTCTAGGACTGCGAGCTATACAGTAGGACAGTGGAAGAAAAGTCGATGGATATATGTGATATTCCAGCTTTCTTGCTCAACATATGAGACTTCACTAACGTTTTAGTCCAAGTGGGAGTTTGTTGGGTTTTATTTCCTAAAACTCGTGGTTTGTAAACTTAATGTATATTTTATTTAGCAATAAAGTTGTTATTGAGATTTATTCAGTAAAGTTGTTATTGAATAAAGTTAATTGTGTTGTCATTTAACC
This sequence comes from Herpetospermum pedunculosum, assembly GCA_028017165.1. Taxonomy (NCBI): domain Eukaryota; kingdom Viridiplantae; phylum Streptophyta; class Magnoliopsida; order Cucurbitales; family Cucurbitaceae; genus Herpetospermum; species Herpetospermum pedunculosum. The sequence goes on along the minus strand of CM051524.1, from coordinate 78,488,786 downwards.
TAACTCCAATAAACTAAGAACTCATGACTATATGATGTATACTTGAACTTCATGTGGGATATGATTGTGGATCAAGTTCAAGTAAATAGCCAGAACGGTCTATAGTATACGGATAGGGTTTGATACCTTATTCTGGGGACACTATTGGACGCGACCCACTTTGTATAGTACAAACGATGTGATCCGAAATCGTTCATCTGGAGACATGCGAGTGAGGGCGCCCTATGCAATGAGTTTGCATAAGACTGAACCGCGAAATCAAGTCACTATTTCTTTACAACTCGGTTTACTGTAAAGACTGATTTTTTCATATGATGACCTAGGTAACTCGATCTGAATCATGAACACGCTATGAACTTTTGTTTATTCGGGCTTATCCTTTGACTTGTATAGGTGAGGGTGACCCGAGATCGCAGACTCAATAAGGCTACCATCTTGGGGATAAGACCGGGTAGAAAGTTGGGAACATAGTCCAGCGAGATGAAATTCACTCCTACCCGCCTTTTTAGGGTATAGTAGAGAGGTTGTTCCCTTTAAGTGTTGACTCCGGGTCTTGAACTAGGGATCCCACCCTCTCATTAGCCCGAGAGGGACTCGGTATAGTGATTAACTCACATACCAATCGGTTTAGTGATTGGATCACAAACCAATTGTTCATTAGGATTAGTGGGACTTAAGGAATAAGATGTAATTACGGGGATAAAACGGTATTTTTGACCCAACTGTAATTACAAACGACCTGTGAAGAATCGACTTATTAATCATGGTTATATCAAGAGGACGGGAATATATCTACGGTGAGGAGAGTGCAACCCTTGGGCTATAGTGGAGTCCTTGGGGTTAACGAATGTTGGTTAGCTTGGCTAAAGAGTTTGACGGGTTAATCTCGTATCGTTGGAGCTCATGATCTGTAGGTCTCGTTTAGGTTCTCATTGCTAGCTCAGATTAAGTCGTGTAACAATATGAGAGAAAAGAACTTGAAGCGATTCATATTCGGTTTTGGAAGATAGTTGGACATATTTAAACCAAGTTCTTTTCAACTATCTTCTCTAAAACCCTATCTTCTAAGTAAATAGTATGAGTAGGATGTCAATCATTGTTCTAAAATGTTTATTTTTATGTGTCTATCATAAAAGTTATCAATTACTCTTTTGAAATAATAAAGGCTTGGAAATGATTTATTTTATTTAATCTTAATAAAAAAATAATCTTTCAAGATACAATATATGTTTCTATTATTATTATTTTTTTTAGTACAATTTAATAACTGCAATGTATTGTAAACCATCATTTACAATAGTAAATGAGGCTGTCAATATCATGGTCAACAATATCATTTTTTAATTACTATTTCTTTAGATGCAATAAAAATTAGAAAATTTGAATAAAGAATATAATGTATAAAAGAAAATGGAAATCAATTGTATAGGAATGCAATAACTCAAATAACATAACAGTAAATTTTATCATTTCATGCTTTATGGTAGAAAGAGAAAATATATGTCTTAACCAGTTAAAGTTGCGGTGACGTTTTTAAAATTGTATTTTTACTTTTTAAAATAAAATTACAATATTATAAGAATAAATTAATTATTAAAATTATCTAAAAAGAACAGATCATTTAAATGAGCATCATACAAAAAAAAAAAAAATCCATTTTAGTAGCTTCAAATTTATTATATTAAAAAAAAAAACTTTCAATTTTTTTTTTATTTATCAATAATTAATTTGAATTTGAATATCTAAAAAATTTAAGTAAATAAGGCTAAATTTAATACACAAAATTATTAAAAAAAATATATAAACAAAGTTAAAAATAGATTTATTTTTATTGACATTTATAATCTAGTCGTGGGTCCATAATCTTTCTCTATCTCATATAAATCAAAGCTCATTAATAATAATAATTCCAGAAAAAAAAATATGAATTCATATTTTATTTTTTATTTTTTATTTTTTTTAAAAGAAATGAATTCATATCCTTAAACATCAAAAACTCTAAATTTACATTTTTTCGTCTCTTTCTTTCTCTTTAGCCGTCACTCACTACTTAGAACTCATTTAGATTTATGTTCTATTTGTTTTGTTTCTCTACAAACAATTTGTCCTCTGCCACCGGCCACCCACATTGGCCACGCTCAGTCGCCATTGCACCACGAAAAGATTCCTCCTTTGCTAGCCGCCTACAACAATTGCTCGGTTGAAATTCGTTCGTGCATCACCTTGTTAGACAAAGAAGTTGAAGTTTTTGGTTTTTCATCTTAAGCTCTTTCATCTTAAACTTCCAAGTTGAAGTTGCGAGTTGAATTTTCGAATTCAATGAGTGCGTTTTCTGAAATCGTCTCACTAATCCCATGTTCAGAAATTTGCATGTTGCTCACACAACTGATTGATTTTATGCTAGAGATTTTCTTTTGCTTAAACTTTTGGTAATGATGAGTGCTGAAAGAATAAGTTTAAAGGTTATTTTCTTTAACACTGGTCTTTCAGAATTACGTGTATGTAAGAAAGAACATCTTATTATTGAGACATCAGTTTATGGGTTGGGTTGAGTTAATGAGATGTTATAATATAATACAAGTATTAGTTTTGGAGAAATAATTGGAGGAGGTGGCTGGCTGGCAATTTTATACATCGTCACCGTTAGCTCATAGTTATTAGGGGCATGCAAATTTTAACTAAATCGTTAGCAACGAAAAATGACGAATTAAAAAACGTTTTTGTTTAAATGCTTTCATCGCTACCCACTTTTATAATGATTTCTAATTTGACAGTTTTAGAAAGGATATGCATAATTTTGTTCTCGGGCAATGTTATATTTTAATTTTATTACTATTATTTATTTAAGTGGGTTGATTTATTTGAAAAATGTTAGTGTAAGGGATAAAAATGAAGCTTATGAAATATCAAGTATAAAATTGAATAGGTAAGTTGGTTAATACTCAAATTTTTCCGTAAACAAAAGGTTGGTCATTGTAGCTAAGAATTCAGGTAATCGTAGCTAAGATAATCCATCACTGCTTCATGATTACCACCCATGAATAAGTAGTTTCTCTTGAAATTGTTGAACTTGACCGAACGATAACGTGGTTGAGTGACTTCATTTATCAAACATTTTGCAGGTTCTATAGTCTCATCATCTTCAGGGTAAATGAGATAGATTAATGATTGACGAGATATCTTTGTATTCGTCAAAACTTGGTGTTCTCCTGCTTTCAACTTTCCGTTGCTAACCACCTACAAAACATAAAATAGAGGAATTATTGGAAGAAACTGCCACACCATGATTTGTGATTTTAAATTTGTCCTGCTATCATGAGGGAGGGGTTGGAAATTTTGAATTGGTATCTAAAGACTATCGGGGAATATTCACATTTTAGGTGTCTCATCCAATAATTTATTCATAAATGATAAAAATCACCCCAAACGTGAATAGCTTTAGGAAGTTTATATTTTTGTTTTTTGTTTTGTTCATTTTTTAAAAAATTAAACTAACCAAGTATTTTGGTGTGTTCAATACTTAAATATAAAAAGTGATTTTATAAGAACTTTTGGAAAAAAGTCAACATTTTGAAGTGCTTTTGATCGTGGCACCAACTGATTCTTATTTTAATTGGTGCTTTTGGCCTAAACACTTCATATACCATTCTCATTTTCTTTTAATACAATTTATCTTAATGGACTTTTCTCAAACGTGCAACATTTTCTCACTAATGTCTCTTTTTATGCACATTTTCTTTCATCAACTTCGTATCACACTTTTCCACGACAATCTCTTTTCGCACTTTTTCTTACTAGTCTCTTTGTCCAATTTTTCCTTCATTATTAATATCTTACTAAACACTTTCTCTCATTCATTTAATTTTTAAAAACTTCAATTATTTTTATTTTAGTAATTTGTTCATTCTAAAAATATTGTTTATCAAGAAAACATGAATAAACAAGAAGAAAAAGATTTCTAATTTGACAAAAAGACACTTCTAAAATCCTAAAACATCAAATAATAAGTATTTTATTATTATCCAACACTTTTCATTAATATATGGTAATTTGTAGAATATATACATATTTATAAAAACCGCCAAGCACACGACCAAAATGTCAAATGTTTGAATCTATCTATCCATATGTTGTTGAACTAAAAAAAAATCATGTACAAAACTAACTCAAGTTTAATCTTGAAAGCATAAAACGTACCTGTAAAACATAGCCAATGTTAATGAGAAGGGCACCGTCCATAGGGTCAACATCAATCCATTCACCATCTTTGAGATATTGAAGGCCATTAGCATCTTGAAACAAGATGGTAATAAGGGTTGCATCACAATGTCTTTCCAATCCGATAGTCAAGTTAGGGTTTGGGCATGGTGGATAATGGTTAGCCGAAACTACACAATGTTTAGAGAGTTCACCCTTTAAGGACTCTCTTTCCATTCCCAACCCTTCACTAATCACCTCCAATATCTCCATGGTTAACTTTCTCATTGCAACACAATATGCTCCAACTACCTCCCTAAAATAGAACCATGATTTTAGTTCCCGGCATGTCGATATGAACATAATTCAAGTGAGTAGATATGATATTTATATTCACGAAAATATTGCAAGTTTAATCAGATCTCGTTTCCTACATTTGTAAATTTGAAAAAAAAAAAATATGAACTAATAACAAATTAAACATGATGGGTTGAAGTCTTGTATATGAAAAGGTATATTTCACATTAATATTATATTTATTTTTCTTTCTAACAAACATATCTCCAACCTTTCTGTCTAAATTTTCTCACTATAATGTTTCCTTATTTTTAAATTTATATTTATTTCTCTATTATATCTTTTACATATTACTCTCTTAACTTTACACACACTCCCTCTCACAAATTTCTCCTTTTCCCTTTAACTTTTATTTATCTTTATTACACTAATATTCTTTTTTTAAGAACTCCAACTTTGGAGGTACATGACAATGAATTACAATATCTTAACAAAAATGAATGACATCATATCATCCCTTTTTTTTTTTTTATAGGAATCATCCCTTTAGCTTAGTGTTTCCTTATTTTTGACAAATAAATGACATGGAATTACAATATCTTTCTAGGTTAAATTGTACTTTTAAGTCGTTTGTATTGTAACACCTTGTTATTTGTGGTTATTATACTAACAAAATAAGTCAAATAAATCTAATGGACACTGTTCACTCCAAAATAAGTCATATAAATTGTACTTTATCTTCTTTTCTTTATGATCACAGCAAAATTCATTTTCTCCCTCTTCATTTCAGACCCACAAAAAAAAGACAGAAAAGGAAAAACCCACTCTTCTAATGTCAATTTCTTTGTTTTTTTCTTGATCAGTTTCATATGGTATTAATGTTTCCTCCTCCAGGTTCTCTTTTATTTACCCTTTTCTTGTTTCTTTCTTTGCCTTTTTGGGTTTCTTTGAGTTTTTCTACTTTTTTTTCTCTCTATGTTGAATCTGTGGTTTTGGGGTATTCTCTCTTTTTTCCTCTATTTTTTTTGCCTTCCGACATTTTTGGGGTGTTAATGTTTTTTTGTCTGGAATGTTCTTAGGACTGCTCTATTTCATAGATTGGTTTGTTGTTGTGGGTTTGAAATGAGGCTTCCATGGGTTTTGTTAGAAATTTCTCTGTTTATTATTGAAGAAAGTGGGGGAGGTTTGATTTTTTATTTGGGTTCTTTTACTTAACATTTTTTACTAAAGGTTAAAAGAAAAAGAAGAAAATTTAAAGCATTTTACGTGAATTAGGGCGAAAGCTTTTTTTTACCTGTATTTTGGGGGATTTTGAGGCCAAAAATGAGCATATTTCTCCAATGGATAACAATTGAAAGCCACCGAATCTTTCCACGATTGAAGCGCTTGTTTCATATGGTCATCAATATTGCTTGTACTATAAAATTTCATGCAGTAGTCTGGGACGTTCGAGCACTCCCTCACTTTCTCTTCTTTTGACATTCCATGAAACTCCTTGAAAACCATCATCGTCTCTTCTAATAACTCACTTGACACTCCATGGTTTATCATCTATAACAAAGAAACAAAAAGAATGATGTTTAACATATAGCATTTGGTTAGTTTTCCAACATGTTTATCGAGAGAGACGAAAAAATATGAAAGATTCATAAGTACTTTCAAACCTGAAAAAATCCGAACTCATGAGAGACGTCGAGGATTTTTCGAATGAGAAGGGCTCGGTCGTGGGTGCTAAAATCAACCACCGGAATTGCCTTCTTCACCACATCGCCAAGCCTCATCTCCGGCAGATGCATAGAACTTTCTGGCACTGATTCAACATCCACCCCGTTGGACAATTTTTTTATCTCTTCCATAATACTAATTGTAATTCTCTTTCAATGTTTTGACCCTAAAGAGATGATATATGCTATGAAACTTATGAAACTCAAGAAGGGTAACTCCCTTTATATATAGTTGTGAGAGTTTTTTTTTTTTCCTCCATCCTACAATTTTAGATATAGTGCAATTAAAACAATATTTTACCCTACTTTTAAAATTAATGCTATACATGGTAGAAAACGATAGATAATTTCTCTTTCGAGAGAGAGTTCTAACATTTTACCCAAGTTATAATTTTGTTGATAAAACAAATTATGGCTAGAGTTTCTTTTAAAGAATAAAATTAAGTTGCACTTATCTCTTTCCACTTGTTCCTTAAATGTGTAATAGACTTCTTTTCCCTTAAATGTGAGATTTTCTTTTATATATATATATTCAAAAGAGAATAGTTTTGTCCATATCATATTTTTCTGAATTTATGCAAAAGTAAGAAAAATCATTTCATTTAATTCAATTAATTAAAACAAAGTACAATTGATTTTCTTTAAGTATTATTGTACTAAAATTGCATATGTTGTTTTATAGTATATTTCTTTAATTAGAGGGAACCAGTGGGGACACATGCATGTGTATGTTCAAAGTTGAATAGTGTAAGGAGAGATACTCTTGGGATGAATATTGGTTTGACTCGATTGTATTTAATATTTATGATTTCTATTTTAAAAAATTATTTTATTCTTATAATGGATTTACAGTTAGATTTGGTTTGTAAATAAGGAATTGAACCAATTCAATCAAATGGAAGAATTCAAATTGACTTAATTAGTTGAATTTTATACCCAACAAATGAATGTGACATGCAATCACAATTAACAAAATAAAAAATAATCATCTTTTATTAAGATTTCTTTCAGTCTATCTAATTTTTAATTATGAAATGTATTTTTAATCATCATTTCATCCAATATCAAATAATAATTGATTTTTCTTTTCCTTGTTTTTCTTTTCTTTTTCTTTTTTTTAGATATGTGGTTATATCTTCACATGACTAGACAATACTATTCTAGTAGATGATGATACTTCTAACTAAGAGGGATACTTTTTACTTTGAACTTAGTTAGTTTGAAAATCAATTCTATTGTTAGAACTCATTTAGAGTGGGCTCTTTACTTTAAAATCAAATTTGGGTTTTAAAGGGAGGTTTATATAAGTTGGTAGGTAAATAGAATCTTTCCTAAATTTCATAAAGATTGAAATCTTACCATTTTTATATTAAAATTAAATTAGTTAAAGTAGCCCATGAATTTGTCACTTTAAAACAAAAACACTTTAATTTATTCAAGTTTATGGAATCTTTGTAGTGCATGTCTTCAATTATTGATGACTTCAACACTACACTATTCTATAATATTATTCCATTTTAAATTGAAGAAATAATCTCTTCTTATAATAGATATATAAAGCTATCTAAAGCTTTAAACTAGCTAGATTTTATTGGAAAATCTTACCAAACAAACAAATTAAATAATAGAATGTACTATTCAACTTTATTTTAGTAGCTAACTTGGTAGTAATATTTTAATTTTCAACCATTATCTTATTCTAATCCATATACTTTGTATCATCAACAATTTTAATCTTTGCTTTAAAAAATTTTAAACTATTTAGTAGACAAATGATATAGGTATGTATTTTATTTATCTATGTAATTAAGTAGACTAGTATTTAAAGTTGGATGGAGTGGATTAGGTATATATGGAGCTTCAAAATGACTTGTTTTTTTTTAACTGATTAATAAAATATTAACAAAAATTAGAGATTAAAGTAAATCTAAATATTTAAGTTAAAGGAACCATAAATCATTCAACAATATTTGAATTTACATCAATCTTAATATAGCTCATTCAATTAAATATATATTTTCAACTAAGTAATAGTGAGGTCCGAATCTCCCACCTATACTTGAACTTAAAATTAAAGAACAGGGGAGATTAAATTACAGTATAACAACCTAACCAAACAACTCTTTTTAAAACTATCACTTTTTGTTGATGATGAGATCAGTCAATGCATTTTTTTTATTATTATTTGAGATAATTGATCAATGCAATGTTTGGCAAGAGAAATTGAATCAACCAAAATTATATAGCTTTTAATTTTGTTGGCTAAAAAATCCTATTTTATTATTAGATTTTAGGTGCAGTTTTACATTTCAAATTTTTGTTCCATATGACTTGGAGTTGATAGATGTATAATATTTTAATTAACTTCGAGTTTAAGATAAATGTATAATATTTTAAATAATTAAATTATGCTTAAATTAGCGATAAAAAATGTTTCATGCATTAATTTGCTAAAAAATTATTTAGGAAATCTTATTTGTGTTTTGCGTTTGGTTGAAATTAGTTGATAAATAGAATGAAAATCTAACATAAGATAAAAATACAATACATATCCAAGTCTAAGAATATAATTTGATAAAATTGAAATTTTAGAGTAAAAATTGACTTTATTGAAAAAACAATTCTCTCTAAATTTGTAAAGAAGAAATAAGATTTTGAACGCAAAAGTGAATTGAAAATGATTTTAGATAGAATATTAAATAATTAGATTTATCAAAAAAACTTAAAACGGTTGAGATTTTTTTGTAATCACTTTTTACTCCTCACGCAATACCAAAAGTGGCCTTAATTTCAAAATATATATTTTATATTCTTAAGTATTCTCTTCTCTTGTTTTTTCATAGGGTTTATGAACTGCATAATCACAAATAGAAAATGTTATTGTAATATATGATACCATATGGTGTTCTTTTTTATATCCGAAAGTGATCCCATAAGATGTTATAGTCACTCTCTTGTAACCGGTTAAACTACATAATCACAAAACTAAGCAATATAATTAACTTTCTAATTAAATGGTTTTTGTAACCACCATTATTTTCTCCTCACATGGGTAAATAGTTTTAGTTTAGTTCATTGAAGTGGTAATAAATTAGGGTTTTCTTGCCACATGTTATAGCAACTAAAAGTGTTAACTAAGAAAACATTTCTTGAATATTCTGCTATTGGAAAACCTCACACCAATTAAGCAATTAAGCAGTAGAAGTGTGAAACATACATGTAACAACTATGTGCAATATAATCACTTAATCGAGCTTGCTAAAAAATGAATGTTTTAAGCAACTTACTTGGAGAAGGCCATTTTGAAGGATCTTTTACCAAGCAACTTGCAATCATCTGCTTAAGAGACGGAAGAGAAACAAAGGAACAAACATTATACATATCTCACCAACTAAAAAAAACATTGTAAATCCAAATAAAAAGAGTATACCTTTGAAAATTTTCTGTCTCTCTCATAATCAAGGCATGGAGGAGCATTTTGCAAGGCATGCAAGGCCGCCTTCAATAATAAAGCGGATGATATTTTGAGAAAGGAGCATGACCATGTGCAAGCTCTAACAGAATTATGGCAAAAGACCAAATGTTAACCTGCCAAAAAAAATTATTAACCGATGTTAGTGAGCAACATTGTTGTCTAAGAGGGAAAAAAAATAATAAAAATGTTTTAACAGAAAATAAGATCAAAATGACTAAAATACATCTAGCCTGCCTGGAACCTACAAAGTATCAAACACAAACAAAATAAACATATAAAATGAAGATAAAGCTTGTTGGCAGTCACAAAATAAACATATAAATTGAAGATAAAGCTGGGTGGCAGTCCCTTCAAATGAGTTATCCTCGTGATAAAGAAGAAACATTAGTAGATTAATAAAAATCATACACCTTAAAAACACTTTTCAAATTTCCCATGACGTAAATACAAACAGTAGTAGATTAAAAATCATACACCTTAAAAACACTTTTCAAATTTCCCATGACGTAAATACTTATTGCACAAAAACAACACTACTTTCAAAAGACATCCCAAACTTATATTCATTTTGAAAACAAAAGTATCAATCTTACAATCTTTGCAAGCGGTTGAGTCTCCCAAGGCTTTCGAGAAGATTCCCTCCAAGGGTGAAAGGGCTTGCGAGAAGAAAAAAAAAAAAAAAACCCCTAAATCACAAGATTGACGAAAACAGAAAACACAGAAATTTCAATGCAAGATTTTAGAGTTAGGAAAATCTAAATAATTTCCTTCACTTTTGTGCCCTCCACTTCAATAAATCTCAAACATTAAAATTTATAAATACTCAAGCCAGCATGATAGATTTTATTTACTTTGTAACACCGACAACAATCTGAATCATTCTCATCAAGCCTTCACATTATATCTCTCTCGACTATTTCAATGTAAGATTTTAGAGTTAGGAAGATCTAAATTCATTTGTAGTAATGGGAGAATGATAATTAACACATGAAAAAAATTAAAATTAGGCATAAGCACACAAACTTGAAGTGTGCAATAGGTGGGTACCTTGCCATTATTGTACCATCGCTGAGATTAATGAGCTTTTCATTATTGTTGCTAACTAGTAGAGGCTTCCCCTAAAAATAAAATTTGAACAATCATTCAAATGTGTATGATGTGTATAAAAGAGACTAGGAAATTTAGTTTGTTCAAATGTTAATGTTACCAAAAGTGTGAGGCTCTGTTGCAATTCATTTAAAGTTTGACAACCAATTATATGATAGCTCCATCCAATAGAACTCCAAAAGAATTACCATACAGTTTTCTGAAAGATGCAAGGTTCAAATTCAAAAGTCAAGAAAAAAGTTGAGAAAACAAAAGCATATACCTTAGCAGTAAACACCCACAGGTGACAGACAGGATTCAAGTGAAACAAAAGTCTCTTCACATTTTGAAAAAAGTTGAGAAAACAAAAGCATAAATCTTGCCGACATGAACATTTTCCAGTAGCCAAAGGAACCCAAAAACAGAAAAGAAAAAGAAATTGGAGCTCAAAAGGAAGGGGAAAACGAAATCAATAACACCTCTCAACACTTGATGGTAGTGAAAAGTGAAGAACCAGAGCCCAGAATCCAGAAATTGAAAACAAAAACAAATCAGTCACTTTAGAAGAGAAAGCATACAATTATTATCATGAATCTTGTAAATTTTCTGGAAATCAGTGAAAAAAGACATCATCTTCAAGGTGAAACAATTGAAAAAGGGAATTTGATCTCTACCTCATGTCCATCGCTGCTTGTTTCTGTTCTAACCCATGTCTTCTTCAGTTGTTGTTCTGATACAAGGACTAATTTTCAAGGAAAAATAGAGACAGAATTTCTTTTGACTTTATAAATCAACACCTCCATGAAAACAATCTGGAAAAATAGACACAGAGAATTTGTTTCACCTCCATGAAAACAATCTTCAATTCCACCCACCTCTTATTCTTATTCTTCAAATGACAGGAAAAGAAAAGATTTCAAAGGAAATACCTGTTTTAGATGGATGAAATGAAACGCAACGGGAGCAGATGAGAACAGAGAGCCTCCCATTAACTGAGCCATGGATGGCATTGGCGGAGATTGTCACAAATCTTCTCACAATCAGTTTTCTGGCTGAGACGCCGGCGGCGCTGAGGAACAATTTCGTTTGTGGAAAATGTATCCACCCACCACGTTTGCGAAGATTGAAGGGGAAATTAGGGCTCGATCTAAACCACGTCGTTTTGATCAATATTGAACTTATCAAACGACGCCGTTTTTAGCAGAGTTACCATGGCTATTTCCAAAAATTACTTTTATTTTTACTCTAGAAGCATTTCCATAAATAACATAAAATAAATTTATATTTTAAAATATATTTCAATTCCATATTAGAATAATGTAAATAAGATATTGTTACTTGTTAGTCCATACAACTACCACACACGGAAGTTTGAATTTTTTGAAAACAAAATAATAATAAATGAAAACAAAAGTATTACAAATGCTTTTTTTCTTCTTAAAAGTAGAAAATGGAAGAAAAATAAATTAGAAAGTGTTAAAAATATATGTCAAATCGAGCATAGCTCAATTGGCATAAGTTATGTCCATGACTAAGAGGTCATAAGTTTCCTAAAAAAAATGAAAAAAATTCATTTTACTTTCGGAGTCTAAAAAATAAAAAATAAAAAAAAATACTAGAGCATGTTAATTATAGGGCTGGTTGTACAAATAGCAATCATGCATAAACTAATTGCAAATTTAGCAAACTTTAAATTTTTTTTGCAAATATGGCAAAAAAATCTGTTTCTATTACTGATAGACTTCTATTAGTGATAGATTATTATCACTGATAGACTATTATCACTCACAAAAATCTATAAAAAGTTGAGGTGATCAGCGATAGACTTCTTTGAGCCCTAAAATATCAGCGATAGAAATTGTCATATCCACAAAAAAATTTAAAAACATGCTATATTTTTAATTATTTTATTCTAAATTGACATGGATTACAATTACCTTTAATTATAATCAACATATTATAATACTTTTTTAAAAAAACTAAATATAATATTTAATTATATACTTTTCGTATTCAATAATCTTTGTACCTATCATTCCAGATTTTGTAATTGCAAAAAAAATCCAACAAATAACTGTATTTTTATGAAAAGAATAAAAAAAAATTATAATCCTAATGGTGTCTTCTTCCTATTTTCTAACCTATGGAAGTTGAGGAAGTCTCCAACTTTGTGTTGTTCGACCTCCGTTGATCTCATGTTCGTGCCACTGTTGCTGTCTTCTTCAATCTCTCCTATCAAATTTCGTAAATCTTTTTTTAATCTCCAGCTTCTTAAATCTTCTGATGTCTCTCCTTGTTTTTCCATGTCACCCCTCCTCCATAATTCCTAACAAAATTATTTATGGATCTTCTCCCTCTCTTTTAACTTCATGTCTTCTCTTCCAAATTGACGGAAAAAACTAACAAAATCTTCAAAATTTTCAATTATCAAATGCATATGAAATTGATTTGATTGAGAGAAAACCCGATCATATTTATATTGGATAGTTTTTGTTGGTATTTATTAAGCTAGAAGATGTCGAGCCTTAAATTAGTTGAAAGATTCATTTTTTAGAGGTCCCAGTGAACATAAGGTTGGTATACAAGTATATTAAAATGATTTAGGAAACAAGTATGTTGAAAATTTGTTAATGGTTGGAGTGGCTTATGGTACAATTAAAAGTTATTGAAGCTACTTAGAAGAAGATTATTCCATCTTCCATCTTGAAACGTTTTAAATTTGGAGGTTCTCTAATAGTCTTATTTGTTTTACATTTGGATGTCTCTATACTTCAGCTTGTGCCTCTTATTCTTAGTGGAACTTTTGCTTCTTATTTTGTTCATATTTTTTGTAGTATAGAATCAATTATATAGATTTAAATGTGACAAAAGTTTTAGATAAATTTGTTTATGTGTATAATTGTTTTTTGTAATTTTGTTTTTTAGGTGAATGAAATGAGAGGCTTTGCATATGGATGAAGACGACAACTCACTTGACCCTTGAAGTTTGTACTCCATAGTATTTCAATTTTGAAAACGTTTTGAATTTTGTATATTTTGACTATTCACTTGTTAGGTATTATTGTGGGATTGTTTTTTTTTTATTATTGTTTTTGACACATTCTTTATTGTTATTTTGTAATGTAATGAATTACAAAATTTCAATTATGAAATAGAAGTTGTGATATTTTATCATTTTACATGCTATTTGATGAATGTGAGTAAAATGGTTCATAGCTATAAATAATAAAAGATGGCAATTATATATGACAATTTGTAATATATGTTAATTGACAAGAAAAAGGTATATATAAAAACTTGTAATAATGCAAAGAAAAAGCTATAGAAGGCGTAAAAAAAACTATAAAAACTTATAATAGCATCAATAAAGTGCTATTACAAAGTTATGATAGCATCATTTGTTAGCCATAGAAACTAATTACAGCTATAGTTATAGATGCTATAATAGTTTTTAATAGCAAGGTATATGTAGGCTATATATTTTATAGTTTAATTTTTTTTTTTTTTTTTGTGTGTGTGTGCATGTTTTATAGCCAACCAAACACGGTATCAAAAGTCTTGGACTTTCAATAACATGGACTGTCAGCAGGGGCGGATCCATGATTTTTTGTCAGGAGGGGCACAATTCCAATAAGATTAACTGCAAGTTTAGTCTTTGAAATTTTCGATTTATGTCTATATAGTTCTTGAACTTTAAAATGTGTGTAAAACACTCTAAAACTTTCAATTTTGAGTCTAATAGATTCTTAAACTTTTAATTTTGTATCTAATAAAGACATATTATAAAAAAAAATAACGTATTTCTTTTTATTTCTTACAAAAATATTTAATTAATGCAAGAGTCGAACCCTTGATCTCTTAGTCAAGCACAGTTTTATGTCAATTGAGTTATGCTCGGTTTGAAAATAATAATGTATTTATTAGATACAAAATTAAAATTTTCAAGTGTAATTGAGTCCTCAATAGTTGATTTTTACTGGACAAAAAATTAAATGTCTAAGGCCATACAAAATTATAGTTAATAAATTTAATTGAGTCCTCAAAAATTGATTTTTACTAGGAAAAAAATAAATAAATGACTAAGACCTATTACTCACAAAATTAAAGTTAATAAATCTAAACTGTTTAAACTTCACAAGGCACCAACGAGAAGCAAGGTTGAAATTTGTGCCCCTGCCAACGAAACAGACCCTAATTTTGCTCTAGAATTCGATTTCAGATATACAAATAGACAAACTGTAGATATATTTTTCAAAATTTCATATACAAATATTGAAAACTAATAATTTGAGGGGGACACGTGCCCCCCAGCCCTATGTAGCTCCCATGTTTGGTTGACGTCTTAATTATAGTTTTAATTAGGGCATGTTTGTTGGCGGTGATTTTGGCGGCTTTGAGGGTGGGCATTAGGAGGAATGGCTTTCTGATAGCCATTCCCATGTTTGGTTGACGTCTTAACATTTATGCCCGGGCATAACTGTAGCCCAGACATCAGAAGTATGGTTTTCTGATGCCCTCCATTTTAGATGACTTTCTCTCTGAAAGTCATGGTGATGCTTTGTCCAGGTCTTTTCTTCACATTGGTTTTTTTTTTAAATCTTCTTCTTCATTCTTTTTTTTTTACAACGTTTCTTCTTCTTATTTTTTTTTTTTTATTAAATCAATTCCAAATTCTAATTTCAAGTTTTTTTTTTTTTTTTTTTTTTAAATTCATTCCAATCTCTGAGAGCTCTCTGTATTTATTTTTTTTTGTTAAATTGATTTCAGTATTTTCTTAATTTAAGATGTGCGATAACTATGCGATCGAATAACAACCTATGTGATTACTATGCGATCGCACAACAACCTATGTGATCACATAGGTTGCTAGTTATCGCATAGGTTGGTGTGCGATAACTATGCGATCGAACAACAACCTATGCGATCACACAACAACCTATTTGATCGCATAGGTTCCTAGTTATCGCATAGTTATGCGATCACTTAGGCTGATATGCAATAGCTATGCGATCGCACAACAACCTTTACGATCCCATAGCTATCGCACAACTACCTATGCGATCGCACAACAACCTATGCGATCGCACAACAACCTATGCGATCAGGATGAGAATGGCAAGTATCGCACACCAACCTATGTTTGGGAGTGATTTTGGCGGCTTGGTAAATCCAAGTTTGAAGAATTCAAGAGTGTACTTGGTGTTGTGGATCGTATATTTGCACTAAGGGGAGTGTTAAGAATTAGTGCAAATTTATTTAGTTTTAAATCTTTAAATTAGGGTGATGCCACCTATTTAGGCTAGTGCCACCTCTTTAGGTAGTGTCTTAGGTTTTTTAGGATTATGTCTTAGTGGGATCATGGGAGAAAATTAAGGTGAGTGAGAAAAGTAATGAGTATTAATTTACTATTTAATTAGCTATAAAAACTTGTAATGTTTTCAATTCAAATCATCGAATTCATTTGAGTAATTTTTTCCTTCGTGCAATTTCTCTCTTGTTTCCACACTTCCGTTCTCTTCGTTTTGTTACACACTTCACAGGTTAGAACCAAATAAAGTTATCGATCACAAAATACAATAATAAAAATAAGGGAAAGAGAGAACGACACCGTAAATTATACTGGTTCGCCCCGATCTCGAGACTACGTTCAGTCTTCTGCAACTGCAGGTTCAACTATAATGGAGATTACAAGAAGCCTCAACTCGACGCTACAAATTACCCTCAATAGTCCAACAATGACTATTGACTTCCAAATATCACAATCCGATAGCTTGAGATCAACAACGAAATAAAAATCGCTCAAGAGAAAATTCCTTATTTTCTCACAATGCTCACTGCCATTCACACAGAGAAACAAATAAAAATCAGTTATTTTTCTTGTCCCATGTCACCTCTCTATTGAAGGAAAAAAAAAAAAAAAAAACATATATTTATTTATATATATATATATATTATCAAGCTAACAAATGGGCCAAGGCCCATTTTACTTCAAATTTATTTTCTTCTCAACTAAGCAACTGATCAACTTCAATTTTAGCCAATCACCTTTGGCAGCCATGTTAGCCGATCACAAATAAACATCATTCATTTAATCTAATTAATCATTTACTTAATGAAATTAATTAGATTTATGAACTTTATTATTTTGGCTTCACATTCGTAACACATGTTAGCTCCACATTCCTAACACATGTTAGCTCCAGAAAATTGTTAAGACTCATCAACAACTAGTATCAACTAGACAAACTAAAAAACAAAGTACAAATTCTATAAAGAAAATTGTCCTTGAAATTTGAATTCCATTCTAAAATTTTACTTAATTTCTAATCTGTTTACGGAAAAATCTTAGAGTATTAACCAACTTAACCTATTCAATTTTATACCTGATATTTCATAAGCTTCATTTTTATCCCTTACACATTAACATTTTTCAAATAAATCAACCCAGTTAAATAAATAATGGTAATACAATTAAAATATAACATTAAACGAGAACAAAATTATGCCTATACTTCCTAACGTTGTCAAATTGAAATAAATCACTATAAAAGTGAGTAGAGATGAAAGCATTTAAACAAAAGCTCATCGGAAATAAGGATTTTAGAAAGCATTTAAACAAAAGCTAATCGGAAATAAGGATTTTATACCTCATCTATATAACATGGAGCCCACCGTATGGAGCCCACCGTAAATGTGGACATCTTTGACGGGGTGTTTTTTTTTTTTTTAATAAATATGGGATGGAGATTGAACATTTGGCCTTCAGGAGAGTTAGACAAAAATATAAATTATTGTTGAGTTATGCTCACTTTGTCATTTTAATTTGGTGGTTGGATTACTTTTTAGCATCACACTTTTTTTAACTTGGATCAACATAACAAATTGTATTGCTATAATTGAATGGAGAGAAATTTTAATATGTTTTATTCTAATTTAGAAATTACATCCAAATTATTTGATTCCTTAATATGTTTTATTAATTGTTTTTTCTTCAGAAAAAGCGTTTTGAAGACTACAATTTGTGGGTTGACAAAACCACAAATCAAAGAGGAAACATAGCTGAAATTTAGAGAGTCGACGACAAAGTAAGAAAATGGTGCCTACTCATCCCAGAAGGTTATGATAAAAGTGGCTGAAAAACTTTTCAAGCAATGATCGCTCCCTGCAATAACTGAATCAAGAAGATTAGATTTCTCCCACAGCCAAACATTACAAGAAAAAATGGATACGATAGTTAACACAAAAAAAAAAAAAGAGCTATAATAATTTTTTTATAGTTTTTTTGCGAAGGTCCTGAGTCGGAGCCGTTTGGTTTGAGGATTTGCAAATGCCTGAGAATAGAAGATGTCTGAAAAAGAGATGTCTCAGAATCAATGATGTCTGTGTTTGGTGCTGCATGAGAATGTCATCAGATTTCCGTGGGAATAAATGATGTCGGTGTTTGGTGTTGAATGAAATGTCATCAGATTTGCAAATAAATTTTAAATAATTAATGGTTGTTTATTTTATTTAACAATAAATCTTAATAATTAATGTTCAACGAAAGGTATTTAAAATTATACAAATTTTTAATTCTAATTAATTAATTAATACAATAATAAAATTGAAGAAAATCAAATAAAAGTTATATAATTCAAAAACCAAATATAATTTATCATCCATTACTAAACATAGGTTGGTGTGCGATACTTGACAACCTATGCGATCGCATAGGTTGTTGTGCGATAGCTATGCGATCGTAAAGGTTGTTGTGCGATAGCATAGCTATTGCACACCAGCCTAAGTGATCGCATAACTATGCGATAACTAGGAACATATGCGATCAAATAAGTTGTTGTGTGATCGCATAGGTTGTTGTTCGATCGCATAGTTATCGCACACCAACCTATGCGATCGCATAACTATGCGATAACTAGTTGGAGGGTGCAGCAGAGACTTTGAAAGAGAGTTTTGGTTGCAGCAGAGACTTTGAAAGAGAGTTTTGGTTCCAAGCATTTTGGAGTTGGATATATATACAATAATCTCGGGGCTGCGTATTTGGAACTCGAGAGACGACTTCAATCGGCTGCGCAGATGTTTGCAATGGCAAAGGACATTATGGACGTATCACTTGGACCCCATCATGCAGATTCAATCGAAGCATGTCAGAATCTTTCAAAAGCATATGGTGCAATGGGAAGGTATGGTTACTTTCAAGCTTTACTTTTTTCTCTCTCACTAGTAACATAGTTACATTATTTAATATACAATGTTTTATTTAGGTTAAATTATAAGTTTAGTCTCTGAACTTTTAAATTTGTGTCCGAAAGGTCCCTAAACTTTCAATTTTGTGTCTAGTAGGTCCGTAAACTTTAAAAATGTCTAATAGGTCCCTAAACATTCGGTTTTGTATCTAATAGGTACCTGACATTTTCAAAATTTTAAAAAACTAACTGATATATTCGATATAAAATTGAATTTTATGTCTAATATGATCCAAAATTTTCAACTTTGTGTCTAATAGATTTGTGAATTTTAAAAAACGTTGAATAGGTTAAGGACCTATTAGACACAAAATTAATTTTTTTGGGATCTATCGGACACAAAATCGAAAGTTTAAGAACTTATTAGACACTTTTAAAGTTGAGGGACGAAACAGACACAAACCTGAAAGTTGAGGGACTAACGTTGTAATTTAACCTTCTATTTATTATCAATTTATCATTCATTGAAATCCTTTGGGGAAGTTGGGTTTATGGATCATATTGAGACACAAAACCATATGGATTAAGGAGATCAAAGTGTTTTGTTTTGAATAGCAGAGTAGGAAATTGATCCATGTTATGTATGTCTTCTTACCTCGAAACAGCTCAGATCCTTTTGGAGATATTTTTAACTTGATTGTGTATGGTAAATTCAGTTGACACTGTTTTAATGCTTGGCCTATTCTGCTTAACCGTAATTGTATTTATACAGTTATGGAGGAATTGGAGGTTCATTAGATTAGATACAGAAAAATGTCAAGTAGACTTCCGAGAGGACTCTAACCTATTATTGGACTACCTAAACTGATGGGTTGATCTTGGAATGGAATTTCATTCGAGAGTCACTTGACAGAAATGATAAATATCTCACTAGTATTTTGAATATAAAATATTACAGGGCATTGGGCTTTTGTTGGTCTAATTACAAAAAAAAAAATGAATATGGTGAATATTGAGAAGTGTAGACTCTAGATATATCCTGATATGAAATAACTAAGTCATCTTCGGAGATATTGCTTGTGAAACTGACTTAATACTGTGAGATGGACGTATGGGTTGAATAGATTTTGAATCACCTTTTAACTGTCATGAAGGTATTTTTTTTTAATCACCTTTTAACTCCTAATATATATATTTTAAAAAAGAAAAACTAACTTGTCCCCAGATGTCGTGTCCTACTTTTCTGGAAATTGGTATGTCGTTGTGTCGTGTCACATGTCAGTGTCTGTGCTTCTTAGGGGACAACTACCTGATCCTATGACATTTTGTAGTCAAAGAATCTCGTAGGATATTAAATCCTAGATATATGGCAACCATGGCTTGAGCCCATTTCCTTTAAGTCCTTTGTTATTTATATGATCCTTATTGGTTATTTGTGGTTAACTATTATGAAGGTATTAGACACCATCTTCAGGCCTGCCTCTTTCTTATTGCCCTTGGTATCTTTATCATTTGTTATAGAATGATGCAAAATCTTTATCATATGTTATAGAATGATGCAAAAACCTTGCAGAAGTTCTGCTTTTCTATGGATATTCATGATGGAAACCTTTTTTGTTTTCACCCATGGATCATTAGAGTTATTCAGCAGCGAGTTGGCTATTGAGGGCCATTTATTTACTCATTTTTCTGTGCGTTAGTGCAGTTATTCCCTTGCAATTGAATTCCAAGAGCAAGTGGTTGATGCTTGGGAAAGCCATGGCTCAACTGCAGAAGATGAACTTAAAGAAGCCCAACGAATGCTCGAACAATTGAAGAGGAAAGCACATGGTACGCCAAAAATTGAGCTCTCAACGAAGGCCTTGCCCCTACCTCATTCCTCGACGTCTACCAAAACTCTCCAGCCCAATATTACCGGCAGTCAGAATCATCTATAACCACAACGTAGTAAATCGGATAAGCTATTTTACGACTCCAGATAAATCGATAGATCAAATCGCACTTCCTGGTAAGTTTTATCCTCGAAATGCTCTGATTTTTGGGGAAATATGTTTCTTTAAAATATTGGTCATCTTGTGCATAGCTGAAACAACCTTAGAAATATAAGTCCTCAGGTTTTGCATGCATGTCAATCTATCCTGCTAGGAAACGTATTCACTGAAAGCTATATTCCCAGGAAATAGACGATTGCAGTGGCCCGTAGAATTTTCGAATTCGATGGTTGCGTTTTCTGAAATCGTCAAACTAATTCCATGTTCAGAAATTTGCATGATGCTCACGACTCACTGATCTTATGCTCAAGATTTTCTTTTGTTTGAACTTTTCATAATGATGAGTGCTGCAAGAACAAGTTTATAGATGTTATTTTCTTTTACCCTGGTTTTTCAGAATTACCTGTATTTAAATGACTTTTTTTTAATAAGAAACAGAAACAATTACATTGATAGTATGAAAGAGTTTTACAAAAAAAAAAGGAGACGATAATTTGCTCCAAGTGATGGCTAATATAGTAGTAGAATCGATGAAGTATTGAGCGTCTTTGTATGTCCTTAAAAACATGTGTATTTAAATGAGTTTGTAGTTTGGTTTTTGCTGCATAACTCTCATGTAAGGAAGAATCATCTTATTGAGACGTCGGTTTTTGGGGTCCCTTGAGTTAATGAGATGTTATAATATAATAGAAGTACTTATTCTGGAGAAATCATTGTAGTAGGAGGTCAGTGGCCGACAATTTTACACTGTTGGATGTATGAGAGATAATTTGTATCGACTATCTGGTAGTTATTAGGGAGCATACAAACTGTAACTTGATGGTTTATGTAGATCGCTAACAACGAAGAATGACGAGTTAAAAAACACTTTTGTTTAAATGCTTTCATCTCTACTCTAACAATGATTTCTTTCAATTTGACAAATTTGGAAAGGATATGCATAATTTTGATCTCGTGCGATGTTATATTTTAAATTTATTACTATTATTTATTTAAGTGAGTTGATTTATTTGAAAAATGTTAATATGTAAGGGATAAAAATGAAGTTTATGAAATATGTATAAAATTGAATAGATTGGTTAATAATATTCAGATTTTTTCGTAAACAGATTGGAAATTAAGTAAAATTTTAGAATGGAATTCAAATTTCAAGGTCAAAGTTTTCTTTCTAAAATTTGTAGACAAAGTCTTGGCAATTTTTTATAGTCAATATTAACATAGTTTCACGGACATAATGCATGTAGTTCTTACTGAAATGTCAGAGATATCAGAAAAAAAAGCTCCAAGGTTGTTCTTTCTGAATAATGTCAATTTCATAATGTCTCCACTTCTTGTAATCTCCTAAACACTCTTGAAAATTAAAATTGGTACACATAAAGATAGAAATGTCTAGTACAACTTATCCAAAAGTTAGTAAAACTTCATTATTACAATAATAATTCAGAACTCCATTAAGGCTGGTAATTGGGGCCAAGATATTGCATCACTGCTTCATGATTACCACCCATGGATAAGTAGTCTCTTTTGAAGTCATCGAACTTGATCGAACGATAATGTGGTTGAGTGACTTCATTCAGCAAACATTTGGCAGGTTCTATAGTTCCATCATCTTTCGGGTAAACTAGATAGACTAAAGTTTGACGAGATATCTTTGTATTCGTCACAACTTGGTGTTCTCCAGCTTTCAGCTTCCCGTTACTAACCACCTACAAAACGTAGAATAGAAGAATTATTGGAGGAAACTGCCATAGGGTGAATTGTGATTTTGTACTTTGGATATTTGAGAGAAAAATTAGAAATCATATTTTAAATGTATGCCCTACGATCATGAGGGAGGGGTTGAAAACTTTGAATTTGTATCTAAAAATTTTTTAGGAAATATTTTTATTCATAAATGATAAAAACCATCCGAAACATGAATAACTTTTGGGAGTTTATTTTTTTTGTGTTTTGTTAACTTTTTTTAAAAAATTAAACAAGCCAAGTATTTTGTTGTGTTCGTAATTACATGTAAGAAGTGCTTTTAGATGGGTTAAAACTTTAAAATGAAAGCACTTTCTAGTTCCAGCACCTATCTTTTGCTACATTTTATAAGAACTTTTGGAAAGAGGTCAACATTTCAAAGTGCTTTTGATCAAGACACCAATTGATTCTTGTTTTAATCGGTGCTTTTGGCCTAAACACTTCATTCTTAATCTCTCATATAGCATATAACATATATCAATCTCAATTTCTTTTAATACAATTTATCTTTATATATTAACTTTTAAACATTTTCGCACATTTTCTTTCACCAACTTTATTCCATCTATATATATAGACTCTCACCAATCTCTTTTTCGCACAATTTTTCTTACTAGTCTCTCTTTGCACATACAATTTTTCATTCATTATTAATCTCTTACTAGACACTTTCATTCATTTAATTTTTAAAAACTTTAATTATTTTTATTTTAGTAATTTGTCCATTCTAAAAGTATTGTTTATCCAGAAAACATGAATAAACAAGAATTCTTTTTCTTCTAATTTGACAAAAAAAAAAAAAAAAAACACTTCTAAAATACTAAAACAGCAAATAATAAGTATTATTATTGAACACTTTTCATTAATATATAGTAATTTGTAATATATATATATATAAAACTAATTTGTAATATATATATATAAAACAGTCACCCATATATGTTGTTGAACTAAAAAAATCATATACAAAACTAACTTGAATTTAATCTTGAAAGCAAATTAAAAAGTACCTGTAAAACATAGCCAATGTTAACGAGTAGGGCACCATCGATAGGGTCAACCATAATCAATTCATCATCCTTGAGATATTGTAGGCCATTAACATCTTGAAATAAAATGGTAATAAGGGTTGGATCACAATGTCTTTTCAATCCCATAGTCAAGTTAGGGTTTGGACATGGTGGGTAATGGTTAACCGAAACCTTAGAATTTTCAGCGAGTTCACCCTTTAAGGACTCTCTCTCCATTTCCAACCCTTCACTTATTACCTCCAATATCTCCATACTTACCTTTCTTAGTGCAACACAATATGCTCCAACCACCTCCCTAAAATAAAATCATGATTTTAGTTACGAGGATAAAAAAATATAAACTAATAACAAATTAAGCATGGGTTGAAGTTTTGTTATCAATATGACTTGATTTGAATTTTATATATGAAAAAGGAATATTTCACATAATATTATATTTATTTGAATTTAAGTCCCTTTGTCAAATATTATATTTTATATATGAAAAAGGAAAATATTTTCTTCTAACTTTTCCTTTTCTAAATTTTTTCCTATCTAAATTTCTTTTTCGTATGTATATTATAACTTTTATTTATTTTTATCTCTCTAAAACTTTCATTTCTCTTCTAACCTTTGTGCCTAAATTTTCTCACTATATTGTTTCCTTATTTTTTAAATTTATATTTATGTCTCTATTTACTCTCCCCCAACTTTTATTTATCTTTCTTACAATAATATTCTTTTTTAACAACTCTAATTTACATTTCTGACCAATCTCTCTAATTTTTTTTTTTTTTAAAAAACAAATCTCTCTCTAACTATTACAGATCCACAGAATCAGAAGTTGAAAAACAATTTTAGAAAGATTGAATGCTTGTGCTTCCATTATAAGTAATTTAGACAAATGCTTGGGGACTACTCCTTAAGATGATCCAAATACTTTTCACAACATGTTTGAAAGTAATATTAAGCTAGCGCACTTAAAAAAAAAGTCAAAAACACTTTAAAGTGCTTCATGACAATGCATTGGAGAGTACTTTTGAACATATACTGGCTAAAAAAACATAACAATTTTTACTAAAGGTTAAAAGAAAAAGAAAAAAAATTAAAGCATTTCACGTGGATTAGGGCCAAAGCTTTTTTTACCTGTATTTGGTGGGATTTTGAGGCCAAAAAGGAACATATTTGTCCAAAGGATGACAGTTGAAAGCCACAGAATCTTTCCAAGATTGAAGCGGTTGTTTCATATAATTATCAATACTGCTTGTACTATGAAATTTCCAGCTTTTTTCTGCGTCTTTTTTGCCTTCCTTCACTTTGTCTTCTGTTGACATGCGATGAAACTCTTTAAAAATCTTCATCGTCTCTTCTAATAACTTTCTTGGTACTCCATGGTTTATCATCTATAACAAAGAAACAAAAACAATAATGTTTAACATATACCATTTTATTATTTTTCCAACATGTTTATCGAAAGAGATGAAGAATACGAAAAAGATCGTCCATATGTACGTTCAAACCTGAAAAAATCCGAACTCTTGAGAGGCGTCGAGGATTTTTCGAACGAGAAGGGCTCGATCGTGGGTGCTAAAATCAATAACTGGAATTGCCTTCTTCACCGCATCGTCGAGCCTCATCTTCGACGGATGCACAGAACTTTCTGGCACTGCAGATTCAACATCCATCTCGTTGGACAACTTTTTTACCTCTTCCATGAGACTAATTGTTATTCTCTTCAATGTTTTTTTAAAGAGATGATATAATGCTATGAAACTTATGAAACTCAAGAAGGAGAGATATGAAACTTATGAAACTCAAGAAGGAGAGATGATATTATGCTATGAAACTTATGAAACTCAAGAAGGTAGCTCTCTTTATATATAATTTATATATAATTGTGAGAGTTTTTTTTTTCTCTCCCTCCTACAATTTTAGATAACTTGTAAATAAAACAACATTTTACCCTCTTTCTAAAATTAGTGTCATTCATTATAGAAAACTATAAAATAAAAATCTCAAGAGAGAGTTCTAACACTTTACGCAAGTTAGAATTTTGGTGATAAAACAAATTATGGATAGAAATTTTCTTTTAAAGAATAAAATTAAGTTGTACTTATCTCTTCACACTTGTTCTTTAAATGTGTAATAAATACTTCTTTTCCCCTATTTTCAAATGTGAGATTTATATATATATATTTATATATATATATATTCAAAAAGAGAGTATAGTTTTGTTTTGTTTTTGTCCATATCAAATGGAAGAATTCAAATTGACTTAATTAGTTAGAATTTTATTCCCAACAAATGTATGTGATATGCAATCCCAATTAACAAAATAAAAAATAAAAAAATCTATCTTTTATTAAGTTTTTTTTTTTGGTTAGTCTATCTAATTTTAAATTATGAAATAACTCAGGAAAATAGATTTATTTATTTATTATTTTTTTTTTAATTTAGGCTCCAGGGATTGGGGTAACTTTTAAAATAATTGCTTCCAACTTTACTTTTAAAAAAGTAAGCTGTTTGATGAATTAAATTAATGTTTGGTAAATTTTAGCTGTAGACTCAAATAAGTTGGTTATCATGTTTGATAAATAAATATTAAATTATTGTAATTTAACTAAGGACTAAAATAGACATTATAAAAATTTGTATAAATTTTTTTAAGAAAAAAATAATAAAGTATTATTTTTAAAAAAATATTTGCATTTAATTTATTAATTAAAAATTTATAAAATAAAATTTGGTGGTGGAAAATAGATACCAGATTTTTTAATTTTGGAAACATTTAAAAATTTGTTAAAAAAAAAGTGATTGTCAATAGAATCTAAAAGCTACAAATAACAAATTTTGAAATGTGTGCGAAAGAAACGTGACATGTAAAAATGATTTTAACGAATTATAAAATAATTTGTTTTACCAAACACAAAAGGAAGAATTATAAAATAATTTGTTCGGTAACACAAAATGACGAATTATAAAATAATTTGTTTTACCAAACACAAAAAACGATTAAGATTTGTTTTTAATCGGTTCTCACACTTTCAAATCCAATAGCAAACAGAGCCTTAGGCTCGGTTTGGGATTGCGGTGACTTTGAAAATAATTGCTTCTAGCTGTGCTTTTAGAAAAATCAGCTGTATTAAGAAGTAAATAAGTGTTTGGTAAATTTCAATTTTAAACCTAAAAAAATAGATGGTAATGTTTGGTAAACTAATACCAATTTGGGAGATTTAACTATAATGACCAAAATAGACATATAATTTCAAAGAATTAAAAACAAAATTTAATATAATAATTAAAATTACAAAATATAATTTTTTTAATTAAATTTATTTTGATAAAATGGTGTGAGAAATAATTTTTATTATTCTAAATTTAATTAAAAAAATATATAAGAAAATTAAATTAATGTTAATTTTTTTTTTAATTTTAATTTTATCCACCATTTTAAATTACTTGATATATTACTTCAATAAAATTATAGAACAAAAAGATAGAGTTGTCTTCCGAAAAAAGTTTCCAAAAAAATAGAGTTGAAAGTGGAAAAAAAAATGGATGAATTTGTTTTGGACCAATGGATCGTGGGAGAACATGGAAGTTATGGAGGGATAAAATAGAAATTATGAAAGTTAGTTGGAAGAAGCACTAGATTGTTTCGGAATCCAATTTCAAAAGCTACTCTCTATCAGATTTTAGAAAAGGAAGGAATTAAAAAAGTGATTTGATTTAAATTAATATAAAATCAGATTTACCAAACAAAAAACGGTTAAAATTATTTAAAAATCACTTTAATCAGCTTCAAACGCAATCCCAAACGGGGCCTTAATCTCATTACTTAAAAACTAAATGAATTCAATATCAAATAATAATTGATTTTTTTTTCTTTTTCTATTTTTGGATATATGGTTAGTTGTAGACAACTAGACATATTCTATTGTTAGAACTAATCTAGAGTAGGCTCTTTACTTTAAAATCAAATTTGGGTTTTAAAGGGAGGTTTATATATGGGTTGGTAGATAAATAAAATCTTTATTTTTTTTTTTTGATAGCATAAAATCTTTACTTAATTTCCTAAAAATTGAAATCTTACCATTTTTATATTAAAATTAAATTAGTTAAAGTAGCCATCAAGTTTTCTCTCTTTAGAACAAAAACACTTGAATTTATTCAAGTTCATGAAATATTGATGACTTCAACACTACACACTATACATATTTCACAGTAATATTCCATTTTAAATTGAAGAAATAATCTCTCTTTTCTTAGAATAGATATATGAAGCTATCTAAACCTTTAAACTAGACAGACAAACAAATTAAATAATAGAATGTAATATTCAACTTTATTTTGGTAGCTAACTTTGTAGTAATATTTTCATTTTCAAATATTATCTTATTCTAATCCATATACTTTGTATCATCAACAATTTTAATCTTTGCTTTAAATTGTACTAAAAAAAAAAAGAAAATCTTTGCTTTAAATTTTTAAAACTATTTAATAGACAAATGATATAGGTATGCATTTTATTAATCGATGTAATTAATTAGTACATGTTTAATTAAATAGACTTGTATTTAAAGTTAGATGGGTGGATTAGGTATATATAGAGCTTCAAAATTACTTTTACTTTTATTTTTTTATTAATTGATTAATAAAATATTAACAAAATTTAGAGATTAAAATAAATATAAATATTTAAGTCAAGAAACCACAAATCATTCAACAAGATTTGAATTTACATTAATCTCAACAAGATTAATAAAAAATAGCTCATTCAATTAAATATATATTTTCAATATAGTGAGGTCTCAATCTCCCACTATTATGAACTTAAAAAAAGAACAAGGAAGATTAAATTACAATATAACAACCTTACCAAACTCTTTTTAATACTATCACTTTTTTTTTTTTTTTGTTGATGATGAGACCATTCAATGTAGTTTTTATTATTATTATTATTATTATTATTATTATTATTTTTTATTTTTTTTTTGTAAAGTGAGATAATTGATTAATGGAGTGTTTGGCAAGAGAAATTGAATCAACCAAAATTATATAGCTTTTAATTTTATTTTTGTTGCAGTTTTACCTTACAAAGTTTTGTTCAATATGACTTGGAGTTTAAGATAAATGTATAATATTTTAATTAATTAAATTATGCTAAAATTAAAGAGAAAAAAATATGATTTCATGCATTAATTTGCAAAAATTATTTAGGAAATTCTTATTTGTGTTTTGTGTTTGGTTGAAATTAGTTGATAAATAGAATGAAAATCTAACATAAGATAAAGATACAATACAAGTCTAAGAATATAATTTGATAAAATAGAAATTTTAAGAATAAAACAGCCCATATATACTAGTAAAGAACACTAAACTTTTGTCATTTTATTTTAAAGTTTAAAATCTAAAATTAATAAATAGTTTTAATTTAACTTTTTAAAATAGATATTATTTTGAATCAACATATATATTATTCATAAATCAATTATTTAATTATAAACTTTTCATATTTACTATTTTCTCAAAAAGAAAAAAAAAATGAAAGAATTTTTATTAATTTAGTTTAATATTAAATTGTATATATGATATATTAGTTGTATATGTTTGAAATATTGATATATTCGAGTGTATATAAAAAAGTAATTAACAAAAGTTCTTGCATACATATTCTTCAAAGATGTGTGCCATCAATTGAAACAAATGTTGCCAGCCAAAAATACAAGATGAGAATGTCATAAAGAAATACTGAAATCTTCCATCATCGTCATTTTTATATTCAGTAATGGAACCTACATAAATCATAAAATTTTGGGATCCTATACAAGCAAATATATCAGAGGAATCTAAAATCTCTATAGTACCTAACTATTGCATGATAGGTTGTTGAAATTCAACGAAGGACATTGCATCATGCAATTAATGCGGGGATTGAACCTATGACCTCTTGGTCACCGACACAACCCTATGCCAATTGAGCTATGCTCGGTTTGGCAATATCTGATATTTTGTAGTCAACATAATTATCCCTCTCGTTCCATTGTCCGACATATAACATTGACAGACTAGAACTGTCTATGCAGTTGAATACAAAATATGTGAGCTAGTATTTATACCTATATTATTCAATATTCTATGATATGTTAAAATTATAATAAGTTATACACATATATACATGATATAATAGCATATATATTAATATACTATCATTTGTTAAGAATATATAATTAGTTATACATGGTATATGTTAATGTAAATGAAAATGTCATAAGTTTTTTTTTTTTTTTGCAATGGTAGTTTAATTAATGCGGGGATTGAACCTATGACCTTTTGGTCACCGACACAACCCTATGCCAATTGAGCTATGCTCAGTTTGGCGAAAATGTCATAAGTTATAAACATAATATTCAGTTAGACATGTAATATTTTAATATATATACCGTATTTTGATAATATATACATAGTATAATAGTAAATATATTAATATAATACCATTTGTTAAGGATATGTAATTAATCATACATGATATATGTGTAAATTAATAAACTCAGTTGTTAACATAATATTCAGTTAGACATGTAATATTTTAATGTATACTACCGTATTTTGATAATATATACTAACATATGGTGAGGATCCGTAAATTAATAAACTACCATATGTAATCAATATAGCTAGACATGAAATCTATACCATAAGTTAATGATTTTTTTTTCATAATCCAATAATTTTGTTTTTTCATATAGTACCATAAGTTAAGGATATGTAATTTAATAAACTACAAAATGTAATCATAACATAAATAGTATAATCTGTCTACCAATATACATGGTATAATAAGATATAAATTAATAAACTACCATATATAATCATTAAACATTATAATTATACATGAAAAAAGAATTAAAATATTTTCATATATATCGTATATTATAAAAATATATTTATACATAATGCTTCATAATCCCATGATTTATTTTATATAAATGAAAATGATAACGATTGGAAAATGAAGAAATATGAACACAAGATTTAGCCGTGGTATATTTGAATATGAAAATGTAAAATATTTGAAAGAGAGGATTCATGGTGAAAAATACGTACCTATTTAGATTCAAAAAAGAAGAAAAAAACTCGCATTTATAATGAAATGATGGATTGGTGTGGGACTGGAAAATGAAGAGCCAATGAAAAATGAAAAATGGTGTGAAAAAAATGATGGATAAGATAGATGGAGCTAAACGAAATTTGAAACCGTGAAATCGACTGGAAATTAAAGAATGTAATTAACTAAAATCGTGGAATTTTAATAGAGAAGTAATTGACTAAAAATCAAAGATTGTGGAATAAATATAGAGAGAAAGCAATTAGTATCTTAAAATCGTGGGATTGTGTTTTTTTTATTTTTATAAATAATTAAAAAAATAATTGAATGAATATATATTTGTAATTATTCATGAAGGAGAGAAAAAATTAATTGAGGGCATAATAGTCTAGACTTGTGAAAATTTATTTGTGAAAATGAATATATATTTAGACATTTTTAAAAAATCAATTTTTAAGTAGGTTATCGTACACAATTTCTCTTAAAATAATGCTAGTGATGTGCATATATATATATATATATACCTTATTCGATCTCGTTTGGTTGATTATCTAATTGTTTAATCGTTTTTTTTATTATGATAATCCTCTACAATTTATCTAATTGTTTAGTTGGTTGATTATCTAATTGGAGCACGTGGATAAATTTTTTTAGTGGAATAATCAAAAGTGAGTCCGTTTGATAATGTTCCCGTCTCTCATTTTTTAAAAAACAGACTTGTTTGATAATTGTTCTATTTTTTTTTCTTCTAAATTTTGAGAAACATTTCTAAAAAATTGACAACTTTGCAATTTTGAAAAACTATAAAATGTTGTTTCTCTTTGTTTCGCTATAAATTCACAAAATTTTATTTTTTCCTTTTGGTCAAATTGAATGTCGATTTCATCCTTCCCATTCCTGTGCCTAGGTTTAAACCTACATCAAGACATTTGTTTTTTTTTTTTTTTTTTTTTTTTTTTGCAAATATATAACTTAGTATTATTTCTATATTATTTTTAATTTAATTTTAAATTTTAAAATTTTAAATAGGTATATTTATATATATTATTTTAATTTGTACGTTGACAAATATAAATTTTGCTCAATAAAACATGCATTTATTCTCACTTTAATATTTTACCACCACGATATTTACAGAGTAGAATAATATTTTACCACCACCATATTTACAAAGTTTTATAATTGAGTTGGATCCAAGTCGACATCATTTTAGATAAAATGACTCGAGTGAGAGATAACATTGCACTCCAAATTTGGGCAACATTTGAAGGTTAAATACAATTTTATCGTTGGTTTTAATTTTACATCGAAATTTATTTGTATTAGATTATGTAAACTTTGGAAATGTCGATGAAAATGGAAATGTCAATGCCTCAATTTAATGGAAAGTGGTCTCAATTTTATGAAAATGTTCATGAACATATCGATAAACTCTCGATGCCAAGAGATATTTATGAAAAAAATCAACATTTGTTTTTGCAATTAATAAATAAATATTTTAATGTATTTAAATAAGATAAAAGATTTGAAACCAAGACCTAAAAAGAAAAGTTCAAATTTGGTCTTTCCTTTTGCCAATAAACCAGCAGCCATTTATTGATTTTAAAGGAACGATTTAATATAAATGGAAACAAAATTGGGAGAAACACATTTTTAAAGTTTCTCAAATTTTGTTTATTTTTTAGAAACGTTTCTCAAAATTTAGAAACAAGAAATGAGAACAGTTATCAAACAAGTCTGTTTCTTAAAAAATGAGAAACAAGAACAAGAAACATGAAACATGAAACATGAACGTTATCAAACAAGTCTATTTCTTAAAAAATGAGAACTATGAACAAAAAACAAAAACAGGAACGTTATCAAACGGGCCTTAAATTTTCTCACTACGACAACGTTTCTTTATGTTTTTGGCTCGATATCGGTAACTCTCAAATTTCTCCTTTTCCCTTTAACTTTTATTTCTCTTTCTTACCCTAATATTTTTTTTTTTAAGAACTCTAGCTAATATTCTCTTTCCAAACAAAATTCTCTAATTTTTATGGTTTTTTTTCAAAGGATAATTTTTATGTTTGATCTCTATGTCTCTCAACTTTTATCTATATGTATCAACATATTTTTCTCTCACCAAACCAGCATAGTTCAATTGGCATAAGGTTGAGTTCGTGACTAAGAGATTATGGGTTCAATTCTCGCATTAATAAAAATTTATATTAATATATATATATATATATAATAATAATAATGATTTGTTATAGTTTTTTTTTAACTAATATTAGGTTAAATTATAAGTTTAGTCCATGAAATCTTAAGTGTGTCTATTTAGTCCACAAAATTTTAAAAGTGTCAAAATAGGTCTTTCAACTTTTAATTTTATGTCTAATAGATCATAAAATTTTAAAATATTTAATATATTCGTGAATTTTCAATTTTAATGTTTTATAAGTATTTGACATATTCAAAATAAAAAAAAAAAAATTAATTGATGTATTAGATATTAAACTAAATTTGATGGCTAATGAGACCTTAAATATTCAATTTTGTTTTCCATACATTTGCAATTTTTTTTAATATTGAATTTGTCAAGAATCTATTAGAAAAAAAAAAAGGAGAATCTAGATACAAAATTAATAGTTTAATGACATATTAAGACATTTTTAACACAGTTGTTCTATATCATTTAGATTTATTAGATTTTGAAATCAAGAGGGATACTTTTGAAACGAAGGGAGGGATAACATGGGATAGTACTAGGTTTTGAAATAGTTTATGAATTGAAATTTTTATTATTTCCCGGGATTAGTTTATTGTCATATTATTTTTTTCTTTTTCCATTTTTTTTTAAGATATCCTTTCCATATATTTTGTTTATTCGATTTTTTTAAAAAAAAAATAAACTAATGGTGTTAATAATTTCAAAAAAAAAATGAAAGAGAACAATTGCACCAAATCTCTTGTTTCCCTCACATTTATAATTTATGCAAATTTAAATTTTATTCTAATGAAAGTTGTATGCATCACCAAATTGTACCTATAATATATATAAAGAAAAAAAGAAAAAAATATATAGAAATGATTCTCCAGTTGTTTTTTTTTTACAACAGATGGGCGGAGATCAAATCTAGGATCTAATACATACCAATTGAGTTATACTCTTATTGTCAGTTAAATTTTTTTCTTAATCACTCTCAACTTTTTTTATCGCAAAAAAATCACACACAATCTCAAGCGCAGCAAGAGGTGGAAATCGAGTCATCTACTTTTGGAAGGACACTCAAAATAGAGATCTAATTTTCAACAATCCAGGGTGGATTTGTTTGGTACACAACTTTTTTTTATATTTGGTAATATCCCTTACCTATAAATGTTTTGTAGATGGAATAATATTAAAGCAAATTCCATATTTGAATACGTTTTATTTAAAGTTAGGAAGTAGCATTTGCTTTTGTATAAATTAGGGAAATGATTTATCTTCACTTTCTCTCTAACCTATTATTTCAAACAATTACTTTTTTTCTTTTTCTTCAAAGAATCACGTTCTCTCCACTTTCTCTCTAACACAATAATTCTTTGAATTCATTCAATAATCTGCTATGTTCAAAGATAGGTTCAGAGAGAGTATGATAGAATTAATAGAATGATTCTTTAGTCTTTTTCATAGCTTCAGAACAAATATGATATGATAAAATACTCCACTTTTGAATATATAGAAAAAACTCTTATTATTTGAGGAACAAGTGGAAACATCATATAACTTCATGCTAAACCAAACATAATCCGATTGACATAAGTTTGTACCCATAACTCTTATTATTTGAGTTCAATCCTCGTAGTAATTAAAATACCGTTACAAAAATAAAATCAGATAAATTCAATTAATTTTATTCTTAAAAACAAATTACCCAAAGTCTCCGTTGCCCAAAATGTGTAGCTTGCCATTTGTTAACACTTAAATTTGCATACCCTCTAATAGACACCAGGTTTTTTTTTTTTTTTTTTGAGTACATTGGGGGTGGGGGGATTCGAACCACAGACCTCTTAGTCATCAAATCATACATATCACATATGCCAGCTGAGCTATGCTCGCTTTGGCTAGACACCAGGTTTAAATGCAACTAAAACCTATTGATTTTTTTTCTGAGTCATTATCACACCACGTGTAACCTCCATTTTTACAACTCATCACAACATCAATAGTATATTTTATCCATTAAGAAACTAATAAAATATTTATTTTGAAATACTTTTATAGATTATAGGTTCCATTTAAACTTTTAGAATGAATACAAATCATAATTGAAATCTAACACAAAATTGAAAGGTAAATTAAAATCACTCACATGTACTACTACTATTCTTACAACTTGCTTTTATTTATTTATTTATTATTTTATTTTATTTTTTCTACCATATAATGCCATAATCAATATAATGCCATAATATTTTAGTTTAAAAAATATAGTCACATTTTTTATTGAACAAACTTATCAAAATATATTAAGTCTCCTGAGTACAGTTTTGTATCCACCACTAAATACGGACAAATGTTACAAATTAATTATAAGGAATCAATGTACATGATCTAGGCCTAACAAAATTTTGAATAAATTTCTAGGAAACTTACCAATTTTAACACAAAAAAAAATAAAATAAATAAATAAATTAAAAAGTTCTAATGTTGTCTTTCTAAATATCGTCAATTTCACGAAGAGCTTTAAGGTACACACATAAAATAGAAGTTGCTACTATATACTAATCCAAAGTTTAAAACTCACCTTATCAACAAGAGGAGTAATTAGAATTTTCCCCTTCATTCTATGGTTTCATTTGATGTTCATTTTTGCGTTACATCCAAGTGGCTTCTTCCATAGTATCACTCATAAAAAAAAACTTGGGACAAAGATGAAGTTTGTGTCCAATTGGGAGGGTGTTGATAAATCAGTGCCGAAAAATTACGTGTCCACCAGAGAAGAGGTCAGGCATCCCGGTGAAGAAGATATGATTCCCGTGGTTGATATATTATGTCACACCGGATCGAGCCCTTCTCTTTCAAAAAATCTTCGACAATACGCAAGAATTCGATTTTTCTCAGGTTTGTAAGAGTTCTTGAATTTATTATGTCCGACTTCAAGAAAACGAGTATATATGTCA
Source organism: Herpetospermum pedunculosum (assembly GCA_028017165.1). Classification (NCBI taxonomy): domain Eukaryota; kingdom Viridiplantae; phylum Streptophyta; class Magnoliopsida; order Cucurbitales; family Cucurbitaceae; genus Herpetospermum; species Herpetospermum pedunculosum. The sequence goes on along the minus strand of CM051524.1, from coordinate 78,452,824 downwards.
ATTACGACGACTAAGTTATATTCTCACTACCATTTCGATTTACTATTTGGTTTAGGTGATAAACCATGGAGTGTCAAAAAGTTAGTAGAAGAGATGAGGAGGATTTCCAAGGAGTTTCATTCCATGTCACCCGAACATAGAAAGAGTGAATGCTCCAAAGACCCGGACAAAAAAATTCCACTTTGATTATAGGTCTAACCACTTAAATTATATTTAGTTGGGCACATCAATAACGCTAAATTTAAAATGATTATTTTACTAATTATTATTTTAGGGAGGTTGTTGTTGGAGCCTATTGTATTGTATTGCAGTGAGAAAGTTGGCTTTAGAGATATTGGAGGTGATTGATGAAGGTTTGGATCTTGAGAGATTGTACTTTGAGGGTGAAATGACTGAAAAATCCATCCCCAAATTCTAGCTTTGCTATGGGATTGAGGCAATGTCGTTGACAGTACATTTTTAGATTCCGTAGCCAAGCTAGAATTTGGGCATGGATTTTTCAGTCATTTCACCCTCAAAGTACAATCTCTCAAGAGCCAAACCTTCATCAATCACCTTCAATATCTCTAAAGCCAACTTTCTCACTGCAATACAATAGGCTCCAACAACCTCTCTAAAATAATAATTAGTAACAATAATCATTTTAAATTTAGCGTTATTGATGTGCCTAACTTGATATAATTTAAGTGGTTAGACATATAATCAAAGTGGAATTTTTTTGTCCGGGTCTTTGGAGCATTCACTCTTTCTATGTTCGGGTGACATGGAATGAAACTCCTTGGAAATCCTTCTCATTTCTTCTACTAACTTTTTGACACTCCATGGTTTATCACCTAAACCAAATAGTAAATCGAAATGGTAGTGAGAATATAACTTAGTCGTCGTAATTGACATATATACTCGTTTTCTTGAAGTCGGACATAATAAATTCAAGAACTCTTACAAACCTGAAAAATATCAAATTCTTGCGTATTGTCGAAGATTTTTTGAAAGAGAAGGGCTCAGTCCGGTGTGGCATAATCAAACACCGGAATCATCTTCTTCACCGGGATGCCTGACCTCTTCTCCGGTGGACACATAATTTTTCGACACTGATTTATCAACACCCTTCCAATTGGACACAAACTTCATCATTGTCCCAAGTTTTTTTTGATGAGTGATACTATGGAAGAAGCCACTTAGATCACTAAATTGGGAAGAAGAAAAAGAAGAGAAGAGGGTTTGTTTATGGAGTGAAAAGAAAGAAGAGAAGAAAGTTTGTTGGGGGAGTGAAAGTGGGAGTATTGAATTTATAGATTTGAACCCAACCCCAATGGGTGTAAAAATATTTGTAATTGAGTTTTTACCTTTTTTTTATTTTAATGTTGATACGAAATTTTGTTTTTTTATTTTTACTTTTTCTTTTTTTATAAGCACAAATGCTAAACTTTTCTGTTGACCCTTTTTTTTTAATATTGTAATTTTTATAAAAATATAGCAGTTTTAAATCAATCACATCTAGCTATATATAATTCTTACATTTCAAATAATTGGATCTTATTTTTCAAAACAATCCAAACCAACAACTTTACTTTTTCATTTTAAGTTTCAAAGTCCTTTTCAAATTATTTTAACTTTGTTTGGTCGATTACATCAACTAGACTAGAATTGATTATAAAGAGAGTTATTATTATTAATTTTTATACTTCAACATATAATTTTTTCATTTCTTTCACATATATAAGAAAATCAAAATACTTCATTGAATCCAACAAACTGTTTGAGGCATTGATAGTTAGTGGTTATAATAGTCTGAGAATAATAACTACTATTGAATTCAGTATAGTTATTTTATTGACGGCCGATTATAATAGTCGGTGGGTCAAACATAGACTGAATAACCCAGTCCACTTAACTTCATTATCTCTCTTTCACTATTGAGCAATGTTGGTTGTTATTATAGAGTTTAGGGTTTGGAAGAAAAAAAGGACTTGGTCGGTTGGTGTTTTACTATCAAAAGGCAAAAACAAAAAAACCCAACCAACTTGAGATTAATTATACCATTCTCCAAACAAAATAAATGGGAGAAAGAAGGGACTTGGACCGGTAGGTATTTTACTATCAAAAGGCAAAAACAAAAAAACCCAACCAACTTGAGATTAATTATAACATTCTCCAAACAAAATAAATGGGAGAAAGAATGGACTTGGACCGGTTGGTATTTTACTATCAAAAGGCAAAAACAAAAAAATCAACCAACTTGAGATTAATTATACCATTCTCCAAACAAAATAAATGGGAGAAAGAAGGGGCTTGGACCGGTTGGTGTTTTACTATCAAAAGGCAAAAACAAAAAAACCAACCAACTTGAGATTAATTATACCATTCTCCAAACAAAATAAATGGGAGAAAGAAGGGACTTGGACCGGTAGGTATTTTACTATCAAAAGGCAAAAACAAAAAAACCCAACCAACTTGAGATTAATTATAACATTCTCCAAACAAAATAAATGGGAGAAAGAATGGACTTGGACCGGTTGGTATTTTACTATCAAAAGGCAAAAACAAAAAAATCAACCAACTTGAGATTAATTATACCATTCTCCAAACAAAATAAATGGGAGAAAGAATGGACTTGGACCGGTTGGTATTTTACTATCAAAAGGCAAAAACAAAAAAATCAACCAACTTGAGATTAATTATACCATTCTCCAAACAAAATAAATGGGAGAAAGAAGGGGCTTGGACCGGTTGGTGTTTTACTATCAAAAGGCAAAAACAAAAAAACCCAACCAACTTGAGATTAATTATACCATTCTCCAAACAAAATAAATGAGAGAAAGAAAGGGCTTGAACCGGTTGGTGTTTTACTATCAAAAGACAAAAACAAAAAAACCAACTTGAAATTATACCTATTTTTAGTTGAATAAAATCTCAGGGAGATTTTTTATTATTTAGTGAGTGTGTGGTAGTGAGCATGTGAGATATAAATAATAGTGGTTTTGAAAACGATTTATTGTTGTTCTTGATCACAAACTATCGGGTTGTGTTACTTGAAAAATAGTTATTGTTAAACTATATTGAGAATAGTTTGTAGAAAAAGAAAAGAAAGACAACAATTAATCCTACATTTTAAATGAATCCATGTCGAGTCTTGAAACTTTAATTAATAATTTTGATTTCCTCTATCTTGTTTTTTTTTATGATTGAACCTAGGACCGTATGGTCGATCAAACTATGTTATTTAGCCATCTACATCCATCTTCTTAAAGGAAAAGGGGAAAAAAATCTAATAAGTTTGGTGGGTTATTTATTTTCTTTTAATTCATCAATAAAATGAATGAATAATTAACTCTTTTATTTATGGAAATTTGATTAATAATCTTTGATCAAACATATAATAAAGAAAGCATTATTATTGATAATTTTTCCAAATTAAATAGATTGTGGTGTTGTGCATTAAAAGAAATTCAAACCACTAAATAATTAGATATCAAGTCTTTCAAATTTAATGTGTGAGTACGTCGTACTTTCTTGTCATAATTTTTTGTTTATATTTCTATAACATAATTTTTGTAATCACCATTAGATTCTCCTGACATAGGTAAATTAAAGGACACTTCGTTAATTCAAGTTTTTGTAACTAGGTCTACCACCATACCTAATTTTAGTTTAATTTATTGAAGTGGTAATAAGTTGGAATTTTTTTGCCCTTCTTAACATAACTTGAAATGATGTCTATTAAAGGGTAGCATGTGAAAATTTAAGAATTAATGTTTTTAGTTTAAACCAGAGGTAAAACTACACCTAAATGGTAAGAAAAGTAATTTAATTTAGTAAATATCAACAACTTCATTTTGTGAAAATTTAAGAATTAATGTTTTTAGTTTAAACTGTAAAACTACACCAAAATGATAAGAAAAATAATTTAATTTAGTAAATATCAACAACTTCATTAGCTTCAAGATAATAATGTTTAGGAGAGAAATATTATGGATGAGTAACTAGAAATTTTAGGCAAGTGAGAATTTTGGTGATATAAAATAAATTGTGACTACAAATTTTGTTTTAAAAGATAAAATTAAGTTGACTCATCACGAGATTTTTTTTTTTTTTTTTCAAATGTGAGTTTTTCTAATATATTCAAAAGTATTTTTTTCATATCATATTTTTCATCTATGTAAAAGATTTGAAGAATCATTCAATTTTTATCATATTATTTGAAAATATCACATTATTGAACGAATAATAAAACCATTGTGTTAAGTTCTTTTAAATAATAAAACCATTGTGTCAAGTTCTTTTAAATAATAGGTAAGAGAAAGATGAAATAAAGCATTTTTCTTAATTTATACAAATGACAATGATATTATCAATTAAACGAATTTACTATTTTAGGGGACCAATGTAATACTTGCAAAAGATAAAACTATTACCATATTTAATTTTTCATGGTTTTTAGGTGATGTTTATCCTATTTAAACCATATTATGGCTTATTTTGGACACTATATTTAATTTCATTTATAACAATGTGATTTGTTATGTTGATTTAAGAAATATGATAGGCAAGTATACGAAATTAAAAAGAGTGGTGCTAAAAAAAAATCCAACGTATATAAAGTTAAAAGATAACAATTACCTACACTTTTTGTTAGGAAATGAAGCCCAAAACAAGGGTCTTTTTTTCTTTTGGTTCACATCAATCTAATTAAGCATCTATTATTGTTATTTTAGCTAATTAGTAGGTGGTTAACAATTTTGATTGGTTGTTTAAAGGTAAACTATTATGCATTATTGGTTCAAATGAAGGTGAATTATAAGAGGAGAAAAAGGAGGTTGGGCGGTTGGTGTTTTCCTCTCAAAACCACAAAAAACTAACTTGAACTTATAACTCCATTCTCCAAACAAAACAAAAAAAAGCTAAAGCGAGTGTGACTCAACTGGCATATGTATGTTCTTGATGACCAAGATGTTTGTGGTTCGAATCTCCCACCTCCAATGTATTTTGTGATCGATAACTTATTTAATTCTAACCTATGAAGTGGGAACATGTGATATAATTTAGTTTGTTATTCCACATTTATAATCTAGTTGTTTTTCCAAACACTTTAGCTGTGAGCATTATAATTACCTACCTTCATCTCGAAAGTATATCTTCCAAAAAAAAAAAAAAAGGAAAAGCAATTATTCTTACATTCTAAATAAATCCATGTTAAGTCATAAGTCGAATTATAGGATTTAGCCCCTTGAATATTGGGATCGATATTTTTTATGGTGGAGATTTATTTTTCCCATTTCACAGTATCATGTTTTTAAGAAATTTAAATTTGTGTGTAAAAGATTTTTTTTTTTTATTTCTTGATTTAACTTCCAAGTACACATGTTCTATTTTTGTTTAATAATTTCAATATGATACTCATACCAAAAGAAGAATTTCATTACTATTTCAATCTCGTTGTTTATTATTTCTTTAATGAAGTCATATCTAAACGGTAAACGTTAGTAAAAACACAAATTAACAAGGGCTGGTTGCACAAATAGAAATCAGACCAAAACTAATTGCAAATTTATCAAACTTTAAAATATTTTGCAAATATGGCAAAAATATCACGGATAGACTTTATCATATCACTGATAGACTTCTATCAATGATAGACTATTGTCACTGACTAAAATCTATAAAAAGCTGAAGTGATCAGCGATAAAAATTATCATATCCGCAAAAATTTTAAAATCATGCTATATTTTTAATTATGTTATTCTAAATTGACATCTGTTACAATTTCCTAATTAACAATAGGAATTTTTTTTTTTTATAAAAACAATAGCAATATTTAGATATTAATAATATACTATTTACTTTAAATGTTTGAATTAATTTAGTAGCTTCATTTGAATTGTCTAAAACCAACGGCATAATGTATGAACTAATGATCAAAAGATTCGAATCACAAACATAAAAACAAATAAAAAAATCAATAAAAACCCACGTGGATTGTTGAAGTTAATAACACGCTATAACATTTTATTTTGGTTTTTAATTTTTGACAATTAAGCCTATAAACAATACATGCACATATAAATTTATTGGTTGTGTTAATCTATCTTTTAAACTGTTTCCAAAATCTAAACTTAAAAAAAAAAAAAAAAATGTTTTTGTTTTTGTTTTTTTAATTTGACTAAAAATTGTAATGTTTTCTAAATAAAGATGGAAGTAATTGTAGAAATTCACATGTAGATGTATGATTTATAGACTTAATTTTCAAAAACCAAATGGTTATCAAATGGGGCTTCATAAATTTGACTACCGTTTTTATTTTTGGAGTTTACAAATATAATAAAAAAATTCAAATTTTGATTTTTTTTTCGTTTTTTCACTAGTTTTATTTTCACTACATCCCTATCATAGTAGAGAGGAAAAAAATTAGATTTTAAAATAATTGTACCAAATGGCACAAATGGCACCCATGTTTTTTTCTTTTCCAAGTGAGACACATCCTCAACATTTAAAAAAAAAAGAAAAAACAATCAAAACCAACAACTTTAATTTATCATTTTAAGTTTAGTGTCCTTTACAAATAATTTTCGCTTTGTTTGGGACGTTGGCTGAATTATTGAGCAATGTTGGTTGCAATCAATTTTCTCTTAGTGCTTTGATTTAACTACCAAATCCTTTAATAAATTCAATGTTTTTTTTTACAACATGTTGGGGTGGGGTATTGAACCTAGGACCTCGTAGTCTCTAGGCAGTACATCATGCCATTGAACTATGCTCTTGTTGGCAATAAATAAATTCAATGTTATACTTATACTAAAGAAATCCATTACTATTTCAATCTCATTGTTTATTATTTAATTTGTTAAATTCTTTATTAAATTCAACTTATATTCAAATGAGGAATTCCATTACTATTTCAATCTCATTGTTTATTATTTAATTAATGAGGTCTTATGTAACTGTGTAAACATTAGTAAAAACAAATTAATAATAGGAATTTTTTTTAAAAGAAGAGGTCTTATGTAACTGTGTAAACATTAGTTAAAAACAAATTAATAATAGGAATCTTTTTTTAAAAGAAGAATAAGAATATTTAGATATTAATAATATACTATTTACTTCAAATGTTTGAATTAGTTTAATAGCTTCGTTTGAATTCTTAAAAAACCAATATAACTTGCGAATTAATGATTAAAAAGTCTGAAGTTTATGAAAGACAATCATATTTTAGCCTATTTATTTAGTGGTTCTGATCATGGGTATCAACTTCTTATATAATAATAGATTACAAAGGAAAACAATTTTCTCATAGTGTGCTTAGGGAAAAGAATTTTTTTTTTTTTTTTAAAGAGGAACTAACCTTTGGCTTTTAATCTTGATTTATTAATAAAAAAAAAAGTATATGAAAAGGTGAAATAAGTTATTTAACACCAAATTCTATATGAAATCTGCAAAATTCAACCAACTGAATTTTTTTTTCTTTTTTCGAAACACTGAACTTAATTTTTCTTACGTAAAAAGTAACATTTGAAATCACTTCAAAATCAACCATTGCCATTAAATAGATCATTAAGTGGAGAGAATACGACATATTATCAGCCACATGTTTTGTTGAAACGAATTCTATTTTAAATTTTTGTATTCTTCTATACGTATGGATCCATTTAATTGAAGATCCCTTCCAAACGAAACTCCTAGATCACTATGGCCGACTTTCGTCTTTGTTCGACCAATCGGTCTCATCAGGGAGTTAGTGCAACGAGGAAACGTGATTGTCACGTAGATTGCCTCGGAGCACAACATTGTTGATCCGTTTACAAAGTCTCTCACGGCTAAAGTGTTTGAGGGGCACCCAGTGAGTCTAGGACTGCGAGCTATACAGTAGGACAGTGGAAGAAAAGTCGATGGATATATGTGATATTCCAGCTTTCTTGCTCAACATATGAGACTTCACTAACGTTTTAGTCCAAGTGGGAGTTTGTTGGGTTTTATTTCCTAAAACTCGTGGTTTGTAAACTTAATGTATATTTTATTTAGCAATAAAGTTGTTATTGAGATTTATTCAGTAAAGTTGTTATTGAATAAAGTTAATTGTGTTGTCATTTAACCTAACTCCAATAAACTAAGAACTCATGACTATATGATGTATACTTGAACTTCATGTGGGATATGATTGTGGATCAAGTTCAAGTAAATAGCCAGAACGGTCTATAGTATACGGATAGGGTTTGATACCTTATTCTGGGGACACTATTGGACGCGACCCACTTTGTATAGTACAAACGATGTGATCCGAAATCGTTCATCTGGAGACATGCGAGTGAGGGCGCCCTATGCAATGAGTTTGCATAAGACTGAACCGCGAAATCAAGTCACTATTTCTTTACAACTCGGTTTACTGTAAAGACTGATTTTTTCATATGATGACCTAGGTAACTCGATCTGAATCATGAACACGCTATGAACTTTTGTTTATTCGGGCTTATCCTTTGACTTGTATAGGTGAGGGTGACCCGAGATCGCAGACTCAATAAGGCTACCATCTTGGGGATAAGACCGGGTAGAAAGTTGGGAACATAGTCCAGCGAGATGAAATTCACTCCTACCCGCCTTTTTAGGGTATAGTAGAGAGGTTGTTCCCTTTAAGTGTTGACTCCGGGTCTTGAACTAGGGATCCCACCCTCTCATTAGCCCGAGAGGGACTCGGTATAGTGATTAACTCACATACCAATCGGTTTAGTGATTGGATCACAAACCAATTGTTCATTAGGATTAGTGGGACTTAAGGAATAAGATGTAATTACGGGGATAAAACGGTATTTTTGACCCAACTGTAATTACAAACGACCTGTGAAGAATCGACTTATTAATCATGGTTATATCAAGAGGACGGGAATATATCTACGGTGAGGAGAGTGCAACCCTTGGGCTATAGTGGAGTCCTTGGGGTTAACGAATGTTGGTTAGCTTGGCTAAAGAGTTTGACGGGTTAATCTCGTATCGTTGGAGCTCATGATCTGTAGGTCTCGTTTAGGTTCTCATTGCTAGCTCAGATTAAGTCGTGTAACAATATGAGAGAAAAGAACTTGAAGCGATTCATATTCGGTTTTGGAAGATAGTTGGACATATTTAAACCAAGTTCTTTTCAACTATCTTCTCTAAAACCCTATCTTCTAAGTAAATAGTATGAGTAGGATGTCAATCATTGTTCTAAAATGTTTATTTTTATGTGTCTATCATAAAAGTTATCAATTACTCTTTTGAAATAATAAAGGCTTGGAAATGATTTATTTTATTTAATCTTAATAAAAAAATAATCTTTCAAGATACAATATATGTTTCTATTATTATTATTTTTTTTAGTACAATTTAATAACTGCAATGTATTGTAAACCATCATTTACAATAGTAAATGAGGCTGTCAATATCATGGTCAACAATATCATTTTTTAATTACTATTTCTTTAGATGCAATAAAAATTAGAAAATTTGAATAAAGAATATAATGTATAAAAGAAAATGGAAATCAATTGTATAGGAATGCAATAACTCAAATAACATAACAGTAAATTTTATCATTTCATGCTTTATGGTAGAAAGAGAAAATATATGTCTTAACCAGTTAAAGTTGCGGTGACGTTTTTAAAATTGTATTTTTACTTTTTAAAATAAAATTACAATATTATAAGAATAAATTAATTATTAAAATTATCTAAAAAGAACAGATCATTTAAATGAGCATCATACAAAAAAAAAAAATCCATTTTAGTAGCTTCAAATTTATTATATTAAAAAAAAAAACTTTCAATTTTTTTTTTATTTATCAATAATTAATTTGAATTTGAATATCTAAAAAATTTAAGTAAATAAGGCTAAATTTAATACACAAAATTATTAAAAAAAATATATAAACAAAGTTAAAAATAGATTTATTTTTATTGACATTTATAATCTAGTCGTGGGTCCATAATCTTTCTCTATCTCATATAAATCAAAGCTCATTAATAATAATAATTCCAGAAAAAAAAATATGAATTCATATTTTATTTTTTATTTTTTATTTTTTTTAAAAGAAATGAATTCATATCCTTAAACATCAAAAACTCTAAATTTACATTTTTTCGTCTCTTTCTTTCTCTTTAGCCGTCACTCACTACTTAGAACTCATTTAGATTTATGTTCTATTTGTTTTGTTTCTCTACAAACAATTTGTCCTCTGCCACCGGCCACCCACATTGGCCACGCTCAGTCGCCATTGCACCACGAAAAGATTCCTCCTTTGCTAGCCGCCTACAACAATTGCTCGGTTGAAATTCGTTCGTGCATCACCTTGTTAGACAAAGAAGTTGAAGTTTTTGGTTTTTCATCTTAAGCTCTTTCATCTTAAACTTCCAAGTTGAAGTTGCGAGTTGAATTTTCGAATTCAATGAGTGCGTTTTCTGAAATCGTCTCACTAATCCCATGTTCAGAAATTTGCATGTTGCTCACACAACTGATTGATTTTATGCTAGAGATTTTCTTTTGCTTAAACTTTTGGTAATGATGAGTGCTGAAAGAATAAGTTTAAAGGTTATTTTCTTTAACACTGGTCTTTCAGAATTACGTGTATGTAAGAAAGAACATCTTATTATTGAGACATCAGTTTATGGGTTGGGTTGAGTTAATGAGATGTTATAATATAATACAAGTATTAGTTTTGGAGAAATAATTGGAGGAGGTGGCTGGCTGGCAATTTTATACATCGTCACCGTTAGCTCATAGTTATTAGGGGCATGCAAATTTTAACTAAATCGTTAGCAACGAAAAATGACGAATTAAAAAACGTTTTTGTTTAAATGCTTTCATCGCTACCCACTTTTATAATGATTTCTAATTTGACAGTTTTAGAAAGGATATGCATAATTTTGTTCTCGGGCAATGTTATATTTTAATTTTATTACTATTATTTATTTAAGTGGGTTGATTTATTTGAAAAATGTTAGTGTAAGGGATAAAAATGAAGCTTATGAAATATCAAGTATAAAATTGAATAGGTAAGTTGGTTAATACTCAAATTTTTCCGTAAACAAAAGGTTGGTCATTGTAGCTAAGAATTCAGGTAATCGTAGCTAAGATAATCCATCACTGCTTCATGATTACCACCCATGAATAAGTAGTTTCTCTTGAAATTGTTGAACTTGACCGAACGATAACGTGGTTGAGTGACTTCATTTATCAAACATTTTGCAGGTTCTATAGTCTCATCATCTTCAGGGTAAATGAGATAGATTAATGATTGACGAGATATCTTTGTATTCGTCAAAACTTGGTGTTCTCCTGCTTTCAACTTTCCGTTGCTAACCACCTACAAAACATAAAATAGAGGAATTATTGGAAGAAACTGCCACACCATGATTTGTGATTTTAAATTTGTCCTGCTATCATGAGGGAGGGGTTGGAAATTTTGAATTGGTATCTAAAGACTATCGGGGAATATTCACATTTTAGGTGTCTCATCCAATAATTTATTCATAAATGATAAAAATCACCCCAAACGTGAATAGCTTTAGGAAGTTTATATTTTTGTTTTTTGTTTTGTTCATTTTTTAAAAAATTAAACTAACCAAGTATTTTGGTGTGTTCAATACTTAAATATAAAAAGTGATTTTATAAGAACTTTTGGAAAAAAGTCAACATTTTGAAGTGCTTTTGATCGTGGCACCAACTGATTCTTATTTTAATTGGTGCTTTTGGCCTAAACACTTCATATACCATTCTCATTTTCTTTTAATACAATTTATCTTAATGGACTTTTCTCAAACGTGCAACATTTTCTCACTAATGTCTCTTTTTATGCACATTTTCTTTCATCAACTTCGTATCACACTTTTCCACGACAATCTCTTTTCGCACTTTTTCTTACTAGTCTCTTTGTCCAATTTTTCCTTCATTATTAATATCTTACTAAACACTTTCTCTCATTCATTTAATTTTTAAAAACTTCAATTATTTTTATTTTAGTAATTTGTTCATTCTAAAAATATTGTTTATCAAGAAAACATGAATAAACAAGAAGAAAAAGATTTCTAATTTGACAAAAAGACACTTCTAAAATCCTAAAACATCAAATAATAAGTATTTTATTATTATCCAACACTTTTCATTAATATATGGTAATTTGTAGAATATATACATATTTATAAAAACCGCCAAGCACACGACCAAAATGTCAAATGTTTGAATCTATCTATCCATATGTTGTTGAACTAAAAAAAAATCATGTACAAAACTAACTCAAGTTTAATCTTGAAAGCATAAAACGTACCTGTAAAACATAGCCAATGTTAATGAGAAGGGCACCGTCCATAGGGTCAACATCAATCCATTCACCATCTTTGAGATATTGAAGGCCATTAGCATCTTGAAACAAGATGGTAATAAGGGTTGCATCACAATGTCTTTCCAATCCGATAGTCAAGTTAGGGTTTGGGCATGGTGGATAATGGTTAGCCGAAACTACACAATGTTTAGAGAGTTCACCCTTTAAGGACTCTCTTTCCATTCCCAACCCTTCACTAATCACCTCCAATATCTCCATGGTTAACTTTCTCATTGCAACACAATATGCTCCAACTACCTCCCTAAAATAGAACCATGATTTTAGTTCCCGGCATGTCGATATGAACATAATTCAAGTGAGTAGATATGATATTTATATTCACGAAAATATTGCAAGTTTAATCAGATCTCGTTTCCTACATTTGTAAATTTGAAAAAAAAAAAATATGAACTAATAACAAATTAAACATGATGGGTTGAAGTCTTGTATATGAAAAGGTATATTTCACATTAATATTATATTTATTTTTCTTTCTAACAAACATATCTCCAACCTTTCTGTCTAAATTTTCTCACTATATGTTTCCTTATTTTTAAATTTATATTTATTTCTCTATTATATCTTTTACATATTACTCTCTTAACTTTACACACACTCCCTCTCACAAATTTCTCCTTTTCCCTTTAACTTTTATTTATCTTTATTACACTAATATTCTTTTTTTAAGAACTCCAACTTTGGATGTACATGACAATGAATTACAATATCTTAACAAAAATGAATGACATCATATCATCCCTTTTTTTTTTTTATAGGAATCATCCCTTTAGCTTAGTGTTTCCTTATTTTTGACAAATGAATGACATGGAATTACAATATCTTTCTAGGTTAAATTGTACTTTTAAGTCGTTTGTATTGTAACACCTTGTTATTTGTGGTTATTATACTAACAAAATAAGTCAAATAAATCTAATGGACACTGTTCACTCCAAAATAAGTCATATAAATTGTACTTTATCTTCTTTTCTTTATGATCACAGCAAAATTCATTTTCTCCCTCTTCATTTCAGACCCACAAAAAAAAGACAGAAAAGGAAAAACCCACTCTTCTAATGTCAATTTCTTTGTTTTTTTCTTGATCAGTTTCATATGGTATTAATGTTTCCTCCTCCAGGTTCTCTTTTATTTACCCTTTTCTTGTTTCTTTCTTTGCCTTTTTGGGTTTCTTTGAGTTTTTCTACTTTTTTTCTCTCTATGTTGAATCTGTGGTTTTGGGGTATTCTCTCTTTTTTCCTCTATTTTTTTTGCCTTCCGACATTTTTGGGGTGTTAATGTTTTCTTGTCTGGAATGTTCTTAGGACTGCTCTATTTCATAGATTGGTTTGTTGTTGTGGGTTTGAAATGAGGCTTCCATGGGTTTTGTTAGAAATTTCTCTGTTTATTATTGAAGAAAGTGGGGGAGGTTTGATTTTTTATTTGGGTTCTTTTACTTAACATTTTTTACTAAAGGTTAAAAGAAAAAGAAGAAAATTTAAAGCATTTTACGTGAATTAGGGCGAAAGCTTTTTTTTACCTGTATTTTGGGGGATTTTGAGGCCAAAAATGAGCATATTTCTCCAATGGATAACAATTGAAAGCCACCGAATCTTTCCACGATTGAAGCGCTTGTTTCATATGGTCATCAATATTGCTTGTACTATAAAATTTCATGCAGTAGTCTGGGACGTTCGAGCACTCCCTCACTTTCTCTTCTTTTGACATTCCATGAAACTCCTTGAAAACCATCATCGTCTCTTCTAATAACTCACTTGACACTCCATGGTTTATCATCTATAACAAAGAAACAAAAAGAATGATGTTTAACATATAGCATTTGGTTAGTTTTCCAACATGTTTATCGAGAGAGACGAAAAAATATGAAAGATTCATAAGTACTTTCAAACCTGAAAAAATCCGAACTCATGAGAGACGTCGAGGATTTTTCGAATGAGAAGGGCTCGGTCGTGGGTGCTAAAATCAACCACCGGAATTGCCTTCTTCACCACATCGCCAAGCCTCATCTCCGGCAGATGCATAGAACTTTCTGGCACTGATTCAACATCCACCCCGTTGGACAATTTTTTTATCTCTTCCATAATACTAATTGTAATTCTCTTTCAATGTTTTGACCCTAAAGAGATGATATATGCTATGAAACTTATGAAACTCAAGAAGGGTAACTCCCTTTATATATAGTTGTGAGAGTTTTTTTTTTTTCCCTCCATCCTACAATTTTAGATATAGTGCAATTAAAACAATATTTTACCCTACTTTTAAAATTAATGCTATACATGGTAGAAAACGATAGATAATTTCTCTTTCGAGAGAGAGTTCTAACATTTTACCCAAGTTATAATTTTGTTGATAAAACAAATTATGGCTAGAGTTTCTTTTAAAGAATAAAATTAAGTTGCACTTATCTCTTTCCACTTGTTCCTTAAATGTGTAATAGACTTCTTTTCCCTTAAATGTGAGATTTTCTTTTATATATATATATTCAAAAGAGAATAGTTTTGTCCATATCATATTTTTCTGAATTTATGCAAAAGTAAGAAAAATCATTTCATTTAATTCAATTAATTAAAACAAAGTACAATTGATTTTCTTTAAGTATTATTGTACTAAAATTGCATATGTTGTTTTATAGTATATTTCTTTAATTAGAGGGAACCAGTGGGGACACATGCATGTGTATGTTCAAAGTTGAATAGTGTAAGGAGAGATACTCTTGGGATGAATATTGGTTTGACTCGATTGTATTTAATATTTATGATTTCTATTTTAAAAAATTATTTTATTCTTATAATGGATTTACAGTTAGATTTGGTTTGTAAATAAGGAATTGAACCAATTCAATCAAATGGAAGAATTCAAATTGACTTAATTAGTTGAATTTTATACCCAACAAATGAATGTGACATGCAATCACAATTAACAAAATAAAAAATAATCATCTTTTATTAAGATTTCTTTCAGTCTATCTAATTTTTAATTATGAAATGTATTTTTAATCATCATTTCATCCAATATCAAATAATAATTGATTTTTCTTTTCCTTGTTTTTCTTTTCTTTTTCTTTTTTTTAGATATGTGGTTATATCTTCACATGACTAGACAATACTATTCTAGTAGATGATGATACTTCTAACTAAGAGGGATACTTTTTACTTTGAACTTAGTTAGTTTGAAAATCAATTCTATTGTTAGAACTCATTTAGAGTGGGCTCTTTACTTTAAAATCAAATTTGGGTTTTAAAGGGAGGTTTATATAAGTTGGTAGGTAAATAGAATCTTTCCTAAATTTCATAAAGATTGAAATCTTACCATTTTTATATTAAAATTAAATTAGTTAAAGTAGCCCATGAATTTGTCACTTTAAAACAAAAACACTTTAATTTATTCAAGTTTATGGAATCTTTGTAGTGCATGTCTTCAATTATTGATGACTTCAACACTACACTATTCTATAATATTATTCCATTTTAAATTGAAGAAATAATCTCTTCTTATAATAGATATATAAAGCTATCTAAAGCTTTAAACTAGCTAGATTTTATTGGAAAATCTTACCAAACAAACAAATTAAATAATAGAATGTACTATTCAACTTTATTTTAGTAGCTAACTTGGTAGTAATATTTTAATTTTCAACCATTATCTTATTCTAATCCATATACTTTGTATCATCAACAATTTTAATCTTTGCTTTAAAAAATTTTAAACTATTTAGTAGACAAATGATATAGGTATGTATTTTATTTATCTATGTAATTAAGTAGACTAGTATTTAAAGTTGGATGGAGTGGATTAGGTATATATGGAGCTTCAAAATGACTTGTTTTTTTTTAACTGATTAATAAAATATTAACAAAAATTAGAGATTAAAGTAAATCTAAATATTTAAGTTAAAGGAACCATAAATCATTCAACAATATTTGAATTTACATCAATCTTAATATAGCTCATTCAATTAAATATATATTTTCAACTAAGTAATAGTGAGGTCCGAATCTCCCACCTATACTTGAACTTAAAATTAAAGAACAGGGGAGATTAAATTACAGTATAACAACCTAACCAAACAACTCTTTTTAAAACTATCACTTTTTGTTGATGATGAGATCAGTCAATGCATTTTTTTTATTATTATTTGAGATAATTGATCAATGCAATGTTTGGCAAGAGAAATTGAATCAACCAAAATTATATAGCTTTTAATTTTGTTGGCTAAAAAATCCTATTTTATTATTAGATTTTAGGTGCAGTTTTACATTTCAAATTTTTGTTCCATATGACTTGGAGTTGATAGATGTATAATATTTTAATTAAGATAAATGTATAATATTTTAAATAATTAAATTATGCTTAAATTAGCGATAAAAAATGTTTCATGCATTAATTTGCTAAAAAATTATTTAGGAAATCTTATTTGTGTTTTGCGTTTGGTTGAAATTAGTTGATAAATAGAATGAAAATCTAACATAAGATAAAAATACAATACATATCCAAGTCTAAGAATATAATTTGATAAAATTGAAATTTTAGAGTAAAAATTGACTTTATTGAAAAAACAATTCTCTCTAAATTTGTAAAGAAGAAATAAGATTTTGAACGCAAAAGTGAATTGAAAATGATTTTAGATAGAATATTAAATAATTAGATTTATCAAAAAAACTTAAAACGGTTGAGATTTTTTTGTAATCACTTTTTACTCCTCACGCAATACCAAAAGTGGCCTTAATTTCAAAATATATATTTTATATTCTTAAGTATTCTCTTCTCTTGTTTTTTCATAGGGTTTATGAACTGCATAATCACAAATAGAAAATGTTATTGTAATATATGATACCATATGGTGTTCTTTTTTATATCCGAAAGTGATCCCATAAGATGTTATAGTCACTCTCTTGTAACCGGTTAAACTACATAATCACAAAACTAAGCAATATAATTAACTTTCTAATTAAATGGTTTTTGTAACCACCATTATTTTCTCCTCACATGGGTAAATAGTTTTAGTTTAGTTCATTGAAGTGGTAATAAATTAGGGTTTTCTTGCCACATGTTATAGCAACTAAAAGTGTTAACTAAGAAAACATTTCTTGAATATTCTGCTATTGGAAAACCTCACACCAATTAAGCAATTAAGCAGTAGAAGTGTGAAACATACATGTAACAACTATGTGCAATATAATCACTTAATCGAGCTTGCTAAAAAATGAATGTTTTAAGCAACTTACTTGGAGAAGGCCATTTTGAAGGATCTTTTACCAAGCAACTTGCAATCATCTGCTTAAGAGACGGAAGAGAAACAAAGGAACAAACATTATACATATCTCACCAACTAAAAAAAACATTGTAAATCCAAATAAAAAGAGTATACCTTTGAAAATTTTCTGTCTCTCTCATAATCAAGGCATGGAGGAGCATTTTGCAAGGCATGCAAGGCCGCCTTCAATAATAAAGCGGATGATATTTTGAGAAAGGAGCATGACCATGTGCAAGCTCTAACAGAATTATGGCAAAAGACCAAATGTTAACCTGCCAAAAAAAATTATTAACCGATGTTAGTGAGCAACATTGTTGTCTAAGAGGGAAAAAAAATAATAAAAATGTTTTAACAGAAAATAAGATCAAAATGACTAAAATACATCTAGCCTGCCTGGAACCTACAAAGTATCAAACACAAACAAAATAAACATATAAAATGAAGATAAAGCTTGTTGGCAGTCACAAAATAAACATATAAATTGAAGATAAAGCTGGGTGGCAGTCCCTTCAAATGAGTTATCCTCGTGATAAAGAAGAAACATTAGTAGATTAATAAAAATCATACACCTTAAAAACACTTTTCAAATTTCCCATGACGTAAATACAAACAGTAGTAGATTAAAAATCATACACCTTAAAAACACTTTTCAAATTTCCCATGACGTAAATACTTATTGCACAAAAACAACACTACTTTCAAAAGACATCCCAAACTTATATTCATTTTGAAAACAAAAGTATCAATCTTACAATCTTTGCAAGCGGTTGAGTCTCCCAAGGCTTTCGAGAAGATTCCCTCCAAGGGTGAAAGGGCTTGCGAGAAGAAAAAAAAAAAAAAAACCCCTAAATCACAAGATTGACGAAAACAGAAAACACAGAAATTTCAATGCAAGATTTTAGAGTTAGGAAAATCTAAATAATTTCCTTCACTTTTGTGCCCTCCACTTCAATAAATCTCAAACATTAAAATTTATAAATACTCAAGCCAGCATGATAGATTTTATTTACTTTGTAACACCGACAACAATCTGAATCATTCTCATCAAGCCTTCACATTATATCTCTCTCGACTATTTCAATGTAAGATTTTAGAGTTAGGAAGATCTAAATTCATTTGTAGTAATGGGAGAATGATAATTAACACATGAAAAAAATTAAAATTAGGCATAAGCACACAAACTTGAAGTGTGCAATAGGTGGGTACCTTGCCATTATTGTACCATCGCTGAGATTAATGAGCTTTTCATTATTGTTGCTAACTAGTAGAGGCTTCCCCTAAAAATAAAATTTGAACAATCATTCAAATGTGTATGATGTGTATAAAAGAGACTAGGAAATTTAGTTTGTTCAAATGTTAATGTTACCAAAAGTGTGAGGCTCTGTTGCAATTCATTTAAAGTTTGACAACCAATTATATGATAGCTCCATCCAATAGAACTCCAAAAGAATTACCATACAGTTTTCTGAAAGATGCAAGGTTCAAATTCAAAAGTCAAGAAAAAAGTTGAGAAAACAAAAGCATATACCTTAGCAGTAAACACCCACAGGTGACAGACAGGATTCAAGTGAAACAAAAGTCTCTTCACATTTTGAAAAAAGTTGAGAAAACAAAAGCATAAATCTTGCCGACATGAACATTTTCCAGTAGCCAAAGGAACCCAAAAACAGAAAAGAAAAAGAAATTGGAGCTCAAAAGGAAGGGGAAAACGAAATCAATAACACCTCTCAACACTTGATGGTAGTGAAAAGTGAAGAACCAGAGCCCAGAATCCAGAAATTGAAAACAAAAACAAATCAGTCACTTTAGAAGAGAAAGCATACAATTATTATCATGAATCTTGTAAATTTTCTGGAAATCAGTGAAAAAAGACATCATCTTCAAGGTGAAACAATTGAAAAAGGGAATTTGATCTCTACCTCATGTCCATCGCTGCTTGTTTCTGTTCTAACCCATGTCTTCTTCAGTTGTTGTTCTGATACAAGGACTAATTTTCAAGGAAAAATAGAGACAGAATTTCTTTTGACTTTATAAATCAACACCTCCATGAAAACAATCTGGAAAAATAGACACAGAGAATTTGTTTCACCTCCATGAAAACAATCTTCAATTCCACCCACCTCTTATTCTTATTCTTCAAATGACAGGAAAAGAAAAGATTTCAAAGGAAATACCTGTTTTAGATGGATGAAATGAAACGCAACGGGAGCAGATGAGAACAGAGAGCCTCCCATTAACTGAGCCATGGATGGCATTGGCGGAGATTGTCACAAATCTTCTCACAATCAGTTTTCTGGCTGAGACGCCGGCGGCGCTGAGGAACAATTTCGTTTGTGGAAAATGTATCCACCCACCACGTTTGCGAAGATTGAAGGGGAAATTAGGGCTCGATCTAAACCACGTCGTTTTGATCAATATTGAACTTATCAAACGACGCCGTTTTTAGCAGAGTTACCATGGCTATTTCCAAAAATTACTTTTATTTTTACTCTAGAAGCATTTCCATAAATAACATAAAATAAATTTATATTTTAAAATATATTTCAATTCCATATTAGAATAATGTAAATAAGATATTGTTACTTGTTAGTCCATACAACTACCACACACGGAAGTTTGAATTTTTTGAAAACAAAATAATAATAAATGAAAACAAAAGTATTACAAATGCTTTTTTTCTTCTTAAAAGTAGAAAATGGAAGAAAAATAAATTAGAAAGTGTTAAAAATATATGTCAAATCGAGCATAGCTCAATTGGCATAAGTTATGTCCATGACTAAGAGGTCATAAGTTTCCTAAAAAAAATGAAAAAAATTCATTTTACTTTCGGAGTCTAAAAAATAAAAAATAAAAAAAAATACTAGAGCATGTTAATTATAGGGCTGGTTGTACAAATAGCAATCATGCATAAACTAATTGCAAATTTAGCAAACTTTAAATTTTTTTTGCAAATATGGCAAAAAAATCTGTTTCTATTACTGATAGACTTCTATTAGTGATAGATTATTATCACTGATAGACTATTATCACTCACAAAAATCTATAAAAAGTTGAGGTGATCAGCGATAGACTTCTTTGAGCCCTAAAATATCAGCGATAGAAATTGTCATATCCACAAAAAAATTTAAAAACATGCTATATTTTTAATTATTTTATTCTAAATTGACATGGATTACAATTACCTTTAATTATAATCAACATATTATAATACTTTTTTAAAAAAACTAAATATAATATTTAATTATATACTTTTCGTATTCAATAATCTTTGTACCTATCATTCCAGATTTTGTAATTGCAAAAAAAATCCAACAAATAACTGTATTTTTATGAAAAGAATAAAAAAAAATTATAATCCTAATGGTGTCTTCTTCCTATTTTCTAACCTATGGAAGTTGAGGAAGTCTCCAACTTTGTGTTGTTCGACCTCCGTTGATCTCATGTTCGTGCCACTGTTGCTGTCTTCTTCAATCTCTCCTATCAAATTTCGTAAATCTTTTTTTAATCTCCAGCTTCTTAAATCTTCTGATGTCTCTCCTTGTTTTTCCATGTCACCCCTCCTCCATAATTCCTAACAAAATTATTTATGGATCTTCTCCCTCTCTTTAACTTCATGTCTTCTCTTCCAAATTGACGGAAAAAACTAACAAAATCTTCAAAATTTTCAATTATCAAATGCATATGAAATTGATTTGATTGAGAGAAAACCCGATCATATTTATATTGGATAGTTTTTGTTGGTATTTATTAAGCTAGAAGATGTCGAGCCTTAAATTAGTTGAAAGATTCATTTTTTAGAGGTCCCAGTGAACATAAGGTTGGTATACAAGTATATTAAAATGATTTAGGAAACAAGTATGTTGAAAATTTGTTAATGGTTGGAGTGGCTTATGGTACAATTAAAAGTTATTGAAGCTACTTAGAAGAAGATTATTCCATCTTCCATCTTGAAACGTTTTAAATTTGGAGGTTCTCTAATAGTCTTATTTGTTTTACATTTGGATGTCTCTATACTTCAGCTTGTGCCTCTTATTCTTAGTGGAACTTTTGCTTCTTATTTTGTTCATATTTTTTGTAGTATAGAATCAATTATATAGATTTAAATGTGACAAAAGTTTTAGATAAATTTGTTTATGTGTATAATTGTTTTTTGTAATTTTGTTTTTTAGGTGAATGAAATGAGAGGCTTTGCATATGGATGAAGACGACAACTCACTTGACCCTTGAAGTTTGTACTCCATAGTATTTCAATTTTGAAAACGTTTTGAATTTTGTATATTTTGACTATTCACTTGTTAGGTATTATTGTGGGATTGTTTTTTTTTTATTATTGTTTTTGACACATTCTTTATTGTTATTTTGTAATGTAATGAATTACAAAATTTCAATTATGAAATAGAAGTTGTGATATTTTATCATTTTACATGCTATTTGATGAATGTGAGTAAAATGGTTCATAGCTATAAATAATAAAAGATGGCAATTATATATGACAATTTGTAATATATGTTAATTGACAAGAAAAAGGTATATATAAAAACTTGTAATAATGCAAAGAAAAAGCTATAGAAGGCGTAAAAAAAACTATAAAAACTTATAATAGCATCAATAAAGTGCTATTACAAAGTTATGATAGCATCATTTGTTAGCCATAGAAACTAATTACAGCTATAGTTATAGATGCTATAATAGTTTTTAATAGCAAGGTATATGTAGGCTATATATTTTATAGTTTAATTTTTTTTTTTTTTTTGTGTGTGTGTGCATGTTTTATAGCCAACCAAACACGGTATCAAAAGTCTTGGACTTTCAATAACATGGACTGTCAGCAGGGGCGGATCCATGATTTTTTGTCAGGAGGGGCACAATTCCAATAAGATTAACTGCAAGTTTAGTCTTTGAAATTTTCGATTTATGTCTATATAGTTCTTGAACTTTAAAATGTGTGTAAAACACTCTAAAACTTTCAATTTTGAGTCTAATAGATTCTTAAACTTTTAATTTTGTATCTAATAAAGACATATTATAAAAAAAAATAACGTATTTCTTTTTATTTCTTACAAAAATATTTAATTAATGCAAGAGTCGAACCCTTGATCTCTTAGTCAAGCACAGTTTTATGTCAATTGAGTTATGCTCGGTTTGAAAATAATAATGTATTTATTAGATACAAAATTAAAATTTTCAAGTGTAATTGAGTCCTCAATAGTTGATTTTTACTGGACAAAAAATTAAATGTCTAAGGCCATACAAAATTATAGTTAATAAATTTAATTGAGTCCTCAAAAATTGATTTTTACTAGGAAAAAAATAAATAAATGACTAAGACCTATTACTCACAAAATTAAAGTTAATAAATCTAAACTGTTTAAACTTCACAAGGCACCAACGAGAAGCAAGGTTGAAATTTGTGCCCCTGCCAACGAAACAGACCCTAATTTTGCTCTAGAATTCGATTTCAGATATACAAATAGACAAACTGTAGATATATTTTTCAAAATTTCATATACAAATATTGAAAACTAATAATTTGAGGGGGACACGTGCCCCCCAGCCCTATGTAGCTCCCATGTTTGGTTGACGTCTTAATTATAGTTTTAATTAGGGCATGTTTGTTGGCGGTGATTTTGGCGGCTTTGAGGGTGGGCATCAGGAGGAATGGCTTTCTGATAGCCATTCCCATGTTTGGTTGACGTCTTAACATTTATGCCCGGGCATAACTGTAGCCCAGACATCAGAAGTATGGTTTTCTGATGCCCTCCATTTTAGATGACTTTCTCTCTGAAAGTCATGGTGATGCTTTGTCCAGGTCTTTTCTTCACATTGGTTTTTTTTTTAAATCTTCTTCTTCATTCTTTTTTTTTTACAACGTTTCTTCTTCTTATTTTTTTTTTTTATTAAATCAATTCCAAATTCTAATTTCAAGTTTTTTTTTTTTTTTTTTTTTTAAATTCATTCCAATCTCTGAGAGCTCTCTGTATTTATTTTTTTTTGTTAAATTGATTTCAGTATTTTCTTAATTTAAGATGTGCGATAACTATGCGATCGAATAACAACCTATGTGATTACTATGCGATCGCACAACAACCTATGTGATCACATAGGTTGCTAGTTATCGCATAGGTTGGTGTGCGATAACTATGCGATCGAACAACAACCTATGCGATCACACAACAACCTATTTGATCGCATAGGTTCCTAGTTATCGCATAGTTATGCGATCACTTAGGCTGATATGCAATAGCTATGCGATCGCACAACAACCTTTACGATCCCATAGCTATCGCACAACTACCTATGCGATCGCACAACAACCTATGCGATCGCACAACAACCTATGCGATCAGGATGAGAATGGCAAGTATCGCACACCAACCTATGTTTGGGAGTGATTTTGGCGGCTTGGTAAATCCAAGTTTGAAGAATTCAAGAGTGTACTTGGTGTTGTGGATCGTATATTTGCACTAAGGGGAGTGTTAAGAATTAGTGCAAATTTATTTAGTTTTAAATCTTTAAATTAGGGTGATGCCACCTATTTAGGCTAGTGCCACCTCTTTAGGTAGTGTCTTAGGTTTTTTAGGATTATGTCTTAGTGGGATCATGGGAGAAAATTAAGGTGAGTGAGAAAAGTAATGAGTATTAATTTACTATTTAATTAGCTATAAAAACTTGTAATGTTTTCAATTCAAATCATCGAATTCATTTGAGTAATTTTTTCCTTCGTGCAATTTCTCTCTTGTTTCCACACTTCCGTTCTCTTCGTTTTGTTACACACTTCACAGGTTAGAACCAAATAAAGTTATCGATCACAAAATACAATAATAAAAATAAGGGAAAGAGAGAACGACACCGTAAATTATACTGGTTCGCCCCGATCTCGAGACTACGTTCAGTCTTCTGCAACTGCAGGTTCAACTATAATGGAGATTACAAGAAGCCTCAACTCGACGCTACAAATTACCCTCAATAGTCCAACAATGACTATTGACTTCCAAATATCACAATCCGATAGCTTGAGATCAACAACGAAATAAAAATCGCTCAAGAGAAAATTCCTTATTTTCTCACAATGCTCACTGCCATTCACACAGAGAAACAAATAAAAATCAGTTATTTTTCTTGTCCCATGTCACCTCTCTATTGAAGGAAAAAAAAAAAAAAAAACATATATTTATTTATATATATATATATATTATCAAGCTAACAAATGGGCCAAGGCCCATTTTACTTCAAATTTATTTTCTTCTCAACTAAGCAACTGATCAACTTCAATTTTAGCCAATCACCTTTGGCAGCCATGTTAGCCGATCACAAATAAACATCATTCATTTAATCTAATTAATCATTTACTTAATGAAATTAATTAGATTTATGAACTTTATTATTTTGGCTTCACATTCGTAACACATGTTAGCTCCACATTCCTAACACATGTTAGCTCCAGAAAATTGTTAAGACTCATCAACAACTAGTATCAACTAGACAAACTAAAAAACAAAGTACAAATTCTATAAAGAAAATTGTCCTTGAAATTTGAATTCCATTCTAAAATTTTACTTAATTTCTAATCTGTTTACGGAAAAATCTTAGAGTATTAACCAACTTAACCTATTCAATTTTATACCTGATATTTCATAAGCTTCATTTTTATCCCTTACACATTAACATTTTTCAAATAAATCAACCCAGTTAAATAAATAATGGTAATACAATTAAAATATAACATTAAACGAGAACAAAATTATGCCTATACTTCCTAACGTTGTCAAATTGAAATAAATCACTATAAAAGTGAGTAGAGATGAAAGCATTTAAACAAAAGCTCATCGGAAATAAGGATTTTAGAAAGCATTTAAACAAAAGCTAATCGGAAATAAGGATTTTATACCTCATCTATATAACATGGAGCCCACCGTATGGAGCCCACCGTAAATGTGGACATCTTTGACGGGGTGTTTTTTTTTTTTTTAATAAATATGGGATGGAGATTGAACATTTGGCCTTCAGGAGAGTTAGACAAAAATATAAATTATTGTTGAGTTATGCTCACTTTGTCATTTTAATTTGGTGGTTGGATTACTTTTTAGCATCACACTTTTTTTAACTTGGATCAACATAACAAATTGTATTGCTATAATTGAATGGAGAGAAATTTTAATATGTTTTATTCTAATTTAGAAATTACATCCAAATTATTTGATTCCTTAATATGTTTTATTAATTGTTTTTTCTTCAGAAAAAGCGTTTTGAAGACTACAATTTGTGGGTTGACAAAACCACAAATCAAAGAGGAAACATAGCTGAAATTTAGAGAGTCGACGACAAAGTAAGAAAATGGTGCCTACTCATCCCAGAAGGTTATGATAAAAGTGGCTGAAAAACTTTTCAAGCAATGATCGCTCCCTGCAATAACTGAATCAAGAAGATTAGATTTCTCCCACAGCCAAACATTACAAGAAAAAATGGATACGATAGTTAACACAAAAAAAAAAAAGAGCTATAATAATTTTTTTATAGTTTTTTTGCGAAGGTCCTGAGTCGGAGCCGTTTGGTTTGAGGATTTGCAAATGCCTGAGAATAGAAGATGTCTGAAAAAGAGATGTCTCAGAATCAATGATGTCTGTGTTTGGTGCTGCATGAGAATGTCATCAGATTTCCGTGGGAATAAATGATGTCGGTGTTTGGTGTTGAATGAAATGTCATCAGATTTGCAAATAAATTTTAAATAATTAATGGTTGTTTATTTTATTTAACAATAAATCTTAATAATTAATGTTCAACGAAAGGTATTTAAAATTATACAAATTTTTAATTCTAATTAATTAATTAATACAATAATAAAATTGAAGAAAATCAAATAAAAGTTATATAATTCAAAAACCAAATATAATTTATCATCCATTACTAAACATAGGTTGGTGTGCGATACTTGACAACCTATGCGATCGCATAGGTTGTTGTGCGATAGCTATGCGATCGTAAAGGTTGTTGTGCGATAGCATAGCTATTGCACACCAGCCTAAGTGATCGCATAACTATGCGATAACTAGGAACATATGCGATCAAATAAGTTGTTGTGTGATCGCATAGGTTGTTGTTCGATCGCATAGTTATCGCACACCAACCTATGCGATCGCATAACTATGCGATAACTAGTTGGAGGGTGCAGCAGAGACTTTGAAAGAGAGTTTTGGTTGCAGCAGAGACTTTGAAAGAGAGTTTTGGTTCCAAGCATTTTGGAGTTGGATATATATACAATAATCTCGGGGCTGCGTATTTGGAACTCGAGAGACGACTTCAATCGGCTGCGCAGATGTTTGCAATGGCAAAGGACATTATGGACGTATCACTTGGACCCCATCATGCAGATTCAATCGAAGCATGTCAGAATCTTTCAAAAGCATATGGTGCAATGGGAAGGTATGGTTACTTTCAAGCTTTACTTTTTTCTCTCTCACTAGTAACATAGTTACATTATTTAATATACAATGTTTTATTTAGGTTAAATTATAAGTTTAGTCTCTGAACTTTTAAATTTGTGTCCGAAAGGTCCCTAAACTTTCAATTTTGTGTCTAGTAGGTCCGTAAACTTTAAAAATGTCTAATAGGTCCCTAAACATTCGGTTTTGTATCTAATAGGTACCTGACATTTTCAAAATTTTAAAAAACTAACTGATATATTCGATATAAAATTGAATTTTATGTCTAATATGATCCAAAATTTTCAACTTTGTGTCTAATAGATTTGTGAATTTTAAAAAACGTTGAATAGGTTAAGGACCTATTAGACACAAAATTAATTTTTTTGGGATCTATCGGACACAAAATCGAAAGTTTAAGAACTTATTAGACACTTTTAAAGTTGAGGGACGAAACAGACACAAACCTGAAAGTTGAGGGACTAACGTTGTAATTTAACCTTCTATTTATTATCAATTTATCATTCATTGAAATCCTTTGGGGAAGTTGGGTTTATGGATCATATTGAGACACAAAACCATATGGATTAAGGAGATCAAAGTGTTTTGTTTTGAATAGCAGAGTAGGAAATTGATCCATGTTATGTATGTCTTCTTACCTCGAAACAGCTCAGATCCTTTTGGAGATATTTTTAACTTGATTGTGTATGGTAAATTCAGTTGACACTGTTTTAATGCTTGGCCTATTCTGCTTAACCGTAATTGTATTTATACAGTTATGGAGGAATTGGAGGTTCATTAGATTAGATACAGAAAAATGTCAAGTAGACTTCCGAGAGGACTCTAACCTATTATTGGACTACCTAAACTGATGGGTTGATCTTGGAATGGAATTTCATTCGAGAGTCACTTGACAGAAATGATAAATATCTCACTAGTATTTTGAATATAAAATATTACAGGGCATTGGGCTTTTGTTGGTCTAATTACAAAAAAAAAAATGAATATGGTGAATATTGAGAAGTGTAGACTCTAGATATATCCTGATATGAAATAACTAAGTCATCTTCGGAGATATTGCTTGTGAAACTGACTTAATACTGTGAGATGGACGTATGGGTTGAATAGATTTTGAATCACCTTTTAACTGTCATGAAGGTATTTTTTTTTAATCACCTTTTAACTCCTAATATATATATTTTAAAAAAGAAAAACTAACTTGTCCCCAGATGTCGTGTCCTACTTTTCTGGAAATTGGTATGTCGTTGTGTCGTGTCACATGTCAGTGTCTGTGCTTCTTAGGGGACAACTACCTGATCCTATGACATTTTGTAGTCAAAGAATCTCGTAGGATATTAAATCCTAGATATATGGCAACCATGGCTTGAGCCCATTTCCTTTAAGTCCTTTGTTATTTATATGATCCTTATTGGTTATTTGTGGTTAACTATTATGAAGGTATTAGACACCATCTTCAGGCCTGCCTCTTTCTTATTGCCCTTGGTATCTTTATCATTTGTTATAGAATGATGCAAAATCTTTATCATATGTTATAGAATGATGCAAAAACCTTGCAGAAGTTCTGCTTTTCTATGGATATTCATGATGGAAACCTTTTTTGTTTTCACCCATGGATCATTAGAGTTATTCAGCAGCGAGTTGGCTATTGAGGGCCATTTATTTACTCATTTTTCTGTGCGTTAGTGCAGTTATTCCCTTGCAATTGAATTCCAAGAGCAAGTGGTTGATGCTTGGGAAAGCCATGGCTCAACTGCAGAAGATGAACTTAAAGAAGCCCAACGAATGCTCGAACAATTGAAGAGGAAAGCACATGGTACGCCAAAAATTGAGCTCTCAACGAAGGCCTTGCCCCTACCTCATTCCTCGACGTCTACCAAAACTCTCCAGCCCAATATTACCGGCAGTCAGAATCATCTATAACCACAACGTAGTAAATCGGATAAGCTATTTTACGACTCCAGATAAATCGATAGATCAAATCGCACTTCCTGGTAAGTTTTATCCTCGAAATGCTCTGATTTTTGGGGAAATATGTTTCTTTAAAATATTGGTCATCTTGTGCATAGCTGAAACAACCTTAGAAATATAAGTCCTCAGGTTTTGCATGCATGTCAATCTATCCTGCTAGGAAACGTATTCACTGAAAGCTATATTCCCAGGAAATAGACGATTGCAGTGGCCCGTAGAATTTTCGAATTCGATGGTTGCGTTTTCTGAAATCGTCAAACTAATTCCATGTTCAGAAATTTGCATGATGCTCACGACTCACTGATCTTATGCTCAAGATTTTCTTTTGTTTGAACTTTTCATAATGATGAGTGCTGCAAGAACAAGTTTATAGATGTTATTTTCTTTTACCCTGGTTTTTCAGAATTACCTGTATTTAAATGACTTTTTTTTAATAAGAAACAGAAACAATTACATTGATAGTATGAAAGAGTTTTACAAAAAAAAAAGGAGACGATAATTTGCTCCAAGTGATGGCTAATATAGTAGTAGAATCGATGAAGTATTGAGCGTCTTTGTATGTCCTTAAAAACATGTGTATTTAAATGAGTTTGTAGTTTGGTTTTTGCTGCATAACTCTCATGTAAGGAAGAATCATCTTATTGAGACGTCGGTTTTTGGGGTCCCTTGAGTTAATGAGATGTTATAATATAATAGAAGTACTTATTCTGGAGAAATCATTGTAGTAGGAGGTCAGTGGCCGACAATTTTACACTGTTGGATGTATGAGAGATAATTTGTATCGACTATCTGGTAGTTATTAGGGAGCATACAAACTGTAACTTGATGGTTTATGTAGATCGCTAACAACGAAGAATGACGAGTTAAAAAACACTTTTGTTTAAATGCTTTCATCTCTACTCTAACAATGATTTCTTTCAATTTGACAAATTTGGAAAGGATATGCATAATTTTGATCTCGTGCGATGTTATATTTTAAATTTATTACTATTATTTATTTAAGTGAGTTGATTTATTTGAAAAATGTTAATATGTAAGGGATAAAAATGAAGTTTATGAAATATGTATAAAATTGAATAGATTGGTTAATAATATTCAGATTTTTTCGTAAACAGATTGGAAATTAAGTAAAATTTTAGAATGGAATTCAAATTTCAAGGTCAAAGTTTTCTTTCTAAAATTTGTAGACAAAGTCTTGGCAATTTTTTATAGTCAATATTAACATAGTTTCACGGACATAATGCATGTAGTTCTTACTGAAATGTCAGAGATATCAGAAAAAAAAGCTCCAAGGTTGTTCTTTCTGAATAATGTCAATTTCATAATGTCTCCACTTCTTGTAATCTCCTAAACACTCTTGAAAATTAAAATTGGTACACATAAAGATAGAAATGTCTAGTACAACTTATCCAAAAGTTAGTAAAACTTCATTATTACAATAATAATTCAGAACTCCATTAAGGCTGGTAATTGGGGCCAAGATATTGCATCACTGCTTCATGATTACCACCCATGGATAAGTAGTCTCTTTTGAAGTCATCGAACTTGATCGAACGATAATGTGGTTGAGTGACTTCATTCAGCAAACATTTGGCAGGTTCTATAGTTCCATCATCTTTCGGGTAAACTAGATAGACTAAAGTTTGACGAGATATCTTTGTATTCGTCACAACTTGGTGTTCTCCAGCTTTCAGCTTCCCGTTACTAACCACCTACAAAACGTAGAATAGAAGAATTATTGGAGGAAACTGCCATAGGGTGAATTGTGATTTTGTACTTTGGATATTTGAGAGAAAAATTAGAAATCATATTTTAAATGTATGCCCTACGATCATGAGGGAGGGGTTGAAAACTTTGAATTTGTATCTAAAAATTTTTTAGGAAATATTTTTATTCATAAATGATAAAAACCATCCGAAACATGAATAACTTTTGGGAGTTTATTTTTTTTGTGTTTTGTTAACTTTTTTTAAAAAATTAAACAAGCCAAGTATTTTGTTGTGTTCGTAATTACATGTAAGAAGTGCTTTTAGATGGGTTAAAACTTTAAAATGAAAGCACTTTCTAGTTCCAGCACCTATCTTTTGCTACATTTTATAAGAACTTTTGGAAAGAGGTCAACATTTCAAAGTGCTTTTGATCAAGACACCAATTGATTCTTGTTTTAATCGGTGCTTTTGGCCTAAACACTTCATTCTTAATCTCTCATATAGCATATAACATATATCAATCTCAATTTCTTTTAATACAATTTATCTTTATATATTAACTTTTAAACATTTTCGCACATTTTCTTTCACCAACTTTATTCCATCTATATATATAGACTCTCACCAATCTCTTTTTCGCACAATTTTTCTTACTAGTCTCTCTTTGCACATACAATTTTTCATTCATTATTAATCTCTTACTAGACACTTTCATTCATTTAATTTTTAAAAACTTTAATTATTTTTATTTTAGTAATTTGTCCATTCTAAAAGTATTGTTTATCCAGAAAACATGAATAAACAAGAATTCTTTTTCTTCTAATTTGACAAAAAAAAAAAAAAAAAACACTTCTAAAATACTAAAACAGCAAATAATAAGTATTATTATTGAACACTTTTCATTAATATATAGTAATTTGTAATATATATATATATAAAACTAATTTGTAATATATATATATAAAACAGTCACCCATATATGTTGTTGAACTAAAAAAATCATATACAAAACTAACTTGAATTTAATCTTGAAAGCAAATTAAAAAGTACCTGTAAAACATAGCCAATGTTAACGAGTAGGGCACCATCGATAGGGTCAACCATAATCAATTCATCATCCTTGAGATATTGTAGGCCATTAACATCTTGAAATAAAATGGTAATAAGGGTTGGATCACAATGTCTTTTCAATCCCATAGTCAAGTTAGGGTTTGGACATGGTGGGTAATGGTTAACCGAAACCTTAGAATTTTCAGCGAGTTCACCCTTTAAGGACTCTCTCTCCATTTCCAACCCTTCACTTATTACCTCCAATATCTCCATACTTACCTTTCTTAGTGCAACACAATATGCTCCAACCACCTCCCTAAAATAAAATCATGATTTTAGTTACGAGGATAAAAAAATATAAACTAATAACAAATTAAGCATGGGTTGAAGTTTTGTTATCAATATGACTTGATTTGAATTTTATATATGAAAAAGGAATATTTCACATAATATTATATTTATTTGAATTTAAGTCCCTTTGTCAAATATTATATTTTATATATGAAAAAGGAAAATATTTTCTTCTAACTTTTCCTTTTCTAAATTTTTTCCTATCTAAATTTCTTTTTCGTATGTATATTATAACTTTTATTTATTTTTATCTCTCTAAAACTTTCATTTCTCTTCTAACCTTTGTGCCTAAATTTTCTCACTATATTGTTTCCTTATTTTTTAAATTTATATTTATGTCTCTATTTACTCTCCCCCAACTTTTATTTATCTTTCTTACAATAATATTCTTTTTTAACAACTCTAATTTACATTTCTGACCAATCTCTCTAATTTTTTTTTTTTTTAAAAAACAAATCTCTCTCTAACTATTACAGATCCACAGAATCAGAAGTTGAAAAACAATTTTAGAAAGATTGAATGCTTGTGCTTCCATTATAAGTAATTTAGACAAATGCTTGGGGACTACTCCTTAAGATGATCCAAATACTTTTCACAACATGTTTGAAAGTAATATTAAGCTAGCGCACTTAAAAAAAAAGTCAAAAACACTTTAAAGTGCTTCATGACAATGCATTGGAGAGTACTTTTGAACATATACTGGCTAAAAAAACATAACAATTTTTACTAAAGGTTAAAAGAAAAAGAAAAAAAATTAAAGCATTTCACGTGGATTAGGGCCAAAGCTTTTTTTACCTGTATTTGGTGGGATTTTGAGGCCAAAAAGGAACATATTTGTCCAAAGGATGACAGTTGAAAGCCACAGAATCTTTCCAAGATTGAAGCGGTTGTTTCATATAATTATCAATACTGCTTGTACTATGAAATTTCCAGCTTTTTTCTGCGTCTTTTTTGCCTTCCTTCACTTTGTCTTCTGTTGACATGCGATGAAACTCTTTAAAAATCTTCATCGTCTCTTCTAATAACTTTCTTGGTACTCCATGGTTTATCATCTATAACAAAGAAACAAAAACAATAATGTTTAACATATACCATTTTATTATTTTTCCAACATGTTTATCGAAAGAGATGAAGAATACGAAAAAGATCGTCCATATGTACGTTCAAACCTGAAAAAATCCGAACTCTTGAGAGGCGTCGAGGATTTTTCGAACGAGAAGGGCTCGATCGTGGGTGCTAAAATCAATAACTGGAATTGCCTTCTTCACCGCATCGTCGAGCCTCATCTTCGACGGATGCACAGAACTTTCTGGCACTGCAGATTCAACATCCATCTCGTTGGACAACTTTTTTACCTCTTCCATGAGACTAATTGTTATTCTCTTCAATGTTTTTTTAAAGAGATGATATAATGCTATGAAACTTATGAAACTCAAGAAGGAGAGATATGAAACTTATGAAACTCAAGAAGGAGAGATGATATTATGCTATGAAACTTATGAAACTCAAGAAGGTAGCTCTCTTTATATATAATTTATATATAATTGTGAGAGTTTTTTTTTTCTCTCCCTCCTACAATTTTAGATAACTTGTAAATAAAACAACATTTTACCCTCTTTCTAAAATTAGTGTCATTCATTATAGAAAACTATAAAATAAAAATCTCAAGAGAGAGTTCTAACACTTTACGCAAGTTAGAATTTTGGTGATAAAACAAATTATGGATAGAAATTTTCTTTTAAAGAATAAAATTAAGTTGTACTTATCTCTTCACACTTGTTCTTTAAATGTGTAATAAATACTTCTTTTCCCCTATTTTCAAATGTGAGATTTATATATATATATTTATATATATATATATTCAAAAAGAGAGTATAGTTTTGTTTTGTTTTTGTCCATATCAAATGGAAGAATTCAAATTGACTTAATTAGTTAGAATTTTATTCCCAACAAATGTATGTGATATGCAATCCCAATTAACAAAATAAAAAATAAAAAAATCTATCTTTTATTAAGTTTTTTTTTTTGGTTAGTCTATCTAATTTTAAATTATGAAATAACTCAGGAAAATAGATTTATTTATTTATTATTTTTTTTTTAATTTAGGCTCCAGGGATTGGGGTAACTTTTAAAATAATTGCTTCCAACTTTACTTTTAAAAAAGTAAGCTGTTTGATGAATTAAATTAATGTTTGGTAAATTTTAGCTGTAGACTCAAATAAGTTGGTTATCATGTTTGATAAATAAATATTAAATTATTGTAATTTAACTAAGGACTAAAATAGACATTATAAAAATTTGTATAAATTTTTTTAAGAAAAAAATAATAAAGTATTATTTTTAAAAAAATATTTGCATTTAATTTATTAATTAAAAATTTATAAAATAAAATTTGGTGGTGGAAAATAGATACCAGATTTTTTAATTTTGGAAACATTTAAAAATTTGTTAAAAAAAAAGTGATTGTCAATAGAATCTAAAAGCTACAAATAACAAATTTTGAAATGTGTGCGAAAGAAACGTGACATGTAAAAATGATTTTAACGAATTATAAAATAATTTGTTTTACCAAACACAAAAGGAAGAATTATAAAATAATTTGTTCGGTAACACAAAATGACGAATTATAAAATAATTTGTTTTACCAAACACAAAAAACGATTAAGATTTGTTTTTAATCGGTTCTCACACTTTCAAATCCAATAGCAAACAGAGCCTTAGGCTCGGTTTGGGATTGCGGTGACTTTGAAAATAATTGCTTCTAGCTGTGCTTTTAGAAAAATCAGCTGTATTAAGAAGTAAATAAGTGTTTGGTAAATTTCAATTTTAAACCTAAAAAAATAGATGGTAATGTTTGGTAAACTAATACCAATTTGGGAGATTTAACTATAATGACCAAAATAGACATATAATTTCAAAGAATTAAAAACAAAATTTAATATAATAATTAAAATTACAAAATATAATTTTTTTAATTAAATTTATTTTGATAAAATGGTGTGAGAAATAATTTTTATTATTCTAAATTTAATTAAAAAAATATATAAGAAAATTAAATTAATGTTAATTTTTTTTTTAATTTTAATTTTATCCACCATTTTAAATTACTTGATATATTACTTCAATAAAATTATAGAACAAAAAGATAGAGTTGTCTTCCGAAAAAAGTTTCCAAAAAAATAGAGTTGAAAGTGGAAAAAAAAATGGATGAATTTGTTTTGGACCAATGGATCGTGGGAGAACATGGAAGTTATGGAGGGATAAAATAGAAATTATGAAAGTTAGTTGGAAGAAGCACTAGATTGTTTCGGAATCCAATTTCAAAAGCTACTCTCTATCAGATTTTAGAAAAGGAAGGAATTAAAAAAGTGATTTGATTTAAATTAATATAAAATCAGATTTACCAAACAAAAAACGGTTAAAATTATTTAAAAATCACTTTAATCAGCTTCAAACGCAATCCCAAACGGGGCCTTAATCTCATTACTTAAAAACTAAATGAATTCAATATCAAATAATAATTGATTTTTTTTTCTTTTTCTATTTTTGGATATATGGTTAGTTGTAGACAACTAGACATATTCTATTGTTAGAACTAATCTAGAGTAGGCTCTTTACTTTAAAATCAAATTTGGGTTTTAAAGGGAGGTTTATATATGGGTTGGTAGATAAATAAAATCTTTATTTTTTTTTTTTGATAGCATAAAATCTTTACTTAATTTCCTAAAAATTGAAATCTTACCATTTTTATATTAAAATTAAATTAGTTAAAGTAGCCATCAAGTTTTCTCTCTTTAGAACAAAAACACTTGAATTTATTCAAGTTCATGAAATATTGATGACTTCAACACTACACACTATACATATTTCACAGTAATATTCCATTTTAAATTGAAGAAATAATCTCTCTTTTCTTAGAATAGATATATGAAGCTATCTAAACCTTTAAACTAGACAGACAAACAAATTAAATAATAGAATGTAATATTCAACTTTATTTTGGTAGCTAACTTTGTAGTAATATTTTCATTTTCAAATATTATCTTATTCTAATCCATATACTTTGTATCATCAACAATTTTAATCTTTGCTTTAAATTGTACTAAAAAAAAAAAGAAAATCTTTGCTTTAAATTTTTAAAACTATTTAATAGACAAATGATATAGGTATGCATTTTATTAATCGATGTAATTAATTAGTACATGTTTAATTAAATAGACTTGTATTTAAAGTTAGATGGGTGGATTAGGTATATATAGAGCTTCAAAATTACTTTTACTTTTATTTTTTTATTAATTGATTAATAAAATATTAACAAAATTTAGAGATTAAAATAAATATAAATATTTAAGTCAAGAAACCACAAATCATTCAACAAGATTTGAATTTACATTAATCTCAACAAGATTAATAAAAAATAGCTCATTCAATTAAATATATATTTTCAATATAGTGAGGTCTCAATCTCCCACTATTATGAACTTAAAAAAAGAACAAGGAAGATTAAATTACAATATAACAACCTTACCAAACTCTTTTTAATACTATCACTTTTTTTTTTTTTTTGTTGATGATGAGACCATTCAATGTAGTTTTTATTATTATTATTATTATTATTATTATTATTATTTTTTATTTTTTTTTTGTAAAGTGAGATAATTGATTAATGGAGTGTTTGGCAAGAGAAATTGAATCAACCAAAATTATATAGCTTTTAATTTTATTTTTGTTGCAGTTTTACCTTACAAAGTTTTGTTCAATATGACTTGGAGTTTAAGATAAATGTATAATATTTTAATTAATTAAATTATGCTAAAATTAAAGAGAAAAAAATATGATTTCATGCATTAATTTGCAAAAATTATTTAGGAAATTCTTATTTGTGTTTTGTGTTTGGTTGAAATTAGTTGATAAATAGAATGAAAATCTAACATAAGATAAAGATACAATACAAGTCTAAGAATATAATTTGATAAAATAGAAATTTTAAGAATAAAACAGCCCATATATACTAGTAAAGAACACTAAACTTTTGTCATTTTATTTTAAAGTTTAAAATCTAAAATTAATAAATAGTTTTAATTTAACTTTTTAAAATAGATATTATTTTGAATCAACATATATATTATTCATAAATCAATTATTTAATTATAAACTTTTCATATTTACTATTTTCTCAAAAAGAAAAAAAAAATGAAAGAATTTTTATTAATTTAGTTTAATATTAAATTGTATATATGATATATTAGTTGTATATGTTTGAAATATTGATATATTCGAGTGTATATAAAAAAGTAATTAACAAAAGTTCTTGCATACATATTCTTCAAAGATGTGTGCCATCAATTGAAACAAATGTTGCCAGCCAAAAATACAAGATGAGAATGTCATAAAGAAATACTGAAATCTTCCATCATCGTCATTTTTATATTCAGTAATGGAACCTACATAAATCATAAAATTTTGGGATCCTATACAAGCAAATATATCAGAGGAATCTAAAATCTCTATAGTACCTAACTATTGCATGATAGGTTGTTGAAATTCAACGAAGGACATTGCATCATGCAATTAATGCGGGGATTGAACCTATGACCTCTTGGTCACCGACACAACCCTATGCCAATTGAGCTATGCTCGGTTTGGCAATATCTGATATTTTGTAGTCAACATAATTATCCCTCTCGTTCCATTGTCCGACATATAACATTGACAGACTAGAACTGTCTATGCAGTTGAATACAAAATATGTGAGCTAGTATTTATACCTATATTATTCAATATTCTATGATATGTTAAAATTATAATAAGTTATACACATATATACATGATATAATAGCATATATATTAATATACTATCATTTGTTAAGAATATATAATTAGTTATACATGGTATATGTTAATGTAAATGAAAATGTCATAAGTTTTTTTTTTTTTTTGCAATGGTAGTTTAATTAATGCGGGGATTGAACCTATGACCTTTTGGTCACCGACACAACCCTATGCCAATTGAGCTATGCTCAGTTTGGCGAAAATGTCATAAGTTATAAACATAATATTCAGTTAGACATGTAATATTTTAATATATATACCGTATTTTGATAATATATACATAGTATAATAGTAAATATATTAATATAATACCATTTGTTAAGGATATGTAATTAATCATACATGATATATGTGTAAATTAATAAACTCAGTTGTTAACATAATATTCAGTTAGACATGTAATATTTTAATGTATACTACCGTATTTTGATAATATATACTAACATATGGTGAGGATCCGTAAATTAATAAACTACCATATGTAATCAATATAGCTAGACATGAAATCTATACCATAAGTTAATGATTTTTTTTTCATAATCCAATAATTTTGTTTTTTCATATAGTACCATAAGTTAAGGATATGTAATTTAATAAACTACAAAATGTAATCATAACATAAATAGTATAATCTGTCTACCAATATACATGGTATAATAAGATATAAATTAATAAACTACCATATATAATCATTAAACATTATAATT
This sequence comes from Herpetospermum pedunculosum, assembly GCA_028017165.1. NCBI lineage: Eukaryota > Viridiplantae > Streptophyta > Magnoliopsida > Cucurbitales > Cucurbitaceae > Herpetospermum > Herpetospermum pedunculosum. Next base: position 78,414,161 of record CM051524.1, on the reverse strand, counting down.
ATACATGAAAAAAGAATTAAAATATTTTCATATATATCGTATATTATAAAAATATATTTATACATAATGCTTCATAATCCCATGATTTATTTTATATAAATGAAAATGATAACGATTGGAAAATGAAGAAATATGAACACAAGATTTAGCCGTGGTATATTTGAATATGAAAATGTAAAATATTTGAAAGAGAGGATTCATGGTGAAAAATACGTACCTATTTAGATTCAAAAAAGAAGAAAAAAACTCGCATTTATAATGAAATGATGGATTGGTGTGGGACTGGAAAATGAAGAGCCAATGAAAAATGAAAAATGGTGTGAAAAAAATGATGGATAAGATAGATGGAGCTAAACGAAATTTGAAACCGTGAAATCGACTGGAAATTAAAGAATGTAATTAACTAAAATCGTGGAATTTTAATAGAGAAGTAATTGACTAAAAATCAAAGATTGTGGAATAAATATAGAGAGAAAGCAATTAGTATCTTAAAATCGTGGGATTGTGTTTTTTTTATTTTTATAAATAATTAAAAAAATAATTGAATGAATATATATTTGTAATTATTCATGAAGGAGAGAAAAAATTAATTGAGGGCATAATAGTCTAGACTTGTGAAAATTTATTTGTGAAAATGAATATATATTTAGACATTTTTAAAAAATCAATTTTTAAGTAGGTTATCGTACACAATTTCTCTTAAAATAATGCTAGTGATGTGCATATATATATATATATATACCTTATTCGATCTCGTTTGGTTGATTATCTAATTGTTTAATCGTTTTTTTTATTATGATAATCCTCTACAATTTATCTAATTGTTTAGTTGGTTGATTATCTAATTGGAGCACGTGGATAAATTTTTTTAGTGGAATAATCAAAAGTGAGTCCGTTTGATAATGTTCCCGTCTCTCATTTTTTAAAAAACAGACTTGTTTGATAATTGTTCTATTTTTTTTTCTTCTAAATTTTGAGAAACATTTCTAAAAAATTGACAACTTTGCAATTTTGAAAAACTATAAAATGTTGTTTCTCTTTGTTTCGCTATAAATTCACAAAATTTTATTTTTTCCTTTTGGTCAAATTGAATGTCGATTTCATCCTTCCCATTCCTGTGCCTAGGTTTAAACCTACATCAAGACATTTGTTTTTTTTTTTTTTTTTTTTTTTTTTTGCAAATATATAACTTAGTATTATTTCTATATTATTTTTAATTTAATTTTAAATTTTAAAATTTTAAATAGGTATATTTATATATATTATTTTAATTTGTACGTTGACAAATATAAATTTTGCTCAATAAAACATGCATTTATTCTCACTTTAATATTTTACCACCACGATATTTACAGAGTAGAATAATATTTTACCACCACCATATTTACAAAGTTTTATAATTGAGTTGGATCCAAGTCGACATCATTTTAGATAAAATGACTCGAGTGAGAGATAACATTGCACTCCAAATTTGGGCAACATTTGAAGGTTAAATACAATTTTATCGTTGGTTTTAATTTTACATCGAAATTTATTTGTATTAGATTATGTAAACTTTGGAAATGTCGATGAAAATGGAAATGTCAATGCCTCAATTTAATGGAAAGTGGTCTCAATTTTATGAAAATGTTCATGAACATATCGATAAACTCTCGATGCCAAGAGATATTTATGAAAAAAATCAACATTTGTTTTTGCAATTAATAAATAAATATTTTAATGTATTTAAATAAGATAAAAGATTTGAAACCAAGACCTAAAAAGAAAAGTTCAAATTTGGTCTTTCCTTTTGCCAATAAACCAGCAGCCATTTATTGATTTTAAAGGAACGATTTAATATAAATGGAAACAAAATTGGGAGAAACACATTTTTAAAGTTTCTCAAATTTTGTTTATTTTTTAGAAACGTTTCTCAAAATTTAGAAACAAGAAATGAGAACAGTTATCAAACAAGTCTGTTTCTTAAAAAATGAGAAACAAGAACAAGAAACATGAAACATGAAACATGAACGTTATCAAACAAGTCTATTTCTTAAAAAATGAGAACTATGAACAAAAAACAAAAACAGGAACGTTATCAAACGGGCCTTAAATTTTCTCACTACGACAACGTTTCTTTATGTTTTTGGCTCGATATCGGTAACTCTCAAATTTCTCCTTTTCCCTTTAACTTTTATTTCTCTTTCTTACCCTAATATTTTTTTTTTTAAGAACTCTAGCTAATATTCTCTTTCCAAACAAAATTCTCTAATTTTTATGGTTTTTTTTCAAAGGATAATTTTTATGTTTGATCTCTATGTCTCTCAACTTTTATCTATATGTATCAACATATTTTTCTCTCACCAAACCAGCATAGTTCAATTGGCATAAGGTTGAGTTCGTGACTAAGAGATTATGGGTTCAATTCTCGCATTAATAAAAATTTATATTAATATATATATATATATATAATAATAATAATGATTTGTTATAGTTTTTTTTTAACTAATATTAGGTTAAATTATAAGTTTAGTCCATGAAATCTTAAGTGTGTCTATTTAGTCCACAAAATTTTAAAAGTGTCAAAATAGGTCTTTCAACTTTTAATTTTATGTCTAATAGATCATAAAATTTTAAAATATTTAATATATTCGTGAATTTTCAATTTTAATGTTTTATAAGTATTTGACATATTCAAAATAAAAAAAAAAAAATTAATTGATGTATTAGATATTAAACTAAATTTGATGGCTAATGAGACCTTAAATATTCAATTTTGTTTTCCATACATTTGCAATTTTTTTTAATATTGAATTTGTCAAGAATCTATTAGAAAAAAAAAAAGGAGAATCTAGATACAAAATTAATAGTTTAATGACATATTAAGACATTTTTAACACAGTTGTTCTATATCATTTAGATTTATTAGATTTTGAAATCAAGAGGGATACTTTTGAAACGAAGGGAGGGATAACATGGGATAGTACTAGGTTTTGAAATAGTTTATGAATTGAAATTTTTATTATTTCCCGGGATTAGTTTATTGTCATATTATTTTTTTCTTTTTCCATTTTTTTTTAAGATATCCTTTCCATATATTTTGTTTATTCGATTTTTTTAAAAAAAAAATAAACTAATGGTGTTAATAATTTCAAAAAAAAAATGAAAGAGAACAATTGCACCAAATCTCTTGTTTCCCTCACATTTATAATTTATGCAAATTTAAATTTTATTCTAATGAAAGTTGTATGCATCACCAAATTGTACCTATAATATATATAAAGAAAAAAAGAAAAAAATATATAGAAATGATTCTCCAGTTGTTTTTTTTTTACAACAGATGGGCGGAGATCAAATCTAGGATCTAATACATACCAATTGAGTTATACTCTTATTGTCAGTTAAATTTTTTTCTTAATCACTCTCAACTTTTTTTATCGCAAAAAAATCACACACAATCTCAAGCGCAGCAAGAGGTGGAAATCGAGTCATCTACTTTTGGAAGGACACTCAAAATAGAGATCTAATTTTCAACAATCCAGGGTGGATTTGTTTGGTACACAACTTTTTTTTATATTTGGTAATATCCCTTACCTATAAATGTTTTGTAGATGGAATAATATTAAAGCAAATTCCATATTTGAATACGTTTTATTTAAAGTTAGGAAGTAGCATTTGCTTTTGTATAAATTAGGGAAATGATTTATCTTCACTTTCTCTCTAACCTATTATTTCAAACAATTACTTTTTTTCTTTTTCTTCAAAGAATCACGTTCTCTCCACTTTCTCTCTAACACAATAATTCTTTGAATTCATTCAATAATCTGCTATGTTCAAAGATAGGTTCAGAGAGAGTATGATAGAATTAATAGAATGATTCTTTAGTCTTTTTCATAGCTTCAGAACAAATATGATATGATAAAATACTCCACTTTTGAATATATAGAAAAAACTCTTATTATTTGAGGAACAAGTGGAAACATCATATAACTTCATGCTAAACCAAACATAATCCGATTGACATAAGTTTGTACCCATAACTCTTATTATTTGAGTTCAATCCTCGTAGTAATTAAAATACCGTTACAAAAATAAAATCAGATAAATTCAATTAATTTTATTCTTAAAAACAAATTACCCAAAGTCTCCGTTGCCCAAAATGTGTAGCTTGCCATTTGTTAACACTTAAATTTGCATACCCTCTAATAGACACCAGGTTTTTTTTTTTTTTTTTTGAGTACATTGGGGGTGGGGGGATTCGAACCACAGACCTCTTAGTCATCAAATCATACATATCACATATGCCAGCTGAGCTATGCTCGCTTTGGCTAGACACCAGGTTTAAATGCAACTAAAACCTATTGATTTTTTTTCTGAGTCATTATCACACCACGTGTAACCTCCATTTTTACAACTCATCACAACATCAATAGTATATTTTATCCATTAAGAAACTAATAAAATATTTATTTTGAAATACTTTTATAGATTATAGGTTCCATTTAAACTTTTAGAATGAATACAAATCATAATTGAAATCTAACACAAAATTGAAAGGTAAATTAAAATCACTCACATGTACTACTACTATTCTTACAACTTGCTTTTATTTATTTATTTATTATTTTATTTTATTTTTTCTACCATATAATGCCATAATCAATATAATGCCATAATATTTTAGTTTAAAAAATATAGTCACATTTTTTATTGAACAAACTTATCAAAATATATTAAGTCTCCTGAGTACAGTTTTGTATCCACCACTAAATACGGACAAATGTTACAAATTAATTATAAGGAATCAATGTACATGATCTAGGCCTAACAAAATTTTGAATAAATTTCTAGGAAACTTACCAATTTTAACACAAAAAAAAATAAAATAAATAAATAAATTAAAAAGTTCTAATGTTGTCTTTCTAAATATCGTCAATTTCACGAAGAGCTTTAAGGTACACACATAAAATAGAAGTTGCTACTATATACTAATCCAAAGTTTAAAACTCACCTTATCAACAAGAGGAGTAATTAGAATTTTCCCCTTCATTCTATGGTTTCATTTGATGTTCATTTTTGCGTTACATCCAAGTGGCTTCTTCCATAGTATCACTCATAAAAAAAAACTTGGGACAAAGATGAAGTTTGTGTCCAATTGGGAGGGTGTTGATAAATCAGTGCCGAAAAATTACGTGTCCACCAGAGAAGAGGTCAGGCATCCCGGTGAAGAAGATATGATTCCCGTGGTTGATATATTATGTCACACCGGATCGAGCCCTTCTCTTTCAAAAAATCTTCGACAATACGCAAGAATTCGATTTTTCTCAGGTTTGTAAGAGTTCTTGAATTTATTATGTCCGACTTCAAGAAAACGAGTATATATGTCAATTACGACGACTAAGTTATATTCTCACTACCATTTCGATTTACTATTTGGTTTAGGTGATAAACCATGGAGTGTCAAAAAGTTAGTAGAAGAGATGAGGAGGATTTCCAAGGAGTTTCATTCCATGTCACCCGAACATAGAAAGAGTGAATGCTCCAAAGACCCGGACAAAAAAATTCCACTTTGATTATAGGTCTAACCACTTAAATTATATTTAGTTGGGCACATCAATAACGCTAAATTTAAAATGATTATTTTACTAATTATTATTTTAGGGAGGTTGTTGTTGGAGCCTATTGTATTGTATTGCAGTGAGAAAGTTGGCTTTAGAGATATTGGAGGTGATTGATGAAGGTTTGGATCTTGAGAGATTGTACTTTGAGGGTGAAATGACTGAAAAATCCATCCCCAAATTCTAGCTTTGCTATGGGATTGAGGCAATGTCGTTGACAGTACATTTTTAGATTCCGTAGCCAAGCTAGAATTTGGGCATGGATTTTTCAGTCATTTCACCCTCAAAGTACAATCTCTCAAGAGCCAAACCTTCATCAATCACCTTCAATATCTCTAAAGCCAACTTTCTCACTGCAATACAATAGGCTCCAACAACCTCTCTAAAATAATAATTAGTAACAATAATCATTTTAAATTTAGCGTTATTGATGTGCCTAACTTGATATAATTTAAGTGGTTAGACATATAATCAAAGTGGAATTTTTTTGTCCGGGTCTTTGGAGCATTCACTCTTTCTATGTTCGGGTGACATGGAATGAAACTCCTTGGAAATCCTTCTCATTTCTTCTACTAACTTTTTGACACTCCATGGTTTATCACCTAAACCAAATAGTAAATCGAAATGGTAGTGAGAATATAACTTAGTCGTCGTAATTGACATATATACTCGTTTTCTTGAAGTCGGACATAATAAATTCAAGAACTCTTACAAACCTGAAAAATATCAAATTCTTGCGTATTGTCGAAGATTTTTTGAAAGAGAAGGGCTCAGTCCGGTGTGGCATAATCAAACACCGGAATCATCTTCTTCACCGGGATGCCTGACCTCTTCTCCGGTGGACACATAATTTTTCGACACTGATTTATCAACACCCTTCCAATTGGACACAAACTTCATCATTGTCCCAAGTTTTTTTTGATGAGTGATACTATGGAAGAAGCCACTTAGATCACTAAATTGGGAAGAAGAAAAAGAAGAGAAGAGGGTTTGTTTATGGAGTGAAAAGAAAGAAGAGAAGAAAGTTTGTTGGGGGAGTGAAAGTGGGAGTATTGAATTTATAGATTTGAACCCAACCCCAATGGGTGTAAAAATATTTGTAATTGAGTTTTTACCTTTTTTTTATTTTAATGTTGATACGAAATTTTGTTTTTTTATTTTTACTTTTTCTTTTTTTATAAGCACAAATGCTAAACTTTTCTGTTGACCCTTTTTTTTTAATATTGTAATTTTTATAAAAATATAGCAGTTTTAAATCAATCACATCTAGCTATATATAATTCTTACATTTCAAATAATTGGATCTTATTTTTCAAAACAATCCAAACCAACAACTTTACTTTTTCATTTTAAGTTTCAAAGTCCTTTTCAAATTATTTTAACTTTGTTTGGTCGATTACATCAACTAGACTAGAATTGATTATAAAGAGAGTTATTATTATTAATTTTTATACTTCAACATATAATTTTTTCATTTCTTTCACATATATAAGAAAATCAAAATACTTCATTGAATCCAACAAACTGTTTGAGGCATTGATAGTTAGTGGTTATAATAGTCTGAGAATAATAACTACTATTGAATTCAGTATAGTTATTTTATTGACGGCCGATTATAATAGTCGGTGGGTCAAACATAGACTGAATAACCCAGTCCACTTAACTTCATTATCTCTCTTTCACTATTGAGCAATGTTGGTTGTTATTATAGAGTTTAGGGTTTGGAAGAAAAAAAGGACTTGGTCGGTTGGTGTTTTACTATCAAAAGGCAAAAACAAAAAAACCCAACCAACTTGAGATTAATTATACCATTCTCCAAACAAAATAAATGGGAGAAAGAAGGGACTTGGACCGGTAGGTATTTTACTATCAAAAGGCAAAAACAAAAAAACCCAACCAACTTGAGATTAATTATAACATTCTCCAAACAAAATAAATGGGAGAAAGAATGGACTTGGACCGGTTGGTATTTTACTATCAAAAGGCAAAAACAAAAAAATCAACCAACTTGAGATTAATTATACCATTCTCCAAACAAAATAAATGGGAGAAAGAAGGGGCTTGGACCGGTTGGTGTTTTACTATCAAAAGGCAAAAACAAAAAAACCAACCAACTTGAGATTAATTATACCATTCTCCAAACAAAATAAATGGGAGAAAGAAGGGACTTGGACCGGTAGGTATTTTACTATCAAAAGGCAAAAACAAAAAAACCCAACCAACTTGAGATTAATTATAACATTCTCCAAACAAAATAAATGGGAGAAAGAATGGACTTGGACCGGTTGGTATTTTACTATCAAAAGGCAAAAACAAAAAAATCAACCAACTTGAGATTAATTATACCATTCTCCAAACAAAATAAATGGGAGAAAGAATGGACTTGGACCGGTTGGTATTTTACTATCAAAAGGCAAAAACAAAAAAATCAACCAACTTGAGATTAATTATACCATTCTCCAAACAAAATAAATGGGAGAAAGAAGGGGCTTGGACCGGTTGGTGTTTTACTATCAAAAGGCAAAAACAAAAAAACCCAACCAACTTGAGATTAATTATACCATTCTCCAAACAAAATAAATGAGAGAAAGAAAGGGCTTGAACCGGTTGGTGTTTTACTATCAAAAGACAAAAACAAAAAAACCAACTTGAAATTATACCTATTTTTAGTTGAATAAAATCTCAGGGAGATTTTTTATTATTTAGTGAGTGTGTGGTAGTGAGCATGTGAGATATAAATAATAGTGGTTTTGAAAACGATTTATTGTTGTTCTTGATCACAAACTATCGGGTTGTGTTACTTGAAAAATAGTTATTGTTAAACTATATTGAGAATAGTTTGTAGAAAAAGAAAAGAAAGACAACAATTAATCCTACATTTTAAATGAATCCATGTCGAGTCTTGAAACTTTAATTAATAATTTTGATTTCCTCTATCTTGTTTTTTTTTATGATTGAACCTAGGACCGTATGGTCGATCAAACTATGTTATTTAGCCATCTACATCCATCTTCTTAAAGGAAAAGGGGAAAAAAATCTAATAAGTTTGGTGGGTTATTTATTTTCTTTTAATTCATCAATAAAATGAATGAATAATTAACTCTTTTATTTATGGAAATTTGATTAATAATCTTTGATCAAACATATAATAAAGAAAGCATTATTATTGATAATTTTTCCAAATTAAATAGATTGTGGTGTTGTGCATTAAAAGAAATTCAAACCACTAAATAATTAGATATCAAGTCTTTCAAATTTAATGTGTGAGTACGTCGTACTTTCTTGTCATAATTTTTTGTTTATATTTCTATAACATAATTTTTGTAATCACCATTAGATTCTCCTGACATAGGTAAATTAAAGGACACTTCGTTAATTCAAGTTTTTGTAACTAGGTCTACCACCATACCTAATTTTAGTTTAATTTATTGAAGTGGTAATAAGTTGGAATTTTTTTGCCCTTCTTAACATAACTTGAAATGATGTCTATTAAAGGGTAGCATGTGAAAATTTAAGAATTAATGTTTTTAGTTTAAACCAGAGGTAAAACTACACCTAAATGGTAAGAAAAGTAATTTAATTTAGTAAATATCAACAACTTCATTTTGTGAAAATTTAAGAATTAATGTTTTTAGTTTAAACTGTAAAACTACACCAAAATGATAAGAAAAATAATTTAATTTAGTAAATATCAACAACTTCATTAGCTTCAAGATAATAATGTTTAGGAGAGAAATATTATGGATGAGTAACTAGAAATTTTAGGCAAGTGAGAATTTTGGTGATATAAAATAAATTGTGACTACAAATTTTGTTTTAAAAGATAAAATTAAGTTGACTCATCACGAGATTTTTTTTTTTTTTTTTCAAATGTGAGTTTTTCTAATATATTCAAAAGTATTTTTTTCATATCATATTTTTCATCTATGTAAAAGATTTGAAGAATCATTCAATTTTTATCATATTATTTGAAAATATCACATTATTGAACGAATAATAAAACCATTGTGTTAAGTTCTTTTAAATAATAAAACCATTGTGTCAAGTTCTTTTAAATAATAGGTAAGAGAAAGATGAAATAAAGCATTTTTCTTAATTTATACAAATGACAATGATATTATCAATTAAACGAATTTACTATTTTAGGGGACCAATGTAATACTTGCAAAAGATAAAACTATTACCATATTTAATTTTTCATGGTTTTTAGGTGATGTTTATCCTATTTAAACCATATTATGGCTTATTTTGGACACTATATTTAATTTCATTTATAACAATGTGATTTGTTATGTTGATTTAAGAAATATGATAGGCAAGTATACGAAATTAAAAAGAGTGGTGCTAAAAAAAAATCCAACGTATATAAAGTTAAAAGATAACAATTACCTACACTTTTTGTTAGGAAATGAAGCCCAAAACAAGGGTCTTTTTTTCTTTTGGTTCACATCAATCTAATTAAGCATCTATTATTGTTATTTTAGCTAATTAGTAGGTGGTTAACAATTTTGATTGGTTGTTTAAAGGTAAACTATTATGCATTATTGGTTCAAATGAAGGTGAATTATAAGAGGAGAAAAAGGAGGTTGGGCGGTTGGTGTTTTCCTCTCAAAACCACAAAAAACTAACTTGAACTTATAACTCCATTCTCCAAACAAAACAAAAAAAAGCTAAAGCGAGTGTGACTCAACTGGCATATGTATGTTCTTGATGACCAAGATGTTTGTGGTTCGAATCTCCCACCTCCAATGTATTTTGTGATCGATAACTTATTTAATTCTAACCTATGAAGTGGGAACATGTGATATAATTTAGTTTGTTATTCCACATTTATAATCTAGTTGTTTTTCCAAACACTTTAGCTGTGAGCATTATAATTACCTACCTTCATCTCGAAAGTATATCTTCCAAAAAAAAAAAAAAAGGAAAAGCAATTATTCTTACATTCTAAATAAATCCATGTTAAGTCATAAGTCGAATTATAGGATTTAGCCCCTTGAATATTGGGATCGATATTTTTTATGGTGGAGATTTATTTTTCCCATTTCACAGTATCATGTTTTTAAGAAATTTAAATTTGTGTGTAAAAGATTTTTTTTTTTTATTTCTTGATTTAACTTCCAAGTACACATGTTCTATTTTTGTTTAATAATTTCAATATGATACTCATACCAAAAGAAGAATTTCATTACTATTTCAATCTCGTTGTTTATTATTTCTTTAATGAAGTCATATCTAAACGGTAAACGTTAGTAAAAACACAAATTAACAAGGGCTGGTTGCACAAATAGAAATCAGACCAAAACTAATTGCAAATTTATCAAACTTTAAAATATTTTGCAAATATGGCAAAAATATCACGGATAGACTTTATCATATCACTGATAGACTTCTATCAATGATAGACTATTGTCACTGACTAAAATCTATAAAAAGCTGAAGTGATCAGCGATAAAAATTATCATATCCGCAAAAATTTTAAAATCATGCTATATTTTTAATTATGTTATTCTAAATTGACATCTGTTACAATTTCCTAATTAACAATAGGAATTTTTTTTTTTTATAAAAACAATAGCAATATTTAGATATTAATAATATACTATTTACTTTAAATGTTTGAATTAATTTAGTAGCTTCATTTGAATTGTCTAAAACCAACGGCATAATGTATGAACTAATGATCAAAAGATTCGAATCACAAACATAAAAACAAATAAAAAAATCAATAAAAACCCACGTGGATTGTTGAAGTTAATAACACGCTATAACATTTTATTTTGGTTTTTAATTTTTGACAATTAAGCCTATAAACAATACATGCACATATAAATTTATTGGTTGTGTTAATCTATCTTTTAAACTGTTTCCAAAATCTAAACTTAAAAAAAAAAAAAAAAATGTTTTTGTTTTTGTTTTTTTAATTTGACTAAAAATTGTAATGTTTTCTAAATAAAGATGGAAGTAATTGTAGAAATTCACATGTAGATGTATGATTTATAGACTTAATTTTCAAAAACCAAATGGTTATCAAATGGGGCTTCATAAATTTGACTACCGTTTTTATTTTTGGAGTTTACAAATATAATAAAAAAATTCAAATTTTGATTTTTTTTTCGTTTTTTCACTAGTTTTATTTTCACTACATCCCTATCATAGTAGAGAGGAAAAAAATTAGATTTTAAAATAATTGTACCAAATGGCACAAATGGCACCCATGTTTTTTTCTTTTCCAAGTGAGACACATCCTCAACATTTAAAAAAAAAAGAAAAAACAATCAAAACCAACAACTTTAATTTATCATTTTAAGTTTAGTGTCCTTTACAAATAATTTTCGCTTTGTTTGGGACGTTGGCTGAATTATTGAGCAATGTTGGTTGCAATCAATTTTCTCTTAGTGCTTTGATTTAACTACCAAATCCTTTAATAAATTCAATGTTTTTTTTTACAACATGTTGGGGTGGGGTATTGAACCTAGGACCTCGTAGTCTCTAGGCAGTACATCATGCCATTGAACTATGCTCTTGTTGGCAATAAATAAATTCAATGTTATACTTATACTAAAGAAATCCATTACTATTTCAATCTCATTGTTTATTATTTAATTTGTTAAATTCTTTATTAAATTCAACTTATATTCAAATGAGGAATTCCATTACTATTTCAATCTCATTGTTTATTATTTAATTAATGAGGTCTTATGTAACTGTGTAAACATTAGTAAAAACAAATTAATAATAGGAATTTTTTTTAAAAGAAGAGGTCTTATGTAACTGTGTAAACATTAGTTAAAAACAAATTAATAATAGGAATCTTTTTTTAAAAGAAGAATAAGAATATTTAGATATTAATAATATACTATTTACTTCAAATGTTTGAATTAGTTTAATAGCTTCGTTTGAATTCTTAAAAAACCAATATAACTTGCGAATTAATGATTAAAAAGTCTGAAGTTTATGAAAGACAATCATATTTTAGCCTATTTATTTAGTGGTTCTGATCATGGGTATCAACTTCTTATATAATAATAGATTACAAAGGAAAACAATTTTCTCATAGTGTGCTTAGGGAAAAGAATTTTTTTTTTTTTTTTAAAGAGGAACTAACCTTTGGCTTTTAATCTTGATTTATTAATAAAAAAAAAAGTATATGAAAAGGTGAAATAAGTTATTTAACACCAAATTCTATATGAAATCTGCAAAATTCAACCAACTGAATTTTTTTTTCTTTTTTCGAAACACTGAACTTAATTTTTCTTACGTAAAAAGTAACATTTGAAATCACTTCAAAATCAACCATTGCCATTAAATAGATCATTAAGTGGAGAGAATACGACATATTATCAGCCACATGTTTTGTTGAAACGAATTCTATTTTAAATTTTTGTATTCTTCTATACGTATGGATCCATTTAATTGAAGATCCCTTCCAAACGAAACTCCTAGATCACTATGGCCGACTTTCGTCTTTGTTCGACCAATCGGTCTCATCAGGGAGTTAGTGCAACGAGGAAACGTGATTGTCACGTAGATTGCCTCGGAGCACAACATTGTTGATCCGTTTACAAAGTCTCTCACGGCTAAAGTGTTTGAGGGGCACCCAGTGAGTCTAGGACTGCGAGCTATACAGTAGGACAGTGGAAGAAAAGTCGATGGATATATGTGATATTCCAGCTTTCTTGCTCAACATATGAGACTTCACTAACGTTTTAGTCCAAGTGGGAGTTTGTTGGGTTTTATTTCCTAAAACTCGTGGTTTGTAAACTTAATGTATATTTTATTTAGCAATAAAGTTGTTATTGAGATTTATTCAGTAAAGTTGTTATTGAATAAAGTTAATTGTGTTGTCATTTAACCTAACTCCAATAAACTAAGAACTCATGACTATATGATGTATACTTGAACTTCATGTGGGATATGATTGTGGATCAAGTTCAAGTAAATAGCCAGAACGGTCTATAGTATACGGATAGGGTTTGATACCTTATTCTGGGGACACTATTGGACGCGACCCACTTTGTATAGTACAAACGATGTGATCCGAAATCGTTCATCTGGAGACATGCGAGTGAGGGCGCCCTATGCAATGAGTTTGCATAAGACTGAACCGCGAAATCAAGTCACTATTTCTTTACAACTCGGTTTACTGTAAAGACTGATTTTTTCATATGATGACCTAGGTAACTCGATCTGAATCATGAACACGCTATGAACTTTTGTTTATTCGGGCTTATCCTTTGACTTGTATAGGTGAGGGTGACCCGAGATCGCAGACTCAATAAGGCTACCATCTTGGGGATAAGACCGGGTAGAAAGTTGGGAACATAGTCCAGCGAGATGAAATTCACTCCTACCCGCCTTTTTAGGGTATAGTAGAGAGGTTGTTCCCTTTAAGTGTTGACTCCGGGTCTTGAACTAGGGATCCCACCCTCTCATTAGCCCGAGAGGGACTCGGTATAGTGATTAACTCACATACCAATCGGTTTAGTGATTGGATCACAAACCAATTGTTCATTAGGATTAGTGGGACTTAAGGAATAAGATGTAATTACGGGGATAAAACGGTATTTTTGACCCAACTGTAATTACAAACGACCTGTGAAGAATCGACTTATTAATCATGGTTATATCAAGAGGACGGGAATATATCTACGGTGAGGAGAGTGCAACCCTTGGGCTATAGTGGAGTCCTTGGGGTTAACGAATGTTGGTTAGCTTGGCTAAAGAGTTTGACGGGTTAATCTCGTATCGTTGGAGCTCATGATCTGTAGGTCTCGTTTAGGTTCTCATTGCTAGCTCAGATTAAGTCGTGTAACAATATGAGAGAAAAGAACTTGAAGCGATTCATATTCGGTTTTGGAAGATAGTTGGACATATTTAAACCAAGTTCTTTTCAACTATCTTCTCTAAAACCCTATCTTCTAAGTAAATAGTATGAGTAGGATGTCAATCATTGTTCTAAAATGTTTATTTTTATGTGTCTATCATAAAAGTTATCAATTACTCTTTTGAAATAATAAAGGCTTGGAAATGATTTATTTTATTTAATCTTAATAAAAAAATAATCTTTCAAGATACAATATATGTTTCTATTATTATTATTTTTTTTAGTACAATTTAATAACTGCAATGTATTGTAAACCATCATTTACAATAGTAAATGAGGCTGTCAATATCATGGTCAACAATATCATTTTTTAATTACTATTTCTTTAGATGCAATAAAAATTAGAAAATTTGAATAAAGAATATAATGTATAAAAGAAAATGGAAATCAATTGTATAGGAATGCAATAACTCAAATAACATAACAGTAAATTTTATCATTTCATGCTTTATGGTAGAAAGAGAAAATATATGTCTTAACCAGTTAAAGTTGCGGTGACGTTTTTAAAATTGTATTTTTACTTTTTAAAATAAAATTACAATATTATAAGAATAAATTAATTATTAAAATTATCTAAAAAGAACAGATCATTTAAATGAGCATCATACAAAAAAAAAAAATCCATTTTAGTAGCTTCAAATTTATTATATTAAAAAAAAAAACTTTCAATTTTTTTTTTATTTATCAATAATTAATTTGAATTTGAATATCTAAAAAATTTAAGTAAATAAGGCTAAATTTAATACACAAAATTATTAAAAAAAATATATAAACAAAGTTAAAAATAGATTTATTTTTATTGACATTTATAATCTAGTCGTGGGTCCATAATCTTTCTCTATCTCATATAAATCAAAGCTCATTAATAATAATAATTCCAGAAAAAAAAATATGAATTCATATTTTATTTTTTATTTTTTATTTTTTTTAAAAGAAATGAATTCATATCCTTAAACATCAAAAACTCTAAATTTACATTTTTTCGTCTCTTTCTTTCTCTTTAGCCGTCACTCACTACTTAGAACTCATTTAGATTTATGTTCTATTTGTTTTGTTTCTCTACAAACAATTTGTCCTCTGCCACCGGCCACCCACATTGGCCACGCTCAGTCGCCATTGCACCACGAAAAGATTCCTCCTTTGCTAGCCGCCTACAACAATTGCTCGGTTGAAATTCGTTCGTGCATCACCTTGTTAGACAAAGAAGTTGAAGTTTTTGGTTTTTCATCTTAAGCTCTTTCATCTTAAACTTCCAAGTTGAAGTTGCGAGTTGAATTTTCGAATTCAATGAGTGCGTTTTCTGAAATCGTCTCACTAATCCCATGTTCAGAAATTTGCATGTTGCTCACACAACTGATTGATTTTATGCTAGAGATTTTCTTTTGCTTAAACTTTTGGTAATGATGAGTGCTGAAAGAATAAGTTTAAAGGTTATTTTCTTTAACACTGGTCTTTCAGAATTACGTGTATGTAAGAAAGAACATCTTATTATTGAGACATCAGTTTATGGGTTGGGTTGAGTTAATGAGATGTTATAATATAATACAAGTATTAGTTTTGGAGAAATAATTGGAGGAGGTGGCTGGCTGGCAATTTTATACATCGTCACCGTTAGCTCATAGTTATTAGGGGCATGCAAATTTTAACTAAATCGTTAGCAACGAAAAATGACGAATTAAAAAACGTTTTTGTTTAAATGCTTTCATCGCTACCCACTTTTATAATGATTTCTAATTTGACAGTTTTAGAAAGGATATGCATAATTTTGTTCTCGGGCAATGTTATATTTTAATTTTATTACTATTATTTATTTAAGTGGGTTGATTTATTTGAAAAATGTTAGTGTAAGGGATAAAAATGAAGCTTATGAAATATCAAGTATAAAATTGAATAGGTAAGTTGGTTAATACTCAAATTTTTCCGTAAACAAAAGGTTGGTCATTGTAGCTAAGAATTCAGGTAATCGTAGCTAAGATAATCCATCACTGCTTCATGATTACCACCCATGAATAAGTAGTTTCTCTTGAAATTGTTGAACTTGACCGAACGATAACGTGGTTGAGTGACTTCATTTATCAAACATTTTGCAGGTTCTATAGTCTCATCATCTTCAGGGTAAATGAGATAGATTAATGATTGACGAGATATCTTTGTATTCGTCAAAACTTGGTGTTCTCCTGCTTTCAACTTTCCGTTGCTAACCACCTACAAAACATAAAATAGAGGAATTATTGGAAGAAACTGCCACACCATGATTTGTGATTTTAAATTTGTCCTGCTATCATGAGGGAGGGGTTGGAAATTTTGAATTGGTATCTAAAGACTATCGGGGAATATTCACATTTTAGGTGTCTCATCCAATAATTTATTCATAAATGATAAAAATCACCCCAAACGTGAATAGCTTTAGGAAGTTTATATTTTTGTTTTTTGTTTTGTTCATTTTTTAAAAAATTAAACTAACCAAGTATTTTGGTGTGTTCAATACTTAAATATAAAAAGTGATTTTATAAGAACTTTTGGAAAAAAGTCAACATTTTGAAGTGCTTTTGATCGTGGCACCAACTGATTCTTATTTTAATTGGTGCTTTTGGCCTAAACACTTCATATACCATTCTCATTTTCTTTTAATACAATTTATCTTAATGGACTTTTCTCAAACGTGCAACATTTTCTCACTAATGTCTCTTTTTATGCACATTTTCTTTCATCAACTTCGTATCACACTTTTCCACGACAATCTCTTTTCGCACTTTTTCTTACTAGTCTCTTTGTCCAATTTTTCCTTCATTATTAATATCTTACTAAACACTTTCTCTCATTCATTTAATTTTTAAAAACTTCAATTATTTTTATTTTAGTAATTTGTTCATTCTAAAAATATTGTTTATCAAGAAAACATGAATAAACAAGAAGAAAAAGATTTCTAATTTGACAAAAAGACACTTCTAAAATCCTAAAACATCAAATAATAAGTATTTTATTATTATCCAACACTTTTCATTAATATATGGTAATTTGTAGAATATATACATATTTATAAAAACCGCCAAGCACACGACCAAAATGTCAAATGTTTGAATCTATCTATCCATATGTTGTTGAACTAAAAAAAAATCATGTACAAAACTAACTCAAGTTTAATCTTGAAAGCATAAAACGTACCTGTAAAACATAGCCAATGTTAATGAGAAGGGCACCGTCCATAGGGTCAACATCAATCCATTCACCATCTTTGAGATATTGAAGGCCATTAGCATCTTGAAACAAGATGGTAATAAGGGTTGCATCACAATGTCTTTCCAATCCGATAGTCAAGTTAGGGTTTGGGCATGGTGGATAATGGTTAGCCGAAACTACACAATGTTTAGAGAGTTCACCCTTTAAGGACTCTCTTTCCATTCCCAACCCTTCACTAATCACCTCCAATATCTCCATGGTTAACTTTCTCATTGCAACACAATATGCTCCAACTACCTCCCTAAAATAGAACCATGATTTTAGTTCCCGGCATGTCGATATGAACATAATTCAAGTGAGTAGATATGATATTTATATTCACGAAAATATTGCAAGTTTAATCAGATCTCGTTTCCTACATTTGTAAATTTGAAAAAAAAAAAATATGAACTAATAACAAATTAAACATGATGGGTTGAAGTCTTGTATATGAAAAGGTATATTTCACATTAATATTATATTTATTTTTCTTTCTAACAAACATATCTCCAACCTTTCTGTCTAAATTTTCTCACTATATGTTTCCTTATTTTTAAATTTATATTTATTTCTCTATTATATCTTTTACATATTACTCTCTTAACTTTACACACACTCCCTCTCACAAATTTCTCCTTTTCCCTTTAACTTTTATTTATCTTTATTACACTAATATTCTTTTTTTAAGAACTCCAACTTTGGATGTACATGACAATGAATTACAATATCTTAACAAAAATGAATGACATCATATCATCCCTTTTTTTTTTTTATAGGAATCATCCCTTTAGCTTAGTGTTTCCTTATTTTTGACAAATGAATGACATGGAATTACAATATCTTTCTAGGTTAAATTGTACTTTTAAGTCGTTTGTATTGTAACACCTTGTTATTTGTGGTTATTATACTAACAAAATAAGTCAAATAAATCTAATGGACACTGTTCACTCCAAAATAAGTCATATAAATTGTACTTTATCTTCTTTTCTTTATGATCACAGCAAAATTCATTTTCTCCCTCTTCATTTCAGACCCACAAAAAAAAGACAGAAAAGGAAAAACCCACTCTTCTAATGTCAATTTCTTTGTTTTTTTCTTGATCAGTTTCATATGGTATTAATGTTTCCTCCTCCAGGTTCTCTTTTATTTACCCTTTTCTTGTTTCTTTCTTTGCCTTTTTGGGTTTCTTTGAGTTTTTCTACTTTTTTTCTCTCTATGTTGAATCTGTGGTTTTGGGGTATTCTCTCTTTTTTCCTCTATTTTTTTTGCCTTCCGACATTTTTGGGGTGTTAATGTTTTCTTGTCTGGAATGTTCTTAGGACTGCTCTATTTCATAGATTGGTTTGTTGTTGTGGGTTTGAAATGAGGCTTCCATGGGTTTTGTTAGAAATTTCTCTGTTTATTATTGAAGAAAGTGGGGGAGGTTTGATTTTTTATTTGGGTTCTTTTACTTAACATTTTTTACTAAAGGTTAAAAGAAAAAGAAGAAAATTTAAAGCATTTTACGTGAATTAGGGCGAAAGCTTTTTTTTACCTGTATTTTGGGGGATTTTGAGGCCAAAAATGAGCATATTTCTCCAATGGATAACAATTGAAAGCCACCGAATCTTTCCACGATTGAAGCGCTTGTTTCATATGGTCATCAATATTGCTTGTACTATAAAATTTCATGCAGTAGTCTGGGACGTTCGAGCACTCCCTCACTTTCTCTTCTTTTGACATTCCATGAAACTCCTTGAAAACCATCATCGTCTCTTCTAATAACTCACTTGACACTCCATGGTTTATCATCTATAACAAAGAAACAAAAAGAATGATGTTTAACATATAGCATTTGGTTAGTTTTCCAACATGTTTATCGAGAGAGACGAAAAAATATGAAAGATTCATAAGTACTTTCAAACCTGAAAAAATCCGAACTCATGAGAGACGTCGAGGATTTTTCGAATGAGAAGGGCTCGGTCGTGGGTGCTAAAATCAACCACCGGAATTGCCTTCTTCACCACATCGCCAAGCCTCATCTCCGGCAGATGCATAGAACTTTCTGGCACTGATTCAACATCCACCCCGTTGGACAATTTTTTTATCTCTTCCATAATACTAATTGTAATTCTCTTTCAATGTTTTGACCCTAAAGAGATGATATATGCTATGAAACTTATGAAACTCAAGAAGGGTAACTCCCTTTATATATAGTTGTGAGAGTTTTTTTTTTTTCCCTCCATCCTACAATTTTAGATATAGTGCAATTAAAACAATATTTTACCCTACTTTTAAAATTAATGCTATACATGGTAGAAAACGATAGATAATTTCTCTTTCGAGAGAGAGTTCTAACATTTTACCCAAGTTATAATTTTGTTGATAAAACAAATTATGGCTAGAGTTTCTTTTAAAGAATAAAATTAAGTTGCACTTATCTCTTTCCACTTGTTCCTTAAATGTGTAATAGACTTCTTTTCCCTTAAATGTGAGATTTTCTTTTATATATATATATTCAAAAGAGAATAGTTTTGTCCATATCATATTTTTCTGAATTTATGCAAAAGTAAGAAAAATCATTTCATTTAATTCAATTAATTAAAACAAAGTACAATTGATTTTCTTTAAGTATTATTGTACTAAAATTGCATATGTTGTTTTATAGTATATTTCTTTAATTAGAGGGAACCAGTGGGGACACATGCATGTGTATGTTCAAAGTTGAATAGTGTAAGGAGAGATACTCTTGGGATGAATATTGGTTTGACTCGATTGTATTTAATATTTATGATTTCTATTTTAAAAAATTATTTTATTCTTATAATGGATTTACAGTTAGATTTGGTTTGTAAATAAGGAATTGAACCAATTCAATCAAATGGAAGAATTCAAATTGACTTAATTAGTTGAATTTTATACCCAACAAATGAATGTGACATGCAATCACAATTAACAAAATAAAAAATAATCATCTTTTATTAAGATTTCTTTCAGTCTATCTAATTTTTAATTATGAAATGTATTTTTAATCATCATTTCATCCAATATCAAATAATAATTGATTTTTCTTTTCCTTGTTTTTCTTTTCTTTTTCTTTTTTTTAGATATGTGGTTATATCTTCACATGACTAGACAATACTATTCTAGTAGATGATGATACTTCTAACTAAGAGGGATACTTTTTACTTTGAACTTAGTTAGTTTGAAAATCAATTCTATTGTTAGAACTCATTTAGAGTGGGCTCTTTACTTTAAAATCAAATTTGGGTTTTAAAGGGAGGTTTATATAAGTTGGTAGGTAAATAGAATCTTTCCTAAATTTCATAAAGATTGAAATCTTACCATTTTTATATTAAAATTAAATTAGTTAAAGTAGCCCATGAATTTGTCACTTTAAAACAAAAACACTTTAATTTATTCAAGTTTATGGAATCTTTGTAGTGCATGTCTTCAATTATTGATGACTTCAACACTACACTATTCTATAATATTATTCCATTTTAAATTGAAGAAATAATCTCTTCTTATAATAGATATATAAAGCTATCTAAAGCTTTAAACTAGCTAGATTTTATTGGAAAATCTTACCAAACAAACAAATTAAATAATAGAATGTACTATTCAACTTTATTTTAGTAGCTAACTTGGTAGTAATATTTTAATTTTCAACCATTATCTTATTCTAATCCATATACTTTGTATCATCAACAATTTTAATCTTTGCTTTAAAAAATTTTAAACTATTTAGTAGACAAATGATATAGGTATGTATTTTATTTATCTATGTAATTAAGTAGACTAGTATTTAAAGTTGGATGGAGTGGATTAGGTATATATGGAGCTTCAAAATGACTTGTTTTTTTTTAACTGATTAATAAAATATTAACAAAAATTAGAGATTAAAGTAAATCTAAATATTTAAGTTAAAGGAACCATAAATCATTCAACAATATTTGAATTTACATCAATCTTAATATAGCTCATTCAATTAAATATATATTTTCAACTAAGTAATAGTGAGGTCCGAATCTCCCACCTATACTTGAACTTAAAATTAAAGAACAGGGGAGATTAAATTACAGTATAACAACCTAACCAAACAACTCTTTTTAAAACTATCACTTTTTGTTGATGATGAGATCAGTCAATGCATTTTTTTTATTATTATTTGAGATAATTGATCAATGCAATGTTTGGCAAGAGAAATTGAATCAACCAAAATTATATAGCTTTTAATTTTGTTGGCTAAAAAATCCTATTTTATTATTAGATTTTAGGTGCAGTTTTACATTTCAAATTTTTGTTCCATATGACTTGGAGTTGATAGATGTATAATATTTTAATTAAGATAAATGTATAATATTTTAAATAATTAAATTATGCTTAAATTAGCGATAAAAAATGTTTCATGCATTAATTTGCTAAAAAATTATTTAGGAAATCTTATTTGTGTTTTGCGTTTGGTTGAAATTAGTTGATAAATAGAATGAAAATCTAACATAAGATAAAAATACAATACATATCCAAGTCTAAGAATATAATTTGATAAAATTGAAATTTTAGAGTAAAAATTGACTTTATTGAAAAAACAATTCTCTCTAAATTTGTAAAGAAGAAATAAGATTTTGAACGCAAAAGTGAATTGAAAATGATTTTAGATAGAATATTAAATAATTAGATTTATCAAAAAAACTTAAAACGGTTGAGATTTTTTTGTAATCACTTTTTACTCCTCACGCAATACCAAAAGTGGCCTTAATTTCAAAATATATATTTTATATTCTTAAGTATTCTCTTCTCTTGTTTTTTCATAGGGTTTATGAACTGCATAATCACAAATAGAAAATGTTATTGTAATATATGATACCATATGGTGTTCTTTTTTATATCCGAAAGTGATCCCATAAGATGTTATAGTCACTCTCTTGTAACCGGTTAAACTACATAATCACAAAACTAAGCAATATAATTAACTTTCTAATTAAATGGTTTTTGTAACCACCATTATTTTCTCCTCACATGGGTAAATAGTTTTAGTTTAGTTCATTGAAGTGGTAATAAATTAGGGTTTTCTTGCCACATGTTATAGCAACTAAAAGTGTTAACTAAGAAAACATTTCTTGAATATTCTGCTATTGGAAAACCTCACACCAATTAAGCAATTAAGCAGTAGAAGTGTGAAACATACATGTAACAACTATGTGCAATATAATCACTTAATCGAGCTTGCTAAAAAATGAATGTTTTAAGCAACTTACTTGGAGAAGGCCATTTTGAAGGATCTTTTACCAAGCAACTTGCAATCATCTGCTTAAGAGACGGAAGAGAAACAAAGGAACAAACATTATACATATCTCACCAACTAAAAAAAACATTGTAAATCCAAATAAAAAGAGTATACCTTTGAAAATTTTCTGTCTCTCTCATAATCAAGGCATGGAGGAGCATTTTGCAAGGCATGCAAGGCCGCCTTCAATAATAAAGCGGATGATATTTTGAGAAAGGAGCATGACCATGTGCAAGCTCTAACAGAATTATGGCAAAAGACCAAATGTTAACCTGCCAAAAAAAATTATTAACCGATGTTAGTGAGCAACATTGTTGTCTAAGAGGGAAAAAAAATAATAAAAATGTTTTAACAGAAAATAAGATCAAAATGACTAAAATACATCTAGCCTGCCTGGAACCTACAAAGTATCAAACACAAACAAAATAAACATATAAAATGAAGATAAAGCTTGTTGGCAGTCACAAAATAAACATATAAATTGAAGATAAAGCTGGGTGGCAGTCCCTTCAAATGAGTTATCCTCGTGATAAAGAAGAAACATTAGTAGATTAATAAAAATCATACACCTTAAAAACACTTTTCAAATTTCCCATGACGTAAATACAAACAGTAGTAGATTAAAAATCATACACCTTAAAAACACTTTTCAAATTTCCCATGACGTAAATACTTATTGCACAAAAACAACACTACTTTCAAAAGACATCCCAAACTTATATTCATTTTGAAAACAAAAGTATCAATCTTACAATCTTTGCAAGCGGTTGAGTCTCCCAAGGCTTTCGAGAAGATTCCCTCCAAGGGTGAAAGGGCTTGCGAGAAGAAAAAAAAAAAAAAAACCCCTAAATCACAAGATTGACGAAAACAGAAAACACAGAAATTTCAATGCAAGATTTTAGAGTTAGGAAAATCTAAATAATTTCCTTCACTTTTGTGCCCTCCACTTCAATAAATCTCAAACATTAAAATTTATAAATACTCAAGCCAGCATGATAGATTTTATTTACTTTGTAACACCGACAACAATCTGAATCATTCTCATCAAGCCTTCACATTATATCTCTCTCGACTATTTCAATGTAAGATTTTAGAGTTAGGAAGATCTAAATTCATTTGTAGTAATGGGAGAATGATAATTAACACATGAAAAAAATTAAAATTAGGCATAAGCACACAAACTTGAAGTGTGCAATAGGTGGGTACCTTGCCATTATTGTACCATCGCTGAGATTAATGAGCTTTTCATTATTGTTGCTAACTAGTAGAGGCTTCCCCTAAAAATAAAATTTGAACAATCATTCAAATGTGTATGATGTGTATAAAAGAGACTAGGAAATTTAGTTTGTTCAAATGTTAATGTTACCAAAAGTGTGAGGCTCTGTTGCAATTCATTTAAAGTTTGACAACCAATTATATGATAGCTCCATCCAATAGAACTCCAAAAGAATTACCATACAGTTTTCTGAAAGATGCAAGGTTCAAATTCAAAAGTCAAGAAAAAAGTTGAGAAAACAAAAGCATATACCTTAGCAGTAAACACCCACAGGTGACAGACAGGATTCAAGTGAAACAAAAGTCTCTTCACATTTTGAAAAAAGTTGAGAAAACAAAAGCATAAATCTTGCCGACATGAACATTTTCCAGTAGCCAAAGGAACCCAAAAACAGAAAAGAAAAAGAAATTGGAGCTCAAAAGGAAGGGGAAAACGAAATCAATAACACCTCTCAACACTTGATGGTAGTGAAAAGTGAAGAACCAGAGCCCAGAATCCAGAAATTGAAAACAAAAACAAATCAGTCACTTTAGAAGAGAAAGCATACAATTATTATCATGAATCTTGTAAATTTTCTGGAAATCAGTGAAAAAAGACATCATCTTCAAGGTGAAACAATTGAAAAAGGGAATTTGATCTCTACCTCATGTCCATCGCTGCTTGTTTCTGTTCTAACCCATGTCTTCTTCAGTTGTTGTTCTGATACAAGGACTAATTTTCAAGGAAAAATAGAGACAGAATTTCTTTTGACTTTATAAATCAACACCTCCATGAAAACAATCTGGAAAAATAGACACAGAGAATTTGTTTCACCTCCATGAAAACAATCTTCAATTCCACCCACCTCTTATTCTTATTCTTCAAATGACAGGAAAAGAAAAGATTTCAAAGGAAATACCTGTTTTAGATGGATGAAATGAAACGCAACGGGAGCAGATGAGAACAGAGAGCCTCCCATTAACTGAGCCATGGATGGCATTGGCGGAGATTGTCACAAATCTTCTCACAATCAGTTTTCTGGCTGAGACGCCGGCGGCGCTGAGGAACAATTTCGTTTGTGGAAAATGTATCCACCCACCACGTTTGCGAAGATTGAAGGGGAAATTAGGGCTCGATCTAAACCACGTCGTTTTGATCAATATTGAACTTATCAAACGACGCCGTTTTTAGCAGAGTTACCATGGCTATTTCCAAAAATTACTTTTATTTTTACTCTAGAAGCATTTCCATAAATAACATAAAATAAATTTATATTTTAAAATATATTTCAATTCCATATTAGAATAATGTAAATAAGATATTGTTACTTGTTAGTCCATACAACTACCACACACGGAAGTTTGAATTTTTTGAAAACAAAATAATAATAAATGAAAACAAAAGTATTACAAATGCTTTTTTTCTTCTTAAAAGTAGAAAATGGAAGAAAAATAAATTAGAAAGTGTTAAAAATATATGTCAAATCGAGCATAGCTCAATTGGCATAAGTTATGTCCATGACTAAGAGGTCATAAGTTTCCTAAAAAAAATGAAAAAAATTCATTTTACTTTCGGAGTCTAAAAAATAAAAAATAAAAAAAAATACTAGAGCATGTTAATTATAGGGCTGGTTGTACAAATAGCAATCATGCATAAACTAATTGCAAATTTAGCAAACTTTAAATTTTTTTTGCAAATATGGCAAAAAAATCTGTTTCTATTACTGATAGACTTCTATTAGTGATAGATTATTATCACTGATAGACTATTATCACTCACAAAAATCTATAAAAAGTTGAGGTGATCAGCGATAGACTTCTTTGAGCCCTAAAATATCAGCGATAGAAATTGTCATATCCACAAAAAAATTTAAAAACATGCTATATTTTTAATTATTTTATTCTAAATTGACATGGATTACAATTACCTTTAATTATAATCAACATATTATAATACTTTTTTAAAAAAACTAAATATAATATTTAATTATATACTTTTCGTATTCAATAATCTTTGTACCTATCATTCCAGATTTTGTAATTGCAAAAAAAATCCAACAAATAACTGTATTTTTATGAAAAGAATAAAAAAAAATTATAATCCTAATGGTGTCTTCTTCCTATTTTCTAACCTATGGAAGTTGAGGAAGTCTCCAACTTTGTGTTGTTCGACCTCCGTTGATCTCATGTTCGTGCCACTGTTGCTGTCTTCTTCAATCTCTCCTATCAAATTTCGTAAATCTTTTTTTAATCTCCAGCTTCTTAAATCTTCTGATGTCTCTCCTTGTTTTTCCATGTCACCCCTCCTCCATAATTCCTAACAAAATTATTTATGGATCTTCTCCCTCTCTTTAACTTCATGTCTTCTCTTCCAAATTGACGGAAAAAACTAACAAAATCTTCAAAATTTTCAATTATCAAATGCATATGAAATTGATTTGATTGAGAGAAAACCCGATCATATTTATATTGGATAGTTTTTGTTGGTATTTATTAAGCTAGAAGATGTCGAGCCTTAAATTAGTTGAAAGATTCATTTTTTAGAGGTCCCAGTGAACATAAGGTTGGTATACAAGTATATTAAAATGATTTAGGAAACAAGTATGTTGAAAATTTGTTAATGGTTGGAGTGGCTTATGGTACAATTAAAAGTTATTGAAGCTACTTAGAAGAAGATTATTCCATCTTCCATCTTGAAACGTTTTAAATTTGGAGGTTCTCTAATAGTCTTATTTGTTTTACATTTGGATGTCTCTATACTTCAGCTTGTGCCTCTTATTCTTAGTGGAACTTTTGCTTCTTATTTTGTTCATATTTTTTGTAGTATAGAATCAATTATATAGATTTAAATGTGACAAAAGTTTTAGATAAATTTGTTTATGTGTATAATTGTTTTTTGTAATTTTGTTTTTTAGGTGAATGAAATGAGAGGCTTTGCATATGGATGAAGACGACAACTCACTTGACCCTTGAAGTTTGTACTCCATAGTATTTCAATTTTGAAAACGTTTTGAATTTTGTATATTTTGACTATTCACTTGTTAGGTATTATTGTGGGATTGTTTTTTTTTTATTATTGTTTTTGACACATTCTTTATTGTTATTTTGTAATGTAATGAATTACAAAATTTCAATTATGAAATAGAAGTTGTGATATTTTATCATTTTACATGCTATTTGATGAATGTGAGTAAAATGGTTCATAGCTATAAATAATAAAAGATGGCAATTATATATGACAATTTGTAATATATGTTAATTGACAAGAAAAAGGTATATATAAAAACTTGTAATAATGCAAAGAAAAAGCTATAGAAGGCGTAAAAAAAACTATAAAAACTTATAATAGCATCAATAAAGTGCTATTACAAAGTTATGATAGCATCATTTGTTAGCCATAGAAACTAATTACAGCTATAGTTATAGATGCTATAATAGTTTTTAATAGCAAGGTATATGTAGGCTATATATTTTATAGTTTAATTTTTTTTTTTTTTTTGTGTGTGTGTGCATGTTTTATAGCCAACCAAACACGGTATCAAAAGTCTTGGACTTTCAATAACATGGACTGTCAGCAGGGGCGGATCCATGATTTTTTGTCAGGAGGGGCACAATTCCAATAAGATTAACTGCAAGTTTAGTCTTTGAAATTTTCGATTTATGTCTATATAGTTCTTGAACTTTAAAATGTGTGTAAAACACTCTAAAACTTTCAATTTTGAGTCTAATAGATTCTTAAACTTTTAATTTTGTATCTAATAAAGACATATTATAAAAAAAAATAACGTATTTCTTTTTATTTCTTACAAAAATATTTAATTAATGCAAGAGTCGAACCCTTGATCTCTTAGTCAAGCACAGTTTTATGTCAATTGAGTTATGCTCGGTTTGAAAATAATAATGTATTTATTAGATACAAAATTAAAATTTTCAAGTGTAATTGAGTCCTCAATAGTTGATTTTTACTGGACAAAAAATTAAATGTCTAAGGCCATACAAAATTATAGTTAATAAATTTAATTGAGTCCTCAAAAATTGATTTTTACTAGGAAAAAAATAAATAAATGACTAAGACCTATTACTCACAAAATTAAAGTTAATAAATCTAAACTGTTTAAACTTCACAAGGCACCAACGAGAAGCAAGGTTGAAATTTGTGCCCCTGCCAACGAAACAGACCCTAATTTTGCTCTAGAATTCGATTTCAGATATACAAATAGACAAACTGTAGATATATTTTTCAAAATTTCATATACAAATATTGAAAACTAATAATTTGAGGGGGACACGTGCCCCCCAGCCCTATGTAGCTCCCATGTTTGGTTGACGTCTTAATTATAGTTTTAATTAGGGCATGTTTGTTGGCGGTGATTTTGGCGGCTTTGAGGGTGGGCATCAGGAGGAATGGCTTTCTGATAGCCATTCCCATGTTTGGTTGACGTCTTAACATTTATGCCCGGGCATAACTGTAGCCCAGACATCAGAAGTATGGTTTTCTGATGCCCTCCATTTTAGATGACTTTCTCTCTGAAAGTCATGGTGATGCTTTGTCCAGGTCTTTTCTTCACATTGGTTTTTTTTTTAAATCTTCTTCTTCATTCTTTTTTTTTTACAACGTTTCTTCTTCTTATTTTTTTTTTTTATTAAATCAATTCCAAATTCTAATTTCAAGTTTTTTTTTTTTTTTTTTTTTTAAATTCATTCCAATCTCTGAGAGCTCTCTGTATTTATTTTTTTTTGTTAAATTGATTTCAGTATTTTCTTAATTTAAGATGTGCGATAACTATGCGATCGAATAACAACCTATGTGATTACTATGCGATCGCACAACAACCTATGTGATCACATAGGTTGCTAGTTATCGCATAGGTTGGTGTGCGATAACTATGCGATCGAACAACAACCTATGCGATCACACAACAACCTATTTGATCGCATAGGTTCCTAGTTATCGCATAGTTATGCGATCACTTAGGCTGATATGCAATAGCTATGCGATCGCACAACAACCTTTACGATCCCATAGCTATCGCACAACTACCTATGCGATCGCACAACAACCTATGCGATCGCACAACAACCTATGCGATCAGGATGAGAATGGCAAGTATCGCACACCAACCTATGTTTGGGAGTGATTTTGGCGGCTTGGTAAATCCAAGTTTGAAGAATTCAAGAGTGTACTTGGTGTTGTGGATCGTATATTTGCACTAAGGGGAGTGTTAAGAATTAGTGCAAATTTATTTAGTTTTAAATCTTTAAATTAGGGTGATGCCACCTATTTAGGCTAGTGCCACCTCTTTAGGTAGTGTCTTAGGTTTTTTAGGATTATGTCTTAGTGGGATCATGGGAGAAAATTAAGGTGAGTGAGAAAAGTAATGAGTATTAATTTACTATTTAATTAGCTATAAAAACTTGTAATGTTTTCAATTCAAATCATCGAATTCATTTGAGTAATTTTTTCCTTCGTGCAATTTCTCTCTTGTTTCCACACTTCCGTTCTCTTCGTTTTGTTACACACTTCACAGGTTAGAACCAAATAAAGTTATCGATCACAAAATACAATAATAAAAATAAGGGAAAGAGAGAACGACACCGTAAATTATACTGGTTCGCCCCGATCTCGAGACTACGTTCAGTCTTCTGCAACTGCAGGTTCAACTATAATGGAGATTACAAGAAGCCTCAACTCGACGCTACAAATTACCCTCAATAGTCCAACAATGACTATTGACTTCCAAATATCACAATCCGATAGCTTGAGATCAACAACGAAATAAAAATCGCTCAAGAGAAAATTCCTTATTTTCTCACAATGCTCACTGCCATTCACACAGAGAAACAAATAAAAATCAGTTATTTTTCTTGTCCCATGTCACCTCTCTATTGAAGGAAAAAAAAAAAAAAAAACATATATTTATTTATATATATATATATATTATCAAGCTAACAAATGGGCCAAGGCCCATTTTACTTCAAATTTATTTTCTTCTCAACTAAGCAACTGATCAACTTCAATTTTAGCCAATCACCTTTGGCAGCCATGTTAGCCGATCACAAATAAACATCATTCATTTAATCTAATTAATCATTTACTTAATGAAATTAATTAGATTTATGAACTTTATTATTTTGGCTTCACATTCGTAACACATGTTAGCTCCACATTCCTAACACATGTTAGCTCCAGAAAATTGTTAAGACTCATCAACAACTAGTATCAACTAGACAAACTAAAAAACAAAGTACAAATTCTATAAAGAAAATTGTCCTTGAAATTTGAATTCCATTCTAAAATTTTACTTAATTTCTAATCTGTTTACGGAAAAATCTTAGAGTATTAACCAACTTAACCTATTCAATTTTATACCTGATATTTCATAAGCTTCATTTTTATCCCTTACACATTAACATTTTTCAAATAAATCAACCCAGTTAAATAAATAATGGTAATACAATTAAAATATAACATTAAACGAGAACAAAATTATGCCTATACTTCCTAACGTTGTCAAATTGAAATAAATCACTATAAAAGTGAGTAGAGATGAAAGCATTTAAACAAAAGCTCATCGGAAATAAGGATTTTAGAAAGCATTTAAACAAAAGCTAATCGGAAATAAGGATTTTATACCTCATCTATATAACATGGAGCCCACCGTATGGAGCCCACCGTAAATGTGGACATCTTTGACGGGGTGTTTTTTTTTTTTTTAATAAATATGGGATGGAGATTGAACATTTGGCCTTCAGGAGAGTTAGACAAAAATATAAATTATTGTTGAGTTATGCTCACTTTGTCATTTTAATTTGGTGGTTGGATTACTTTTTAGCATCACACTTTTTTTAACTTGGATCAACATAACAAATTGTATTGCTATAATTGAATGGAGAGAAATTTTAATATGTTTTATTCTAATTTAGAAATTACATCCAAATTATTTGATTCCTTAATATGTTTTATTAATTGTTTTTTCTTCAGAAAAAGCGTTTTGAAGACTACAATTTGTGGGTTGACAAAACCACAAATCAAAGAGGAAACATAGCTGAAATTTAGAGAGTCGACGACAAAGTAAGAAAATGGTGCCTACTCATCCCAGAAGGTTATGATAAAAGTGGCTGAAAAACTTTTCAAGCAATGATCGCTCCCTGCAATAACTGAATCAAGAAGATTAGATTTCTCCCACAGCCAAACATTACAAGAAAAAATGGATACGATAGTTAACACAAAAAAAAAAAAGAGCTATAATAATTTTTTTATAGTTTTTTTGCGAAGGTCCTGAGTCGGAGCCGTTTGGTTTGAGGATTTGCAAATGCCTGAGAATAGAAGATGTCTGAAAAAGAGATGTCTCAGAATCAATGATGTCTGTGTTTGGTGCTGCATGAGAATGTCATCAGATTTCCGTGGGAATAAATGATGTCGGTGTTTGGTGTTGAATGAAATGTCATCAGATTTGCAAATAAATTTTAAATAATTAATGGTTGTTTATTTTATTTAACAATAAATCTTAATAATTAATGTTCAACGAAAGGTATTTAAAATTATACAAATTTTTAATTCTAATTAATTAATTAATACAATAATAAAATTGAAGAAAATCAAATAAAAGTTATATAATTCAAAAACCAAATATAATTTATCATCCATTACTAAACATAGGTTGGTGTGCGATACTTGACAACCTATGCGATCGCATAGGTTGTTGTGCGATAGCTATGCGATCGTAAAGGTTGTTGTGCGATAGCATAGCTATTGCACACCAGCCTAAGTGATCGCATAACTATGCGATAACTAGGAACATATGCGATCAAATAAGTTGTTGTGTGATCGCATAGGTTGTTGTTCGATCGCATAGTTATCGCACACCAACCTATGCGATCGCATAACTATGCGATAACTAGTTGGAGGGTGCAGCAGAGACTTTGAAAGAGAGTTTTGGTTGCAGCAGAGACTTTGAAAGAGAGTTTTGGTTCCAAGCATTTTGGAGTTGGATATATATACAATAATCTCGGGGCTGCGTATTTGGAACTCGAGAGACGACTTCAATCGGCTGCGCAGATGTTTGCAATGGCAAAGGACATTATGGACGTATCACTTGGACCCCATCATGCAGATTCAATCGAAGCATGTCAGAATCTTTCAAAAGCATATGGTGCAATGGGAAGGTATGGTTACTTTCAAGCTTTACTTTTTTCTCTCTCACTAGTAACATAGTTACATTATTTAATATACAATGTTTTATTTAGGTTAAATTATAAGTTTAGTCTCTGAACTTTTAAATTTGTGTCCGAAAGGTCCCTAAACTTTCAATTTTGTGTCTAGTAGGTCCGTAAACTTTAAAAATGTCTAATAGGTCCCTAAACATTCGGTTTTGTATCTAATAGGTACCTGACATTTTCAAAATTTTAAAAAACTAACTGATATATTCGATATAAAATTGAATTTTATGTCTAATATGATCCAAAATTTTCAACTTTGTGTCTAATAGATTTGTGAATTTTAAAAAACGTTGAATAGGTTAAGGACCTATTAGACACAAAATTAATTTTTTTGGGATCTATCGGACACAAAATCGAAAGTTTAAGAACTTATTAGACACTTTTAAAGTTGAGGGACGAAACAGACACAAACCTGAAAGTTGAGGGACTAACGTTGTAATTTAACCTTCTATTTATTATCAATTTATCATTCATTGAAATCCTTTGGGGAAGTTGGGTTTATGGATCATATTGAGACACAAAACCATATGGATTAAGGAGATCAAAGTGTTTTGTTTTGAATAGCAGAGTAGGAAATTGATCCATGTTATGTATGTCTTCTTACCTCGAAACAGCTCAGATCCTTTTGGAGATATTTTTAACTTGATTGTGTATGGTAAATTCAGTTGACACTGTTTTAATGCTTGGCCTATTCTGCTTAACCGTAATTGTATTTATACAGTTATGGAGGAATTGGAGGTTCATTAGATTAGATACAGAAAAATGTCAAGTAGACTTCCGAGAGGACTCTAACCTATTATTGGACTACCTAAACTGATGGGTTGATCTTGGAATGGAATTTCATTCGAGAGTCACTTGACAGAAATGATAAATATCTCACTAGTATTTTGAATATAAAATATTACAGGGCATTGGGCTTTTGTTGGTCTAATTACAAAAAAAAAAATGAATATGGTGAATATTGAGAAGTGTAGACTCTAGATATATCCTGATATGAAATAACTAAGTCATCTTCGGAGATATTGCTTGTGAAACTGACTTAATACTGTGAGATGGACGTATGGGTTGAATAGATTTTGAATCACCTTTTAACTGTCATGAAGGTATTTTTTTTTAATCACCTTTTAACTCCTAATATATATATTTTAAAAAAGAAAAACTAACTTTGTTCCCAATGTTATATAATTTCTGGAATCAACATGCCTAAACCATGAGTTTCTAGAGTTACAATTCTTCAAAAGAATAGAAAAGAAGAAAGAGTTGAAAATTATTCACTAGTGTTTAATTTCATGTGCAGATCTAAGTTGTGTTGACATTATTTTCATTGCAGATGAGGTAATAAAATATCACTAGCCTTCATATCTTTCTCTTCTCTTACCTAATGTCCTATAAGCTTTTCCCTGCCAGACTCGGTATCAATAGCTAAGGTGAAGTTGGGCTAATTCAAAGAATCGAGGCAGTTTGTTTATAGCCTGAGAAGAAGATATTTCTGTATAATGCTTGTTTTTTGTGCTGAACTTTGCATTATTCATCCTTGTTTAACTTGGTTATGTTGGTTTAGAAGTTTAAATTTTCTTTCTAACTTCATTCAATTCTTATGATGTATATTGATGCTAAACTTTGCATTTTCTTTCTAACTCCATTCAATTCTTTGAAGTTTTTTGGTACTGAACTTTGCATTTTCTTTCTAAGAGTTTTCATGTATAACACTTGTTTGGGAGAATTTTTTCAAAATAGTTTTTCAAACAAAAATGGACAAAAGCATGTTTAGATTACTTTTTTTCATAAATAATTACGGGTTGCCAAGATAGTGAGGAATATGATACCCTAATTGCGAAAGTGTTCATTGTAATGATTTTGGTTTACAATCTATCTGCACAAATGTAGATAGATAAACATACTCTTATATCGCTTCTGCACGTCGATAAAATAAATTATTTTTTAAAGCTTTAAAATCGTTTAAAATAGCATTATAAACCTTTGAAAAAAAGACTCATTTTCGAAGGTTAACGAACCTTCGAAAAAGACTCATTTTTTCAAAGGTTAACGAACCCTCGAAAAAGACTCATTTTCGAAGATTAACGAACCCTTGAAAAAGATTCGTTTTCGAAGGTTAACGAACCCTCGAAAAAGACTCGTTTTCGAAGGTTAACGAACCCTCGAAAAAGACTCGTTTTCGAAGGTTAACGAACCCTCGAAAAAGATTAATTTTCGAAGGTTAACGAACCTTCGAAAAAGAAATTAATTTTCGAAGGTTAATGAACCCTTGAAAAGCATTTCCCGACGGAATTTATTTCGACACTTTTCGAAGGTTGAATTAACCTTCGAAAAAAACTTTTTCGAAGGTTCATTTAAGGCTTTTTCGAAGGTTGTGACCTTCGAAAAAGGTCAAGTTTCTTGTAGTGACTAACGTTGTAATTTAACCTTCTATTTATTATCAATTTATCATTCATTGAAATCCTTTGGGGAAGTTGGGTTTATGGATCATATTGAGACACAAAACCATATGGATTAAGGAGATCAAAGTGTTTTGTTTTGAATAGCAGAGTAGGAAATTGATCCATGTTATGTATGTCTTCTTACCTCGAAACAGCTCAGATCCTTTTGGAGATATTTTTAACTTGATTGTGTATGGTAAATTCAGTTGACACTGTTTTAATGCTTGGCCTATTCTGCTTAACCGTAATTGTATTTATACAGTTATGGAGGAATTGGAGGTTCATTAGATTAGATACAGAAAAATGTCAAGTAGACTTCCGAGAGGACTCTAACCTATTATTGGACTACCTAAACTGATGGGTTGATCTTGGAATGGAATTTCATTCGAGAGTCACTTGACAGAAATGATAAATATCTCACTAGTATTTTGAATATAAAATATTACAGGGCATTGGGCTTTTGTTGGTCTAATTACAAAAAAAAAAATGAATATGGTGAATATTGAGAAGTGTAGACTCTAGATATATCCTGATATGAAATAACTAAGTCATCTTCGGAGATATTGCTTGTGAAACTGACTTAATACTGTGAGATGGACGTATGGGTTGAATAGATTTTGAATCACCTTTTAACTGTCATGAAGGTATTTTTTTTTAATCACCTTTTAACTCCTAATATATATATTTTAAAAAAGAAAAACTAACTTGTCCCCAGATGTCGTGTCCTACTTTTCTGGAAATTGGTATGTCGTTGTGTCGTGTCACATGTCAGTGTCTGTGCTTCTTAGGGGACAACTACCTGATCCTATGACATTTTGTAGTCAAAGAATCTCGTAGGATATTAAATCCTAGATATATGGCAACCATGGCTTGAGCCCATTTCCTTTAAGTCCTTTGTTATTTATATGATCCTTATTGGTTATTTGTGGTTAACTATTATGAAGGTATTAGACACCATCTTCAGGCCTGCCTCTTTCTTATTGCCCTTGGTATCTTTATCATTTGTTATAGAATGATGCAAAATCTTTATCATATGTTATAGAATGATGCAAAAACCTTGCAGAAGTTCTGCTTTTCTATGGATATTCATGATGGAAACCTTTTTTGTTTTCACCCATGGATCATTAGAGTTATTCAGCAGCGAGTTGGCTATTGAGGGCCATTTATTTACTCATTTTTCTGTGCGTTAGTGCAGTTATTCCCTTGCAATTGAATTCCAAGAGCAAGTGGTTGATGCTTGGGAAAGCCATGGCTCAACTGCAGAAGATGAACTTAAAGAAGCCCAACGAATGCTCGAACAATTGAAGAGGAAAGCACATGGTACGCCAAAAATTGAGCTCTCAACGAAGGCCTTGCCCCTACCTCATTCCTCGACGTCTACCAAAACTCTCCAGCCCAATATTACCGGCAGTCAGAATCATCTATAACCACAACGTAGTAAATCGGATAAGCTATTTTACGACTCCAGATAAATCGATAGATCAAATCGCACTTCCTGGTAAGTTTTATCCTCGAAATGCTCTGATTTTTGGGGAAATATGTTTCTTTAAAATATTGGTCATCTTGTGCATAGCTGAAACAACCTTAGAAATATAAGTCCTCAGGTTTTGCATGCATGTCAATCTATCCTGCTAGGAAACGTATTCACTGAAAGCTATATTCCCAGGAAATAGACGATTGCAGTGGCCCGTAGAATTTTCGAATTCGATGGTTGCGTTTTCTGAAATCGTCAAACTAATTCCATGTTCAGAAATTTGCATGATGCTCACGACTCACTGATCTTATGCTCAAGATTTTCTTTTGTTTGAACTTTTCATAATGATGAGTGCTGCAAGAACAAGTTTATAGATGTTATTTTCTTTTACCCTGGTTTTTCAGAATTACCTGTATTTAAATGACTTTTTTTTAATAAGAAACAGAAACAATTACATTGATAGTATGAAAGAGTTTTACAAAAAAAAAAGGAGACGATAATTTGCTCCAAGTGATGGCTAATATAGTAGTAGAATCGATGAAGTATTGAGCGTCTTTGTATGTCCTTAAAAACATGTGTATTTAAATGAGTTTGTAGTTTGGTTTTTGCTGCATAACTCTCATGTAAGGAAGAATCATCTTATTGAGACGTCGGTTTTTGGGGTCCCTTGAGTTAATGAGATGTTATAATATAATAGAAGTACTTATTCTGGAGAAATCATTGTAGTAGGAGGTCAGTGGCCGACAATTTTACACTGTTGGATGTATGAGAGATAATTTGTATCGACTATCTGGTAGTTATTAGGGAGCATACAAACTGTAACTTGATGGTTTATGTAGATCGCTAACAACGAAGAATGACGAGTTAAAAAACACTTTTGTTTAAATGCTTTCATCTCTACTCTAACAATGATTTCTTTCAATTTGACAAATTTGGAAAGGATATGCATAATTTTGATCTCGTGCGATGTTATATTTTAAATTTATTACTATTATTTATTTAAGTGAGTTGATTTATTTGAAAAATGTTAATATGTAAGGGATAAAAATGAAGTTTATGAAATATGTATAAAATTGAATAGATTGGTTAATAATATTCAGATTTTTTCGTAAACAGATTGGAAATTAAGTAAAATTTTAGAATGGAATTCAAATTTCAAGGTCAAAGTTTTCTTTCTAAAATTTGTAGACAAAGTCTTGGCAATTTTTTATAGTCAATATTAACATAGTTTCACGGACATAATGCATGTAGTTCTTACTGAAATGTCAGAGATATCAGAAAAAAAAGCTCCAAGGTTGTTCTTTCTGAATAATGTCAATTTCATAATGTCTCCACTTCTTGTAATCTCCTAAACACTCTTGAAAATTAAAATTGGTACACATAAAGATAGAAATGTCTAGTACAACTTATCCAAAAGTTAGTAAAACTTCATTATTACAATAATAATTCAGAACTCCATTAAGGCTGGTAATTGGGGCCAAGATATTGCATCACTGCTTCATGATTACCACCCATGGATAAGTAGTCTCTTTTGAAGTCATCGAACTTGATCGAACGATAATGTGGTTGAGTGACTTCATTCAGCAAACATTTGGCAGGTTCTATAGTTCCATCATCTTTCGGGTAAACTAGATAGACTAAAGTTTGACGAGATATCTTTGTATTCGTCACAACTTGGTGTTCTCCAGCTTTCAGCTTCCCGTTACTAACCACCTACAAAACGTAGAATAGAAGAATTATTGGAGGAAACTGCCATAGGGTGAATTGTGATTTTGTACTTTGGATATTTGAGAGAAAAATTAGAAATCATATTTTAAATGTATGCCCTACGATCATGAGGGAGGGGTTGAAAACTTTGAATTTGTATCTAAAAATTTTTTAGGAAATATTTTTATTCATAAATGATAAAAACCATCCGAAACATGAATAACTTTTGGGAGTTTATTTTTTTTGTGTTTTGTTAACTTTTTTTAAAAAATTAAACAAGCCAAGTATTTTGTTGTGTTCGTAATTACATGTAAGAAGTGCTTTTAGATGGGTTAAAACTTTAAAATGAAAGCACTTTCTAGTTCCAGCACCTATCTTTTGCTACATTTTATAAGAACTTTTGGAAAGAGGTCAACATTTCAAAGTGCTTTTGATCAAGACACCAATTGATTCTTGTTTTAATCGGTGCTTTTGGCCTAAACACTTCATTCTTAATCTCTCATATAGCATATAACATATATCAATCTCAATTTCTTTTAATACAATTTATCTTTATATATTAACTTTTAAACATTTTCGCACATTTTCTTTCACCAACTTTATTCCATCTATATATATAGACTCTCACCAATCTCTTTTTCGCACAATTTTTCTTACTAGTCTCTCTTTGCACATACAATTTTTCATTCATTATTAATCTCTTACTAGACACTTTCATTCATTTAATTTTTAAAAACTTTAATTATTTTTATTTTAGTAATTTGTCCATTCTAAAAGTATTGTTTATCCAGAAAACATGAATAAACAAGAATTCTTTTTCTTCTAATTTGACAAAAAAAAAAAAAAAAACACTTCTAAAATACTAAAACAGCAAATAATAAGTATTATTATTGAACACTTTTCATTAATATATAGTAATTTGTAATATATATATATAAAACTAATTTGTAATATATATATATAAAACAGTCACCCATATGTTGTTGAACTAAAAAAATCATATACAAAACTAACTTGAATTTAATCTTGAAAGCAAATTAAAAAGTACCTGTAAAACATAGCCAATGTTAACGAGTAGGGCACCATCGATAGGGTCAACCATAATCAATTCATCATCCTTGAGATATTGTAGGCCATTAACATCTTGAAATAAAATGGTAATAAGGGTTGGATCACAATGTCTTTTCAATCCCATAGTCAAGTTAGGGTTTGGACATGGTGGGTAATGGTTAACCGAAACCTTAGAATTTTCAGCGAGTTCACCCTTTAAGGACTCTCTCTCCATTTCCAACCCTTCACTTATTACCTCCAATATCTCCATACTTACCTTTCTTAGTGCAACACAATATGCTCCAACCACCTCCCTAAAATAAAATCATGATTTTAGTTACGAGGATAAAAAAATATAAACTAATAACAAATTAAGCATGGGTTGAAGTTTTGTTATCAATATGACTTGATTTGAATTTTATATATGAAAAAGGAATATTTCACATAATATTATATTTATTTGAATTTAAGTCCCTTTGTCAAATATTATATTTTATATATGAAAAAGGAAAATATTTTCTTCTAACTTTTCCTTTTCTAAATTTTTTCCTATCTAAATTTCTTTTTCGTATGTATATTATAACTTTTATTTATTTTTATCTCTCTAAAACTTTCATTTCTCTTCTAACCTTTGTGCCTAAATTTTCTCACTATATTGTTTCCTTATTTTTTAAATTTATATTTATGTCTCTATTTACTCTCCCCCAACTTTTATTTATCTTTCTTACAATAATATTCTTTTTTAACAACTCTAATTTACATTTCTGACCAATCTCTCTAATTTTTTTTTTTTTTAAAAAACAAATCTCTCTCTAACTATTACAGATCCACAGAATCAGAAGTTGAAAAACAATTTTAGAAAGATTGAATGCTTGTGCTTCCATTATAAGTAATTTAGACAAATGCTTGGGGACTACTCCTTAAGATGATCCAAATACTTTTCACAACATGTTTGAAAGTAATATTAAGCTAGCGCACTTAAAAAAAAAGTCAAAAACACTTTAAAGTGCTTCATGACAATGCATTGGAGAGTACTTTTGAACATATACTGGCTAAAAAAACATAACAATTTTTACTAAAGGTTAAAAGAAAAAGAAAAAAAATTAAAGCATTTCACGTGGATTAGGGCCAAAGCTTTTTTTACCTGTATTTGGTGGGATTTTGAGGCCAAAAAGGAACATATTTGTCCAAAGGATGACAGTTGAAAGCCACAGAATCTTTCCAAGATTGAAGCGGTTGTTTCATATAATTATCAATACTGCTTGTACTATGAAATTTCCAGCTTTTTTCTGCGTCTTTTTTGCCTTCCTTCACTTTGTCTTCTGTTGACATGCGATGAAACTCTTTAAAAATCTTCATCGTCTCTTCTAATAACTTTCTTGGTACTCCATGGTTTATCATCTATAACAAAGAAACAAAAACAATAATGTTTAACATATACCATTTTATTATTTTTCCAACATGTTTATCGAAAGAGATGAAGAATACGAAAAAGATCGTCCATATGTACGTTCAAACCTGAAAAAATCCGAACTCTTGAGAGGCGTCGAGGATTTTTCGAACGAGAAGGGCTCGATCGTGGGTGCTAAAATCAATAACTGGAATTGCCTTCTTCACCGCATCGTCGAGCCTCATCTTCGACGGATGCACAGAACTTTCTGGCACTGCAGATTCAACATCCATCTCGTTGGACAACTTTTTTACCTCTTCCATGAGACTAATTGTTATTCTCTTCAATGTTTTTTTAAAGAGATGATATAATGCTATGAAACTTATGAAACTCAAGAAGGAGAGATATGAAACTTATGAAACTCAAGAAGGAGAGATGATATTATGCTATGAAACTTATGAAACTCAAGAAGGTAGCTCTCTTTATATATAATTTATATATAATTGTGAGAGTTTTTTTTTTCTCTCCCTCCTACAATTTTAGATAACTTGTAAATAAAACAACATTTTACCCTCTTTCTAAAATTAGTGTCATTCATTATAGAAAACTATAAAATAAAAATCTCAAGAGAGAGTTCTAACACTTTACGCAAGTTAGAATTTTGGTGATAAAACAAATTATGGATAGAAATTTTCTTTTAAAGAATAAAATTAAGTTGTACTTATCTCTTCACACTTGTTCTTTAAATGTGTAATAAATACTTCTTTTCCCCTATTTTCAAATGTGAGATTTATATATATATATTTATATATATATATATTCAAAAAGAGAGTATAGTTTTGTTTTGTTTTTGTCCATATCAAATGGAAGAATTCAAATTGACTTAATTAGTTAGAATTTTATTCCCAACAAATGTATGTGATATGCAATCCCAATTAACAAAATAAAAAATAAAAAAATCTATCTTTTATTAAGTTTTTTTTTTTGGTTAGTCTATCTAATTTTAAATTATGAAATAACTCAGGAAAATAGATTTATTTATTTATTATTTTTTTTTTAATTTAGGCTCCAGGGATTGGGGTAACTTTTAAAATAATTGCTTCCAACTTTACTTTTAAAAAAGTAAGCTGTTTGATGAATTAAATTAATGTTTGGTAAATTTTAGCTGTAGACTCAAATAAGTTGGTTATCATGTTTGATAAATAAATATTAAATTATTGTAATTTAACTAAGGACTAAAATAGACATTATAAAAATTTGTATAAATTTTTTTAAGAAAAAAATAATAAAGTATTATTTTTAAAAAAATATTTGCATTTAATTTATTAATTAAAAATTTATAAAATAAAATTTGGTGGTGGAAAATAGATACCAGATTTTTTAATTTTGGAAACATTTAAAAATTTGTTAAAAAAAAAGTGATTGTCAATAGAATCTAAAAGCTACAAATAACAAATTTTGAAATGTGTGCGAAAGAAACGTGACATGTAAAAATGATTTTAACGAATTATAAAATAATTTGTTTTACCAAACACAAAAGGAAGAATTATAAAATAATTTGTTCGGTAACACAAAATGACGAATTATAAAATAATTTGTTTTACCAAACACAAAAAACGATTAAGATTTGTTTTTAATCGGTTCTCACACTTTCAAATCCAATAGCAAACAGAGCCTTAGGCTCGGTTTGGGATTGCGGTGACTTTGAAAATAATTGCTTCTAGCTGTGCTTTTAGAAAAATCAGCTGTATTAAGAAGTAAATAAGTGTTTGGTAAATTTCAATTTTAAACCTAAAAAAATAGATGGTAATGTTTGGTAAACTAATACCAATTTGGGAGATTTAACTATAATGACCAAAATAGACATATAATTTCAAAGAATTAAAAACAAAATTTAATATAATAATTAAAATTACAAAATATAATTTTTTTAATTAAATTTATTTTGATAAAATGGTGTGAGAAATAATTTTTATTATTCTAAATTTAATTAAAAAAATATATAAGAAAATTAAATTAATGTTAATTTTTTTTTTAATTTTAATTTTATCCACCATTTTAAATTACTTGATATATTACTTCAATAAAATTATAGAACAAAAAGATAGAGTTGTCTTCCGAAAAAAGTTTCCAAAAAAATAGAGTTGAAAGTGGAAAAAAAAATGGATGAATTTGTTTTGGACCAATGGATCGTGGGAGAACATGGAAGTTATGGAGGGATAAAATAGAAATTATGAAAGTTAGTTGGAAGAAGCACTAGATTGTTTCGGAATCCAATTTCAAAAGCTACTCTCTATCAGATTTTAGAAAAGGAAGGAATTAAAAAAGTGATTTGATTTAAATTAATATAAAATCAGATTTACCAAACAAAAAACGGTTAAAATTATTTAAAAATCACTTTAATCAGCTTCAAACGCAATCCCAAACGGGGCCTTAATCTCATTACTTAAAAACTAAATGAATTCAATATCAAATAATAATTGATTTTTTTTTCTTTTTCTATTTTTGGATATATGGTTAGTTGTAGATAACTAGACATATTCTATTGTTAGAACTAATCTAGAGTAGGCTCTTTACTTTAAAATCAAATTTGGGTTTTAAAGGGAGGTTTATATATGGGTTGGTAGATAAATAAAATCTTTATTTTTTTTTTTTGATAGCATAAAATCTTTACTTAATTTCCTAAAAATTGAAATCTTACCATTTTTATATTAAAATTAAATTAGTTAAAGTAGCCATCAAGTTTTCTCTCTTTAGAACAAAAACACTTGAATTTATTCAAGTTCATGAAATATTGATGACTTCAACACTACACACTATACATATTTCACAGTAATATTCCATTTTAAATTGAAGAAATAATCTCTCTTTTCTTAGAATAGATATATGAAGCTATCTAAACCTTTAAACTAGACAGACAAACAAATTAAATAATAGAATGTAATATTCAACTTTATTTTGGTAGCTAACTTTGTAGTAATATTTTCATTTTCAAATATTATCTTATTCTAATCCATATACTTTGTATCATCAACAATTTTAATCTTTGCTTTAAATTGTACTAAAAAAAAAAAAGAAAATCTTTGCTTTAAATTTTTAAAACTATTTAATAGACAAATGATATAGGTATGCATTTTATTAATCGATGTAATTAATTAGTACATGTTTAATTAAATAGACTTGTATTTAAAGTTAGATGGGTGGATTAGGTATATATAGAGCTTCAAAATTACTTTTACTTTTATTTTTTTATTAATTGATTAATAAAATATTAACAAAATTTAGAGATTAAAATAAATATAAATATTTAAGTCAAGAAACCACAAATCATTCAACAAGATTTGAATTTACATTAATCTCAACAAGATTAATAAAAAATAGCTCATTCAATTAAATATATATTTTCAATATAGTGAGGTCTCAATCTCCCACTATTATGAACTTAAAAAAAGAACAAGGAAGATTAAATTACAATATAACAACCTTACCAAACTCTTTTTAATACTATCACTTTTTTTTTTTTTTTGTTGATGATGAGACCATTCAATGTAGTTTTTATTATTATTATTATTATTATTATTATTATTATTTTTTATTTTTTTTTTTGTAAAGTGAGATAATTGATTAATGGAGTGTTTGGCAAGAGAAATTGAATCAACCAAAATTATATAGCTTTTAATTTTATTTTTGTTGCAGTTTTACCTTACAAAGTTTTGTTCAATATGACTTGGAGTTTAAGATAAATGTATAATATTTTAATTAATTAAATTATGCT
Source organism: Herpetospermum pedunculosum (assembly GCA_028017165.1). Classification (NCBI taxonomy): domain Eukaryota; kingdom Viridiplantae; phylum Streptophyta; class Magnoliopsida; order Cucurbitales; family Cucurbitaceae; genus Herpetospermum; species Herpetospermum pedunculosum. Next base: position 78,369,881 of record CM051524.1, on the reverse strand, counting down.
AAAATTAAAGAGAAAAAAATATGATTTCATGCATTAATTTGCAAAAATTATTTAGGAAATTCTTATTTGTGTTTTGTGTTTGGTTGAAATTAGTTGATAAATAGAATGAAAATCTAACATAAGATAAAGATACAATACAAGTCTAAGAATATAATTTGATAAAATAGAAATTTTAAGAATAAAACAGCCCATATATACTAGTAAAGAACACTAAACTTTTGTCATTTTATTTTAAAGTTTAAAATCTAAAATTAATAAATAGTTTTAATTTAACTTTTTAAAATAGATATTATTTTGAATCAACATATATATTATTCATAAATCAATTATTTAATTATAAACTTTTCATATTTACTATTTTCTCAAAAAGAAAAAAAAAATGAAAGAATTTTTATTAATTTAGTTTAATATTAAATTGTATATATGATATATTAGTTGTATATGTTTGAAATATTGATATATTCGAGTGTATATAAAAAAGTAATTAACAAAAGTTCTTGCATACATATTCTTCAAAGATGTGTGCCATCAATTGAAACAAATGTTGCCAGCCAAAAATACAAGATGAGAATGTCATAAAGAAATACTGAAATCTTCCATCATCGTCATTTTTATATTCAGTAATGGAACCTACATAAATCATAAAATTTTGGGATCCTATACAAGCAAATATATCAGAGGAATCTAAAATCTCTATAGTACCTAACTATTGCATGATAGGTTGTTGAAATTCAACGAAGGACATTGCATCATGCAATTAATGCGGGGATTGAACCTATGACCTCTTGGTCACCGACACAACCCTATGCCAATTGAGCTATGCTCGGTTTGGCAATATCTGATATTTTGTAGTCAACATAATTATCCCTCTCGTTCCATTGTCCGACATATAACATTGACAGACTAGAACTGTCTATGCAGTTGAATACAAAATATGTGAGCTAGTATTTATACCTATATTATTCAATATTCTATGATATGTTAAAATTATAATAAGTTATACACATATATACATGATATAATAGCATATATATTAATATACTATCATTTGTTAAGAATATATAATTAGTTATACATGGTATATGTTAATGTAAATGAAAATGTCATAAGTTTTTTTTTTTTTTTGCAATGGTAGTTTAATTAATGCGGGGATTGAACCTATGACCTTTTGGTCACCGACACAACCCTATGCCAATTGAGCTATGCTCAGTTTGGCGAAAATGTCATAAGTTATAAACATAATATTCAGTTAGACATGTAATATTTTAATATATATACCGTATTTTGATAATATATACATAGTATAATAGTAAATATATTAATATAATACCATTTGTTAAGGATATGTAATTAATCATACATGATATATGTGTAAATTAATAAACTCAGTTGTTAACATAATATTCAGTTAGACATGTAATATTTTAATGTATACTACCGTATTTTGATAATATATACTAACATATGGTGAGGATCCGTAAATTAATAAACTACCATATGTAATCAATATAGCTAGACATGAAATCTATACCATAAGTTAATGATTTTTTTTTCATAATCCAATAATTTTGTTTTTTCATATAGTACCATAAGTTAAGGATATGTAATTTAATAAACTACAAAATGTAATCATAACATAAATAGTATAATCTGTCTACCAATATACATGGTATAATAAGATATAAATTAATAAACTACCATATATAATCATTAAACATTATAATTATACATGAAAAAAGAATTAAAATATTTTCATATATATCGTATATTATAAAAATATATTTATACATAATGCTTCATAATCCCATGATTTATTTTATATAAATGAAAATGATAACGATTGGAAAATGAAGAAATATGAACACAAGATTTAGCCGTGGTATATTTGAATATGAAAATGTAAAATATTTGAAAGAGAGGATTCATGGTGAAAAATACGTACCTATTTAGATTCAAAAAAGAAGAAAAAAACTCGCATTTATAATGAAATGATGGATTGGTGTGGGACTGGAAAATGAAGAGCCAATGAAAAATGAAAAATGGTGTGAAAAAAATGATGGATAAGATAGATGGAGCTAAACGAAATTTGAAACCGTGAAATCGACTGGAAATTAAAGAATGTAATTAACTAAAATCGTGGAATTTTAATAGAGAAGTAATTGACTAAAAATCAAAGATTGTGGAATAAATATAGAGAGAAAGCAATTAGTATCTTAAAATCGTGGGATTGTGTTTTTTTTATTTTTATAAATAATTAAAAAAATAATTGAATGAATATATATTTGTAATTATTCATGAAGGAGAGAAAAAATTAATTGAGGGCATAATAGTCTAGACTTGTGAAAATTTATTTGTGAAAATGAATATATATTTAGACATTTTTAAAAAATCAATTTTTAAGTAGGTTATCGTACACAATTTCTCTTAAAATAATGCTAGTGATGTGCATATATATATATATATATATACCTTATTCGATCTCGTTTGGTTGATTATCTAATTGTTTAATCGTTTTTTTTATTATGATAATCCTCTACAATTTATCTAATTGTTTAGTTGGTTGATTATCTAATTGGAGCACGTGGATAAATTTTTTTAGTGGAATAATCAAAAGTGAGTCCGTTTGATAATGTTCCCGTCTCTCATTTTTTAAAAAACAGACTTGTTTGATAATTGTTCTATTTTTTTTTCTTCTAAATTTTGAGAAACATTTCTAAAAAATTGACAACTTTGCAATTTTGAAAAACTATAAAATGTTGTTTCTCTTTGTTTCGCTATAAATTCACAAAATTTTATTTTTTCCTTTTGGTCAAATTGAATGTCGATTTCATCCTTCCCATTCCTGTGCCTAGGTTTAAACCTACATCAAGACATTTGTTTTTTTTTTTTTTTTTTTTTTTTTTGCAAATATATAACTTAGTATTATTTCTATATTATTTTTAATTTAATTTTAAATTTTAAAATTTTAAATAGGTATATTTATATATATTATTTTAATTTGTACGTTGACAAATATAAATTTTGCTCAATAAAACATGCATTTATTCTCACTTTAATATTTTACCACCACGATATTTACAGAGTAGAATAATATTTTACCACCACCATATTTACAAAGTTTTATAATTGAGTTGGATCCAAGTCGACATCATTTTAGATAAAATGACTCGAGTGAGAGATAACATTGCACTCCAAATTTGGGCAACATTTGAAGGTTAAATACAATTTTATCGTTGGTTTTAATTTTACATCGAAATTTATTTGTATTAGATTATGTAAACTTTGGAAATGTCGATGAAAATGGAAATGTCAATGCCTCAATTTAATGGAAAGTGGTCTCAATTTTATGAAAATGTTCATGAACATATCGATAAACTCTCGATGCCAAGAGATATTTATGAAAAAAATCAACATTTGTTTTTGCAATTAATAAATAAATATTTTAATGTATTTAAATAAGATAAAAGATTTGAAACCAAGACCTAAAAAGAAAAGTTCAAATTTGGTCTTTCCTTTTGCCAATAAACCAGCAGCCATTTATTGATTTTAAAGGAACGATTTAATATAAATGGAAACAAAATTGGGAGAAACACATTTTTAAAGTTTCTCAAATTTTGTTTATTTTTTAGAAACGTTTCTCAAAATTTAGAAACAAGAAATGAGAACAGTTATCAAACAAGTCTGTTTCTTAAAAAATGAGAAACAAGAACAAGAAACATGAAACATGAAACATGAACGTTATCAAACAAGTCTATTTCTTAAAAAATGAGAACTATGAACAAAAAACAAAAACAGGAACGTTATCAAACGGGCCTTAAATTTTCTCACTACGACAACGTTTCTTTATGTTTTTGGCTCGATATCGGTAACTCTCAAATTTCTCCTTTTCCCTTTAACTTTTATTTCTCTTTCTTACCCTAATATTTTTTTTTTTAAGAACTCTAGCTAATATTCTCTTTCCAAACAAAATTCTCTAATTTTTATGGTTTTTTTTCAAAGGATAATTTTTATGTTTGATCTCTATGTCTCTCAACTTTTATCTATATGTATCAACATATTTTTCTCTCACCAAACCAGCATAGTTCAATTGGCATAAGGTTGAGTTCGTGACTAAGAGATTATGGGTTCAATTCTCGCATTAATAAAAATTTATATTAATATATATATATATATATAATAATAATAATGATTTGTTATAGTTTTTTTTTAACTAATATTAGGTTAAATTATAAGTTTAGTCCATGAAATCTTAAGTGTGTCTATTTAGTCCACAAAATTTTAAAAGTGTCAAAATAGGTCTTTCAACTTTTAATTTTATGTCTAATAGATCATAAAATTTTAAAATATTTAATATATTCGTGAATTTTCAATTTTAATGTTTTATAAGTATTTGACATATTCAAAATAAAAAAAAAAAAATTAATTGATGTATTAGATATTAAACTAAATTTGATGGCTAATGAGACCTTAAATATTCAATTTTGTTTTCCATACATTTGCAATTTTTTTTAATATTGAATTTGTCAAGAATCTATTAGAAAAAAAAAAAGGAGAATCTAGATACAAAATTAATAGTTTAATGACATATTAAGACATTTTTAACACAGTTGTTCTATATCATTTAGATTTATTAGATTTTGAAATCAAGAGGGATACTTTTGAAACGAAGGGAGGGATAACATGGGATAGTACTAGGTTTTGAAATAGTTTATGAATTGAAATTTTTATTATTTCCCGGGATTAGTTTATTGTCATATTATTTTTTTCTTTTTCCATTTTTTTTTAAGATATCCTTTCCATATATTTTGTTTATTCGATTTTTTTAAAAAAAAAATAAACTAATGGTGTTAATAATTTCAAAAAAAAAATGAAAGAGAACAATTGCACCAAATCTCTTGTTTCCCTCACATTTATAATTTATGCAAATTTAAATTTTATTCTAATGAAAGTTGTATGCATCACCAAATTGTACCTATAATATATATAAAGAAAAAAAGAAAAAAATATATAGAAATGATTCTCCAGTTGTTTTTTTTTTACAACAGATGGGCGGAGATCAAATCTAGGATCTAATACATACCAATTGAGTTATACTCTTATTGTCAGTTAAATTTTTTTCTTAATCACTCTCAACTTTTTTTATCGCAAAAAAATCACACACAATCTCAAGCGCAGCAAGAGGTGGAAATCGAGTCATCTACTTTTGGAAGGACACTCAAAATAGAGATCTAATTTTCAACAATCCAGGGTGGATTTGTTTGGTACACAACTTTTTTTTATATTTGGTAATATCCCTTACCTATAAATGTTTTGTAGATGGAATAATATTAAAGCAAATTCCATATTTGAATACGTTTTATTTAAAGTTAGGAAGTAGCATTTGCTTTTGTATAAATTAGGGAAATGATTTATCTTCACTTTCTCTCTAACCTATTATTTCAAACAATTACTTTTTTTCTTTTTCTTCAAAGAATCACGTTCTCTCCACTTTCTCTCTAACACAATAATTCTTTGAATTCATTCAATAATCTGCTATGTTCAAAGATAGGTTCAGAGAGAGTATGATAGAATTAATAGAATGATTCTTTAGTCTTTTTCATAGCTTCAGAACAAATATGATATGATAAAATACTCCACTTTTGAATATATAGAAAAAACTCTTATTATTTGAGGAACAAGTGGAAACATCATATAACTTCATGCTAAACCAAACATAATCCGATTGACATAAGTTTGTACCCATAACTCTTATTATTTGAGTTCAATCCTCGTAGTAATTAAAATACCGTTACAAAAATAAAATCAGATAAATTCAATTAATTTTATTCTTAAAAACAAATTACCCAAAGTCTCCGTTGCCCAAAATGTGTAGCTTGCCATTTGTTAACACTTAAATTTGCATACCCTCTAATAGACACCAGGTTTTTTTTTTTTTTTTTTGAGTACATTGGGGGTGGGGGGATTCGAACCACAGACCTCTTAGTCATCAAATCATACATATCACATATGCCAGCTGAGCTATGCTCGCTTTGGCTAGACACCAGGTTTAAATGCAACTAAAACCTATTGATTTTTTTTCTGAGTCATTATCACACCACGTGTAACCTCCATTTTTACAACTCATCACAACATCAATAGTATATTTTATCCATTAAGAAACTAATAAAATATTTATTTTGAAATACTTTTATAGATTATAGGTTCCATTTAAACTTTTAGAATGAATACAAATCATAATTGAAATCTAACACAAAATTGAAAGGTAAATTAAAATCACTCACATGTACTACTACTATTCTTACAACTTGCTTTTATTTATTTATTTATTATTTTATTTTATTTTTTCTACCATATAATGCCATAATCAATATAATGCCATAATATTTTAGTTTAAAAAATATAGTCACATTTTTTATTGAACAAACTTATCAAAATATATTAAGTCTCCTGAGTACAGTTTTGTATCCACCACTAAATACGGACAAATGTTACAAATTAATTATAAGGAATCAATGTACATGATCTAGGCCTAACAAAATTTTGAATAAATTTCTAGGAAACTTACCAATTTTAACACAAAAAAAAATAAAATAAATAAATAAATTAAAAAGTTCTAATGTTGTCTTTCTAAATATCGTCAATTTCACGAAGAGCTTTAAGGTACACACATAAAATAGAAGTTGCTACTATATACTAATCCAAAGTTTAAAACTCACCTTATCAACAAGAGGAGTAATTAGAATTTTCCCCTTCATTCTATGGTTTCATTTGATGTTCATTTTTGCGTTACATCCAAGTGGCTTCTTCCATAGTATCACTCATAAAAAAAAACTTGGGACAAAGATGAAGTTTGTGTCCAATTGGGAGGGTGTTGATAAATCAGTGCCGAAAAATTACGTGTCCACCAGAGAAGAGGTCAGGCATCCCGGTGAAGAAGATATGATTCCCGTGGTTGATATATTATGTCACACCGGATCGAGCCCTTCTCTTTCAAAAAATCTTCGACAATACGCAAGAATTCGATTTTTCTCAGGTTTGTAAGAGTTCTTGAATTTATTATGTCCGACTTCAAGAAAACGAGTATATATGTCAATTACGACGACTAAGTTATATTCTCACTACCATTTCGATTTACTATTTGGTTTAGGTGATAAACCATGGAGTGTCAAAAAGTTAGTAGAAGAGATGAGGAGGATTTCCAAGGAGTTTCATTCCATGTCACCCGAACATAGAAAGAGTGAATGCTCCAAAGACCCGGACAAAAAAATTCCACTTTGATTATAGGTCTAACCACTTAAATTATATTTAGTTGGGCACATCAATAACGCTAAATTTAAAATGATTATTTTACTAATTATTATTTTAGGGAGGTTGTTGTTGGAGCCTATTGTATTGTATTGCAGTGAGAAAGTTGGCTTTAGAGATATTGGAGGTGATTGATGAAGGTTTGGATCTTGAGAGATTGTACTTTGAGGGTGAAATGACTGAAAAATCCATCCCCAAATTCTAGCTTTGCTATGGGATTGAGGCAATGTCGTTGACAGTACATTTTTAGATTCCGTAGCCAAGCTAGAATTTGGGCATGGATTTTTCAGTCATTTCACCCTCAAAGTACAATCTCTCAAGAGCCAAACCATCATCAATCACCTTCAATATCTCTAAAGCCAACTTTCTCACTGCAATACAATAGGCTCCAACAACCTCTCTAAAATAATAATTAGTAACAATAATCATTTTAAATTTAGCGTTATTGATGTGCCTAACTTGATATAATTTAAGTGGTTAGACATATAATCAAAGTGGAATTTTTTTGTCCGGGTCTTTGGAGCATTCACTCTTTCTATGTTCGGGTGACATGGAATGAAACTCCTTGGAAATCCTTCTCATTTCTTCTACTAACTTTTTGACACTCCATGGTTTATCACCTAAACCAAATAGTAAATCGAAATGGTAGTGAGAATATAACTTAGTCGTCGTAATTGACATATATACTCGTTTTCTTGAAGTCGGACATAATAAATTCAAGAACTCTTACAAACCTGAAAAATATCAAATTCTTGCGTATTGTCGAAGATTTTTTGAAAGAGAAGGGCTCAGTCCGGTGTGGCATAATCAAACACCGGAATCATCTTCTTCACCGGGATGCCTGACCTCTTCTCCGGTGGACACATAATTTTTCGACACTGATTTATCAACACCCTTCCAATTGGACACAAACTTCATCATTGTCCCAAGTTTTTTTTGATGAGTGATACTATGGAAGAAGCCACTTAGATCACTAAATTGGGAAGAAGAAAAAGAAGAGAAGAGGGTTTGTTTATGGAGTGAAAAGAAAGAAGAGAAGAAAGTTTGTTGGGGGAGTGAAAGTGGGAGTATTGAATTTATAGATTTGAACCCAACCCCAATGGGTGTAAAAATATTTGTAATTGAGTTTTTACCTTTTTTTTATTTTAATGTTGATACGAAATTTTGTTTTTTTATTTTTACTTTTTCTTTTTTTATAAGCACAAATGCTAAACTTTTCTGTTGACCCTTTTTTTTTAATATTGTAATTTTTATAAAAATATAGCAGTTTTAAATCAATCACATCTAGCTATATATAATTCTTACATTTCAAATAATTGGATCTTATTTTTCAAAACAATCCAAACCAACAACTTTACTTTTTCATTTTAAGTTTCAAAGTCCTTTTCAAATTATTTTAACTTTGTTTGGTCGATTACATCAACTAGACTAGAATTGATTATAAAGAGAGTTATTATTATTAATTTTTATACTTCAACATATAATTTTTTCATTTCTTTCACATATATAAGAAAATCAAAATACTTCATTGAATCCAACAAACTGTTTGAGGCATTGATAGTTAGTGGTTATAATAGTCTGAGAATAATAACTACTATTGAATTCAGTATAGTTATTTTATTGACGGCCGATTATAATAGTCGGTGGGTCAAACATAGACTGAATAACCCAGTCCACTTAACTTCATTATCTCTCTTTCACTATTGAGCAATGTTGGTTGTTATTATAGAGTTTAGGGTTTGGAAGAAAAAAAGGACTTGGTCGGTTGGTGTTTTACTATCAAAAGGCAAAAACAAAAAAACCCAACCAACTTGAGATTAATTATACCATTCTCCAAACAAAATAAATGGGAGAAAGAAGGGACTTGGACCGGTAGGTATTTTACTATCAAAAGGCAAAAACAAAAAAACCCAACCAACTTGAGATTAATTATAACATTCTCCAAACAAAATAAATGGGAGAAAGAATGGACTTGGACCGGTTGGTATTTTACTATCAAAAGGCAAAAACAAAAAAACCCAACCAACTTGAGATTAATTATACCATTCTCCAAACAAAATAAATGGGAGAAACAAGGGACTTGGACCGGTTGGTATTTTACTATCAAAAGGCAAAAACAAAAAAATCAACCAACTTGAGATTAATTATACCATTCTCCAAACAAAATAAATGGGAGAAAGAAGGGGCTTGGACCGGTTGGTGTTTTACTATCAAAAGGCAAAAACAAAAAAACCCAACCAACTTGAGATTAATTATAACATTCTCCAAACAAAATAAATGGGAGAAAGAATGGACTTGGACCGGTTGGTATTTTACTATCAAAAGGCAAAAACAAAAAAATCAACCAACTTGAGATTAATTATACCATTCTCCAAACAAAATAAATGGGAGAAAGAAGGGGCTTGGACCGGTTGGTGTTTTACTATCAAAAGGCAAAAACAAAAAAACCCAACCAACTTGAGATTAATTATAACATTCTCCAAACAAAATAAATGGGAGAAAGAATGGACTTGGACCGGTTGGTATTTTACTATCAAAAGGCAAAAACAAAAAAATCAACCAACTTGAGATTAATTATACCATTCTCCAAACAAAATAAATGGGAGAAAGAAGGGGCTTGGACCGGTTGGTGTTTTACTATCAAAAGGCAAAAACAAAAAAATCAACCAACTTGAGATTAATTATACCATTCTCCAAACAAAATAAATGGGAGAAAGAATGGACTTGGACCGGTTGGTATTTTACTATCAAAAGGCAAAAACAAAAAAATCAACCAACTTGAGATTAATTATACCATTCTCCAAACAAAATAAATGGGAGAAAGAAGGGGCTTGGACCGGTTGGTGTTTTACTATCAAAAGGCAAAAACAAAAAAACCCAACCAACTTGAGATTAATTATAACATTCTCCAAACAAAATAAATGGGAGAAAGAATGGACTTGGACCGGTTGGTATTTTACTATCAAAAGGCAAAAACAAAAAAATCAACCAACTTGAGATTAATTATACCATTCTCCAAACAAAATAAATGGGAGAAAGAAGGGGCTTGGACCGGTTGGTGTTTTACTATCAAAAGGCAAAAACAAAAAAATCAACCAACTTGAGATTAATTATACCATTCTCCAAACAAAATAAATGGGAGAAAGAAGGGGCTTGGACCGGTTGGTGTTTTACTATCAAAAGGCAAAAACAAAAAAATCAACCAACTTGAGATTAATTATACCATTCTCCAAACAAAATAAATGGGAGAAAGAAGGGACTTGGACCGGTTGGTATTTTACTATCAAAAGGCAAAAACAAAAAAACCCAACCAACTTGAGATTAATTATACCATTCTCCAAACAAAATAAATGGGAGAAAGAAGGGACTTGGACCGGTAGGTATTTTACTATCAAAAGGCAAAAACAAAAAAACCCAACCAACTTGAGATTAATTATAACATTCTCCAAACAAAATAAATGGGAGAAAGAATGGACTTGGACCGGTTGGTATTTTACTATCAAAAGGCAAAAACAAAAAAATCAACCAACTTGAGATTAATTATACCATTCTCCAAACAAAATAAATGGGAGAAAGAATGGACTTGGACCGGTTGGTATTTTACTATCAAAAGGCAAAAACAAAAAAATCAACCAACTTGAGATTAATTATACCATTCTCCAAACAAAATAAATGGGAGAAAGAAGGGGCTTGGACCGGTTGGTGTTTTACTATCAAAAGGCAAAAACAAAAAAATCAACCAACTTGAGATTAATTATACCATTCTCCAAACAAAATAAATGGGAGAAAGAAGGGGCTTGGACCGGTTGGTGTTTTACTATCAAAAGGCAAAAACAAAAAAATCAACCAACTTGAGATTAATTATACCATTCTCCAAACAAAATAAATGGGAGAAAGAAGGGGCTTGGACCGGTTGGTGTTTTACTATCAAAAGGCAAAAACAAAAAAATCAACCAACTTGAGATTAATTATACCATTCTCCAAACAAAATAAATGGGAGAAAGAAGGGACTTGGACCGGTTGGTATTTTACTATCAAAAGGCAAAAACAAAAAAACCCAACCAACTTGAGATTAATTATACCATTCTCCAAACAAAATAAATGGGAGAAAGAAGGGACTTGGACCGGTAGGTATTTTACTATCAAAAGGCAAAAACAAAAAAACCCAACCAACTTGAGATTAATTATAACATTCTCCAAACAAAATAAATGGGAGAAAGAATGGACTTGGACCGGTTGGTATTTTACTATCAAAAGGCAAAAACAAAAAAATCAACCAACTTGAGATTAATTATACCATTCTCCAAACAAAATAAATGGGAGAAAGAATGGACTTGGACCGGTTGGTATTTTACTATCAAAAGGCAAAAACAAAAAAATCAACCAACTTGAGATTAATTATACCATTCTCCAAACAAAATAAATGGGAGAAAGAAGGGGCTTGGACCGGTTGGTGTTTTACTATCAAAAGGCAAAAACAAAAAAATCAACCAACTTGAGATTAATTATACCATTCTCCAAACAAAATAAATGGGAGAAACAAGGGACTTGGACCGGTTGGTATTTTACTATCAAAAGGCAAAAACAAAAAAATCAACCAACTTGAGATTAATTATACCATTCTCCAAACAAAATAAATGGGAGAAAGAAGGGGCTTGGACCGGTTGGTGTTTTACTATCAAAAGGCAAAAACAAAAAAATCAACCAACTTGAGATTAATTATACCATTCTCCAAACAAAATAAATGGGAGAAAGAATGGACTTGGACCGGTTGGTATTTTACTATCAAAAGGCAAAAACAAAAAAATCAACCAACTTGAGATTAATTATACCATTCTCCAAACAAAATAAATGGGAGAAAGAAGGGGCTTGGACCGGTTGGTGTTTTACTATCAAAAGGCAAAAACAAAAAAATCAACCAACTTGAGATTAATTATACCATTCTCCAAACAAAATAAATGGGAGAAACAAGGGACTTGGACCGGTTGGTATTTTACTATCAAAAGGCAAAAACAAAAAAACCCAACCAACTTGAGATTAATTATACCATTCTCCAAACAAAATAAATGAGAGAAAGAAAGGGCTTGAACCGGTTGGTGTTTTACTATCAAAAGACAAAAACAAAAAAACCAACTTGAAATTATACCTATTTTTAGTTGAATAAAATCTCAGGGAGATTTTTTATTATTTAGTGAGTGTGTGGTAGTGAGCATGTGAGATATAAATAATAGTGGTTTTGAAAACGATTTATTGTTGTTCTTGATCACAAACTATCGGGTTGTGTTACTTGAAAAATAGTTATTGTTAAACTATATTGAGAATAGTTTGTAGAAAAAGAAAAGAAAGACAACAATTAATCCTACATTTTAAATGAATCCATGTCGAGTCTTGAAACTTTAATTAATAATTTTGATTTCCTCTATCTTGTTTTTTTTTATGATTGAACCTAGGACCGTATGGTCGATCAAACTATGTTATTTAGCCATCTACATCCATCTTCTTAAAGGAAAAGGGGAAAAAAATCTAATAAGTTTGGTGGGTTATTTATTTTCTTTTAATTCATCAATAAAATGAATGAATAATTAACTCTTTTATTTATGGAAATTTGATTAATAATCTTTGATCAAACATATAATAAAGAAAGCATTATTATTGATAATTTTTCCAAATTAAATAGATTGTGGTGTTGTGCATTAAAAGAAATTCAAACCACTAAATAATTAGATATCAAGTCTTTCAAATTTAATGTGTGAGTACGTCGTACTTTCTTGTCATAATTTTTTGTTTATATTTCTATAACATAATTTTTGTAATCACCATTAGATTCTCCTGACATAGGTAAATTAAAGGACACTTCGTTAATTCAAGTTTTTGTAACTAGGTCTACCACCATACCTAATTTTAGTTTAATTTATTGAAGTGGTAATAAGTTGGAATTTTTTTGCCCTTCTTAACATAACTTGAAATGATGTCTATTAAAGGGTAGCATGTGAAAATTTAAGAATTAATGTTTTTAGTTTAAACCAGAGGTAAAACTACACCTAAATGGTAAGAAAAGTAATTTAATTTAGTAAATATCAACAACTTCATTTTGTGAAAATTTAAGAATTAATGTTTTTAGTTTAAACTGTAAAACTACACCAAAATGATAAGAAAAATAATTTAATTTAGTAAATATCAACAACTTCATTAGCTTCAAGATAATAATGTTTAGGAGAGAAATATTATGGATGAGTAACTAGAAATTTTAGGCAAGTGAGAATTTTGGTGATATAAAATAAATTGTGACTACAAATTTTGTTTTAAAAGATAAAATTAAGTTGACTCATCACGAGATTTTTTTTTTTTTTTTTCAAATGTGAGTTTTTCTAATATATTCAAAAGTATTTTTTTCATATCATATTTTTCATCTATGTAAAAGATTTGAAGAATCATTCAATTTTTATCATATTATTTGAAAATATCACATTATTGAACGAATAATAAAACCATTGTGTTAAGTTCTTTTAAATAATAAAACCATTGTGTCAAGTTCTTTTAAATAATAGGTAAGAGAAAGATGAAATAAAGCATTTTTCTTAATTTATACAAATGACAATGATATTATCAATTAAACGAATTTACTATTTTAGGGGACCAATGTAATACTTGCAAAAGATAAAACTATTACCATATTTAATTTTTCATGGTTTTTAGGTGATGTTTATCCTATTTAAACCATATTATGGCTTATTTTGGACACTATATTTAATTTCATTTATAACAATGTGATTTGTTATGTTGATTTAAGAAATATGATAGGCAAGTATACGAAATTAAAAAGAGTGGTGCTAAAAAAAAATCCAACGTATATAAAGTTAAAAGATAACAATTACCTACACTTTTTGTTAGGAAATGAAGCCCAAAACAAGGGTCTTTTTTTCTTTTGGTTCACATCAATCTAATTAAGCATCTATTATTGTTATTTTAGCTAATTAGTAGGTGGTTAACAATTTTGATTGGTTGTTTAAAGGTAAACTATTATGCATTATTGGTTCAAATGAAGGTGAATTATAAGAGGAGAAAAAGGAGGTTGGGCGGTTGGTGTTTTCCTCTCAAAACCACAAAAAACTAACTTGAACTTATAACTCCATTCTCCAAACAAAACAAAAAAAAGCTAAAGCGAGTGTGACTCAACTGGCATATGTATGTTCTTGATGACCAAGATGTTTGTGGTTCGAATCTCCCACCTCCAATGTATTTTGTGATCGATAACTTATTTAATTCTAACCTATGAAGTGGGAACATGTGATATAATTTAGTTTGTTATTCCACATTTATAATCTAGTTGTTTTTCCAAACACTTTAGCTGTGAGCATTATAATTACCTACCTTCATCTCGAAAGTATATCTTCCAAAAAAAAAAAAAAAGGAAAAGCAATTATTCTTACATTCTAAATAAATCCATGTTAAGTCATAAGTCGAATTATAGGATTTAGCCCCTTGAATATTGGGATCGATATTTTTTATGGTGGAGATTTATTTTTCCCATTTCACAGTATCATGTTTTTAAGAAATTTAAATTTGTGTGTAAAAGATTTTTTTTTTTTATTTCTTGATTTAACTTCCAAGTACACATGTTCTATTTTTGTTTAATAATTTCAATATGATACTCATACCAAAAGAAGAATTTCATTACTATTTCAATCTCGTTGTTTATTATTTCTTTAATGAAGTCATATCTAAACGGTAAACGTTAGTAAAAACACAAATTAACAAGGGCTGGTTGCACAAATAGAAATCAGACCAAAACTAATTGCAAATTTATCAAACTTTAAAATATTTTGCAAATATGGCAAAAATATCACGGATAGACTTTATCATATCACTGATAGACTTCTATCAATGATAGACTATTGTCACTGACTAAAATCTATAAAAAGCTGAAGTGATCAGCGATAAAAATTATCATATCCGCAAAAATTTTAAAATCATGCTATATTTTTAATTATGTTATTCTAAATTGACATCTGTTACAATTTCCTAATTAACAATAGGAATTTTTTTTTTTTATAAAAACAATAGCAATATTTAGATATTAATAATATACTATTTACTTTAAATGTTTGAATTAATTTAGTAGCTTCATTTGAATTGTCTAAAACCAACGGCATAATGTATGAACTAATGATCAAAAGATTCGAATCACAAACATAAAAACAAATAAAAAAATCAATAAAAACCCACGTGGATTGTTGAAGTTAATAACACGCTATAACATTTTATTTTGGTTTTTAATTTTTGACAATTAAGCCTATAAACAATACATGCACATATAAATTTATTGGTTGTGTTAATCTATCTTTTAAACTGTTTCCAAAATCTAAACTTAAAAAAAAAAAAAAAAATGTTTTTGTTTTTGTTTTTTTAATTTGACTAAAAATTGTAATGTTTTCTAAATAAAGATGGAAGTAATTGTAGAAATTCACATGTAGATGTATGATTTATAGACTTAATTTTCAAAAACCAAATGGTTATCAAATGGGGCTTCATAAATTTGACTACCGTTTTTATTTTTGGAGTTTACAAATATAATAAAAAAATTCAAATTTTGATTTTTTTTTCGTTTTTTCACTAGTTTTATTTTCACTACATCCCTATCATAGTAGAGAGGAAAAAAATTAGATTTTAAAATAATTGTACCAAATGGCACAAATGGCACCCATGTTTTTTTCTTTTCCAAGTGAGACACATCCTCAACATTTAAAAAAAAAAGAAAAAACAATCAAAACCAACAACTTTAATTTATCATTTTAAGTTTAGTGTCCTTTACAAATAATTTTCGCTTTGTTTGGGACGTTGGCTGAATTATTGAGCAATGTTGGTTGCAATCAATTTTCTCTTAGTGCTTTGATTTAACTACCAAATCCTTTAATAAATTCAATGTTTTTTTTTACAACATGTTGGGGTGGGGTATTGAACCTAGGACCTCGTAGTCTCTAGGCAGTACATCATGCCATTGAACTATGCTCTTGTTGGCAATAAATAAATTCAATGTTATACTTATACTAAAGAAATCCATTACTATTTCAATCTCATTGTTTATTATTTAATTTGTTAAATTCTTTATTAAATTCAACTTATATTCAAATGAGGAATTCCATTACTATTTCAATCTCATTGTTTATTATTTAATTAATGAGGTCTTATGTAACTGTGTAAACATTAGTAAAAACAAATTAATAATAGGAATTTTTTTTAAAAGAAGAGGTCTTATGTAACTGTGTAAACATTAGTTAAAAACAAATTAATAATAGGAATCTTTTTTTAAAAGAAGAATAAGAATATTTAGATATTAATAATATACTATTTACTTCAAATGTTTGAATTAGTTTAATAGCTTCGTTTGAATTCTTAAAAAACCAATATAACTTGCGAATTAATGATTAAAAAGTCTGAAGTTTATGAAAGACAATCATATTTTAGCCTATTTATTTAGTGGTTCTGATCATGGGTATCAACTTCTTATATAATAATAGATTACAAAGGAAAACAATTTTCTCATAGTGTGCTTAGGGAAAAGAATTTTTTTTTTTTTTTAAAGAGGAACTAACCTTTGGCTTTTAATCTTGATTTATTAATAAAAAAAAAAGTATATGAAAAGGTGAAATAAGTTATTTAACACCAAATTCTATATGAAATCTGCAAAATTCAACCAACTGAATTTTTTTTTCTTTTTTCGAAACACCTGAACTTAATTTTTCTTACGTAAAAAGTAACATTTGAAATCACTTCAAAATCAACCATTGCCATTAAATAGATCATTAAGTGGAGAGAATACGACATATTATCAGCCACATGTTTTGTTGAAACGAATTCTATTTTAAATTTTTGTATTCTTCTATACGTATGGATCCATTTAATTGAAGATCCTTTCCAAACGAAACTCCTAGATCACTATGGCCGACTTTCGTCTTTGTTCGACCAATCGGTCTCATCAGGGAGTTAGTGCAACGAGGAAACGTGATTGTCACGTAGATTGCCTCGGAGCACAACATTGTTGATCCGTTTACAAAGTCTCTCACGGCTAAAGTGTTTGAGGGGCACCCAGTGAGTCTAGGACTGCGAGCTATACAGTAGGACAGTGGAAGAAAAGTCGATGGATATATGTGATATTCCAGCTTTCTTGCTCAACATATGAGACTTCACTAACGTTTTAGTCCAAGTGGGAGTTTGTTGGGTTTTATTTCCTAAAACTCGTGGTTTGTAAACTTAATGTATATTTTATTTAGCAATAAAGTTGTTATTGAGATTTATTCAGTAAAGTTGTTATTGAATAAAGTTAATTGTGTTGTCATTTAACCTAACTTCAATAAACTAAGAACTCATGACTATATGATGTATACTTGAACTTCATGTGGGATATGATTGTGGATCAAGTTCAAGTAAATAGCCAGAACGGTCTATAGTATACGGATAGGGTTTGATACCTTATTCTGGGGACACTATTGGACGCGACCCACTTTGTATAGTACAAACGATGTGATCCGAAATCGTTCATCTGGAGACATGCGAGTGAGGGCGCCCTATGCAATGAGTTTGCATAAGACTGAACCGCGAAATCAAGTCACTATTTCTTTACAACTCGGTTTACTGTAAAGACTGATTTTTTCATATGATGACCTAGGTAACTCGATCTGAATCATGAACACGCTATGAACTTTTGTTTATTCGGGCTTATCCTTTGACTTGTATAGGTGAGGGTGACCCGAGATCGCAGACTCAATAAGGCTACCATCTTGGGGATAAGACCGGGTAGAAAGTTGGGAACATAGTCCAGCGAGATGAAATTCACTCCTACCCGCCTTTTTAGGGTATAGTAGAGAGGTTGTTCCCTTTAAGTGTTGACTCCGGGTCTTGAACTAGGGATCCCACCCTCTCATTAGCCCGAGAGGGACTCGGTATAGTGATTAACTCACATACCAATCGGTTTAGTGATTGGATCACAAACCAATTGTTCATTAGGATTAGTGGGACTTAAGGAATAAGATGTAATTACGGGGATAAAACGGTATTTTTGACCCAACTGTAATTACAAACGACCTGTGAAGAATCGACTTATTAATCATGGTTATATCAAGAGGACGGGAATATATCTACGGTGAGGAGAGTGCAACCCTTGGGCTATAGTGGAGTCCTTGGGGTTAACGAATGTTGGTTAGCTTGGCTAAAGAGTTTGACGGGTTAATCTCGTATCGTTGGAGCTCATGATCTGTAGGTCTCGTTTAGGTTCTCATTGCTAGCTCAGATTAAGTCGTGTAACAATATGAGAGAAAAGAACTTGAAGCGATTCATATTCGGTTTTGGAAGATAGTTGGACATATTTAAACCAAGTTCTTTTCAACTATCTTCTCTAAAACCCTATCTTCTAAGTAAATAGTATGAGTAGGATGTCAATAATTGTTCTAAAATGTTTATTTTTATGTGTCTATCATAAAAGTTATCAATTACTCTTTTGAAATAATAAAGGCTTGGAAATGATTTATTTTATTTAATCTTAATAAAAAAATAATCTTTCAAGATACAATATATGTTTCTATTATTATTATTTTTTTTAGTACAATTTAATAACTGCAATGTATTGTAAACCATCATTTACAATAGTAAATGAGGCTGTCAATATCATGGTCAACAATATCATTTTTTAATTACTATTTCTTTAGATGCAATAAAAATTAGAAAATTTGAATAAAGAATATAATGTATAAAAGAAAATGGAAATCAATTGTATAGGAATGCAATAACTCAAATAACATAACAGTAAATTTTATCATTTCATGCTTTATGGTAGAAAGAGAAAATATATGTCTTAACCAGTTAAAGTTGCGGTGACGTTTTTAAAATTGTATTTTTACTTTTTAAAATAAAATTACAATATTATAAGAATAAATTAATTATTAAAATTATCTAAAAAGAACAGATCATTTAAATGAGCATCATACAAAAAAAAAAAATCCATTTTAGTAGCTTCAAATTTATTATATTAAAAAAAAAAACTTTCAATTTTTTTTTTATTTATCAATAATTAATTTGAATTTGAATATCTAAAAAATTTAAGTAAATAAGGCTAAATTTAATACACAAAATTATTAAAAAAAATATATAAACAAAGTTAAAAATAGATTTATTTTTATTGACATTTATAATCTAGTCGTGGGTCCATAATCTTTCTCTATCTCATATAAATCAAAGCTCATTAATAATAATAATTCCAGAAAAAAAAATATGAATTCATATTTTATTTTTTATTTTTTATTTTTTTTAAAAGAAATGAATTCATATCCTTAAACATCAAAAACTCTAAATTTACATTTTTTCGTCTCTTTCTTTCTCTTTAGCCGTCACTCACTACTTAGAACTCATTTAGATTTATGTTCTATTTGTTTTGTTTCTCTACAAACAATTTGTCCTCTGCCACCGACCACCCACATTGGCCACGCTCAGTCGCCACTGCACCACGAAAAGATTCCTCCTTTGCTAGCCGCCTACAACAATTGCTCGGTTGAAATTCGTTCGTGCATCACCTTGTTAGACAAAGAAGTTGAAGTTTTTGGTTTTTCATCTTAAGCTCTTTCATCTTAAACTTCCAAGTTGAAGTTGCGAGTTGAATTTTCGAATTCAATGAGTGCGTTTTCTGAAATCGTCTCACTAATCCCATGTTCAGAAATTTGCATGTTGCTCACACAACTGATTGATTTTATGCTAGAGATTTTCTTTTGCTTAAACTTTTGGTAATGATGAGTGCTGAAAGAATAAGTTTAAAGGTTATTTTCTTTAACACTGGGGTCTTTCAGAATTACGTGTATGTAAGAAAGAACATCTTATTATTGAGACATCAGTTTATGGGTTGGGTTGAGTTAATGAGATGTTATAATATAATACAAGTATTAGTTTTGGAGAAATAATTGGAGGAGGTGGCTGGCTGGCAATTTTATACATCGTCACCGTTAGCTCATAGTTATTAGGGGCATGCAAATTTTAACTAAATCGTTAGCAACGAAAAATGACGAATTAAAAAACGTTTTTGTTTAAATGCTTTCATCGCTACCCACTTTTATAATGATTTCTAATTTGACAGTTTTGGAAAGGATATGCATAATTTTGTTCTCGGGCAATGTTATATTTTAATTTTATTACTATTATTTATTTAAGTGGGTTGATTTATTTGAAAAATGTTAGTGTAAGGGATAAAAATGAAGCTTATGAAATATCAAGTATAAAATTGAATAGGTAAGTTGGTTAATACTCAAATTTTTCCGTAAACAAAAGGTTGGTCATTGTAGCTAAGAATTCAGGTAATCGTAGCTAAGATAATCCATCACTGCTTCATGATTACCACCCATGAATAAGTAGTTTCTCTTGAAATTGTTGAACTTGACCGAACGATAACGTGGTTGAGTGACTTCATTTATCAAACATTTTGCAGGTTCTATAGTCTCATCATCTTCAGGGTAAATGAGATAGATTAATGATTGACGAGATATCTTTGTATTCGTCAAAACTTGGTGTTCTCCTGCTTTCAACTTTCCGTTGCTAACCACCTACAAAACATAAAATAGAGGAATTATTGGAAGAAACTGCCACACCATGATTTGTGATTTTAAATTTGTCCTGCTATCATGAGGGAGGGGTTGGAAATTTTGAATTGGTATCTAAAGACTATCGGGGAATATTCACATTTTAGGTGTCTCATCCAATAATTTATTCATAAATGATAAAAATCACCCCAAACGTGAATAGCTTTAGGAAGTTTATATTTTTGTTTTTTGTTTTGTTCATTTTTTAAAAAATTAAACTAACCAAGTATTTTGGTGTGTTCAATACTTAAATATAAAAAGTGATTTTATAAGAACTTTTGGAAAAAAGTCAACATTTTGAAGTGCTTTTGATCGTGGCACCAACTGATTCTTATTTTAATTGGTGCTTTTGGCCTAAACACTTCATATACCATTCTCATTTTCTTTTAATACAATTTATCTTAATGGACTTTTCTCAAACGTGCAACATTTTCTCACTAATGTCTCTTTTTATGCACATTTTCTTTCATCAACTTCGTATCACACTTTTCCACGACAATCTCTTTTCGCACTTTTTCTTACTAGTCTCTTTGTCCAATTTTTCCTTCATTATTAATATCTTACTAAACACTTTCTCTCATTCATTTAATTTTTAAAAACTTCAATTATTTTTATTTTAGTAATTTGTTCATTCTAAAAATATTGTTTATCAAGAAAACATGAATAAACAAGAAGAAAAAGATTTCTAATTTGACAAAAAGACACTTCTAAAATCCTAAAACATCAAATAATAAGTATTTTATTATTATCCAACACTTTTCATTAATATATGGTAATTTGTAGAATATATACATATTTATAAAAACCGCCAAGCACACGACCAAAATGTCAAATGTTTGAATCTATCTATCCATATGTTGTTGAACTAAAAAAAAATCATGTACAAAACTAACTCAAGTTTAATCTTGAAAGCATAAAACGTACCTGTAAAACATAGCCAATGTTAATGAGAAGGGCACCGTCCATAGGGTCAACATCAATCCATTCACCATCTTTGAGATATTGAAGGCCATTAGCATCTTGAAACAAGATGGTAATAAGGGTTGCATCACAATGTCTTTCCAATCCGATAGTCAAGTTAGGGTTTGGGCATGGTGGATAATGGTTAGCCGAAACTACACAATGTTTAGAGAGTTCACCCTTTAAGGACTCTCTTTCCATTCCCAACCCTTCACTAATCACCTCCAATATCTCCATGGTTAACTTTCTCATTGCAACACAATATGCTCCAACTACCTCCCTAAAATAGAACCATGATTTTAGTTCCCGGCATGTCGATATGAACATAATTCAAGTGAGTAGATATGATATTTATATTCACGAAAATATTGCAAGTTTAATCAGATCTCGTTTCCTACATTTGTAAATTTGAAAAAAAAAAAATATGAACTAATAACAAATTAAACATGATGGGTTGAAGTCTTGTATATGAAAAGGTATATTTCACATTAATATTATATTTATTTTTCTTTCTAACAAACATATCTCCAACCTTTCTGTCTAAATTTTCTCACTATAATGTTTCCTTATTTTTAAATTTATATTTATTTCTCTATTATATCTTTTACATATTACTCTCTTAACTTTACACACACTCCCTCTCACAAATTTCTCCTTTTCCCTTTAACTTTTATTTATCTTTATTACACTAATATTCTTTTTTTAAGAACTCCAACTTTGGAGGTACATGACAATGAATTACAATATCTTAACAAAAATGAATGACATCATATCATCCCTTTTTTTTTTTTTATAGGAATCATCCCTTTAGCTTAGTGTTTCCTTATTTTTGACAAATAAATGACATGGAATTACAATATCTTTCTAGGTTAAATTGTACTTTTAAGTCGTTTGTATTGTAACACCTTGTTATTTGTGGTTATTATACTAACAAAATAAGTCAAATAAATCTAATGGACACTGTTCACTCCAAAATAAGTCATATAAATTGTACTTTATCTTCTTTTCTTTATGATCACAGCAAAATTCATTTTCTCCCTCTTCATTTCAGACCCACAAAAAAAAGACAGAAAAGGAAAAACCCACTCTTCTAATGTCAATTTCTTTGTTTTTTTCTTGATCAGTTTCATATGGTATTAATGTTTCCTCCTCCAGGTTCTCTTTTATTTACCCTTTTCTTGTTTCTTTCTTTGCCTTTTTGGGTTTCTTTGAGTTTTTCTACTTTTTTTTCTCTCTATGTTGAATCTGTGGTTTTGGGGTATTCTCTCTTTTTTCCTCTATTTTTTTTGCCTTCCGACATTTTTGGGGTGTTAATGTTTTTTTGTCTGGAATGTTCTTAGGACTGCTCTATTTCATAGATTGGTTTGTTGTTGTGGGTTTGAAATGAGGCTTCCATGGGTTTTGTTAGAAATTTCTCTGTTTATTATTGAAGAAAGTGGGGGAGGTTTGATTTTTTATTTGGGTTCTTTTACTTAACATTTTTTACTAAAGGTTAAAAGAAAAAGAAGAAAATTTAAAGCATTTTACGTGAATTAGGGCGAAAGCTTTTTTTTACCTGTATTTTGGGGGATTTTGAGGCCAAAAATGAGCATATTTCTCCAATGGATAACAATTGAAAGCCACCGAATCTTTCCACGATTGAAGCGCTTGTTTCATATGGTCATCAATATTGCTTGTACTATAAAATTTCATGCAGTAGTCTGGGACGTTCGAGCACTCCCTCACTTTCTCTTCTTTTGACATTCCATGAAACTCCTTGAAAACCATCATCGTCTCTTCTAATAACTCACTTGACACTCCATGGTTTATCATCTATAACAAAGAAACAAAAAGAATGATGTTTAACATATAGCATTTGGTTAGTTTTCCAACATGTTTATCGAGAGAGACGAAAAAATATGAAAGATTCATAAGTACTTTCAAACCTGAAAAAATCCGAACTCATGAGAGACGTCGAGGATTTTTCGAATGAGAAGGGCTCGGTCGTGGGTGCTAAAATCAACCACCGGAATTGCCTTCTTCACCACATCGCCAAGCCTCATCTCCGGCAGATGCATAGAACTTTCTGGCACTGATTCAACATCCACCCCGTTGGACAATTTTTTTATCTCTTCCATAATACTAATTGTAATTCTCTTTCAATGTTTTGACCCTAAAGAGATGATATATGCTATGAAACTTATGAAACTCAAGAAGGGTAACTCCCTTTATATATAGTTGTGAGAGTTTTTTTTTTTTCCTCCATCCTACAATTTTAGATATAGTGCAATTAAAACAATATTTTACCCTACTTTTAAAATTAATGCTATACATGGTAGAAAACGATAGATAATTTCTCTTTCGAGAGAGAGTTCTAACATTTTACCCAAGTTATAATTTTGTTGATAAAACAAATTATGGCTAGAGTTTCTTTTAAAGAATAAAATTAAGTTGCACTTATCTCTTTCCACTTGTTCCTTAAATGTGTAATAGACTTCTTTTCCCTTAAATGTGAGATTTTCTTTTATATATATATATTCAAAAGAGAATAGTTTTGTCCATATCATATTTTTCTGAATTTATGCAAAAGTAAGAAAAATCATTTCATTTAATTCAATTAATTAAAACAAAGTACAATTGATTTTCTTTAAGTATTATTGTACTAAAATTGCATATGTTGTTTTATAGTATATTTCTTTAATTAGAGGGAACCAGTGGGGACACATGCATGTGTATGTTCAAAGTTGAATAGTGTAAGGAGAGATACTCTTGGGATGAATATTGGTTTGACTCGATTGTATTTAATATTTATGATTTCTATTTTAAAAAATTATTTTATTCTTATAATGGATTTACAGTTAGATTTGGTTTGTAAATAAGGAATTGAACCAATTCAATCAAATGGAAGAATTCAAATTGACTTAATTAGTTGAATTTTATACCCAACAAATGAATGTGACATGCAATCACAATTAACAAAATAAAAAATAATCATCTTTTATTAAGATTTCTTTCAGTCTATCTAATTTTTAATTATGAAATGTATTTTTAATCATCATTTCATCCAATATCAAATAATAATTGATTTTTCTTTTCCTTGTTTTTCTTTTCTTTTTCTTTTTTTTAGATATGTGGTTATATCTTCACATGACTAGACAATACTATTCTAGTAGATGATGATACTTCTAACTAAGAGGGATACTTTTTACTTTGAACTTAGTTAGTTTGAAAATCAATTCTATTGTTAGAACTCATTTAGAGTGGGCTCTTTACTTTAAAATCAAATTTGGGTTTTAAAGGGAGGTTTATATAAGTTGGTAGGTAAATAGAATCTTTCCTAAATTTCATAAAGATTGAAATCTTACCATTTTTATATTAAAATTAAATTAGTTAAAGTAGCCCATGAATTTGTCACTTTAAAACAAAAACACTTTAATTTATTCAAGTTTATGGAATCTTTGTAGTGCATGTCTTCAATTATTGATGACTTCAACACTACACTATTCTATAATATTATTCCATTTTAAATTGAAGAAATAATCTCTTCTTATAATAGATATATAAAGCTATCTAAAGCTTTAAACTAGCTAGATTTTATTGGAAAATCTTACCAAACAAACAAATTAAATAATAGAATGTACTATTCAACTTTATTTTAGTAGCTAACTTGGTAGTAATATTTTAATTTTCAACCATTATCTTATTCTAATCCATATACTTTGTATCATCAACAATTTTAATCTTTGCTTTAAAAAATTTTAAACTATTTAGTAGACAAATGATATAGGTATGTATTTTATTTATCTATGTAATTAAGTAGACTAGTATTTAAAGTTGGATGGAGTGGATTAGGTATATATGGAGCTTCAAAATGACTTGTTTTTTTTTAACTGATTAATAAAATATTAACAAAAATTAGAGATTAAAGTAAATCTAAATATTTAAGTTAAAGGAACCATAAATCATTCAACAATATTTGAATTTACATCAATCTTAATATAGCTCATTCAATTAAATATATATTTTCAACTAAGTAATAGTGAGGTCCGAATCTCCCACCTATACTTGAACTTAAAATTAAAGAACAGGGGAGATTAAATTACAGTATAACAACCTAACCAAACAACTCTTTTTAAAACTATCACTTTTTGTTGATGATGAGATCAGTCAATGCATTTTTTTTATTATTATTTGAGATAATTGATCAATGCAATGTTTGGCAAGAGAAATTGAATCAACCAAAATTATATAGCTTTTAATTTTGTTGGCTAAAAAATCCTATTTTATTATTAGATTTTAGGTGCAGTTTTACATTTCAAATTTTTGTTCCATATGACTTGGAGTTGATAGATGTATAATATTTTAATTAACTTCGAGTTTAAGATAAATGTATAATATTTTAAATAATTAAATTATGCTTAAATTAGCGATAAAAAATGTTTCATGCATTAATTTGCTAAAAAATTATTTAGGAAATCTTATTTGTGTTTTGCGTTTGGTTGAAATTAGTTGATAAATAGAATGAAAATCTAACATAAGATAAAAATACAATACATATCCAAGTCTAAGAATATAATTTGATAAAATTGAAATTTTAGAGTAAAAATTGACTTTATTGAAAAAACAATTCTCTCTAAATTTGTAAAGAAGAAATAAGATTTTGAACGCAAAAGTGAATTGAAAATGATTTTAGATAGAATATTAAATAATTAGATTTATCAAAAAAACTTAAAACGGTTGAGATTTTTTTGTAATCACTTTTTACTCCTCACGCAATACCAAAAGTGGCCTTAATTTCAAAATATATATTTTATATTCTTAAGTATTCTCTTCTCTTGTTTTTTCATAGGGTTTATGAACTGCATAATCACAAATAGAAAATGTTATTGTAATATATGATACCATATGGTGTTCTTTTTTATATCCGAAAGTGATCCCATAAGATGTTATAGTCACTCTCTTGTAACCGGTTAAACTACATAATCACAAAACTAAGCAATATAATTAACTTTCTAATTAAATGGTTTTTGTAACCACCATTATTTTCTCCTCACATGGGTAAATAGTTTTAGTTTAGTTCATTGAAGTGGTAATAAATTAGGGTTTTCTTGCCACATGTTATAGCAACTAAAAGTGTTAACTAAGAAAACATTTCTTGAATATTCTGCTATTGGAAAACCTCACACCAATTAAGCAATTAAGCAGTAGAAGTGTGAAACATACATGTAACAACTATGTGCAATATAATCACTTAATCGAGCTTGCTAAAAAATGAATGTTTTAAGCAACTTACTTGGAGAAGGCCATTTTGAAGGATCTTTTACCAAGCAACTTGCAATCATCTGCTTAAGAGACGGAAGAGAAACAAAGGAACAAACATTATACATATCTCACCAACTAAAAAAAACATTGTAAATCCAAATAAAAAGAGTATACCTTTGAAAATTTTCTGTCTCTCTCATAATCAAGGCATGGAGGAGCATTTTGCAAGGCATGCAAGGCCGCCTTCAATAATAAAGCGGATGATATTTTGAGAAAGGAGCATGACCATGTGCAAGCTCTAACAGAATTATGGCAAAAGACCAAATGTTAACCTGCCAAAAAAAATTATTAACCGATGTTAGTGAGCAACATTGTTGTCTAAGAGGGAAAAAAAATAATAAAAATGTTTTAACAGAAAATAAGATCAAAATGACTAAAATACATCTAGCCTGCCTGGAACCTACAAAGTATCAAACACAAACAAAATAAACATATAAAATGAAGATAAAGCTTGTTGGCAGTCACAAAATAAACATATAAATTGAAGATAAAGCTGGGTGGCAGTCCCTTCAAATGAGTTATCCTCGTGATAAAGAAGAAACATTAGTAGATTAATAAAAATCATACACCTTAAAAACACTTTTCAAATTTCCCATGACGTAAATACAAACAGTAGT
This sequence comes from Herpetospermum pedunculosum, assembly GCA_028017165.1. Classification (NCBI taxonomy): domain Eukaryota; kingdom Viridiplantae; phylum Streptophyta; class Magnoliopsida; order Cucurbitales; family Cucurbitaceae; genus Herpetospermum; species Herpetospermum pedunculosum. The sequence goes on along the minus strand of CM051524.1, from coordinate 78,342,082 downwards.
AGATTAAAAATCATACACCTTAAAAACACTTTTCAAATTTCCCATGACGTAAATACTTATTGCACAAAAACAACACTACTTTCAAAAGACATCCCAAACTTATATTCATTTTGAAAACAAAAGTATCAATCTTACAATCTTTGCAAGCGGTTGAGTCTCCCAAGGCTTTCGAGAAGATTCCCTCCAAGGGTGAAAGGGCTTGCGAGAAGAAAAAAAAAAAAAAAACCCCTAAATCACAAGATTGACGAAAACAGAAAACACAGAAATTTCAATGCAAGATTTTAGAGTTAGGAAAATCTAAATAATTTCCTTCACTTTTGTGCCCTCCACTTCAATAAATCTCAAACATTAAAATTTATAAATACTCAAGCCAGCATGATAGATTTTATTTACTTTGTAACACCGACAACAATCTGAATCATTCTCATCAAGCCTTCACATTATATCTCTCTCGACTATTTCAATGTAAGATTTTAGAGTTAGGAAGATCTAAATTCATTTGTAGTAATGGGAGAATGATAATTAACACATGAAAAAAATTAAAATTAGGCATAAGCACACAAACTTGAAGTGTGCAATAGGTGGGTACCTTGCCATTATTGTACCATCGCTGAGATTAATGAGCTTTTCATTATTGTTGCTAACTAGTAGAGGCTTCCCCTAAAAATAAAATTTGAACAATCATTCAAATGTGTATGATGTGTATAAAAGAGACTAGGAAATTTAGTTTGTTCAAATGTTAATGTTACCAAAAGTGTGAGGCTCTGTTGCAATTCATTTAAAGTTTGACAACCAATTATATGATAGCTCCATCCAATAGAACTCCAAAAGAATTACCATACAGTTTTCTGAAAGATGCAAGGTTCAAATTCAAAAGTCAAGAAAAAAGTTGAGAAAACAAAAGCATATACCTTAGCAGTAAACACCCACAGGTGACAGACAGGATTCAAGTGAAACAAAAGTCTCTTCACATTTTGAAAAAAGTTGAGAAAACAAAAGCATAAATCTTGCCGACATGAACATTTTCCAGTAGCCAAAGGAACCCAAAAACAGAAAAGAAAAAGAAATTGGAGCTCAAAAGGAAGGGGAAAACGAAATCAATAACACCTCTCAACACTTGATGGTAGTGAAAAGTGAAGAACCAGAGCCCAGAATCCAGAAATTGAAAACAAAAACAAATCAGTCACTTTAGAAGAGAAAGCATACAATTATTATCATGAATCTTGTAAATTTTCTGGAAATCAGTGAAAAAAGACATCATCTTCAAGGTGAAACAATTGAAAAAGGGAATTTGATCTCTACCTCATGTCCATCGCTGCTTGTTTCTGTTCTAACCCATGTCTTCTTCAGTTGTTGTTCTGATACAAGGACTAATTTTCAAGGAAAAATAGAGACAGAATTTCTTTTGACTTTATAAATCAACACCTCCATGAAAACAATCTGGAAAAATAGACACAGAGAATTTGTTTCACCTCCATGAAAACAATCTTCAATTCCACCCACCTCTTATTCTTATTCTTCAAATGACAGGAAAAGAAAAGATTTCAAAGGAAATACCTGTTTTAGATGGATGAAATGAAACGCAACGGGAGCAGATGAGAACAGAGAGCCTCCCATTAACTGAGCCATGGATGGCATTGGCGGAGATTGTCACAAATCTTCTCACAATCAGTTTTCTGGCTGAGACGCCGGCGGCGCTGAGGAACAATTTCGTTTGTGGAAAATGTATCCACCCACCACGTTTGCGAAGATTGAAGGGGAAATTAGGGCTCGATCTAAACCACGTCGTTTTGATCAATATTGAACTTATCAAACGACGCCGTTTTTAGCAGAGTTACCATGGCTATTTCCAAAAATTACTTTTATTTTTACTCTAGAAGCATTTCCATAAATAACATAAAATAAATTTATATTTTAAAATATATTTCAATTCCATATTAGAATAATGTAAATAAGATATTGTTACTTGTTAGTCCATACAACTACCACACACGGAAGTTTGAATTTTTTGAAAACAAAATAATAATAAATGAAAACAAAAGTATTACAAATGCTTTTTTTCTTCTTAAAAGTAGAAAATGGAAGAAAAATAAATTAGAAAGTGTTAAAAATATATGTCAAATCGAGCATAGCTCAATTGGCATAAGTTATGTCCATGACTAAGAGGTCATAAGTTTCCTAAAAAAAATGAAAAAAATTCATTTTACTTTCGGAGTCTAAAAAATAAAAAATAAAAAAAAATACTAGAGCATGTTAATTATAGGGCTGGTTGTACAAATAGCAATCATGCATAAACTAATTGCAAATTTAGCAAACTTTAAATTTTTTTTGCAAATATGGCAAAAAAATCTGTTTCTATTACTGATAGACTTCTATTAGTGATAGATTATTATCACTGATAGACTATTATCACTCACAAAAATCTATAAAAAGTTGAGGTGATCAGCGATAGACTTCTTTGAGCCCTAAAATATCAGCGATAGAAATTGTCATATCCACAAAAAAATTTAAAAACATGCTATATTTTTAATTATTTTATTCTAAATTGACATGGATTACAATTACCTTTAATTATAATCAACATATTATAATACTTTTTTAAAAAAACTAAATATAATATTTAATTATATACTTTTCGTATTCAATAATCTTTGTACCTATCATTCCAGATTTTGTAATTGCAAAAAAAATCCAACAAATAACTGTATTTTTATGAAAAGAATAAAAAAAAATTATAATCCTAATGGTGTCTTCTTCCTATTTTCTAACCTATGGAAGTTGAGGAAGTCTCCAACTTTGTGTTGTTCGACCTCCGTTGATCTCATGTTCGTGCCACTGTTGCTGTCTTCTTCAATCTCTCCTATCAAATTTCGTAAATCTTTTTTTAATCTCCAGCTTCTTAAATCTTCTGATGTCTCTCCTTGTTTTTCCATGTCACCCCTCCTCCATAATTCCTAACAAAATTATTTATGGATCTTCTCCCTCTCTTTAACTTCATGTCTTCTCTTCCAAATTGACGGAAAAAACTAACAAAATCTTCAAAATTTTCAATTATCAAATGCATATGAAATTGATTTGATTGAGAGAAAACCCGATCATATTTATATTGGATAGTTTTTGTTGGTATTTATTAAGCTAGAAGATGTCGAGCCTTAAATTAGTTGAAAGATTCATTTTTTAGAGGTCCCAGTGAACATAAGGTTGGTATACAAGTATATTAAAATGATTTAGGAAACAAGTATGTTGAAAATTTGTTAATGGTTGGAGTGGCTTATGGTACAATTAAAAGTTATTGAAGCTACTTAGAAGAAGATTATTCCATCTTCCATCTTGAAACGTTTTAAATTTGGAGGTTCTCTAATAGTCTTATTTGTTTTACATTTGGATGTCTCTATACTTCAGCTTGTGCCTCTTATTCTTAGTGGAACTTTTGCTTCTTATTTTGTTCATATTTTTTGTAGTATAGAATCAATTATATAGATTTAAATGTGACAAAAGTTTTAGATAAATTTGTTTATGTGTATAATTGTTTTTTGTAATTTTGTTTTTTAGGTGAATGAAATGAGAGGCTTTGCATATGGATGAAGACGACAACTCACTTGACCCTTGAAGTTTGTACTCCATAGTATTTCAATTTTGAAAACGTTTTGAATTTTGTATATTTTGACTATTCACTTGTTAGGTATTATTGTGGGATTGTTTTTTTTTTATTATTGTTTTTGACACATTCTTTATTGTTATTTTGTAATGTAATGAATTACAAAATTTCAATTATGAAATAGAAGTTGTGATATTTTATCATTTTACATGCTATTTGATGAATGTGAGTAAAATGGTTCATAGCTATAAATAATAAAAGATGGCAATTATATATGACAATTTGTAATATATGTTAATTGACAAGAAAAAGGTATATATAAAAACTTGTAATAATGCAAAGAAAAAGCTATAGAAGGCGTAAAAAAAACTATAAAAACTTATAATAGCATCAATAAAGTGCTATTACAAAGTTATGATAGCATCATTTGTTAGCCATAGAAACTAATTACAGCTATAGTTATAGATGCTATAATAGTTTTTAATAGCAAGGTATATGTAGGCTATATATTTTATAGTTTAATTTTTTTTTTTTTTTTGTGTGTGTGTGCATGTTTTATAGCCAACCAAACACGGTATCAAAAGTCTTGGACTTTCAATAACATGGACTGTCAGCAGGGGCGGATCCATGATTTTTTGTCAGGAGGGGCACAATTCCAATAAGATTAACTGCAAGTTTAGTCTTTGAAATTTTCGATTTATGTCTATATAGTTCTTGAACTTTAAAATGTGTGTAAAACACTCTAAAACTTTCAATTTTGAGTCTAATAGATTCTTAAACTTTTAATTTTGTATCTAATAAAGACATATTATAAAAAAAAATAACGTATTTCTTTTTATTTCTTACAAAAATATTTAATTAATGCAAGAGTCGAACCCTTGATCTCTTAGTCAAGCACAGTTTTATGTCAATTGAGTTATGCTCGGTTTGAAAATAATAATGTATTTATTAGATACAAAATTAAAATTTTCAAGTGTAATTGAGTCCTCAATAGTTGATTTTTACTGGACAAAAAATTAAATGTCTAAGGCCATACAAAATTATAGTTAATAAATTTAATTGAGTCCTCAAAAATTGATTTTTACTAGGAAAAAAATAAATAAATGACTAAGACCTATTACTCACAAAATTAAAGTTAATAAATCTAAACTGTTTAAACTTCACAAGGCACCAACGAGAAGCAAGGTTGAAATTTGTGCCCCTGCCAACGAAACAGACCCTAATTTTGCTCTAGAATTCGATTTCAGATATACAAATAGACAAACTGTAGATATATTTTTCAAAATTTCATATACAAATATTGAAAACTAATAATTTGAGGGGGACACGTGCCCCCCAGCCCTATGTAGCTCCCATGTTTGGTTGACGTCTTAATTATAGTTTTAATTAGGGCATGTTTGTTGGCGGTGATTTTGGCGGCTTTGAGGGTGGGCATCAGGAGGAATGGCTTTCTGATAGCCATTCCCATGTTTGGTTGACGTCTTAACATTTATGCCCGGGCATAACTGTAGCCCAGACATCAGAAGTATGGTTTTCTGATGCCCTCCATTTTAGATGACTTTCTCTCTGAAAGTCATGGTGATGCTTTGTCCAGGTCTTTTCTTCACATTGGTTTTTTTTTTAAATCTTCTTCTTCATTCTTTTTTTTTTACAACGTTTCTTCTTCTTATTTTTTTTTTTTATTAAATCAATTCCAAATTCTAATTTCAAGTTTTTTTTTTTTTTTTTTTTTTAAATTCATTCCAATCTCTGAGAGCTCTCTGTATTTATTTTTTTTTGTTAAATTGATTTCAGTATTTTCTTAATTTAAGATGTGCGATAACTATGCGATCGAATAACAACCTATGTGATTACTATGCGATCGCACAACAACCTATGTGATCACATAGGTTGCTAGTTATCGCATAGGTTGGTGTGCGATAACTATGCGATCGAACAACAACCTATGCGATCACACAACAACCTATTTGATCGCATAGGTTCCTAGTTATCGCATAGTTATGCGATCACTTAGGCTGATATGCAATAGCTATGCGATCGCACAACAACCTTTACGATCCCATAGCTATCGCACAACTACCTATGCGATCGCACAACAACCTATGCGATCGCACAACAACCTATGCGATCAGGATGAGAATGGCAAGTATCGCACACCAACCTATGTTTGGGAGTGATTTTGGCGGCTTGGTAAATCCAAGTTTGAAGAATTCAAGAGTGTACTTGGTGTTGTGGATCGTATATTTGCACTAAGGGGAGTGTTAAGAATTAGTGCAAATTTATTTAGTTTTAAATCTTTAAATTAGGGTGATGCCACCTATTTAGGCTAGTGCCACCTCTTTAGGTAGTGTCTTAGGTTTTTTAGGATTATGTCTTAGTGGGATCATGGGAGAAAATTAAGGTGAGTGAGAAAAGTAATGAGTATTAATTTACTATTTAATTAGCTATAAAAACTTGTAATGTTTTCAATTCAAATCATCGAATTCATTTGAGTAATTTTTTCCTTCGTGCAATTTCTCTCTTGTTTCCACACTTCCGTTCTCTTCGTTTTGTTACACACTTCACAGGTTAGAACCAAATAAAGTTATCGATCACAAAATACAATAATAAAAATAAGGGAAAGAGAGAACGACACCGTAAATTATACTGGTTCGCCCCGATCTCGAGACTACGTTCAGTCTTCTGCAACTGCAGGTTCAACTATAATGGAGATTACAAGAAGCCTCAACTCGACGCTACAAATTACCCTCAATAGTCCAACAATGACTATTGACTTCCAAATATCACAATCCGATAGCTTGAGATCAACAACGAAATAAAAATCGCTCAAGAGAAAATTCCTTATTTTCTCACAATGCTCACTGCCATTCACACAGAGAAACAAATAAAAATCAGTTATTTTTCTTGTCCCATGTCACCTCTCTATTGAAGGAAAAAAAAAAAAAAAAACATATATTTATTTATATATATATATATATTATCAAGCTAACAAATGGGCCAAGGCCCATTTTACTTCAAATTTATTTTCTTCTCAACTAAGCAACTGATCAACTTCAATTTTAGCCAATCACCTTTGGCAGCCATGTTAGCCGATCACAAATAAACATCATTCATTTAATCTAATTAATCATTTACTTAATGAAATTAATTAGATTTATGAACTTTATTATTTTGGCTTCACATTCGTAACACATGTTAGCTCCACATTCCTAACACATGTTAGCTCCAGAAAATTGTTAAGACTCATCAACAACTAGTATCAACTAGACAAACTAAAAAACAAAGTACAAATTCTATAAAGAAAATTGTCCTTGAAATTTGAATTCCATTCTAAAATTTTACTTAATTTCTAATCTGTTTACGGAAAAATCTTAGAGTATTAACCAACTTAACCTATTCAATTTTATACCTGATATTTCATAAGCTTCATTTTTATCCCTTACACATTAACATTTTTCAAATAAATCAACCCAGTTAAATAAATAATGGTAATACAATTAAAATATAACATTAAACGAGAACAAAATTATGCCTATACTTCCTAACGTTGTCAAATTGAAATAAATCACTATAAAAGTGAGTAGAGATGAAAGCATTTAAACAAAAGCTCATCGGAAATAAGGATTTTAGAAAGCATTTAAACAAAAGCTAATCGGAAATAAGGATTTTATACCTCATCTATATAACATGGAGCCCACCGTATGGAGCCCACCGTAAATGTGGACATCTTTGACGGGGTGTTTTTTTTTTTTTTAATAAATATGGGATGGAGATTGAACATTTGGCCTTCAGGAGAGTTAGACAAAAATATAAATTATTGTTGAGTTATGCTCACTTTGTCATTTTAATTTGGTGGTTGGATTACTTTTTAGCATCACACTTTTTTTAACTTGGATCAACATAACAAATTGTATTGCTATAATTGAATGGAGAGAAATTTTAATATGTTTTATTCTAATTTAGAAATTACATCCAAATTATTTGATTCCTTAATATGTTTTATTAATTGTTTTTTCTTCAGAAAAAGCGTTTTGAAGACTACAATTTGTGGGTTGACAAAACCACAAATCAAAGAGGAAACATAGCTGAAATTTAGAGAGTCGACGACAAAGTAAGAAAATGGTGCCTACTCATCCCAGAAGGTTATGATAAAAGTGGCTGAAAAACTTTTCAAGCAATGATCGCTCCCTGCAATAACTGAATCAAGAAGATTAGATTTCTCCCACAGCCAAACATTACAAGAAAAAATGGATACGATAGTTAACACAAAAAAAAAAAAGAGCTATAATAATTTTTTTATAGTTTTTTTGCGAAGGTCCTGAGTCGGAGCCGTTTGGTTTGAGGATTTGCAAATGCCTGAGAATAGAAGATGTCTGAAAAAGAGATGTCTCAGAATCAATGATGTCTGTGTTTGGTGCTGCATGAGAATGTCATCAGATTTCCGTGGGAATAAATGATGTCGGTGTTTGGTGTTGAATGAAATGTCATCAGATTTGCAAATAAATTTTAAATAATTAATGGTTGTTTATTTTATTTAACAATAAATCTTAATAATTAATGTTCAACGAAAGGTATTTAAAATTATACAAATTTTTAATTCTAATTAATTAATTAATACAATAATAAAATTGAAGAAAATCAAATAAAAGTTATATAATTCAAAAACCAAATATAATTTATCATCCATTACTAAACATAGGTTGGTGTGCGATACTTGACAACCTATGCGATCGCATAGGTTGTTGTGCGATAGCTATGCGATCGTAAAGGTTGTTGTGCGATAGCATAGCTATTGCACACCAGCCTAAGTGATCGCATAACTATGCGATAACTAGGAACATATGCGATCAAATAAGTTGTTGTGTGATCGCATAGGTTGTTGTTCGATCGCATAGTTATCGCACACCAACCTATGCGATCGCATAACTATGCGATAACTAGTTGGAGGGTGCAGCAGAGACTTTGAAAGAGAGTTTTGGTTGCAGCAGAGACTTTGAAAGAGAGTTTTGGTTCCAAGCATTTTGGAGTTGGATATATATACAATAATCTCGGGGCTGCGTATTTGGAACTCGAGAGACGACTTCAATCGGCTGCGCAGATGTTTGCAATGGCAAAGGACATTATGGACGTATCACTTGGACCCCATCATGCAGATTCAATCGAAGCATGTCAGAATCTTTCAAAAGCATATGGTGCAATGGGAAGGTATGGTTACTTTCAAGCTTTACTTTTTTCTCTCTCACTAGTAACATAGTTACATTATTTAATATACAATGTTTTATTTAGGTTAAATTATAAGTTTAGTCTCTGAACTTTTAAATTTGTGTCCGAAAGGTCCCTAAACTTTCAATTTTGTGTCTAGTAGGTCCGTAAACTTTAAAAATGTCTAATAGGTCCCTAAACATTCGGTTTTGTATCTAATAGGTACCTGACATTTTCAAAATTTTAAAAAACTAACTGATATATTCGATATAAAATTGAATTTTATGTCTAATATGATCCAAAATTTTCAACTTTGTGTCTAATAGATTTGTGAATTTTAAAAAACGTTGAATAGGTTAAGGACCTATTAGACACAAAATTAATTTTTTTGGGATCTATCGGACACAAAATCGAAAGTTTAAGAACTTATTAGACACTTTTAAAGTTGAGGGACGAAACAGACACAAACCTGAAAGTTGAGGGACTAACGTTGTAATTTAACCTTCTATTTATTATCAATTTATCATTCATTGAAATCCTTTGGGGAAGTTGGGTTTATGGATCATATTGAGACACAAAACCATATGGATTAAGGAGATCAAAGTGTTTTGTTTTGAATAGCAGAGTAGGAAATTGATCCATGTTATGTATGTCTTCTTACCTCGAAACAGCTCAGATCCTTTTGGAGATATTTTTAACTTGATTGTGTATGGTAAATTCAGTTGACACTGTTTTAATGCTTGGCCTATTCTGCTTAACCGTAATTGTATTTATACAGTTATGGAGGAATTGGAGGTTCATTAGATTAGATACAGAAAAATGTCAAGTAGACTTCCGAGAGGACTCTAACCTATTATTGGACTACCTAAACTGATGGGTTGATCTTGGAATGGAATTTCATTCGAGAGTCACTTGACAGAAATGATAAATATCTCACTAGTATTTTGAATATAAAATATTACAGGGCATTGGGCTTTTGTTGGTCTAATTACAAAAAAAAAAATGAATATGGTGAATATTGAGAAGTGTAGACTCTAGATATATCCTGATATGAAATAACTAAGTCATCTTCGGAGATATTGCTTGTGAAACTGACTTAATACTGTGAGATGGACGTATGGGTTGAATAGATTTTGAATCACCTTTTAACTGTCATGAAGGTATTTTTTTTTAATCACCTTTTAACTCCTAATATATATATTTTAAAAAAGAAAAACTAACTTGTCCCCAGATGTCGTGTCCTACTTTTCTGGAAATTGGTATGTCGTTGTGTCGTGTCACATGTCAGTGTCTGTGCTTCTTAGGGGACAACTACCTGATCCTATGACATTTTGTAGTCAAAGAATCTCGTAGGATATTAAATCCTAGATATATGGCAACCATGGCTTGAGCCCATTTCCTTTAAGTCCTTTGTTATTTATATGATCCTTATTGGTTATTTGTGGTTAACTATTATGAAGGTATTAGACACCATCTTCAGGCCTGCCTCTTTCTTATTGCCCTTGGTATCTTTATCATTTGTTATAGAATGATGCAAAATCTTTATCATATGTTATAGAATGATGCAAAAACCTTGCAGAAGTTCTGCTTTTCTATGGATATTCATGATGGAAACCTTTTTTGTTTTCACCCATGGATCATTAGAGTTATTCAGCAGCGAGTTGGCTATTGAGGGCCATTTATTTACTCATTTTTCTGTGCGTTAGTGCAGTTATTCCCTTGCAATTGAATTCCAAGAGCAAGTGGTTGATGCTTGGGAAAGCCATGGCTCAACTGCAGAAGATGAACTTAAAGAAGCCCAACGAATGCTCGAACAATTGAAGAGGAAAGCACATGGTACGCCAAAAATTGAGCTCTCAACGAAGGCCTTGCCCCTACCTCATTCCTCGACGTCTACCAAAACTCTCCAGCCCAATATTACCGGCAGTCAGAATCATCTATAACCACAACGTAGTAAATCGGATAAGCTATTTTACGACTCCAGATAAATCGATAGATCAAATCGCACTTCCTGGTAAGTTTTATCCTCGAAATGCTCTGATTTTTGGGGAAATATGTTTCTTTAAAATATTGGTCATCTTGTGCATAGCTGAAACAACCTTAGAAATATAAGTCCTCAGGTTTTGCATGCATGTCAATCTATCCTGCTAGGAAACGTATTCACTGAAAGCTATATTCCCAGGAAATAGACGATTGCAGTGGCCCGTAGAATTTTCGAATTCGATGGTTGCGTTTTCTGAAATCGTCAAACTAATTCCATGTTCAGAAATTTGCATGATGCTCACGACTCACTGATCTTATGCTCAAGATTTTCTTTTGTTTGAACTTTTCATAATGATGAGTGCTGCAAGAACAAGTTTATAGATGTTATTTTCTTTTACCCTGGTTTTTCAGAATTACCTGTATTTAAATGACTTTTTTTTAATAAGAAACAGAAACAATTACATTGATAGTATGAAAGAGTTTTACAAAAAAAAAAGGAGACGATAATTTGCTCCAAGTGATGGCTAATATAGTAGTAGAATCGATGAAGTATTGAGCGTCTTTGTATGTCCTTAAAAACATGTGTATTTAAATGAGTTTGTAGTTTGGTTTTTGCTGCATAACTCTCATGTAAGGAAGAATCATCTTATTGAGACGTCGGTTTTTGGGGTCCCTTGAGTTAATGAGATGTTATAATATAATAGAAGTACTTATTCTGGAGAAATCATTGTAGTAGGAGGTCAGTGGCCGACAATTTTACACTGTTGGATGTATGAGAGATAATTTGTATCGACTATCTGGTAGTTATTAGGGAGCATACAAACTGTAACTTGATGGTTTATGTAGATCGCTAACAACGAAGAATGACGAGTTAAAAAACACTTTTGTTTAAATGCTTTCATCTCTACTCTAACAATGATTTCTTTCAATTTGACAAATTTGGAAAGGATATGCATAATTTTGATCTCGTGCGATGTTATATTTTAAATTTATTACTATTATTTATTTAAGTGAGTTGATTTATTTGAAAAATGTTAATATGTAAGGGATAAAAATGAAGTTTATGAAATATGTATAAAATTGAATAGATTGGTTAATAATATTCAGATTTTTTCGTAAACAGATTGGAAATTAAGTAAAATTTTAGAATGGAATTCAAATTTCAAGGTCAAAGTTTTCTTTCTAAAATTTGTAGACAAAGTCTTGGCAATTTTTTATAGTCAATATTAACATAGTTTCACGGACATAATGCATGTAGTTCTTACTGAAATGTCAGAGATATCAGAAAAAAAAGCTCCAAGGTTGTTCTTTCTGAATAATGTCAATTTCATAATGTCTCCACTTCTTGTAATCTCCTAAACACTCTTGAAAATTAAAATTGGTACACATAAAGATAGAAATGTCTAGTACAACTTATCCAAAAGTTAGTAAAACTTCATTATTACAATAATAATTCAGAACTCCATTAAGGCTGGTAATTGGGGCCAAGATATTGCATCACTGCTTCATGATTACCACCCATGGATAAGTAGTCTCTTTTGAAGTCATCGAACTTGATCGAACGATAATGTGGTTGAGTGACTTCATTCAGCAAACATTTGGCAGGTTCTATAGTTCCATCATCTTTCGGGTAAACTAGATAGACTAAAGTTTGACGAGATATCTTTGTATTCGTCACAACTTGGTGTTCTCCAGCTTTCAGCTTCCCGTTACTAACCACCTACAAAACGTAGAATAGAAGAATTATTGGAGGAAACTGCCATAGGGTGAATTGTGATTTTGTACTTTGGATATTTGAGAGAAAAATTAGAAATCATATTTTAAATGTATGCCCTACGATCATGAGGGAGGGGTTGAAAACTTTGAATTTGTATCTAAAAATTTTTTAGGAAATATTTTTATTCATAAATGATAAAAACCATCCGAAACATGAATAACTTTTGGGAGTTTATTTTTTTTGTGTTTTGTTAACTTTTTTTAAAAAATTAAACAAGCCAAGTATTTTGTTGTGTTCGTAATTACATGTAAGAAGTGCTTTTAGATGGGTTAAAACTTTAAAATGAAAGCACTTTCTAGTTCCAGCACCTATCTTTTGCTACATTTTATAAGAACTTTTGGAAAGAGGTCAACATTTCAAAGTGCTTTTGATCAAGACACCAATTGATTCTTGTTTTAATCGGTGCTTTTGGCCTAAACACTTCATTCTTAATCTCTCATATAGCATATAACATATATCAATCTCAATTTCTTTTAATACAATTTATCTTTATATATTAACTTTTAAACATTTTCGCACATTTTCTTTCACCAACTTTATTCCATCTATATATATAGACTCTCACCAATCTCTTTTTCGCACAATTTTTCTTACTAGTCTCTCTTTGCACATACAATTTTTCATTCATTATTAATCTCTTACTAGACACTTTCATTCATTTAATTTTTAAAAACTTTAATTATTTTTATTTTAGTAATTTGTCCATTCTAAAAGTATTGTTTATCCAGAAAACATGAATAAACAAGAATTCTTTTTCTTCTAATTTGACAAAAAAAAAAAAAAAAACACTTCTAAAATACTAAAACAGCAAATAATAAGTATTATTATTGAACACTTTTCATTAATATATAGTAATTTGTAATATATATATATAAAACTAATTTGTAATATATATATATAAAACAGTCACCCATATGTTGTTGAACTAAAAAAATCATATACAAAACTAACTTGAATTTAATCTTGAAAGCAAATTAAAAAGTACCTGTAAAACATAGCCAATGTTAACGAGTAGGGCACCATCGATAGGGTCAACCATAATCAATTCATCATCCTTGAGATATTGTAGGCCATTAACATCTTGAAATAAAATGGTAATAAGGGTTGGATCACAATGTCTTTTCAATCCCATAGTCAAGTTAGGGTTTGGACATGGTGGGTAATGGTTAACCGAAACCTTAGAATTTTCAGCGAGTTCACCCTTTAAGGACTCTCTCTCCATTTCCAACCCTTCACTTATTACCTCCAATATCTCCATACTTACCTTTCTTAGTGCAACACAATATGCTCCAACCACCTCCCTAAAATAAAATCATGATTTTAGTTACGAGGATAAAAAAATATAAACTAATAACAAATTAAGCATGGGTTGAAGTTTTGTTATCAATATGACTTGATTTGAATTTTATATATGAAAAAGGAATATTTCACATAATATTATATTTATTTGAATTTAAGTCCCTTTGTCAAATATTATATTTTATATATGAAAAAGGAAAATATTTTCTTCTAACTTTTCCTTTTCTAAATTTTTTCCTATCTAAATTTCTTTTTCGTATGTATATTATAACTTTTATTTATTTTTATCTCTCTAAAACTTTCATTTCTCTTCTAACCTTTGTGCCTAAATTTTCTCACTATATTGTTTCCTTATTTTTTAAATTTATATTTATGTCTCTATTTACTCTCCCCCAACTTTTATTTATCTTTCTTACAATAATATTCTTTTTTAACAACTCTAATTTACATTTCTGACCAATCTCTCTAATTTTTTTTTTTTTTAAAAAACAAATCTCTCTCTAACTATTACAGATCCACAGAATCAGAAGTTGAAAAACAATTTTAGAAAGATTGAATGCTTGTGCTTCCATTATAAGTAATTTAGACAAATGCTTGGGGACTACTCCTTAAGATGATCCAAATACTTTTCACAACATGTTTGAAAGTAATATTAAGCTAGCGCACTTAAAAAAAAAGTCAAAAACACTTTAAAGTGCTTCATGACAATGCATTGGAGAGTACTTTTGAACATATACTGGCTAAAAAAACATAACAATTTTTACTAAAGGTTAAAAGAAAAAGAAAAAAAATTAAAGCATTTCACGTGGATTAGGGCCAAAGCTTTTTTTACCTGTATTTGGTGGGATTTTGAGGCCAAAAAGGAACATATTTGTCCAAAGGATGACAGTTGAAAGCCACAGAATCTTTCCAAGATTGAAGCGGTTGTTTCATATAATTATCAATACTGCTTGTACTATGAAATTTCCAGCTTTTTTCTGCGTCTTTTTTGCCTTCCTTCACTTTGTCTTCTGTTGACATGCGATGAAACTCTTTAAAAATCTTCATCGTCTCTTCTAATAACTTTCTTGGTACTCCATGGTTTATCATCTATAACAAAGAAACAAAAACAATAATGTTTAACATATACCATTTTATTATTTTTCCAACATGTTTATCGAAAGAGATGAAGAATACGAAAAAGATCGTCCATATGTACGTTCAAACCTGAAAAAATCCGAACTCTTGAGAGGCGTCGAGGATTTTTCGAACGAGAAGGGCTCGATCGTGGGTGCTAAAATCAATAACTGGAATTGCCTTCTTCACCGCATCGTCGAGCCTCATCTTCGACGGATGCACAGAACTTTCTGGCACTGCAGATTCAACATCCATCTCGTTGGACAACTTTTTTACCTCTTCCATGAGACTAATTGTTATTCTCTTCAATGTTTTTTTAAAGAGATGATATAATGCTATGAAACTTATGAAACTCAAGAAGGAGAGATATGAAACTTATGAAACTCAAGAAGGAGAGATGATATTATGCTATGAAACTTATGAAACTCAAGAAGGTAGCTCTCTTTATATATAATTTATATATAATTGTGAGAGTTTTTTTTTTCTCTCCCTCCTACAATTTTAGATAACTTGTAAATAAAACAACATTTTACCCTCTTTCTAAAATTAGTGTCATTCATTATAGAAAACTATAAAATAAAAATCTCAAGAGAGAGTTCTAACACTTTACGCAAGTTAGAATTTTGGTGATAAAACAAATTATGGATAGAAATTTTCTTTTAAAGAATAAAATTAAGTTGTACTTATCTCTTCACACTTGTTCTTTAAATGTGTAATAAATACTTCTTTTCCCCTATTTTCAAATGTGAGATTTATATATATATATTTATATATATATATATTCAAAAAGAGAGTATAGTTTTGTTTTGTTTTTGTCCATATCAAATGGAAGAATTCAAATTGACTTAATTAGTTAGAATTTTATTCCCAACAAATGTATGTGATATGCAATCCCAATTAACAAAATAAAAAATAAAAAAATCTATCTTTTATTAAGTTTTTTTTTTTGGTTAGTCTATCTAATTTTAAATTATGAAATAACTCAGGAAAATAGATTTATTTATTTATTATTTTTTTTTTAATTTAGGCTCCAGGGATTGGGGTAACTTTTAAAATAATTGCTTCCAACTTTACTTTTAAAAAAGTAAGCTGTTTGATGAATTAAATTAATGTTTGGTAAATTTTAGCTGTAGACTCAAATAAGTTGGTTATCATGTTTGATAAATAAATATTAAATTATTGTAATTTAACTAAGGACTAAAATAGACATTATAAAAATTTGTATAAATTTTTTTAAGAAAAAAATAATAAAGTATTATTTTTAAAAAAATATTTGCATTTAATTTATTAATTAAAAATTTATAAAATAAAATTTGGTGGTGGAAAATAGATACCAGATTTTTTAATTTTGGAAACATTTAAAAATTTGTTAAAAAAAAAGTGATTGTCAATAGAATCTAAAAGCTACAAATAACAAATTTTGAAATGTGTGCGAAAGAAACGTGACATGTAAAAATGATTTTAACGAATTATAAAATAATTTGTTTTACCAAACACAAAAGGAAGAATTATAAAATAATTTGTTCGGTAACACAAAATGACGAATTATAAAATAATTTGTTTTACCAAACACAAAAAACGATTAAGATTTGTTTTTAATCGGTTCTCACACTTTCAAATCCAATAGCAAACAGAGCCTTAGGCTCGGTTTGGGATTGCGGTGACTTTGAAAATAATTGCTTCTAGCTGTGCTTTTAGAAAAATCAGCTGTATTAAGAAGTAAATAAGTGTTTGGTAAATTTCAATTTTAAACCTAAAAAAATAGATGGTAATGTTTGGTAAACTAATACCAATTTGGGAGATTTAACTATAATGACCAAAATAGACATATAATTTCAAAGAATTAAAAACAAAATTTAATATAATAATTAAAATTACAAAATATAATTTTTTTAATTAAATTTATTTTGATAAAATGGTGTGAGAAATAATTTTTATTATTCTAAATTTAATTAAAAAAATATATAAGAAAATTAAATTAATGTTAATTTTTTTTTTAATTTTAATTTTATCCACCATTTTAAATTACTTGATATATTACTTCAATAAAATTATAGAACAAAAAGATAGAGTTGTCTTCCGAAAAAAGTTTCCAAAAAAATAGAGTTGAAAGTGGAAAAAAAAATGGATGAATTTGTTTTGGACCAATGGATCGTGGGAGAACATGGAAGTTATGGAGGGATAAAATAGAAATTATGAAAGTTAGTTGGAAGAAGCACTAGATTGTTTCGGAATCCAATTTCAAAAGCTACTCTCTATCAGATTGTAATATATAGTAATTTGTAATATATATATATAAAACTAATTTGTAATATATATATAAAACAGTCACCCATATGTTGTTGAACTAAAAAAATCATATACAAAACTAACTTGAATTTAATCTTGAAAGCAAATTAAAAAGTACCTGTAAAACATAGCCAATGTTAACGAGTAGGGCACCATCGATAGGGTCAACCATAATCAATTCATCATCCTTGAGATATTGTAGGCCATTAACATCTTGAAATAAAATGGTAATAAGGGTTGGATCACAATGTCTTTTCAATCCCATAGTCAAGTTAGGGTTTGGACATGGTGGGTAATGGTTAACCGAAACCTTAGAATTTTCACTGAGTTCACCCTTTAAGAACTCTCTCTCCATTTCCAACCCTTCACTTATTACCTCCAATATCTCCATACTTACCTTTCTCAGTGCAACACAATATGCTCCAACCACCTCCCTAAAATAAAATCATGATTTTAGTTTTAGTTATGGATATGTTCGATCTGAACATAATTTAAGTGATTAGACATTGATATTTATATTCACGAAGATATTGTAGGCTAAATAAGATCTTGTTTCTTGCGTTTGTAAATTTGAAAAAAAAAAAAGTATATAAACTAATAACAAATTAAGCATGGGTTGAAGTTTTGTTATCAATATGTGATTTGAATTTTATATTATGAAAAAGGAATATTTCACATAAATATTATATTTATATCCCTCATGCTTCTCTTTCTCTCTCATTTATTTTTCTTTCTAAAAATATATCTCCAACCTTTGTGAATTTTCTCACTATAATGTTTCCTTATTTTTTAAATTTATATTTATGTCTCTATTTACTCTCCCCAACTTTTATTTATCTTTCTTACAATAATATTCTTTTTTAACCACTCTAATTTACATTCTCTTTCTGACCAATCTCTCTAATTTTTTTTTTTTTTTAAATCTCTCTCTAACTATTACAGATCCACAGAATCAGAAGTTGAAAAACAATTTTAGAAAGATTGAATGCTTGTGCTTCCATTATAAGTAATTTAGACAAATGCTTGGGGACTACTCCTTAAGATGATCCAAATACTTTTCACAACATGTTTGAAAGTAATATTAAGCTAGCGCACTTAAAAAAAAAAAGTAAAAAACACTCTAAAGTGCTTCATGACAATGCATTGGAGAGTACTTTTGACATATACGGGCTAAAAAAACATAACAATTTTTACTATAGGTTAAAAGAAAAAGAAAAAAAATTAAAGCATTTCACGTGGATCAAGACGAAAGCTTTTTTTTACCTGTATTTGGTGGGATTTTGAGGCCAAAATGGAACACATTTGTCCAAAGGATGACAATTGAAAGCCACAGAATCTTTCCAAGATTGAAGCGGTTGTTTCATATAATTATCAATACTGCTTGTACTGTGAAATTTCCAGCTTTTTTCTGCGTCTTTTTTGCCTTCCCTCACTTTGTCTTCTGTTGACATGCCATGGAACTCTTTGAAAATCTTCATCGTCTCTTCTAATAACTCTCTTGGTACTCCATGGTTTATCATCTATAACAAAGAAACAAAAACAATAATGTTTAACATATACCATTTTATTATTTTTCCAACATGTTTATCGAAAGAGATGAAGAATACGAAAAAGATCGTCCATATGTACGTTCAAACCTGAAAAAATCCGAACTCTTGAGAGGCGTCGAGGATTTTTCGAACGAGAAGGGCTCGATCGTGGGTGCTAAAATCAATCACTGGAATTGCCTTCTTCACCGCATCGTCGAGCCTCATCTTCGACGGATGCACAGAACTTTCTGGCACTGCAGATTCAACATCCATCTCGTTGGACAACTTTTTTACCTCTTCCATGAGACTAATTGTTATTCTCTTCAATGTTTTTTTAAAGAGATGATATATGCTATGAAACTTATGAAACTCAAGAAGGTAGCTCTCTTTATATATAATTGTGAGAGTTTTTTTTTTCTCTCCCTCCTACAATTTTAGATAACTTGTAAATATAACAACATTTTACCCTCTTTCTAAAATTAGTGTCATTCATTATAGAAAACTATAAAATAAAAATCTCAAGAGAGAGTTCTAACACTTTACGCAAGTTAGAATTTTGGTGATAAAACAAATTATGGATAGAAATTTTCTTTTAAAGAATAAAATTAAGTTGTACTTATCTCTTCACACTTGTTCTTTAAGTGTGTAATAAATACTTCTTTTCCCCTATTTTCAAATGTGAGATTTATATATATATATATTCAAAAAGAGAGTATAGTTTTGTTTTGTTTTTGTCCATATCAAATGGAAGAATTCAAATTGACTTAATTAGTTAGAATTTTATTCCCAACAAATGGATGTGATATGCAATCACAATTAACAAAATAAAAAATAAAAAAATCTCTTTTATTAAGTTTTTTTTTTTTTTTTGTTAGTCTATCTAATTTTTAATTATGAAATAACTTAGGAAAATAGATTTATTTTTTTTTTATTTTTTTTTTTAATTTAGGCTCCAGGGATTGTGGTAACTTTTAAAATAATTGCTTCCAACTTTACTTTTAAAAAAGTAAGCTGTTTGATGAATTAAATTAATGTTTGGTAAATTTTAGCTGTAGACTCAAATAAGTTGGTTATCATGTTTGATAAATAAATATTAAATTATTGTAATTTAACTAAGGACTAAAATAGACATTATAAAAATTTGTATAAATTTTCTTAAGAAAAAAATAATAAAGTATTATTTTTAAAAAAATATTTGCATTTAATTTATTAATTAAAAATTTATAAAATAAAATTTGGTGGTGGGAAATAGATACCAGATTTTTTAATTTTGGAAACATTTAAAAATTTGTTAAAAAAAAAGTGATTGTCAATAGAATCTAAAAGCTACAAATAACAAATTTTGAAATGTGTGCGAAAGAAACGTGACATGTAAAAATGATTTTAACGAATTATAAAATAATTTGTTTTACCAAACACAAAAAAACGATTAAGATTTGTTTTTAATCGGTTCTCACACTTTCAAATCCAATAGCAAACAGAGCCTTAGGCTCGGTTTGGGATTGCGGTGACTTTGAAAATAATTGCTTCTAGCTGTGCTTTTAGAAAAATCAGTTGTATTAAGAAGTAAATAAGTGTTTGGTAAATTTCAATTTTAAACCTAAAAAAATAGGTGGTAATGTTTGGTAAACTAATACCGAGATTTAACTATAATGACCAAAATAGACATATAATTTCAAAGAATTAAAAACAAAATTTAATATAATAATTAAAATTACAAAATATAATTTTTTTAATTAAATTTATTTTGATAAAATGGTGTGAGAAATAATTTTTATTATTCTAAATTTAATTAAAAAAATATATAAGAAAATTAAATTAATGTTAATTTTTTTTTTTAATTTTAATTTTATCCACCATTATTTTAAATTACTTGATATATTACTTCAATAAAATTATAGAACAAAAAGATAGAGTTGAAAGTAGGAAAAAAAAAAAGGATGAACTTATCAAACGACGCCGTTTTGATCAATATTGTGGAAAATGTATCCACCCACCACGTTTGTGGAAAATGTATCCACAAACCACGTTTGTGGAAAATGTATCCACCCACCACGTTTGCGAAGATTGAAGGGGAAATTAGGGCTCGATCTAAACCACGTCGTTTTGATCAATATTGAACTTATCAAACGACGCCGTTTTAAGCAGAGTTACCATGGCTATTTCCAAAAGTTACTTTTATTTTTACCCTCAAACCCTAAGTAAAAAATATCATTTTCTTTTATTAATAAAAGAAGAAGCATTTGTAAATAACATAAAATAAAGGGAAATTGTAGTAAATGACAATTTAAGACTTATTGTTGGCAAATATAGCATGGTTTTAAAAAATTTGCGGATATAGCAATTTCTATCGCTATATCTTATGACTGATAGAAGTCTATCGCTGATCACCTCAACTTTTTATAGATTTTTGTCAGTGATAATAGTCTATCAGTGATAATAGTCTATCACTGATAGAAGTCTATCAGTGATAGAAACGGGTTTTTTTGTCATATTTGCAAAACATTTTAAAGTTTGCTAAATTTGTAATTAGTTTGGGCCTGATTGCTATTTGTGCAACCAGCCCTAAAATAAATTTATATTTTAAAATATAGTTAAATTCCATATTAGAATAATGTAAATAAGATATTGTTAGTCCATACAACTACGAAGAATGAATTTTTTGAAAACAAAATAATAATAAATGAAAACAAAAGTATTACAAATGCTTTTTTTCTTCTTAAAAGTAGAAAATGGAAGAAAAATAAATTAGAAAGTGTTAAAAATATGTGTCAAATCGAGCATAGCTCAATTGACATAAAGTTGTGCCCGTGATTAAGGGTGTTTTTTAATAATATTGTAGTCTTTAAAACTCTTTATAAAAATATTGTAAGTTTGAAAGTATTTTTAAAAATAATGTTGTTTTAAATAGAGGTCGCAAACGTTCTCTTTTGAAAGGACGATCTTGGTCCATGTGGATGATCAAAAGACTATCTTCTACTTCATCTATTCTGCTTGCATTAAAAAATTGATATTTTTTTACTCAGATATTCAAAAATTTCAAAAAATGTATCGTTGGAAAGTTAACCGAGAGAGCTTCAATTTGATACCTAGTTTCACTATTTTTTGGGTTGTGTATCAAAAGATAAAGATCATCGAAGTTTGACTATAGTTCTGCAAATTTGAGAATTGAAATTGTTTTGAGAGTGCATTAAAAAATTGATATCTTTTTATCCTAAAAAAATTTCGAAAAATGTACAGTTGGAAAGCTAACAGAGAGACCTTCCTACTTGGTTTTACTATTTTTGGAGTTGTGTATCAAAATATATCGTCGAATTTCTGAGAACTTCACTAAACCCAGAAGATATGGCTAAAAACTTCAAAACTATAGCTAAACTTCGACGATCTGTATCTTTTGATACACAACTCTAAAAATAGTGAAACCAGGTATCAAATTGAAGCTCCTGTGAGCTTTCTAACTGTAGAATTTTCAATTCTGAAATTTGCAGAACTATAGTCCTCGATAATCTTTATCTTTTGATACACAACCCAAAAAATAGTGAAACCAGATATCAAATTAAAGCTCGGTTAGCTTTCCAACAATATCTTTTTCAAATTTTTGAATATATGGCTAAAAAGATATCAATTTTTTAATGCAAAGAAAGTAGATGAGAAAGAAAACCGTCTTTTGAAAAGACAATCTTCATCCACGTGAAATAGATGAGGAAGAAAATCGTCTTTTGAAAACACAATCTTCATCCACGTGGAGCAAGATCGTATTTTCAAGAGACGGCATTTGTTCGCGTGAGGATGTCGAAAACACCTCTATTTAAAACAACATTATTTTTAAAAATACTTTCAAGCCATAAAAAGTTTTAAAAAATAATAAAATATTTTTTTACTAGGGCATGTTAATCATAATCAACATATTATAATACATTTTTTTAAAACTAAATATAATATTTAATTATATACTTTTCGTATTCAATAATCTTTGTACCTATCACTTAAGATTTTGTAATTGTAAAAAAAAATCCAACAAATAACTGTATTTTTATGAAAAGAAAAAAAAATATAATCTTAATTCTATCTTCTTCCTATTTTCTAACCTATGGAAGTCGAGGAAGTCTGCAACTTTGTGTTATTCGACCTTCGTTGATCTCATGTCCGTGCCACTACTATCTTCTCCAATCCTCCTATCAAATTTCGTAAATCTTTTTTTAATCTTCAGCTTCTTCAATCTTCTAACACTCTGTCCCTCCTTGTTTTTCTACGTCACCCCTCCTCCATCATTCCTATCAAAGTTATTTATGGATCTTCTCCCTCTCTTGAACTCCATGTCTTCTCTTCCAAATTGACGGAAAGAACTAACAAAATCATCAAAAAATTCAATTATCAAATGCATGAGAAATTGCTTTGATTGAAAGAAAAGCCTTATATTTATATTGGATAGTTTTTGTTGGTATTCATTAAGCTAGAAGATGATGAACCTTAAATTAGTTGAAGGATTCATTTTTCAGAGGTCCCAGTGAACATAAGGTTGGTATACAAGTATGTTAAAATGATCATTAGGAAACAAGTATTTGAAAATTTGTTAATGGTTGGAGTTGCTTATGATACATATTGTACTTAATTCCAAATGTTAGGTAATTTTAAAAGTTATTGAAGATAGTTAGAAGAAGATTATTCTATCTTCCATGTTGAAATGTTTTAAATTTGGAGGCTCTCTATAGTCTTATTTGTTTCACGCTTTTGATTTGGATGTCTCTATATTTGAGCCTGTGCCTCTTATTCTTAGTGGAACTTGCTTCTTATTTTGCTCATATTTGTTGTAGTATAGAATCAATTATAGATTTAAATGTGACAAAAGTTTTAGATAAATTTGTTTATGTATATCAATTTTTTTTTGTAATTTTGTTTTTTAGGTGAATGAAATGAGAGGCTTTGTATGTGGATGAAGACGACAACTCACTTGACCCTTGAAGTTTGTACTCCATAGTATTTTAATTTTGAAAACGTTTTGAATTTTTGCATATTTTGCTACTCACTTTGTTAGATATTATTGTGGGATTGTTTTTTTTTTTTTTTTTTTTTTATTGTTTTTAACACATTCTTTATTGTTATTTTGTAATGTAATGAATTACAAAATTTCAATTATGAAATGGAAGTTGCGATATTTTATCATTTTACATGCTATTTGATGAATGTGAGTGAAATAGTTCATAGCATCACTATAAATAATAAAAGATGGCAATTATATATGACAATGTGTAATATATGTTAATTGACAAGAAAAAGGTATATATAAAAACTTGTAATAATGCAAAGAAAAAGCTATAGAAGGCGTAAAAAAAACTATAAAAACTTATAATAGCATCAATAAAGTGCTATTACAAAGTTATGATAGCATCATTTGTTAGCCATAGAAACTTATTACAGCTATAGTTATAGATGCTATAATAGTTTTTAATAGCAAGGTATATGTAGGCTATATTTTTTTATAGTTTTTTATAGCATGTTTTATAGGCAACAAAAAACGCTATCAAAACTCTTGGACTTTTAATAACATAGACTGTTAGGACCTTCCCAAAAAGCCTATAAAAAGTTTATTATAGCCTTTTTTTTTTTTTTTTTTTTTTTTTTTTTTGTTAACTATCGTATCCATTTTTTCTTGTAATGTTTGGCTACCTCAATGAAACCACCACATGCTTCACCAATTTGAATGAAGGTTTTCATATTCCAAGTGTGCAGTGGGATGCCTCTAAGCTGGACCCTTCCACCATAACTAGGAACAAAGTTGTGTTTGTTTGGGTTCCATTCCTCAAATTTGAAGTAATCGACTCTCTAAATTTCAGCTATGTTTCCTCTTCGAATTGTGGTTTTGTCAACCCACAAATTGTAGTCTTCAAAACGCTTTTTCTGAAGAAAAAACAGTTAATAAAACATATTAAGGAATCAAATAATTTGGATGTAATTTTTAAATTAGAATAAAACATATTAAAATTTCTCTCCATTCAATTATAGCAATACAATTTGTTATGTTGATCCAAATTAAAAAAAGTGTGATGCTAAAAAGTAATCCAACCACCAAATACCAAATTAAAATGTGAAAGTGAGCATAACTCAATAATAATTTATATTTTTGTCAAACTCTCACGAGAACAAATGTTCAATCTCCGTTCCATATTTATTAAAAAAAAAAAAACACCCCGTCAAAGATTTTCACATTTACGGTGGGCTCCATGTTAATATAGATGAGGTAGAAAATCCTTATTTCCGATGACGAATTAAAAAATGCTTTTGTTTAAATACTTTTATCTCTACTCACTTTTATAGTGATTTATTTCAATTTGACAATGTTGGGAAAACTATAGGCATAATTTTGTTCTCGTGTAATGTTATATTTTAATTTGTATTACTATTATTTATTTAAGTGGGTTGATTTATTTGAAAAATGTTAATGTGTAAGGGATAAAAATAAAGCTTATGAAATATCAGGTATAAAATTGAATAAGTAAGTTGGTTAATACTCTAAGATTGTTGGTTAATACTCTAAGATTTTTCCGTAAACAGCTTAGAAATTAAGTAAAATTTTAGAATGGAATTCAAATTTCAAGGACAGTTTTATTAATAGAATTTGTACTTTAATTTTTAGTTGGTCTAGTTCATACTAGTTGTTGATGAGTCTTAACAATTTTTTGGAGCTAATATGAACGTAACTTAACTGACATAGTGTATCATTATGAACTTCTCATCAAAATGTTAGAAGTTCGAGTCTTCACCGTTGTACCAGAAAAAAAAAAATAGAATAATATTTTCAAAACTTACCGATTTCAAAAAAGAAAAAGAAAAAAAAGCTCCAAAATAATGTCAATTTCATAACATGCGTCCATTTTTGTAATCTATTAAAAAAATAAAAAATTTAACATTGGAACGAAAGCGTATGGTACACAATTTCTGGTACAATTTATTCAAAGTTTAAGACACTAAAACTTTACTCACCTAGTCAACTAGAGGATAACTAGACATTTTTCCTTTATTATATAGTTTCATATATGTTGTTCTTTTTTGCATTACAATAATAATTATCACCAAGCATGGCCATACGAGTTCTCTTTTGAATACCGTTAAGGTTGGTAATTGGAGTTAAGATGTTGCATCACTGCTTCATTATTACCACCCATAGATAAATAGTCTCTCTTGAAGTCGTCAAACTTGATCGAACGATAATGTGGATGAATGACTTTATTTATCAAACATTTTGTCGATTCTATAGTCCCTTCATCTTTAGGGTAAACTAGATAGATTAAGGATTGACGAGATATCTTTGTATTCGTCACAACTTGGTGTTCTCCTACTTTCAACTTCCCGTTACTAACCACCTGCAAAACGTTTTGTAAAACAGAAGAATTATTGGAGGAAACTGCCATACTTGATTTTTGATTTTGTAGTTTGAATATTTGAAAGAAAAAATAGAAAACATATTTTAAATTTATGTCATAAGATCACGAGGGAGGGGTTGAAAATTTTGACTTTGTATCTAAAAATTATTAGGAAATATTTTTATTCATAAATGATAAAAACCATCCTAAACATGAATAGCTTTTGGGAGTTTTTATTTTTGGTGTTTTGTTTTGTTATTTTAAAAATAAAAAATAAACAAGGCAAGTATTTTGGTGTGTTTGAGAGTACTTACATGTAAGAAGTGCTTTTAGATGGGTTAAAACTGAAATCACTTTCTAATTCCAACACCTATCTTTTGCTATATTTTATAAGAAGCTTTGGAAAGAAGTCAACATTTCGAATTTCGAAGTGCTTTTGATCAAGGCACCAATTGATTCTTGTTTTAATCGGTGTTTTTGGCCTAAACACTTCATTCTCAATCTCTCATATAATATATATCATTCTCAATTTCTTTCGATACAATTTATCTTTATATATTAACTTTTCTCGAGGTGCAACATTTTCTCACTAATGTCTCTTTTCGTGTAACATTTTTTCACTAATGTCTCTTTTCGTGCACATTTTCTTTCACCAACTTTGTATGTCATACACTTTCCCATAACAATTTTCACGACATATTTTTTCTTGCACTAACTTTTAATTCCATCTATATAGACTCTCACCAATCTCTTTTCACAAACATTTTCTTAGACTAATCTATCTTTGTACATACAATTTTTTCATCATTATTAATCTCTTACTAGACACTTTCACTCTATCTAATTTTAAAATTTTCTAATTATTTTTATTTTAGTAATTTTTCCATTCTAAAAGTATTGTTTAAAAAAAAAAAAAAACATGAATAAACAAGAAGAAAAAGATTTCAAATTTGAAAAAAAAAGAAAAAAACAGTTTCTAAAATACTAAAACAACAATTAATAAGTATTTTATTATTATCAAAAACTTTTCATTACTATATAGTAATTTATAATATATATTATATATATATATTTATAAAACCACCAATTTGAGCCCACAATTAAAATGTCAAATGTTTAAATCTCTCCATCGATCCCATATGTTACTCAATTAAAAACAATTATGTACAAAACTAACTCCAGTTTAATCTTGAAAGCAAATTAAAACATACCTGTAAAACATAACTAATGTTAACGAGAAGGGCACCATCAATAGGGTCAACAACAATCAATTCACCATCCTTGAGATATTGAAGGTCATTAACATCTTGAAACAAAATGGTAATAACGGTTGGATCACAATATCTATTCAATCCCATAGTCAAGTTAGGATTTGGGCAAGGTGGGTGTAATGGTTAACCGAAACCTTAGAATTTTCAGCAAGTTCACCCTTTGAGGACTCTCTCTCCATTCCCAACCCTCACTTATTACTTCCAATATCTCCATACTTAACTTTCTCAGGGCAACAGGCAACACAATATACTCCAACCACCTCCCTAAAATAAAATCATGATTTTAGTTTTAGTTTTGGTATGTCCATCGGAACATAATTTAAGTGACTAGACATTGATATCTATATTCACTAGGATATTCTAGGCTAAATAAAATATGGTTTCTTACGTTTGTAAATTTGAAGAAAAAAATATATAAACTAATAACAAATTAAACATGGATGAAGTTTTGTTATCAATATGATTTGATTTGAATTTTATATATGTAAAAGGAATATTTCACATAAATATTATATTTTATATATTCAAAAGGAAAATATTTTCTTCTAACTTTTCCTTTTCTAAATATCTCTCCCTAAAATTTTCGTATGTATATTATAAATTTTTATTTATTTTGATCTCTCTACGATTTTCATTTCTCTTCTAACCCCTCATGGTTGTGTGTTTTTCTCAATTTTCTCTCTCATTTATTTTTCTTTCTAAAAATATATCTCCAATCTTTCTCTCTAAATTTTCTTACTACAATGTTTTCCTTATTTTTTAAATTTATATTTATATTCTCTTTCTAACAAATCTCTCTAATTGTTTTTTTAAAAACAAATCTCTTTCTCTAAATATTTTCCTTTTTATCTCTCTAACTTTTTTTTTTTCTCTAAACTTTTATTTATATGCACCCACATATTTTTCTCTCCCTATAATCTCTAGTTTCTCAAAAAAATGAAAAATGAAAAATAGTTATCCAATATTTTCTATTTGTTTTTTTAATAACATAAAATAAAAATTAGTTATCAAATAGGCTTCTGCTTCTGAGTGGCATTGGACCGAGGCCGTCCCTCTCATCTTGGGGAATTCCTGTGTCTCATCACTTGCCTTATGTCTGACAGTTCCTCTATGATAATCCCGAAATGGCATCTCAATTGTGCCATGATTTTTGTTTTTTAAAAAACATAAAACAAAAAATAGAAAACAGGGAAAAATCAAAAACCAAAAACATAAACCAATGGTTGTCAAATTAGCATAATTTTTTAAAGGTTGTTTTCTCTTATTTTTTCTCAGGTGACACCGTTTTTGAAATATAATATTTTTCTTTTTAAAATATTTAAATTAATTCAAGTTCATAATAAGAATCTCTATGATCCACAAAATCGAAAGTTTTAGGGGCTGTTTGGCCCCGAATTGAGTAGGGTGGGGTGGGCTTAAATAGCCCACCCCATGTTTGGAGCCCCAACTATATAAGTTGGGGCTGGGGTTTATTATAACCCCCGGCTTGCTACCGTGTTTACTTTCTACAGTAACACTGTAGTTTTTTTTTTTTTTTTTTTATTAAATTTTTCGGGTTTTCTTCTCTCTTTGTTTTTTTTCGAGTTTTCTTCTCTCTTTGTTTTTTTTTCCTCTATTTTTTTCACTCAATTTATCGATTTTTTCTCTCTCTTTTTCTTCCTCACCTCACGATTTTTTATCTTCCATTTCATCCCAAATTTCTCTCTTCACCGAACCTTTGTGATTTCCTAAATAATATTTATTTTTTTAACTTTTAAAAAATTAATATGTAATATACATTTAACTATACAAATATAACAAAATGTTGTAGAAAAAAAATAAACTAACATAAACACATATTTTAAACTCCATGTTAAAGAAAACTGTATTATTTCTCTCTCCACCGAACCTCTTGTTGTCTATTATTTGTGATTTCCTAAATAATATTTATTTT
Organism: Herpetospermum pedunculosum; assembly: GCA_028017165.1. Lineage (NCBI taxonomy): Eukaryota > Viridiplantae > Streptophyta > Magnoliopsida > Cucurbitales > Cucurbitaceae > Herpetospermum > Herpetospermum pedunculosum. The sequence continues at coordinate 78,312,724 of CM051524.1, read as the reverse complement.
TTTAATTTTTAAAAAATTAATATGTAATATACATTTAACTATATAAATACAACAAAAAGTTGTAGAAAAAGAATAAACTAACATAAACACATATTTCAAACTTGATGTTAAAAAAAAACTATATTTTAAACCCACACTATACAACTCTGCATCCAAAACACAGACTTACTAAATCCAGACTATATAACTCTGCACCCCAAACACAGACTATAATAACCCACCAACTATAATAACCCACCCTGCGCCCCAAACGCCCCCTTAAAAATAGTTTTCTGAGACACGGTTTTTGAAATATAATATTTTTCTTTTCAATATATTTAAATTTATTCAAGCTCATAATAATAATCTGTATGATACACAAAATCGAAAGTTTTAAAAGTAGTTTTGAAAAACAATTTTAGAAGATTGAATGCTTGTGCTTCCATTATAAGTATTTTAGGCAAATGGCTTACTCTTTAAAATGGTCCAAATACTTTTCACAACATGTTTGAAAGTAATATGAAGCGCACTAAAAAAAAAATGAAAAACACCTAAAGTGCTTCATGACAATGAATTGTAGAGTACTACGACTTCTTACTTGATAAAAAAACGTAACAATTTTTACTAATATAAGGTGAAAGCTTTTTTTTAACCTGTATTTGGTGGGATTTTGAGGCCAAAACGGAACACATTTGTCCACGATAACAATTGAAAGCCACAAAATCTTTCCAAGATTGAAGCTGTTGTTTCATATAATTATCAATACTCCTTGTACTCTGAAATTTCCAGCTTTTTTCTGGATCTTTTTTTGCCTTCCCTCACTTTGTCTTCTGTTGACATGCGATGAAACTCTTTGAAAATCTTCATCGTCTCTTCTAATAACTCTTAGCACTCCATGGTTTATCATCTATAACAAAGAAACAAAAAGAATAATAAATAACATCTACCATTAAGTTATTTTTCCAACATGTTTATCGAAAGAGATGAAGAATACGAAAAAGATCGTCCATATGCACGTTCAAACCTGAAAAAATCCGAACTCTTGAGAGGCGTAGAGGATTTTTCGAACGAGAAGGGCTCGATCGTGGGTGCTAAAATCAATCACTAGAATTGCCTTCTTCACCACATCGTCGAGCCTCATCTTCGGCGGATGCACAGAACTTTCTGGCACTGATTCAATATTCATCCCGTTGGACAACTTTTTTACCTCTTCCATGATACTAATTGTTATTATCTTCAATGTTTTTTAAAGAGATGATATATGCTATGAAACTTATGAAACTCAAGAAGGTAGCTGTCTTTATATGTAATTGTGAGAGTTTTTTTTTTCTCCCCTCCTACAATTTTAGATATCGTGCAATTAAACCAATATTTTACCATACTTCTAAAATTGGTACTATACAACATGGTAGAAAACTATAGATCTCGAGAGAGTTCTAACATTTTACGCAAGTTATAATTTTGTTGATAGAATAAATTATGGCTATTTTTTTTTAAAGAATAAAATTAAGTTGCACTTATCTCTTTCTTGGTAATAAATTGAGACTTCTTTTCCCCTATTTTTAAATGTGAGATTTATATATATTCCAAATAGAGTATAGTTTTGTCCCTATCATATTTTCTGAATTTATGCAAATAAAACGAAAAATCATTTTATTTCTATCATACTATTAACCATAAAAAGTATATAACTCAATTGGTTTATGTATTAATTAGTGACTATGAGGTCCTAAGTTCGATCTTCATTCTCACATGTTGTCAAAAAAAAAAAAAAAAATGTCAGATTATTGAATGAATAAAAATAAGCATTCATTCATTTGTGATTTGAAACAATAGGTAACAGCTAGAGTGAGGAGAGATAAACATATTAAGAGTTTAGTGACAATAATTGTTAAGATATATAATTACTCTCGACATTCGAATTCTCAATTCTACATGTTGTTAAAACTCAAATTAAAATAAAAATCATGTCACTAAACTCTTAAGGGGCGTTTGGCCCCTATCTTGTGTTTGGGTGAGTTTGACTTTTGAAGCCAAACTCATGTTTGGATGGATGTATTTGAAAACCAAGGATTTAGAACCCAAAAAAATGATATTCTATTGTTATGTTTTTTTTACTACTTTCTAATATGAATATATTTTAATATTATTATAAAATTTTCATTAATAATAGTGAATTATTGGAATATACGTTATATCCGAATTAAGGTTTTTTTTTAATTTTTTTTCCTCTCTATTATTTGTTTATTTTATGTATTTTCTCAACCGTATTCTATAAATTAATGTGGTGTTTGTAACTTGTTTTTTCCTTTTATAATATATTTTTTTAATTAGAATATACAAAATTTTCATTAATAATGTATTTTTTTTTTCCTTTCTTCTATTTCTTGTTTTTTTTTTTTTTTTTTTTTTTTTTTTTTTTTTTATATTTGATTAAAATATATCTTTTTCCATCTTATTCCATAAAACTTTTTTCATCTAATATAACTTTTTTTCCTTTGTGCCAACAAGAGCGTAGCCTAACGATATTATATATTGTTTAGTGACCATGAGGTCCTAGGTTCAATCCTCAACTCCAACATGTTGTAAAAACTTTTTTTTTTTTTTTTTTTTTTGAAAGGTATATTTTTTCATCCTATTTCATAAACTTTTTTTTTATGAGTACAAAATATGAAAATTGTTCAATTTATTTTCTTATTCTTAGAATATAACATAAATTAAATGCTTCATTTTTAAGTTCCAAAAGTTTTTTATGAGTACAAAATATGAAAATTGTTCAATTTATTTTCTTATTCTTAGAATATAACATAAATTAAATGCTTTATTTTTAAGTTCCAAAAGAATTTTGCTCATGTTACGTGAGGTCGGGTTTTACAATTCACCACTAGAAAATAAGGGTATAAAAGAGAAACAAAATAGTAAAAGGAAAAGGAAAAAAGAAAAAAAAATTGTTCCAACCCCTCGTTTCTGATTCCGAAGTTTCCCAAACCTGCACCCCAAACACAGTTTTTTGATTCTTAGAGTTCAAAACTCGCCCGGACAAACTCCAGGATTTTGATTTCTAGGGTTCTGATTCCAAAACAGGAGTCAAACGCCCCCTAAAAGTTTATTTTTAAACAATTTTAAGAGTGAAACTAAACCCTTTAAAAATTTAAAGGCATAATTCAAACTTATCCTAAATGATAAAAATTTGGATATAATTTAAATTTATTTATAAAAGAGAGTAGCAATGAAATTATGTATTTTTTTTAATAATCTTATAAGTTCAAGACTTTGCAATTACCCTCTCTCTTTCATTGCGAAGGTATATCTTCCAAAAAAGAAAAGAAAGACAACAATTAATCTTACCTTCCAAATGAATCCACCCTGACTCATAAGTTGAATAGGATTTAGCCACTTGAACATTGCCATATTGGGTTCGACATTTTTTGATGGTGGAGATTTATTTTTCCCATTTGGTATTAAGAAATTTAAAGTGTCTTGATTTCACTACCAAATACTTCAATAAATTCAATTAGTATATTTGTACCCAAAAGAAAAAATTCATTACTATTTCAATTTCAACAATAACAATATTTAGATATTAATAAGGGTTGGTTGCACAAATAGCAATCATGCCCAAACTAATTGCAAATTTAGTAAACTTTAAAATGTTTTGCAAATATGACAAAAAAACCCGTTTCTATCACTGATAGACTTTATTATATCACTGATAGACTTCTATCAGTGATAGACTATTATCACTGATAGACTATTATCACTGACAAAAATCTATAAAAAGTTGAGGTGATCAGCGATAGACTTCTATCAGTCATAAGATATCAGCGATAGAAATTGCTATATCCGCAATTTTTTTAAAAACATGCTATATTTGCAAACAATAAGTCTTAAATTGTCATTTACTACAATTTCCCTATTAATAATATACTATTTACTTTAAATAATTGAATTAGTTTAGTAGCTTCATTTGAATTGTCCAAAACCAATACAACCGTTTTAATGTATGAACTAATGATCAAAATATTCGAAGTTCGAGCATGTTTTAAAATAATAATATTAATTTATAATACATTAAAGAAACAATCATATTTTAGTATATTTATTTAGTTTATTTAGTGGTTATGATTAAGTATGAGTGCATCAACTTCTACATTACGATGGAAAAATAATTTTCTTATATAGTGTGGTTAAACAGAGATTGAACCATGGCATCTTAGTTAAGAGCATGCACAATTTTATGTCAATTGAACTATAGAGGGTGGATAATATAGAAATCAAGTACAATCATATAATATAGTTGTGAGTTTTATTTTTTATTTTTTAAATTTGTTTTTGGCTTCTTTCATTTCAATTATCAAATTGTTTAATCTCGATAATTAGAATCACTTTTATATGTTGTTATTAAATGTTAAATAATTTCTTATTGGCTTTTCTTATTTGTTAGAAATATAATATTAGTTGTGGTGAGAAAATTTAGATAGAAAAGTTGTCATATATTAGTTAGAAAAATAAAATAAATGAGAGAGAATTTAGGGAGAACTTTTAGAGATAAATATAATAGACATCCAAATGAGTATAAAAAGAAAGAGAAATAAGTTAATATAGAGATGAAAATTTTAGAGAGAAATTTAGAAAACAAAAAGTTAGAATACAATATTTAGAAAGAGATGAAAATTTTAAAGGTAGTTTCAAAAAAAAAAAAAAAAACTTTTTTTTTTAATCTACGTGTAGTTTAAAAAAGTTTAAGCGAAATATATCTTTTTCATATATAAAATTCAAATAAAGTAATGTTTTTTAAGAAAACTAAAACCCATCATGTTTGTTATTAGTTTATATTTTTCATTTTCAAATTTAGAAAGGTAAGACGTTTTGCGGTTCTGCCCAGCAGTCTATCAACCACGCCGTCTCCAGGATAAAACAACCCATCTATCGTCTACCGATCACCTATGCACTGTAGGAATGACCGTTCAATCATACACCCTTAAGACACAGCTCGAAATCAAGAGTTAAAACAATAACTCAAAAAAAACAGTTTTAGGGAGGATTTCTATAAGGTAACGAAGATGTAAGAACTATTGAGGTGTTTTGTTTTCAATGGAATCATTTCTCAAACGAAATATGTGGTTAAGAATCTTCCACAAACATGTGTCCTGAATCCGAATTAACCAGAAAACATGTGGTTTGCAATCCTCCACAAACGTGTGGTCATAATCGATTCACAAATATGTAGTTATAATCAATCCTTAAATTAAAACCATAATAACATTTATTTTAAATGTGATTTAAAAATACATTTTTAAAAACTTCAAAAAAAAAAAAAAGCCAACAAGATTTGATTTAGCCACACAAATCACTAGAGTTTAAAATTAATGTCTAGCCATTCAAATTATATTCGGATATGGAAAAACTAAAATTAAAATCATAGTTTTATTATAGGGAATTGGTTGGAATGAGAAAAATTACTATGGAGATATTGGGCGTTTTAAAAATAGTTTTAGAAAACCCTTCTACAAGATTGTACGTATTTTAGATAAAGGTTTGAGGCTACTCTTAAACATGATTCGAATACTTTTTATAACAAAATTCTCATGCTTGAAACTAATATAAAACACTTAAAAAAATGTCGAAAACACCATAAAGTATTTCATGACAATGAATTGTAGAGTCCTTGAACATAACAATTTTTACTTAAAATTTAAAAGAAAGAAAGAAAAAGCTTTTCACCTGTATTTGGGGGGATTTTGAGGCCAAAATTGAACATACTTTCATAGGATAGACAATTGAAAATCACACATCTCTTCAAGAGTGAATATGTTCATTCATATAATCATTGCTCGTGTAAACTTTGCAGCTTTTATTTGGATCTTTTGAGCATTCCTTCACTCACTTTGTTAGTTGTTGACATGACATTAAACTATACAATTTTTTATAATATATATAAAAAGAATGGTTGTCTCCCATCGAAAAAATTCAAGAAAATCATCGGCTTCAAATACTAATTATAGTTAAATGAGTGATATAATGGTTTGAGAGAGTGTTTCTTTGTAATTGGGGTTAGAGTGAGAATTGTTTTTTTTCTAGTGCTTACTGCTTAGTGCTTGGTTTTTATCTGCTTTTCAAGTTTTCCACCTAAATTTTTATGTTTCTTATTTTATTGTTTTCTTTTAATTTGTAAGTTATTTTTCTCCACACCTAAAAAAATATTACTAAAAAAAAGAGTCATTCCAACATGCATTTTACCATTGGTCGGCATGGAGCCTCACCTTTTCAACTATAAAGTCATGTTTTGGTACTCATTTTAATTAGACAAACTAATGAAACAACATTGATGATTGTATTGTTTTAAAATGAGTATCAACTATAATGTCTGGCGGGAAAATAGATTTAGAAGAATCATTGAAGATTCTATTGTTTTGTTCAAGTCAAATGTTTTAAAAGACGACTCAAAAATGTTGTTTCATAGAATCTTTCTAGCAGATGTCAACGGTAAATCAATACCGCATGAGAGAATGACATCCAAACTAAGAGGAAAAGCTGTGATCCGATAAAAATTACACAGAATAATGGCCAGAGACTGGGGACATAAGAGCAGTGTAGAGAAAATATGTTTGGTAGATTCTTTATTGTTTTAATACATATTTTAAGATATTGAATACAACTTCTCTTCTATCCAATCTTTTTTTTTAAAAATTTCTCACTATTCAATTTTAATAGCAATACAATTTGTTATCTTGATCTATTGAAATATTTTATATAAGCATACCAAATTAGAGAGAGAGTGATGCTAAAAAGAAATCCAACCACACGACAAGTTTTGTTTAGTTTTTTTTAGTGAAATTTTAGAACAAATTTTGTTTAGTAATAAACTAATACTTTAAAAGCCATAAATATCTCCCGCATAAGGACTCTCAAGAAGACTCTTACGCGTATATAACACATCAATCTTTTGCAACCAATACTCAATTAAGATTCTAATTCTCTTCTAATCTAGTCCTAAATAACTCTCATTTTGAGAGTTATCAAACCAACCCTAGTAGTAGAAAGTTTGAGAAATTGAACCATTTTTTTAAATAATACCTGAAAAACAAAAAAATAACTTTTAATTAATATTAAAATTCTGAAGCTTTTAAATTACAATTTTAGCTACAAAGATAAAAGGGGAGTTAAAAAAAGAAAGAAGCAAAATAGGTTGAGAAAGTTTCTCCCGTAAACCCCTCTTAGATATGATAAGATGTCTTATAAGTTCTCAAACTTTTAATTTTGTGTTTAATAAATTTTTGACAATGTCCAATAAATTCATGAGCTTTTAATTTTGTATCTAATAGGTCTTACACATTTTTTTAATATAAAAATCAACTATTATATTAGAGAAAATTTAATTTTGTCTCTAATTGAACTTGAAAATTTTAATTTTATATCTAATCGATATGTGAATTAAAAAAAATGTTTAGTAAATTGAGGACCTATTAGATATAAAATTATATTTTACGTCTAATAAAATAATTATTTTTTTCAAATTTCTAATATGTCTCTATTTGATACAAAAATTAAAACTTTAAAGATTTATTAGATAAAAAATTTAAAATTTAAGAGTCTATCAAATATATTTTAAAGTTCAAAGACCTATAGACACAAATCTAAAATTGCAAGGACTAGACTTGTAATTAACCTTATTTGAATTGTGCCTTTTCTCATAAATTTTTGGATCTGTCGGTGTGTGTGACATGGAAAAAAATGAATAATGTGGATATTTAGAGTGTTAAAAAATTTATGAAAACGTTGACCTCTCATCTCTTCTCCACCGACTTTATGTTAGTTTTGTTCTAATTCTCTTTGATCTTGTAAATAGATAAAATAGGGTTTCATGATTTTTGGCCGGAGAAGGATAATGTTCTTCGGACCTCTTTGATTTTCTTGTTGTTTTTTTTGACGTTCTACTGGGATCGCTAGGGATCGCTGAGTCCACACAATTCAATTTTTTTTTTTTTGCAAAAATATTTAATTAATGTAGAGATGAGAATTGAATATCTGACATCAGGGCGGATCCAAAAAATTTGGCCAGGGTCACAATTTCAATAGAATTAATTGCAAATTTAATCTTTGAAATTTTCGATTTATGTCTATATAGTCTTAACTCTTAAACTTTCAATTTTGAGCCTAAATCATTCAACTTTTAATTTTGTGTAATAGATTCTTAAACTCTCAATTTTGTATCTAATAAAAAAGATATTATTTTTTTTAAATATGATGTTTTGTTAGACAAAAATTAGTGGATCCTCAACTTATTCGACATTAAAAAAACATCTATCTATTAGATACAAAATTATTTTTTTTAAATATTTTTAAGTGTAATTGAGTTAGTTGATTTTTAAAAAGAAAAGAAATTAATATGCATAAAAGCTATTAGATACCAAATTTAAAGTTATTAAATCTAAACAAACTAAACTACAAGAAAAACAAAAATCCTATTAGATAAAGTTATAAGTTATTAAATCTAAACAAACTTCACGAATCTTTAAAAAAAAAAAAAAAAAAAAAAAAAAAAAAAAAAAAAAAAAAAAAAAAAAAAAAAAAAAAAAAAATCGTATTAAGGGTGTATTTGGATTTCGGGACGGACCCAAACATCACATTGATGTTTGGGGGGCCAAACATTATAATATTAAGGGTGTATTTGGATTTCGGGGCGGACCCAGACATTAATGTTTGGGGGGCCAAACATTCTTATTATATATATATCATAAAAAGTCAAAAGTTTGAATTTATACACTCACATTATGTTTGACCTAAAAAAATATGATTGGTTATAAGAATAGGTAAGTGTATCAAAAACTTCCTAACTAAGTTTAAATAAACTGAGTATTATCATATAATTTAGTTCATCTCGATGTCTTATTAGATAGAAAAAAAATACGAGTTTAGTTCATAAACTTTAAAGTTGGAGTCCATTAGGGGCCGTTTGGTTGGCGGCTTTGAGGATGGGCATCAGGATGGGAATGGCTTTCTGATGGCCATTCCCACGTTTGGTTGACGTCTTACCATTTATGCCCGGGCATAGCTGTAGCCCGGGCATCAGAAGTATGGCTTTCTGATGCCCTCCATTTTAGACGACTTTCTCTGAAAGCCATGGGTGATGCAGGTATGTCTTCTTCTTCACATTGGTTTTTTTTTTACAACGTTTCTTCTTCCTAATTTTTTTTTTTATTAAATCAATTCCAAATTCTAATTTCAAGTTTTTTTTTTTTTTTTTTTTTTTTTTTTTTGGGGTTAAATTCATTTTAGTCTCTGAGAGCTCTATGTATTTTTTGTTTTTTGTTAAATCGATTTCAGTAGCTTCTTGGTTTAAAATGTGCGATAACTATGCGATCACATAGGTTGGTGTGCGATAGCTATGCGATCGAACAACAACCTATACGATAACTATGCGATCGCACAACAACCTATGTGATCGCATAGGTTGCTAGTTATCGCATAGGTTGGTGTGCGATATCTATGCGATCGAACAACAACCTATGCGATAGCTATGCGATCACACAACAACCTATTTGATCGCATAGTTATGCGATCGCATAGGTAGTTGTGCGATTACATAGGTTGGTGTGCGATAGCTATGCAATCGCACATCAACCTCTGCGATCGCATAGGTTGTCAAGTATCGCACACCAACCTATGTTTAGTAATTGATAATAGATTATATTTGGTTTTTGAATTATATAACTTTTATCATTAGTTCTTCAATTTTATTATTGTATTAATTAATTAATTCGAATTAAAAGTTTGTATAATTTTAAATACCTTTCGTTGAACATAATTATTAAATAAAATAAACAACCATTAATTATTTAAAATTTATTTGCAAATCTGATGACATTCTCATGCAGCACCAAACACAGACATCATTTATTCCCACTGAAATCTGATGACATTCCCATGCAGCACCAAACACAGACATCATTGATTCACAGACATCTTATCCCCAAACATCTCATTCCCAGGCATCTTCTATTCTCAGGCATTTGCAAATCCTCAAACCAAACGGCCCCTTAGAACTTTAAAAAGTTTCTAATGAGTTTCTAAACTTTTAATCTATTTTCTTACAAGTTATAAACTTTAAAGTCTAATAAGTCCCCTAAACTTTCAATTTTGTTTATAATGTATTCTTGAATTTAAAAAATGTCGGATAGCACAAGAATCTATTTTACAGTTAAAAATGAAAATTCGAAAATCTATACAAAATTGAAAGTTGAAAAATATATTGAACACATTTTAAAGTTTGTCGATGGATTAAAGACAAATTGAAAGTTCAAAAATTTATTAGACATTTTGAAAATAAAAATTTAATAAAGAATACAATATAATGCAAATATGTTTTCAAAATTTATAGAAGAGAGTTAATATATACTAAATTACTAATACAAAAGTTAACAAATAAATTAATAGTAAGAACTCATTTTAAAATTTGTTGAAAACTATGATTTAGATATATGGAATTACAATAACCAAAACAAAATAGTTTTTAAACTGCTAAACGGACATTTCAACCTTTTTTTTAACATTAAAAAAAACTTAAAATAATAATTAAAAACTTAAAATAATAATTAAAAAATATTGTTTAAAGTATTAAATATTAAAAATTAAATATGAAAGGTGTGCTTTTTTTTAATTATTAAAGATAAATCCTTTACTCCACCAACATTTTTAGTTTATATATATAACTAAAGATAAATTATAAAGTTCATAGTTTGAATCTCTTACTCCAGTAAAAAAAATTAGATCTAAATTATATATTTTTTAAATCAATAAAATTATTACTTTATGGATATATATAAACAAAAAAAAAAATACATTAAAAAAAACATACCTAAAACAATAAAGGAAATAAAATACTACAAAAATAAATATTAAAATAAAGAAAAAAATCAAATGCTAGTGCTGAAGAAAAAAATAAAGAAAATCTAATGCTAGACGCCAAAATGCTGGCTATTGGGGGCGGTTATATACAAAATTGGGGATGTCCCTAGTCTCTTCATAGGTCCGTCCTTTGATTGACTACTAAAAAAAATATTTTTTTTAAACATTTTTTCTAGAAATATTTATAATTAAAACACTCAGAGTCGTTAGGTTTGAGAATTTGCAGATGTCTGAGAATAGAAGATTGAGATGTCTGAGAATAAGATGTCTGAGAATCAATGATATCTGTGTTTGGTGCTGCATGAGAGTGTCATCAGATTTTCGTGGGAATAAATGATGTCTGTATTTGGTGCTGCTGCACGAGAATGCCATCAGATTTGCAAATAAATTTTAAATAATTAATTGTTGTTTATTTTATTTAACAATAAATCTTATAATTATGTTGAACAAAAAGTATTTAAAATTATACAAATTTTTAATTCTAATTAATTAATTAGTACAATAATAAAATTGAAAAACTAATGATAAAAGTTATATAATTCAAAAACCGAATATAATCTATCATCTATTACTAAACATAAGTTGGTGTGCAATACTTGACAACATATGCGATCACATAAGTTGTTGTGTGATAGCTATGCGATCGCATCGGTAGTTATGCGATCGCATAGGTTGTTGTGCGCATAACTATCTCACAACAACCTATGTGATCGCATATCTATCACACAACTACCTATGCGATAACTAACAACCTATGCGATCGCATAGGTTGTTGTGCGATCGCACATCTTAAATCAAGAAACTACTTAAATCAATTTAACAAAAAAAAAAAAAAAAATTACACAGGGCTCTTTGGAATGAATTTAACTAAAGAAGAAAAAAATACACAAACTTAAAATTAAAGTTTGAAATTGATTTAATAAATAAATAAAAACTTAGGAAAAAGAAACGTTGTAAAAAAAAATGAAGAAGAAGATTTAAAAAAAAAAATCCAATGGGAAGAAGAAGACATACCAACAAGACATCACCATGACTTTCAGAGAAAGTCGTCCAAAATGGAGGGCATCAGAAAGCCATACTTCTGATGCCTGAACTACAGTTATGCCCGAACATAAATGTTAAGACGCCAACCAAACGTGAGAATGACCATCAGAAAGTCATTCTCATCCTGATGCCCACCTTAAAAGACGTCAACCAATTAACGGCCCCTCATGTGTTTGGTTACACTTTCTGAAAAGTGTTTTTATCTACTAGTGTGTTTGATTACATTAAAAGTGTTTCTCTTAATGTCAAATTACTATAAGGGGCAATTATTAATAAACAATATGAATTAATAAGTTTAAATTTATATTTTTCGTTTAAGGTTTAGGGTTTAAAGTTTACTATTGTTGATGGTTGGGTCGGGGTCGGGGACGAGCGGCCAGGGCCAGGGTAGGGATCAAGGTCGGGGTTGAGCGGCCAGAGTGCGGTGGTCGGAGAAAATTTAAAAGAGTAGTGTGAGGATATTTTGGTAATTTTAATACAATAGGAGAATTAAGTAGATTTTTTTTTTTGTAACGATATTTTAATTAATACAGAATTGAAACCATGACCTCTTAGTCATAAGCACAATCTTATGCCAATTGAGCTATGCTCGATTTGACAATTAAGTATATTTTTCAATTAAACATCCAAAAACATTTTTTTGAAAAAGTTAATATCAAGTGTTTGATCTAAAATACATTATTTCAAAAATTCATTCTCCAAAAATTTATTTTGGAGGGTTGCCAAACACCTCAATTTATTCATAAACCAAACACACTCTAAAACTACCTAAATTTTTAAAAATTAAATATTTGGAAATCTAAACCTAAGGTCACACCAAATTGCAACTTCTAAAGTTGTGTCCCTTACCACCAATCTGGAAGACAATATCTTTATTAATTTCAAATTTATATATACAATATATAAAAATGCGGTTATATTTTTTTGAATTTTTATATATAAATATATAAAATTAATAATTTCACGGATACGTATCCTATCCAACGTGGTTTCGTCTCTGTCTGACATTTTAATATCCGTTGAACTATACTTAAATATTTTGGATGAAAAAGGAGGAAGGAGGATCGACTGGGTTGTTTTGATCCTAGGGTGATAAACCGTTGGGTCCACACAACTCAGATTTTTGACAACTTAGTCATTACTTTGTCTAAAATTCAACAACTTACAGCATGATGAGAGCTGTACTTCTTTTGAATATTATATTTTATAAGAAAAACTCACATTTATTATTATTATTTTTAACAAGAAAAACTCACCTTTTGATTTAATTTAATTTAATTTCTGTCCTAATTTGTTTGAATTAACACCAAAAAAATTTCTTTTACATCTATGAATGTGGTTGTTGATTTTTATTAATTAATTAAGCAATTTTCTTAAAAAGTAGCTTTTCCTAATATGTAAACTTAAACTTTAACACTTCAATCTGCATGTTCACATGTAACTTGGACTGGCCTTCGTTTTTTTTTTTCAGGTCATTATTACAAATGTTGCCGTTACACTCCATTTTTCCAACCCATAAAAAGATTGGAATTTTTATTTTTTATTTTTATTCTCATCTTCATTTTAATTGGAGAACTAAAAAGATTATAAATAAAATTGAAGGCGAAGTTTTTTTTTTTTTTTTTTTTAAGTACATTGTGGGGGATTCGAACCACATACCTTTTGGTCATCAAGTCATACATATGTCAGCTGAGCTATGCTCGCTTTGGCATTGAAGGCAAGTTAAAACCTAGCACATGTGCCCATGTGCACGTGTACCACTATTTTTACAACTCACTGGAGATATATATATATATTTTTTCTTTTGAATACACAATATTTCTCTCGTGAATACAAAAGATTCAAACAGTTTTCTTGTCTTCTTTCGAATACACGATATTTCTCGTCTCTTTAATGTATTAATCTATTTTTTTTTCTTTTCATTTTTCAAACATTTTTTTATTTAAAAATAGACCGTTTTAACATTTTTTTTTTTTTTGTAAAGGTATTTTAATTAATGCGAAAATTGAACTCATGAACTAAAAGTTCAGGATACAACCTGATGCCAATTGAGCTATGCTCGGTTTGACAACATTGTTTCTTAATATATAAATAATTTTTTTTTTGTCAATATGAATATGACTCAACTGACATATTGTATGACACAGTTATCAAGAGGTCACACATTCAATCTCTCACTTAGTAAATTTTTTTTTATGATTTTTCCGAATACATTTTTTTTGGCTTCATTAATGCATTAATTTTTTTTTTTTTTTAAGAGTTCTTTTAAAATTATTGAATCAGAGGTTTGCAAAGATATTGACCATTTAAAAGATTTGCAAAAAGATTTGTAAAGATATTGAATTAAAGGTTTAATTTTTGGGCGGGTTGCACAAACAACAATCACATCCAAAATAATTGCAAGTTTAGCCAAGTTTAAAATCTTTTGCAAATATGACAAAAAAATCATGGATATCACTAATAGACTTTATGACTATTACGGATAGACTTTATGACTATTATTGATAGACTTCTACTGATAGACTATTATCACTAACAAAATTCTATAAAATAGACTACTATCAGGAATAGACTTCTATTAGCAATAGGTCATACTATCAGTGATAGAAATTGTCATATCCGCAATTTTTTTTAAAAATTGCTATATTTTTAATTATTTCACCCTAAATTGACATCCGTTACAATTTCTCTTAATTTTTTCCCATTTGAACAGTAAAAAAAATGTTTACAAAATGCCTATTTCAATAATTTTAGCATCCTATTTAACAATCATACAAATATTCCCCACTTTTACTTCTAAGCCCACATGTATTTACTTTTTGTTTTACTATTAAAAAAAACTGTATACAAATGTATATGCTGTCCATTGAAATGTCAATGATCGAATGTACATAAAATTTTGAAACACATTTTTTAAAATTTGTCAATATTAAAATTGCATACAAAATTAAAAACTCTTATTATTAATATCATGTTCATATTAGTGATATTTTGTTCATATTTTTATTCTATTTCATTGATTTTTATGATATAATGAAAATAACGATTTTTCTTCATGTGTTGATGTTGAATCCATGGATATATGAAAATATGGGTAGAAATATCAACATATCGACATAAATCTTAAATCCTGATTATCGATAGGTGGGAGATTAAATAGTCGATCTTTAAAATGAAAGAAGCCAAAATAAAGAAAGGAGGGGGCAAAAAAAAAAAAAACTCTCTCAACCATCTATAAAGAGAGCTACTTGAGTTTCATATTATTCATAGTCTCTTTAGGGTGCAATAGTAAGAAAGAGAATAGCAATTAGTATTATGGGAGAGGTGAATTTTTTGTCCAACCAGGTGGATGTTGAATCCGTGCCAGAAAGTTTTGAGCATCCTCGAAAGATGAGGCCAGACAATCTAGTGAAGAAGGAGATTCCGGTGGTTGATTTTACCACCCACGATCGAGCCCTTCTCGTTCGAAAAATCCTCGACGTCTCCCACGAGTTCGGATTTTTTCAGGTTTGAAAGTATTTATGGATCTTTCGTATTCTTCGTCTCTTTTGATAAACATGTTGGAAAAATAACCAAATACTTCTATATTAAACATTTTTTTTTTGTTTCTTTGTTATAGTTGATAAACCATGGAGTGTCAAGAGAGTTATTAGAAGAGACAGTGAAAGTTTTCAAAGAATTTCATGGCATGTCAACCGAAGATAAAGTGAGGGAATGCTCAAAAGCCCCAAACAAAAGTATAATACTTCACAATACCAGCAATATTGATGATCATATGAATGAACCTCTTCAATCTTGGAAAAACACTGTGGCTTTCTATTGCTATCCTTTGGACAAATATGCTCCATTTTGGCCCCAAAATCCCCCCAAATACAGGTAAAAAAGCATTTGCTCTAATCCACTCATTTTCTTAAATGTTTTTTTTCTTTCTTTTAACTTTTAGTAAAAATTCTTATGTTTCTTTAGCACCAAAGATTTGTTCAAATGTACTCTACAATCATGTAAGTACTTTAGGGTGTTTTCTAACTTTTTTTTTTTTTAAGTGTTTTATATTACTTTAAAATATGTTGAGAAAAGTCTTTGGATCATGTTAAAGAGTAGTCCCAAACCTTTATCTAAAATACTTATAATGGAAGCAGAAGCATTAAATCTTCTAATTAAATACCTTTGCAATAAAAAATAAAAAAAGTTTGAGAGTAAAATATATAATAGATAGAGACATAAACATATATAAATTTGAAAAATAAAGAAACATTGTAGTGAGAAAAATTAGACAGAAAAATTGGAGATATATTTGTTAGAAAGAAATATAAATGAGAGAAAACATTTAGGGAGAAATTTTAGAGATAAATATGGTAGCTAGACAACAATATAAGTTTGGAGAGAAGAAATTGAAAAAAATATAGAGAGAAAAATGAGGGATATGAGATGAGAAAGATAAATTATTAGAAGAAACGCCCTATATCTCTTGGGATCTACCGGTAAATCTTGGCATATACTCGTAAATCTCGACGTATATTGTTGTATATACCTGTAAATTTCGGGATAATATACGACGCCTCTATTAGAAATTAAAGTTTTAGAGATATAAAAAGAAATAAGAGATTATTTGGAGCGTTGAGTGAATTATTATAATCGGTGGTTATAATAGTGTAAATAGTATTCAAGTCAGTATAATTACTTTATTGCATGTTGGTTATAATAGTCGATGAGTCAAACGTGGATTGTAATAATTCAGTCTGCCGAACTCTAAGTTTGTGCTCTATAAACACCCTTAAAAGTTACATAGAGATTAAAATTTCTTAATTTGAGAGAGAAATTGGAACGTAAAGTTAGAAGAAAAATATTTTTGAGAGAGAATAGGATGAAGAGAAAAAAAATGAGCATTAGTTTGAAAAAAAAACAAAAAAACTATTATTTGTTTAAATTACTTATAGTTTCAAAAATATTTTTAAATAGAATTAGAAAACTAAAAGGAAAATTGTAGTAAATGACAATTTAAGACTTATTGTTTGCAAATATAGCATGTTTTTAAAAATTTTGCGGATATAGCAATTTCTATCGCTGATATCTTATGACTGATAGAAGTCTATCGCTGATCACCTCAGCTTTTTATAGATTTTTGTCAGTGATAATAGTCTATCAGAGATAATAGTCTATCACTGATAGAAGTCTATCAGTGATATAATAAAGTCTATCAGTGATAGAAACGGGTTTTTTTGTCATATTTGCAAAACATTTTAAAGTTTACTAAATTTGCAATTAGTTTGGGCCTGATTGCTATTTGTGCAACCAGCCCAAACTAAAAACTCAAATGGTCTTGAAAGAACCTATTTTAGAAAATCAAAATTATAAAATGAAATGGTTAAAACAACACTGTAACTATCAAATTATTCTATTTTATTCTTTGAACTTTCAAAGCATTCGTTTCAGTCATCTTTGAACTTACACAAAGCAATCATTTTTTTGGCCTCTTTTGTTAATATTTAATCAATTTAGTTAATGATATATTTTGAAAACCAACCTTGTAACAAAACTATAATAATTCCTTAGATTCCATGAATTGATAATTTTTAATGATCAAGATTTTTTTTATAGATAAATTAAGAAATAATTTAAACTAATATGATTAGGAGATTTTTTTTTTTTTTTGAAAAAGGGGCTTAAATTAAAATAATATAATTTTAATCGGATATTAATGTGCAATATACCTTTTTCTTATATAAATTCAAATCAAGTAATATTGATAACCAAACTTCAACTTTGTTATTAGTTTATATTTTTCTTTTTCAAATTTACAAATGTAAGAAACAAGATTTGAATTAGCCTCCAAAATTCTCGTGAATATAAATATCTAACTCTAACTCCTTAAATTATGTTTAGATAGAAATGCCAAAAATTGAAATTTAAATCATGATTTTATTTTAGGGAAGTTGTTGAAACATATTGTGCTGCAATGAGGAAATTGAATTTAGAAATATTGGAGGTGATAAGTGAAGGATTGGGAGTGGAGAAAGAGTCCTTACAAGGCGAACTCACTGAAAATACAAAGGTTTCGGTTAGTCATTACCCACCATGCACAGAACCTGGCTTGACTACGGCATTGAATAAACATTGTGATGCAACCCTTATTACCATTTTGTTTCAAGATGTTAATGGCCTTCAATATCTCATTGATGGGGAATGGATTGATGTTGCCCCTATTCAAGATGCTCTTGTAATTAACATTGGCTATATTTTAGAGGTACGTTTTAATTTGCTTTCGAGATTATATTAAACTCTATTCTTAATTAGGCACATGCATATTTGAGAGTGGGTTTGACATGGTTAAAATCATTTTTGTCAAGTTCAAATTCACTTCCAAGTATTCTTTTTATCATTCAAAATCATTTTTGATGATTTGAAAATTGTGTTTAAAAGTGTAAAAGTAACAAGTATTAAATTTGTTTTGAATGATTAATTAAAAACATGTTTAAGTGTGATTTTGAAAATGAAAATGAGGATTTTAACCATTTCGAAATCACTCATCAACATATCTTTAGTGTATCTCCTAAAAGTATTTATAGAACTAGTGTTTCACTCGAAAAAAAAATATTGGATGAGGCTGCAACATTTTCGTTATATCCTAATAATCGTTAGATAAAAAATTCAATATATTTGCAACCCCAATAAAACCATGGGACATAAATTAATTTAAAATATATTTTGTACTTTCTCTCTCATATATTAAACAATACAAAATTATAAGTCACGTTGTATTGTGGCGGTCTCTAGCTTTCAATATTTTCTCAATTTTACGTTTTGTAGGTGGTTAGCAACGGAAAGCTAAAAGCAGCAGAACACCAAGTTGTGATGAATACAAAAACATCGCGTCAAACCTTAATCTATCAAGTTGACCCTAAAAATGAAGTGACTATAGAACCAGCAGAATGTTTGATAAATGAAATCAACCCTCCACTTTATCGTCCGATCAAGTTTGGAGAGCTCAAGAGAGACTACTTATCCATGAGGGGTGATAGTGAAGCAATGATGCACTATCTTAGCTCCAATCACCCTTGATGGTGTTCTAAGAGAGAACGAACTCTGATGTCTATGTTGTTTTTCCATTGCATTGTTTTTGTGTTATTTTAAGAAAATGAAGGAGTGAATAACTTCTCTCTATGTAATCTTGTTTTGTTTTGAGGATTCTGATTTTGTTTTTTCGTTGTTTTTGTCTTTTGCTCCTGATTTTTGGTAAGAAGTTAAAACTTAAGATGCTATTTTTTCAATGCATTGTTCTTGTGTTGTTTTGAAAAAATGGAGGAGTTGAATACCTAAAGTAGATATTAGTTGTTCAAGGTTTTTTCGTGTTTCTTGACAAATGTAATGCAATAGCAATTTTTCGATCTCAAAAGAATTTGAAAACGACGCAAAACACTACATTTTGAAAAATAGTGAAGGCAAGTTTCTAAACATTATTGCCAATTTATTCTATTACATTCATATGTACACATTTGATCATATGTAATATACATGATTGATTTTTTTGTATTATTGCAGTGGCCTTTACAAGTTGGAAGCGTTGAATGTAGGTATTACATGATGAGATATATGAGATATAATGAGTAAAACAAGCATCGTAATCACAAATATATATTTGCATTATAATAGTTCAAATAGTGTAATGACAAAATATTTTACTCTATTTAAATGTTTAGCGATTGAGACAAGGAACCCATACTCACAATTTGAGTTGGATTAAGTGCGAAAAGAGTGGATTGATTTTTTTGGGAAGTTACATATGACTAGTTTGGAATTGTTCATGTGGATCTGTTGGGTGTGGCTAACAATGAGAGTGACATATACATGTGTAGATATTTTGGTCATTATAAGTAAGAGTTATAGATTGACATATAGGGATAATTAATTTGTAATTTTGGAATATATAGTTCATACCCCTAAGATGGCACCACTTTAGAGGGCGGTTGTAAAACCGCCATCATATACCTAAGATGGCAGTTCAGAACTGCCATTGTAGGTCAAATTTGTTGTAGTGTGAGAGTTGTAATTTTTGTAATTATCGATATGGGTTGATATGCTTATAATTTTGGAATCATATGTTCATATGTGGTTGATATACTTGTAATTTTAGAACTATGAGGTTGATAGTTCTTGTAATTTTGGAAGTGTTACATTCCTAAGAGGTAGATACAATTCTTGTAATGTTGGAATTCTTCATGAAAACTTTATTAATATTATTGGTGGATTTAGTTTATATATACATCTTGAATGTGTATTATTTATTTGCTTGATAAATATATGTCTTCTTCAAGATATCAAATATATTATTATTGGTAATACAGTAAATTTAAGTTGTTGAATATTTATTATAATTGAAATACAAAATGTAGAAACCTGCCAACAAGAACATAGTTCAACTGTCATGATGTATGACTAGTAACCAAAAAAAATTATAATAGAAAAGCTCGCAATGAGTATTCCTTAAATAAAACCATTTAGCATGTTTTCAAGAGCATGGATGAAGCCGTTCATAAATCAATTACACCCAACAAAATTAGAACAAACAGACAAAAGACCCTCTCCCTGCAAGACATACTCTAAGGACTAAAAAGACAGCAAAATCAAACATAAGCCATAACTGGGCTCAAGAGATCCAAACACCACAACAATTATATCCATTAAATTCCCTATCTATACCATCTGCATTATGGTATTTCCACTCTTATCAATTTCAATTAAAACTTATATGTAGCCAAAGCGAGCATGGCTTAGCGGGCATATGTATGTGTTGGCGACTACGAGGTCTGTGGTCTTATATGTACAATGATTTCCCTAATTACCATATTGCTAATAAGAACCATTAATTTTGATCATAGATTTAGAGTCTCCTGCAACACAACTCAACGGTATGTAGATTTCTCAAATATCTTCCAATCCAAGAAGCAAGAAGCAGTCGCAAAAGTGTACCTAGTTTCGAATCGGTTCATGTAGATTCTGTTAAAAGAATAATTTGTAACCTCAATAATTAGTACTTTGAGTTTTTGATTGTAACTCCTTGGAATATGTAAGATGTCTAACAATATGAAAGGTTAACTTTCTAGAGAGTTAATTTTAGGAATCTCTATATTCTCCTAACAATATGAAAGGTCATGTAACTTCGTAAGAGTTAATTCTAGGAATTTAGAGTCTCTTTTTAACACCTATAAATAGAGGTGTTCTCCACCCCTTGAAAGCAAGCTCCAATTGAGCAAAGTGCCATAACGCTCAATACAAGAAAATTCTCCATACCTCTTCATTTTGATTTTGTCTCAATTTTTCCGTTATTGCCTCCAACAAATTTGGTATTAGAGTTATCCTAAAATGAACACCAATTGTGTTCCAAACTTGTTTTCAATCCCAACAAACCAAGTTCCGATTTTTGATGGAGAGCATTATGAATATTGGCAAAGTCAGATCAAGACATTGAGAACGGATCGTGGAGGCGAGTTCATTTATAAACCATTCATGGACTATTGCAAGGAGAATGGCATAATGAGACAACTCACGGTTCGACATAGCCCTTAGCAAAATGACGTTGCTGAAAGAAAGAATAAGACCATTGTGGAAATGACAAAGAGCATGTTGAAGGCCAAAGATCTTCCAAATAATTTGTGGGCAGAAGTTGTTAATAGAGCTGATTACATCCTCAATCAATGTCCTACTAAAGCAATCAAAGACAAAACTCCCTTCGAAGCATGGAATAAGAAGAAACCAGTTATTGATCACTTGAAAGTTTTTGGTTGTCCAGCTTATTCTCTTGTTCCTTCACGGAAAAGAGAGGAGTTTGATAAAAAGGGAGCTAAATACTTATTCATCGGATATAGTGATGAATCAAAAGGATACTGACTTCTAAATCCAAAGACAAAGAAATTATTTATATCAAGAGACGTAATATTCGATGAAATGGCCACGTGGGATTTCGAGAATTATAATTCTCGACCTTTTCAACATGATGAAAATATTCAAGAGCCTGATTGATAACCAGTCTCTCAAAATTTGGGATCACCAAGAAGTTGTCCGTCAACTTCGGCAAGATCTCTAGTTGAAACTACTTCAAATCAAGATAACTTAGAATCTCCTCCAAGAAGAATCCGATCTTTGCAAGATATATATGCTTCAAGTGAACACTTTGCTATGTTTGCTTGTGAGCCACAAAGTTTTGATGATGCCGCAAAAGAAGACGTTTGGAACAAAGCTATGGATGAAGAAATAGCTACCATAGAAAGAAATAAGACGTGGGAGCTTCAAGACTTACCTCCAGGGAAAGATGCTATATGGCTTAAAATGGGTCTTCAAGACTAAATTCAACGAAGATGGTCCATTCAGAAGCATAAAGCTCGCCTAGTAGCGAAATGATATTATCAACAGCC
The DNA here is from genome assembly GCA_028017165.1 of Herpetospermum pedunculosum. Taxonomy (NCBI): domain Eukaryota; kingdom Viridiplantae; phylum Streptophyta; class Magnoliopsida; order Cucurbitales; family Cucurbitaceae; genus Herpetospermum; species Herpetospermum pedunculosum. Next base: position 78,290,384 of record CM051524.1, on the reverse strand, counting down.
TGATGTTGACTTTAATGAGAATTTTGCACCAGTAGCTCGCATGGAGACAATAAGGATTGTTCTATCTTTAGTAGCTTAGTTACAATTGAAGATATTTCAACTTGACGTTAAATCTGTTTTCTTGAATGGCGAGTTGGAAGAAGAAGTATATGTAGAACAACCTCAAGGGTATATTGTTCATGAAAAAAAGGAGAAGGTTTATCGACTCCATAAAGCCTTATATGGATTAAAGCAAGCTCGTGCATGGAATAACAAAATTGACGGATACTTTTGTCTTAATGGTTTTCAGAAAAGTCTTAGTGAACCATCTCAGAAATGTTGAAGGAATTTAAACAGAGCATGATGAAAAAAATTTGAAATGACCGATTTGGGTCTCATAAAATATTTTCTTGGAATTCAAGTCAAACAGCATCAAGGTGAGATTTTTCTTCCTCAAGAAAAATATGTTGAGGATTTACTCAAGAAGTTTCACATGAGCAATTGCAAGCTAGTTGCAACTCCTATAACATCAAATGAGAAGTTATGTTGTGATGATAATGCTAGTAAAGCAGATCCAAAAAGTTTTCAAAGTTTGGTGGGTTCGTTGATCTATCTTACTAATATCAGACCATATATATATTATGTATCATGTTAGTGTCATTTCCAGGAACATGAATGAACCAAGCAAAAAATCATTATGTTGCGAGTTTTGAGATATTTGCAGGGTACCAAAAAACATGGACTAAAATATGTCCATGAGAAGAATTGTCAGTTGGTTGGCTACACTGACAGTGATTGGGCTGGTTCCTTTTATGATCGAAAAAGTACTTCAGGTTATGTGTTCTGTTTGGGATCTAATGCAATATCTTGAAGTTCGAGAAAGCAACAAATTGTAGCCTTATCCTCATATGAAGCAGAATATACAACTGCAACTGAAGCTTCTTGTGAAAAGTCGATTTTCGGAAAACCTCAAGTTATGTGTTCTGTTTGGGATTCATGTGCAAAAAGTTGGTTTTCGGAAAAGGGAGATTAGTCATATTATTTAATTAATATTTGATATTGAATTAAATAATATTAAATAACTAAAAAGTTTAATTAATTAAATTATATATTATATATTATATTAATTAAAAAGTTTAATTAATAAAATATATTATTATTTAAAATTAATTTTTAATTAATTTTAATAATAAAATAATATATAATATATAAAAATGCATTTAGCCTTGCTTTTGACATCTGCATTAATGCCTAATCTCCTCGTTTGCTCAAGTGTTGAGTTTTTCCAAACAAAAGAAAGAAAAAAAAAGCAAGGTTTGATAAACAGATTGGAGAGAGAAGTTTATTCATTCTCATTTTTTTAAACACTTTGATCTTATAATTTCACGTCCATTCTCTCTTGTAAAGGAGTCTCATCACTCCGTTGTTCGGTCCGAGAATAACAGTTCTACCGGAGATGGTTTTCGAAGAGTTCGTGAATAGATTCCAACGGCGAAATTGAAAAAATTTAGAACTACAAAAGTATATATTCTAATTTCTTCTATTTAATTGATAAAATTAGAGTATCAATCATCCAAAATCACCTTCGCAGCGTTATACGCTCCATCAATTTAATGCAATTTAATGTAAGTTATTATGTATGATTGGTCCAAATGAAAGGTAATTATAAGAGGAGAAAAAAGGGGGCTTGGGCGGTCGGTGTTTACCTATCCAAAGGTAAAAAAAAATCAACTTGAAATTATACCTCCATTCTCCAAAAGAAATCGTGGTGGTCTCCTCCCCTTAAAATATCTTTGTAAACATTATTCAAATGAAAGCTCAAATACACCTAAGATAGAAATTGCTACTATATATATACTAATGCAAAGTTTAAAACTTCACTCACCTTGTCAACAAGAGGAGTAATTAAAATTCTCCTTCATTATATGGTTTCATTCTTTTTTGCATTACATTATGTAATAATCATCAAACATGGACATAACAATGTGTTCTCTATGGACACCTTGAGACATGGACATAACAATGTGTTCTCTATGGACACCATCAAGGTTGGTGATCGAAGCTAAGATACTTCATGACTGCTTCACTATCACCACCCATATCCATGTAGTCTCTCTTGAAGTCTTCAAACTTAACTGAACGATAATGTGGAGGGTTAACTTCATTTATCAAACATTTTGTTGGTTTTATAGCCGCATCATTTTTAGGGTAAACTTGATAGACTATAGATTGACGAGATGTCTTTGTATTCATCACAACTTGGTGTTCTCCTGCTTTCAGTTTCCCGTTGCTAACCACCTACAAGATGTAAAATTGAGAAAATATTGGAGGTGATTGTCACAATATTAATGTGATTGGTAATTTTATATTGTTGAATAATATAAGAGAAATTATAAAACATATTTTTAATTTATGTCCTATGGTTATTAGGGGCTTGCAAATTTAACAAAATTTTAGCAGCTTCATTCAATAATTTTTTTTTGAGTGAAACATTTTTATGAGATAATTAAGGGTATGGTTGGGAGTGATTTCTTAAATGGTTAAACTAGATTTTTTTTTCTTTTTTAAAAGCACTCATCAACATATTTTTAATCATTCAAAATAAATTTAATGTTTGATTCTTTTACACTTTTTAAACACGGTTTTCATAACATCAAAATTGATTTTGAAAGATTAAAGGAATGCTTGAAAGTGAACTTGAACTTGACAAAACTGATTTTAACTATTTAAAAATCACTCCCAAACATATGCATGACCCTAATTTAAGAAAATTGATTTTAACTATTTAAAAATCACTCCCAAACATATGCATGACCCTAATTTAAGAAAACTGGTTTTAAACTATTTAAAAACCACTCCCAAACATATACATGACCCTAATTTAAGAGTATAGTTTAATCTCGAAAGCAAATTAGAACGTACCTGTAAAATATAACCAATATTAACTACCAGAGCACCATCAATAGGGTCAACAACAATCCAGTCACCATCCATGAGACATTGGAGGCCATTAGTTTCTTGAAACAAAATGGTAATAAGGGATGGATCACAGTGCTTTTTCAATGCCATATTCAAGCTAGGGTTTGGGCATGGTGGGTAATGGTGAACCACAAGCTTAGGATTAGTCTCTTCATCATTTAAGGACTCTCTCCCCATTCCCAATCCTTCACTTATCACCTCCAATATCTCCATACTCAACTTTCTCATTGCAACACAATATGCTCCAACCACCTCCCTAAAATAAAATCATGATTTTCATTTTAGTTTTTCGCATGCCATGATGTTCTCAACATAATTTAAGTAAGTAGACATAATTGATATCTATATTCACGTTCACGAGGAATGCAGGCTAAATCAGACTAAGCCAACGTTTGTATCAATTTGGTCTATGAACTTTAAAAAATGTTGAAGGTATCCTTGGTTTAGATATTTTTTAAAATTCATGAACCTATTAAACAAAAAATGGGAAGTTAAGGATCCTGTTAAGACATAAAAATTAATTTTATATCTAGATATGTTCATTTTTTAAAATTTTGAATGTGTGAAGAAATTATTAGAAAAAAAAATGAAATTTCAGAAAACATAAAATTTATGTGATTGCACCAAAATGACTTATGATTCTAAAAATAAAAAAAAATAAAAAAGCCAAATTTAATTTTAAATTATAATTTGTTTAAACTAATATCAAAAACTATATAGTCATATTTTTTACTCTAAAATTTAATACTTAATTTGATGGGTTGGTAGAGTTTGGTTATCAATATTACTTGATTTAATTTTATATATATGAAAAATGTACCTTTCAAGCTAATGCAATTTCTTTTTCTAAAAAGTCAAGGTTGGAATCTTCTATGGGCATGTTGTCAATCTATTGATTCATGCAATCTAAGAATTAGTTGGGTTGCAAAGGTGGTTTTCAAAATATATGGGGTTATTTAGGTGAGGGTAGTTTTTGAAAACAATTAGAAAAAAAAAGGGTTCTTATCAAACAATTTAGAAGAAATAAGTTTTTTTTTTTTTTATCTTATATGGGACTACTCAGGTTCAAAACGCGCACATGTGTGAACGCTCTGGTTGAAAGTCTGCGAAGGTTAAAATTTAATTTTGTACTATTTATAATTAAAAAAAGGAACAAATATAATATAGAACGCTTTTTTGCTTCAACGATATGGTTGCATGCCTACTGCCGTCCTTGCCTAGGTTTGAATTAGGGTATGGTCTTTTTTTTAAATTTAATATATTGAAACATACAATTTTTTTTTTTTTTTAACAATTTTAGTCAAAATAGCTCGATTTTAAAAATTATTGCAAGATCAATCTATTGGGTGAGATTTAAAATATAACTATGTCATCTATTTTTCAGCTTAGAAATTTATTTTTGTAATGCTGTGTTAGACATGTTTTAATGTGAGGTTGAAAATATTTTCATTGACAGTTTTTCAAATTAAAATATATTAAATAATATAAATTGCAACACTTATTTGAATTTGAGGTTAGAATTATTGTAAATATTGATTTGCAAATTTGATGAAAATAAAAGTTTAAAAATGAGTTTTTTTTTTTTTTTTACTAAATTTAAAAAAAAAAAAAAAAAAAAAGATAAAAAAAAGCATGTCTTGATATTAATTAACCTTTTTTTTATAATAATAATTTTTTTTATTTATAAATAAAGTATTTAAATTATTAATTTTTTTTTTTTTTTTTAAGAATATGAAAAAATAAATTGGAATAAGATGTGACATAATAATAATAATAATAAAAAAAAATAAATAAATAAAAAGTGGGGACATTATCTTTCCTTATAAAAATGAGAAAAAAAAGAAAAAAACATTATCAAGATTTGATCCGAGGCATGAAGTTTGGTTGGTATCCTCTGACCTTAAAAAAATCTAAATATATGGAATTAACAATAAAATAGGAATATATGGAATTATATAAAATAAAAGTTTTATATCATAAAAAGTGGTTCTCTTGTTTTCCTTAGTCAAAAGTTTTAAAAAAAGTTTTATATCATAAAAAGTGGTTCTCTTGTTTTCATTATATCATAAAAAGTGGTTCTCTTGTTTTCCTTAGTCAAAAGTTTTAAAAATAGTTTTGAAAAACAATGGAGTGGATTTGGGAAAAAGTAAATGCATTTCAAATAAAAGAATAAAACTGAAAGCTTTATTTACCTGTATCTGGGGGGATTTTGAGGCCAAAAAGAAACATATTTGTCCAAAGGATAACAATCGGAAGCCAGAGTATCTTTCCAAGATCGAAGAGGTTCATTCATATAATCATCAATATTGCTTGTAGTGTGAAGTATTATGCTTTTGTTTGGGGCTTTTGAGCATTCCTTCACTCTGTCTTCTATTGACATTCCATGAAACTCCTTGAAAACTCTCATTGTCTCTTCTAATAACTCTCTTGGGACTCCATGGTTTATCATCTATAACAAAGTAACAAAAAGAATAATGTTTAACATATACCATTTGGTTATTTTCCAACATGTTCATCGAAAGAGACGAAGAATACAAAAGATCCGTAAGTACTTTCAAACCTGAAAAAATCCGAACTCTTGGGAGACATCGAGGATTTTTCCAACGAGAAGGGCTCGGTCGTGGGTGGTAAAATCAACCACCGGAATCGCCTTCTTCACCACATCGTCGAGCCTCATCTCTGGCGGATGCACAAAACTTTCTGGCACTGATTCAACATCCACACAGTTGGACACAAAATTTACCTCTCCCATAAGACTAATTGTGTTATTCTCTTTCTTATTGTTTTGCACTCTAAATAGATGTTGGATAATATGAAAGTCAAGTAAGTAGCTCCCTTTATATATTGTTGGGAGAGTCTCTTTTATTTTATCTCTCCTTTCTATGAGTTGACTTCTCTAAAGATTGATGGTTTAATCTCTTATCCAGTCTAAGATATTTTTTCAATAAGTTGGTATGATTATAGTTATTTTTACATGTCTATGGATTCACCATCCACATGTGAGGGAAGAATCCTTATTTCCATTATATCATAAAAAATCAACAAAATAGAACAAAATATCACTAATATTAATAATAATCAATTTCAATATTGACAAATTTTTCAAACATCTCTTTTGAAATTTTATCAATATTTTCATCAACATCTCCATATAAATTAGATCCTTGACATCATCGACATCAAGATTGGAAAAGCTCGAGAATAACATATTTATTAGTATATATAAGATTTTGAGGGAAGCGAAAAGTAAATTCACGTGGGGTTAGGAGTAAAAGTTGGGAATATTTGTATGATTGTTAGAAGAGATGCCAAAATTAATGAAATAGGAATTTTGATAGAAGGCCAAACATTTTAATTTTTTTTATGGAAAATTGTAGTAAATGACAATTTAAGACTTATTGTTTGCAAATATAGCATGTTTTTAAAAATTTTGCGGATATAGCAATTTCTATCGCTGATATCTTATGACTGATAGAAGTCTATCGCTGATCACCTCAGCTTTTTATAGATTTTTGTCAGTGATAATAGTCTATCAGTGATAATAGTCTATCACTGATAGAAGTCTATGAGTGATATAATAAAGTCTATCAGTGATAGAAACGGGTTTTTTTGCCATATTTGCAAAACATTTTAAAATTTGCTAAATTTGCAATTAGTTTGGGCCTGATTGCTATTTGTGCAACCAACCCTTTTTTTATTGTATAAATGGTCAAAATTTATTTTTAAAACAACTCCTAAAATAAACGAAATATTAGTGATTTACCGACAATTTCAAAAATGTCAATTTAAAAAATTTAAACTTTTGTTTCAAGAATTTTAAAAGAACTCCTAAAATGATGCAAAAAAGTTGGTGACTTCAAGAAAAACAAAATCAGTTACTTAAAATAAAAGGAAAATTTCTCTTCATATTTTGTCGTTCATTTTTTATTTTGAAAATATATGTACAATCATCATCTAAAATTGAAAACTCAATATAAATTGATGATATAAATTGCACTAAAACTATTATTTCAAAAAGTTATATTAGAGCATAGCTCAACGGACATATATCGCCTAATGACTATAAAGTCCTAGGTTCAATTCTCCACTCTAACATATTGTCAATAAATAATGAAAGGCATAACTTCATTTATTAGTATTTAGTATAAAGAAAAATTGTAACCGATGTCAATTTAGAGTAAGATAATTAAAAAAATAACATTTTTTTAAAAATTTTTGCAGATATGACAATTTCTATCATTGATAGTACGGTCTATCGCGGATAGAAGTCTATTGCTGATAATAGTCTTTTTTTTTTTTTTTTTTTTTTTTAGAATTTGGTCCGTGATAATAGTCTATCGATGATAGAAGTCTATTAGTAATAATCGTAAAATCTATCAGTAATAGTAAAAAAAATATTTTTGGACTGATTGCTGTTTGTGCAACCAGCCTAAATGTGAGTAAACATATTAGAAATGAATGTAAAACTAAATAATGTATTAATATTATATATATATATTTTCACCGTGATAATTAACTACACTAAATAATGTATTAAACTTTTGTTATAAATTAAACTAGATAGCAGGAATTTAATATAAAGTGTGCTAGATTTACTTCTACTTTATGCAATCCATGTAATTGCTTTTTTTTTTTACTTTGTAAAATAAAATGAAAATTTTACGTGCATCACACGTGTTACTAACTAGTATAATATAATGTACTTCAAAAAAAAAAATTGTGGTGATGAGTTGTAAAAATAGAGATTACCGCAACATGTGGTAATGGTAATGACCTGAAAAAGAAAAAGAAAATCATAAACCCTAAATCCTAAACCCTAAATATTTTCTGAATTATAATTGCATTTAACATGGAATTCAATTCTCCTCGAAAGGGGCATGCAGATTCAAATGTTAAAGTTTTAATTAAATAATAGGAAAAACTATCTTTTTTAAGAAAAATACGTAACTCATTAATAAAAATCAACAACTACATTCATTGGTTCGAAAATTCAAACATACTACTTAAATTGAATATAACTCGATACTGTAATGACCAAATTGTGAGGTTTTCTTTTTACTAAAAAAACAAAAAAATAGAATTAAGTTGAACTGATCTCTTTTTACTTATTATTAAATATTCAAGCCAAAGCGAGCATAGCTCAGCTGACATATGTATCAGTTGACGACCACAAGGTCTGTGGTTCGAATCCCCCATCCCCAATGTAATAAAAAAAAAAAATATATATATATTATTAAATATTCAAAAGAGGAGTACAGCTCATCATGCTGTAAAAATGTAAAGTTATTAAATTTTAGGCAAAGTAATGACTAAATTGTCAAAAATTTGAGTTGTGTGGACCCAACGGTTTATCACCGTAGGATCAAAACAACCGAGTCAATCCCATGTATGTCAATTATCAACCATTCAGAGCACGTCTAAGTCTACGTTTGGAATTGTGTAGCTTTTGCTATAATTGCTCCCAACTTAAACTTAATTAGTGTTTGATAAATTTCAATTTCAAACAAGAAAATACATTTAATTAAAGTACAACACAATTTAAGAAAAAATAAGACCTTATGGTCACTAGTCATACATCACTCCAAATAAGCTATGTTCTTGTTGACAAGTTCCACATTTTGTATTTAAATTATAATAAATATTCAACAACTTAAATTTATTATACCACCAATAATAATATATTTTATATCTTGAAGAAGACAAATATTTCCTGATGGGTTCGCGCGCATCTAACATAGTACGATGCGTAAAAGAAAAAGATGAAAAAATAGTTGGGTTGAAAACACATGACTCTCATGTATTGTTTCACAGACTTCTTTCAATTGGTGTACGGACATTTTTGCGAAAAGACGTGTCTACTCCTATTGTTGAGCTATGTTCATTCTTTCGTGATATATGTGCGAAAACATTACGCATCAGAGATTTGGATCAATTACAAGCGGATATTATAATCATACTTTGTAAATTGGAAAGAATTTTTCCACCGGCATTTTTTGAAGTAATGGTGCATCTTGCCGTTCATTTGCCATATGAAGCCAAAGTTGTTGGTCCAGTTAGTTACAGTTGGATGTACCCTATCGAGAGAAGTTTAAAGACATTGAAACAATAGGTACAAAAGAAAGCACGCGCCTTAAGGGTGTGTTTGGATTGACTACTAAAAGAATGTTTTTCAAAAAATGCATTTTTTTTAAACATTTTTTTTAGAAAAGTTTATAATTAAAACACTCGTGTGTTTGGTTACATTTTTATCTATGTGTTTGGTTTGCTCTACACAAGAAATGTTTCTTCTAATGTCAAATTACTATAAAGAACAATTATTAATAAGTTTACATTTATACTGCCAATTGACCTATCAAACCAAGCATAGCTCAATTGACATAAAGTTATACCTTTGATTGAGAGGTCAATGGTTCAATTCTCTCATCCTGCATTTTAAAAATTATGATCGGCGGGCGGGCGGAGAGTGACGGTGGTGGTCAAAGGAGTTCGGGAGTGGAATTATGATCGGCGGGCGGGCGGAGAGTGACGGTGGTGGTCAAAGGAGTTCGGGAGTGGAATTTTATGATCGGCGGGCAGGCAGAGAGTGACGGTGGTGGTCAAAGGAGTTCGGGAGTGGAATTATGATCGACGGGCGGGCGGAGAGTGACGGTGGTGGTCAAAGGAGTTTCGAGAGTGGAATTATGATCGGCGAGCGGGCGGGGCGGAGAGTGACGATGGTGGTCAAAGGAGTTCGGGAGTGGAGCATGAGTAGTGTGAGGGTATTTTAATCAAATATGAAAATTAAGTAAATTAAACACCAAAATTTTGAAAAATAACTAGGCTTTTCAAATAAACACCCATTTTTTTTTTTTTTTTTAAGTTAATATCAAGTGTTTCACCAAAAATGCATTATTTAAAAAATCCATACTCCAAAAATTCATTTTTGGTGGTTGTCAAATATCTCAATTTAATCTGAAATGACTTTCTTTAAAAAAAATTAAACACTTAGGAATCTAAACCAAACACACTTGTGTTTGGATTCACTCCTAAAAAAATGTTTTGTCAAAGAATGCATTATTTTAAACATTTTTTCTATAAATGTTTATAATTAAAACATGGGCTTGGTTACATTTTCACAAAAGTTTTTTTTATCTACAAGTGTGTTTGGTTTACTCTACACTAAAAATGTTTCTCTTAATGTCAAATTACTATAAAGGACAATTATTAGTAAACAATATGAATTAACAAGTTTAAATAATATATATTTGTCAATTCAAGTATCAAATCAAGTTTAACTCAATTGACATAAGATTATGTTTTTTTACTGAGAGGTCGGAGATTCAGAGTTTCAATCCCTCCATCTCGCATTAATTTAAATATGTTTCAAAAAAAAAAAAAAAAACATGAACATAACAGTTCGTTCTCTTTGGACACCATCAAGGCGGGTTATGTCCATGTTTAGGGTGATTAGTAATCACCAAAAACATGGACATAACAATTCGTTCTTTCACGCGACATTGAATTATTCCATGTGTTGTGTTTTTTCTTAAGAGGGTTTTGTGTTTTGATATCATGGGGTTCTATCTCAAAACCAATAACCAATTGGTTTGGAGTAACAACTCATGTATCTTATATTTGTGAGTGAGTTTCTTTCATCTTTCCAACGGAGATCCTTGTATTTGGAAAGCTTGTAATTTAAAACATCTAATCAATCATCATCCAAATTTTTGTCTTCGCTCTCTTTGTGCAAAAATCACTCTGAAACATGTTTTTAATCATTCGATATCAATTTTGATGATATGAAAATCGTGTCTAATTAGAATAAAAAATGAGTATTACTTTTTTTTTAAAAAAAAAAAAAATAATTCGTTGATTAGATAGAATAGAGTACAAAGGGGAAGTCCAATTGAAAACAGTTCAATAAACTGCAATCTTAATTACATTCACATTTTCTCTTCTACTCTCTTTGATTTTCTTCTCAACACACTTGGTTCAAACATATCAAAGACATCCTACTTATAGGGCTCTCATGAAAACAAACTAGATCCCATACCTCTCATCCTAAATTCATGAACTTACTTAAATTTCATGAACATGCTTAATTAAACTCCTCCCATACATGAATAAAAGGTACTTAACTCTCATCCTTAAACAACTAAATACATTAATGTACTTATTAAATGTTAATTCATGTAGAACGTATCTAGTTAAATATAATTCCAACATCCTCCCTTAAACATGTTTTTCCAAAAACTCCAAGCAGAGTTCTCAACCACACGCATCAACTTTGTGTGGCTTAATTTGTGAAAATATCTACAATTTGAGATCTTATATCTTCACATATTCAACTCGAATTTCTTTTCTTGAAATGCAATCTCTAAGTTAATTAAATTTTATATCAATGTGTGCGTACTGCGATCACGGTACATCGAATTCTTGCTCTTCTTGGCTAGAGCAATTGTTGACTTATTATCCACTTATGGATCCGAGCTGCAACCTCTTGCAAAATTTCAACTGCTTTAACAAAACTGCATGACAAACATATATGATGTTGCAACAACATATTCAGTCTCACAAGTAGATAATGTCACAATAAGTTGCTTATTAGAACTCCAAATAAAAGTTGTATTACCAACAAAGATAAAACATAATCCACTTGTATTATTTTTTTTTAGACAATTACGAATAATTTTCTCTCCGTAGCAGAAATTAGGAGTTGGATGACAAAAATTTCGGATAAAAAGTGTCGGGTTTGTTTTGATTTGAGATTGTTTCCCTCCAAACTGGTTACATAGCCTTTTAATTTCCGATTGTAATCTTTGCAGGCCTACAAGTCTTGTTCCTTGATATATGAAAATTATTCATTTAAAAAAAAAACGGTTTTTATTTTGTTTAAACACTTTCATCTCTACTCACTTTTATAAGTTACTAACATTTTTGTTTGAATTGTAAGATTTTTGTTTGATTTGTGTTTTTTTATTTTTAGTACATTGGGGGTGGGGGATTCAAACAACAAACCTCTTGGTCGTAACATATACATATGTCAACTAAGGTATGCTCGCTTTGACTTTTGATTTGTGTTAATGATATAAAACAAAAATTGGTTTATTAATGCTTCAATGTACTTCAAAATAAAATCTTGACTCAATTTAGTGTTGGGAGTGCGAGGAGTGCGACCAAAGTCCCACATCGGTTAGAATAAGAGAAGATCATGGGTATATAAGGAGGAACAACATTCTCCATTGGTATGAGGCTTTTTGGGGTGACCAAAAGTAAAACCATGCGGGTTTAGGCCCAAAGTGGACAATGGAGATGTAGAGATGATAACTTTGAAGGAAGGTGAGATCCGTGGTAATATGATTAAGTGAAACTAGTAACTTTGAATGACTCAAATAAAAGAAGGTGAGATCCGTGGTGATATGATTTAAGTGTTGTCTTGTGTGAACATGGAAACTAGTAACTTTTGAATGGCTCAAATTGTAAAATGCGGTTTTCCTTTACCGTTAAGATGATAACTTTGAAGGAATGAGAGATCCGTGGTGATATGATTAAGTGAAACTAGTAACTTTGAATGACTCAAATAACTTTGAATGACTCAAATTGCTCGTGAAACTAGTAACTTTGAAGGACTCAAATTGCTCAAATTGGAAAAGGAATGTGAGATCTGTGGTGATATGATTAAGTGCCTTCTGTGTTGAACATGGAAACTAGATGATAACTTTGAATGACTCAAATTGCTCAAATTGGAAAAGGAATGTGAGATGAGATCTGTGGTGATATGATTAAGTGCCTTGTGTATTGAACATGGAAACTAGATGATAACTTTGAATGACTCAAATTGGAAAAGAAAGATGAGATCTATGGTAATATGATTAAGTGCCAGTAACTTTGAATGGCTCAAATTGGAAAAGGAAGGTGAGATCCGTGGTGATATGATTAAGTGCCTTGTGTGTTGAACATGGAAACTAGTACGGTAAGATGATAACTTTGAATGGCTCAAATTGGAAAAGGAAGGTGAGATTCGTGGTGATATGATGAGCCTCACCAAATTGGAAAAGGAATGTGAGATCTGTGGTGATATGATTAAGTGCCTTCTGTGTTGAACATGGAAACTAGATGATAACTTTGAATGACTCAAATTGCTCAAATTGGAAAAGGAATGTGAGATGAGATCTGTGGTGATATGATTAAGTGCCTTGTGTATTGAACATGGAAACTAGATGATAACTTTGAATGACTCAAATTGGAAAAGAAAGATGAGATCTATGGTAATATGATTAAGTGCCAGTAACTTTGAATGGCTCAAATTGGAAAAGGAAGGTGAGATCCGTGGTGATATGATTAAGTGCCTTGTGTGTTGAACATGGAAACTAGTACGGTAAGATGATAACTTTGAATGGCTCAAATTGGAAAAGGAAGGTGAGATTCGTGGTGATATGATGAGCCTCACCAAATTGGAAAAGGAATGTGAGATCTGTGGTGATATGATTAAGTGCCTTGTGTGTTGAACATGGAAACTAGATGATAACTTTGAATGACTCAAATTGCTCAAATTGGAAAAGGAATGTGAGATGAGATCTGTGGTGATATGATTAAGTGCCTTGTGTATTGAACATGGAAACTAGATGATAACTTTGAATGACTCAAATTGGAAAAGAAAGATGAGATCTATGGTAATATGATTAAGTGCCAGTAACTTTGAATGACTCAAATTGGAAAAGGAAGGTGAGATCCGTGGTGATATGATTAAGTGCCTTGTGTGTTGAACATGGAAACTAGTACGGTAAGATGATAACTTTGAATTGCTCAAATTGGAAAAGGAAGGTGAGATTCGTGGTGATATGATGAGCCTCACCAAATTGGAAAAGGAATGTGAGATCTGTGGTGATATGATTAAGTGCCTTGTGTGTTGAACATGGAAACTAGATGATAACTTTGAATGACTCAAATTGCTCAAATTGGAAAAGGAATGTGAGATGAGATCTGTGGTGATATGATTAAGTGCCTTGTGTATTGAACATGGAAACTAGATGATAACTTTGAATGACTCAAATTGGAAAAGAAAGATGAGATCTATGGTAATATGATTAAGTGCCAGTAACTTTGAATGGCTCAAATTGGAAAAGGAAGGTGAGATCCGTGGTGATATGATTAAGTGCCTTGTGTGTTGAACATGGAAACTAGTACGGTAAGATGATAACTTTGAATGGCTCAAATTGGAAAAGGAAGGTGAGATTCGTGGTGATATGATGAGCCTCACCAAATTGGAAAAGGAATGTGAGATCTGTGGTGATATGATTAAGTGCCTTGTGTGTTGAACATGGAAACTAGATGATAACTTTGAATGACTCTAATTGCTCAAATTGGAAAAGGAATGTGAGATGAGATCTGTGGTGATATGATTAAGTGCTTTGTGTATTGAACATGGAAACTAGATGATAACTTTGAATGACTCAAATTGGAAAAGAAAGATGAGATCTATGGTAATATGATTAAGTGCCAGTAACTTTGAATGGCTCAAATTGGAAAAGGAAGGTGAGATTCGTGGTGATATGATTAAGTGCCTTGTGTGTTGAACATGGAAACTAGTACGGTAAGAGGATAACTTTGAATGGCTCAAATTGGAAAAGGAAGGTGAGATTGGTGGTGATATGATGAGCCTCAAAGGTGTAGTCATTGGTGGAGATCCGTGATGCCGGAAAGGCCTAGATAAGAGTGGCTCAAATTGGAAAAGGAAGGTGAAATCCGTGGTGATATGATGAGCCTCAAAGGTGTAGTCATTGGTGGAGATCCGTGATGCCGGAAAGGCCTAGATAAGAGTATCTAGACGGATATGGATGACTATTTGAGGGAAGGTTCAGGTGGTACTTCGTTCGACGAGGGGAGGATTGTTGGGAGTGCGACCAAAGTCCCACATCGGTTAGAATAGGAGAAGATCATGGGTATATAAAGAGGTAGGGACAACATTTTCCATTGACATGAGGTTTTTGGGGTGACCAAAATCAAAATCATGCGGGTTTAAACCTAAAACCCTAAACCCTCATAATTGGTTTTATAGTTCACCTATGTCCTCAAATCATTGATATAAAAAAAATTTCACAACCAATATGAAATTGAAATCCCAACTATTAATTAAGAAGAATAAAATTCAAAGAACGATTATATCAAGCTCAAAGTCAACAAGTTTAGCTAATCATGTTCAATAATTCAGAATATAAACTAAAAAATAAATCCATAAAAAAAAACTACAAATTAAAAGGGAAAGAAGAAATAAAACTCGTGTCGATTCCACGTTTCCGCTGCAATCTTCACGATCCCGAGCATGTAAATCTGTACTTTGTGCTCCAAAAAATCTCTTCAAACTCCAAAAACTATGTAATTTCGAAATTGGGATTGACTCTCCAAATCGGCTCTCCCAAACAATACTAAAAAAAGATGTATATTTATAAGAAATTGTAGGGCAAAAGCCGTGCATAAATCAAATAAGGCAATTCTGATGGGCTGAAATCGAATGTAGCGCGCATCTATGGAAGAAATCACGCTGCACTAGAGCTTAAGAATATTTTCGCGAAGAAATGTATAAAACTTGTCATTTTGCAACGTTGGTCAGATGAAGTTGGGTAAAGTGTGGCGCGCTTGATGGCCTGAGTTTGAGCCCAATTGGCGTTTTATTTTTTTTCTTTTATAATTTCCAGCGCCTAGGCACTCGGAATGGGCGCCTAGGCGCTACCCTCTCGGGTTTTGGACCCAATTTCCTTCTTTTTGTCACTTGTAGGCGCTGGGAATGGGCGCCTAGGCGCTATCCTCTCGGGTTTTGGACCCAATTTTCTTCTTTAGGCGCTATCCTCTCGGGTTTTGGACCCAATTTTCTTCTTTTTCTCACTTGTGAACTCCAAATTTCATCCAAATAGCTTTGGACCCAATTTTCTTCATCCAAATAGCTTAGTTTTCACCACCTTGTCAAAAAGAGGACTGATGTTTTTTTTTTTTTTTTTGCAACGATATTTAATTAATGCGAGGATTGAACCCATGACCTCATAGTCACGGGCACAATCTTATGCCAATTGAGCTATGCTCGGTTTGGCATTTGATGTTCTTTTTTGCATTTACATTAATGATTTTTTTTAAAAAAAGATACTTCATTAGAGGTGAAAAGAGGAGAGGTAGGAGGAAAACCTTTCAATTTAGTACAATAGTTAATAAACCATAGTTACAAAACAACTAAAATTTCATAAACCATGAGGCAGCAAAAATAGTAATATCTTCCATAGCTTGGAGATAGACTTAGAAAAATCATTGAAGACTCTATTGTTCCGCTTAAGCTAGATGTTCCAAAAGGATTCCAAAAAGTTGTTCCATAGAATATTTTTGCAGATGTCAACGGTAATTCAATGTTGCGTGAGAGAACAAATTGTTATGTCTATGTTTTTTGCATTACATTAATAGTAATCACCAAACATGGACATAATAGTTCGTTCTCTTTGGACACCATCAAGACAGGTGATTGGAGCTAAGATACTGCATCACTGCTTCGCTATCACCACCCATAGATAAGTAGTCTCTCTTGAAGTCTCCAAACTTGACGGAACGGTAATGTGGAGGGTTGACTTCATTTATCAAACATTTTGCTGGTTCTATAGTAACATCATCTTTAGGGTAAACTTGATACACTAAGGATTGACGAGATGCCTTTGTATTCATCACAACCTGGTGTTCTCCAGCTTTTAGCTTTCCGTTGCTAATCACCTACGAAACATAAAATTGAGGAAATATTGGAGGCTAGACCACCAAAATACAATGTAATTTTATATTGTTGAATATACAAGACATATTTTGAATTTATGTCCTACGATTATGGGGGGCTTGCAAATTTTGAATTTTGTATCTAACGGTGAGTAGAATATAGTGAATTTTGGATCTAACAATAATGTTTTCATTGAAACACTTCTATAAACACTTTTAGTAGATACACTAAGAGTATGTTGAGGAGTAATTTCGAAATGGTTAAAATCACCCTTTTCATTTTCAAAATCGCTCTTAAACATGTCTTTAATCATTCACAATAAATTAATTAATGTTTGGTACTTTTACACTTTTAAACACGATTTTCATACCCTCAAAATTGATTTTGAATGATTAAAGGAATGCTTGGAAATGAATTTGAACTTTACAAAAGCGATTTTAATTAACCTTTTAAAAAGCACTTTCAAACATGCATGGACCTAATTAAGAGTACTAGAGTTTAATCTCGAAAGTAAATTAAAACGTACCTGTAAAATATAACCAATGTTAACTACAAGAGCACCATGAATAGGGTCAACAGCAATCCATTCACCATCCATGAGAAATTGGAGGCCATTAATATCTTGAAACAAAATGGTAATAAGGGTTGGATCACAATGTTTTTTCAATGCATGAGTCAAGCTAGGGTTTGGACATAGTGGGTAATGGTGGGCCACAACTGTAGGATTTTCGGTGTGTTGATCCTTCCAGGACCCTCTCCCCACCCCTAATCCTTCCCTTATCACCTCCAATATCTTCATACTCAACTTTCTCATTGCAACACAATATGCTCCAACCACCTCCCTAAAATAAAATCATCATTTGCATTATTTAATTTTTTGTATGAATGTCAATCTAAACATAATTTAAGTGGCTAGACATAATTGGTAATTCACAAGGATTGCTAAATCAGGTTAAGTCAGAGTTTGTGTCTATTTGGTTCGTCCATGAACTTTAAAAAAAATGTCTAATGTGTACTTAGTTTATTCGACGTTTTGAAAAATTTACGAACCTACTAAACACTAAATTGCAAGTTTAGAATCCTATTAAACATAAAATTATATTTATATCTAGATCAGTAAATTTTTAAAAATTTCGAATGTGTTAAAAAAAAAAAAAACTTATTAAACCAAAAATTGATCGTTTAGAACCTAGTGGATATTTTAAAGTTCAATGGATCTTTTAGGCCTAAAAGTAATATCCTAGTGGATATTTTGCTACCCTTAATTAGAAGGCTTTCCTCTAGCCTCTTCTTTTTTTTTTATTCTATTTTCTCTAATCACACCCTCTTCTTTTTTTTTTATTCTATTTTCTCTAATTAATGAAATATTTTTTTTAAAAAAAATAAAAATAAGAAATATTCATGGAAAGTTCAAGAACTAAATTTGTAATTTAATCAAATATTATTTATTAATTTATTTTTCATTTTCTCAATATATATTAAATATATAAACTTTTTTAAGTTAAAATTATAATATAATTTATTATTATTATTTTAGTTCAATAATTGCATGGGTGGAGATAAAATCGGGAGAATTTCTAGTACATAGGTGGTACTGCCTTTAAAAAAAAATGTCACGTGGCAAAATGGTTTAAAAAAATAATATATTTAATAGTGTGGGTCCCAATTAAACAACCATTTTGACAGTGTCATTTTTTTAAAGGCAGTTATCGGAAAAACTCCATACCACCGATGCACTAGAAATTCTCCCAATAAAATCTGATATCTTTGCCGTGGTAATTAGTATCTTATCTTGTCAAGCATAGATCAATTGACATAAAGTTGTGTGTTTGAAAGTTGTGCCCTTGACTAAGAGGTCATGGGTTCCATCCTCGCATTAATTAAAATACTAAGAGGTCATGGTTCCATCCTCGCATTAATTAAAATACTGATATTTTATCTACTTTAGATTGATTTTATTCTTTATTAATTTAAATTGTGAACAATATTTTCTTTAAAAAAATAAATTTGGTAATAATTGTTATTAGTTTTATAATTTTTATTTCAATTTTTTTCTTTAAATTTTAGTTTTTTTCTTGATATTAAATATATATGAAAATTGATTTTTTTGTTTCTTTCATAAACATAAAATTTATGTAATTGCAACAAAATGACTTATGATTCTAATAAATGAAAAAAAAAACTATACTAAATATTTCAAGTTTTAAATTATAGTTTTAAAAAAAATAAAAAAAAGACACTAATATCAAACAATATATAGTCATATTTTTTACTCTACAAACTAATTCTTAACCTGATGGGTTGGTAGAGTTTGGGTATCCATATTACTTAGATTTTAATTTTAGGGTTGGTCGCATATAAACAACAATCAAGTCCAAAATAATGACAAAAATAACTAAATTTAAAATATTTTGCAAATATAGCAAAAAAAATTAGTGACTATAACTAATACATTGCTATCGCTGATATATTAGACTACTATCAGTAATAGTCACTAGCAAAATTTTATAAAAAAAATGAGGTGACAGACTACTATCAGCGATAGACTATACTATCACTGATAGAAATTGTTATATTTATAAATTATTTAAAAAAGTACTATATTTTTAATTATTTTACTCTAAATTGATATATATTACAATTTTTTTTTTAATTATATATATATGAAAAATGTATCTTTCAACCTAATGCTATTTCTTTTTCTAGATAAATTTCAAGCATTATTAAAAAAAAGATAAATTTCAAGCTATTGCAATTAATGTTATATTTAATTGAAATTTAATCTTCTAATGACATAAAATTTTGAATTCGTCCCTAACTATTTTACTTTAAATTATTTTTTTGATGATTTAAAATTATTGGATTTAATATTATTGGATTCATGCTATCGAAGAATTAGCATGGTTGCAAGCTGGTTTTCAAAAAATAAAAACAATTCTGCCAAAATGATCGTAGGGTCTTTTTAATTTTGGAATTGCTATCGTAGGTGGAATTTATTGTAGTGAAACTAACCATAAAGATCCAAATTAATGATCACTTTTTAAAAGTTGAGGAACAAAATGGAACCAGACTTTAAAGGGATGAAAATGAGAATTAAACCTAAATATTTTTCAAAGCAGGGTTCTGTTGTTTTAATTGCCTTAGTTGAAAGTTTTAAAAATAGTATGAAAAACAATTTTAGAAGCGAAACAATTTTGAAAGAAACATAGATTGGATGCTTCAATTAAAAGTAATTTTAGACAATGTTGGGGATTGCTCTTTAAAAAGAATAAATGCATGAAAAATATATAAAAAATAGAGTGAATTAGGGTGAATTTTTTTTTTTTACCTGTATTTGGGGGGATTTTGAGGCCAAAAAAGAACATATTTGTCCAAAGGATAGCAATTGAAAGCTACACTATCTTTCCAAGATTGAACCGGTTCATTCCTATAATCATCAATATTGCTTGTATTGTGAAGTATTATGCTTTTGTTTGGAGCTTTTGAGCATTCCTTCACTTTGTCTTCTGTTGACATTCCATGAAATTTCTTAAAAACTCTCATCGTCTCTTCTAATAACTCTCTTGACACTCCATGATTTATCATCTATAACAAAGAAACAAAAAGAATAGTGTTTAATATATTATTTAATTATTTTTTCAACATGTTTTCATCGAAAGAGACGAATAATACGAAGTGAAAAATACGAAAGATCCACAAGTACTTTCAAACCTGAAAAAATCCGAACTCTTGAGAAATATCGAGGATCTTTTGAATGAGAATGACTCGGTCGTGGGTGTTAAAATCAACCACCGGAATCGCCTTCTTCACCGCATCGCCGAGCCTCATTTCCAACGGATACACAAAACTTTCTGGCACTGAATCAACATCCACCCAGTTGGACAAAAAATTTACCTCTTCCATAATATCAATTGTTATTCTCTTTGTAGTTTTGAGAGATAATCGATAATATGGAACTCAAGTAGCTCCCTTTATATATAGTTGAGTTTTTTTTTCCTCCTCCTACCTTCTTTCTTTCTTTCTTTAGGTTGGCTTCTTCATTTCAAAGATTGATGGTTTAATATTCCACTATCAATAATTGGGGCATTAAAATATTTTTGTAGACATGTTGATATTTCTATCGATATTTTTATATGTCCATGAATTCGACATCACTATGTGAGGAATTTTTTTTGTTTTTTTTTTTGCAACGGTATTTTAATTAAAGCGAGGATTGAACCCATGACCTCACAATCACGAGCACAACCTTATGCCAATTGAGCTATGCTCGCAGGAATTATCTTTGTTATATCATAACAAATCAACAAAATAGAATAAATATATCAACAAAGTATTACTGATATGAACTTAATATTAATAATAAGAAATTTAAATATTTGTATACATTATTTTCATTGACATTAAATATTTAAAACCTTGAGGATAACATATCAAGATTTTTTTTTTTTAGGTTTAGAAGTAAAAGTGGAAAATATTTGTATGATTGTTAGAAGAGATAACATAGACCAAACATTTTTTTTATTGTATAAATGGCCAAAATCTATTTTTAGGGTTGACTAAAATATATCCGATTAAAGAATCTTAAAACACAACTCCTCAAATAAAAGAAAAAACTAGTGATTAAAAAAAAAGTTAATACAGTAAGGGGGGGCTAGAAATATATTGGCGATTTCCTATAAATATTTCAATATATTAATTGAAATTTTCATAATTAAAGGGAGAGATATTTGAATAGTTTTTATTATAGGTTAGAAAGTATCATTTGCTTTTAAGAGAAGGCCAACAAACTGAGTAGATTCTTTGGTTGATAATATCATTATCATTTGTATAAATTAAGAAAATAATTCATCTCATCTTTCTTCTCTTTCGTATTATTTCGAAGAACTAAACATGAATGAATAATTCTTTGAAATAATCTAATATCTTCGAACGTTTCATAGAAATGGAATGATTCTCTTTTTATCCTTTTCATAGATATTCACAAAATTATGAAATGCACAAAATTACTCTTTTGAATATATAAGAAAACTTACATTTATGGAAGAAATGGAAAGAGGCAAGTTCAAAAAACTAAATGATTCTTTTATGTACTACTCTCTTTTTAATTAGTTTGCGTAAAAGTAACCTATAAATGTTTACATGATTGAATAATATATTAATTGAAATTTCCATAATTAAGGAGAGAGAAATTTGAATAGTTTTTAGGACAATCAGGCTCAAACTAATTGCAAATTTAGCAAAATTTAAAATATTTTGTAAATATGGCAAAAAAAAACCGTTTCTATCACTGATAGACTTTATCATATCACTCATAGACTTTTATCATTGATAGACTATTATCACTGACAAAAATCTATAAAAAATTGAGGTGATCAGTGATAGACTATTATCACTATAGACTATTATCACTGACAAAAATCTATAAAAGGCTGAGCTGACCAGCGATAGACTTCTATCAGCCATGAGATATCA
This sequence comes from Herpetospermum pedunculosum, assembly GCA_028017165.1. Lineage (NCBI taxonomy): Eukaryota > Viridiplantae > Streptophyta > Magnoliopsida > Cucurbitales > Cucurbitaceae > Herpetospermum > Herpetospermum pedunculosum. Next base: position 78,268,231 of record CM051524.1, on the reverse strand, counting down.
GCGGTAGAAATTGTCATATCCGCAAAATTTTTAAAAACATACTATATTTTTAATTATTTTATTCTAAATTGACATCTGTTACAATTTTCCTAAATTTTAGCTTAAGTTGGAAAGTAGAATTTGGTTTTAGGAGAAGCGAACAAACTTAGTAGATTCCTTCCTTAGGGATAATATCATTATCATTTGTATAAATTACGAAAATGATTTATCTCCTATTTCTTCTCTTACGTGCATTAAATTTCCAAGAACTAAACACGTATGAATAATTCTTTGAATTCATTCAATAATCTGTTATGTTCAAAGTGTTTCATAGAAATGGAATGATTCTCTTTCTATTTTTTTTTTTTTTTTTTTACATATTCAGAGAAAGTTATGAAATGCACAAAACTACTCATCTTTTGAATACATAAGAAAACTCACATTTAAGGAAGAAATGGAAATGGAAAGAGATAAGTTCAAACTTTTTTTTTCTTTAAAAGAAAACTTCTAGTCATAATTATTTGTTTTAATTAACACTAAAAATGGTACTCAGAGAAAGAAAAGAAAAATTAACACTTTTTTTTAAGTTCAACATGGGATGGAGGAATCAAACCTCTGACTTCGGAGTTGATATTACACTTTATGCCGGTTAAACTATGTCACCTTGGCAAAAAAAAAAAATATAACGTTTTTTGTGTTGGGAAAAAACCTCTCACTTCTACCGCAGGAATAAGTAGAAAATAACTGTGAAATTAAAAGAAAGCAATACAAATAGAAAACACAATTTACGTGGAAAACTTCAAAATCGGAATTACAAGATACTCTCTTCAAAGCTAATTTGCACCACTCACACCCTTTCGCCCAACTCTAACACTAGAGAATACAATAGAAAATTTAACTAGAGTTAGCACCAAGCTTAAAATGTTTATAACTGGGATGATTAAAACCCAAAGTCATAGGCTCCTTTTATAGTCTTAGGAGCACATGACTTACCTGAATCTTTCCGACGTGGGACAACCACCCTTTTTATATATTGTCAAAATCCCTACAAATTCCACTTTGGCAAGACATTTGAAGAATCCACAACTTTTGCTGCTTCTGTTGTCTTTACCGGACAACCATATTCCACAACTTTTGTTGCATCCGTTGTCTTTACCGACAACCATAATCCTCAACACAGAGAACTATAACTCACCGTTGTCTTTACCGACAACCATAATCCTCAACACAGAGAATTATAACTCACCATTGTCTTTACCGACAACCATAATCCTCAACACAGAGAACTATAACTCACCGTTGTCTTTACCGACAACCATAATCCTCAACACAGAGAATTATAACTCACCATTGTCTTTACCGACAACCATAATCCTCGACACCGAGAACTATAACTCACCATTGTCTTTACCGACAACCATAATCCTCAACATAGAGAACTATAAATCACCATATTGTCTTTACCGACAACCATAATCCTCAATACAGAGAACTATAATTAATTCATCATTGTCTTTACCGACAACCATAATCCTCAACACGAGAACTATAACTCACCATTGTCTTTACCGACAACCATAATCCTCAACACAAAGAACTATAAATCACTATTGTCTTTACCTCCCAATCTTCAGTTATTTTCTGCTTATTCCTGCGGTGCTTCGAAAGATACCCTAAATATTTTTTTACATTATTTTAAGAAATATTTCTCAATAAATTTGTCGATTTAAAGTAATAAAAAAAATGAAAATATTGAATCTTGGTGCCCGATCCTGGTCACGATGTACCGAGAAACGTTAAAATGATAGTGGCAAAAAACAGTGCTAGTATTGATAGTTTTTTTTTTTTTTTTTTTTTTTTTTTTTTTTTTTTGCATAAATGATATTTTTTATAATAACCCTTTATCCTAGCTGCGTATAACTCCACTTCTCATCCATAATATTTCTCTCATAAACATATTGTTATCTTGAATCTTTCTCTCTTGAATCTTAAGCTCGCTCTTTTTTTTTTGTATTTGTAGTGTTTGACTTTTTGGAGACAAAAATTAGTTGGGACAAGTATTTTTGCAACCCAGCCACGTGTCACAATCTAATTGGTCAAGTTTTATGTTTTATTTTTAAATAAAAAAATGAACTTAATTTTTCACGGCGTTTTTTTTTTCTTTTTTTTTTTTTGTATGTGTTAAAGATGCCTCTCCTTCACGCTTCCATTTTTAGGTTTCAAAGTTCACCCAATTAAAACTCCAACAAAAATGGCGCAATAAAGATCATAAGCTCGCCAAGAACGCCAACGATTCTGGGTTTCCCTAAATTTTTCGATAAAATCGAATGCAAAGCCATACGAATCGAGTAACCAAGAAAAAGAAAACCCCTAAAATTCAATCAAACAGATGGGCCTGAAAGCACATAGATTAATAGAGGGTTTCAAGAGAGGAAGAGAAAAATAGAAAGAAAAAAAATGTGGGTTTACTCTAAATCGATTCTAGTGATTACAAAAAGGTACAAAGTGGTGTAAAATAAATTTAGAAAAATTGAAGAATATAAAGAAGAAGGAGATGAACGATCAGATTTAGATATAGTTTGTGAGAGTAGAAAGAAGAGATAAGGAAGATGACAATTTGACGAAGAATTTGAGAATTAGGTTCACTTTTTTTACATTCCTCTATCTTTAACAAACATTCTTGAAAAATTAAGTTCATTTTTTTTATTTAAAAGCAAAACATAAAACTTGATCAATTAGATTCTGACATGTGGTTGAGCTCCAAAACTTGACCAACTAGTAATTCTCCACTACTTCAGCATTAAGTTTTGCTCTTTATTAAATTGAAGTACTTTCCTGTGGTTTAAATTAACTAAATTCACATGTCACTCTAATAAACACCATTTCAAGTTTTGTTACGATGATATCCTCACTTACCACTTCAATGAAGTAAACTAAAACTAAGCATTGTACTTCAATAAACAAATAATAAATAAAAGGGGCATAATGGTGGACCACGTTACCAAATACCATTTAATTAGAAACTTAATTATATTGCTTAATTTTGTGATGTAGTTTAACCGGTTAAAAGAGTTGTAGTAACTATAAATTAATTACACAATTAAATGGCATTCCACCTAGTGGTTAGAGGACAAGACTTTTTTTTTTTTGCAACGGAGAGGACAAGACTTTCACTTAGTAAAAACATAAATTACACAATTAAATAATAAAAGGTTAAAATATCATTAGGTTTGTGCAACTTTTAACTGCATGTCTAAATTTAATCTTACTACTTTCAATAAAGCTAAAAGATGTGATTATATATCCCCTTGGACTATGGTTAGGTTGGAGGTTTAACATGCCTCTTGACACTTTGGATAAAAAAAGAATTCTTTTAAATGATAAACCATGGAGTGCCAAAAGAGTTATTAGAAGAGACCATGTGAATTTTTAAATGGTTTCGGTTGAAAAAAAACCCGGAAAACTTCAAGAAAAACCAAGAACTAGAAAAAAAGAATTCTTCCTTGGTATTTGTTTTTGTTGAATTAGAAAAATAGTGGAATGAATTCAGCCCACATGTTCTATGGTTAATTCATAGCCACATGTTTTGGATCATTTTTTGCCACATGTTATCTAGATGATTCTTGGCCACATGTTTTTGGATGATTTCTGGCCACATGTTTACTTTTTCATTTCTTATATAAATCAGTCTCCTTTCATTTCAGAAATCATAACATTTAGAAACAATAACATTCCTCAATAGTTTTCTCATATCCGTCCCTCATAGAAATCGAGCTGGTGTATTAAGGGTGTATGATTGAACGATCATTCCTACAGTGCAAAGGTGATCGATAGCTGGGCTGTTTTATCCTGGGGACGACGTGGTTGATAGACTGTTGTGCACAACTGGGCAAATCTGCAAAACGTCTTAAAGAGAGCAACCTAGTCCGCGACTCAACCCATAAGTTTTTATCAGTAACTTCGTTCCATTTTATTTTTGCAGCAATGAGTTTACAACAAATTTAAGACGTTAGTTTCTGCCATGAATGATTTAGATGAGTATTTTGGTTCTATCGTCGACATTAATAAACCATTTAGGTTTGAAGGTTTGCACTTTAAGCGTTGGAGGCAAAAAATGTTATTTTTCCTAACCATGAAAAAGGTAGCATTTGTCCTTACTGTGATAAAACCTGCAATTCCACCATGTCTACCTACTACTGCATCTCCACCTACTTCTGCAGAACGTGAGAAGAAGGCTAAAGATTTACAATCATGGGAAGAAAATGATTTTCTTTGTAAAAACTTTATTTTGAATGGACTTTCTGATGATCTATATGATTACTATAGTTCCGATAAATCTGCGAAGGAAATATGGGATGCATTGAAGAAGAAATATGACAAGGAGGAAGCTGAAGCAAAGAACTATGATGTCAGCCGGTACTTGAAGTTCCAAATGGTGGATGATAAATCAGTGGAAGCCCAAACTCACGAGCTTCAGAAGATTGCTTACGAAATCGTCAACGAAGGTATGACCATAGATGAACAATTTCAAGTAGCTGTAATGATAGAAAAATTGCCCCCTTCTTGGAAGGACTTTAAAAATCATTTTAGGCATAAAACTAAGGAGTTTTCTTTAGAGAGTTTAATTATTCGTCTACGTATTGAGGAGGAAGCCCGAAAACAAGATCAAAGTGAAGAGGTGCTTGTTGTTTCCAACAACAACTCCAAAAGATCGATGGATGTGGTTCTGAAGCCTAAGGGCAAAAGTTTTAAGAATCAGAATCGTAATTCGAACTTGAATTCCAATCGCAACAGTGTTAGAAATTCTGACCAGAAGTTGAACCATTCAAGGAACCAACCTGGTAGACAACAACCACCCAGAGAGAATGACTCTGGACAGTTTGTTTGTTACAACTGTAATAAACCAGGTCATATGGCACGCAAGTGTAGGAACAAGTCAAGCTCTGCAGGCTAACTTGACTAAAGAGGCTTATGTAGCCATGATTACTGAGATCAACATACTTGGTGGACCTGATGGGTGGTGGGTAGAGATTGGTGCTTTGCGCCATGTCTGCTATGACCGTGTTATGTTCAAGACATACACAGTTGTTGAGGATATGAAAGTGTTGTTAGGGGATTCTCACACCATTAAAGTTTCTGGAATTGGAACTATGGAACTGAAGTTCACCTCAGGAAAGACTCTTACTCTGAAAGAGGTTATGCGCACTCCTAAGATTATGAAGAATCTAGTTTCTGGCTTTCTACTCAATAAGGTTGGGTTTTTACTCAATCGATAGAGGCTGGTCTGTATACCATCACTAAGAATGGTACATTTGTGGGGAAAGGGTATGCTACTGATGACATGTTTAAATTAAACATTGATTTGAATAAAACATTTTCTTTTGCTTATATGGGGTATGATTTTAATACTTGGCATGCTAGACTTTGTCAGGTTTAATTCGTAAAATGTATATGAATGATTTTGACAAATTTAGTTATTGTAGTCGAGCAAAAATAATTAAGACCTCACATAAATCAGTTGATAGAATTTCGAAGCCTCTAGATTTAATTCATTATGATATATGTGAGTTAGATGGAACATTGACCAGAAATGGTAAACGATATTTCATTACTTTTATTGATGACTTTTATGATTACACATATGTCTATCTAATAAAAAATAAAAGTGATGCACTTGACATGTTTAAATCATTTGTAGCTGAAGTTGAAAATCAATTTAGTAAAAAGATTAAGAAACTTCGTAGTGATAGAGGTATTGAATATGATTCGAACATGGTTACTCATTTTTATAAATCAAATGACATTATTCATGAAAAGACTACACCATATTCACCTGAAATGAATGGTAAGTTGAAAGAAAAAATATAACATTTACCGAGGCTATCGTTTCTATTTTACTAAACTCTGGTGCAGCATCTTATTGGTGGGGGAAAATTTTGTTAAATGTATGTTATATACTAAATAGAATTCTTCCTAAGTCTAGGACCAAGACTCCTCCCTAAGAGATCTTGAAAAATAGGCAACCTAATCTTTCTTACCTTAGAACATTGGGTTGTCTGGCCTATTGATGTAGCCTAATTTTGACACAAGAGAATCTTCTCTAAAACTCAGTACTCAGAGTATTATTCAAATCAAAATTATGAAAAGCTAAAGAATACAATTGATGGATTCTCTATTTATAGAGAATTAAAAGTAAACTAAATCCTAAAAAAAAACTAAAAAGCTAAAAGAGACTAACCAAGATTAATATGAAATTACCTCTAAGTAACTCTAAGTTACTTGTTGCACACTTTTAATGCAGTGCAACAAGTTCTTGGCGTCGTTGCTGGCGTCGTTGTCAAAGATTGACAATTATTTAGTTTCACTTAATATTGTGGAGAACTCACTCGGTCTTACTTTAGAGTTTTGTTTTATTATTTTTTTTGTCTTGTTATTTTATTGATTTTGTTTTGAGTTTTTATCTTTACATCCTGACTATATTTTTTTATTGGTGTTTGCATTTACTTGAAAGCCTAAGTTTAGTTTTTTATTTTATTTTTATGGATTTTAATAATTATGGGTGGCCTTATAGGGAATTTCAAACCACCCAAGAACCAACACCCTCCTTCACAATTCATACCCTTTGGGTTACACCTCTTATCGCAATATGAATTATAATGATAATTATGGCTTTCAGGGATATCAAATGCATGATCATTATCCATGAGTTATGAAAATTATTTTTATGATAATGATGAGGGCATTCAGAACAAATTTTTTTTACTCTTCTAACAAAATTGATCGAGAGAGAATAATAAGTACAAATATTAAACATACAGTAGGCTAGCACACAAACAAACAGACTCAACAAGTAAAAGTCACTTTTATAAAAACGCACTACAACACTCCTAGGCTATTCAAAAGGCTCCTGAAATAAGAATGACAATGTTCCACGGTTACAACTTAGTTCGAACTGCTTAATCGAACCTCAGAGAGCGATCAAAAGGAGCGTTCTTAACATGAAGATAAGAGTTCTCTTTGGACACACCATGAACTAAGGCCGGTAATTCGAGCTAAGATATTGCATCATTGCTTCACTATCACCACCCATAGATAAGAAGTCTCTCTTGAAGTCTTGAAACTTGACTGAACGATAATTGGAATGATTGACTTCATTTATCAAATATTCCGCGGGTTCTATAGTCACATCATCTTTAGGGACAACTTGATAGACTAAGGATTGACGAGATTCCTTTGTATTCACCACAACTTGGTGTTCTCCTGCTTTTAGCTTTCCGTTGCTAACCACCTACAAAACGTAAAATTGAAGAAATATTGGAAGAAATTGCCACAATATGACGTGACTCTTAATTTTATATTGTTGAATATATGAGAGAGAAATTACAAAATATATTTCAAGTTTATGTCCTTTTCAATTTTTTATGCAACAATTATTAGGATATATCATGTAGCTGCCTTATTCCATTTTTTTTCCAGTGAAACTCTTAGTCTATAAACACTTTAGGAGATAGATTAATTAAGATTAATATATTTCTCTATTTTCGTAATTATTTTTAAATTCACTTTTGATTATCTGAACAAATACAATGAAAATTGAAAAAAAAAGAGTCACAACCGAACTCACCAAAAGAGCCATCCTAAACTCATTGTAAATACATAAAACAATGTTTTTAATTATCAAGGGCCAAATGCACTTTTTCAGTATTATTTTAAAAGTCATGTCAAACACCTCAACTCCAATTTAATCTCGAAAACAAATTAAAACATACATGTATGTGATGTATCGCCTAGTGAGCATGAGGTCCTAGGTAATTCAATCATCCACTCCAACATGTTGTCAAAAAAAAAAACATACCTGTAAAACATATCCAATGTTAACTAGAAGTGCACCATGAATAGGGTCAACCGTAATCCATTCACCATCCTTGAGAAATTCGAGGCCATTAATATCTTGAAACAAAATGGTAATAAGGGTTGGATCACAATGTTTTTGCAATGCCATAGTCAAGCTAGGGTTTGTGCATGGTGGGTAGTGGTGAACCGAAACCTTCGTATTTTCAGTGAGTTCACCCTTTAAGGACTCTCTTCCCACTCCCAACCCTTCACTCATCACCTCCAATATCTCCATACTAAACTTTCTCAGTGCAATACAATAGGTTCCAACCACCTCCCTAAAATAAAATAATAATTTTTCATTTTAGTTTTTTCCATGCATTTCCATCTATACATAATTTAAATGGCTAGACATAATTGTTAGTTTGAGTCTATTTGGTCTGGACTTTAAAAAATGTCTAATAGATCCTTAATTTGTTTGACGTTTTTAAAAATTCACGAACCTACTACACTAAAATGAAATTAGTTTAGAATCCTAACCAAACATAAATTACAATTTCATATCTCATAAGCCATCTAATTTTTAAAATTGTAAGATGTTTCAAGGTTTTATAAGAAAAAAAAAATTGAAAGTTCAGGAACCTTGTAGATATTTTAAAGTTCGAGAACTTTTTACACATAAAAACTTAAAGTTTAGCGACTTATTCGACACTTTTAAAAGTCATGGATCATTTCAACACAAATTTGAAGGTTTAAGGACTAAACTTATAGTTTAAATATTATTTTAGAAAGATGAAGGAGTCATCACTCACAATATAACATACATGGATGGTGTCTTAAACATTTAGCTACGGTGGAATTGATGTTTTTTCTTTCTAATAAATTTAAATTGTGAACAATATTTTTCTTTGACAAATTAAAATGTATTAAATAATAACAAATATATGACATTCAATTATTTAATAATTTAATATGTAAACAATAGTTTTATAATGTTTTTTTCGATTTTTTCTTTAAATTTGATATTTTTTTCTTGATACTAAATATGATGAAAATTGGTTGATTTAGTTTTTCAGCAAACATAAATTTTCAGCAACAAAAGCACTCATGATTTTAATAAATGAGTCAACAAGCGACATTATGTATCTTTTGGTGATTATGAGGTTTTAGGGGTTCAATCTCCCACCCAACATGTTTCAAAAAAAAAAAAAAAATCTACTAAATATTTCAAGGTTTAAATGATAATTGGTTAAAAAGAAAAATATGAAACTATATAGTCATAATTTTTACTCTACAAATTAATACTTAATTTTATGGGTTGGTAGAGTTTGGTTGAATTTTATATATTAAAAAAGTATCTTTCAGCCTAATTTATTATGCAATTTGTTTTGTTAGATAATTTTAAGGCTAATGCAACTAGATTATATTTAATTGAATTTAAGTCTCTATTGTCAAAGTGAGCATCATAATTGAATATGAATTCATTTCAATTTTACCCTTATTTTCGATGGAATAATTGAAGAAATCAAAATGAACAAGAGATGAAAAAATATCTGAGTGTAGAGAGGGGAAGTTGCTGAAGAAAGAATGTGGATGTTGAAGACGCTAAGCATAAGAATGTAGTGGGCAGACGAAAACGATCAATATAAGGTGTGCCGGCGCAATGGCAACAAAGATGGATATAGTGAGAAAAGAAAGAAATGAACACAACTAGGAAGAAGGAAAATGACAAAAGAAAATGAGCAAAGGGTTTGAAGGTTGAGTAAAATTAGGGATTATTTTTTACAGATTGTTCAAACAACAATCAGGCAAAAAAAAATTACAAATTTAGTCAAATTTAAAACTTTTTGCAAATATGACAAAAAATCAGTGACTATCACTGATATACTTTTTTACTATTACTGATAGACTTCTATCAGTGATAGACTATTATCACTGATAAAATTTTATAAAATAGACTATTATCAGCGATAGACCATACTATCAGTGATAGAAATTGTTATATCTGCAATTTTTTTAAAAAAGTGCTATATTTTTAATTATTTTACTCTAAATTGACATCTGATTCAATTTTTCTATTTTTTATACATATATTAATAAATAGATTATAAATGCTAATTTACATCAAATACATTTCTTTTTCTTCTTGAGGGTATTATTGTAAAATTGTTATTTTCTTTTCATTGTAAAATTGTTATTTTCTTTTCATTTGTTATCCATTAAAATTAGGTTCAAACAAAATGAAGAGATTAAAATCCTAGAATTATAATTTATTTCTTTTCATTTATGTATGGATGTCAAATGGCGAGATTTAAATCTTTTTTTTTTTTTTTTTTTTTTTTTTTTTTTGTTTGCAACGGTATTTTAATAAATGCGAGGATTGAACCCATGATCTTTTGGTCACGGACACAACCTTATGCCAATTGAGTTATTCTCGGTTTGGCAAATATATATCATGTACCATAACCAGCAGAATGGGATTTAATTTGTCCCTAACTATGCTACTTTAATTTATTTATTATTCATTTAAACTTATTCATTTATGTTATTGGAGAATTAGATTTTTTTTTAGATTGGTGTAGCTTTAAAAATAATTACGACTTTTAAAACAATAAATTGCAGTATGCAAATTTGATAAATTTCAAACTTGTTGAATAGAGGTAAAATAGATTTTTTTAAAAGTTAGTTAGAAGACGTGTGAGATTTTTTTGGAAAGTTAATCTCAAATGCTACCCCTAACTAGTTTTTTAAATCAAAACTATTTGGTTTAAAGTAATTTATAATCAATTTTATCAAATACTAAAAAAAAGAAATTAATTAAATTTTCTTATAATCACTTCTAACACCTCAAAAAACAACCCCAAACCCATCCTTAGTTTGGTTGCAAGGTGCTTTTCAAAATACATGAAACTAATAATAAGTATTCAAAATGGTCACCTTTTTTTTAAAGCTAAAGGAACAAAATAGAATGACAAAAGTAGGTCTCAGAAGTGAAACAATTTTGAAAGAAACACAGATTGAATGCTTCAAGTTAAAGTAATTTTAGACAATGGATTACTCTTTAAAAAGAATAAATGCAATTCAAATAAAAGGCATGCAAAATATATCTCTAAAAAAAATAAAAAAAATAAAAAATTAAATTAAATGAAATTGAGTGAATTAGGGTGAAAACTTCTTTACCTGTATTTGGGAGAATTTTGAGGCCAATAATGAATATATTTGTCCAAAGGATAGCAATTGAAAGACACAGAATCTTTCCAAGATTGAATGCGCTGTTCATTCCTATAAGCATCAATATTACTTGTACTGTAAACGTTCCAGCTTTTGTTGGGGTGTTTTGAGCATTCTTTCACTTTGTCGGCCGTTGACATGCTATGAAACTCTTTGAAAATTTTCATAGTCTCTTCTAATAACTCTCTTGACACTCCATGGTTTATTACCTATAGAAAAAAAAAATAATAATGTTTAACATAATATTTGGTTGTTTTTCCAACATATTTATCGAAAGAGACGACTAATAACGAAAGATCCATAAATACTTTCAAACCTGAAAAAATCCAAACTCTTGAGAAGCGTCGAGAACTTTTTGAATAAGAAGAGCTCGATCGTGTGTGGTAAAATCAACTACCGGAATCACCTTCTTCACCGCATCACCGGACCTCATCTCTGGTGGTGAATACACAAAAAAAAATTGGAACTGATTCAACAACCACCTAGGTGGACAACAAAATTTCCTCTCCCATGATACTCATTGTTTCTCTTTCCTAATTTTGCACCTTAAAGAAATGATCTATAATATGGAACTCAAGTAGCTCCCTTTATATATAGTTGTGAGTTTTTTCTCTTCTTCATCTTCGGCTTTGTTCATTTCAAAATTCGATGATTTCATCTCCAACCATTTGATAATAATTTTTTTAATTTTTTGTCGACATGTTAACATTTCTATCGATATTTTGATATGTCTATGGATTCGACATCGACATCAACATGTGAGGGGAGAATCGATATTTCTATTATATCATATAAAAAACTAGAACAAAAATATCAACCGAATAACAAACAACAATTAAATCGAAATGTGTAAAATTGTTTTAAATTAAAGTGTAATCTGAAACATAAATTCAAATTAAATTTTTCAGTCTATTTATGTTTATCAACAATTAAAATGTTCATAAACGGTTATGAAAAAAATGATAAAAATGATGTCATCTATAACTTCTAGTGTGAGAATATACTCGTAGTTACATCTATAACAACGTACAAATAAGTATATCATATGAGAGTATATGTGTATATATCATAAGCCATTAATCTGTGATCGTTGGACAAATGACAATAAAAAATTAAAATTGATTTGCATGTTGAGTACTGAAGTAAAATGTTCAATCAATTGGATCATTACCGGCAACATTCAATTATGAAATTTGTAAATCTTCCATCTTCCAAATCGATTTGAAACCCTCATTAATTCTCAACTTTGAAATCTTTCACCTTGAACAAAACCCTTTATCTCAATCTTATACACCGTCAAATTGGGGTAGAAACTTTGACAAACATTTTGTTATCTCCTTGACAAACATTAAAGTTTCAGTTTTAGGCTTTAATTTGAAATAATTTTACATATTTTGATTTAATTGTTGCAAAACTTGAGAGAGACGAAAGTTCTTATCTCGCACCAAAAATTGAATACGGAAGGGTTTTGTGAGTCAACGTTTGTAAAATCCTTTGAAGTATTCCTAAATTCCAATTAATTTTCCAGTCTATTGATGTTTATCAACAACACTAAAATATTTATAGGTCGTGAAAAAATAATAATAATAGTGTCTTTGATAACTTCTAGTGCGCGTATATCGTTGTAGTTACATCAGCTTTGGGAAGACATCATCATCAATGATGTCTCTTGTGCTCTAAATCTAAGTTTTTTTTTTTTTAACTATTGTTTATCGATCATGTACTTAATTAGAAGATTTTCCTCTAGTATGTCCTTTTTTTATGTGTTAATGAAGTATCTTTTTTCCAAAATAAGTATATATTTGCAGTTACATCATAATAATCACGCACATATACATAAGTATATCATATGGAACATATGCGTGTATATATTATAAGCCATTAATTTGTGATTGTTAGACAAATGATATTACAAATTTAAATTTCGTCTGCATGTTGAGTTTATCGAGGGGTTCAATCAATTGTATTGATCTGCAACATTAAATTAAATGATTTACAAATCTTGCATCTTTCAAATTGATTTGAATTCTTCACTAATCTTCTATACTTTGAAATCCCTCCATCATCCCTCCATCATGAACAAACCTCTTAGTTAAAGACACAACTTTATATTAATTGAGCTATGTTCGGTTCTCCAAATTTAAGTTTTTCGAAAAAAAATTTAATTATCGATTATACGGGACGTAAATATCAATATATATAAAATTGAAATTAAAAAAATCTCGTGAATCTTGATGCTAGGAGTTTTTGTTTAAATAAAAATCAATTTCGATTGTATGATTTGATTGGTGATTTTAAATATGATTATCATAATTAGAATGAAAATATCTTTACTCTCAAGTCTCATCTCCAACAAATTTTATTTAATTTTTTGACCACTCATCTCCTACCAACATGATAACTACAATTCAGAATAAAGATAATTTTTTTTTTTTGTCATTTTTCATTTTGGATGTTTTATTTTGTATGTATGACAATTCAGAATCCTATTGAAGACAACAACAGCTCATTACTACACCTTACCTCAATCTCTTCTGTCATCCAACACCAATGACACCTAACACGACCTGGAGTGATTTGCGGTCAATCACAATTGGACCGTCACTACAAAAATATCAATCCAATTTTTTTTTTCTTTTTTTTCTCTATGTGCAGTATATGAAAAACTTGTAAATTTAATTTTTGGAGACAGAGTTGGGGAGGAGTTGTATCCCCGTTTGTTCCACGGACTTATTGATCTCGGATAAAAAATATTAACTCCTCATACTTCTACCGTAATTACTATTCAACTCTGACCCGTTTTTCAAGGCAGCACATTTCTCTCCCTCCCTCTTACAATATTTTTAATTATTTTAAAAACAAAATGTAATTTAAACAAAAATGTGTAAAATGACTAAAAAAGCAATTCAACCTATTTTTATTATTTTAAATATAAATTAGGTTGTTCAATCAAAATTGATACTTAAATCAAATTCAAAATGTAGTATTCTTACAATGGAGAATAAAAACATCAGTTTATTGGATCCGTTTAAATTAATGGATCTTTCAAATTCACATGTAATATTTAACACACTATTGTATGACTCTTTTTTATTTCAAAACTATCCAAATAAAATGAATAATTAATGTGAGTGATATTGAAAAAATAATGTAAAGTATTGTGGTCGAAATTATTTTTGTTATCTCCAAAGAAATTTGTGAAGGATACCTAAAATAAAAAAGCAAAAATCGCATTCTTAAAATTTATTGGAAGAAGTTCTTAACAAATGAAAATATGGAAAATTATAGAAAAAATTATACAAAAAAATAGCTAAAATAAACCGTCATTGTTGAGATGTTGATTTCTAGATATAGTGGATTCAAATGAAATGAAAAGTGTTTAGAGGATGGAGACGGAGAAAGATGTGTTTGATACGTGGGGCAGGGTATAAGATATGTGTGTTGTTCTTTTTTTCCTTTAAATTTTTTTTTGTAAAATATACCTACATTAATAAAAACAAAAAAAAAATCTCAATCTTATAATTTATAAAATTAAAGATGAATCCTAAAAAAAATGAATATATATATATATATATATATATATATATATATTTTAATAATATGAGGTATTGTGTTCAAAATTATTTTTTTTGTTGTCTTCAAACAAATTTGTAAATGATATATAAAATAAAAATAAAAAAATTCCTTTTTATAATTTAATGGAATTGAAATAAGTAGGTTAATAATGAAATTTAAAAAGTTAGTAGGAAGACATTGTGTAGAAGAAAGCAGTTAAAATAAACTCAGATTCAAGAACTTCAAATTCAACAACTTTTTGCCCCAAACACGCCACATACTTCAGAACTCCGACTAAACAACTCTCTGCCCCAAACACACATATTTCAGAACTCCCCACACTAAACAACTAACAACTTCATACTAAAGAACTCCAACTCCCCCGACTCCTTAGACCAAACCCCCTAAGTTGTTATTGGATTTTGCTTAAAATAAATAAAAAATAAAAAAGAAGTTGTTTATTAGATGTTAAATATCTTCGGCCATATGAGCTTACGTTAGATGAATAACAATCCGATCTAAAATATAAAATATAAAATTACGTTGGATGAATAGTAATCCGATCTAAAACAAAATATAAATTTTTTAGACCTTTTTAATAATAATAATAATATATTTTTTTAAATTTTTTTTTTAATTAAGTCTATAAACAATAGATTCACATATGAATTCTTTGATTTCGGTTCTATAAAAGTTTCAATGGGATCTATAACCTTTAAAATATTTCAAAATAAATATTCTATTAGTTTCGTGATCATATAATGTTGTGATGAGTTGTACAAATGTGGAAGTTATACGTAGACCAATGACAAAATTATAGATATCGATATCGAGAGTTCAATTTTATAGATATATCCATAGATATATCGGTGAAATATCGATATTGACTAATAATTTTGTAAATCATTTTTTTAAAAAAAATATTTAAATTAATAGTTAAATTATTTTAGTTCCAAAACTAAATTATGGATGTTGTTATTAGTATTTTATATCCATATTGAGATTAATAGATGATATTTTTTTACGTTTTACCGATATTTATAAACGATGTTGAAGATATTCATTAACCTTTAATATCTATATTAGACCCTTCGATTAATGGATATATCGACATATCAACGAATATTTTCAAGTGTGATAATAACTCAGATAAAAAATATTCGAAAGGTTTTAGTTGCATTTAAACATAGTGTCTATTAGAAGTGCATGCAAATTTAAGTGTTAAAGTTTGAATTGAAATGACACGAAACCCTACAGATTTTAGGCAACTGTGATTTTGGTGTAAATTAAAACAAATTAAGACTAGATTACTTTTTTAAAAGAATAAAATTAATTGCATGAACTTATCTAATCTTTCCACTTGTTCCTTAAATATGAGTTTTTCTTATATATATTGATAAGTGGAGTATTTTGGCATATAATATTTTTCTGAATCTATGAAAAAAATAGAAAGAATCATTCCATTACTATCCTAATCTGTGAACACATATCAGATTATTGAATAAATTCAAAGAATTATTCATTATGTGTTTAGTAATTCTTTGAAATAATAGGGTAGAGAGAAAGTGGAGATAAATCATTTTCCTAATTTATACAAATGCTAATAATATTAGCAATCAAGAAATCTAGGTAACTTCGAACAAAACGTTTTCAAATTTCTCACCTTTAATTATGGAAATTTGCATTAATATTATTCGATCTAGAAAACATTTAAAGGTAGAGATAAACCAAATTAAGAAGACAGTTGTGCACAAAAGAAAGGGCAATTTGACTTTTTATACCCAAAAGCAAAACAAATGGGTGTTTTAGGCTCCCAAAAAAAAAACTTGCAGTTTTAGACCCCTGATGTGAAAGGTCTTAAATGCCCTTACTTTAAGGGATGTGAAATGTCGAAAATGCGGTACTTCATCTCCTTCATCTCCTTCGTCTGCAACAACCCCCAAATCTCAAAATCACCTTCCAAAGAACTCAAAATCACTTGACAAACAGATCGAAACATGAAATCGAAACACTAAACCCATGAAATTGAAACGCCCAAATCTCTTTATCGAAGAAATCGAAACGCCCTAACCTAAACCCATGAAATTGAAACGCCCAACCAAGCTTAAAGAATACCTGCGAAGATGAAGAAGATGACGAAGAAATTGGAAGCTGAAGAAGATGGAAGCTTGAAGAACGAAGTACGAAGTTGGAAGTTGGAAAGTTGGAAGCTTGAAGTTGAAGAAGAAGTAAATGAGAAGATGAAGAAGATGAAACGTTTTTTGGGGTTTATAATGAGGGGCATTTTCGACATTTCACATCCCTTAAAGTAAGGGCATTTAAGACCTTTCACATCAGGGGTCTAAAACTGCAAGTTTTTTTTTGGGAGCCTAAAACACCCATTTGTTTTGCTTTTGGGTATAAAAAGTCAAATTGCCCCAAAAGAAATCCATCCCTTGGATTGTTGAAAATTAAATCTCTATTAAAAAAAAATCATATTCTTAATGAAAGAAACTGATTTTAATTTTATTTGGAATGGAGAAGGATACCTTTTATCATTTCTAATTTTCTTTTCACTGACCCTCAATTCTTTTGTTATTTTATATTTCATGTATTTTTTTTTTTTATATATTATAGGTATAATTAGTGATGCATACAACCTTCATTAAAATAAATATGATCCATCCTTAATTTGCCCAAAGATTTAATGTTGTTTCTTTTTTTTTTTTTAGAGATACCAGTCAAAGATATGGGCCTCTGGTCACTTGGACGAACGCAAAATCGGCCACAAATTCAAGCCGATTTTTTTTCTATTTATTTGTAAATGAAGTTTATGATTTTAGTAATAAGGACAACGGAACATACATATCTCCACATTAGTATGATATGATATTGTCCACTTTGAACCTAAATTCGTATAACTTTGTTTTTGGTTTCACCCAAAATGTCTCGTACCAATGGACATAATTGTCCTCATTTTATATCTCTTCCCTAACTAATGTGGGACTTTGTTAGCACTCCTAACAATCTTTCCCTCGAGATGAGTTATACAAGTACTTTTTGTTCGATCCGGGCATCTGCAATGACAACATCATTAATTCTCTTTGTTCGGAATTTGAGGAATTTTCCACACAGCTAGGGTACCATGGCTCTAATACCAATTGATAAGGACAACGGAACTTCACATATCTCCACATTAGTATTATATTATCCACTTTGGGCCTAAACCTGCATAGTTTTGCTTTTGGTTTCACCCAAAAGACCTCATACCAATGAAGATAATTGTCCTCACTTATATACAATGAATCAATGCCTTCCTTAGCTAATGTGGAACTTTGTTAACACTCCTAACATTTAGACGTGGATGAATATAATTTGAAATATGCGTAATGTATCATAAAGATGTTTTTAATACTGCAAACAAAAACATAGTTCAACTGCATGATGACTTTGTGACCGAGGTTCTAGGTTGAATCCTCACACCAAATTAGTTATTTTTTACTATGACATAAGAAAAAATCATTTTCAATCGTAAGCTGAATATCCAAACACACCCATACGGCTATACCTACACAACCTTGAGTTGCAAGCATTAAATTTTTTTTTTTTTTTTTTGAAACGAGTTGCAAGCATTAAATTAGTAGAGTAATAGTTTATTTTTTTTATTTTTTGAGTGTAGTGTAATAGTTTTTAAATAACCCACTCAAATAAACTTTAAATACTTTTAAATCTAATTTACTAAAAAAAAAAATGGTTGCTTATTTATTTCAATAACTAATTCTATAATTTATCTTTATTTTATTTTTAAAACAAGTATAGTTTATAACTTTTATAACTTATAATGGAATATCAAAAGATTTGGAATTCCAATAATTCTGTAACTTACCTCAATGATCATTCAAAAATATATATATATATATATATATATATATATATATATATATATATATAATAAAAATAAAAATTGTGTTTATTTTGTCCAATCTCTTAATTTAAAAAAAAATATTTTAGAATAAATTGAGGATTTTTTTTTATTTGTTGAAAAAATATTTAAATTAATACGAGATGGAGAGATTGAACGCCCTCTTAGTCAAAGAGGTAATTTTATGCCAATTGAACTAAGCTTAATTTATTCTTTCAATTGACAAATATAAATTAAAAAATTGTAACAAATGTCAATTTAGAGTAAAATAATTAAAAATATAGCACTTTTAAAAAAAATTGCGGATATGGAAATTTCTATCACTGATAGTATGGTTTATCGCTGATAGACTCAGTTTTTTTTTATAGAATTTTGTCAGTGATAGTTGTCTATCAGTGATAGAAGTTTATCACTGATAGAAGTCTATCACGGATAGTCATATATCAACGATAGAGTCTATCGGTGATAGCCACTGATTTTTTACTATATTTGCAAAATGTTTTAAACTTTGCTAAATTTGTAATTATTTTGGGTCTGATTGCTGTTTATGCAACCAGCTTTGCAAATTTATAGTTATTAATTTATACTGTTTATTAATAATTGTCTCTTATAGTAATTTGACATTAAGAGAAACGTTTTTAGTGTAGAGCAAACTAAACACACTCATGGATAAAAACACTTTTGAGAAAATGTAACCAAAAACATAAGTGTTTTAATTATATAAACATTTTTTAAATGTAACCAAAAACAAGTGTTTTAATTATATAAACATTTCTAGAAAAAAATGTTTAAAAAAAAATACATTTTTTTAAAAACATTTTTTTTTAGTAGTCAGTTCAAACCCACCTTTTTGTTTTTCTTTTTCTTTTTTTATTCTATGATCTGTGAACTAAAAGGATGTAGCAATTATATAACATTTTATTTTAAGAAATATTTATTAATTGTTAACACTCATGTGAAGAAAATTATTAAGAAATATCTATTTGTTCTCAAACACACGAAGTTTCGTTTTATATGTATATATAACCTCTTATTCTAAATGCAAATAAATTGAAACAATTGATTTAACTTGGTACAAGACTAAATATCCTAAAAACACTCTAAACATGGGAAGACTTTTTACAATGCTCTTGAAGATGGAATCTAACATTTTTTTTTTTATTATTTTAGGAGCTTGCAAAAGATGTTGCAGGTTCAAAATAACATATAATATATATTTCAATAAAAATATAACAAAATATTTATTTATAAACTTGTAAACTTGTGGATATGTAATAGGAAGTGCAACTCCGGCTGATTACACCTGAGCTTTCAAAGCACAATACTTTTCAAGTATTTATAGATATGGATTGAAGAACACTCACAATAAGTAACTACGATAGTCTGTGATTTCAAGTGCTTAGAAAAGTCAACCAACGTATAGAAGCAGACTCGAATAATAATGTTTGGAAAGCTAAAGAAAAAAAAAAAAAAAAAAATTCAAATTTTATTGATGGAATATTAATAGAGATTAAATTAACAATAAAATAATTGTAGAGATTAATGCCAAAGCGAGCGTGGCTCAGCGGGCATATGTATGTGTTAACGACCACGAGGTCTGTGGTTCGAATCCCCCCACCCACAATGTACTCAAAAAATAAAAATAAAAAACTGTAGAGATTAATTTTAGGGGTAACTAAAAGAATGAACCTAAATAATTATTATTCTATTTGTCAAAACTGTACTTTAATTTACAATGTGAGTATTCCAAATGAAAATGATGTGTCTGATATATTCTTTATAGACGCCAATTAAAAAAAATGACACAATTATTGTAATTGAGGATATCTAAATTGGTTATTTTCTCTATGACATTCATTCTATTTTTATTTTATTTATTTTTTTGTTTTCTTATTTTTCATTTTTCTTTTCCTTTTTGCGGGAAACTTTCTCAATTTTTATTTCTTCTCTTGCCTTCGAACTTCTCTATTTTTCCTCGACGCATCATTGTAAATTACTAAACTTCTCTGATACCATCCAGAACAATTAACACTAAGGCTTGAAGTTAATCATTTTGTTAACCCTTCGAAGCTTTTCTTGCAAGTTTTTGCTCCAAGTGATAGTTGTGTCATTGTGAGTCAAATGAGCCAAATATGTTGTTGAGTTAGAAATAATTCAAACCAACCTTCTAAACATGTCAAACCATGGAAATTCTAGATCTTTGTCACTGAGGTCTAGGCCAATTACGAACTTCTTTGACTTTAGAAGGGTATGCAATATCGTTTTTAATGGCCACGTGCCTAAGAAAAGAAAGTTTGTCCAACTAGGAACTCAAATTTAAAAAGCTTGAGATATAACTCTCACTACTTCTCAAAATTTGTCAAACTTGTCTGGGTTAAAACACATGACCTTCTGTCTCTGATATCATGGTAAATCACCAATCAATCCGAAAGCTGGAGAAAATGTTGAAGTATTAATGTAATTTTACCATTTTTTTTTTAAAATAGATACTTCATTAGTATGTGAGAAACATACAAGCGCCGAAACCCAATTACATGAACGCAATCCAGTTCAAAGCGATATTTGAGATATCATAGCTAGAGAAGAGATGAGATTTTTTAGCCCAAGAAGCCGCAAGAATGTAATTTTACCATAACCCATATAAGATTTAGCTTTTGAGTTCATTGATGAGTTAAGATGATAGGAGAGCAAGATGTTATGTGTTTGAGCTCCTTTAATGTTAATATCACTCTAATTAATATTGATTTTTACTTATTGAGATTTCTACAAATTTTCTGCATACATAAGTGAGTGGAGTGATGACTTTACTTTTTGAGTTGATTGATGATTCAACATAATTATGTTCTATAAGTAACTTAAAAGAGAGATTATAGAATATAAAGATAAACTCCATATATATCTTAATTAAAACAATATGATTTGTTAACTTTATTGATGATTTGATCCAAATTGTTCATACGTAGATATACAAGACATTTTATATGTCATGAATCTTAATATTGTATGGTAGTGTATTGAGTATTATCTTTTTAAGATTAATAATAATACCAATTCAAAAAATCATCGGAAAAAACTGTAAGAATAAAAATAGCTAATTGAAACAGGTACATAAAAAGCATACCATAATAAGATGATACATTAATATAAGTATTTGGATTACACAATGGTAGGAAATTAACATAAAATTAATTACTACATGATTTGTGAAATGTGTGGAAATATGATGGTATCTTAATAAATGATAGGTGGGTTAAGAAAGGGGAGTTTTGATTTTTGCAAAGCTGCCAACTTTTGGTTGTGAGAAGGTATTTTGACATCAGTGGCCAATCCAATGAGTTGAAGAAACTTAATAAAATACCAACCAAAATCAATCTGCCACCATTCATGACCATGCCTTGCTGAATACTCGAAAGCATGGTGGTTATTATGCCATCCTTCTCCAAACGTCATTAAAGCAACCAACCTAATCAAAACAATTACTATTTTAATTTCTTCTTTATTCTACTTTTTACTTCCTAATTGCTATTATTATTTTTAAATAAATTATTTGATACCTTAAATTACAAGTGTCTAGTCTATGAACTTGTAGATTTTTGACAAATAGTCGATAGGTCTCCGAACTTTAAAAAGTTGTTAATAAATTCTTAGACTTTTCATTGGTATCTAATAACTCCTCTAATTTTCAATTTTGTGTCTAGTAGATCTTTGACCTATTCCACATATTTTAAAATATACAAACCTATTTGACACAAATTTTAATTTTATGTCTAATAGATTTGATAATTTAAAAAAATGTTGATTATGTTATGACCTATTAAATACAAAATTTTAAATTCAAAGACCTATTTGATATATTTCAAGTTTAGTGAGCATATTAGATACAAAATTGAAAGTTTAGAAATTTATTAAGTTTAAAGACTATTAACACAAATATAAAAGTTCACACATTGAATTTGTAATTGAACCAATTTGATAAAAACAAATATTATATTCATTAATTTGGATGAATAAAACGACTAAGAAAAAAGTGTTCGAAGTTATGCGTCCTAAGTTAGGTGTGAAGTTTTCATATGAATTCGGGTCATGGTTAAATGATTACAAAAGAAAAACTAAGGCTCCGTTTGATAACCATTTGGTTTTTTGTTTTTTGTTTTTGGTTTTTAAAAATTAAGTCTATGAACAATACATTCACATATGAATTTCTTTGTTATGTTATCTATTTTTTCAAGTATTTCCAAAATTCAAGCTAAAATTTGGAAACGAAAAAAAAAGAAGCTTTCAAAATTTTGCTTTTGTTTTTTAAATTTAGTTAAGAGTTGTAATATTTCTTTAACAAAAATGGAAGTCATAGTAGGAATTCCACATGTGGATTTATGGTTTATAGGTTTAATTTTCAAAAACCAAAAATTAAAAAACAAATGGTTATCAAACCTGACCTAAAATAACGCATTTGAAGCTTGATCGGATGTAAATGAAATATTTAAAAATTTAAAGACAATTCAATTAAAATAAGTATGAAAGTTTATGTATGAATATAAAATTTTAACCCTTTTTGCAAAGGGTAGGAAAGTATATGTTACCAATTGTTGGTGGAGAAATCGGGCGTGTTCCATGGTTGCTTTCCCCAAATATGACATACTGAATTGATCATAGATGTTGCATGCAAGGTCACCACAAACCGAACACACTATAAATAGTTTCAAAAACATAAAACCTTTCGTGAGTCAAATGTTTGATAGAAAGGATTACAATTAAACACATGTCAATAAGTATATAGCCTCGATTAATAGTCAAATGTTTGATACAACTTGTTTATTTTTATTTATCAAACTCCTCAACAAGTGATTCGATTCTATTTTAAAAGTTTATATAGTGCTTGTGTTTTGAATCATTTTTTAGTAAAATGATTTTTAAACAAAAATCTATTTATCTAGAGGTTAAAATAGTGATAAATATAACCAAATATAAAATATTTTAAAAATATGTCAATTTTTTTTTCTTTTTTTTTACAACATATTGGGATAGGTGATTGAACTTAGGACCTCATGGTCAGTAGGCAATACACCATGCCGTTGAGCTATGTCCTTGTTGGGATTGATAAAATTTTCATATTTGAAAATCTTTTCAAACTTTATTATATTCGCTAAATAAATTTTTTAAGTTGACCATGATGCAATTTTCTTTTTCTATGAGTATTTTGAAAAAATTAATAATTTAGAGTAGGGTTTAGTATAGCTTCTAGAATGATTTTATAGACCTGTATAGGTTTTCTTTTTTATTTTTATTTATTTAAAAGTTATTTTTGGAAGAAACTAGGAGATGTAGATTATCTTAAAAAAAAAAAAAAAAAACTTTAAAATGCTAAAAAGAAACTTATTTAAGAATTGTGAAATAATTAAAAATAATTTAGAGTAAAATAATTAAAAATATAGTTTGTTTGTTTTTTTTTTTAGATTTGTAAAAAGGGAAATGGTAACCATGTCAATTTAGAATAAAATAATTAAAAATATAGTATGTTTAAAAAATTTGCGGATATGGTAATTTCTATCGCTGATATTTATGGCGGGTAGAAGTTTATCGCTGATCATCTCAGCTTTTTATAAATTTTTGTCAGTGATAATAGTGTATCACTGATAGAAGTCGATAGAAACAAATTTTTTTGCCATATTTACAAAACATTTTAAAGTTTGCTAAATTTGCAATTAGTTTGGGCATAATTTATATTTGTGCAACCAACTCTTTGTAAATATGTCAATTTTTATCACTTGTAGCCTTCATAGTCGCTAATAACAAATCAACGACTATCCGTAAAAACTACTACTAATATATTTATATATTTTTTTTTATAGAATTTTGTCAATAAATATCATTAATAGTAGTCTATCAGATAATCATTTTATCAATGATTATTAGTGATAACAGTCTATTATGGACTATCACTGATTTGTTTTTGTCATATTTGTAAATTGTTTTATATTTGTTATATTTATCATGTAGAAGGTATATTATTGGAACAAAATTAAGAGGAAAATGAATGAGAGTAATTAATTTAGTTTTACCATTCCCCATATGATAAAAGGAGCTCCTCCAACAGCATACAGCAATACCGAAAGAGCAATTGGATGAAGCCAATATGTTTTATACATAAACCTATAGAAGCCTTGTCTCTGCAAGTCGTTGACATTCTCTGGATATCCATGCTTCAAGTAAAACGCAAACCTGCCTCTTTCTACCTTTTCATAATTATTAAAATAGCTTGGACACACCTTTCTAGTCAAGTTATACGAATCAAGCATCCATGTCATTTGACTAAACCAAAATCCATATATCGGACTATGCGGGTCTCTTTCCGTATCCACATATCGATGATGACATCTATGTGTGCTCACCCAATCAATTGGATCGCCCTAAAATCGACAAAAACAAACAAAATAACAACCATTACAAAACACACAAAACTATCACGGCTTGTAATTCACAATGTCATACCTGAAACGCATGAGCGGCAAAGTAAGCGAGCAAATATTCAAGCCATTTGGGAAGTTTGAAACTTCGATGCGCAAGATTTCTATGATACGAAACACTAATTGCCATACCCGTTAATTGGGTTAATGACATATAAAGCAAGAAAGCAGTCCAAGTGAAACAAAAGGGTGCCAAAAGAGAGAGTAGATGCAAAATGAGAAAGGATAAAACAACATTTTTATCCAACTTTGTCCATTTTTTCCTCTTTAAGAACCTTGGAGGAGACTTATTCACCATCTCCTTTGGTTCTTGTTTTGATGATTCCATTTAGAGGGTTTTTTCTTTCTTTCTTTATTTGCTATCACACAAGTGTGTATTTATACTTGTAAATTTCACAAATTTCATGTTCAAAAAATAGTTTAATATTCAAAACTGTCAATTCTTCAACCATTTTCAGCACAACATTTATGAACCCTTCCTTATTTCCTGCTAAACGTGGTTGGACGCCGGTCCAATATTTATTACCTTAGTTAATTTCATGTCCAACCACTCAATTTTGGGTTAAATTACAAGTGCTTTGTCAACTTTCTCGTTTATATCTATTTACTTCTACTTGCTTGGAGGCTGGGCTACAAGCATCTTGAGCTCAATCATGTGTCACATTGTAATTGGATAAATAGTTATATCATTCTTTTTTTTAAATCCTCCCTAATTTTCTAACGTCGTTATCTCCAATTTTTTTTTTGTCCATTTTTCCTCTCTCCTTTCACATTCTTCTTCCTCCTTCAACTTCTTTCTCTTTTCTCTCTCGTCCTTCAACCCCTCCTTCTTTAAAAAATAAAAAAGAAAAATCTGTTTTTTTACTTCCTAAAAAAGGCTTCAAATTGAAATTTGTATCAACCCACATTGTCTTCCTCTCCTCTGACCGTTTGAAATTGGAGGAAGGAAAAAATGAGAGGTTTTGTTCGGTTGGGATCCCGACGACGTGAGATTTGTGATGTGTGTGGATTGTAATGGAAGTTGTAAAATTTTGAATTTATGGAGAAGAAAGCAATGTGGGTTGATACAAATTTCAATTTGAGATTTTTTTTAGGGAGTAAAAAACCAGATTATACTTTTTTATTTTTTAAATTTAATTTTAGTGTTGTACATAAATCTGTGGGAGGAATGAAGGAGAAGAAAGATGGAAATCGATGAGGAGGGGTTGAAGGACGGTAGGGGAGAGGCCTTCAAAAGAGGAAGAAGGAGGTGAGAGGGGAGAGAAAGTGGAACAAAAAAATCAAAGTAAAATAAGGCTTTAGAAAATTAGGGAGGATTTTTAAAAAATAAATGATATAAATATTTATCCAAAAATAAATGATATAAATCAAAGTAAAATTGAAACTTTTTTTTTTGCAACGGTAGTTTAATTAATGCGGGGATTGAACCTATGACCTTGTGGTCACCGGTACAACCCTATGCCAATTGAGCTATGCTCGGTTTGGCGTAAAATTGAAACTTATGAGGATGTATTATAGACAATAATTTTAATTTTTTTTTTTTTTTTTTTTTTTTTTTTATTTATTTATTTATTTATTAGATTAAAGATCTATAAGATACTTTTTAAAGAATGACCTGTTACACAAATTTATAAGTGTAAAGACTCAACTCTATTTTATCCTGAAAATAAGACAATGTTTGTTTGTTTAAATATATATATATATATATAAAAAAAGTAGAAAAGAAATTTTATTAGACTCTCAACTTTGAAAATTGTTTTTCTTTAGCTTTTATATACTTTCAAACTATCTATTTTTGTAAAATTGTTTTTCTTTAGTTTTTATATACTTTCAAACTATCTATTTTATCTTTAATATATATTTTTTTTAATAACTAATGGATAAAACGACTTTCACACCAAACCGAGCATAGCTCAATTGGCATAATCCTCGCATTTATTAAAACACCGTTGCAAAAAAAAAAAAAAAAAAAACGACTTTCATATGTATATTAATCATGTGTTAAGTTAAGCATATATTTGAGTTACATAGATTAAGATGTCAACATTGACATAGCTAACATCTATTCATTCTCTTGAAATTAGATACTAAAAAAAAAAAAAAGTGTAAACTTAAATCCAAATTTTGTGAGAGAGTCATCATTTGAGAAATTGCTAGGATTTTCTTCATGTTTGGAAGATAATTCATAAATATATGTTTTTTTTTCTGTTAAAGACAACCTAACAACACATCTGTATGATATTATTTATTTTGGGCTTAAACTCTTGTGACTTTGTTTTTTGTTCCATCCAAAAGGCATCATATACCAATAAAGGATGTTTTCTCTCACTTATATACCCATGATCTTCCCATCTTCTAATTAACGTGAGACTTTAGTCGCACTCTCCCAACAATCCTCCTCTCGAACAAAGTATCACCGAGTCTCCCCTCAAATAGTCATCTATCCATCTAGCTCTTATTTAGGCCAACTGATCCTTTACTGGAGCACACTGTCAGTCCGATAGAGCTCAACCGCCACGAACCATTCGTCAAACTGAGCACTTGACACATCATTGGTCGATCGATGCGCATCTGAACGACGACGATTATATGATTGCTTGAGTATTGTCACGGATGTGACTGTCCGATCGATCAGTCGTGTCCCCCTGTCAAAGTCAAATCAGATTCAAAAACCTCCGATTTTGAAAATTGGAGTGTGACATAACGTGATGTTAGGGGTTAGTGTCCACTCAATCAAAGATCTCCCCATAATAATTCTTATCTCTATACCTCTCATGTAGTATTGTAATATTTTTTACTTGTGTGAGATTTGTTTATTGGTGATTCTTTTGGAATAAAATTCAGGAACTAGAGCTTATAGAGATTTTTACTCCACCTAAGAAGATTCCACGCATTATATCTTAACAAAATAGAGCTCTTTTAGAACAAATTTTAAAGAAGCATTAAAATTTAAACTATTCAAAGCGGACATAATTAAATTTAAGCATACACAAATTTTGTGTAAAAAAAAATAAAAAAATAAAAAATAAGTGGGTACAAGTTCTAGGTGACTGCAGTTTTAGATCATAAATAATTTTAAAGTGGCCCCAAGTAATGTAGTTATTTGAAATGAAGAAAAACATCCTACTTTGCTTTAATATCCATGCATGAGTGTTGAACTCGACCAATACAAGGGTTCACTCTAGAGTTAGAAACAAACTTATTCTATGTACACACAGATTCAATAAATTTACTTACTATAGCCTATTAAATGACTATCAAGGAACACCCAGTTCCCAATCAATGTAATGTGTTGACGACCAAGAGATCAGTGGATCGAATCGCTGCACTCCAATGTACACTCATGTCTCAATCAAATAAAACTTCCTCTTTGTTCTTCATCCATCTACAATTTTTTACACCCACATTTCCAATACATTCATACACACATTTTTCATACTTCATCCACAACACGGTTAAAAGAAAAAAAAAACAAACAAACAAGAATTCAATAGAAATCTTAGTTTAGTTAGAGGTGCATTGGGTAGGACTTTCATCCCAAGGACCTGTGCACCGGATTCAACAAGTTGGTGGTTTAATGTTCTTATTTCTTAATCGTCTTTCTTTTTCAAACATCATGAAAAAATAGAGTAAGGTGTTAGAAACTTGCTACTATTAGTGTTGTTTTTATTTCTCTTGTTACTTTTTTCCCTTCATTTTAGAAGGCTATTTTTTTTAATAATATTCTACTTTTAAAAACTTTTTATAAAAATAGTGTAGGTTTGGAACTATTTTTAAAAATATTGTTGTTTTAAAGGGAGGTCTTCTTTTCAAAAGACGACCTCTACACGAGAGCAAAGGTCGTCTTTTGAACAGACGATCTTGCTCCACGTAGATGTAGATCGTCTTTTGAAAAAACGATCTTGCTCCACATGGATGAAGGTTGTCTTGACGACCTTCATCGACGACCTTCATCGACATCTACGTTTCTTTTATTAAAAAATTGATATCTTTTTAACCAGATATTCAAAATTTTCAAAAAATGTATGGTTGGAAAGGTAAGAGAGCTTCAATTTGATACCTCGTTTCACTATTTTTTGAGTTGTATATCAAAAGATAAAGACCATTGAAGTTGAACTATATTTCTGCAAATTTCAGAGTTGAGGATTCTTTGAGAAGTGCATTAAAAAATTGATATCTTTTTACCCATATATTCAAAAACTTCGAAAATGATATTGTTGTAAAGCTAACACAGAGAGCTTCAACTTGATACCTGGTTTCACTATTTTTGGAGTTGTGTATCAAAAAATATATATTGTCAAAGTTATGAAAACTTTACTAAACCCAGAACTGAAGATATGACTGAAAACTTCAAAATTGTAGCTAAACTTCGACGATTCTGTATCTTTTACTACACAACTCTACAAATATTGAAACTAAATATCAAATTGAAGTTCTCTGTAATAGCTTTTCAACCGTACATTTTTCAAAAAATTTGAATATTTGGGTAAAAAGATATCAATTTTTGGATGCTCCTCAAAACAATTTTCAGTTCTGAAATTTGCAGAACTATAGTCCTTATTTTTTATACACAACTCCAAAAATTGTGTAACCAAGTATCTTTGTTACCTTTCCAACTATACATTTTTTTTAAAATTAATTTTTAAATTAAATGAACGTAGATGGCTGAAGGTCGATCCATGTGGAGCAGGATCGTCTTTTCAAAAGAAAACTTTCATCCACGTGTGGCCAACATTTAAAATAACAATATTTTAAAAAATGGGTTTAAACCTACAAAATTTTTATAAAAAAAATTTAAAAAGTACAATATTATTAAAAAAAACAGCCTTTTCAATATGAGCTTTTACATCAGAACCTTTATTTTAGAGTTTTTTATTTTTATGGTTCATTTTTCTAATTATTTACATTTATATATATATGTTTTTTTTTTTTTTTTTTTGCTTATCCTCGTACATTTTTTTATTTGTTGAAAAAAATGAGTATTTTTATTGGGGTTTTTGTACGGATGACCCACCTTTTGGGGGCCGCGAAATTTTTTAATCTTCCTCGCAAAAACTTGTGTTTTTTGATATTCTCTCGTGATAAAGAAGTACACAAAGTCTGCACAAAGTCATTCGTACCTTTCGCTTATCACGATCACGAGGAGACAACTGTGATCTCCTCGTGATAAGCGAAGGGTACGAATTACTTGGTGCACTTCTTTATCACGAGAGTAGGGCAAAAAAACATAAATTTTTAAAAATTTGGTTAAAAAACCTCGCGACCCTCGGGGGTGGATCATCGGTACAAAAACTCCTATTTTTATTTAGTTAAAAAGTGTTTTTTTTTTAGTTTTATTTAGTTTTAATTTGTTCAGTTTTTTTTAATTGTCCATTTCATTTTTCTCACCGTCGGGATGCGTCAGTGGCAGCATTCATGCAAGGTTTTTTTTTTTTTTTTTTTTGGTTTCTTTTAATTATTTATTCTAGTTTATTTTCTTAATCTGAATTTATTTTCTATTCGCATGTATTTTCTTACTTTATTTCTAAATATTGCACTATTTATTATTATTTTAGCATATTCTACATGATTATATCCATGTTATGTTTTGAAATATATTGTGCTAATCATTTAAAAAAAATATATATATATATATATATATATATTGTGCTAATATTTTAACATATATTAATTTTTTTTATAAAAATTATTCGAGATGAAATCTAAAAACAATTCTGAGTAATTTTCTAGAATTTTCGAGCAAGATCAATTCTTTAGAAATCTAAGATGGATCTCAATATATTTTATTTTATTAAATTTCTAATATTTTCATTTTATATAAAAAAAAATTATGCTTTGATTATCATCTTTGTCATAAACTTCTCTTTAAATTGCATGTTGCACATAACTATTTATATGTTTAAATCGCATTTGGCATATAATGGTTTTTTATCAAAATTCTTTTAAACTTCTTTTTAGGACGGATTACACAAGCAACCCAAAATAATTACAAATTTAGTCAAATTTAAAATATTTTACAAATATGACAAAAAATCAGTGGCTATCACTAATACAAGTTATCATTGATATATGACTATCACTAATAGACTATTATCACTGATAGACTAAAATTCTATAAAAAAAAATTGAGATGTTAGACTACTATCAGGCTATCAGCAATAGACCATACTATCCGTGATAGAAATTTCCATATATGAAAAAAAAAATGCGCTATATTATCTACATTTATTTCATATGGTTAAATTACTTCAAATCTTTAAAATTTCTCTTTTTTTTAGTTCATAAAAGTTTTATAACCTAAAGTATTATTTAAAAAGTTATCTAATCATTTTTCTCAAAAAATGATTTTAATTTTATTTCAAGACGGTTTTCTAAATTTTCCTACAATAAAATCGAGAAACATTTAGGAGTCATCCAAAAAAAAAATTAATTTAAAAAAAAAAATATGTTTTGTTTTTAAAAAATCTCTTACAAAGAATATCTTACCAGGGTTGAGAAAATGGTAAAATTCTAGAATCTTTCCAAGTATATAAAGAATATTTCTAACCAATCTAAATTGTTGGGATAAATTTCTACTGATTTTATGGCGTCTAAGGCTTCAAATATTGAAGAAATGAGAGCTAAAACAAGACATTGTTTTCAAAATCTTATCTTCAAACTTTTTTTTTGTAAAGAACATTTTTTAAATTTAAGAAGATAAAATTAGGTTATCGTTTTAACCAGTGTTGTGGGTTGATAATATCTTCTGCGTACTCAAACGAATTTCGAACCCTGTTTTCGTATATTATTTTTATTACTTTTTTTTAAAAAATTGTGTTTATTTTATTTTGGTGTTCAATCACACCATAAAAATAGATTGGTGTGAACTCTTTTTTATTTTTTGGAAGAGGTCGGCTATTCCGCGTGGCAGGCACATGACCACATATCATTTAATTTTAGGTTGTTGATGGTCCCCTAGGTAAGATAAATGATGGGAGTGTCAATAGGCGGCTGAGTTTTTTATTGATACTTAAATGTTGTTCATCAATGAGTCACACATCTACATGTCGTTTTAGGTTATCAAATTAGCTCTGCATGTGATTTTACAGTATTAATTTGTTGATATTTGCTGGTCCACCCCTTCTGCACATGAGTTTACAGTTGCGTCCTCATATTGAGTGTTTTCATGCAAGCGGTTTTAATCTACTATTATGCATTACATTCGGTTGTGTGCTGACCTTAAATTATACAAAATATCTCAAACATATGTAATTGATTTTAAATTTTATACTTGATGTCCTAAAAGTTTCAAATTCTATTTTCTTATCTTTTTAACTATTTTATCAGAACAAAATATTTGTTAAAGTTTATAAAGAACCAACTTATCTATGCCCCAGGTAAATGTCAAACATATTATGTGGTGCAACATCTTTGGGGCCATTTTATGGTATATTTGGTTGAAACGAAATGACAGAATTTTTAGTGATAAATCAAAGTCCATTCATCAGTTATGGGAGGAGATTATCATCAATGTTGTTTCATGGTGCTCCAAATCGAAGTTGTTTTGTAATTATGATACTTCTACTATAGCGCTTAATTGGGAGGCTTTCCTCTAACCTCTCATTTGTACTCTTTTCTGTCTAATCAATGAAGTATTTTTTTCAAAGAAAAAAATTCCTAATTATCTAGATGCTTACACCCGATGAAATGCCCTTATAAGTTTTTATAAAGACTAAAATGATATTTCAATATTTTTTAATATAAATATAAATAAATAATAATTAAAAAAAAATTGTTTTAGAATAAGTATACTTTTTTATAGAATTAAATATTACAAAATAAATATGAAATGTTGTTTATTATTTATATTTAAAAAAAAGGTCTAATTTATTTTTTTTAAAAAAAATTATATATGTTTAAATCAATAAAAATAGTTAACTTTATAAATATAAATATAAATATATATATAGAAAGGATTGGTTGCACAAACAGTAATCACGTCCAAAATAATTGTAAATTTAACAAAATTTAAAACATTTTGCAAATATGACAAAATTTCATTGGCTATAACTGATAGAAGCTATCGATATATGACTATCGACTAAAATTCTATAAAAAAAGTTGAGGTGATAGACTACTATCAGTGAAGACTTCTATGGACAATACACCATAATAAAAATTGTTATATATATCTGTAATTTTTTTTAAATATGCTATATTTTTAATTATTTTATTCTAAATTGTTACCATTTTAAAATATATATATATATATATATTAAAACTTCTTTTTATTCAATATAAATTATAAAATGTTTATTTTTGTCTATTATTTACCTTCAATATAATATCAATTCTAGATTAAATTACAAGTTTAATATATAAACTTTTAAATTTGTGACAATTTGATGTCTAATATGTTCCTTAACTTTTAATATTGGGTCCAAAAGGTACCTAATAACTTAAAAAAATGTCTACTAGCTGGTTCTTATAGTCCGGTTTGATAATCATTCTTACATACAATTCCTCATTTTTGCCTTGTCTCCGTAGGCATTCATTCTTCTCCATCTCTCAATTTCAGGTACTTTTATAGATTCCAATATGTATGGAATTGTAGGTTGGGTTAACTACAATAATCAGATCTGTATTGGCGTTCAATAAACTTGAATCTAATAATTCAAATATATATATATATACATACTAGTAATTAAAATTTATTTTGTCACTTTAACTATGGTAATGAGAGGGGTTGTTTTAGGGAGGGGAAGGGGTAAGGGAGGAGAGGAAGTGCCCTGTTTTTGTATGTAAGAATGGAGGAGGGTTACTATTAGGATTGGGTTTAATTTTTGTTTTTTATAAGAGGAGAGAAATAACAATAGGGAGGGGAAAGGGAGGAGAAGAAATCAAGCTAAATCTTGGAGGAAGTGCCCTCTTTTTTTATGTAAAGATGGAGGAGAATGAGCTTGGTATTATTGGGATTGGATTTCATTTTTTTGTTTTTGAGAAGAGAAGAAAAATAATCGTTTTGAATGTTGCTCCAAAGGATGTTTCTGGCAGATGTTTGAGATATGTCAAAACCTTGAGATAAGAAAGTATCAAAATTGCTCGATCTTGAGGCGAACAATCTTGATTCATAATTAAATAACATGGACCAGAGGTTATCGGCATAAGAGCAATGATAGAAGATATGATCCAAAGATTCAGATTTTCTCTTGCAAAGAACACCTTCTTCTTCTTTCTCTTCACTTCACAGGATCTTCAAATTTGTAAGTGTTTTTTTTTTAAAATATTTTTTTGTATGGTTTGTTTTATTTCTAGATTGGTGTGGTACAAGAGAGGTAGTTGATGAAGGTCGATGGTCTTCAAATGACCCAAAAGTTATTGTTCATCATGTCCCTCTTGGTCCGCAAGCTGTAAGAGTTTGGGTGGACTTGCCAATAAAACCTTATCCATTCCGATTGAGGCCCAACTCAGAAATGAGTTTGGGTGGACTTGTCAATGAAGGGTTAATAAGAAGAATGTCTACACAAAAATACGGATAATGGAATTTGTCTAAATTTGAGTTTACATTGTAATGTATGGCTAGAGTGTTTTTAGGAGTAAATATCTGTGTGTATAATCTCTATTACACCCTTTGAACATGTTTTTTTTTCACAATATTATATTGGTAAAATTTGTTTATTTATTTTAATGGATTAATTAGTTTGTTTAGTTTATTTAATGAGGTGGCTTAAGTGCACGTTAAGATAGACGGTTGTTTTTTCCGTTTACTTTTGTATCCCATTATGCATCTTTGGTTGGCCGTAGGGTAGATCCCACGCACACAAGAGGAGGGCCGGGAGCACACTCGTCGGGCATATATTACGTGGGGGGGGTTACACCTGTACCTGCCGGGGATAAGGAGGAGGTCCATTTTTTGTTGTTATTAATTTCCGGAAATTGTGGATCTCCACATACACCAGTCAAAATTCATTTTTTGTCACAACTAATCCGCCCACAACTACTTAAAGGTTTCAAATTGTCTGGTTGCATTCTTTCTTTAATATTTGCGTATTGCAGAACCCAATTAAGACCACCATCCAGGGAAAATAATCCAACCATCCTTTTCCAGTCACTCTGCAAAACTCGAAAAACCCTCAACCACACAACAACCATCCATGTCGTCCCTTCATATTTTTATACGGTTATTTTATAAATACCCTATTCCACAAACAAATACGAAGTTGTTATATTTAACAACGTGTACATCCCCAATAACCGTCTTTTTTTAAAAAAATTGGAGAACAACCGAATCGCTTAAAAAAAGGAATCACCGGCTATTTTTTAGTTTTTTTGAAATGTTGGAGTTTCCTTTGGTTTTAATAAACGAAATCATATGTTAAACTAAACAAAACATCTACACCTTCCTAAACTTCAAACCCTAGAATACTAACCTACTAACGGAAATCAGGTAGCCCTACAGTAGCATTACAATGAAACTCGTTCGTTGGTAAACACATGGAGGGAAAAAAATGCGAGAGAGGGGAATGCTTACCAAGTAGGTTATGGAGGAACGACTTTGCGAGAGAGGAATGCCGAGTCTAGGTCGGACGTACTCGCCTAATGCGTCGGTGGTTCAGTTGCTCTCAGGGTTAACGTAGGGGCGTTTCGTTTGCCTACGCTTCTGATTTTTGAAGAATGGAGTTCACGATTCGGCGTTGGCGATCTTTGAAGAAGGCGTCCGTGGTTGAGGTAGCGTGTTCCCAGATTGCCGATTTTTCATCTACCCATAAATGAATGGAGTAACCGCGTGTTCATAAATGAATTTTCATCTACCCATAAAACACATCATTCCCATTATTGGGAAGCGATACCTTTTTTTTAAAAAAAAACAATCACCTGTTGTTGGCTTCCTTTATTATTGAGTAATACTCCGAACTTCCAAACTCATTTCCACCCCCCTTGTTATTGGGTGTGCACGGACGCACACACCTCCACTGTCAATGCTATTTTTTACTGTCTGCAGCTGCACAAACGGAAAATTCCGCCCCAGCATTACTTTGTGTGCAGTCACACACACACAAACGGAAAATTCCGCCCCTAACTATAGGTATATACAGCTCTTTGTGGGTATTCTTTTTCCTTGGTATGCAAACATTCACACACCGCCCACTGATGGATGCAATCTGCCTGTATTACTTACTCCAGTATATAGGCTCATTTTCATTCACTAGTAGAAATCGGGGCTATGATGACAAATAAAAACTGTCATCAGGACTTTAGATGACAATTTTTTTCAGTCGTTATAGCCCCTGCCTTCTTTACTCTATAGATGACAAAAACCGAAAACTGTCGTCAATGTTCGTTTGGTGACAGTTTTTTTCTGTCTTCATAATACGGTTAATGACAATTATTTTCAGTCAAGAGACCTTATTTTATGACACTTAAACATTGTCACTGAATGACCACTCATACCATATTTTGTCATGTAAACATAATTGACGACAGTTTTTATTTGTCATCGAATCGGAATGGAAGACAGTAAATTTTGTACGCTTTGATGACTTAATTTTTCTGTCATTAATAGCTTGAAGACCACAACTATTGTGAGTCAACAAAACGAATTCAATGACATGATTTCTTTGTCACAAAATCAATAATAGAATTTTTTTTTTCAAATCTAAATATATTAATATTAATATTTTTAATTGTAATTATTATTATTATTATTATTATTAATTAATAATAATGAAAAATACAAAGCAAATTAAATAAATCTAAGTTTAACCCAATTCAATATCATTGAAATAAGATCTAGATATCAATATATCATTCAAATACTAAAGTTCATCAACTTTTACATAAATTAATTCATATGTATACAATATTAAAACTAACTACGATGCCCCTAAATTGTTGCAACATTAATAATAAAATGTTGCATAACATGATAAAATATTCATTTAACCCAACAAAAAAGTTCATCATTTGTTGCAATATGACTTCTAGCTTGAAGGAAATATCTCCACTTCGCTTTGTAGTTCCTGCGAAATAGTTATAAGCTATATGTACTTAGAAAACAATCCGTAAGTGAAAAACAATTGACCAAGTGACTAAAATGGACCTAAAATTACAAGTAGTCAAAAAGTACCTAAAATTACAATATAACAACTAAACTTAAGAAGTGTCTAAATCTACAAAGTACCGAAAACATGCAATAAAGTTAAGAAAATAATAACAAAAGCAAAAGTGGCTACCATAACTGCAGGATAGCCATTAACAAGAGTCTAAATTTACAAAGTACCGAACACATCCAATAAAATCTAGTGTGAAATCAAGAAATGCCATTAAGAAGTGTCTAAATCTACAAAGTACTAAAGACATCCAATAAACTTTACACAGAAAATAAACAGAAAATAACAGAAGCAAAAGTAGCTACCATAACTGCAGGATAGCCATTAAGAAGTGTCTAAGTTTACAAAGTACCGAAGACATCCAATAAACTTCAATGCTAAATCAAAAAAATTTAATCGATATTCTAAGTTACATGACATACCTCTTAGACACCGAAGATATTTGATTCAAAGCTCCTTCATAAGTGTGCATCAACATAGAACTCCATTTAGAACCTAGTCTTTGTTCAAAAATTTGATCTCATAAGCTCCTCCTAGAATAAATTTTGAATTGCCACATTAGTATACTATGTAAGTCAAGTTGAAGGAAAAATAATATTTGATAAATAATTAATAGCTTAGTTCTACTTGGTTTCCCTCTCATAGTCTCCCTAATGCCCAAAAAGACGTACCAAAAAAAAGTTACCTTCTTTATGAACATACAAAAAAAAATTACGAAATTCATTCAACATGCCTAGAGCTCACGGGTACAAGTTCAAAAGACATCTAATAAACTCCCAACAAACTCAATAATCTTAACCAAAAGACATCTAATAAAAAGGTTGGGCAGCATCCTCAATTCAATTCAAGGGGAAAAATGATACAATATCAACTACCTATTTGAATGAAAGATACCTTTGCGAATAAGCTCACGGGTACAAGTTCAAAAGACGTCTAAAAAATGTGCATAGAGAACTATAGAAGTTTCATAAAACAAAATCGTACCTACATCATTGAAGACAAGATTTCCAAATTTGTAAAGTATGAAATGGAAATAAAAAATCACTATAACATAATCACAGAGATCTCAGAAAAACCCATCAATCGACACAAATAAAGACAATCAAAGGAGAAAACCAAATTTCACAGAACAGAGGAACATATAGAGTTAACAAAATCAATCCAACCAATATTAAACGAGCAAAGTTATGGCCATTAAAGCAAATTGGTATCTGAAAAGAAAAAAAAAAACAAATCGATTTGGGGCAACTTCATACCTTGTCGGCCTTTACACCTTCTCCATCGCCATTGATATTACCTTCCGGCGATAAGCTTGAAGAAGGAGAATCATTATCGTGCCGCCTTTTCTTTTCTTGGCTCCCTAGTTTCAATTCCTAAAAAGAAGGAAAATACTTACAATTTTTTTTTAAAAGTAGGACAAATAAAAGTACGCAAGTGTTGAAGAGAAAAAACAGAGTGAATCTCGTGTACCACCTAAAGCTGACAAACAAATTTCAGTACCATTTTGTACAGACGCTATGTCTAAAGTCCATTATAACTCAAATTTGTTGTAGTGAAATTAGCTATATGAGTGATTAGCAATCAACAAAAAAAAAAGATAAAAAGAACTAGTTACTTTAATCATTAATATAAAGAAGTTTGATAACAACAATCAACAAATTCTAAGGTTCACCAGTAGTCTAGATACAAGCTTCAAATATAGAGAAACAAAAAATATAGTAGAAGATATAAATACAAAATACAAGACCACTAGGAAAAG
This sequence comes from Herpetospermum pedunculosum, assembly GCA_028017165.1. Classification (NCBI taxonomy): domain Eukaryota; kingdom Viridiplantae; phylum Streptophyta; class Magnoliopsida; order Cucurbitales; family Cucurbitaceae; genus Herpetospermum; species Herpetospermum pedunculosum. Next base: position 78,229,420 of record CM051524.1, on the reverse strand, counting down.
AGGCTTCAACTGTTGACGATAATATAGGTAAGAAAGACTTCTCCAAAATGGAGTTTGGAAAAATTATAAGCATGAAACATCATAAAGTAGTACCATTTCGGAGAAGGGGCTTCAACTGTTGACAATAATATAGGTAAGAAAGACTTCTCGAAAATGGGGTTTGGAAAAATCCTAACCATGAAACATCACAAAGTAGTCAGTCCTATTTCAACTTGAAACTTACATAACTTTTTATCCATCAACATGCATGGAATAAATATTTAACATTTCTACTAGCTTAATTGTCCAAAAGGAACAAGCCTACCTCAGATTGAAACTCCGCATTCAGTTTCCTTCAAGAACCCAACTTACCCATCTATTATTCTCTCTCTGAAAGCCAATAGATTTTCCTTGCCAATAGATTTTCCTTCATCACACTATAATTTGCATTCATCCGGTTCCTTCATTTCCATAATACTGAGAACCAAATAATCAAAAATAACACAACTATTTTCCCAGATTAACAAAATAGCTTTTTACATGAACAATAACTCACCTTGGAATGAATCCAAAATTCCAAATACTTTTCTGGAACGGGATGCATAAGCCTTTTGGGGCATTCCTTTGAGTCTGACCTACAGGGTCGACGAGATTATATGGCATCCGGATACCAAAGGAGAGTTTTCTGTCAAAAATGTCTATGATTGGGGACTTTAAATCAAAACACACAGAAATAAAGTGATCCTATGGTAGGAGTTTAGGATGTTTAGAGATAACCTCAATACAAATTTTAAATTACATGGAATAAATTGTTACATAGTAAAGTTCAAAGACTAAATTATATCAAATCGCTACAAATTTAAAAGTATCGTTACAATCTAAAGTTCAGAGACTAAATTGTTATTTTCATGAAAGTTGATGACTAAAAGTGTTTTTTAACATAAGTTTAATAATTTTAAACCCTTGTTATGTTGTTTATGAAAGTGAGAGTTGTAAAAGATTTAGAAAAGAAACAGTCATATGCCCAAACTTGCCCACTGTCATTGGCCACAATACAATTTTAAATTGCATGGAAGTCTTTACATACCTGTCATTGGCCACAATACAATTTGACCCAATTCCATCAGTTTTCAAATTAGCTCAATCAGATAATCAACAAAAATAACCAAAATAAAGTTTTCATGTAAACAATTAAAATCATAAAACATAGAACCGGAAGACAGCCCCTTGATGTTACTTACTGAACCTTACCAAAACGGCTCGGCACCTGGTTGGTATTTGGGGTGTCCGAAATGCTTCGAATCTACAAATAGATGGTTCCTATGCATTAGGATAAACATTACAGCAGCTATAACATAATCGAAATGGCTTAGAAACGACACGCTGCCTACTGTCTTACCCAAAACGACTCAAAAGCGTGTTGATTCGTGATCGATGAAGCCCAAACCTACCAATTTGGAACCGTTAGAGTGTGGGTCATCCAAATCTAAGATCAATCAAGTATGGGTTAATGGCGAACCTTGTCGAAAGGAAGGAATCGTCTCTGATTTGCTTTGTCGGACGAAAGGGCGTTGCGAAAATGGTACAGTCATACGCCGAAAATGCCCCTCAAGCCGTGTTGTTCACCGAACGCCGGAGGATGAAGGATCATCGTCAGACGTTGTTGGCCGGAGAAGGGAGGTACGTTGCGGACGTCGTTCACCGTGGATCTGCGAATGCCGAAAATGGGAAGGCGTCGCTCGTGGTCGGAGGAAGGGGGAGAACGATCGGGGTCTGCTTGCGGTGTTCGCGAACGCCGCCAATGGACTGGGACCGCCGCAATGGTTCGCGCGTAGGGCTGGCCGGAGGAGCTACGTCGCTTGTCGCCGTCGATCTGCCACCGGAGATGGCTGGCCGGCAATGAAGAGCGAGAGGAAGACGAGGGCGGCTGGAGATGGGAGGGAGAAAGTGAAGAACCCTAAAAATGACATTTTTTTCTTTTCTTTACCTTTCTCTCTCCCGCATGTTCCTCCCTCCTTTTTTTTTTTTTTTTTTTTCTTTTGTAATTTTCTTTTTTAACATCTTTTTTTCTCTAAAAATTCTTCTTTCCAACACATGTCCAAACCAATTTTTTTTAATTATTTTTCAATTCACTAGACAAGTTGTTCTCTATTTTCAATTTCACAATTTTCTTTCACAAGAAGTTTCCTCTTTTATCAAAAACTTTCAAAATCAAAATAATGATTATATCACGTACTAGAGGACCAAAAAAAATTCCGTCCTCAAAACTCGATTATGAAATGTATTTCAACTTCTCCATGTTACATTCTAAATTCATGATTTCATTTTCCAAGTGGTTCAAGACAACATGAAATGTTACATTGAGCGTCGTGACCTATTACCTTACCAAAAAGCGCTCTGATATTCATTGATTATTTGTGATCGACTAAGCCTAAACTTGTAGATCTGAAGTCAATAGAGCATAGGTAAACCAAAACCAGCATTGAATCAGCTAGGGTCAACGACGAACCTTACCTAAACGGCTGAACACGTTGCTGGTTGGTGCTCGAAAATATCTGAACTCACAGATCTAATTCATTTGTAGCGATTTTTAGTTTCTATTTTAATTTAATTATAAATTTATTTTATAAATAAAAAAATGTATAAGTAAAAACACATAAACAAATTAATGATCAATGTAAACGATTTAGGACATTTTAAAACTGTCATCGATTAACGACATTAGAAAACTGTCATTAAATTTCGGAAATTTGAAAAACTCCGTTTTTTCCCGCCAAAAACGCGCCCCAAACTGAAGATGACACTTTTTTTTCTTCCTCTCTCTTATATTGCTTTGGCTCACATGTCATCTATTCCCCATTTTCTACTAGTGATTTTTAACGTTATTTACACTATTGGGGGTGGGGTATACCCATATATGCAAATTTGGATAGGTTTCATCCCTCTGTATTACTTACTCCAGTATATAGGCTCATTTTCATTTTTAACGTTATTTACACTATTGGGGGTGGGGTATACCCATGTATGCAAATTTGGATAAGTTTCATCCCTCTGGTTTTTAACGGCTTCTCTCTACTTAATTAACCCTCTCTGTTAAATCCACGTCAAACTCTGTTTTCTCTCTCTTCCTAAACTTTGATATTTTAAAATATTCTATTTTTAATTGTCAAAATTAGTAGCAATTGACGAAGGGTAAACAAGTCCATTTGGTTCTAAAATCTCATACTAAATTTAGGATTTAGACATAATTCAAAAGAAAAAAGTGATTGGCTATTTTTCATGTTGGGTGGCTTAATTGTAGACATTCCTCTGGTTTCCCCGTCAATGAAACCTTATCCATTCTGATGGAGGCCCAACTCAGAAATGACATACATCAAAGATGTTGTTGGTAGTACGGTTGCGTGACCTTTTGACAAAGTTATGATCAGTCATCTTGACAAAGTTATGATTATTTATTATTTATAAAAAAAAACTTATTTATTCATTTATTAGTCAATATTTTTTTTTATTTGAATAAATATCCTTATTATTTATTTATAATTTTTTGCAGGTTGATGAGGGAATATCAATAGAATGTTTTGGCAACAAACACGACTAACTTGAGCTATTTGAATTTCTGATATAGCGACACATTTTGTAATTAATAAGTAGTGGATTGACCAAGTTAATAACTTGTCATCCCAAAGTTAATGATATGTTCATTACTATATGAATGTTTACGTTTTGTATAAAGTATCCACAGACATTACATTGATAAAGTTTATGTTTTGTATTATCTACAAATATGGTAAAATGATCTATGAAAGATATGACAATATAAATCTATTTGAAAAGCTATGAAAGACAAGATAATGGCATTCATCCATGCTATAAAAAGTCTGGCATTTATCCTTGCTATAAAAAGTCTATAAATGCTATAAATTGTAAAAGACTGAATCATTGAAAAGATTATTATAGCTTCCATGAAAAGCTATAAATGAATATGTATAACATTAATAAAATGCTATAAAAAGAAAAAAAATTATCTTTTTAAAATGCTGTAAAAAGAAAGACTTTTTAGAGCCTTCATAAAAGGCTATAAATAGTAAGTCTGTTTAGAACATTTTTAAAATGCTATAAAAAGTTGGTAGAGTTTTTATAGCATGGGCTGTTAGTACTCTCCATAAAAGGCCTATAGGCTATAATGACTTTTTTTTGAAGATATTGTAGGTCTTTTTTCTTGTAGTGTACCAAAAATCATAAAAAACACTTGATACTTTTTTTTTTTTTTGACAACATGTGAGAATGAGAATTGAACATTTGATATCTTAGCCACTAGTTGTATTACATTGTATTAGTTGAACTATCCTCATGTTTGCGAAAAAAAACTTCATACTTAATTGAAGTACATAAAAATCATACCATAATAAGATGATACATTAATATAAGTATTTGGATTACATCATTAATTGTAGCAAATTAAACATCAAGTATTACCACATATCTGAAATGAGTGCAAATATTCTTGTATCTTAATCAAAGATAGGTGGGTTAAGAAAGGGGAGTTTTGATTTTTGCAAAGCTGCCAACTTTTGGTTGTGAGAAGGTAATTTGACATTAGTGGCGAGTCCAATGATTTGAAGAAACTTAATAACATACCAACCAAAATCAATTTGCCACCATTCATAACCATGCCTTGCTGAATACTCGAAAGCGTGGTGGTTATTATGCCATCCTTCTCCCCAAGTTAATAAAGCCACCATCCTGAAATTTAGAATATAAAACCCTTTTAAAATCATGTTTGGGTAGAGAATAATAGAGGGAAAAGTATGTTACCAATTGTTCCTAGACAAATCGCCAGTGTTCCATGGTTGCTTTCCCCAAACATGACATACTGAATTTACCATAGATGTTGAATGCACGCTGAAGACGAACCTCACGCACTGTCAATAATTTCAAATTAATAAAGGAATGAGTATTCATATATCAAATCATCACTTAGTTTATTAATGAAGTTTAACATTAGTGAGATATAAAAACTTTATCCAAAACAAAATGGATTCATAAAATTAAAGATGAATATATACACCAATTTTAAAACTTTATATAAGACTAATATTGTGTTTGAAATAACTTTTTGATTTTTTTTTTTTTTTTAAATCTTAAAATAATTTTTTGGATTAATTTAAGTGTTATTTTTTAAGATAACTCTTTAGAGATAGATTAGGAAAATATGACTTTTAAATGCTTAACCGAAAATCTTCTAAATATGTACTCAAAAAAGAAAATAATATATATATTGTGGCCTTGACTAAGAGATCAGGACTGGTTTAATATTTGCATTAATTAAATACTTTTGAAAAAAAAATTATATATATATAAGAAAATTGTAACAAATGTCCATTTAGGGTAAAATAATTAAAAATATAGTATTTTTTTAAAAAAATTGCGGACATGACAATTTTATCACTGATATTATGGTGTATCGCTGATAAAAGTCTATTACTGATAGTATTCTTTTTTATAGAATTTTGTCATTGATAGTAGTCTATCAGTGATACAAATCTATCGAAGTCTATCAGTAATAGTCATAAAGTCTATCAGTGATATTCACTGATTTTTTGTCATATTTGTAAAAGTTTTAAACTGTGCTAAATTTGCAATTATTTTGGATCTGATATAAAAATATTTTTAAAAAAATACTTGAACTATTCCAAACAAATCTCAGCAAATATATATATATATTAAAGGAAAAAGGAAATTACCATTCCCCAGAGGATAAAATGAACTCCACCAACAGCATACAGCAATACTGAAAGAGCAATTGGATGAAGCCAATATGTTTTACACATAAACCTATAGAAGGGTTGTTTCTGCAAGTCTGGGACATTGTCTGGATATCCATGCTTCAAGTAAAGCACAAACATGTTTCTTTCTACCTTTTCATAATTTTTAAAATAGTTTGGACAAACTTTTCTAGTCAAGTTATAGGAATCAAAAACCCATGTCATTTGACTAAACCAAAATCCATATATCGGACTATGTGGATCTCTTTCCGAATCAACGTATCGATGATGACACCTGTGTGTACTCACCCAATCAATTGGATCACCCTAAAATTTCAAGAAAACATATATACGACTGTTACAAAACACATACAATAAAGATGTGTGGAAACAAACTATTACTCAAGTATATATTTGAGAATGCTCTAGAACTTTTCACTAGTTTCTACAAGATTATTGCATTATTTATTCATGTGGGCCTCGTTTTGATTGCTTTTGTTGACATGTAGTAATCTTTTCCGGAAAAATTATAGAACTATGGGTGTACCTATTCCCTTTGTTCACACTATAGTTTACCTAATTTATAAATAGTTTTGTAATGTATGGTGAATCTCCGTCAGTTTTAAAATGATGCAGACGTGACAAACAATGAATAGAAGAAGTATACATACTCCGGTTGTAATACCTACTTTTTTTTTTAATTGTTGTGATTTATAAAATAGTAAATGTTGAGGATCCTACGTTGTAAAGATGAAGGCTTGGTTTTAAGATGGAACCCCATGATATATGTTGGAAAGTCTTGAATCTGTATGACCCTCCACAACTGGTTTGGGTTTTACTCATTCATTTTAGATTTTGACCCATTTTGTATTAGGTCATTAGAAAGGTGTCATATATAAATATTTTAATGACTTTCAATCTCCTGTGTAGTCTGTAATTTGTAATTCTCTCTTATTCGTAATAATATTGTTCTCTCCCTTCTGCTCCAGACGTAGCTAACACAAGTTTAGTGAACTACGTAAATTTGTGTCGATCTTTTTCTGCACTTATTTTGTTCTTTGTTATTCGATTTTATCGTAACAATATCTAATATGGTATCAGAGTCCATGAAGCCCAAATGGGTATTCGGTCCAAAAAAGAAATCTGCGACTCAAGAATGATGAAACCAAAGAGACATCATCTAGAAAGATGAAAGATTGATTTTTAGATGCAACCCCACGATATTAGTAAAAACAACTATATGATTTGATATCACTACTTAGATGTCAAATCATAGAGTTGGTACTACGTTTATTGTATGTCACATCTATAGAATACTCATCATTTATTGCATGACACGTTCCGTCAGCATCCTTTAAAAATGATGTAGATTCTACCAACATTTAAAAGAATAATTATAAAGACAAAATCATAATAGGAAGAATAGGAATATGAATACCATAGTTACAAAACAAAAGTATTAAGTTTTTCTCCCTCAAGTATAGTTACATTTTTATGTAGTATGTATAACTTGAATAAAAACTATGATGGCTTGTAATTCACATTAATTTATTCCTAGCTTAGTCCATTTTTAGTTAAGAGTAACAATTCAAAATAGCGTACCTGCATCGCATGAGCGGCACAATAAGCAAGCAAATACTCGAGCCATTTGGGAAGTTTGAAGCTTCGATGTGCAAGATTTCTATGATACGAAACACTGATTGCCATACCTGTTAGATGACCTATTCCCACAGCGAGCAAAAGGCCAGTCCAACTGAAATAAAACGGTGCAAAAAGAGAAAGTAGATGCAGCAGGAGAAAGTAAAAAGCAACATTTTTATCCAATTTCGACCACTTTTTCCTCCTATAGAGCTTAGGAGGAGACTTCACAATCTCCTTTTGTTCTTGCTTTGATGCTTCCATTAGAGGGTTTTTTTCTTCTCTTTCTTTCTTTGCTATAATACTTGAGGCTTCCATCTATGGAAAATTTATGTTTAATTTATACTTGTGAAGTGAACAAAACTTCTAGGTCAAAAAAATAGTTTAATATTTCAAAGGCTTCAACAATTTTTCTTCAGAACATTTATGAACTGGCAAGGCAATACATTACTCTTAATTATTTCCTGCGAAAAGTGGTTGGACGGCCTCCATTATTTATTACTATAGTTAATTTAATGTCCAACATAATTTTTTACTCCAGGCAATATTTTGAAAATCTGTATATTTTTTTTTTTTTTAAAAGGTTAACTTACAAGTTAAGAGGGATTTGGGGCACCAATTTAAGGTTGGATGAACTGAATTATTATAATTGAAACTACAATCTACATTTGACCCAACAATTATTTAAGTCTAAGGTAAATTACACTAAAAGTGTGTTTACCTCACCGTAATGTAATTTCTCCAACAATCGGAATAAATCAATTGTAATGCATTAAGGCTTCATAATCGGGTTATCTTTGATAGTGTTTACTTAAAGGTCAATTCGAACCTAATATTTATTTAATTGATAGTATTTACTTAAAGGTCAAATCAAACGTAATCATTCGTGAATTTACTACAATACCCTCGATTATCATTAAAAAATGAAATAAAAAAAAGACCGTCAGTCTTCTCCTCTTCTTCTTCCTTCGTCAGATCCAAATGGTAATTGCTTTACATGGGAAAGTTTGGATGAAAAAAAAAACTTGTTATGTTTGGAAAAGTGTGGACGTATGATACTCATGTTTGTAATTGTGTTTTTTACGAAGTTGTTAATCATTTTGTTGCTCGTAATATAAATCATGATAGTTTACCGAATCGTGTAAATATGTATTTTTTTTCATCTTCTGTGCATTAATCCGATCGATTACGAGGTTGAAGACGACCTATCTGCTACGTATGCAAAGGATTAATATCCGGAAAATATGAAGATCTCCTCGCATTTCGTCTTCGTAAACACCCAGAAAATCGTAAATGAGTTTTGTGGAAGTAAATGTAAAAGTGTTGGATGAAAAATAAATTAGGGATTGAAGAACAGAGGAAGAAAAAAAAAATGAAGCGTCTCATTTGAAGAGGGGAATCGAGGAAGAGAGAGAATGCGCATTTGTGGAAGGAAATGGCTAAAAAACGAGGGGCCCCACATAATCTGCAATGGTAATACCAGTAAGCACACCCAAGGTGGTAGAGAGATGGTGTGATGGGATTACAAAAATTCGAGGTGAACCCCACAGTTTCATGGTAAACCTAATAATTGTGGATTTCACTCTCAGAATTATAAATGATTCATTACGTTTGGAGAGGAATAAACACACCTAACTTCAATAATATTTACTATTCATCAACTATTATAACAATAGACTATTTAAGGTGATGAAAAATCAAATTTACAAAAATTAATCTTAACTGTTTTTGTTGTTGGGTAAAAGAGATTTTTTTTAAATTTATATAAAATCACTTACTAAATTCTTTAATTTTGAGAAAATCTCAACGGTAGTTTTAACTTTTAGCTTCGGGGTTGATCTGACGTTTTTTCTATTAAAATATTTTTCTGACCACTTATATCAGGGGTGCAAGACACTTGTGATTGAGTTTTATATGAACTTGAAGTCAATTACATAAAAACATCAAGATTATTTCACATATTTTTTTTTTTTTTTTGTTATTTAGCCATGGTTTTTTATTCTCTTCTTACATACATTTGGATGGAAAAGTAGAAACAAAATAAAAAGAAGAAAATCAACCCTCAAAATTTGTTTTAGATACTATTTGATATAACAATTATTTTTCCTAACCTTTTATTCTATAAATCTAAAGAAATATCAAAATTTTATTTATAATTTAAACTATAAAAGTTATAATCATTCATATATTAAATATTAACCTATAAATAATTATTCTCTAAAAAAAACATATAAATAACTAAAATAACATGTATATTTTGGTTTTTATTGTCAAGCTACGACAATTTTGTTGGAACTTATCAAACGGCTATGATGTGTTTTTTTATGTTTAAAATTGAAATTTATTAAACACTAATCAGCTTCATATGACAGATGATTTTTCTAACAGCACTGACAACAATTATTTTAAAAGCTACTACAATCCCAAACTGACTCTTAATCCAATTAGTGTCTCAAGCAACCCATATGTTTATGAACATTTTAGATTTTTTTGTGTAATTTTTAAGTTCAGAATGAGATAGACATTTAACAATTTCTGCAGTGGCAATGCAGCACTACATCAGGTGTGGTTGTTTGATTATATTTTATTTATTTATTTTGTTAGAGTTCTATTAGGTTATAATAAATTTTATTATTTTTTTTTAGTTCAACAAGTGTAAATGTGTAAATTGAACCATCCGTTTTTTTAATGGTAATTGATACCTTATTTATTAAATTATATTCGTATTTGTTGTTTTCAATAATTTAATAATTTAATTATTGTATATGAGACTTTAATGTATCTATTGATGTGTTAAATCCAACATATATTAGAATTACATATGTTAGGCCAACATCAGGGTATAAACATAAATTTAAAAACAAATCAAAAGTTTTTTTTTTTTTTTATACAATTTTTTTTAAAAAAAATATTTAATTAATGCGAGGATTGAACTCATGATCTCGTAGTCAGAGGCACAACCTTATGCCGATTGTGAGTTATGCTCGATTTTTTTATACAACTTAAGGGTAGGTGAATTGGAACCTCAAACCTATTTATTGAGCACATTTTATGAGCTATGCCAATTGGGGTTGGGGACTTCAAAGCTTTACTTCTCTTATTTATTTATTTGTTTTTCGAATTTAATTTTGGCTTTTTCATATTTCAATGGTTTAAGTTTGTCTAATTTTATTTTTATCCATGTTATTATAATTAGGTTAATTTAAATATCCTATTTCTACACCTTATATAAAAACTTATGAATATTTAAAATATATTAAAAGAGCTTAGGTAACCGTTGTTTTTTTTTTTTTTTTTTTTTGAATACATTGGGGAAGGGGGAATTCGAACCACAGACCTTAACCGTTGTTTTTATAATATTGTAATTTGCAAAACTTTTTATAAAAATATGGCATGTTTCAAATTATTTTTAAAAATATGGTTGTTATCGTCTTTTGAAAGGACACTCCCACGAGGATAAAGATCGTGTTTTGAAAAGACAATCTTGTTCCACGAGGATGAAGATCGTCTTTTTGAAAAAACAGTCTTCTTCTAGGCCCACACATATGGGATCTTTATCCACGTGGTTTTAGCTCACCGTCTTTTGAACAATGTATCTTCAAAGATCGATATCGTTTTACTCAAATATGAAAAAACTTCGAAAAAAATATTGATGGAAAGCTAACACCGAGAGCTTCAATTTGATACCTGATTTCACTATTTTTTGAGTTGTATATCTTAAGATAAAAACCGTCGAAGTTGAGCTACAGTTCTGAAATTTGTAGAACCATAGTCCAAAAATAGTGAAATCTTGTATCAAAGTGAATTCTATGGGTTAGCTTTCAAACCATACCTGAAATTTTTTAACATTGGAGTAGAAAGATATCGATTTTTTAATGCACACGGCTCCAAACAATCCTTTCGTGGATGCAGATCGTCTTTTCAAAAGATAATTTCATCCTCGTGAAACAAAATCGTCTTTTGAAACGACGATCTTTACTCGGGTGAAAAGATTGTTTCGAAACACAATCTTCAATAAAAATAATAATATTTTTAAAAATAGTTTCAAACATACCTTATTTTTATAAAAAAAAAATCGAAAAATTATAATATTAAAAAAAAACAGCCCTTGCTGTTTTTTAATAATATTGTATTTTTTAAAACTTATTATAAAAATATTGTAAGTTTGAAACTATTTTTAAAAATATTGCAGTTTTACTCTACACGCGAGCAAAGGTCGTCTTTTGAAAAGTGCAAGATCGTCTTTTGAAAAGATCGAAAGACGATCTTGCTCTACATGGATGGAGGTCGTCTTTTGACCTTAAAGACGACCGTCATCAGTATGTACTTCTTTATTAAAAAAATTATATATTTTTAATTAGATATTCAAAATTTTCAAAAAATGTATGGTTGGAAAGCTAACCGCTAGAGCTTCAATTTGATACATGGTTTCACTAATTTTGGACTTGTGTATCAAAAGATAAAGACCATCAACTGCAAATTTCAGAACTGAAGGTTCTTTTGAGGAGTGCATTCAAAAATTGATATCTTTTTACCCAGATATTCAAAAACTTCGAAAAGAGTACTGTTGGAAAGTTAACACAGACAGCTTCAATTTGATAGGTAGTTTCACTATTTTTTAAATTTGCAGAACTATAGTCCAACTTTGATGGTGCCATTGAGCCATTTTATGACACATTTAGAAAGAAAGAAACACGATAGAGTGTTCAATTACAAATATGATCATCATCAATCGCTATGGAAAGTCACCATCATAGATGCGTCGTCTTGGTCTTCAAAATCAAATTTCTTCTCAAACTATGACATCTCTTGTGTTTCTTCGACTTTGTATGTTTTTCACATATCTCAATAAACTATTATTTTTTTTTTTTAAAAAAAAAAAAAAAATCTTAATGTTCACATAGTTGGACAAAGAATACGTGTCAAGGTACATATTTCTTGATATTTTTTCCATGTCATATTTATCAATTAAGTAAACAATACATATTCCATATGTATCCAATATCCATCATTATATTAACAATTTCATATCCAACAATAATATTAACAATTCCTTTGTAACATATATATAATTGTATCTTTAAATTCAAGCCGCAATGACCTCGTAGCTCCGAACACAATTTCAAAATGAGAAGGACTCACTACAAGAATTTGGGTTTTGTTCGACACCAAAAAAACATCGTGAAAAGCTAAAACCGTGTCGAACTAACTTTTTTCGACGCAAAAAAGAGTGTTAGCAGAGTCTTTGCCGATGAGATCGCATAACTATGCGATAACTAGTAACTTATGCGATCGCATAGGTAGTTGTGCGATAGCTATGCGATCGCATAGATATCGCATAGATTGTTGTGCGATCGCGATTCTGGGTCATACTTGGACCATCCATGGCTTTCAGAGAAAGTCTTCAAAAATGGAGGGCATCAAAAAGCCGACATAAATACTAAGACGCCAACTATAAAACCAAATATAACATGAATTACTTTTCGTATAACCAATTAGTTTTAGTATCAACCTCATCTTCACGCACAAAGAAATTGAGTCATCCTCATCTCTCTTATGCATTGTAGTTTTGGGAGAAGGCACTAACTGCTAGTGGGGATTTTCCTCCAACCAAAGAAGATTTCACAATATGCACTGTGGCCAAAATTCTTTTCATTTTTGCAAAAGTCAATTGTTGGTTGCATAATTTTGCTAATTATTATAAAATAGAGTCCATCTCTAGACATAATCCTATGGCTATAGACGTAGGTAAAAATAGTATATGACACTTTTCTTTTTCTATGTTTAATATTGTGTATAAATAATTTAACAGTTAAATTTAAGTAATCTATATTGACGTAAAATTTTCAAATTTTCAATCTTATATTGAGTATATGTCTTTCTTTAATGTTAATATTTTAGATTTTCACTCTCATACATCTATTAAAAAAATATGTTATATTATTATAATAATAATCTCATTCACATAATATTTTGTTGGTAGAAGAACGTTAGTATAGTTCAACCAACATATCATATATACTAGTGATTAGAAGACCATAGATTCAATCCCTCACTCTTACCGGTTGTAAAAAAAATATTAATATAATTATATATATATATATATATATATATATATATATTTAAAATATTAATTAAAACATAGGTGTCCTTGGTTTTATATATAATAAAAATATTAATTAAAACATAGGTGTCCTTGAGAACCAATGTAAGGTGATCCTAAGTTGAATACAAATGCAACTTTCCATCATAAAGTGTGGGCACATTGGTCCACATGATTAATAGACAAGACCAGCAGTAGTGAAAATGGAAAAAATACATTTTTTTTTTTTGCAACGGTATTTTAATTAAAGCGAGGATTGAACCCATGACCTCATAGTCATGAGCACAACCTTATGCCAATTGAGCTATGCTCGGTTTGACTGATGAAAAATAAGGTTTAATTTAAATTATTTATTTTTATTCTATGAGTATGTTTGGTTGTCATCTTGAAATAGAAATTTGAAAAAAAAAGATGATTCAATGAAAATAAAGTTGTCGGGAAAATTGTAACAGATGTCAATTTAGAGTAAAATAATTAAAAATATAGCAATTTTTTTAAAAAATTGCAGATATAGCAATTTCTATCACTGATGGTATGGTCTATCGATGATAAAAATTTATCGCTGATAGTAGTCTTTTTTTTATAAAATTTTGTCAGTGATAATAGTCTATCAGTAATAGTCATAAAGTCTATCAGTGATAGCCACTGATCTTTTTCCATACTTGCAAAAGGTTTTAAACTTTGCTAAATTTGTAATTATTTTGGACTTGATTGTTGTTTGTGCAACCAAACCCAAGTTGTCGTGCCATTCAAAATAGAATTCGGCTGAAAATTATTGCTTTATTTTGCATGCTCAACTCCCAAAATGCAGAGAGACTTTCGAGGACACCAAAAAAAAAGAATTTTATCTCGAAAGAAAGATGGATTGGTGGGATTTCACGTTTTTATAATATATTATATTATACATATTTTAATTTAACAAAAAAAATAATTGAGTTTATAATTATATTTATTAAAGTTTTTATCCTTTTAAATATAATTTACATTTTAAAATTTTAAACTTTCAATTTTGACTTTTTTTTTTTTTTTTAAGTACATTTGAAGTGGGGGATTCAAACCCTAGACTTCTTGGTCATCAAGACCAAAATCCAAAATCTATTTCATATATTTTGTGCTCCAAATACTAACCTAGACGGAGTATCCAACGTTCAAGATGACCGACTTCTTCTCTGTCATATCCATAGGATCAATTCTAACAAGTCACACACTCATATTCCGGAAATAGAGAAGAAGAAAAATTCCAAAGCTCAATTTGAAATCCAGATGGTGCCTTGGGTCGAATCCCATTTTTGAACATACCATATTAGACATCTCATGGGATTTTATCCTAAAACTAATTACTGATAGGAGGAGTAGCTCATGTATATATGTTATATTGTGAGTGAGATCCCTTCATCTTTCTGATGTGGGATCCTCAACGGTTAATATTCAAATCATTTGAAATTTCATTGAATGTGGAATGCAACAAGACATGCATGGTACTGGATAGGGTTGGGCATGTCCTCCTCATCTACATCGGTGCTAGATAATTTAACTCTCATCCTTCGATTTATTCTCTAGATACAAGGAATCGAAATGGGTTTAAAGATTTATCGTGAGAAAATTTATTCTTTTTATCTAATATATATATACATAATATTTAATAAAATTCATTAGTGTGTACGAAGAAAAATGTTCATGAATATTTTAAATAAATGTTGAGGAATGGGGATGGAAATGGGCGAATATGGCAAAGAAGAAAAAGAGAGGTTTCCCATTGAGAGAGTGTTTTTTGCAACGATATTTAATTAATGCGAGGATTGAACCCATGACTTCATAGTCACGGGTACAATTTTATGTCAATTGAGCTATGCTCGGTTTGATCCCATTGAGAGAGTTGTACACAAAGAAACCGATCTTAGATAATGAAAAGAAGATAGATAGTGTTATATAATTATAATATGACAAAATATTTAATGTAACTATTGCGATAGGGACGGCTACTTCTTCAAGAGCAGGAGCTCATCCTGCTAGTAGGCCCACTTAGATTAGGGCATTGTCAACTTCAACGTACCTCTCATCCGACATTAATTAAATATATATTTTGTCAAATCGAACCTAGCTCAATTGACATAAGACTGTGACTGTGATTAAGAGATCATGGGTTCAATCCTCGCATTAATTAAAATACAATTGAAAAAAAAAAAAAAAACTTCAACGTATGATTCAATTGCAGGTAAACTTTGAAAATTTTCATTTTTATCCTTAAATTTTGAAATTTGTTCTAAAAAAAAATACTCTTAAACTTTAAAAATTATTTTTCGTTAAAGTAAAAGATTGAAATTGATGTAACTAGAAAAATATTCTAACCCATACTTTATATTATTTACCTATATAAAAGATTAATATTGTTATTACGATTTATTTAATTTTTAAAAGATATCGTAATTTTTTTTTAAATAATCAATTTAATACATCAGTTGTCACGTCAATTTATGTGAATAATGTGTTGTAAATGATGTCACATATGTCTTCCAATTTTAATTTTAGTTGCCAGGGTCACTTTTCATTTTAAAAAAAAAAAAAAAAACAACTCTCGAAGTATTTTCGAAACAATTTTCAAAATTTAAGGATAAAAATAAAACTTTTCAAAGATTATGACAAACCTACCCAAAATCAATGGTATTTTGTATAATTTAACCCATTTCTTTTAACAGCAATGTGGGGGTAAGGTTTATAGAAATTCACCAATTCCATTTTTTTTGTTTTCAAATTTTAACCCATTTGCAATACTTTAGACATATGTACCTCTCCATTTTTTTTTTATAAAATAAAAATATTAACTAACTTTCTTATTTGGTTGAACTTTTTTAACTAATTAATAAAAAAAAAATTAAAAAAAAAAAACATACTACTTGATTTTTGTGTTTCAAGAAAGATTCCTTAATTGAGAATTTTTTTTTTTTTTTCTTTTGCAACGGTATTTTAATTAAAGTGAGGATTGAAGTTATGACCTCATAGTCACGGACACAACCTTATGTCAATTGAGCTATGTTCGGTTTGACAATTGGGAAGTTTTTATGTTAAGGCATCTGATATCTGATGCCCGGTATATTTTCACATATTCAAGGTATTATTTAAAAAAAAATGTCTCAAGTTTTTTTTTTTTTTTTTTAATTTATT
The DNA here is from genome assembly GCA_028017165.1 of Herpetospermum pedunculosum. Taxonomy (NCBI): domain Eukaryota; kingdom Viridiplantae; phylum Streptophyta; class Magnoliopsida; order Cucurbitales; family Cucurbitaceae; genus Herpetospermum; species Herpetospermum pedunculosum. The sequence goes on along the minus strand of CM051524.1, from coordinate 78,212,773 downwards.
TATTAAGATAGCATCAGTTAATTGTGAAACCATATGCATTTAAAGTGGTTGCAAGTTGTAGGTGGTTGCAGTGACCAATATGAAGGATTCACTGAAGAGTTAGAAACCAACTTAATTTGATGGACACATTCAATCAATTTACTTCATCTACTCATCTCTACCCTATTTAATGACTTCCGCAAACAGACATGTCCCAATCTATTTTTTTTTTTTTTAAGTTGGAAGTTAGAAAAAATTAATAATATTCATTTAGAGTTCAAGCTACATTGATACACTTGAAAAGAGTTTGTAACTCAAGCTCCTTAGTTCGATATATAGATCACTCGGACTCCATGAACTTAACTCGTTGATCTAAATTATTAATTTGAACATAATTTAATAGATAAGATATTAATTATCACTTCGAAGGTCAATGATTAGATCTCCTACCTTGCAATTATTGAACGCAACAAAAAACAAGTCTTGACTAAATCGAAATTTTAAATATGAATATGGTGGCAGAAATATCGAGATCCTAGATTTACAGAAATACTAATGAAAATATTGATAAAATGTCAACGTAAGTATATATTTATGAAAAATTTATAGATATAAAAAATTCATTATAAAATATTTAAACTAATAACTTTAACATTCACCATTTTTTAATAAGTTTAAATTTTTAGTGATATATTTTTTTTTTTTTTTTTTAAAGTTATATTCTGTCGTTTTTTCTATGATGTAAAGAAACTTCGATCCACCTTTCAGGTTGATGTTGAACTTATGAATACTTATGAATATATGAAAAATGTCGAGAGAATTTTAAATATACTTCCAACCCGAATCTAAATTCATTCTCATAAATGAAAATTTCTATATAGATCACAATTTATAACACCTCCCATCATATAATAATGGTAAATAGACTGTACATACATGTGAATTTGTGCATTCTAATTCTATTATTGTAATGTGATTGTTGTATCAATTTAATCTCACTTCAATTTTAGAATTGTTTTTGGTATATACTATTTATTTATTGATACAATCAAATCTCTAAAACAACTCTATTTTGTAGGTGAGAACAATAGAGTAAGGGTAGAGATGGACCATCTTCATGAATTTAAGATAAGTTGGGTGTATGGGCAGACTTATCTGAGTTATTATTGTTCTGTTCATAGTGTAGCCATTAATGAGATTGATGGCTAAATCAATATTCATATTGCTTCTAGTTTGAAATATTATTAATAATGTTTATATTCTTAAAAAAAAATCTATGTCTCATAATTAACTTTATTTGTTGTTTTTAGGGTTTTGATAAATAACTTTATTTGTTGTTTCTTTTTTGTTTTGAAAAGTTAGATTATTCGATAATACATTATATGTTTTTGTTTATTATATTTAAAAAACATATTTGAAATCATAGTTAATTTCAAAATTTTAAAATATATTGTAATCATCCTTCCAAATCATTTGGATATTCTTAAATGAGTAATACTTTGTTGTTGGCAGGACTACAACCCAACTTTGCAGCTCAACACGTGACTCAACGATAGATTGCTACCTGTAAAAAAAATATTTTTCCTTTCTTTATTTTTTCTTTTTTTATTATATTTATTTTTTTAAAAAAATTAAAAATATGTTTTCTCCCTAAATTTAAGGTTGAGTGAGTTTTTGTTAGTAACAAGTGTTCCCTAAACCAAAGATAAGTAACTTTGTGGTGTAGTTTGGTTAGATTATTTATTCGTGCAAATGAAATGTTGTGTTATGTGTGATGAATTGTTTGTGAATAAGAGATGAATGTTGAATGTGTGGAAGATTATGCATGTGAGAAAATTACTTCATATTGCATTATTTATAACCTAAAGATTTGTACGTGGGTTCTCAGGTGTACGTATTTGTATGTGTTGCATAAGTTTGTATAAAAAACATTTTGTGGATATTACCTTTTGAGAGGTTGATGAACACATTTAGAGAAAAATGAGGTTCCTAGTTAGACTGAGACTCGACCCAGCTGACGGAATGTCAACTAATAATCATCGGTTGAGGTAAAGTATCCCCAAAGGAGTCTCTACTAGATCGAGAAGTTGGTATATAGGTTAAAAAATGATGAAGTAAATAGTCCACCCTTCCATAAACACTAAAAAATGAAAAGAGCTTTAAGACCTGCTAGAGAGAAAGTTGAAAAGTATATATATGAGATTATAACATATAAACGAAATATATATCTTAGATTATAGTATATGCGAAGTATATATCTTGAAAAAAGTTTAAATATTTCAAAATTTACGACAACTTCCATAAACACTAAAAAATAAAAGATGAAAAGAGCTTTACGAGACCTGCTAGAGAAAAAGTTGGAAAGTATATATATGAGATTATAACATATAAACGAAGTATATATCTTAGATTATAGTATATGCAAAGTATATACCTTGAAAAAAGTTGCGCGAGAAGAAATATTGATTACGACAAAATTTAAATAAACAAAAAAAAAAATAGTACATTCAAACATGAATATAAAATTTGTATAATATTTCAGATTGAAATTTTCAAAAAAAAAAATTGTGAATAAGATAAATATGAAAAAAAAAAAAAGTCAATTATACCAAAAAAAAACTATAAGATACTTATAAATATGTGTAAAAAAAATAAAAATAATTCAAATATTATTTAATTAAAAAAATATACATTAAATATTCTAAACATGAAATATAAAATTAAAAAAAAAAAAATATATATATATATATTTGAAAATTTCGAAAATTGGAGGACGTTTACGGATTTAAAATAAAGTCAAATTGTGTCTAAGCCGTAATATTTCAAGTCTTGTGATACTTATGAAATATAAGATGAAAAAGTGACTTTTTACCATAATTCTTTTCGAATTTTCAATTTTGTGTCTAATGTGTGTTATTAACCTATTTGATTTTATTTTTTAAATTTACGCAACCCAACTAGACACAAAATTAAAAATTTATGGGACATTTGGGGCGCAGGGTGGGTTATTATAGTTGATGGGTTATAATAATCTGTCGGTTATAATAGTCTGTGTTTGGGGTGCAGAGTTGTTTAATCTGTGTTTAAAATACAGTTTTATTTAACATGGAGTTTGAAATATGTGTTTATGTTAGTTTATTTTTTTTTCTACAACTTTTTGTTGTATTTGTATAGTTAAATGTATATTAATTTTTTAAAAGTTAAAAAAATAAATATTATTTAGAAAATCATAAATTATCGACAACAAGAGGCTCGGTGGAGAGAGAAATAATACAATTTTCTTTAACATGGAGTTTGAAATATGTGTTTATGTTAGTTTATTTTTTTTCTACAATTTTTTGTTGTATTTGTATAGTTAAATGTATATTACATATTAATTTTTTAAAAGTTAAAAAATAAATATTATTTAGGAAATCACAAATAATAAACAAAGAGACTTGTAGTGAGAAATTTGAGATGAAATGGAAGATAAAGAATCGTGAGGTGAGAAAGACAAAGAAATAGAAAAAATCGGTAAATTTGGTGAAAAAAACAAAAAAAAAAACAAAAAAAAAAAACAAAAAAAAAAAAAACAAAGAGAAGAAAAATTGACAAATTTAATGGAAAAATAAAACAAAGAGAGTAAAAATGGGGTGAAAAAATAATAAATAAAAAAATAATAATAAATAATTGCTACAGTGTTACTGTACACTGCTACAGTGAACACCGTAGCAAAACGGGAGTTATAATAACTCAGCCCCAACTTATATAGTTGGAGCTCCAAACATGGAGTGGGCTACTTAAGCCCACCCTACTAGGGGGCCAAACAGCCCCTTAAGATTCTATTAGACATAAAATTAAATGTTTTATTTAATACATTGGTTAATTTTTTTTTTTTTTTTTTTTAATAGGCACCTATTAGGCAAAAATTTAAAAGTTTATATATATATATATTTATTTTATTTATTTTTAGAGTCATAAATATGAGATTGATTTTAAACTTTTTAAACTCTAAAAATATGGGACTGATTTTATATTATAATCCAATACAAATCCCTCAAAATATGGAATTCATTTTAGACTCTTTAAACCTATTAATATTATTAAATTCTTTTTTAGAAGAGATCAGTTTCATTACCACCCTCATTTTCATCTCTTCTCTTGCTCGCACAAGACCGTTCATCTTTTTTTCCACGTCGCCTGCAATCCATCCCCAAATCTCATCGTCTCCAGATAACTCTTTCGTTCACTACCAGTCGCCGAATGTGAGGGACCGAACAGTCAGGATGATCTGTGACGATTTTGACATTGGCCAGCGATCGGGAAACCGTTGGGAGGTTACTCGAAGGTGGAGTACTAGAGACGGTGAGCAATTTGATGAACAATCTGCCGGGGGAGGCGATGACGATGTTGTAAGTGGTGGCGAAGAAAGAGAGATTTATGGCGATTGCTTAAGGGGTTTATGAGATCAAGAAGATTTCGAGGCATGAGTTGATTAAGCAAGTGAGATAGATAGCGAGCGTTAGCGATTTAACTCAGGAAAGTTTAACCATCGAGAGAAAAGAAGAGTCTTGAAATCGTTTTTGAGGACCAGGTGTGTAAATAATTTTATTTACCATTCTTCCTTGATTTTTATCTTCTTAGTATTTATCGTTTTACCTTGTACTTTCCAATATATAATTTTTTTCTGGGTGTAATTCTCAATATATAATTTATCTAGAGTTAATGTATTTCCCGAGATATATATACTAATTATTAGATGTGTTTCTCAATTTATACTACTTATATCGGTTAACCGTTACTTATCTAAATATATTTTTCCGTATATACTACAGTCAGCTGGTTTTTACTAAAAAAAAAATTTCTAAACTTTTTTTAGAGTTTTACTTTTCTTAGGGAAAGATTTAGATTTTAAATTAAATTCTAAAACCAAAAATTAATTTTTGAAAGTCTTTTTTCTTATTTCAAAATTGACTTAATTTTTTAAAACATGGCCGGTAGATTGTAGATAACAAAACAAACAAAGATATAGGTTGAAGTAATGTTTATAGGCTTAATTTTAAAAAATCAAATGATTATTAAATGAAGTTTAAATAATCAGTTAAAATTTTACCAAACACAAAAAAAATAGTTATAATTATTTTATAATCACTTTTAAGACTTCTTCAAAAGCAATTTGAACGGAGCAAATATTAGTGTTTTTATTCACGAATTCTAGACTTCAAAGTCCAAAAACAAAATTAATTTTTCGAAAGCTACTTTTTTTTTTTTTTTTTTTTTTAAATTGACTTGAATTTTTAAAATATTGGTAGAAAGTAGATAACACAACAATGAAAGTTATAAAGTGGAAGTAGTATTTATAGACTTAATTTTCAAAAACCAAAAACTAAAAATCAAATAGTTATCAAACCGAACTAAATTATTGATTTATCCTTATTTAAAATTCTTTTTTGAAAACGTATTTGCGCGTTCTTCTTGTTCTTGTTCTTCCATTTTCCCAGAATACTTCTTCTCCTCCCTCTAATTCTCTTCCTCGAGTCTGTTTTTGGCCGTTGCCCGATTCCCCTTACTAGCGACTCTACTCTAATGTCTTAGCTGGACAAAATCGTTTGAAGTTCGATGAAAACAGAAATGAATCAAGTGAATTTGAATTGGACATAAAGCTCAATTTGGAGCTTAAATCTGTAAAATTCAAAAGAATTAATAGAATGTACAAGGTTACATTGTATTAGAATGACTTGATTAGAAATAAATACCTAAAACCTATTTATCCTAAAATAGAATAATAATGTAAAAAACTAGTTTATCATTACCATGGTAAACCCTAAAATACTTAAACTAACAAAATCTTTGCTAACCGACCTCGTACGAATCCGTGGGATGAAAGATTCCTATGTCGGCGTCGGCATCGAGCTTTTTAATAGATTTTTCAAGTTGTGGGTTTTGTGTGTTTGATGGAAAATGGTGTTGGTTGAAGATTTCATGCTCGAACCATCATAAATCGAAGAGATTTAGAACTTGCTCAACGTCCATTAATGGTGGCTCAAAAACAAATATTTTATTAAAAATAGAAATATATCAACGGTTATCACTAAAACAAGTCTATTAATAATAGTTATTGATATATTTCGAGTTGTCTTTTAGGTCGTCACACATTTTCAACAAAAATCTTAGCTCTTGTTCTTTTAGTTGTCTTTACTTCAACAACTTAAAGTCTATTAGTAGCTATCATCCATAGATTTTTATTTCACTGATAGAATTCTATCAGTATAGAAGTCATAGAAGTCTATTAGTAATAGTTTGTGATAGACTGTGATAGAAGTCTATCAATGATAGGCTGCAATGAGCGTTTTTTTATGGATGTATAATGAGTTTCTTAGTCTTTTTACATGAGTTGATAAGTGTTTGTGTCATCTTTGCAAATTCTTTTAGATTTGGCTAGATTTGCAATTATTTTGTATTAAATTGTAATATTTTCATACATGCACAATATGTAATTATCTCAAGCTTAATTTGAATTTTTTATATATTGTTTTTTATTATTATTATTTTAGACTTAATTTGAAAAATTGGGTCGTATATTTGATAAAGCCCAATTTTTTAAATTTGCACACTCTGATCACCAGAAACGCTTCGATTTTACCGCCCTCCAATCGACTCAATCTCCAGTCACCGAAAACCATGGCTTGTTCCTCAAATTCAATCAGTATTAAGCACACCCAAGTTGGAATTTGTGGACAAACACCCTCAAATTTCTTCGACACAGGGAAGAGTCAAAGAAAAATCCGAGCTGGAGGAGTACTTCAACTCTGCAGAGACTGTTGATTACATCCTCAAGGCGTTTAAAGACATGGAATCCGCTTTTGAGGAGAAGGGTCTTGGATTCGGTTCCTTGAAAATTGGTCTGAAACTTGACCAAGAAGGTGAGGATCCTCAAAATAACTCTGTCATGACATTGCAATTAATGGGTTCTGTTTATTATATCTTGAAAAGGTTTAATGACAATTTGGGGCACCTTAATACTGCTAATAAGATACTGGGTTAGTTAGAGAAGAGGGGTTTTAGTGTTGAGGATTCATGTTGCTATGTTAAGGTTGCAATAGTATTAAACTACCACTAATCCCAAAAAGCTTAAGCTAAAAAATGGGGAGAAGATAAGGAGCTCTTTTTAATCTTAGAAACTGTTTAGAAATCCGACACCGGATACAATCAGAAATGCTTAAAAGAATTGATAATTACTACCTATACTAACAAAAGACACACCATCCTTTTCGGTGGCTCAGGAACTCCAAAGTTGAGCGCTTGGCCTGGAGCAATCCTATGTTAGGTGACTTCTTTGGAACGTTCTTAGAAAATATGTGAGTGAGGACAAAGGTCCGAATAAATGTTTAGAAATTCGACACCAGGTCCGAATCTTGGGTCTACGGCATTCACATGCTAACCTTGGAGTTGGAGAAGGATAGTAGATAGTTGAGAACGAAAATTGGGAGATGTGTTTCCCTTTTGTATGAAGGCATTGGAGATACATAAGAAGCAATTAGGACATAATTCAGTTAATGTTGCCTATGATAGGAGGCTTTTCAGGGGTGATTTATAGTGAATTGGAAGAACATGAAAAGGCATTGGAGCAGAATGAATTGTCTCAAAAGGTTTTGAAGAACTGGTTACTTTCAACCTTATATTTCTTCTCTCTCACTAATAAGATGATTGGTTATGTTGTTCTGCATATTGTTTTGATATATGTCCATCCATCATTGACCTAAGGAGAGCAAGGGAGAAATGTAGGATCTTTTCTGATTTAAAAGGCGGATTGTTTAGAATGGCAGAGAAGGAAATTCATCCATCTAATATATATGATGAGCTCAAAACAGCTCAGTGCCATCCATTTTCAATTCTTATTAGTAATTCTACACTTCTATCCAAAAGGAGAAGTTTGTAACTCCTTTGGATTGGAGCTGTTTTCCCCTCCTTTTGTAAATTTCATTTCAGAAAAACAGAAGAATTTTCTTTAGCTCTGTACCTTTTGGATATATTTTTAACTTCATTCATAAGGAAAATTCAATTCCGATTGTTTTGCTGTAAACTGAAGATGGAAGTAGACATATGGGTTTAAATAGTTGTTGTGAAAGAAATTGTGTTGAATTAGATTCACAAAGAACGCAAACAGACTTTCGAGAGGACTCTTAACCGGTATTTGGACTAGCCAACCTCATGGGGTTGTGCATGCTGGTGAAGGCCCTTTAATTTAACTATGATCTTGGAATGGAATTACCTTTGAGTCACTTGTGTGATCATATTTGTTGAGAAGTTTGAATAGAAGTTATAGGACAAAGGACATTTTTTGGAGTCTAGTTTCCAAAAAACCGAAGTTCATATGTGGCCAGTGTTGAGAAGTCTAGACTCTAGGGATACCTGATTCGGAATAACTAAGGGCATGTTTGGAAGGAAAGACTTTCGAAGTGCTTCCAAGGGCTTTTAACACTTGAAAAGTCATTCCAAACAGGGCCTTGGTCTTTTGAGATGGTTGCTTCATTTGAAATAACTAGGAGAAACTTTTTTGCATCTGCATAGTTAGCTATGGCTAAGAACAATGCTATAGGGCATTTTCTAACATAATAAGTGACTTTATTGAGAACTTCAATTTCTGAGGAGAAGTGCAATTCTGAACTCCCGTGGAAAAGAAGAAATTAAAATGACCTAACAACTAACATGACCTTGCAGTTAGTTTTATACCATGAGTTAGACTTATGGATTTGACAAATTTTGACCGACTTTTTACCTGTAATGAAGGCATCAAATACCTTCCTTTGTTCTTCCTCTTTCTTATTGGCCTTGGTATCTTATCATTTCTTATTGAATGATGCAAAAACATTGCTGAAAAGTTTCTTTATATCAGATTTCCATGATGAAAACCTTTGTTGGTCGCACTCATGGATCATTACTTAACGGCAAGTTCTCAATTGTTTCATGAATTTGATCCCTTTTTATCTTCTGTTGATGCAATTATGCCCTTGTAACGAAATTACAAGATGAATGATAAACCAAGTGTTTGAAGGACTTGGATCCTCCCTTTCATGAGATCATTCAAGTCTTAATTCACTCACTAGATAATAGTCTACCTTACTTGTTTCCCACCCTCTCTATTTATAACCAAGTCGTCCTAACAAACTCTCTATCCAATAACTGATATACCCTTGTAATATCCTAATTTTCTTTTAACGACATTCCTATCAAAATATTTCTTTAAGATTTTGGTTCATATCTTGTGTGCATAGCTGGAACGAGCTTGAACTCTCAGAACCCATGTTGTGGACTCATGTCTACTTATCCTGCTAGGAAGGCAATATATTGATGGTCATGTTTTCCTGAAATCTTCTCACACATTCCATGTTCACAAACTTGCATGATCCTTATTCTCAAGTCTTTCTTTTGTTTGAACTGAAAATAATGATTAGTTTATTGAATGTTTGGGAATAAGGAATTATATTTCCATTCTCTGGGTGTCTTGATGAGTTAATGAGATATTAGAATGCCAAATACCTGTGTTTCTTGACTGAATTCAAGAACTCATTTGTCTAAATGCTTTTGGGATGTCTTTCTTTAGAATTGATTTTTTTTAAGGGAATTACAAATTTAGTCCTTCAACTTTAACCAGTTTTAGTTGCATCCTTTAAGTGGACAAGTAGTGGACAAGATAGAACTAGATGAACTACCATAGATTGACCAAGTAATCATTGAGTCAAGTGAAAATGTTAAAGTACTTTGGGAGAATAGATTCAAACCCCACCTACTATTAAAATCCAAATAGTTTTCTACATAGAAATGTTGCTAGATTGTCCTACAACGTAAAACATCCCAAACACTGTGGTCACAAAGAAAATGTACTACTGTAATAATATAAATCTCGAGTCAATTAGTTTCATTTTCTAGCATGAGTATGTTATTTGATTATACTATATGATATTCTTGTTACATTGTGATAAAGAAGGGTGATTGAAGCCGACAGTTTAAGAGTGATTGGAGCCAATATACTGCATCACTGTCTTAGTATCAGCAGCCCTGGTTAGGTAGTTTCTTTGAAAGTCTTTGAAATTGAGGGAGCGATACCGTGGAGGGCTCACTTCGTTTATCAGACATTTTGCTGGTTCCATAGTCACTTCATCTTTTGGATAAACGAGATAAGTTAGGCTTTGTCGAGTTGTCCTTGCATTTGTCACGGCTCTATGTTCCGCTGCTTTTAGCTTCCCGTTGCTAATCACCTATATAAAACCATCAAATACCGAGTAAAGCTTCCCATAGTAGTGTTTTCTTAGCAAAGTATTTTTTTGTAAGAAACACTTTTCGATATGGAAGTAGCTTTCTAGTGCTTAGAAAAACACTATTTGAAAGTGTGAGAAAGAGAGATTAGTAAGAAAAGATTTGGTGGAGAATAAAGCTAATGAGAGAAAATGTGTGTAGAGTATTTTTTTCGAATAGTACCTAAAATGCTTTTTAGACTAGTTAGAATTGTTAAAACCATCGAAATATTATATTACATTTAAAAGGTATTTTTATAGATAGCTAAACAAAGTACTCTATACTATTTTAAAAGTCATGTCAAACTCACTCCAAATATTTCATGAGTTTAGACTCTTGAAGGCAATGAAAGACAGATAAAAAACGTACCTGTAAAACGTAGCCAATGTTAACCACAAAGGCATTATCAATAGGATGAACACCAATCCATTGACCATCCTTGAGGACTTGAAGGCCATTGACATCTTGAAATAAGATGGTGATGAGACTTGGATCACAATGTTGGCTCAATCCCAAAGTCAAGCTTGGGTTTGGACATGGTGGGTAATGGTTTACCAACAACACTGGATTTTCACTCTTTTCACCACTCAAGTACCCTTTTCCAAGTCCCAACCCTTCACTTATGAGCTCTAATATCTCCAAAACCAACTTTCTCATTGCGACACAATATGCACCGACCACCTCTCTGAAATAATAAGTTCAAAAATATCATACCAGTAATGATTTAAGGATTAACATTATTTGTAGTCACTATAACTATATATATGATCAAATGAAAACATAAGGATTAAATCTTATTTGTAGTCACTATAACTATATATATATATATATATATATATATATATATATGTGAGATAAAATGAAAACACATCATAGGTCTGCATTTTTATTTATTTTCTTCATAGTTGAATATTTATATGAGATTTACTAGTTAAAGGATTAAAATGAAACATTTAATAGTTAAATGACTAAAGGACTAAAATGAAACATTTACAAAATTTATGAACCAAATTGAAATAAATATGAAAGTCCAACAAGCAAAATAAGATTTAAATTTGAATAAGGTAATTAAGCTTAATAATAATAATGATTTTTCAATATTAATTATTATAAATCATTGGTCTATATAAGTGGGATAGTGACTAAGTAACTATAAATCATTGATCAGTTGATTGGTATAATTGATAAATTATCATCTATAATCATTATGTTTGCTATTCAAAAAATAATACTAATAATAATCATTATCATCTTAGCTTGAATTATTTTTATAAATTATTGATTCACGTTATCAAATAATTATAGCCTAGTTAAGAAGCTATTTTCAAAGTTCTATTATTTTTAATAAAAGTTCAATTAAAATATATTTGATAACGATTTCTAATTACTTTTATTTGAAAAGTAATTTCTTACATTTTCCTTTAGTTTGTGTTCACAACTGAAAAAAAAAAAAAAAAAAAATGCAACACTAAGACTTCTCAAATGGTGACTCAACTATTACTTCTCTCGCTCAAGCAACTTGCAAATAAGTTTATAGTAATGACCTTTGCAACTGTCCTATTTCAGAATTAAAAATAAATTTCTAAATATGTCGCCAAATTAAACATAAATTAATTGATATAAAGAAGTCAACAAGAACAAAGTTCAACCGGCATGATATATGAACTATGAGCAAGAAGTCTCAAGTTCGAATTTCACATTCCCATGTTGTCAAAAAAAAATTGACATAAAGATGTGTCATCGACTTTGAAGTCTGATGTACGAATCCCCTTACCCCAAATTAAACTAAAAAAAAATGAAAAACGTCATTTGACATGGACTGTGATTTGCTAGAATCGACCATGTCAAAGTTCATATCGACATCAATTGTATATATGATGGACCACAAAGTACACATCAACTGTGTCTTTGGTATAGACTACAATGAATCAAGTACATTCATTATAGCAATGATATTAAAAGCTAACAACTTACAAATTTTCTATAAATATAAATAATTTGATTTGTTTTCATACTAAGAATGTGACACATAGTCCAAGTCAACTAATACATATGGAAATATGTAAAAGTTTGAAAACTGATAACTAGCATTTTAATAAATAAAGTATAAAATCTTTTTAAAGAAGTGGTATTGAAAATTAGTCAAAGGCATTCCTGAGCATTTGAGATAAATATAAGGTGAAAGGTTTTGTGTTATTTTTACCTGTATTTGGGGGGATTTTGTGGCCAAAAATGAACATATTTCTCCAAAGGATAGCAATTGAAAATCAAAGCATCTCTCCAACAGTGAGTCTTTTCCTTCATATAATTCTCACTGCTCGTGTAAACTCTACAACTTTGGTTTGGATCTTTCGAGCATTCCTTCGCCTTCTCCGACCCCGACATCGCGTGAAAATCCTTGAATATCCTCATCGTCTCCTCTAGCACCCTTTTCGAAACTCCATGGTTTATGACCTAAAAAACAAATTAATTAATGTAAATCAAAGGGTTGAGATTGATATACATTACCTTTGGACCACCGACTATTATAATCTATAGCCATAAAGTAATTACACTAATATTTACTATTCACAAACTATTATAACTACCAGCTATTTTAACTCTTGCAGAATTCCAAACAGTCTCTAAGTTGTTAAACATGACTTAACTTTTGTATATATATTTTTATTATAAGTTGTAACTTTTTTCTTTTTTGACAACATGTTAAGGATGAAGAATTGAACTTAAAACTTCATGATCACTAGGCACGTGTTCAGTTGTAACTTAAATGTTTGCCTCTAAACTAAGAAAGTCCGACTTATGAATATGACACATTTATAACACTTTAATTTATGAATTTATATTACTATATTGAATGTTATTGGCTTTGAGTCTTAAAAATAGAGTTGGCATTCTACTTTATTATCATTATTAATATCATTATTAATGCTCATGTTTAGTTCACACACATCCTCTCTCTCATCTCCTTCTTAGGGTTTAATT